>CM063288.1:6605000-8097500 GCA_032173965.1 Sitta carolinensis | reverse complement strand
CTGAGAGTGGCAGGTTTTCCTCAGGCGCTGTAATTTCCATATTTACTTGTCTTTTGTTACTGGTTTACAGTGGATTACTGTGATGGAAACATAAATATTCCACAAAAGCAGCAACTTCATGAAGGATGTGACACTCAGGCAATGTTTCAGGCTGACATCATAAATTACTCAGATTACATATTTACAATAGTTTTGACTAAGTGTTTTTCCAATACCTGAAAAAGCAGGATGTAAAATTGTGTGCATGAATTTGGGCAGCTATAAGCAATATTCAGATGTGTCATTTGCTAGCACATTCTTTGCAGTTTGACCTGGTTACAAGACTTCAAATTCTTCTGACACTTTCTCAAAACAAGTGAGTGGTTTTTTTAGGTATTAGACTGGAAACATAATCTAGGCATTAAAAGCAGTCTACAGTGTATGGCAATGAAGCAGAATTATTTTTGTTGAGATAATGAGGTTCATTTATCAGGAATTGTAGCATAGGGGAAAGGGGAGACAGATTTATTTCTTTATTTATTTACTATCCTTGGACAGTACTCTGTGGAGAAATAAATACAAAATTGCATGCAATTTCCAGAAAGGATGATTAATGTAGAAACTTACATTCCGTAATATATCAATTTTAAGTTTAGTTGTTTGATTTTACTCTTCCTTCTCTCCAGAAACATGAGGTCTTTGATGCTCAGTTAAGACACTGTGAGAAGTCCTTCTTGTTTAGCAAGGATTAATCTCTCTTTGTCCCCATATTTTTCCTTATTTCAAATTTCTAGTCAACTTCAAATTTTTCTTTTTATTTGTTTTGGCTTATGTTAGAAAGCAAAGAAGATTTTTTAGAAATCAACCCATTAATAAGGGCCTACTTCACACAGAATAATGAGGGGTTGACATTCTTTCTATAATACCTCAGGTAGCATTGACAGTTTTGCAATACAGAGGAAAGCTTGGGAAATGATAGTATATATCAAGAGATTCTCAGTCAAAAAATAAAAATAAGAATTAATAAATACTAAAAGGCATACATGACAAATATGGCATCTCTAGACATTCTTTTTTTGCCAAGTCTTGATTTATAATGCAGGACATGACATTTGATAAAGGCAAATATATCTATGTATATAGATATAGCTGTCTCTTGATCTATTGATAGATATGGCACATGAGATCAGAGGTTGTTTCTTGGCTGTTATCTAAAAAAGTCCAGCTGAAGCTGGACCCAAAGTACATTAATCATTCATGTTCAGGTACAGATAGACATGCTGTGAAACACGTTCATCTTTTCCCTAAAAATAATGTTCAGCTATCTCCAAGCCTGTGTGACAAAAACTCCTAAGATATTAGCAAGGATTAGTCTTTGTCTATTTTTGATTTAAATTCATGATGTACAATATTATAATATTACCCACTGACAACACTGAATGAAATATTTGCTTATTAATTATGGGTGGAAACATCACAAACCATGAAGACACTGGTAAAATGCCAAAAGCCCAAGATTGAAGTGCAGGAACAAATGCTAATGATTGGGATGGAGACTAGATCTTGATCCATGTATCAGTAACTCAGATGAGGAATTGGAAGGATTGGTTAAAAGTTTTGGGAAAAAACCCTTGAAATTTAAAAATTAAAATTATCTTTTTTCTTCTACAGGTAGAAAACTAGGGAAAAAAAAAAAAATCTCCATGTTTATTGTTCAGTGTCTACTGGTTCTATTAAAGCCACCTGGCACCAGAGCTATTAAAATCACATCCACACTACTGCTCATTTTCAAACTATTTAGCAGAACCACCCAGTGCCTCTTAACATAAATAATAATTACATTCTCTATCATTAAACATGTGAAAAAGTTGAAATACAAAGAAAGACGGATCCTGAGACAAATCCTTTGAAAGTGAAAATAAAAGGAAAATGTCTAAGCCAGTCATTCTCTCTTGTTAAAAGATGCAACTATGAAAAATCGCAGCCTCCTGCAATGAGAGCATTGCTGCATCCTCCATGGAGCATCCACCTGATGTTTTCAGCATCACAGCCTGCCCCAGCAGGTCCTTCTCTGCTGAGAGTCCAAGCAGCTGGCCTTTGTGCCGCTGCAGTGGCAGAGCTGCAAGCTGATGGATCGTCCAGCACTTCTTGTGTTGTGGTGCCACTCTGCACACCAGCAGCCCGGGGACCTGGGGCATGCCTAGGGACTGCAAATGCTTCAGCAGGAGAAACACCAAGGACTGTTTATAGTGAGAATCACCCAGAAAAAAGGAAGTGTGCTGAGGTGGAAGGAAGGTAAGAAGCCATGAGATTTGCAGCTCCATGTACACCATTCCAAAAAGTCTCATTTCAGTGTGTGAGACACAACCCATTAGAGAAGAACCTTACCCGGTAGCAAAGGTTTTCATCACAATTTTAGATTGAGGTATTAAGAAATACCTTTTTTCATCAAAAAACCTGACCTGTAAATACCTCAAGATGGGCAAATCCTGATGACAATGCCCTCTAAATCTTCAGATTTTTACAGCTGTGCAGTTAGAAACGACCTCTGTTGGTAACATATATTGATTTCAAAGCTCCATTTAAATGAAGATGGATCCAAAAGTATGCCAAAAAGCACCATATTTTCTAGACATAATGGCGAATGTTCTTTGACTAAAATAAGTTTTTTGCTGCTCTGTCACTACTCCATTATATATATGCCTCATGGCACCTATTGTCAAGCTAAAATGGTCATTCAACATTTCACTGCTTAATGTAAATTTTTTAATAAGATCGTTTATTTTTATTACTGATCATTCAAGTAGAATTTATAGGTTGTATTCCCCTCACCATCTCCAAACACAGTTATCCCCCAAAGGTAAAAAATCTTAGAATGGGTATAAAAATTGAATTACACCAATATGTTTTTATTCTGCTCCAGCTTTTTTGCCCACTCTTCTACAATTAAAATTCTATGTGGAATATAACATTGAAGAAATAAATCTTACAGTGTTTAATCAGAGAAGATTCAGGGAAATAAATCACTAAGGAAACAGTGAAACATCTTCTTACAATGAATGCATAAAGGAAAAGGTAAATCCTTAGACGAATGGATAGTTCTGTAGAAACGTTTTTCTTCTTTAAACACACAAAAATTAATTTTCATGTCGTAGACCTAGCTCTGCCTGTTTGTGAGTGCATGGGCTGGGGCTGCTTAGGGAAGCTGACAAACTGAAAAGGGTTATATATATCTGAGATCAGGGGTTGCTCAAGTGCAGCAGCACTTGTGAGCATGTTCAGGACTGAGACAGTGGCATTGGCAATGGGGACACACAAGGATAACGTGGGAACTTCTCAGGCCCCTGCCCAGAAAAGCCCTGAAGCATCATTAACCTGTAGACACCTGAGTGATGCTGTTGGAGTCTGTGGGTTTTCCTTCAGGTTTGTACAGACCTGCTGAAGGTTTGTACTGAGCTCGCACTGAAACCCTCATACCTTTGAGATTTTCCCCATGCAAATGGCAAAACAGGCGGTCAGTAAAGGCAGGAAAAGGACAGCTAGGACTGCTGGAACAGCTGCAACAGGGGATAATATTCCTGTTCCTTCCTTCCTTCCTTCCTGCAGGACGGGAGGACTGAGGGCTGTGGGTCTGCTGCATTTCTATAATAAATGCACAACAATTAGAGCAGCACTGTAAAATCAAAACCAGTAAATAAAGTACCTGCCTTTTAGAAGAGGAATGAGTGAGGAAAGAGGTTCAGGAAATCACTTCTGACCTCGGTTTATTAGTCTGGTTTTGATTCATTACTCTGAGAGTAATTAAAAGCATGACTGTAAAAAACAAATACAAGAAAAAGCAGCAGCCTGTACACAAAGAGGCATACAGCCAGTGAACCAGAATCTTCTTCATGATTCTACCTGTCTGACAGGAATACTGTAACACCTACATCTGAATTTCATGGAGCATTTGATGTGATTCTACATGAAAATTTATAAATGGAAGTTAGTTTAAAAATAAGAGGAACGTGAAGAATAATAAAAGATGAGGCATCTAAGTGAAAGTAGCAGACTGTAGGAAACGCTGAAAGTGAATTCACCAAGGACTGGTTCCACCATGACCTGGTTATACTTTGCCTTTCCTTAACCTTCCCTTATTTCATCAGCACAATAATATGAGTCTGAGATTTGCTGATGAGGCAAAGGGAGGAGGTATTGTCAGTACCAAAAATAATCACTGTGCTGCACTAAGGGCACTGCCCCAGGAATGACAGTGGAGATTTGGGGAGGGACATGCAGTCCAAGCACATGGTGTTCAACTGAGCACATGTCTATTCTAAAAGAGATCCTATCAGCTATTTCAGCTGGAAATGACAAAGGTGGTAAAGATCTGGGAGCTGTAGTTTGAGGGAAGTCTGCAGTACTGGCAGATTGTGGGACATGGACATCAACCCCATCATCCATTAAAGTGTCACCTACCAGGAGGTGAAGGGACAGAGAAACCTGGGTGGTATGTCCTCTGCCACACAGACTGAGAGTTTTCACAGGAAATTTAACAGAAAAAGATATTAGAGTGATCTGAGGGATGAAGAATCTGAAAATGAGAGACCAAAATGTCTCCTTCCATTACTTTAGCTTAGGAAAACTCATATGGAAAGAGGATGTGATTATTGTCTATAGGAAAAAAAGCCTAACATAAACATTAGAGTGGGGGATCACCCAATTCTATTAATCTAAAGAGAGCACAATGATAAATGAAAAAAAAATATTTTCCAGGCTATAGAAGCATTATTTTCATTGAAGGACAGTCTTTGTATGCTTAGTATTTTCAGCCTCAATCTCCCTTTTTTCTCACGTTGTACAATACCCCTTCCTCCAGCTGCTTGCTGAATTTCAACACCTCTTTGGACTGAATCTTACTGCAGAATAAGTAAAGACTTCACTGGAACATTTCCTGGAGGATTTGTTGGTACGTATGTCTTTGGCTGGAGCAGCATCCCTGTCAACAGTGAATTACAGAAGACATCTTGCCTTGCCTGGGCAATTCCAAACCTTTAATGCTTTACTGTGTTCAAATTCCCCTATTTTAACAGCTGACACTAATCTTGGATCAATAAAAGGGATGGTTTTCCCCAATGGTTTTCTCCTAATTGTTGATCTTTTGTTCATAAACACACAACTTCTGCTGCTGCAGGAGCTACAGGGTGCAATTTCTCAGTCTGCCTTTAAGAACTGGAGCTATTTTGTCCCTGAGTTAAGAAAACAATTAAGTATGCACTTAAGCTTAATTGACTGAGTGAAAACAAAGTGTTTGTTGCATTTTATTGAATAATGAAGCTTAAACACGTCCATGTTTTCTTGGGTTACAGCTTTGGTTACACTCTTGGTATATCACAGCATTGCTGGAATTAGAGTTTTCAGGCTATAAGTGATTAGGATTAAAAACACTCTGGGAAACCCACCAATCCTCACATACAGGCCGTGTATTAATTGTCAGGAAAATATGAATGAAACTGTAGTTTCCCTTAATTTTTTTTTTTTTCTACAGAGTTTTTATCTGCCTTGCACTCAGGGATAGAGAGCTAACGGCAGAATTTCACAGTCTGGCCTGTGCAAAGAACAAGGTGATGATGGAAAAAAATTAGCTCGTTATTTGGTAAATTATTATCACTGATGAATATGCAAGCATAGCTTTTCTGGTTTTTGAAAAAGACCTTCCACATCACCTGAGAGGAAAGGGTCAATTCTCACCTTAGAGATCCTACTCCAGTTCTGCTGCCAATAGCAGGAAAAGAAACTGAATATCCTGATTCAGCAAAAATATGAAAACAGCAAGTCAATTAGTAATTTCTTTTAACTGGGTGTTTATATCAAATAACTTGAAATGGTGATAATTATAATTTGCACTTGTATTTTATTTTTCATCTGAGGGGTTCAATGTCCTTTGCAAACATTATAATAACTCTTTCCAAAGAGTATCTCAGCTTCCCCTGGAGTGGGGATTTCAAATGTCTTTTCTTTTCCAGCAGATTTTTAGCTGGAGAACTAAAAATATGAAAGGCACAAGAGGAATTTGAACACACTGCTTTGTTGATATGTGGGTACCAGATTGCCTTTGAACCCTAAAAGCTTGAACCTAGAACCTCAAAATCAAAATAATTCAGCAGACATCTGCTCCAGAAATGTGGGTCAGGACACTTCTATTTAAAATAAAAACTTGATCAGCTGTTATTCCTATTTCCAAACCTTTCCCAGTTGGAATTTTGTAAAGATTGAAGTTTAAAAAAAATAATTCTGTCTTAAAGCATGTTAAATCACATCTGACAAAAATAGAAACTTACTAATCTAACAGATTCATTAATGAAGGATCACTAATTGCTCTCATTTCACATTAATTACTGTAAGATATATAGTCTAATGACCTTTGATTACTTAGTCTTTGTGGAGAAAGCTGAAACCTAATTAACTTTCCTCCTCCTTCCCACACAAATTAAAAGAAATTAACATAGTTCTGAATCCCCCAACTTTTACAAAGGGTATTTTAGGAAAACACCTTCCTGTTTTCTCTCTTCAGCTAAGGATCCACATTCTTGAAAGACACACTCATTCTTTTTTATCCTCTCAAATCTTCTAGGGAAGGTAATTTTTTCCCCTTGTATTTTCTGTCTGTCATCAGAACTTACCCAAAGTCGACAATGAAAACATTTGTGAATGTTTATTTTCATAGCTAATTTTTTATACTATTTTCATTGTGGTGTGCCTCAAAAAATCCATCATACTTTCAGCATCATTTTTTTTCTCCTCCAGTGCCTGCCTATACTCTTCCCTCACCAGTTAAGACTGCCTTGAATTTATATACCAAGGTCCTCTTTTAAATTTTACCTTCTCCTACATGCAGATCTTGTATTTGTTGCTGATTTTTCTATTGTTGACAGCAAAAAAAAAGCTATAGATCAGTTTAGTTATTAATTCAGTACAGATCTGAAAGTGAATCACCAAATATTGCATTTTTAATGGTATAAAGCCTGACATCTTCAGGCTGATTATGTCTTAAATCTTTTTGCTTCTTATTGGCTCTTCACTACTGTGTCTTGTCCAACTATTGATATCAGTCATCTCCAAAATAATTTTCACCTTCCCTGCTTGGTGTGGCACATCTGCATAGCCCATGCAGCCCTCTGATATGTTTGGGCTGTTGCAAACAGATGTTTGACTTACTCACTCTTGTCCTTTCTGGCAGCAAGAAGCTCAGTTATACCAAACTCCAGCCATGGTTGCAATTCCATTAATTAATTAAGAAGCCTCGTTTCTTAAAGGAAGGGGTCTTAAAACACCACCCACAGCCACCATGGGAGCAGGATTCTGTGGAGGATGTCTCAGTAGGCAGAGCTATTTGGTGGCACAATTTCCAAATCCCTCTTGGGATCTGCTCATCCTTGGTGGGATCAGGATGGTACAGGAGCAGTGGAAGCCTTTGGTGAGCAGTTCTCGACAGCCACCAGCTGAGGGACAGCAGATGTCTAATGGCAGTGGGGGTTTTTGTCCTTCCTGTGGCATCTCGTACCTCAGCCTGCATTAAAAACCTCAGTCAGTACTTGTTTTATAGATGTATATACTAGTACAACAATAACATAAAGCTGCAAGGCTGAAGATCATAGAGATGTGACCCTAACATTGTAGAAAGGAAAAAAAAAAATCAATGCATTTATCCGCATATGCAGAGTACTTTCATTTTTTTAAGTGGTTTAAAAAACCTTCCCTCAATTCCATCTGTGACCTTTCAACATTTGTTTAGCATCCATTTTAGTGGTGTAGTAAAGTAAAAGGTAACTCACTCTTTTGGCAGAAATTAAATTTAACAGTGGCTTTATTACGGTTGGTTTAGGTGGGGAAGGTCTCTCCTGAAAGTTTTAAGACATTCTGCAAATAGTCCCAGTACACAGCTCAGATAAACAAAACGTGCTTGTTCCTGAAAAGGAAAGCAAATGCGAGGGTTGTTGCTGCCAGCATTATCCCAACTGTGCTGCAAAGGCTGCTCCAGCCCAGGGTCACTGCTGAGGATGTTGCAGAGGAGGCATGGAAGGGAGGCATGAGAGGGATTATGCTTCTATTGTTAGCACACAGCATTTCCAGGCACCATTAAATATAATTTATATATTTTTTGTTTTGTTCTCAGCAATTGCCAGTTGAGATGGACATCTCTTCTTTATGAGGGCTCGCTAGGAGTGCTGCCTTACAATCTTGCCCACGGCTGTTTCAATACTATATAAATAACCATGTAACACTAGGTATTCAACCCAGAACTGCAAGTCATGGGAGCTTTATAAATCCAGGTCATTTTACACTTAACAGGCTTGGTGAAAGAAATTAAGTTTCTTAAAAAGCAGACACTGGCCCAGCAGTTTGGCTGAGCAGGACAAACCACGGGAAGTCACATTTCAGCTATCTAATTAGAGGCTCAGACCTGGAGGCTGGTATGAAATATAATTCCTGTGATTCCCAAGCACTGGCACACTATTGGTGCTGTTACAACTCAGGAAATGCAGGGGGTAAGTTTGAAACGCTACCAAAACCAGGCCTCTCAAATTGAGGAATTTGGCTTCTAAAATCACTTTTGATTTTGATATGATAATGCCCCATCCCTGAAAGTGTTCGAGGCCAGGCTGGGTGGGCTTAGAGCAACCTGGCCTAGGGGAAGGTGCCCCTGCCTGTTGTCCCTGAAAATCAGCCTTCTGATTTGTTTTAGTACAGTGGAGTCAGTTCTCATGAATTGTAAGATAAACAAGAATCATGTTTGCATTCCTTTGTAAAAGATCTCACCTGATGGACTTCTCAAGTGACCAGTGAAAAGGGAGAGGTGGGAACCTCTCTGTCCAATCTCTGATCACTGTCCAAAAACTTATATATACGAAGTCAACAATAAACTGGAGACTTCCTTTCTTCTCTACCTGAACACCTGTTGTGTGTGTTACTGTGTGTTCCTATCTGTGTCACAGTAACACCTGCCCACGGCAAAACAAAAAAAAAAAAAAGAGATAATTCATAGATAACTCATTAAAAATGCAGTGGTGGGAGTGATTGATGCTAGTTTCTGTTTATCCCTCTAGACTGAAGCAGCTTTGTCAGGTTTCTCCAGGTGGCTGTAGAACCCCTTTGACACTGTTTTAAATCCGTAAAAGTCCTGAGATGGCTTTGGGGTGGATTTCTGGAGCACCAAAATGGATCCTTGATCTTATGCACGTGCACATCTCAAGTGTCCCTTAGACAACTCTCTGAGGACGATCTGCATCTGCTTCAGCTCACTACAAATGTAAACCAAGCTCAGTTTAAGTGAGTCTGTTTGTTAGTAAACAACAAACTTTTATTTATTATTTTTATTTGCAGGGACAGCCATGCAATGACCCTGTCACAGCTGTTAATGCAGTTCCCATCCAGCACTCAGTCTCTTTCTGAAGCCCCATTCAACTTCAGGAATGAGAAGAATGGGACCATAAAGGGAGAAAATCAGGTCAGAAAAGCTGGAAAGGAGAACAATGAGGAAATAAAGAGCTACCAGGAAAAAGCCCCCCCAGAAAAGCACAGGGCTGAGTGTAAGATGATGCTTGTGCACTGTATAAACAGACAGATTTTTTGCTCTGAACTTGACCATCTCAACAATGAGATCTGTCAATTCCCAACGAGCTCACTGAGCTCTTACACTTGGCCATGATGAAGCAGAAACTGAGTATTTCTTTAGAGCAACTACACCCAAATTTCAAGGGCTATAAATGCTGTGGAAGATCCATCTCTATAGTATATTCTCACCAAATAAAATTTCATCAGACAAAACCAGTTAGGACCTGTGAGAGCTGAATTGAAGTTTCTACTTTTATTTCATAGAACAGAAATAGAAAATACACCACCAAATATGCTCCAAAATGCAGTTAGGTGAGCCAGAGCTGGAGAAATTTTTATATATATTCTGCAAAGATCATAATAGCAATTCAGAGTCAGAGAAGGAAGACTTATTTAGCTATTTCCAAGCTGATTTTATAGACACTTGTCACTCATTTTTCTATCTATTTTATACACTGATTTTTTTTTTTTTTTTTTTTTTTTAATAAGACAATGTTTTGTTTGGTCTAAATTTAACCGATTGCGTTTAGACTTATAGGGCTTTTTTCTACTTTTTAAATTATTCTGCATAACTGCTTTGGAGCAAGGTGTAGGCAATAGTTTATTACATCCACTTACAGTTTCCTGCAAGATAATTACAATATCCATATTTTGAATTAAAGGCAAATAATCCATTCTAACAGTCAAAGTCAGACAGGCCTGCAGATTCATTTCAGTCATCCACCGTGAGTCTTAGACAGGAAGGACATTCTGTAGTTCTCTGCAAATATCAAATCTTAAAAAAGCATTTCAATAAGGTAATAAGTGTATGGCTTCTTTTTATATCATTTATAAATAAAATAAGCCAAAGAAAAATGGGTTTTATTATCTCACTTTGCTTTGGCAGTGACATTATAGGAGGAGAGCACAGCTGCCATTTATGAAAAACACAACCTCCAATAACACGTTTTATGGGTTTTGATTTTAGACTCTCACCCATGAGCATGCATAATGTTTTGAGGTATCATTTTTTTACACCAATAAAAAACCTGATGTAAGATTTTATGCATGGCATTTTGTCACACGATTGGTGAAATGTTAAAATAAGATCAGCTGAAACATTTACTACATACTTCATTATCTCCTGTGAAATGAATATCTGGATAATTGGCAAAGCAAAAATCTTTGTTATAAGGATTTATGAATTGAATAAAATTACCTTCTGTGACAGGAATTTCTGTGAGGTTGAGCTTTTCTGCTGAAAAATATCAGAAGTTATGAAGTGTATCCTAAGAATTTTCTTTCAAGAATAAACCTTTTTTCCTATTTTGTGTTTAACACAGAAACTCTCTTCCCTCCTCTCTTGATTTCCAGATTATTAATATTCAATTTAAAATAACCTTAAAATCTTAAATCCAACTTCTCTGTCTGTTCTTAAATCAGCCTCTTTTGCATATCAAATAATTAGTGTCCCTATTTGACAGAACTTTTACCCTGTATAAGCAAGTGCAAAATATTCAAAGGGGACTGTACCTACTGGAGTCTGTTCCCATAATTCCAATATAGATTTTTATTCTCATTATCTCTTTCTGGTATGTGTCCTTTGACTGGAAGGAAGAATAAAGAAATGTATCAAAATTAGGTTTACTCCACAGAAACATGGGGAAAGTTGGCATGGATAGTTCAGAGAAAATACACGTCTAGCACAGTCTTCCCATGGGACCTCAGGAAAGTCAATTTATCACTCCATTTTCAGCTTTAAAATAAAATAATAAGGTTTTCTTTCTCTTGACATTTATTGTACCAGGTGTATTAATCTATGAATTATGAATGTTGAATACAGTTTTACACATAATCTAATCATCTGACATTTTCAGTCTGATCTTAAAATATTAAAATGTTTTTGCTCTGACCACTGAAATGACAGGGTTTTCAATAACAGGAAAACACTTGGAGAGCTGCTTATGTTTTCAGGTGTGTGGCTGCCACTCTGCTGCTGCTTCTGCTTCTCCTGTGGTTTCCAGCTCATGATAAGGCTGTTGGCACTCTGATCTGATGGCCGTGCTCTTGCAGTTCATTTTTCCCTGTGCACAGACAAAGCACTGGCTGTGAGTGATAATGAACTCCTCTTCCCAAGGACAATCAGCATTTACACTGCCTAGGATTATGCCATGTTTACTCTACAGTTGGTCTTTACAGGCATTTTCCCTGGATGTCACCAGGGCAAGTCTGTGCAGTTGTTTTTTTTCTCACTGCATTTACACAAATGTTACCCTTGTTTCACACTATAGCCTAAGCAAGAGACCTTCAGCTTAGCATGAATTAAATTTAGGTACAGGACACAACAGTGGCACTGTAGAAATAATCACAGAGAGAAAGGGAGGGGTATTATTTACTCCTTGCAAGTTTTTCCTAACACAATGCATCTCTGAAACCCAGAGGTCATTTATTGCGAGCGAAACCAATACAGGCGTATCCACCAAGGGCAATAAATATTGCAAATTAAGTTGAATAATGACTGTACTGTCTACTGCATTTCTACAGCAGAGGCTCACATGGACTTAAAGCAAGTCAGTATTTATAAGGCAATGTATGGTATGAGCCTCATTCAAAGTTAGAATTGCAGAAATGTCACAAGCACCCAAATTTACTGTTACTGCCTGAGGAACAAGTGGAAAAACAAAATCATTGCAAACAAGCAATGTGTACGGAATTTATAATGAACATATTTTTTTCAAGTTATGGCTTTTTTTTCCTTGTGAGAAAATCTTGGCATTGAAAAGGCTGAAGGAGAAAGGTGATGCAGTACAGCAATTACTGGAGAAGTGCTACTTGCCACGTGTTTAACTGGATTGATTGTTTCAAATGTACTCCAGCTTACACAAGCCTTCAAAACATTTCCAGAAGTAACAACCAGGGAATCAAAAACAGAATCACAGCTTTTGGTGAGGAGGGACAAACAGGCACTCATTGCCATCCATAAGCATAAATAACTATAATTTAAAATGAGTTCTGGGCTGCTGGCATGTATACAACTGAGCAAACAATGTATACAACTGAGCTTCCAAGAGTTTTTGGTGATAAAAATGGAGCACCTGAAAATTTATAGCTGTGCTGTTCCAACCAGCTACTTATGTGAAGTAGAGCTGTGACAGGAGTTTGACTCTGGATTCTTGTGGAGTACAAAAGGAGATGAAAGAGAATGAACAAGTGACCACTGTGGGTGGTATAATAGCAAATTAAATTAACTGTGGAGATAAGAATATGACAATAAGATATTTACTAAAAATAGAGGAAGTCAGAGGTTTAAAAAAAAAAATCTACTGATCTTATTTATGACATCAGACAAAGCTGGGAGTAGCTGCATGTCCTTCAGTGTGGATTTTTGTGGGCTACCAAGTCCACAAATATATACTAAAATTTTTAGATTTTCAAAAAATTTTGCAAGGATACTGTGCAGTGGCTAAGGTTCCTTAATTGGGTAGCTCTTGGTTTAGGAAGTTAAAAGCCTATTTTCTGCTCACCTGATTTCCACACCCAGAGCTTTAGCAGGTCTTTGAGGACCACAGATGTCCGGCATAAGCTGTGAATATCTCCTGCTGGAGCCCAGCACTCTTCCAAAACCAGATCTGTCTGTGTTTGGATAGCAGCACTGAGGCAGCAGGAACCTGAAAATATCCTTTTGATTTTTTTTTCTTTGATAGTATTTAACTTTTACTAAATTTTTATTCTTATAATGTCTTTCAATAAATAAAGAAATCTTCAGCTCCATGACAGCAGATTACATACAGTGTTAGAAACACAGTTTTCAATAACAAGTTGTCATTAGTGTTCTCCTTCCTAAAGCCAAATTATTTTTATGCCTGGCCCAAGGTAAGTTGTTTTGGCTTTGTGAATCTTTGCCTATCTGAAAAGCACACTTTTCAACTCAAGGCTTTTTTTAGCATGTTTTTAACACATTCCTGCCTCTGACTCTTTCTGTGCTCTAAAGCAGGGACACTTCAACTTTTTTTCTCCACAATGCAATTCCTGTTGTGGGTCCATTCCCCTGGCAATTTATAGGAGACTTCCTTTCAGGGTAACTTTATTATATTTGGATTAGATTGGATTGAATTAGAATGGAATGGGTGCTTTAAAAATGTATATATACAGACCTGTGTTTATGCACCTCCATGTGCGTATATATGATATGTATATATATATATCTAGAGAGGGACAAATAATTCTCCATATATGCCTATATGCAAATATATACTAATATATAAATATATAATTTTTTTATCTTTGGATAATAGCCTTTACTTGAAGAATTCTGGGTCATGCACAAAAGTGAGAGAACATTCATTAAAGTCATTTTCTTGAGCAGCTCTGGTTATCAAGGCTTGTCAGAGTTTCAGTGCTTTCCCAGCCATACAGACATGTACAGTCAATCTTGGAACCCAAAGTGTGAGAGTTAATGAAATTTGACAACTGATTGATGTCAGATGCAGCATTGAATTTGGAAACCCAATTACCTCCTTCCCTTTCAAAGCAGAGGTCATTCCAGTCAACATGACTCTACTGACATGCTCTGCAATTCAATCTGAGAGGTTGCATGAGATTCTGCTCTTCAGAAAATTCAAACATAAAAGGGAGCAAAATTTACAGATGAAGCTGACACACATTGACTAATGACTGGTCACACGGCCAGGTGGAAAGATGAAGACACCCTTTCTGCACACAGACAGAGATTATTTCTCTTTCCTACCTGGATATCTGTAGTTGAAGGTGCAAACACAGTACTCTGCCAGTGCCTCAGATTTTAACTCCATGCCTTTTTTCCCAGTGGTAGATCTTTTTGTCCAAAATTTTAATGGTTCATACGGGGTTTTATAGTAAAGGTTCAGGGGAATTACAGTTCTATACTTCATTCAGTGCACTGAAGATGATACAACTTCAGTAGAGCTGGGACAAATTGCACCAGAAGAAAAATCCAGCCAATTACTTTTGAGCTTGAACAGCCAGATTTCCAATCTCATAGTCGGTTCATTAGGCTCTGCTGGTCTAAAATTGGAACTGCTGTGACTGATATCTGCAAGCAGAAATCACCATGTTGAAATCAGATGGGCAGAAATGGAGCTACAGTGATCTCTGTCCTTCCTCCAGTCTGTGACCTATTGGCAAGGAACAAATGAATGTGGATTTTGGCCTCAGTTCTGGATTTAGTTTTTAGCAATTAGGTGCTGTTTAACAGACATTATAATGTTAATATTTACTAAAGAAATTTTTTAGAGGACTGCAGACTAGTTCTCTTAATTCCTTGAAGGGAAATAAGAATAAATAGGAGATTGCCCAGGCTGGTGGCAGAGAAGGACCACAACCATCACAGTCATCATCCCAGGTTTCTCCAGGATGCTTGAGACAGTAGATCAGAGCCCTGGGTTTTTATTGTGAGCACTTTGAAGCACTGTCTGTATGAAAGAAGTGAAAACAATGCAGGTTAGCAATTCACTGTCAGGCCTGACTCTCCTTTTCACCCACCAGTATAAATCAGGATCACTCTGGGGAAGGATTTAGTTTTATGTTTCTTATGTTTGGAAGACATGATTATACAGTGTACACCCTCTTTTGAATTTACATTTCTATAATTAATTATTAAGTGAAACCAATAACCTGGGAGAAAATGATACAGCTACAGCCCTATTGTCTCATCATTTGTTAATGGTGTTAAATAATTGGCAAGGAATATCTACCTGCTTTTTGATAAATATGTACTATAACTAATTAACTCAGGTAAAACAGAGAGTGTCCCGCAGACACTTGGCCTTCAACCTCACATGTCCAATGCAATAATCCTTTTGTCCATTTAAAAAACCCTCTAAAAAATCCTAAGGTCTAGGTCAACCCTCTGGATTCTGAAGGTCCTCTCCAAATAAGTGCTGAAGTAGATCTATAATTTCAGGGGAATTAATTTTAAACTAGTCATATTATTTACAAAAACATATTTTCTGCAATTTTCTCTAAGCTTTTACAACAGCATTAAAGGTTTAGGACTAGTAAAGTCTGCTCTTTGGAAAAAAAATAAAATAAAAAGGAACCATCAATTAATTTCCTCTAGACTTTCAGCAGTATCAACAGCTTTTGCAGGGTAAGAATACAATTTTAAGAACTCAGAATTTTCTTTTTTGCTGGGATTTTAAAATTTCACCCCATTCTAAAATGTAATTTTTTCATTTAAACCATTACCTTGAGGGCCCGCAAACCTGCAGGCACAAATTTATCCTATTATAAACAGAGTTTAGAATTTGGATATACTGCTTCTCTTTAGAATATGTAAAGGCTTAACAAGATGGCATAATCTACATTCCCTTTTATAAAAAAAAAATAAATACATTTTTGAACAGAATTACATTACTCCAAGCGTCCTTTGTGCTCCACACATATTACTGATATAATTTTCTGCCAGACATATTAATCATTTTGAGAAATTTCTCTCTTGGAAAACTCCAGTTACAGCAGCCCAAATTGCATTTTCCAAGATTAAATGACGAACTAGCTTTCTCCCTGGTTAGGCTGCACAATTTGCATGTCAAGTGAGATTATCTTCATGATTTTACAGTTACTCAGCTCATCTCAGCTAGCTGCAGATGATGTCAAAGTTTTACTTTTTCACACTATGCAGCTCTTGAAGCAAGACAGCAAACAGAAAAATCCACCCAAAATAACTGTGGCAAATCTTTTTGTTCTTTGGCTTAGGCTTATAAAAGACAAAAATTGCTTGGGAAGACTTTTCATAACAAATGAATGTCCCTAGAAATAATTTTCATTAATGCTGCAGAAGTTAAGTTAAACTGGAACAATACTGATTGGTTCATATTTTCCTCCTTTCTTTACACCAGCCAGGGATGCATTGCCCTTCAATGATGCACGGCTGTTAAAATGGGCTCAGCAGGGTTTCTTTTGCCTTTGTTAGACTTTCCTCTGCTAGCAAAAAAATAAATAACAAAGATAACTTTGTCATTTTTTCTTTTCCTCCCCCAGCCTGCTCAGGCAAAGGCCTGGAAGGGTGATCAGAGCTTGAAAACAGAATACAAAGAACTTTGGTACCTACAGCTGGGTGAAGATTTTATAGCGAAGTATTTCCTGAGCAGCAAATGTCAGCTCATAAACAGAAACAGTCTGCAGCAGTTGTCCAGATTTAGAGAAGTTTCATTTAGGGAAAGAGAAGCTCTTGCAGGACTTCAGCGAGAGAGACAGAGCTGTGCTGCTGGGAGCTGAGCACGACACACAGGGAGGGAGAAGATGACAAGAAGGGAAAAAAGAGGTAAACTTGCTTTAGGAAAGGGACAAAGGTGGGAGCATTGCTAAAAATCTGCAAGAAACTGGCAAGGTAATGTCTGTGTGGGATGTATAAATGTTGGGTCACACTGGGACAGAGCTGTGCTTTTCTTCTGAGCCCCACTCAGAATCTCAGAATCACAGAACAGTTTGGGTTGGAAGAGAACTTCCAAAGTCATGCAGTTTCAAACCCCCTGCCACGGGCAGCAACATCTTGCACTGGATCATATTGCTCAAAGCCCCAGCCAACCCTGACCTTGGAAACTCATCCTCAGCATTCCTCTCACTCTGAGCTGAACAAAAGTATATTTTCTGCCAACGGTGTTTGTACAAGTTTCAAAGAGATGAATCAGCAGCAGCAGCAGCCATTTTTTCTTTTTATTATTTTCATTCATTTATTTTCACTTCCCAACATGAAACAATCAAGAAGCAGGGGCAGGGTTGATCTGAAAGCAGCAGGGTTTGGCAGGAGAGTGCCAGGATGTCACATTCTGCTTAAGGACTGTGCCTACTCCCACCAGCAAAGTGGCCCTGGCTGCTCACATTCCCTGTGCCTTCCCAAGGGGGTCCACTCTTAGTATGAAAAATCAAAAAAGTGGTGCTCTTTTCCTGACTTCTCAGAATTGGAAAAAGAAATCATAATAAAATACATGGGCAGATTGGCCATGGGATCTGTTTCCCCTAATGCAATCTATATTACTTTGAAAAGTCTTCTTTCATATCACTCAGGCAATGTAATTACACCCATTTCCTTATGAACATGGATGTTCCTTAACAACATTATTTTGTTTCCTTTGTAGCTGAGGCTCTTTCAAGATCAAAAGGAATTTAAGTACCATTAGGTCAAACAAGAATTGGAGCACTGAAACCCAGCAAAACCCACCAAAAAGCAAAGAAATACAGGGCAAAGGATGAAGTGGGCCAGATCTTCATGTGCTCTTCTGCAGCTAACTTAGGTGGAATTTTTTTAAGCTTTCTATTTTCCATCAGCTACATCAAGGAGCAAATTTGCTTCTCAGCCTTCCCTCACTCATAAAAATGAGAGGTCATCTGCAAATTTGAGAGTCCTACATACACTAAAAACATATCTTGTAAATGTCAGCTAAGGAAAAATACACTTTTGTAGGGTTTGCTTTTTTTTACTTTGGACTAAAATAATTATTATTTAAAAATATTTAGTTATGCTTTAATCTTAATTACAAAAGCTCACAGTATTTCTTATTACCCCTGAAGTTTGCCAGCAATAGGAAAACATGTCACCATCAACCTTTCAACGTTTCTGTGCACTTAAAGCCATCTTGATTAACCTGGTACACCAGAAATCCTGAGAGATTCTAGACCTAATCACAAATAGTTTATTTATAGCTGAAGTATTTTGAGACCCTTGTTTATTTATCGATTTATTTTAAAAGAACACAAGGTTTTTTGAGGTCTGCTTTTCTTTCTGCAATAGATGCAGTGGAATCCCAAACTTAGAGACTTCAAATAGATTGTGAACTATTTCTGAAGTCATTTGGTGTTTTGAGTCCACTTCATAAAGGATTTGCATATCTTTTAAGTATCTGAGTTTCTTCTGGCCTAAACACAAAAGTGTCTCCAGAGGCACAAATCTCAGAAAGACGATAATGAATAAATGAAAAGCATTTGCATACTAATACAGTCCTATTCTTACTTTTTATCTTATGAGAAGGCAGCTATTTATTGCAACCAGTTTTTGCACCTGTTGGAAGTGCAGGAAATAGATGCACTGCCAGCACTAAACAAAAGAAAGCTTATCAAGTTCTGGTTTCATCTGAATTACTTACATAATGCAAAAGCTGAAAACCCTTCAGAAAGCTGCCAAATATCATCATTTACCTAAATGGAAATTCATCTTTCATTTTTTCCCTTTTCCTTCTGGTCTGTAGTTACATCCTTAATACTGTATGGGGATAAAGAAGGGAAGGAAGGGAAGGGAAGGGAAAGGGGAAAGGGAAGGGAAGGGAAGGGAAGGGAAGGGAAGGGAAGGAAGGAAGGGAAGGGAAGGGAAGGGAAGGGAAGGGAAGGGAAGGGAAGGGAAGGGAAGGGAAGGGAAGGGAAGGAGAAGGGAAGGGAAGGGAAGGGAAGGGAAGGGAAGGGAAGGGAAGGGAAGGGAAGGGAAGAGAAGGAAGGGAAGGAAGGGAAGAAGGAAGAGAAGAGAAGAGAAGAGAAGAGAAGAGAAGAGAAGAGAAGAGAAGAGAAGAGAAGAGAAGAGAAGAGAAGAGAAGAGAAGAGAAGAGAAGAGAAGAGAAGAGAAGAGAAGAGAAGAGAAGAGAAGAGAAGAGAAGAGAAGAGAAGAGAAGAGAAGAGAAGAGAAGAGAAGAGAAGAGAAGAGAAGAGAAGAGAAGAGAAGAGAAGGAAGAGAAGAGAAGAGAGAGAAGAGAAGAGAATACATTTCTTGTGAAAAATACTACCTGGGGTTAATAAGCAACCTGGGAAGTGATGGTCTGGACATGTGAGTGGCTTTAATAATAGTGAGTATGTGTTTTGGTTGCTGACTGACTCTAAGTGCTCTCACTCTGAATGCAGCTCTCTGTAGGACTGTCCCAAGTAAACACAGTGTCAAATATATTTAGGGCAAAAGCTCTCCATATGTTTTGCCCATTCCTGAAGTAAAAAGGTTGTAAAAAGTAAAAATCAGGCGAAATTCCCCATTAAAACAGCATTTCTAAGAAACATCTTTCACTAAGCAGGAACACCACTGAAACTTTCAATTCTCGATATGTCCACATAAATGAAAACCAAACATCACCTGTCCTGTTCTCAAGAACATGTTGCTAGTCATAAATATATAGTTTGGGTTTTGTTTTCCTTTTCTTTTTTTTTTTTTTACTGCTAACTATGCTTAGTATTAAAAATAAATCTATTTAAAGCCTAACATAAATCTCACTTGCTGAAAATGAATCCTGTTATTCTTTATACTGTTCTAAGTAGTCATGAAAGATAATTCATTACCTTGTCTTTGCAATAACTCTAAAATGGCTCTAATTTTACCACATATGTTTTTTGATAGTTATAATTTTAACTAAATCAGGTAATTGGAAGGTTAACTACTGTGTGAAAATTATCACAGTTTAAATAAAATCTAGAAAATTAATCCCACTCCTAAAAATTATACATATAAATTATGAAACTATGCTAATAATTTTTAAAATTTAATTAATTATCAAGAGGGAAAATCACAGTGGATTTACCTTCAATTTCAGTATTATTCCCATATATTTGCAGTTGAGTTACTCCAAATTAGTGGGACACAGGCAAGGCAACAACTGACTGAAGATAAAATAAACATGGGTAGGGAAAAAGGCTGTAATAACAATTCCTGAACTTATAGTTACTCTGTGAAAATGTAAGTAATGCTTAGTTTGCATATGTGCATGGTTATGATGATTTTGAGTAGGAAAGCTTCTCAAGCACATTGATTAAAATAAGGCTGGTGCTCGATCACTTCCCTGGGCTGTGCAGATCAGTAAATGTTACTTTCCCCATTTCTGAGTGGAAAGCTGCAGTAGATCCATAGAGCCTGAGTGCTGAGGATCCCTGGGGAGCAGGATGCAGTGAAATGCCTGCCTGTGGCTCCCTGCCTGCCTTCAGGATGGCTTCCAGCCTCAGCACTGGGCAGCTGCAGCTCACACCCCCTCCTCAGGGGCTCACCCAGCTCTTGGTTTGGTGTATGACCATAACACCAAATCTGACATAACCATAACGTGATCTATCATCACCACAATCTAACATGATCATCCACAACACCAACCACAGGTCATTCATTCTAAAAGTTGTGCAGATAACTGCAACGACCACGTGGACACTTACCCACCTTGTTTCAAAACCAGGGATCCCTGTCTCTCCTCTGCCTCTGGAGAGGAGGTGTGGGAAATAAGAATAGGAATCTCTTTTACCTTTGATGAATTTGTTAAAATTGTTAAATTCTGTTCACCAAAAGGTAGGAATTACTCCTTTCTTAGCCTACCTCTGGTTGTGTACAGCACTCACAGCCTCTGCACAAGAGGCCCTGTGCCTGCTGCAGGACTGCACTCTGCAGTGGGAGCAAGCCTTGCCTTTTATCCTTCAGCCCCTCTGTTTCCCATAGATCCCTAGAGAAAAATGTAGCATTTGGAGCTCCAGGGAGAGATACTGTTTTAATCTGCTCTTGAAAGTGCTGTACATTCTCATGAGCACCCACCTAAATCAGGTTGCAAAATCCAAATTATTTGAGTTAGTTTTGTTTTTTGAAAAAAGCCATTAACTTATTACTTCCCCATTAGTGCATTGGGAAAATAAATTACATTCACTTTTGCAATTACCTTAGACTTTTTAAGTATGATGAAGCAAATTGCATGAGGCCAAAGGGGGACTTTTCCATCTGAGCATCAAAAATGGAAAGTGACAATGGAGACAAAATTTGCTCAAATTCCTCACTAGCTGGAAGCAAGTGGCACAGCTTTTTTGGTGTAGATAAAAGAGAAATATGTAATGAGAAATTGAAGAATCTGTGCTAGACTCCAGCAAAGAGCTCTGACTCCCACAGACTGACAATATACATTTTGTGTAGTTCTGCCAAAATCAAGGACACATCAAAGGGAAATTCTTCAGATTACTATTCTGATGATAAAGGTCTGTAACTGGCCTTTAGCAGTACTCTCTATTATTTATGCCTACTTATCTATTTCTATTGTTAAAGCACATTAGGCAAATGACCAGAGTAGATTTTTAGTATGAGATATTAGTCTAAAGACTTTTTGTACAAATACAAATAGATATACATGCACTTATGTATGTACACACCCCTATAGCTGAATAAGGACTGTTTCACAGGAAGTTAAGATGGTATTACTTTCCAAGCAGAGACTGAAAGGGAATATGAGAAGGATCCCAAAACATGAGAAGAAATGTACCCCTTTAACACAGAAATTTAGCTGCTTTAAAATACATGTACTACTGAGAAGGAAAAGAGAAAAAAAAAAAAGTGGAGGAATAGTTTTCATCAAAAGCCTTAACCTTTCTTTCCTTGACACTCAAACACATTGGTTTCTGCAGTCTAGGATAATGAGCATTTAAAAAATTCAAATCAATACTAAGATGGGATAGCCACATTTGGAGAAATAGCGAATTTCCATACATTTCTAAACTGCAAAGCAAATAATATCACGAGCACAATGGCTGGCTTCATCCTATGCCCTGAAGAACTGAATCTCACCATTGATTTACTGCCCAGCCTGCATTTCCTTCTTGGCCTGTTGACCCATCCCCTATATATCGTCATATTCTTTATGCAAAAAGTCAATATTTAGTTTAAGGGTTTGCAGAGACCAGCTCAAACAGAGACAATAAAGACTGACTGATTCTAATGCATAAAGTACTTTCTATAGAAACACAAAGTGACAGATTTGACATATATATATCTATATATATTATATAGATATAAAATATTTATTCTGCTTAGGGATCGCATAACATCTTTGATACCGCTTCATTCGTGTTCTGCCTGATGCACGGGAGAGAATCCGACCTTACTGGAATTCTGAAGGGTCTCCTGACCCCAGGACACAACAGCAATGTTTCTCCTGACCTTTCTGGCCATAGATCAGGCTCAGAGGTTTCTATGCTGCAGCATGATAAAAGGTGACTCTCTCTAGGCTTGCTTTGTGATGAAGGTGTGATGATACTGAGCTGACTGGCACCAGTTTTTCCATATTTAATGTTGTGATGAAGCAGAGGAAAAATTGCTGATTGCTTCATGGTTTTGGTGAAAAAGACAAAACTCTGAAGCTCTTGGAGAGCTATGGAGAGTAAATATGGTTTATACATCTGAAAAATATGAGGGAAGTGAGGGAGAAAGGTGGAAATCTCTGTGTTCCCTTCCCATTGTCTCCCTACCCTTAGACCTGAGTGGAGTCTCATTGCACCTGCAGTTTACTTGCTGGAGATACTTCTGCTGGCAGAACAAGGGCTACATTCCTCATGGACATTTGGAAGCAGTACCCCCTCTTTAATTTCAAGATCTGTACTCAGATACTCTTGTGCCTACTACAGATATCTAGAGATAACTCTTTAACACATGAGTAGTTAATTTATTGCTTTTTTTCCTTGCACAGCCTCAGATAAATTTGGCTTTGCTTTGTGTTTGTTTTCACTGGAAGAAATGCTGGCCCAGAGCCTTCATGGCAGAAACTCCACCATGAGAGGAGTCTGTGCTGGCACAAGTAAGGGGCTGCTTCTGCCAAGGAAGTAGTGGGAGGGCAGAGCTTCTCACAGGAATATCTAAGGAATTCAAGGCTTGATAGGACCATAAAGTCACCAAAAATGACCTTCTCTGTCAGACTAACTACTACATAGCAGCTGTATATTGTGCACACTTGCTTTTGGTCAAAATGCAACCCTTTCTTGGTTCATGTACGTCTTCCATCTGAGGAGATGGGAGGCTCTGGTACCCACCACCACCTGTAAACAGCTGTTCTGATGGCAATTCTCTCCACACACATTCAATTATTTTCTTCTCCTCACTCCCTGCCTCTACAAACACCCAACCCCACCCCACAGCCCTGCCCCTTTTGTCTAATTTAGGTTTTCACCCTTGCAAAATGTATAATTTATGTTTCCCTGATAAATGTAGGTTCTTTTTCTGCCTTTCACTACCAAGTTAAGGGCAGTCAGTACAACAGATTGGGTTCTTGTCTTTTGCTGCCAGACTTTGTAAATAATATCTTTGTGGCTCTTCTGTGCCACCTCCCCATTTTTCAGCCGTGTTTAAAAAATGCGGGCCATATTCAGGAGTGTGTGTAGTTTATCCTGAAAATGGAACTGCTTTAGACAGAAAGGCTCTGGCCAGGGCAGCTGTCAGATGCTCTGATTCACTGCAGTTTCCTGGCTGCCTTTATAAATGTGAGTCCTCCTCTTCCCCAGTGCAAAGCCAGCGGGGTGCTGTGGAGCAGGAGAGCAGCTTGGGGACACACTCTGACATGACATGGCATTGCAGAGGTATAAAACCATTTCTGTACCTCCCTAGAGCTCTGGAAATAAGGCCACAAATCCTGGATATGCTATTTCTTTTTTTTCTTTTTTTTTTTTTTTTTTAAGCTCATGTTCATCATCCAAATAATCTGGAACCATATCCCTATTTTCCCTAAGGAGTTGACCTGCCAGACCTTCCCTCTGCATGCCCAGCATGGATGACCCTGACACAGGGCACAGCTCTGGCCACAGCATTCTGCCAAGCCACTCTTAGGAAGATCAATGCTTTGAGCAGCCGTGCAGGGCAAGGGAGACCAAGTTTCACCATTCCTAAGACACAGCAGGCCAGGAGAAAAGCAAGGACCTTCTCTCATCCTGCATGGTTCAGGATGGCTCATTCCCGGTGGCTCTGGATCCCTCAGCAGAGTTTAGTTACTCCTGTGCACTATCCAGATTAGGCAGCTACTTAAAACGGCTTTCTGTGTCCAGCTTTGAGATAAATAACCAAATAGTGGATGTTCCAGCAGTCACTGCACTAGTGAGTAAATCTGTGGGGGATGCAGAGCTAAATGTCAACAGAAAGTAACCTGTCATTTAGAAAAAGCAGAAAACAAACTTTAAATCCTGATATATATCAAATTTTTCTGCACATAAAATCAGTGAGTAAGGATTGCTGGGCTCACCAAATGGCAAAAAAGCATACCAACTTCTAAAACTTAAAAAAGTATGCCAGCACAAGAACAGGCTCTTTTCTCGATCATTTCTGAGACAAAATAAGCTTAGCACTGCTACAAACACAATCTATGAAAAGTTTGTTTTCATCTTTAGAGACAGTGCTGAGTCCCTGCATTCCACATTGAGTGAATGACAGAACACCTGATTCCAGAAGTGGCACAAGCTGCTGTGGGTGGCTTTTGCCCAAAATTTCTTGACTATTCCCTATCTGCACGTGGCCAATCTCGTGCTCAGCCCAGCCTGGTCTAAACCAGCCATCATTAGTGCACACACACCTCATACTGTCTGCACTCCAGATTTAGCAGCAGTCAGAAAACAGTTCAGCCCTTCTGCATTTTGAAGGATTGTGCTGCCAATTCCCCCAGATTTCATCTACCTGAACCTCATTTCTAGTGCGTGAGAAGTTCTTTCAATTAGAGATTGAGAAGAAGTCTGCTGCATTTTAATGAGAATCTCCTGGAGTTTGAGGGCTAGGAGCAAGGGGATTTCTTGACTTTAGTTGTACCTTAAGGGAATGAAGCACTGTCAGTTAAAAAGGAAAATATATGATTTCACTTTTATTACAGTTGTTCCTAGGGGGATGCCTTCTGCTCTCAGGATAACCGAATTGATCTACAAAGAGATGCTCTGCATTCATGGTGGTGGTGCTGGAAGAAGTCCATGAGCTGTGCAATGAGATATTTTAATTCTAGAAATACCATAAGGGAGCCATGAGTTCTGGAGTTCTGGTTTTAATGGTATTTTTTCCTCTGACACAGAACTGATTTTTTTCTGGTTTGTATCTGATTCCATCTTTGAGTGTTGGAACAGGTGAAAATGTCTCCAATCTCCTCTAACTTCAATTGTTTCCAGAAAGAAGGAAGGTATAATTATATAAAACATACCCCAAGGTCACAGTCTAGGACAGGTACAATGCTAAGGAGACAAAATATGGTTATATTCTCAAGAAATTACTTTTGTTCCCACAAAGGGAGAGACAACCCTTGAAAACCTCTATTTTCTTGCATCTTTCTTAAATGTAGGCTGCAATATCATGCTTTTAGCTGTGCTTCAAGCCCTTCATCATTCAGTGGCACCTGTTTAAATTTAGAATTAAGCACTGAGAAGAGCTTGAGTTATTGTTTGCTCTCTTGACTGACATTTAAGAGGCTTTCTCCATGGTAGCAGCTCAAGGAAGGCTTTCGCCTCAAAAAACTGTTTTATGACCCAGCTTTTGAGCACCTTTAAGCTGAATTCTGGGGTTCAGGCTGTAGTCATGGCATTATTTTCATTCCTGATGAATTGCACCTTGCTTGCTGCCACAAGCAGTTCCCTGGGGACCATGAAGCTCCTCCTGATCCTCAGGGGAAGCAAAATAACTCCACCTTCCCCATACTGAGCACTTCTGCCTCCTGCTGTCTTTCATAAACCCATCATCACTTATTTGGGATTACTGGGGTTTGATATGGACAAAATACCTTTCCCTATCTTAATTTGATGCTCCAAGCTATTGGGCAACCTCTTGCATCCCTTGTCACCCAGGGTGATTCCCAATGCTTACACCAAACCATCCAGCCACGCTGCTATAAATTTAGAAAAGTTTATGAGGCTTCAAAGAGTTATTGAGTCCAGTTACTCTCCAAAACTCTCTTGGGGTCTGAGTAAGGACATAACACAAATTAGAAAGACAGATTCTAAATTATTGTCGCTTAGGCTTAAAATAATTTTTAAAATACTTTTTTTTTTTTTTTTTTTTTTTTTTAAGGCAATTTCTCTAACTGGCTGTAGAACAGTTTTTTCCATCTTGGAGGTGTCTACTTCCTTGCCAAGACTTTTGCTTGTTAACATAGTAAAAATGAATAAGAATTAAAAAAATAAATAAAAAAAGGAAGAGGGATTACACATAATATGGTTTTCTCAGCAGAAGCAGAAACACCAAATGCCTGTAAAAAAAGCAGGTAAATGAAGATAAATGGTGGCTTGGGACTTCTCCAAGTGGATGATTCATCATCAGGCTGCTTCTCTGAGATATGTTTGATGCTAACAATATTTATGCAATATACCCAGGCTTGGGCATGGCACCACCTGCCACAAAAGAATAAACACCCTCCTGTTCCCTTGAAAACTCTGAGATGTATTATTATCTGTTGTTGCTACATTAAATTGGCTGAAAATGAGTCTTTTCCTATATGATTATACATCAGCCTCAATAACTTATTTTTGCTGATGTAAAAATTCTAGCACTTCCTAATCTTTTAACTGCACCTGTCCTATGAATTTTTTTATCATTTGTTCAATGCCTCACATTAAAAAAAAAAAAAAAAAAAAAAAAAAAAAAAGGCCAGGTCATTGGGGAAGGGACCATGAGAAAGAATGAGGACAGTATGAAGTAGTGGATATACAATCTAAACTAATATTTTCTCAGTCATGGCACTGATGAGTGCCACTGATGAGTCAAATGCAAACTGCAGATGAAAAATATCTAAAAGGTTTCGATCCAACATGCTCCACCAGCTGCAAACACAGATTTTAGTGTCTTTCTTGACTGACCTAAAATTATGTGCAAGGAATTTCAAGCAATTCATACCATCTTGATCAGACTAAATAACAAAAATGAGTTTTGATGAATGCAAGTTAGGGCTGGGTACCTGCATGCCTTTTCATGTTGCTGATACATAAGAATGCTCCTCCCGAGCAGAAAGTTCAGTATCCTGTTGCTGAGAAATGCCTTTTCACACATACTCTGTTAATGCAGAAAAAAGAATTAGAATTATGTTTATCGCCTAACTTAAAGCTTCTGGAGATTCACTTTGTGTTTAAGTGTTATTATGAAAGATGCCAAACAACAACTAGTGCTGTGTAAGGCTGCAGTAGTGGGAAAGTTGAGACCAGAAAAAGATTTAAACACTAAAGCCCGATGTATTACATACTGCCAGTGCAGGTCTGTAGAAGCAGAGAGGGAGTTGCATGGAGAAGGAAGAACAGACTAGCGAGGACACAAACACTGTGTTTGGGTGAGTCTGGACCTCACTCCTGGATGAAAAAAGGTTTACTTGCCTGGGCTGCTATGGGACCTGGCTCCACATCTTTGCTCAGCCCCCTCCTCCTCAGAGCAGGTACTTCACAGAAACTGGGATGTACAGCCTGGACATCACCTGGGATGTGCACTCGGGCTTCCCCAGGCCACAGAGAGCTCAGAGAGTTGCCAAGGAAATCCCCTCTCTTCCACAGCAGAGATAAGCCAGAGCCATCACAGGAAATAAAGGGGATATCCTGATCATTGTGGCTTTGAGGAGAGCAGGAGTGATGCCTCCAGGAGCAGAGCCCTGGGTCAGGCATCCTCCACCCCAGCGTGACCGCGCTCGCAGCGCTCCCCGCCCCGGGGCAGGTCTCATTGAACCTGCAGAAGAGATCACACTTTCTGTACTAAACCTGGCATTCTGCTCCTTCAAGGAGCATTTGGTAGCTGCTCCCAGACTTCATACAACACAACTTTTGAATGCTGCAAAAAATGCAACTGTTGCTGGTTTAGAGTTAGGACACAGCCTACAGCAGGTGTGGATGGGATTCAGACCTATCCATTGGTATTCACATTCTTCAATATGTGCCCAGAAGGCATCAGTTTAATTCCAATTATAGATAGAATATGTAATTTCAGTCCAAATTTTAGCATTTCCTAAAATATTCTACTTTTAGCAATTTGATAAAGCCCAGAAGATGGGACTTCAAGCACTTACTGGTCAAATCCAATAATATATTTCATTATTCTATTATCTCTCTCACCTGCTTTCACAGCAAAATGATTTTTTAAAAAATTTAAACTCATTTGTTCCAAACAAATCTTCTCTTAAGGCTTCTAAACAACCTTTCCTTTAATTTTGAAAAAATATTTTTTGAGACACATCTCCCAGTGTTTCTAAAGTTGCTTTTGACAATTTCCTGTCAGTTATCACCTCTTCATTTGGCTTTGACTGGGTTTCCTGTTAAGGTCCTTAGTTCTAATGAGCATCCCTTCCACCTCAACTTGCTTGGTGTCCACACCTTCAAATAAGCTCCTTTTGAACAGCTCAGAGATAACTCCTGTCTGTTTGCTGGCATCAGCCTCTGAGCCCATTCAAACGCACCAGTGGATGGTCCCTCTCCCATATCTACCTCTTCTTACTCTGAAATCGAAGCATTTTGTTCAGTGGAGCTTGAAGAGTGGTGTTTCATCACAACAGACAGATCTGTGTTTCCATATTAACAATTCAATATTCCCCAAGCCCTCTTTAAGGACACGAACCCTCCAACAGGAGCTGGCTGTGGATTGCAGCCAAGGCACCCTGCGGGCAACAGCCAGCAGCCTTTGAATTCCAGGAGTGTGGATCCAGGTCCCATGTCCTTCCATGCTTTATCTTTACAGCTATGTCTAGTTTCTTATCCCAAAACAAGCAATTGGGGAAAGCAATCGCTGCTGATTTATCTTCCCTAACCTTGGGAATGAGAACAACATTTCTGCTTTTTCTTAAATCATTAATTTTTGTCCGCAAGATCATTACTGTACTCTCTGTGTAAAATCTATGACTCTTCCTAGGTGTCCCTTAATGTTTCCTGAACTCAGTCTTGATGTGCATTAAACTCTTGGGATTCATTACTGGTGTTAATCTGCAGCCATTAAAAATGCAAGGTCGTTTTGAAGATGGGAAAAAATCAGGCAAGCATCTTTCAAACCTGTACTCTTTCACTCCTCATTAAATTTCAATTGGTGAAACCTACTGGTCTTCCTCAGTCTCTTGTCAGGGGGACTGTACCACACACAGAGCATCTGGTGGTGAGCAGAGGGTCACTCACAGTGGGCTTTCAGGGCTTCAGAATGCACTGGCCTGATATTGCCCAGCAGCTGTCAGCTCTGGTTAGGAAAGTCAGGCTTACATTCCTGTGATCTCATTCCTCAGCCTGAACCTTCCAAACAGGTTGTGTGATGGCCCAAATGCACTGATTTTGTAAGGATTTTCCACAGAAATCTGTAAGCAATGTCCTGTGGATGAACTCGGTTGTTCATGTGGTAAATTATAATATCTTTTCCTCAGAGAGCTCTGCTTTTCATCATGAGAATCTGTTGCCTAATGCAGAATCTCTGGGAGGATAAAGCCTTTGGGGGCAGATTCACCTCAGCATCACAAAGCAAGTAGCTCAACCAGAGATGCTCAGTGAGAGCATCTTTAATGTTAACAAGGCAACATTTGAAAATATCATTCACTACATCTATCAACAAAAACACCAAAACATTTCAGGTATCCCTGATAATTAAACTGATTACATCTGGTTGAGTAAATTAGCAATCAAAAAAGTGGTAAATTTAATGTCATAGTTTTAGCATACAGGGTGCATATATCATACAGCATCATTTTAAGTGCTCTTCCATTTTCCATTTGTAGGGTATTCTGTGAACAACCCTTATTTTTGTCATTGTGTTTAATGGTTTGGAGAGATAAAAGCTTCACTACTACTTTACTTACTGGCTCCTAAGGACATGCATCTTTATATGTACTTTGTGAGGCAGAAAGACCTCTATACTCAGAGATGGAGCTATGTTGTCTTTAAAAATATTTGTGACATCCTTTCTTCTTTTAAATTACACCTGTCAGTCAAACACAGCACTCACTGAAGAAGCCTCAATCCAACACCTGTGCAATTTGAGCTATTTTCTGCATTTCTGCAAAAGAACATAAATTGCCTATTTTTCCTGCAGAGCAAATGATGACCTTGTATTGATCACATACATTGTCTTTATTTGACTGGGGTTTTTTTGTTTGTTTGTCTTCCAGACATCAGCATGTGTTACAGATGGATGCAGGGTATTATCCATCCCATTTCACACTAGAAAATCTAACTTCCAGTGCCAGGAGTGAGCCAGGTCACACCAATGCCAACAGAGCCATGCAGCAAGGCCATTGGCAGAGTCTAGGGGACACGAGGGCCATCACAACAACCCCTCCCCAGGATGTGTCAGAGCTCCCTGAATCCCTCATTACAGTATCCCAACCATTTATCCCACAGAAAATTTTTCACAGAGTACTCAGTGAGAAAGGTGATTCTTATCAGTCAATATGTGCCGTAAACCAGTCCTGCATGCAAAAGCTTTCAGACTGTGGGCTTATCAGAAGGCTAAGTTATGGCATCTCAACAGATTTTAATATTTACACCACACCTGCAGTGTCTATCAGTGCTTATCAGCCCTCAACTGATCAGCCTTGAGACCAGCAGAAGCCACAATGTGCATTGCAACATCCCAGAGAGTCACTGAGGTCTCACATCTGACAGCACAACACTACTAAAGATATAGAACCCTTCTGGAATCCCCAAAGATAGGCAAATACTAATGAGCATGTCATCATAACACTGCCATTTGGGGGTTTATTCCATTCTTGAGCACACCTGAGAGCTGCAGTGCTTCTTCCTGCACCCCCCTCCCAAGTGTCCACTGTTGCTCCATCTATACTGGCTGGCTGTGCCACTGTCCCCAGTGCTCCACAGAGGGCTGGGTTGGGGCACGTGTGTCCCTGTTTCCACCACTGGGACAGTGACATGGCCCAGGCACTGCAGTTCCAGCTTTTTCAGGGGGCCTGCCCTTGGAGAACAGCATCTCAAAGTCTCTATAAGCAACCTCTTTTGCTGCCCTTGGGTTGCTAATTCAGTGCTCTGCCAGTCACAAATAGGACACTATTCTGCTTTGCTCCTCCTCACAGTGAGACTGGAAAAAGGAAATCGTGCCTTGTTCTCAGTGGCCTGGAAGTGGCTCGTTAAATCACATGGAGCTGCCATGGGATTTGCCTTGCTTTGGTGTTGCCTGCTGGCTCTAGAAGTGCACAGACCTGTCTAAGGGGATGAAGGAGACAAAAGCAGTCTATCAGATTGTTCATGCCTCCTAGATCTGCCAGCAGCACTGAGTAATTTTAGCTGACACCTGCCAGTTCCCCTGCCTGAAGCAGCGCCTGCAGAGCAGCTTGCCCAGGGTCTCCTCCAGTCAGGGAAGGAGACTCCACCAGCTCTTTGGCCCAACAGTTCTCCTGTTCCCATGTCTAGCCATCCTTGGGATGAAAAAAGACCTTATCATCCACATTTTCTGGTTAAATTATTTCACCCAGTAGTAAAATAATTCAAAGAGAATAACAAATTTCAGAATGTACATCAAGGTTAACTCCTGGCTATGGACAGCAAGTGTGGAGCAGAGGCTCCATCAGTGTTTAACATCTCCCTTTTCAAACATGTCTTGGGGCTGAGGGTCATCTGAGGCATTTAGGGCCCTTAGGAAGACTGGTTAAGAAAGGCTGCAGCAACTGACCTTTAAAATTTTCTTTTTAAAAATAGATGTTAGGTGGGAAGGGCCAAAACCATGAATGTTATCTTTGGAAGTATAGTTCTCAACTGGCTGATCAGAAAGAAAATTTTGTGCTTACAGGTGTGGTTTCTGCATGTAGCCTAATTAAATCAGATTCTGAGTGGGGCTGCTTCTGTAAACCTTTACAAGAAATGCAAGTGAAGTGAGACAGAGAAATAAGCCATGAAATTTTTTGTTACTGTTCAGAAAAAAATGAAAAGAGAGAAAGTAGATGTAGGGCTAATACTCTTCTCCCTTTTCTAATAAATTTCTTGGGTCAGTTTTATAGCAGAAAATAATTTTCTGGGATCCTGTGCTGTTGTCATAAATGACAGTGCCAGAAGGTGATTCATTTTGAACCATCAAAAATGAGGCAAAAAATAAAGATTAAAAAAACTAGTAAAAAAAAATTGCCAAAATTAAACTCCTGCCATGCCTTTGGATTTGGGAAGGGCTCCCAGTAAACCAAGGCAGGGTAGTGCTCCCCCTCCTCTACTCCCAGGCACAGTGTGATGCAGGCAGCAGCAGAGGAAAAGTCAGATTGCTAACTTAGAAATACTTTCATCATTGCATAAATTATCCCCCTTTGGGGGGGTGGGAATAACCATGACTTTCTTGTTATATTTTTGAGAGTGAGACTTCTAGTCTGAGCACAGAAAGAGTGGAATTGAGGGAAGAAGGGGGAAGAGCTGTCCAGGAGCAAAGGCTGATTCCTGTCCGTGCAGCACGCACCATGGAAAGCTCCGTCTGCTCTCAGGGAGCTCTGTGCTCCTGCTCTCCTGTGATGGATGGTGCTTTGAATTCCCTGAGCACTTCCCAGACTCAGCAGAGGCTTCACACAGGCTCAGGGGAAAGGCTGCATCTGTCCAGCACATTCTTGCCTTTCCTACCACGTCTCTGCCGTGCAGCTCTCAGCAGTGTTGTGAATTCTCTCTTTGCTCTCCAGCCCAGGCTCCTGCTGCTTTCCTCTCATGTCACTGGCACTGCCATGGCCAGTGCCCTCCACAGTGCCCTCCCCACATCTTCCAGCCTCACCTTTGCACACAGTCACCCCTGAATTACCCCTTGTCCCCAGAAATGAGGACAGGTACCACAGGCATGGGAAGGAGGCTGAGAAAGGGAGGAATGGAAAGCAGCTTTTCTGATGTTTCCACTTGTGGGTCCACAAGAAGCTGGACAGAAACTCCCCAGTAGACCCCAATCCTGAAGCAAATCAGGGAATCTGTACCCTAGACCCTACTCTCACCCCCTGAGCCTCATGAGCCCAGGCAGAAGAACCCCAGGCAGCCTGAGATGTTCCTCTTCACTCCCTGGACCCCTCCCAGTGCCCTGCAAGACCAGTGGGCAGCTGTATGAACAAATCCCAGGCATTGCCATGAAGATACAATAACAAATGAAAAATAATTAGTCAGTGGGAAAGAAATGTGAATAAGGAGCAGGAGTTTAGACATCCTGGTGAGGTGAGATCCCTCAGAAATACAGAAATCAGAGGTTTTGGTCCCTCATGCTGCATTCTTTAAAATGCTGAGTGATGTTTTATATATTTAAGCTGGTAAATTGGAATTAAATTCTGTTGAAAAGAAAAACAAAAACAAAACCATGGGTATTTCTGTTAGGACTGGCACAAATCTCCATTAGAACTGTCTTCTAGAAAGAGTTGTGGGAAATGTGATTTGTCTTCAATGGCTCTGTAGAACACCTATGCCAACTACAAAAACACAGAAGAGGGAGCAGGAGACTGGAGATCAAAAACTGCAAAGATCACCTTTTCCTTTCTGTGACCCAGCCCTGGCCCAGCTGGCCCAGTCCCACCTTCCAGCACACTACCTGGAGGTACATTTGTCACAATTCAAACCTATTAGATTCCTTAATACAGATTTATTAGTTTTGAGGAAAGGAAAGGACTAACATCATTCCTGAATAACTCAAAAGGACAAAGGCAATTGCTGGACTGATCACAGCCTTTTGAGACCCAAGTCATCCACCAAACTTACACCTCCTCCTGTTCTTGTTATCCATCACCCTTTCCTTTAGGTAGGCTGTCAGTAAATGTTGTGTCAGCAGGCCAGAGAGGATGATGCAGTTCTCAGCTTCAAAGGGCTTATAAAGCAAGAGACAAAGGCAAAGGACATCAGGAAAACTGTAAAACACTTTCTTTGCAACAGCAAATACAACTGCCCATATTTGACACAGATAACAGTGCTGACTAGATCAAATAAACAGGAGATAGATTAGATAGATAGATAGATAGATAGATAGATAGATAGATAGATAGATAGATAGATAGATAGACAGACAGATAAAATATATCAATATGGGGATATATACAGGTTAAGAGAGAGATATATAGGGATATTAAACATAATGGATAATAAACTATCTAGGTCAATCTTAATTAAATAAGTAATTTTGGATTTTTCTTTCTGCCTTATGTTTTGCACATCACAATTCTCAGAAACCCTCCAAACACCCTGTAGAAATATTGTCTATTTTGGTAATGACTGACTCAATCAAACTTAGGGAAAATGTGATGAGGTGTATTTCTGGAGGGTCCTGGGTAGGAATATAGAAATAAGAGTCAAATCTGATGGAAAATAAAGTAGAAGAGCCAGTCAAGGGGAGCCAGAGAGGGACCTGCAGTACTAAAATGTGTGAGAATCATTCAGAGAGGGAAAGAATCCAGAGAACCATATGAAATCAGCAAATAGATTCACTGCAGTCTTACTTTATGAATTACAGTAAAAATCCAGAGCAATTCCTCAGGCAGATATATCCAAAGTGAAGCCAAATCAGAATCTGTCCCTTTCCCTCTGACAATACCATCCTCCCCTCAAAATAATGGTGTGCACAGAACAAGCCACCTTCTATAAATGAAAAAAAAAAAAAAAGATACTGTGTGTGGTTTCCAAGATTGAACAAGACATTCTATCAACATGCAAAATGAACTAATTCAGCCATTGCAAATGAACAGATTCACAAAGCAAAAGATAAACTTTCCACATCTCATTTAATTTATGCTGTCTCACTGCACTGAGAAAACAGCTTTACCCATTCTCTAATGTATTGAAATGTTAGGAACTTTAATAATCAAAACAAAACCAAATAAACATTATGAACTGCTTGAGAGAATATTTTAAATGAGCAGGAGAATAAAGAAAAGATTGCAATTCACAAGAGTTTGCAGTTTCTGCACTAGAAATCTCCCTAAGGTTGTATGTGAAAGAAATGAGCATGAACTGGATGCAGCAGGGAACCTATTGCTGGGGACTGAATTTAGGTTTCCACACACACACTCTTAGTCTACAAAGAGTTCCAAGGGTATCTAAAACCTCTAAAACATGTAATTTAATTATTTGGTTTTGTTACTTATGTTACAGGTTGAGAGACATCTCTGAGAATGGTTCTATACAGAAAATCAGGGGTTTGAACAATCCATTGTATCCACTGGTCTTTTTGAGGTTCAATTCCCTCTCATGCTTCCACTTTCTAGTTTTGTTAGGCAATTTCAGATCAGCTCTTCTGCACCCCTGAGTTAGATTTACAAAAGACAGTTTAATTTAGCTGGGCATTTCTCAGTTTTTCACAGAGAGATCAATCTCATCTAGCCTCCCCAGCTGCCTCGGAGGGAAGGAGGGCAAGCTTGAATGTAATTTTATGACTGATTGCAACCCTGCACTTTAAGAATCATCCTAAAATTTTGCAGAACCAAAAACTTCTGTTCTATTTCTGGGAAGAAAAAATAAAAAAAGATCGACCTTTCAATGATTGTACAACTTCTGAGCTGGGTTAGTGTCTTCAGACAGCCTAATTTCAGCCTCAGAACTGTCCTTAGACAGGAAGCTAACAATAAAATATGGTAATTTTCACTGCTTTTATAGCCAGGCTGTTCCCTGAAAAACTGAGGAGAAGAGGACAAAAGTCAAGGGTTTTGTCATCATTCTTCAAATTTTTGTAAGAAGCTGTAGAATTTTCTCATGGCACAGATATAAAGAAATTAAAACCATTATCCTTCGGTTAAGAAGTACATTTGACTTTTAATGATTGTTTAAAATAATCTACAGTGTTTTGTTTTTTGGATTTTTTTCCTTTCTGATCCAATGGCAAAAATCCTTGACTTGCTGTGATGTATCCAGTTGCAATAACACAACCCAAATGCTTCTATCTTACAAAATATCAGACTCCATTTTCCCTAAAGTACTTTTTATGAAATGCAGTCCTCTCTTTCTTGACAAGCATATACACATATATATAAAGGCAGCAATTCCACAGCACCCTCCCTTCAGTGCAGACACTTTAAATCACCCACTCACCTGCAGGACCCTTGCTGTGCTCCAGAGTGGGTTCCAGTCCTTGGGTGCAAATCACGAGAACATATCCAAGATGCATTTCCTCCCAGCTTCACTTGTCATTTCTTTTTAATTAAGCAACCATGGAGGAGCTCCCAGGAAAAAGTGGTATTAAATGGAAGATATCTGGGTTTAAGAGCAAAAACTTTCAACAGATGGCTCTTTTCCAGCACATGTAAAAAAAAAAGCCTTCACTTTTCTTTTTGTCCTTCATCTTCAGTAATTTTTCAATTTTTATTCTTAGGATTCATGTAAAGGGAAAACTCTGCACCTGCCCCTCATTTTTCCAGCAGCAAAAAATAAATTATGTCATATAGTGATTTTTATCTCAAGTGTTTCAAAATTATATACATTTTCAACTGAACAGAAATGCCCAGTCACACAATTGTTTTCTTAATTGAAAATTAAGAAACTGAAAATTGAGAAACTGAATTCCCACCCATGTTGCATTTCCAAGTCAAACCCTTCTCACTATAACTCTACAAGTCAACCACTATTAAAACCAGACAAACTCCTGCTCACTGGATAAGCAGCAATGAACTGGAAAGATGGAAATGCCTGCCATCAGGTCCCTCATTTCTTTGAGAGGTAAATAATTGCTTAAATACATTTAGGATACTCAGATCCTAGAGAGAGGAACAGAAGCACCCACTTTGTGAGGAGGACTTGCTGAGCTGCTGAGGTTGGCAGTGTGATCCCCAGGCCATTCATGTCAGGCCACCTGCTCTCAGACACCTCTCCTCGGGTTTTAGGCACCCTGCCCCCTGCATGATGCTGAAGAGCAATTCTTTCTAACTTCTCTTTCAGCAGGGCTTCGGTGCAAGGGTCCTGGCAAGTCAATGGCACTTCACATTTCTAGGTGTATATATTTTGGGCAAATGTCACAGACCATGTCTATTTTCCTTTTACTTGCATTATGAACTGACCTTTCATAGTTCATTTGAAAATGAACATTCTTGTATCTTGTTTTCCTCAATTCGTTTATTGCTCCATAAAGATAGATGCTATTCAGTAAAGTACTTGAAAGATTACCACTTTACTCTAACAATGTATTAACAGCATGATGAAAGAGGCAGCTTAGAGCATGCTTTAGCACTTTCCAGTTTGATTTTTATGGAATGGAAAACATTTCAAATTATTTAGTGCTGAATTAACTTCTAATTTGCCTCATCTAAGTGCAGTATATTATCGTATAATTCCAAGCCAGGACTGAGGATTCCTTCTAAATTATACTATGCAAATCAACAAATTGAAATAAAAAAAAAAATTAAAAATACTAGTATTAAACAATATTTCATAACCTATATTTTTATTGCTTTATGTAAACTTTAATTAAAGCTAAGTTTAATTAACTTATTTGTTAACTTATTTAATTAACTTATTTGGCTTATCTGCCATATTATTGGCTACTCTGCTGCTTTTGCATTCCTGTTTTATTTTGACATCAAAGTCAGACTTTGGCACAACACAGTGTTGAAAGGTGTGGAAATTACACGGGGTGTGTCAGTGAAGTAGTTTGACGTTTACTGTGATGTTGCACCAGGAGTTAGACCCTCTAACAGCGACACTCCAGTACCACTGCATCCCTCGGCATGTGCCTGACTTAGCAGGAGCTCAAGACAGTGTTTGGGGCAAAAAGCAGCAAAGAAATGGTGCTAGACATCAGAAGGTGATGGGGCAGTGCCACAGCAGGGAGTTACAGCTCCTCTCAAAGCAAGCCTTTCCTTTCACCTTTCACAGAGGGCTCTGTGCAGTGCCGGGGGCCGTTCTCACTGCCCTGCCTCGTGTCACCTCGCACAGCACACCCTTCGTGCCTCTTGGGTGGCACATTTTGGTAGAGAATGCACAAACCTGTCGCTGTGGGTGATGAACAAACGACATGAGACCTCGTTATAAAAAACTGTATCTGACTCAACTTTATTAAAACAACTGTCCTCCTTATATACCTTTTGGAACAGGCCACTCTCATTGGTTAGAAGAGTGCCAGAACTCTTCTAACCACTGGCCCAAACCAATGGATAGAGACAAGTCCATCCCACAGAAAAGAATGCAAAACATCACTCTCGTTACAATAACACTTGGGATGTTTATGTCAAATCTGTGGGAACAAGGTCTTCTGAACCCCAAACACCACGAAGAGACTGAGTTCAGAAACTCAGAAACCTCAGGCCCAGAAAACCAGACTATACAAACCCAAAAAGGTGTTTTGGCTAAAATTGCATGATTTCTCTCTGGAGAAATATTCAATGCTCTTACACCAACTTTCCCTGAATTTTCACTTAATTTAATAAGACTTATAACAACTGAGTATTTTTACTCATGGTGTAGGCCAATTCTGATGAGTATATTCTCTTGGAAATGTTTCAATCAAATCTTTAGTGTCTCAGGCCTCAAGATTTAGATGTTGAGAAGAGATAGATTTACTTGCTTTGGGCATCATATTTATAAAGTAAATATTCACAATTCCTGACTACCAATGTTTCCAGTTCTATCTCACTTTTTTTGAGGGAGCATAGCAATACACACGTTATTCAAGATTTTTGGATGACTTTCTAAAATCCAATTTCTACAACTGCATAATAATATTTTCTCTTTTATTCTTTATGTGTCCCCTATAATCCCTAATTCTTTACTTGGCCTTCTTACTGCTGAACTTTCTGCAGTACCCAGAGAACAATCCAAAATGATTCCATGATCTCTCCCTTGCATAGTAATAGCACAGTTAGAGCCTACCATGCGCAAAAATAGAACAATTCCTCCCCCCTACGCATTAATTTGCATTATTGCTGCTGAATTTCCTTGCAGTTTTATTGCCCAGCCATCCAGGATTGCAGGATCCTTCTGTAGGTGCTGGCAGTCAGCTCTGGGCTTGTCAGGACAAAGCAACTTTGTCTCATCAGCAGAGCTGTTATCTTGTCTTTGCTTTCCTGTCTTTTTCCTTTGTTTATGAACATCTCAAACACATTCCAACACTCATTTTCCCGGAATAACTAAATAATTAGTTCCTACCTTTGTTTTCAGTCTTTTATATAGTTTTATTACTAACTCCTCTATGACATAAAAGTTCAAGTCGATAAGGGAATTTGGTAAAGAACTTTGCTAGAAAATCCACCAGGGACATATGGCAGAACAGTCCTGTGCACATGCTTGGCTCTTGGGGCAGAGGGATTTCTGCAAAATCCTTGGCATCTCTCTCCCACAGAATCATCCCAAACAATTACTCTTTCCTTTCTTTTCTTTCCTGTTTCCCTGTTGGATGCAGAATTCAGGCTTCCACCCCCTTGCTTACAGGGTTTTAAAGAATGGCATCGTTTGCCCCTCTCCTCTCTGCTCCCAAGATGTATTTAAACACTCCACACTGCCAGAAATAGTTCATCAGCCTCACACTTCAGATCCTCTGAGAGCTTTAGGGCACAAGCATCTGAGCCTGGCAATTTGTAACTGTAAATTTTATTGATTTGCTTTAAAAACATTTCTGCTGAGGTCTCAGCATGGTCCCATCTCTGCCCTGAACTCTTGTGCAGATTCATTGCTCCTGCCCACGATGCTCCCTTACAGCCTTCCTGCACTCCTACCCCAGCCCCTCGGCAGCCTGCAGGCTCCTGCCTCACCACCCTTTGGGAAGCTTGCCATCATCAGCTTTTAGGCCTTCAGGACACCATGTCTTGAAATTTCTTCTGATCCATCCCCTGTGTTTTACATTTCAGCACCGGAATTTCTTTTTCTCCCATTCTTACATATTATTCACATTTTAATGAACATCTTTATTTTTCCTAATAGCATCTTTTACAATGCTCTTTTACCTGAATGGCTGGGCTTTTTTTCCTTCTAAACAAACTGTGGTTTTTTTCTTTCTTTTTTTTAACAAGGTGTTTATTCCAGGCACCCATTAGAATATTTAAAAAAAAATCTTTGCTGTCTGTAAGCTACTTCTTCAACTCTTTTTTCTCTATTTAATGCCATATTGTGTGTCTTCCATCTTGAGGATGTTTCATAGAAATCTCATATGTTCACTGATACAGATAGGGTCTTCTACAGATAAATCACATGTCAGGGTCAACAAACTGCTCACAACTAAACCAAACTGATTTTCCTTCTCCAGCTTCTGATAAAGAATTATTAGCATCTCTAAATATGTCACCTCTCCACCAAGTTGTCTATGGCATAAGAACAGAAAGTATCTCCTGCCCTCAAAGCATATTCTCTAGACATCTCCAGATTCTAATCCTACTTTTTAAATAACCCAAGTTATTTGAATTCAAGTCTACTTACTTGGTAAATGAGAGTAGGATAATTAAGGGGGCCCAAAGAGAAGGACAGAATAATGGTTCCTCCTACATTAAACCTTGAGAATTCACACAGTTTCCTGAAGTGTCTGCTCTTGGAGACTTACTCAGCAAAGCAAAACCTCAGGAATCCCAAAAGCTGATAAAAAAAATAATCAAATGCAACTGGGGGATTTGCCCCAGTTGTCTCTGTCACTTTTATTTTTAAAATAAATACTGAATTTTACTGCACATTACCAATACATATTTACACATCCTGTTGTACGTAAGACCTTGGTCACCTGTAAACACTTCTCAATACAAAGCTAAGCCATTAAAATTATAGGCTGATACAGACTGACAAACAAACTAGAGTGTCTTCAAGGGTCTCCTCTCAAAACTCCCCTGTTACAGACAGGACAAATCCTGTTACTGCCCCCCTCCAGCACCTCTCTGAGCACAGCTCTCCTGGGCAGCAGGACAAAGAGTCCTCTGGAGATTCCCAGCATGACTGAAAATCACTGTCACTCCACTCCACTCTGGCTACTTTGCTTTTCTGAACTGGCCAGTGTCATGAGAAGAGCTTACCCCAATTCCCTGTGGCTCCAGGAAATCAGTGCAGTCAATCCTCTGAAGCTGAGCAGAATTTGGGACAAGGTGGCCATAATTCCCAGGGAACTTGGCTCATGGCATCAGATCCTGGGAGGATTAGATATGAATAAAGCAGGAGGCTACACATTTTGGATGCCCATCAAATAAGGGAGCATAAGTTTCTCTCATTGGTTTTCATTAGGATTAAGTGCTCAAAATAACATACAAGTTTCCTGAAAGTAAAAATTTGGCAGAAAACAGAGCTGTCAACAGCAGGAGAAAAAAATGTGTTCATCAAGAGATGCTTCCTAAAGAGAGAGCAGGGATGTCACTGAGAGAAGCTTAGGGATGGATGAGTCTTGAAAACCATTCTTCATTTTTTATACCACTGATTGCCACTGTCAGAGACCTTCAATCTCTTGAAGAGGCAGCATTTCAATCTCTCATACAGCAGAAGTGTCTCTATAAACACCAGAAAAAGGGGTTTGCTTGCCTTTGGAGGTGAAACACTGGTGGATTCATTTACTCAGTGAATCAAAAAAAAAAAAAAACATTTCTTACTCATTCTGAAGAAATGTCCTCAGTCACATGTAGCCTGCAGAACAGACTGATTTTAAAAACCCACGTGATTCACCAGATACCACTTAGAGGTCATTTCTGTCCATGGGTAATGAGTGCAGGAGCAGGTTTTCCCCCAGCAAACACATTTTTACTCCTGATTATTCTTTCTGGTACCCAGGAGATGCTCAGCTGGGAGTAGGAATTTCTGGAGCAGGAGTTTCTCCTGCTTTTTTTCCCCCACCGTCTGTTAAAATAGAATGCAATCCACAATGGTAGTATACTCTACTGCTAAACATAAATGCTCTGAGAATCAATAAAAATAATTATTTAGCCATATGTGTAATGTAGACAGTTTATTTTGTTTACTCCCTTCACCCTTACCCTCACAAAAAACTCTGTTGGTACAGCAAAAACAGGCAATATGCCAATACATTGAAGTGTTCAAGGTAAACACATCACTCCTCTCTGTGCATTTTCACATCACTGTGTGCCTGTTCCTCTTCTTCACACATGGGGAACCAGAAGCCCCAGCAGTTAGGCTGTGTTCTTACTATGCCATAATGTAAAATGTGAAAAGTAAATCTGTGATGCACTTTGAAATTTATGATGTAAACTTAGCTCAGGAGAACAGTTAGCTTTGCAATTTCACTGGACACAGTGCTTGGTCTTTCAGGATGGAAGAGCTGTGCTTCACCATGGTTAGAGATAGATTAGGGAGCCTGTGAGCAAGTCAGACTAAACTGGCTGAATCATTAGTAACCCTTATCACGCCTCCTTAGGGGCTGTTTACAAATGGGTGAGCTGGACTTGGAGTCCCACATTAATACTTTCATTCTGGCAGAAGGAGCATGCACATAGCACACAGATCTATCTCCCTGTTACAGGACAGAATAAGCCACTTTGGAAGCCAGTGCCTCACATAAGGTATCTGCAGTAGAGGACAGCACTGTGTCTATCACTGCCCAAAATCTCTGTCAGGGTTTGTGTTGGCTTCACTCATGCACAGTTCACAAACCCACAAACAGGTTGTACATGGAGGGAGGAGGAAGACAACAGGTAAATTCTCTGGGTATTTTCCTTTGAGCACTGTAGTTCATCATAAAAGAGGTTTTAACAGTTATACCCAGCAGAATTTTAGCTTCCCGTTGTAGGCATTTTGAGATGTGCCATAAAGTGTTACTGCATTCACCTGGAGAGAGTCAGAAGTTTGGTTTAGCAGTATTCTGAAAAAGTTAGTGCAAATGCTTTCATTCATAAAGGACAGTCCAGCTGCTGTGTCTGATGTCTGAAAAGGTGTATGATGCATGCTAAGGAATAACATGAATGCCAAATACCAGAATAATTAAAATACAGAAGGAAACGAAGGAGGTGAGTGGGATAAACAGCTCCTAATTTTGTTTTATCTTATAATATACAATTACATCTAATATAAAATTCCTATCTCTACATAAACCCTTAGTTCTGTGTTTAGATTCTCCAGTAGTCTGGGTCTGGCACAGATTTTCCACAAAGCAGCAACTGTATAAAGCCTCCTTCCCTTTCTTCCTCATCCATGTTAATCTATTCTGTATCTGTGGTCCCTGCATCACCTGCAGATACATTTCTGCATCACCCAGTGGAGTTTATAATTCTCTGCAGCTCTTAAAATGGTCAGACCTACCAGTTCATACATTACATTATACAGCTGAAGACACTTAAATGAGACACTGACAATCTGAATAATCAATTTACTCGGACAATATGGTATCCTCCTCCACAAGCTGGATGAGTTCTTTTACTTCCATGACATTATTGTAATTGCTTGAACCACTTTTGTCAGGGTATTTTTTCCAACCTAAATTACCTTGTCATTTATTATTAGGCATTTTAATATGGCCATTAAATGTCACACTTAGCTTTCAGTTTTTTCTCTCTGTCTGGTTCACAATCCTGCAATTTAGAAAGGTCCAGCCATATGCATATCTTTATACTTGTTTAAAACTTTGCCCTAATGCCAGGTTTATTACAGCATTAAACTGATGAACTTGCTCTAACAATCAATGTATAAATAATCAATTTAATGCTATAATAAAGGAGATGTAAACCAGCCAACTCTGTTGAGTGTGCTGAGGTGCAGTGACATTTGGTGGTCATGCACAGCAACATTTGTACAAGCTTAATTTAGAGAAGGTGGCAGGTTAATTGGGACAGAACACAAATGCAGTACAGCATCCATAATCAGCAGCTGGCACCACTGACATAAAAAGGGAAAAAAGAACTGGAAACCTGCTTCCACTCCTTCCAGACATACCCTCTCAAAGTAATATTCAGAATACACAGGTATCTTGAATTAGTATCAGTATGTTTTTATATATTTATAGGAAAATACACAATGATCTCTGCAGCCATCAAGATGTTTTTCATCTACAAAAAAAAAAAAAAAAAAAAAGTGTTTGTAGCTCCAAAGTCCCATTGCAGTAGCTGGATGAAGTGCAGATATGGCTTCCTTGTATCAATACTTGGTTCCAGAAACTAATGGAAACCAGAACCAGTATTGGAGGGACAACACTAATGAAGTGTTCCTTGGTTTCCTGTTCACACATCCCCTTACCCAAGCCTGTCACTGAGCAAAACCCAAATCAGGATTTGATGAAGAATTGAAGGCTTCTATGGCAAAAACATTGATATTTATCTGTACGAATTACAAGCTTCAGCTAGGATGCAAGAAAAAGGCTCTTAAATATTTCAGATTGATCAACAGTCATATTTTATACTGCAATTTGGGCATCATTATTTCTGAGATGTGCTCTCTTCCCTTCCCAGGGTGCCATGCTCACACCAGGACAGTTACAGAGAAACAAGACTGAAAAGATGAGAAACAGTAATTGACAGTCAAAGTTTGCTCTGCAGATGGATTAAATAAAAGAGACTGTTTTGGAAAAAAAGGGGGTGCTTATTGCTGAAGCAATTTTTAACATGCTCAGGTTGAGGGCATTATTTTTTTCAACAAAACCATAATCCTAAATTGAACTATCGGAAGAGGTTAGGTTTGCTTTTTATTTTCTCTCTTTCATGGACTGAAGGGGAAGACATGGCAGATCCCCTCCATCCATCACCTCAGCAGAGGTGAGGAGTGGCTCTCCAGGATCAAGAAGCTGATACAGACAGGTCCTTACCTGCAGGATCTGAGGACTCTTTATTCCACTTCAGCTGGAAAGACTCATGCAGGGCACAGGCAAAAACTCTGCTTGCAGGACAACAGCCCAGCTCTTGGGGAATTTCAAATACTAGAGTTCCCCCCTCTTCCCTCTGCACATTGTCCCTGAATACAAGATTTGCTCCAGCTCTGGTTGTACCCAGATGATGATGCCATAGTCCCAAATGCTTAATTAGTGTCATGATCAGGAGGGAGTAGGTACCAGTGCTGTACAGAAACTGCTTTGCATGTGAGGCAATTCCTCCTCACACATAAAACAAGACTTTGGGCAGAGCAGCCAGAAGTGTTTCTTTGGGAAGATGGAGAGCCCAGCTGTAACACTGTGTACATGGACTGTGTGATAGGAAAACAACCCCTAACAGAAATGCACAACCAGTTTGATATGTTTAAATCTGTGGTGAGCCTTGAGACTCAGATAAAGAATGTAATTATTGATAACAAAATAGTATTAAGGGAGAAGAAAAAAACCCATAATTAATCCATGGTTAGATAAGCTGTAGCTCTGCCTGCAGCTGGATTACAATGCTGGTCCTGTGCAGTTTTCACTGAAGTTTCTTTCCCTGCTGAGCACAAAATAAATGAAGAACTGGAGGAGTTGCCTTCTCCCACAGCCAAGCACCACCACCCACCTCCCAAACACTCCAGGGTCATGAACACATTTCAAAGGGCCACATTGGCAAACCTTCCTTTCTCCCTTGGAAGAGAAGGATTTTACCATTCACCTTTTCAGAACAACCCTGCAGGGGCCAGGAGAGGAGATACGAGAAGCAGCTTCTTCCAGCCTCAAATATCACCCAACCCTTCCCTGGAGAGATTCCCTGTTCCCCAAGAAGGGCAAGTGAGGAGAAGTTTTTCCTTGTGATTACCCAGCTCCTTTTCTCTCCCTCCTTTCCCACGGAGGCCTTTGGGCTGCTGCTGCTGCCAACGCTGTCCCCACCATGGCTGCTTTTAGACCCTGCCCTAGTGCCATGGGGAAGCAAGGCAAACACTAAGAGAGCACTGATGTATTCTCCCTGCCAGTGAACACACACAGCACTGGATGAGTCTGGCACTCAGGCTCTCAGGTCTGGTCTCTGCTATAATGAATGGAAGCTCATTAGCATGCCAAAGGAATTGCTCCTTCTCATCACATCACAGTCAGACAGAAAGAGTCTTGTCCTAATGCTGTTTATGAACCATATTTCAACTTCTTCACTCGGTACAAACAGCACCTTGCTCTATTTTTCCACTGTGCTGAGGCCTCTTCTTGAAGCACTGTGCTCCTTGAAACCAGATGAACTCCTGCTCTTCCAATTTTTTATTGCTAAGCTCCTAGCTTCCACTCTGGGCTTTGATTTTAAAATATTTTTTATAAGAAAATGACTGATAAAGACTCAGGTCTCTGTTGGAAAAATCTGCCCAGAACTTTGTTTCCAGCCTCATCTCAGAAAAAAACTCTTGAATGAACAAAACTTAGGATAAAGCAAAGCTACAAAATCTGATATGCTCTCTCACAGTGCTCCCTTTTAAGCCTAAGTGTTCTGCCTAAATCAATCTTCCACACTGCCTTTTCTTTTTTCTTGCTTAATTCTGATTATACTGGCAAATTACTGTACTTGTTCCTTCATATTCCTCACCTTTCCAGATATGTATATTTTTTGTATGATGTTCTACATTTTTCATATGCTCTTCTACAAGCCCACCTTCAAATATTTCACTGGTATTCAGATTCACTGTATTTCCATAAGCAATTCCTACAAAAAAAGATAAGCTCCCCTGTCCAAGCTCAGTGCAATTTCCACTGCAATTAAAAAACCTGTGAGCCCAATAAATTTAGTGTCTACTACGACCCAAAAGGAAGAACAGTAAACCTGGCAAAGTAAATACCTTTAAATATAACAATTTGCACTCTTGAAAAATGAAATATCTTACTGTAACTGCTTATTTCAAAAGTGGAATTATATTCAACATAATTCTTATCTCATAATGATAATTTGAAATGTAGGATATAAATTAAACACAGGACTGAAAATCCGTAAGAAACCATGTAATTCATCATTCTTTTGTGGAAATAACAGAATTATCTGGCTTTCCTACCTTAGTTGAAAGTTTATTGAATCCAGCACTGGCTACACTTGTCTCTAAGGTTACCAGTGCATCACTTTCTTTTGAAGAGACAGTTCTGGACAGAGCAACATATTGCAATAAAGTGTCTCCGTGCTTGTCTCCCCAGAACACTTTTCCTTCTTAACCCTCTCCTAATTGTGCTGAACAACTTCCTAAGACTGGACTCCACACACTTTTATTTGTCAAATGTATGTGCCAGGAAGAGGCTGAGGGCTGGAATAAACCAGAGCACTTCTTCAGGCACGTGCTGCTCTCCATTAGGATTTTGGAGGCATCATTTTATTGAGAGAGCTCTTCTGCAGCACTATCAGACACAAGATATTCTGTCCACGCGTTATATGCCCTTCCCTTTTTTGCCTAGAGGGGAGCTGGAGCATCCCCAGACCCTGCTGGAGCTGTACGTGCTGCCAGCTGCTCTGTCAGCTGGGTGAGTGCAGTCGGTCACCAAGTGCCCTGGCCAGGGTCCCACCCTCGCCTCAAACTGCAGGACAGCAAGGTGCTCATATTGCTCTGTCATTTTCTAACAACATTCTTCTTATACCCAAGGCAACAATTTCACACCTTTTCCTATCAGTTGTGCTCTTTGATGGACTAAACTCTCAGATTATGACCCCCCTCCACAGAGAGCTGTGAAGGTTCTGCACTGCCTGGGGGATGGGAACACCTGCCTGAATAGGTACCTGCTCCCCACACGAGCCTTGGGACATCTAAATTCCCAGAGAAGCACCCCCAAGAGATGCACTCTCAGCTCACTTAGGACACAAAATACATTACAGCCGAAAACATCAGTTTCCTTAGGGAAATATTTCTTAAGGATCTCCCTACCAATTATATTCCCTCTGATGATTTTATTGATCAGTCAATCAGAAGCCTTTTTTTTTTTTTTTTTTTTTTCCCTTTGGTCATGAAATCTAAAAAGAGGCTGTTACCACTTTATGGGAAATTTTAATTAAAAAGAATTACACACACACACACATATATATATATATATATATAATTATTGTGTTCTCATGGAGTATAGGCATTATTAAATCAATTTTGTTGTTGCTAAGTTCCACTTAGGTAAAATAGGATAAATAGGATATTGGATTTCTAAACTAATTATACAGGAAAGAGGTCTAGTCCCAAGCTTAATGGAAACTTTGAACTGCATACACTCAGGTGCTTTAATTTCCTTAATTCTATCCAAATACCCAATCTAACAACACTGTAATCTGCAGACATAGGAAAACAAGTATTTTACTCACCACTGCACATCTAGGTGCTACCTTTGTAAGATGCCTGTAGTTTTACCCCCCAATGATAGAATCACTAACACTTGCCACGCACCTACCTCCTTTAAGCCGGGCTCCTTCTCCACTTTCATGTCTGAAAATTCAAAAGTCAGAAGTTTAACTAATTTCTTTCTTTCCTTTTCAAATCTCCAGGCGCCTGGGAAGCTGCGACTCTCCTTAGCCACATCCCAGGAGCTCCCCATTCTCTGTAGCACTCCTGAAATTATCCAGAGGATAAAGAGAAGGGATCTTAATGCCACTGAAGAAGTGCAGAACATGCATCAGTAATCAATACCAGCGAGGTTCTTCTTTTCCTGGAGGCAACTGACTCGCCAGGATGAGTTACTTGCAGTAAATATAAAACACCAGGACACTGCACCTTGCCTGTGTACTTTTAAACTGTGTAGAAGTGGTAGTCAGGATCTTTGTGTGTCTTCCTCTTGCTTGTTTCTTCAGTAACATCTAATAAAACTGTGAGGAAGGATAGGTCACACCTTGCATCCTCTGCATTTTATTAAAGGAGCCAACACTCAATATTCCAAGTTTCCAAGGAGAATCTTTGGCTTCAGATCAAATAAAAGCTGTTCTGTCTTAAAAGGTGCAATTTCTCAACTAAATGAACCTGACTCCATACTCTAAAGTGTCAGAGCTGAGAGAACAGAGACAATCATCTTCACTTTCAGCCACAGAAAGAGATTTACATATGCCAAAAACTGAGCAAGAGGGAGCAGTTGGTTATACCAAATCACAGCAGATGTTGATAGAACCAGGTCATAAATAATTCCATCCTTGCTGCCAAAAGATTAAATGAATCAATTAAAAAAAAAAAAAATAATCAGCCTTTCTTTGTACTCAACAATCTGGGGAAAGTATTCCAATTGACATGCAGTTATGCCCGGTTTTGTAATATAATTGAAATTTCAGTATGACCTACAGGTTTCATAGATTTTGCAAGTTGTAGTAGCAGAAAAAGGAGAGAGGAAGTCAAGAAGGTAAAGATAAGCTCTAGAAAGCAGAAAATGGATATGCTGATTCCCTAGCTTTCCATAAATTAATAGGTATATTCTAGTAAGTGTCATATTTTAAGGACAGCTGAATCAAACATCAATTTTTCAGACATAAAATGTCATCATGGTGCTTAACAACAGATAAGCTACAAAACGCCTAACTTATCCTATTTGGGTGCAATGTGTACCAATTCTTGCTCACTACTGTAGATCACCTGGAGTAATTAATGATTGCCATCAGTTATGATATGGAATTTGTTAGGCAACACTGTTCAGTTGTGCTGTAAGTGGAAAGATTATTTCAACAGGTCATCAAAGTAAAGGGACATCCTACACCAAATTCTTCAGTCTAACTAGCACAGGCTGCATCTGGCGAACACTTTTGAAATATATGAACTCAACTCATGCATAAAAATATCAGTAAAAGCAATTAATTTGTCTGATGCTCACCCTTGTGTACACAGTTTCATAAAAATACCTGTATTTGTAGGACAGCATGAGAAATCATGAAAATGTTAAAAGCATACCACATTTCCACACAGATTTCACATAACACATTTTTTAAACGTATCAGTCTTGCCAAAGGCATTCCTACAGAAGGCCATGCCCTATGACACGTTCTGGAAAAGTGTGGGGGGGATGTTGGGGTCAGATGAACAGGGAATGGGGGCCTGAAACAGAGCTATAGGGAAAGGAGGAAATGGTGTGGGATCCAAAGATCTGGGATAACACATTTCCTGAGCACTTGCTACTGCTGAGACACAAGCCTTGCTTGCTTCCTTTTGCAGGTAACACGACTAAATGTGACACGTGGCAAATAGGAGCATGGAGTGGCTGCCTTGCAGAAAAACACCAGCACATTTTGGGGGAATTGTCCTTTTCCTGTATCCTCCGCACGAGCCCACAGCCTGTGTTTCCTTCTTGTGCATTTGGCTCCAATTGGGAAAAGCCACCTTGCTGAACTGAGCTGGGTGAGGACCTCGTTCACCATGGCTGTGGAGGAGAGGCAGCAGCATTGTCAGGGGAGCGTTTATGAAGTGATGGGTGTAATTTATAAAATCACAGAGCAGCAGCCCCAGCCAACAGGAGACTCGAAAACAACGCTCCTCCAGAGAAAACAGGATTTACAAAGCCTTGGTTGAATTCTGCTCTTACTCGTTTTTGTTGTTTTGTGTGATCTTAGCCCCCATAAATTATACCCTACCTACACTACACATATGTACTCCATATGTCCTATAAATACCACAAAGCAAAGCCATACTTTGTGGTGTGACACTGGGACCCAAACAAGATATCATTGCACAATAAATTGTATTAAACTAATTGAAAAATAGTTGAACATTGCTAACAAAACAAGAGAAATACTAAACATTAAAAGACAAGAGACTTTTCAGTGTTCCATAAAACCACGCCTTTCAGACAAATTAATTATTTGCATCATAAAAAAAAAAATCCTAACAGTAAAAGAAAATACTCCAGAAGAAAGTGATGAGTAAAAAAGCTTCAGGTGATTTTTCATTACATTAAAAACAATTCCCATTCTCATAAAATATGCAGAACTTTACATCTTAAATAGCATATTTTCCTTCAAAAATTACTTTCTTTTTAGTCTTGCAAGAAATTAAATCTTAATTATATAGGAAAGTATTTGGAATATATCCAGAACTAAAAAAACTACAGCTAGTTCCCTATTAGTGGCACAGCATCTGTCAGGAGTTTTCACATACCTTCAGGAAGATATCTCAAATTAAACCAACGCTGCACTTGCTTTCTGTGATCAGAGTTAATATTCTGCAGACCCAAACTGGCCGCCTTGCTCATTTCATAGTTTCAATTGCTTTGCTGTACTTCACCCTGGCAAATAAATGGATGCATGAGGGGCTCACCCTCTGAATAAATAATAAAATCTAACCTGTCAGATCTTCCTTTGCCTCAAATGAAAAACATTTCATTCCTCTGTGATGCTGCTGAAGCTAAATCTTGTTGTAAGAGAGTGAATGAGCAGCCTTGGAATAAGAACTAATGGTGTGTTCAAGCTACATCACCACCTTGATGAACATCAGAATTACATCTGAGACCAGACGGGAGGAAAGGAAGATGCACTGTACAAAATATGTCTTCATTTGAGGAGTAAAGTATTACTCAATGGCATTATACATTGTTAATAAACTTTTTTATCTGAAACTATAATTTAATATTTATGTATCTAATTTACATGTGACAAAGTAGCATATTCTAAAATTAGAGTGTAACCAGCAAACTATTAGCTACTATAAACAATACCAAAACACAACTCAAACATATTTTAAGGAAACAATAGATACATTTTGGACAGGGGAATGATTTCAATTGCAGATATTGTTTTAAATACAGCTGTCAATTACATCTTGAAAAAATTTCTTCAAGCTCAGAAAGACTTTCTGCTTAGGGATTCCTGGGTATATACATAAAGACCAAGAGCACACCACTAAAAAGTCTCCTATTGGTTACAAGTAGGTACAGCAATACTTGTAAATGGTGAAACTGTGTGGGGGAAATAATTTTCAATATCCATCTTATATGATGCACTAGACAGTATCCCCTTTGAGCAGAAACTAGAGAAAATATCGTGCCCTTTATTACCTCTGTGGTTTCTTATGTGTAATAGACAGCAGAATTGCACTTATTGTAAAATTACAGTGTTAGATTGCAGTTCACCTTGTAGAATATTAGTGGCCATAATACTTATGATAGGTTGTGCCTTATGCAAAGATGAATAAAGATGTGCATTTAAATTAAAGAAACCCAAAAAAACCCAAGCAACCACTTACAGAACCAACAGTGAGGCTTAACATAACAAACATGCACTAACCCTACACTTATGCAAAACTAAGTTCTTCCAGGAAACTGTAACCAACTGTTGACCTTCCACAAAGGTAAAGGTTTTGTCCCTTGGTAATATGTTTGGACTTTGTAGTAGAATTCCAGTTTATTAGCTCATTGTCTGTAAATGTGCTGTTCCACTGTGGTATCCTTTAGCTGCCCTTGAGCTTCTGCAGAATCTGCAATCTTACAGTCACTTTTATTTAAGGTTTTATTGAGCCACAGAGTAAGTCCCCTTCAGTACTACACAAATAGTATTCCTTATTCATCCTCTTCAGGTTCCTGTGGTAAAATTGGTGTCTCCTCCTTTAAACAAGCACTAAAAAACCCAAGGATTGTGCTGTAAAGGTGATATTTGCTTTTCTCGGAAGCAATGTTATGACCTTCATCCGGGTAGATCTGGCAGAGGAGAAAGGAAAAAAAGGTAAATAGTTTTTAAAGGCTTTTCAAATATTTAAGGCTCTAAATTTCTTTCTCTGATCTTAAACATGTTTTAGATGACAATAGGATGATAACATTAGTTTTATGGCATCAAGGAAAGATAAAAAACCCCAAAGTAAGACTTTTTCTCTTGGAATTTGAACTTACATAAAACAACCACTGCATTGGGATCTGCAGAAGTGAAAAAATTTATATTCTCAGCCATTGTGCTTACAACAGTTTGCTTTCACTGGCATTTTTCAATAGTGCGTAGGCACTCAAATTCCATTAACATCCATAGAGATTAATTACCTCATGCTTTTAGGGACCTCTCAATATTTCAACTTCTAAGTGTTTGGCAAAACCCCTTTTTATTCATATCTTAACTATCTTCCTATATGCTCTAACACCCATCTTCTCTCTCTCCTAGGCTAGATGTGAGCATTTTTATCTCTTAAAACAAATACCACTGGGAATTTCTCCCAGAGGAGGCTGAGCAAACATTTGCAGGTTGTGCAAAGAAATCCAGGCCACAGGATAAGAGACCTGAGGACACCTGAGGCAAAAAGCTTCAGCTGCCTCCTTAACCCAGATAATCACAAGGTTGCTTGAGAACAGCTCAACAGAGCTCTTCTGGGAGAACTCTTTCATTCCTGCCTCTTCCTCTCTCCACAGACCTCAACTGAAACCACATGGGCAGCAGGAACAGAATCAACATTTAAAGCCCTTTTTTCTTCCTCAAGTGGCACCAGCCCCCTCTTGCCACCTCCTCCCTGACACGAGCTCACACTCCAGGGCAAACTACAGGATCACCCTAAGCCCAGCAAGGTCGAGGTTTGCAATGGCCAGCAAGCAGCAGGAGTATTTGGAGATACTGATTGCATCCAAACCCTGTGCCAGCAGCAACCCTGTGCTCCAGGTGGGCCCCATGCAAGCCCGTGCCTTGACAGAGGCTCTGTCATGCTCTTTCAATAAATTTAAATGGTGAAAATAAGGGGGAATTACTCTCATGTGACCCAATACCTTTTTAGGCAAAAAGGGACCCAAAGTAGTGACATCTCCATGCTACAAAGAGTACCTATGGTTTCCAGAGCACTGTGTATGGCATTGTAGGATAAACAGAAAAAAAATAAAGATGAGAGAGAGCAGAAAGAGCCCAGGAGAATGACAAGATGATACAGCTTCTGACATCCATACTAACAGTGAGAAAAACGGGATTAAACAGTTCTAACTGCAAATAGAGGTAATACCACTGTGTTGTGGTAGAGAGGGTGCTTTGCAGTTAAGAAATAGCAACAGGAGGTTAAATGCTCAACTATGTTTATAGGAAAAGTCACAGGTGTACATACCTGCATAGTGTAATTAGCCCCAGCTTTTATTAGACGCTTAATTAGTTCTGCTGAATGCTGGAAGTGAACTTTAGCTGCAAGAAAACATTTGATATTATTAGAAACAGATGCATGAATATGAAATACTTATCTGTTACACAGCTTTGGCTGAAAACTTCTCCATGCTCTCTAATTACCGGATCTGTAGCTGACTATCTTTATGGCCAGCCCCACCAGCAACAGGGTGCTAGAGCAGAGGTTTTGGAGAAGGAGCTGGAAGCCTCAGGGGCAGGCACACTTTCCAGACACTTAGTAAGGACTGTTACCCTTGATTTACACACACTGTGATAGCTTAGAGAGGTGTAAAACGACTCTGAACAACGTGGCATTTTCTGTTTTGCTTGAAAGAAAGCACACTGCATTTTCCATTGCTAGCACAGGGTCGTTACACCCCACTCCTCTTTAGGTAATGGACTTTCTGGAACCTGTCAATAACCTCACTTTTGTGTGGCAAAGCCATTGTTATCATGTCCTAACCCTGCAGAGTTTAGGCTGCAAGTGGGCTGGGCAGTGTCACTGGATGTGATACTGAGCAGGGGCAGCAGACAATCAGACTCCCAGGCCAGAGCACCCTGCTTTGCTCAGACATCTGACAAAGCCCCAGTTCCCTCCAGTGCTCGGATCAGAGGGGCAGAAAGTGCTGCTGCCTGTTGCAATCAGCAAAGCCTGAGCACCTCATACCTGCTCAGTCACCCAGTCTATTTTCATCCCTTTCCCCTGTGCTCTGGGGAGAAGCAATGGACAGGGTTTGCACCCCTCTGGTTGCACTTTGGAGCCATAACATGGGTTTGGCAAGTCAGGGGTGCCTGCCAGTGAGAGACACTCAACCCTTCAGACTGAGTAAGAAACCTTGTATAATCCCATTTCCACCAGAAAATACTGGGAAAGAAGCACTCACTGTAATTTGCCTCACTGTAATTTGTGCTTGTATCAAAGCTCATTCTTTAGACATCAGGTAAAAAAGTTCAGAAGAATACAGTGCAGTGAAATATGAAATTACAAATAATCTCAACCAATGCATCTTATGATTCCATCTAAAGTGCTAGAACTTACTTACCCTGTGTTCCTCATTCTCTGCCTTAATCTACTGCTAAAAGTATTAGTGCTATTAAAAGGTTTTGTGTAGCTTCAGCTTCAGAAGGTTTGGCAGTACCTTGTAATTAATTAGATGAAAATATTAACTCCCCATTTGGTGATGTACTTCACCAGCTGCACTGATAATTCTGCAGAATTTGTGTGAATTTAAAACAACATTAAAAATGTATGTTGTTCTATTAATAATTCATGTAATACCTTTCACTAGCAACACAGTGATCCATAAGATTTAAATGAATTAAAACATACAGCACCTAAAAGGTGCAAACCCTCAGCAAAGTGTCACCAGTTCAGAGTTAGAAGTGACAGTTGAAAGAAAAATAAAAAAAACCTGCAGAGGGCAAATGAAACTGCAAATGTACTTGCTAGGTGTGTGCCTCATCAGCCCTTGAACATCTGCCTCTTAGAAGCTCTGACTCCAAATCAGTCACTTACCATCAGCTGTCCCATGAACTATTAGCAAATCCACTTCTTTTAAACCATGAAGATTGTGTAACACACTGGATGCCTAGTGAACAAACACACACAGAGCTGTAATTGAATTGCATTTTAAGAATAAAAAGGTCATTTTAAGTTACTTTTTCATGCTTACTTACCTGATAGGTAATTTCATCTTTTGATGGAATCCCAAGGTATCTTTCTGAAAAAGCTGATGCTGTAAAAATTAAAAAAAACAAAACAAAACAACAAACCTTGTGAATTCCAAGTTATTTCTATTTTAAAACTTCTCGTTTCTGACCTAGAGTCAGAAGCTATTTAAGCCATGAAGCTGAGATTTTCATTTAGAGACACAGAATGTACCATTTTGATACACCATTTAAAACCACTTTTAAATAGCTAAAAAAAAGAAACAACCAAAAGTCAACTAACCCCACTCACAAAAAAAAAAAAACAAAAAAAACAAAAAACCAACAAACCAACCCCAACCAATTAAAAAACCCAAACCCAAAAGAAAACACAAGCTAAAGCCCAAAGAAAAGTCTAACAGACCATTATCTGGTCTGGCTTCCTGTGCATCGTAGTTCATAGCCTGCACCAAAATTTCACACCCAGAACCAAATAACCTGCGACTGAACATGGCTGATACTGTAGGGAATTCACTGCTAACCTTAAAGGATTCATTCCTAAGACTTGATTCATACTGATGGATTCTCAGGAAATGAGGTAACTGCAAAATCACAAAATCAGTGCTGTCAGTGATTCTGTGTCTGTTGTGGGTTTTGGTGAACTATCCCAGTGTCAGCTTTAATTTCATTTAAAGACGAGACCAAGACAGTGAGGTGAAATCTCACTAACCTTGTTACATTATCTGCCCTTAGTTAAAACAAATAAATAGCAGCTCCGTGAATAAAAGGTATTTTGAATGAACTGTCACACAGGTTTAGGGCAGGGAGTACCCACCATACAACTTCATATCTGTGATCGGTGCCACCACAGCTCCACACTTGAAGAGCCGCTCGCTGGATTTCAGGATCATTGCTGCAATGTAGCCACCATATCCCTAGCAATGGGATGGAAAGTTTGGTTGATTTATTTCATTCTAGCAAGAATAAAGCTAAAGGCCACTGTGCTAATCCAGTGGTATCATTTTTACAGCTTAAGGGTGCATAAGGATCTCATTGATCTGGTCATGACTTTTAATCCATGCAGTTAGTAATAATGAGTATTGCACATTTCTTCACCTTCTCCAAAGTCTAACACATCACCACTGGAAGAGCTGATACCAGAGAGTCATGAAACCTTTGTGAAAACTTTAACTTGAAACCACAGATTTCCTTAAAATGACACTGGCAATCGTCTTCTGGACACCTGTAATCATTCCAGACTCACAGAAAATGAAATTCTGAATTGTGGTACCTGCAAGCAATGATTTTCTCATATATTATGGGCTCCTCGAATTTCTCTACTTGCCATCTTTGTTTTCCCTTCATCAGTACTGAAAAATTGGTATTTTTTCAGGTATTTTTTGTTGCTGTTCTTTTGTGTTTGGCACAACACACTTCAAGAAGATGAAATTATCCCATGACAGGGAAAATATAATGCAAAACACCAGCTGATCTAAAAAAAGATTATCAAGTGCTTAGTTCTCTCATGGATTTTTATGAATGTTGCCTGCTTCTGTTCTTCATGTCTAAATATTTATTGAACAGATGATTTCTGTGGAAGAATGGTAATATTTGAAAACCCTTTAACTTTATTTAAGAAACACAAGCAAAGAGTTTACTTTTCTTTGCAATCAATCCATATTAAGTGGGAATGGACACACTGAAGAAAATAGCAAACAGGAGTTGGATTTTCAAAGGAGCATGAGGATCTGAGTTATTCCTTTCCCACACAAATTTCAGCCCAGAAGGCCAAGAGCCATCCAGATCTGTTCATGTGCAGGAGAAGATTTCACCTAAGACAGAATTTCTGAGTGGGCACCTGTAATTTGGGTAATTCAGAGAGCTTAAGAGAATAGCAACTTTCCTCTGTCTCTGGGTTTTCTCTGCTTTTGCTTTTGTTTAATATTCTGTTTGTGTCTTGCCCAGTAGCTCCACAGCACAATTTCAATCCAAGGATAGGTATTGCCAGGTTATTTATTATTTATTCCATGTTTTCATTAAGAGCTTGTTTAATTCTCCTGGGAGTTTCTTCCCTTTGTGCCTGTGTCCTTGCTTTCAGCCAGGCTTTCCAGGACAAAACCACTACAGAGTGAGTTTTTTATAAATTCTTAGGAGCATTTCACAGTGACATTACTATTCCACACGCCCTGATGCAAGAATACTGGTGCCTCACTCATCTGCTGGGTTTCTGGGGTTCCAGCCTAATTGTCACATTTTCAAGAAAGACACTGGCTGTAGAATTGCAACTCATTTTTTAACTCCCTTTACACTCCCATGCATAAATCCCCCAACTCCACGGAGCCACCCTTGGCTGTCTGACAGTTCAGAAAGGCCTGCACCCCTCACAGAGAAAAGCACTGGGGGCATTGGCAGGCTGCCTGGCAATTTTCCCCACTGTGCCCTTCTGGACAGTCTTGTTCCTCTTGTGCCTCACTGACATCACCAATTGTGACAAGAATTTTACTTCTGTGTAGCCCTGAAACCTCTTAAAGATCTCCATGAAAGTGTGCATAAGTTCAGCTTTATGAGATCAGCATCAAGCCATTCCAAAGTCAACTTATTTTCAAGCAAACTGCATATTCTTTTTCCATCAGTAAAGAAAATTTAATGCATAGAAAGAAAAAGAAAAATTTGTTTCCCTATCATGTTCTTGTATGTGATAAAAAAGAAATGAGTTTTAAAATAGATTTTTAATTGACTCTAAAACAAGCATAGCGGAGGAAAATACAATTAACCCTAAGAAGCTGTTAAATAGATTTTTTTTTATTATTAATTATAAAACTGACTTAAATTTGATGATTTTTTTTTTTTTTTTGCTTTTGACAGTAAAAAAAACAACTCTGAAAGGTTAACTTGGAAATTTCCCTGAATTCAAAGCACTGTTGAACGTTTATCAAATTTCCCACTTCATTCCTCAACACCGCCTTCAGAAAATAAAGGTAGGAATGTGGCAATCAATAATATTTGGTGAAAGAAAAGAAAACTGAGGGTAGGTCTTGGCAGATATGTAAAGCCATGGTTATATGCATGCTCTTCAGTAACTGTCTGATCACATCACTCAGGAAAAAAGATACTGATGAATCTCCAGCAGAAAACAAGTGGGAATTCTCAAGCAGCAATGAAAAGAATTTCTGCAGTTAAAACCAAGCAATTCTAGATGCTTAGGGATTTCATTCCAGAAACAGTATTTTCAAACAAATGATTCAAAGAGGAAGAGGATTTGGAGAAATGTTGACACTTCTATGCATGTGTATGTTGATATACATTGGTAACAGGCATTAAAACCTGAATAGAAGTGTGTGCCACGGTCACCTGGTGGATGAAATTGGCCCTGCTTGTACATCCTCAGCTGGAAAATCTCTGGCTGCTCCCTTACAACCCAAATACTGGTATTGACCCAAGTGAAATCCTTGCAGTGAGAGTTGCATTCTCAGCTCAAGGAGTGCAGCAGGAGCTCAGACCTTTGAGGAAGGTCATGCTCATGTGAAATGTTAATAACAGTCTCAAACTTCAGCCAGTCCTCAAAATGCTACCATGCAGGAGGTAAATGTCAATCTCCTCATCCTGCATCCAGACAGGCTGAGACAGGCAGGTCAAATGACTTGCCTAAGGCTGCGCAGCAACTCAGCAGCAGAGTGAGAACTAAGGCACTTCATGGTGAAACACATGCTGCTCTTAAAAGTGATGACTGGGGGGTACTTGATGAGGGTTTGTTACTGCTTTGAGCTCAAAGGCAGAGAACAGCTTCATTTTTAATAAAAAAAACCCCAAACTTTGAAAAAATTAAAAGGTTGCACATGCCGGTTCACTGATGAAGCAGCAGTTGCGTAGTGATTCTAATTGCTGATTTTTAATAGACATCAGTAAAATGCTGTTTAGTTTGCTTCTAAAAGTTGAGCCTTTGCCTTGTATCTCATGTTATGAGCAATGACACACAGCTGATAAAACAGCAAAGCAAGATTTCTCACTGGTGCAACAAGGAACTTGCTGACAGTACTGCAGGGTAGGTGATCAGCTAAGCCCAAGGGTCAGTAAAACATTCAGATATAAAACCTGTATTTTATAGGACAACATTGTCAATTTAACTGCAGCCCAAATATAAAACTGTAAGAAACAAGCTTTCACAAAACCCAAGTCCCTATTGAAAATTTCTGAAGAAAGCAGAAAGCAGAATTTTTAATACTTTTTCTTTCAGATTCTGAAATGCAAATAGATAGGGTTATACCATAAAACTGATTTTATTGACTTAAATATCCATTCTGAGAAAAAAAATACAGAACAGACAGTAAACTATGGATGGCTTCTCTCCCCCCTGTTTTTAATAACTAAAATTGTCTTAGGAGAACATATAAATATATTTGTTTATGAATTGACAACACTTTCTTAAAGAATCATGGTGATATAGCCTGCATTTTTGCACATTACCTTTCCAAATATACCCAGTCTCTTAGGATCAATGAAGGGCTGTTTCAGAAGTGATCTGAAAGGAAAAAAGTTTCTTTTTTAATTCTGGCAAAGTAAAATGATGGATTTTACTTTCTGAATATAGTATGTAAAGAGCAATATTTGTGCATTAAGGAACTGCCATACATAGAGATCAGGTAGAAGAAGAAATTGCATCCATACAAGTAGTACTGCACTGGGAAATGTGATTTGTTTCCTAATTCTTTTTTATAAGGCAAACAGTTGGTGTTTGGCCCATCTCCCCTAATTTAGATAACTGAATTTAAGCATCTTGTCTAAATTATCCATTTACATCTCCTTTTTGGTTAATGGAGAGGACAGAGATACCCTTTAGCATTCCTACACATGCTGAAGACTTCTCTCAGTCTGGGGAAGATCATCTTCAGAAATGCCAGGATTTTCCACGGACTACAGCTTAAATGACTGGCTTTGACCAGGTGCCTAGCACCAGCTAAAGGAAGGTAAGATGAATGGAACTTCTTGAATCTAGAGAATTACACAGATAATTAATTCCCTCATCAAGACCATTAATCAGCTATGGGGAATTTTATACAGAAAAGACAGAATAACCTGAGGGGAAATATCAGACATAGCTCCTTATTCATGGAATGGTCAAAGCATTGACACCTTTCAAAAGAAGAAAAAATATCTGGCTTAAAATCTCTCTTTCCCTGGGAAACCCCAGAAAAAGTCCATCCAGACCTGGGTATGAACCATTTTGACATGTGCATCCTGAATAAGGAGTGCTGGCAAAGCTATACATGGTTACTCCACAGAGAGAAATTACTCTTTTCTGCAGCTGGTAGACTTGTATCAGTGTAAGAATGATGGTGCAAATGAGAAATAGCAGGCATTTGCCAAAAGTTTGCTCTTATTTACACCACTCATTTGCTTTGTGCAATTACTTCAGAACTCTGTGGTGGAAATGAGAGAAATATTCTACGGTCTAGACCTAAAATATTGTGACACAAATGCATTTATATGTTAATGTGGGCAGCAAGAAATTTACCTACAGGATATAGACACACATGAATTAGCTCAGGAGGCATATTTGAATTGCACAGAGCACGACAGCTTTACCAAAGAGAAGCACCAACCCAAAGAAAACCTCAAAAACACCTGTCTGACTTTTTCCTTGCTGTTTGGAAGGATTACATTTACCATAATGGAAGGATTACGGTTTCAAAATTTGCAACTGCATTAAAAAACAAACATTCACAAGGCAGAGAAAACTCTCTGGGCAGTTTTAGTCCAAATGCTCATTCATCCAGGTGGAGGCAGGGTGAAAGAGAAGAAGGGCTTGCACATACGTACTCCACGGCTGCTATTTGGTCCTTCACTTCCACTGATCCTAAGCATCGATGCACCTCCTGCAGGATCTTGAGGCCTTGAAATCCACTCCCTCTGCCATCAAATCGAGCTACGATGACATTATCAGAGTTGACAAGCACTGAGTCCCAGTCAATGTGAAACTTATCTGTAACCAACTGGCTGCCTGGAGCTTCATCACTGCAAATACCAACACACCAGACACAAACGAAGACTATTGACAATGTGATGCGCTGTGCCGAGCTCTGAGATTTTATTTAACCTACGTGGCAGAGTTCAGTCGGTTATGCAACCCTGCTGAGCTACTGTCACTTCCATCAATACCATCCCATTAGGGCTGCAAGCCCTGCAGCAAAATAATTTCTTTAACTTTATAACCACTGTGCTGCGGTGCTGCCAATACCTGAACACACTGCGCTGAAGGACACAGAAAATTAAAGCAGGTGGTGCTGCCTATAATAAAGTGAAGGGAAAAAACCCAAACATAATCACTAATGGCTAGCTCAGATCTGGGAAGGCTCACGCAGAATTTGTAAAATCTCACTGAACACGCAAAAAGGTAAAATTTATTCAGCACTCTGTTTACCATTTTGTAGAATATATAATACTATTAAGAAGGATGCCATCTGAGAAAACAAAAATAATTGCATTATTGTATCCTTGAACAGATTTTTTGAAATACAGTAGAAAGAAGACTAAAGCATACACTGGAGAAAATTATATTTTCTCCATCCAAATTCATAGGAAGAAATGGATGCAGGCAGGAGTGATAAGTCTATTTTATGACCAAAAAAAAAAAAAGGTGGTTTACAGCACAAAGGTGAAATAGAATGGGAGAATGCAGTTTCTAGAAGAACAATAAGATTTTCCATTGAAGCCAAATATACTATTTTCCTTACAAAGAAAATAAAATGGCAGTTTTAAAATGGAAGTTTGTCATTATTTTCCCCCAAGATAAACACAGAATACAAGAACAGCCTACCATGAAGTTGTACAAAATGCAAAATAGTTCTATGCAGGCTGCATCTGCCAGTGGAATGCAAATTAAAATGTAAAAGTGTCTGTACTGGCTGTATGGAAATTAAATTGGATGGTCTGTGGGAATATCCTGTCTAAGGTGAAAGAAAGATGAAGACAAATTATTATTTTGCCAAATAGACTTATGTAAACCCTGGGGAAGAAAGAGAGATAAAATATCCTACAATAAGAACTGTCTTATAAATACAATAACGTGCTGATTCAGTACGTGGCTTTGGCCGTGGATAACACAGACCATCTTCAAGTTAATCACTCAGTTAATTAGAAAGCATATGATGAACGTGTGTGCTCTCAGATTCAGTCAGAGCTATCTATTCAGTTCTGTATCATGCACTGAAATCAGGATTACTTGCTTACAGACTCAGCCACGACATGTTATGTTTGATTTACCATTATCTTGCGTATCAGGTTTATACTTGGCTTTATAAAAAGAGAAGAGCATTTTTTTGGTGTGCTTAACCAATTCAGTTGTGATTACACTAATTACTAACATTGTGAAGGAGTCAGTCTGGAAATACTGTCAAGTGAGCTCTGCAGAAAACACATGATGCAGGAGGTATATAATCATTATTATTTGCAATAAGGAGCAAAACAATACTTCCAATTTCTGCTATTGCACAGAGCAAGGTAGAAGCACTACAGATTGACACAGATGTTTTCACAAAGTATTTATGATTATTTCCAATAATAGGAGCCTCAGACCAGTTACAGCTATTTGTAAGTTCTTCTGACTTTCCACAGTAATATGTCAGAAATATCCATGTTTGACTAGGTAACTGTCCAACAGATTAACACATTCCACACAAGTGAAAATATCGTGAGTCAGCCTGCTTTCCTCCCTGTAAATATGAGAACAAAACTAACACAGTTCACAATTGATTTGTAGGTGTTCTATGTCTAGGTTACACAAACATCTGGTGCATATAAATAAAGATATATTTCTAGACACTTAGGAATAGGAGAAGAACCATTACAGTTATAAGACTTTCACTAAGCCAGAAAGTGCTTAAAACCAAAAAGTGTTTTAAATCAAAGGTGAAACCCTTAGTGAATTTCTCCAATAAAAAAGGAATACCAAACAGAACCTCAGCAAGTTTCTCAATGGGTGAGAAATGACAGCGATGGTTTCTCAAGCTCCTTTTTGGAGGTCATAGCTGGGCTACTTTTGGGCTCAGAGTTTAAACACTACAAATCATCCAGCCCTGCATGATGGGTTGCTTGATGTACTGCTTTAGGAAGCAATTTTCCAGTGGCTAGTTTATTTCAAGATTGCCCATATAAATAGTCTGTGATAAGCATTTAAAGTTATTTCCATTGAGGTACATATCAAAAGTACCATTAGCACCAAAAGGTCTCTTTTCTCTTCAGCTGCCATCAGAAAATGATTCTGAGTATCTGAGGTGTGCTTCTGTCCTCCACAGAGAGACAGCAGACATACATTTCCCAGTACTTGCATTATGCCTCTCTATATTTCATCTAGTGTTTTAATGGCTTCTTCTTGAAGCTGCACAAAATACTCACTTTCCAACCCTACTGCCTTATCTCATTATCAGTCCCAAGAGTCCATTCCCAAGGGGTATAAACAAGTTTGATTGTTTGTGCAAGGCCTAAAACTTTCATCAGCTCAAAACCAAGCAAACCAACCCCTGCCTATGACCAAAATATAAGCAAACAAGTAAACAAATAAACAAACAGAAAGCTCTTGGAGACAATTCACTGCTACTTTGAAGAATACTTGGGGTTTTCCCCCCCTCAAATACCAGGACAATCTTTCCACTGATCCAGTTTTAAAATATCAGCTTACATATTGGACAAATTTAAATGACATTAAATGATAGACACTAATATTTATGATACATTATCTACACATTTGAAGGAATGAGGTTAATTACCATCAAAGCAAAATAAAGAATGATTATCAACTCTGATTTTACTACCCAGATTAAATGCCAGTCTTTACTTAATCATTTCCTGTGTGTTACCAAGAAGTGTATCTTCCAACTTTTTTAAAGAGTAAGGTGAACCATAATGAGGAAATCAAAGATCTGAAAGTTAAACTTTGATCTTAATTATATAGAAAAGAGATGGTAATCACTTTTTCAGGCAATTACTGTGCAGCTCTCTAATATATAGCTACTGTGTGTATTACATCAGAAGGAAACTGAGTGTGAAATGTTACCAGTGGTTTAGGAGAACAAATGGAAGAAAGGAAAGTGTTTTAATCTATTTAAAATTTTATGGGCTATTCATCTCAATTCTGGAAAGAAAAAGAGTGCCAGCCAACATAACTGGTGTCTACACAAGCTCTGTTAGACAGTCCAGCCATCCAGATGGACATAAATTTTAAGACAGCAATACAATGACCTACTATTTGAGCATTGCAGTTTGCTTTGCAGCTGCTAATGGATGAATGTTCCCGTAATCTTTATGCTGATGGCTGCAGCATAATCAGGTCCTGGTCCTTACACAAGCTGAGCTTGTGTCTACATGGAACTGTACTCAGTTCACACCCAGGTTCCACACCAGGACCAGATTCCTCTGGTACAAGCTTCCTTCCAGGATTCAGCCTTAGCACTCAGGCATCTGGGGGCCACGTGCTGGAAGTTCAAATTTACCCGCAGACATCCTTGCATGAATACAGGAGCCTTTTCACAGGCAGGCACCTTTGAAATGGCTACTGGCTTTCAGTGATTTGAAAAAAAACCCAAACAACACATGACACCAAACTTCATCTCTCCCATAAAATCACTCATCACCTGCCTTCCATCCTTCCTCTCTCCCTCCCTCCCTCTCTTCTCCTTTCCCTCTTCAAAGTGCAGTGTGGAAAGCAGATGGAAAGCAAACCCCATTCTCTGCTAATACTCCACTTTTCTGTTCTTTTATCTTCTGGTTTTATATTCTAAGTGCACGTTGCCTGGACCAAGATGTTTTATAAAATCTTATTTCAAAAAAAATGGACATACAATTAAACCAACATGCTTACCAAGGACGTGGGTAAGCGTTCATTTTCAAAGGTTTTTCTCTCAATAGCCAGAATATAATGATAATTAAATCATGGCTGAGAATGGAAGAAAGAAAGCAGGGACAACTGAACAGTACAAAAGACAGCACTTATTATCAGCCCCCAATTCTCATCTAACACTGCTGGCAGCAGGAACAGGGTGTTTCTCCATCAGTCCCATCAGTACCCCTCTGGGACTCAGAAAAGTCAAGTACCTGGATAATGATATCATCTACACAACTAATCAATGCTCCCTATAAAAGCTACATGTTCTCCTTGGACCTGAATAGTTTTCTCTTTTTTTTTTTGAAAGTACTACTTCTGATCATGAAATAAACCTTAGGATGTCAATTTGGAGCTGTGTGGGTCAAGAAATTACCCCCTATACGCCCACAGATATCCAACTGTTCTTTCTCTAGAGCTAGGCAGAATTTATTAGGCTCAAATAATCATCCCACAAGGGAACCTCCCATAACTTCAGTGACAGTTTGCAGTTTTATATTTCATTTGGGGACCTTTTAAATAGAAAAAGGGATTGCTGGCAACCTTAGCTTTAAGTCTGTAAAAAGCTGCTGAAGAAATACAGCTTAATGCAAGTTCTTTTTCTTTTAGGAAAGAGGAGGACACAAGACAAGTGTACATGAGCCAGAACAGATTTAAATTTTCAGTTTCATACTTTCACCAGTGTATAGGGTTTACTAAAAGTAACCCCTGCTAAAGCTAACATTGAGAATTCAGTATTGTAAAGATAAGAATCTGACCTAAAAGAACCCAAGTCTTCATACTATAAATGTAGATACAACAATCTGTATTCATAAGTTGATGACTTTGCTTTTTATCCCACATGCCTGTCATAAAAAAAAAACAAAACAATTATAAAATATAACCATACATTATTTGCTCACTGGGTACCAACAATTTTGGTAAGTTTAAATTCAGACCTTGCCTCAATACTGTTTTCCCTTCTTTCAACCCTTGATATCGAAAACCAACCCAAAACAGTATTTTCTTTAGCTTTTTTTTTTTTTATTTTCCTGTGATTTCTGGCCTTGGACTTCTCAGGTTTCTGATCTTTCTCTTCTGTCTTCTCTAGGTTCTACACGAGTTAATAACCCCATATTTTAGCACAGCTGTGTATGGCAGATTATGGATTTACCAGCATGCTTGAAAAGGGAAGGGCTGCACTGCGAACACCTCCGCGTTTCCCTGCTCTGAGAAACAGAACAAGCACAAGTGTTTGCAAGGCTCTGCAGTGCTGTGGGGGTCAATTCACAGAGTCAGCTTGCCTTAGGCACTCCTATAAGAGCTGCTTAAAATATAATCATGCCTCCAAGATCATTCCAGGAAATGCTGCAAAGATTAATAAAATCCATGTGTCCTGTTTCTCCAAAAGAGAAGAAAAATATGTTCGTGAGCCAATTAAAGCAGAGATCATCCAAACAGCAGATAACTACAACTGAAAATCCTGAGTTTTAAAACACAAACTGGGCTTAGATATAAACAGGTTTGTGCCATTCTGTCCTATCTTCTGACCTGAGCAGAGGAATGTGGGATCACTCAGCAGCTCAGGGCTGTAAACTCCTCACATCCAACAACAAGGATCTGTGCTGTCACTGAGGGAGATCTGCTCCAGGTGACACAGCTCAGCAACATGGCCTTTTCATGAATTTAGCAGCACACCTACATGTCTTTAACTGAAGTTCACATGAATTCTTTCCAGCTGGGACTGGAAGAAGCTCTGTAGGTCCAGGAAAGCTCTCTCCACCCATGCCGAGCTGGGTGGAGAAAGGAGGGATGCCCTGAGCTGGCCATCACCACTTTCCCCAGGCAGGCTCCAAGCACACTCATATCTCTGTGCCTTTTCTCTGCTACACATGTGCAGACACACAGCAAGAAACACACACCCCATCTCCTTTTAAAAGAACAGCACAGGTTTCCAGGAAATACCATCCTCCATGCAGTCTTTCTACAAAAATCAACAGACTTTGGATCATGTCTATCATGCCTTCAACCGTTGATGATCAAAAGTAACTTTTATTTCATTCTGGTGTTCCTAAAACCTAAAAATTTTGCTTTATGCATCTCAGCTGAGCCCCTCCTGGAAGCTCTACCCTTTTCTCTCAGGGATAAAAAGGAGCCCATGCCCTGAGTGAGATGCTCTGTGGGCAGGATCAGCAAGGGTCCAGGAAACTCCACAGGACTACTCGAAGCTACACCATCAGCAACGGCAGTGCCTCCCAAACATCAAAGTACAGCACAGCACAGTCAGGTTTGACTAGCTCAAATAAACCCCAGGCATCTCTACCAGACAGCACCTGCCACAAAATCTTCCCAAGAACAAGCCTTTTGACTTCTCAACTCAAATCCATGAGATATTTTTTCCTATAAAAGGTAAAAAGAAAAAAAAATCCCACAAAAAAATCTAATTTCAGATTTAAATATTTTCTATGAAGCATTTTTTTTATTATTTTAAGGGATTCCAAGTGGATACTTACATTATTAATAGAAGGGCATACTGGTTTCTATCCGTGAAATCTTTTGGCAGTGACAACTGTAAAGGGAATTCTTTTAAGAAAAGAGCAAAACATTAAAGGCTGGTAGTTACACAGATGAAGAACAGTAACATTGTAAGAAAGCTTTTGGCTTGCTAAAACAACATTTTTCCAGATTTACCGTAATCCTCAATGTGAAGCATTTTGATTTCAGTCTTGTAATTCTTTTTCTTAAGAACGACTTCTTTCAACACAGGGTTATTTTCCAAAATATAATACTCTAGAAAACAGGAAGAAAAAACATGTTGAAAGGAATGGAGAATCATCACACCAGAGAGATACCAAGATTCAAAAAAATTAAAGAAAAAGAGACAAATGTGCAATGATCTTGCAAATTAATCTTGCAATTAATCCTGTAAAATAATTCCTTCTGTAAATATTTTTTTTCTTTATAATACAACTACTTATTAATTCAACAAGATACACAGACATTTCAATTTTTTGGATTTGGTGGGCTTTGTTTCCATTAAGAACTACCAAGGAAATTTCTGATGACCAATACAAACATGAGCATCTCTGACACGCCCTAACAGCAGCTCTTGCAGCACAAGGCTGCTCTGCTGGGCAATCCTAAGCCTCATGCAGGCAACTTTTTCCCCAATATTACCTATTCCAAGGCAATATTTAGCCAGCTAAATGTGGTCACTGCATGTCCTTATTTGTCTTCTGCACTTCAGCCAAGAGCAAGACCATCAGCTTGGTTTAAAGCTGCAGGATAACTTGAAGCAACCCTTTTACACAGGAAAGAATGGCTAATTTGTTCTTTTTTTAAAAAAAACCTCAAATTACTGATCTTGCTTCCAAAATTTAGATTTTGTAATTAAATAATAAACTCTTCACTTAGGGCCAAAACAGATAATCTGAAGAGAATGCTTGTTCTGGGCAGTCAACCAAAATGGTATAATTATAGTCTGAGGATGGAATAATTGAAATAATCCTTAATCATTCCTTTATGAATTGAAGAGGATAATCTAATCTTGCACTGAAACACTAATGGTAAATTATCTCTGTTATTATTTGGCTTTTTGTTGTTACAACAAACAATGTCCTTCTATCCTGACTTGCTTTATTTTACTCTAAGGTGGTAAACATAAATCTCTATTTCAGTAATTCACACTCCATAGTACTTTAGATGCAGGTAATAAAGAGCAAAAGGCTGCCTTCACAGAACTGAGGAATTCTAAAATGCATTTATTTGAGCAATAGCTACCCTTTACTGGGCTGGATAAAACTGCCTGCCCTGTGTGCCATGCGTGTTCCATGTGTGCCATGGATTTGGGATTTGCAAACACAAACGGTGGCATTAAAGAAAAGGAAAAAAGAAATAAAGGAAACTAAAATGCAGGTATTAATTAACACTTCATATCATGACACTGTTTATCAGGATGGTACTTCAACATGAAAGATTAACTCCACTGAACACTGGCTGGCCCAGGACAAAGGGGATGAAGACAGGTACAGTCCAGGATATCTGGATTCTGGGAAAAATCCTGGGGATAGATAATTTGATTAATGAAATGAGGATATGTATGAGCTGGTTTAGTGCTTTTGAATGAAAAGTTGTCCCCCACTCCTGCAATCCACACCTCCATGCTAATGGAGTCACAGTGGAGCTGGAGGTGGAAGAGCTGTTAGCTCTGCTGCACCACCAGAAAACTCAACTGCTGAAGGACGTCCTTCCACTAAAGAGCACCTCAGCAGCCAGGAAACAGTAACAGATTTGGCATCAATATACAAGAAAATAATGAGTAAAACTTGATAAATATAGGTACAGAATACCCTCATAAAAAGCCTTTGTTATTGGATTTGTCTTCATTGAAATTTTCAGTAGAGTTGTTCTGATTTGAGAAATAGTAAGAGAAGAACTAAATCACCACCTGTAGGTCAGCTTTTATGATCAGTCATTCCAAGGACTGTACCTGACTTCAACATAATCGGATGGCAACCTTAAAAACATCCCTAAAAACACAGGAGCTGTACAGTGATGGCAGCATGAGCTACAAAGGGAGTGAAAAGGATGAAGACCTGCCTGCCATCTCATTTACTCAAGTGTAAACAGATGAGTCACATGCATCTAGTCCAAAATATATCTAAAAATCTGGAAATGTTTTAGGATTAACTGCTTTCCATACCATCTGCTGATGGGGATGTTGCTAAAAGGTCATTAATAGCACTTTATAGGAATTAGTTTTCACTTACTTGCATGATATTTTCATGTGCTTGCTTTCCCCTTTCCCACACTCCCCAAAGAAATTAGGGATGATAAGAAAACTCATTTCATAAGGTACACTCACTTTCAGGGTTACTTGTCCCGTGCACACTTACAACTGGAACACCTGGTCCTGTTGTGAGGAGAGAGGAAAACCAGAGGAAGGGTGAGGCAGTTTGTACTCTGCAGTTCAGTGACAAAGAACGGGAGCACCAGCTAGAACACAAGGCAGGATCCTGGAAGCTCCATACACACAATTCCCTTCAAACACAGCAGGAACTCTACTGGTACCTCTTGGAAACGACACAGGCTGGGCTACAGGACCAACAAAGTGTGAAAGAGACACTGCCTTCTACCCGCTCAGCAGCCCAGACCCTGCACTCAGAAGGAACATTCTTTTTTTTTTTTTTTTTTTTTAATAATCTCCATGTTTTAAGTGATGACTAAAAAAAATTGTGGATGCACTTAATGGTACTGTTTAAAATATAGTGGTTTGACATTCAGAAACTTTAGGTTGACTGGGAAATGAATTAATGATAATACCCACTTATTTTCACTATGGAGAAGCTATAGAGGTGTTGAAAAATATATTTCACATAATTATGTGTTTAAGAAGCTCCCTTGGTATGCCAGCTCTGCATCACAGTTAAACCTAGGTGTGATATAGTCTAATCCTATTTCACAGACTTTATTTTCACTGTATCACTAAGAAACTAAAAATCAGGAATAATTCTTCAAGCCAACAGCTACTGTGCAAATGCACACGGTGGTACGTGAAATCAGCATGACCAAACATTCAGCATGCTCAGAAGTGGCTGATCCCCACCAGTGTAAACCTGCAAAAGATCTGGTGGCCCCACCCCCAACAGGGAATTTACACCTGAGCTCTATTTTACCTCAGTGTTTAAATTACAAGCATTCAGTCACTGCTGGGTGAGGAAGAATGATGCAGAAATGCTGAAGTCCCTGAGGACCCCATGGCAGATGAAGGCATGGACCCTTTGAAATTAGGAGTTACAGCTCTCTTTTTGAGAAAAAAAAACCGATTAATTCCCTTTGAGAGTTTGGAGACAGAGCTCAATTTATGTGTTTTGGGAGGTTGTCTCTCTCAATTAATTATGGCATGAGCCTTGGGAAATGTAAATACCTGAAATAAATAGCATGATGACATTCACAGCCTTCACTGAAGATTTTTATCAGTTTCATTCTCTCCCTCAAGAGGGGCGATTGACAAAAAACTTACGAGGAGATTGTTGACAAATCACTGCTTTCTGCCTTAGCTCTCTAAGAAGACAATTTCTTCAGATTTCTCTTTTGCTTTGGTTTGTTTTTAGTTCCAGCTCTTTTTATTTCTTCTGAGTTTGTCATTTTGCTTTCAATTCTTATTTAAGAAAGATCATTTCTGAGGGGGACAGCACCAGCATTTTCCAGCCTCTCTCTACTTGTTATACTAAAAGACGGAAAGATGATGACATTTTGAAAAAAGGGAGATTGCAGTAGATTAAAATGCTGATCAGTGGAAGAAAGAAGATAAATCTGTGTCACAGGCACTGGATTACAGTGCATCAGAACAAAGCACAGCACTTGGATTTCCCATTGACTTCCTATCACTAACCCCAAACCCACAGCTTATTTCCTGCTTTATAAAAGGGGAGAAACAATTACTCCCTTTCTAAATTATCTTATTTGAGTGGAGGGAAAAATATCTTGATAGTATTTGTGAAGTGCTAAAGGAAAAAATCCACAAGCAGCGTGCAAAATAAGTGCAAAGGATGTGTTTGCCAAAACAAGAGGCTGAAGAGCCAGTCCTCCATCTACCAGGCAAGAAATAACTCCTCACTCAGGAGAGTCTCTGGAGATGGATACAGCTGGTAAAATGAGAGAGATCTCCTGGCTGAGGGAAACTAAGAAGGAAAAACTATCCTAATAAAGGTGCTTGTGGGTAAACAGGAGGTTGAAGAATTGAAACTTATACAGATCAAACCAGTCCAGAGTCCCCCAAAGGTTTTCTGGGCAAATTGCTTTTGTAACAATTCAGTGAAGGCTTTTTGCTGTGGGAAAACGAGTGTGTGTGCACACAGCTGATGTGCCACTTGTCTCCTCGAAGCACTGTGCCTCATACTCTCACAAGCAGAAGAGTTTTGATGCCAGTTCTACAGTGACCTTGCCATCAACCTGGACAGTGCCCAACGCCCAGCCCAGGGCCCTGGTACTACACGAGGGCCAGGCTGCTGCTGGGAACACAGCCAAGCACCTGAGGAGACACAGGAGAAGACCCTGAACAATTCCCAGCCAGCAGTAACTCCACATTAATGTTAGGGGCAGAAAAAAATTAATGACAGTGGTTTAGCATCCCTGCCCAACACCTACAGCTCAGGGTAATCTACTGCAACTCAGTGGAGTGAGGGTTTAATCCTGGGAGGATGATCTGTAGCCTTCCTAGCTCAAACAGAGAACTGCCAAAGTCAATGAAAGTCGCGAGCTTGTGAGTAATCACATGCACAACCCCCTACTGGCATCCACATTTTTATACCAAAGAAGCACATTAAAAATTTTAGGCTGAATATACTTTGCTAAAATAGTAACAAGATGCTTTTGGACCCTGGCACATTGCTGATTCAGGGCAAAAAACTCTTCCCAATTTATCAACCCTCCCTCCTGCAAGAATCTGAGTCTTACACCATGGGGATTACATCAAGCACAAGGGAAAACTCTGCTTAAAGCAAGAGGAGCTCATTACTCAGAGAAGGACCTCAAGATTAGCTCCATCACTTCTGCTGCAGATTTAACCATGTATAAACCATACGGTTTGTACATTCTTCTTCTAATCATCTATGTACTGTAGGTGCATTTCCACAAAAAACCAACCCAAAACAACAAAAGCAAAACCAAACTCCTTATTTTAGCCAATATATATTCATAGTTTCTTTGTTTGGATACCTTCAATGCTCAAGTCAGCAGGTGTTTTATTTTTGTGTGGGGAAAAAAAAAAAAAAAGTAGAGTTGTGAAAGAAATAGAGAAAAGGCATGAATATAAAATGAGCTATTCATATGTATTTCAGATGAATTGTCCTCTACTCTTTTCTCTCCGATCCTAGCTATGAAAAAATGCTGAGGAGATGGTGTCTATGAAATTTTGCAAGACAACAGGTCTACCTATGCACTTTATTATGCATTCTCTCCTGCTTTTCTGAACATTTTTTAATCACTTATATATCAGGGTTTATTTCCTGTGTGTAGGTTATAAATTTCTCTGTGTGGGATGGTTTTAATTTTTTGTTTATTCAGAAATTCTGAAGCCAACTGGTGCCATTTAGGGTTACTGGCATGCAGCTAACAGTGAAACACCGTGAGTTATTTATTACAACTGCACTGATATAGGGGATCTGTCTCTGGGGATTAAACCACAGCTGTTTTTGGTAGATACACCCATGCACAGAATTATGGGGGTGTATAGATACACTGCACATCCATGTGTTCAATCACTCCTAGAGAACACAGGCCTTCATTTTTTAACTAGGTACCATCACACAAGAGCAATCCCAATATATAAAATAATAAACTGTTACAAACCACAGTACAATCACCAAAATTCCAAATTTTTTGGTGAAAGATTTCTGTTTAGGGTGAATGTCCAAGTCCTTTACTTGGACAGAGGGGTCAGGATTGCAGCATCTCTCTGACATCACTCATAATTTAGCTATTTCATAGAACACTTTTACTTGCAGTCCCAGAATAGGCTCTGTACAGAACTCTGAGTAATCCTGGCTGAGCCAGATGTTAACTCCAGCCTAATGTCCCTCTCCAGGGAAACCACCAATTCAGAAGCAAACAGCACTGTGCATTTGCCTCACCTTTACAGTGCAGGAGAAAATGCCTGTTCATGGGGCTGAACTTTGCACTGAAGTAGGTGCACTGGTCCTTCAGGAAGTTACACGAGAGACACTGACGGTTCAACGAGCCTACTGTTGATACACTGGGGAAGAAAATGATCAGAAACATTTTACATTGGAATAAAACACAGTAAAGCAAACTTAGCTATGTGGACAGGATGCAAAAGCTGACAAAGCACCACTGGCACTGCAATAACTCACAGTGCTGGGGGGTAACATTAGCATTAACAGGAAACCATGAAAACCTCACTAACCTCAGATTCAAGCACTGAAAATTAGGTGATTTGCCCACACACTTAAGTTACATGATTAAAACCTATAAATAGTTTTACTTAGGAAACTTTGATTACTTTAAAAACACAGTCATGTTAAATGCTTGTATTTAGGTTTAGCTTTTTAGATGCTTATAAAGGACTACTGAAGATTTAAGTGGCAAAAACATTTTGTGTTAGAAACTTTTCCATTTCTTAGAAAATGGCAATTCTAATTTTGAGAAGCCGTGGTTCTTTCCTTGCTACAGCTCAAGCATACTAATTTTACACAATGTAAATGCTTATCCAAGCACCATAGCACTTATGGCTTGGGATGAAGGAGCTGGTAACACAACCACATCTACCTCTTACCTGTGCAGCTGTCTTCCTCTTGGGGACTCTTCAGTGCTTAAGAAATAACTGTGTACAAAAGAGGAAAAAAGTTAAACTCAGCCTGGTAAGCTTTCTGATTTAGGTAGTGTTCAGAGAAATGAGAGACACCATAAGTAACATTTTTAAAAATTAAAAATTCACAAATATCCATGAAGATCAAATACTTCTATACAAACCAAAGTTTCAAGATTAAACTTAGATCAAATATACAGATTTGTTATTTCAGAAGGTATAAAATTTCCTGTGGAAACAGTGATGTGATGAAAACAGGATTTCATGGGTTTAATTCCTGTCCTGCCCAGGAGCTCCAGTAGCACCAGGACACATCTGTGCATATTAAAAATAGAGAAGAGAAAGTTCCTGCTTCACTCCAGGAGCTTGCAATATAAATCCAAGTAGTAGATAAAGGTCACAATGAAATTGTCATATATTACAAATAAGCCTTATGAGATCTGAGAGCCTTTTTGAGCTGTAAATCAACTCTTTCTTCTATTTACTTTGCATGGGTGGAAAGAGATTTTGCCAGAGCACCAAGACCAGCCCCTGGTGTTTCCCTGATGAGATCCCCAGGAAGTTTGGGCTCGATGGGCAGAAGGAGGGCAAGGCAATCCCCTCAGGTGCTGAGACAGCCCAGGTGACATCTGCCACCTCTCTGCAGCTCCAGTGCATCCACAGCTCAATTCTACTCCTGGGCCTTGCAGAAGGACCAGGAAAATCTCTATGGATATATTTTCAAAACCCATAGAAAGACTTGTCAAAAAAAAAAAAAAGGTTTTTTGCCATTACCAGTGGAAAAGATGGGTCTTACTGCAGCCTCAAAAAAATCTTGTTGAAATATCAATTATTTTAAAGCAAATGAGAATTAGATATGCTTGTGTATTTTTTGCCATGGACAGATAAAAGGGGTAATTAAGCATTTTGTGTTAGTTCTAAACTCCTCCCCAAAAGTACCAAATGTGCATTGCATTTCCTTCCACTCTATGATGGGCTGTGGAGAGACTTCTCTGTAGGTGAGAATCAGGAGCTCTGATAATCTCTCCAAATAATTTGAATTTATGAAGGTGGATCAGATCCCCAAAACTCTGAGACCTCATGCAGTAAAGGTGTGACGTTTTATCAAGAACTAAAAATTTACTGTGACTTCTTATCTGGATGCCAGGAAAGAAGTTACCAAAATGTTATTACTGTTGCACTGTGTGTTGATTCCTTTTATTCTGAAAAATACAGAGTCAAGTGATATTGTGGTGTGATTGTTTCCTTCTGCATAAGAAAGCATTTAGGAAAAGAATGGCAGATGAATTGTTTTGCAATTACACCTTATGTACTCAGGGGTGCCGAAGTCATGGTCATGCTCCAAATGAAAGAAATATCGTTGTTTAATTTTGAGTTATATGGATTCAACTTTAATAACTTGAATATTTTTATAAAAAAGGGGAATAGTTCTTACATATTCTGAGAATTTTCATCATATGCCAGGATTTTGATAACTTCCCAGTTCCCTGATGTCAGGTGTCTCACACTGATTTGTTCACTTTTAGCCTGTTGAGAGATGGAAAACATTAACTTTCACCTTGCTGCATTCTTCTCTGCCTAACAGGATTGCCTGCACATGTCATTACTGATTACAGCTTTTTAAACTTTAATATGCAAAATACCATCTTTAAACCACAAACATCACATTTTGATAGGCCTGACCTTCATTTAGCCTTTCCCTCCCATTTATAAGCCTTTCGAAGTCATTAAAATAATCTTGGTTTTCAACACAATTTTTCCTTCAGTTGCCCCCATGTCAACAAACAACAGAAATCAGGTTGCAATGCAGGTAAAACCAACTCTTGGCTGGAAGTTGCAGCAGACTCTTTATCAGACACAGGTTAAAAACAACAATACCCAAGTGAGAAGCTCATCTGAGGGTGTTCCCTAGTGCAGAAAGTAAAATCGTGGCTCAGGCTACTGAAGATTAAAACTTCAAGCCTCACAGCTCGGATGTACTTTATGTGGATTTTCCTATACTAGGGTTATTATGCTCGGCCTGGATATACATATTCTTAGCTTTCCAATTCATGACAAACTTTATAAAGAAAAGAGGTGACATTTCAGAGGTGATACTCAGTGGTTACAAGGCCTACAAAAAGCCATAAAGGCAAGAAGGTTGGCCTATTTTTCTAATCCATGTATTTCTGAAGTGTGCCCTGAGTTCCATGTCAACAGCAACAATAAGGAAAAAGAAGCAAATGTTCAAAAATACCCTGTGAGACAAATGAAATCAGGATATTGTGCTAGGTGTTTTACATATGTTTATGATGAGGGCTCCCTGTTCAGATAAATGCTGATATTCAGTGCTGCCTCCAAGAATGATTAAAATACATTATTAGTGATTTATTGTAAGTGACTATTTCTTCTCTAGAGAGAGAGAAGCTGCAACGATTGAAATAGATATTTAAATATTAAGATCACAGAATCTAACAAGAAACAGCAATAAAAAGTGCAGCCAAGCGTTAATAAACATGGTTATTTTTCAAGGTTACAGCCATAATACATAATTTATGAAGCTTGCAGAAAGTTATCGCCTTGATCCATTAAAGTTACTTTATAATTCTTATTTTGTGGTTGGAAAAAGAAAGAGTTCTAGAGTTGCAAAACTCCATGAAAGAAATGTCCAGATACCTAAAACATGATTCAATCCCATTTTGAGATTAGTTTCTTTTAAATATTTCATAAGTTACTAAAAGCATTAGAAAACAATAACCCACACATCCAGCCCTCTACACGCAGACAGTAAATAATCTATGATAGACAGTAACCTTTCAGCCAGTAACTTCTCCCTGCATAAATTTGAATTAGATGCCTCTGCTAACGTGCTTTGTGTCATTGACAAGCTTTTCTGAAGTGCAGTCAAAGAAATGCAGCCTGAGAAAGACCAGCATTTGTTGTAAGATTGAGAAATCAGTGTCAGTAATTAAATCAAAGTGAGCCATTAAAATTTGCCTCTTTATCCCTGCAAGTCCACGTTGGTTCTGTTTTAACTTTCCTGCACATGAAAGCTGATTTCTGTCAATGGGCTGATGTCTCTACTGAGTGGCACCAGTGAAGGAATGAGAATTCTAGTGCCAAATTCCAGAGTTACCCTTTTCCATCACAGAAATGCTGTCACCATCTGGGCACAGGTGATCTGCTGACTGCTTTAAATTCTGCAGGGCACCTGCTGTGCTGCTGAGGCTCTCACAAGGTGTGACAAACATCTAATGTGACAAAGGGCTTTATGTGCAACGGTTAATATACTTTTTATGCCTCTATGTTTGCTTTAGAAATAATGGACAATCAGATTAATGCAGTGTGTAAAACACATCATATAAACATATTTCCTGCCCTTTACTGCTCTGTATCAGCCCCATTACCATGCAGAATGTTGCTTACTGGTGAATAATGGCTGATACATGGGATATCACATTTCCTTTTTCTCAGGAGCAGCTACATGCTTAAAGCCAAATTTGTCACTGGCGATACCATTCAGATTTGTTTATTCATGTTGATGGCAAGCAAAATAGAAGTATTTTTTAGTTTTGGAGCTGTGCAGTACCCAGGGCTCTAATTCTGCCTAAAAGGGACAGAATACTAAATTCTGAAACATAAGCTTGACTTTAAACATTATTCTGTTAGAATTAAAGGATGTGTTTAAAAGTAGGCATGTATTTAATTACCTTACTGAATAGAAGTGGGCTTAATCTTTGCTTAAATGTTTTCCTGAATTAGGATCAAGTTTCCTGGGCTTTTTAATAGCAAGAAATGTCAGAACCTACAAAGTTAAGGCAAAATTGATTGTATCTGTAACATCCCTGGGAATGTTGCAAGTGAACTTTAAGATCTAGATCATTATTATTTAATTATTCAGTATTTTAAAGGTACTTATTCATACTGTGAAAGATACCAAAATAATACTTGATTGACTAAATGGTTTTACTCAGGTGTGAATTTTTAAATGGTTATTATATCAATACACCTTTACCAGACTGTCATCTGAGTTACTGTTTTCTTTAGGAAATAGAATTTGACACGTCTGTGATCCCTTTTATCTTCACTGACTCTTTCATGATGTATTTACTCTAGTGAATGAGTATCTTTGTTCTTGTTTCTTCAGGTTAAACTGTCATTAAAGTTCTTTTGTTCTTGTTCTGTCTGCAGTGCACTGTGAACATATTTCAGACTTAATAATGTTCATACCAGAACACTGTCATAAAGGCAGATAACAGAGCTGCCTGGCACAAATCTGCTATTTGCATGTTTTGGATACCTTGGTAATCCCTTCTATATCATATGGCTCTGCTAAAGCGCCTGGATTAATGCTCTGATGATTTAAATAGATGCCTCGGAGTGTCCCGTTCCAGGGCATAATTTCCTTTATTAGTTCATCACAACTCCATACTGGTGACCTTCAAAGTCACACTGCAGATTTATCTTCTTTAAGATTCTTCTTTGGAAAAAGTAATGACCCTGGGAAATGGAAGCTGCTGAAAAATGGTGCAAAGGGTAATAAAAGTGTCCTAACTTTCACACAAACTTCAAGTTTGGGTATTGCCTCCCTCCTTCTCTAACAGCAGATTCTGAACATACATTTAAAATTATTTATTTTATTATTCAAATATATGCATATATAATGTATACAGAGAGGATAGTATTAGTGTTTATTCCGGAAGAAGTTTTAAATACATCCCACTGCACTGAGAGACCAGCTGGACAGGACAAATGACCATGACACAAGTGTTCTGATTAAACTGAAGGTCAGGCCTTTGCCTGGGCCACAGCAGAAGTCCCAGATAAGCAGTGGGCTATCCAAGCAGCCTGGCCAGAGCCTTACCTGCACAATGAACATGGCTATGTGGTGGAACTCACCACGGCCCCCCTGCTTCACTGGCACAGTCATGAAGAACTTACTGCCATCCCTGGAGAAAACGGGCTCCTCGTTCTGCAAACGTAACACTGGGTTAGTCTGGCACACTCTTCTTCACACTTCTTAACAAAAAGAAACTTTTTTCTTAACAGAACAGAACTAAACATTATACTAATTAACTAAATTAGTCTCCTTGGTTTTGCTGTGCTCAGAAGTCATTGGAGAAGACATCCTTAGATTTTAAATATATTCTACTAACTTTAACAAAAATATGGTGGCTGAAGCTGAATGTAGGTCATGCCATGGGCAATCCTGTCCTGAAGCATGGATTACAGCCCTTGCAGAACTCTCCCTCACCATGAAAACTCTGGTAATCTCATTCCTAATGCAGGGGAATACAAATTACAGAATACAAATAATGGCAGAGCTAGCTCCTACTGCTGAGCAGGAGAACTAACGTTTCAATGGTTTGCACTCGCTAAGCACATGTTTAACGCCCACTGATTTTGACAAAGTTGTATGGAAAAAATAAGCACATTGAAGTGATATTCTGAATCAGGGTTTTACCACAAATTGTAGCCTGATGTGATACCATCTCTCCATGTCTAGCTTTGCACAGAAATATTAAAGGGAAATGGCTTGCTATAAAAGCCCAGGGTTTGGGTTTTTTTTGTTAAAATGATTTCTCATTTGCACATTGCAAAATGAAGCCTGAAATGTAGTTTAAATAGAATGGGTTTTATCCAGTTATTGGACAGTTCTTCTGAAGCTATGGAACTGGAATAATTGGCTGACATGTTAGATAAACATATTGTTCTGGGTATGAATTTAGAAATATTTTACTTTCTCATTCCAATTATAGCCCATATGACCTCTAATCTTTGAACTCCTTCTGCTTTAATTTGGTGAGATCATTTTCGAATCAGAAACAAATCACAGTAAGTAGGACATGCCTGGAATGGGATTCATCTGGTCTGTCTTCCACCATCCCAGGCTTAGGTAGTTAATCAGCTGTTCATCTAAATGCTTACTGAACTGAATCCAGACAGACCAGAAATGGAAGGGAATATTGCCTACAAAACCCTCTCAGGTGTCTCAGGATTTTATTAGCTCATAATATAACACACAGTTAAATAAAAATGACAATGAAGCAATTATGCATTACGCACCCAGAAATAGCATTTATACTGTACCTGTTTAGGAAGCCACAGATCTGACTGCATTTCATATTTCTAAAAGAAAAAAAAGGAAAAAAAAATTGCTTTCATGGAATAGCTATAGATAAAAAATATTTCCCACATTCAGCAAAAGGTCTCTAGCTATTTAATGCTTTTTTTTTTTCTACTGTGTTACAATCTCCTTGTCTCTTTGCTGGCCCTTGTGTTGAAACAAATGATAATTTAATTACAAAATCAGCTGCTTTATTCAGGGTTTTTGGTAGAACACCACAGGGGGACGAAGAATGCCATTTCAGTCCTTTCTGATTAGCGATCAAGAAGCTTTACACAGGCAGTTTCATTTGTTTTCTACCTCTAGGCATCATCTGACAACTGGATCTTTTAGGTCCTTCATCAACACTGGGCAAACAGCCAGCATCAAGCTCAAATTGTGAGACCTTTTCAAATCACAATCCCGTGTCTTAATGGGTTGTAGTGTGGCATTAGCGATGAGAAACAAAATAAAAACAAATTATTGAGTTTTATTGTTCATACTCATATTTCACTCATGCCATCTGAAAAAAAATACAACAACCAAATATCATGCACACATTGTTGGAAAAAATATAAAATATACATCAACTGCTGCAAATTGCCACAGTCACAATGAAGTAATGAAAATTTATTAGTAACAGAAGAATCTGTATGTATATGGCCTGAAAAATGAAAATCTGTAGCTACTGAAGCAGTTGGTTTTATACATTCCTTTTTGAAACTGAGGATGTGCACAACATCCTAGGGAGTAAAAAAAAAAAATGTTTACAACTGAAATCAAATGGTGTGATACAATGCTAAATTCTCACAACATTTAGCCTTTCCTCATCCATTAGTGATTTCAAGAGCATCACCTTATCCCAGAGGGTGCAGTGTAAGAACCCTCCAGGACCAGCCAGGCCTGGGCTATGCTCCCAATGGTGAAAGTGCATCACTATCCTTCCTCACCCCCCTACAAATATCCTTTGCTGCACTGTAAGACTTCTCAGTCTCTCTCTCCAACACTGTGTCCTGGATTACAGCTCCCTGGATACCTGCTTCCAACAAGTCCAATTGACCCTGGAGCACATAAAGCTTTCCCTCTCAGAAGCAGCTGCAGTGGTTCAGGACCAAAAGACATCTTCTCCATCAAAAGACAAAAGGCTCACAGGAACCAGGTGAAAAGCAACCAAATCTCCATGGTCACAGTCTTAATCCACACTTTGGGGATTCATTCATAGTTTCTGAGTGAGGAAAAGCACCCTGTAGTATGTAGCAAAAGGAGAAGGCAAGCTTGGAAATAATCCCTAACACTTCAATATAACTGACTTCAGTAGCAGACACTGATGGGAGCCTCTTGACTCAGAGGCCAACATTAATCACTCATAACCATTTACACTGCCAAATTACATCCTCTGCTTTGGAGCATCTGTTGGTACTGATATCAGCATGTATAGAAAATATTTATACTTTTAGCTAGTTCTGGGAAGAGATTGTGACTCAGAATGGGAAAGCAGCCAAGTGCATTCAAGATGCAAGATTGACTGTGAAAATGGGGAGATGTAATGCAGGAGTGTCAGAAGTCAAAGTCTGGATCCAGGGGTGGGTGGAATGTGTCTGGATTCAAAGAGAAAAATGTATTTCAGTTTGGCTTACATTCAAAAATGAAATATCCTTGTTGCCTTTCAGTTTTGGTTTGTTTTTTTTTTTTTTTCCTAAAGTTATTTAATGCTGTCATCAAACTTGAAGGAGTTACAAGAATTTTATACTTTTTCCTTAAGTGTATGTAAGCTGTGAGAGACAGAAAGCACTAAAACAAAACTCTGCAGGGGAAGAGAGGAGAAACCAGTCAGCTGAAAATATCTGTCAGAGGACAAGCTTGTCACTGCTCTAGCTATACCCCAAGTACATGATGTTCAGCAACTGCAGCTTCCAATGAAGCTAATGAATGAACAAAGCTTAGTAATTCTGAAAACGTCACTCAAAGTTGCTAATTGCATGAACTCACTTCACCACATTTGGAATTTTCTCACATCCATTTCCTCCCTGTTGGCTAACTATATTCAGCTTGCAACTACTGCATCTGCAAACTGGTTTCCAAATGTATTTTCTGAATATGAAAACAAAATGAAGAAGAAACCTTGGAAAGAGATCTTGGGGAAAAAAGCCCAAGTAACTTACCCTGGTACAAGCTCCAGTTGTGGTTTCACAAACTGTAAGGATGGAGATATTCTGAGCTCTGTTTAACCATCTCACCACAGCCTTGGTGTTGCTTATCCATTTCACCATGGTGATATAATATTCCCTAAGCAAAACATTTGAAAACACAATGTTCAGATCATTGATATTTCAGATTAGACTTTAGAAAAGAACCCCAACATATACAGAGTTCATTCATATGTTGAATTTGTACTGCATCACAGTGCTGGTGCTAAAGGATGGAGAAAATAACCCCAAATGTCCAACATCTGTGTTCCTACAAGTGGGATGGCTCAGTCCTTCAATGTGATGTTTCCCTGGGAAATTTTTGCATATATACACAAACTTTACCAACTGTGAAGCATATGCTTGCAAATACACATGAACTGTGTACTTCCAGCCAGCTTAGAAACAAGCACTGAATTCCAAGAGAAGACAGTATTTTCCTACAACAAAGAACTTCAGATGACACACATTTTTGCAAAATAATCCAGTCCTACTGCCAAAAAAAAAAAAGAAAAAAAAGTTCTGTAATATGAGAGTGCAGCTAGAGCCCACTTCAAAATTATAAAATAACAAGTATTTTATAACAGGACTTGTGGATAAAAGGGAGGTCCTTCTCACTATCAATGTGCTCCTGTTTCTGGAATAATATCAGCTCATAATATCAGCCAATTGTCTGTCCCTCAACAACCCCGGCTGAGCACAGGAGGCCTCCTGGGCTCGTGGTATGGAGGATTTGCCTCCCTCCTCCCAGGATCCTGCTGGGCTGTCAGGCTGGGGATGCTGAGAGAAGACCTGTTGCAGTCTGTCATCCCAGCCCAGCTCTTTCCTTCCCTTCTCCAGCTGAGTTATGTGTAACAGTGGAGTGAGCTTGTCTGGAAAAAACTCCAACCCCCTTTAAAACAAGGGGCTTAGCTTGAATATAATTAGGCTTTTAATCTATTACTGATAGAGATCTCATTACTCTTTGACAACAGGCTTTTAATTATACATTCAGAAACCTCCTCACTAGATCAAAGCTGCTGAGCAGCACCAGCTGCAGAGCTGCACACAGGAGGGGCAGGGGACAGGAGTGCACTGCAGCTTCAGCCAGCCTGTGCTGTGTGTGCAGGACATACCTGAACAGCCCAGCATGCACAGATTCCTTTGCCTTTTGTGCCTGGCTTCTAGTAAAACAGATATTCTCATATCTCGGTACCAGAATGATAAACAGAAATGGGGACTTCAAGTATGTTCTAATATTTACTTTTTTAAATTGCTTTTTCTTTCTTTTTTTCTTTTTTTTTTTTTCCTTCAACAAATGTTTAAACTTACAGAGGGGCAAAAACATATGCACAAGTGAAACAAGATCTACCATGACACCAGGTGACACAAGCAGGAGAGCAATCACTTTGTGTCTCCAAGCTTCTCATGCTCTATTGTACACACCTCCAGCTTCCTCACAACTTCATTTTAAAGAGGAAAAATTAATTGTATTGTGGACAAAGGAGTGAAGCAAAATATAAAATTATGTTTGTCACTGAAGAAAACAGCTGTACACATAAAATGGAAGCACCAAGGGGGGAAACATTAATTGCATGAAATACAACCACGTATCTGAAGGAAAACTGTCAGTCATTTTGTGGCATTAACAGTGCAAAGTAGGTGGTAAATTTTTTTCAGAATGAAACTTTCAGTAGTAATATTTACAAGTGTTATCCCTATCTTTATATCAGAATAGCCTGAACAGAACTTGGGAAATATTACCAAGCACCTTTACAGGATCCCTAATAGAAGAAAGCGAATTTTTCATTGACTTTATTCATTGAACTTTTTACTGGATTTATCTGATCTTATATCAAGTTCCCAGATGCCCTAAAAAACAGAGAAACAGTTTTATGTCTTCACACATCCTACAACAGACACAATTTGGGACAAGTTGAGAATCTGAATGTCACTATTTGTGGTTAACTAAGAGAACCACTTTCCCCTTCCTTTTTCCCCTCTCTACCCATTTCTATGGATTCTCTGTGTAGGAGTGAATCTCTCCATAAGAGCTGATGGTTATGACCTGTACAATAACTATTTCTAAAATGTTTCTGCCCTGAAAGGTCCTTGAAACTGTGTGTGATAATGAACCATTCAATTTAATTCTGAAAGACTCCTGGGACCTATTTACTAATAACTCCATAATGGAAGGGTTAGAAACACACTGAAATAAAGTGACTGCTAAAGGTAGCTACTACTTTTACTAAAAAAGCTACTACTTAAGGAAAAAAACCCTCCTGATCATTACAAATTTCAATGATTTTCACTCTAGAAAAGCCTGTTTATAGCCTTTTTTATATACCTCTCTATATATTGATACATGGACATATATGGGTTGATGACCAGTGTGAAGACTGTTCCTGAAATCCCGAGACAAATTCACAATTTACAGTAAAATTGGCTCACAATTATATGATCGTTCTAAGTTTTACAGCACAGAACTCATACCTTGATAGTTAAAATTAAGAAGAAACTAACTTTTTTCCCACAGGTTTAAACAGATTTACTCAGTCTTCTCATGCACTAGCAAGCCAGAATTTGAATCAATTGAACAACAATAATATTATCTTTATCAAGAACTGGCAAAGATGTTCCAGAGATTTGGCTTCAGCTTCAAGAAGACAAAAAACATTTTAAGATGCTAATGTTTATATCTGAGTCTACTACTACTTTCCATATGCTGAGGAGGCAGAATGAATCTGAAAACCTTGAAGTGAAACCAGAACATCTGAACAACATTTTGAAGATATCTTCTTCTTGGGGATCTTTTCTAACACATTGCTTTCTTGCTTAACTTCTTTGTGCCTTCTGACACTTAAAGTTCAACTTTAATGCCATTAAGGAGAGTGAAGATGCTGATCTTGATGGCAAGAAATCTCTTTCAGATCTTATAGCACTGTTTAAATTAATGAAGGGTTAGCAAGCAGCAGCAGATTTTATTATGTTTTTCAGTAGTGGCCCATCATTACAAAGAACATACTTCAAAATGTTCAACTCATTCAAAATAATTTGTCTTATTAACACAATCAGTAACCATTCTAGTTGACACAAATAATTGCCAGGCATAATTATCTATTAAATTATTCCTGCAATAAATTAGACTACCTCAATTTGTGTAGAAGAGAGCTACACCAGCCTAGGATTGTTTGTAACAGTTGTGAATAAGTGGCCACTGTTAACATCCCGATTGTTTTGGGAAAAATTACCATAAAACATTTCATCATGAAATTACATACCTTGACTTAAAGCTGTCAGGTGGCATCAGTTCCAGGGTATGTGCTGGTCCATACAGATTAACTACAAACAGCTTTACTGTGGGGTTTGTTTGACCTGCCTTTGGAAAAGAAAAAATAAACAGGAGTTTTAGAGACACTGAATCAGTGACAGCTAAGCAGACTCACTTGTTGACATAATTCAGTATCTTTATAAAAATGAAAAGTTATTGAAGTTCAAGTATCTTAAATCTGAAGAATTAATTTCATAGACATATGAATCACCCAGATAAAAATATAAAGTGTTAAGTGATTCTCTCACCACCCTTTATTGATGAAAGACCTTCCTGTGCAGAGCAAGTGACCAGCACTAGAAGTGGCTTTGCCCACTTCAGTGAAGTCAGCTGCCAAAACAGAGTCAGGTCCTAAATCTGCAGATAAATCCAGGCTCCAGCTAAGCCTTTTTCAGATGCTACTGATCCTTCTGAAAAGCTGCATACCTCAGTCTGGGATAGCATTCCTCCTCTCCCTCCTCTCTTTGCCATTTTTCCTCATCTTCCTTCTCTTGTTTGCTGAACTGAAAATCTTAATTTCTGCCCTGTACCAGGAGCCAGCTGCTTTGGCAGGCCAGCTCCAAGGGAAACAAAATGCATCTTGTGACCAAAGGGGAATAACGTGGCAGTTTGATGGATATCCACTGGGAAGAGTGTGATAAATCCTGAATATCTACGGGAGGTGGGAATCATCCTCCTCCCATAACATGGCTTGTTACTGAGGGATGTTCCTGGGATGAGGAGAAAGCAATGGAAGAGAGGCTCTGAAGGGGTGCAGGGAGGAGCTCCTGGTGCCACATCCTTGTCCTCAACATGCCACCCCCAAGGGTCTGTCTCATGTCACAGGAATTACACTACGGAACACCCTCGGGATACAAAGAAATGAAGCGTGCTCCTCAGTGGGGCTGAGCCCCCTTTAATACTGGAAGGGAAAGGTAAAAATCACTCATTCTACAGATTTACTGGAGTATATCACCAAGTTGTATCCTTGGCTCCTCACGGGCTGAAATACACCCACAAATTCCTTTTAGAAATTGGGCTGATCTCAAAATAAAGCCCGAATGCTGTGTCCACTCATTTCTGAGTGGTATGGAGGACAAGGAAGTGGCATTTCTGTGTTTTTAACACTGCTAGGGAAAAAAAATGTTTTGAAAAGATTTATTATAAGAATACAGTGTGTGTATGACATGTACACAGACACAGATAAGCATGTTCCAGTGCTCACAAAAGCATGTGTGTTTAATTTTATTTCTTAATCCTAGCTATAATTTTCTCTGATAGTTGCACTCTATAATAAAGACCAAATCATTTTTGTAATCTCTGCTGCTACACCACCAGCTTCATTACCAATTAATGATGTTTAACGAGTAGCTAAATTTGTATTAAATGGAGACATTAAATAAAGATAATGTTTTTTTCATTAATGAGATTACTGAACTAGTATTGTGTATCACGTTTATGCTGAATTGCTAATGAAGTAGAACTACTCCTTTCTCATTTACAAAGCTGACTTAAAAATATTCCTTATTTTTTCTTTGCTCAGTCATTCAAGGCCTTTTGCCAATGCAAGTATATAAACTACCCCTAAAATTACTTTTGTTTCATTATTTCAGAGTATTATTTCATAGCACAGACAGATATAATGTATGTTATTGTTTCATAGTATGGTTTAACTGTTCAGCCATCAAGAATAAAGGTTCATCACCAAAAAGCAGGAGCAGGAATAGCAAGGTAACAGGGATATTTTCTAAAGCTCTCAGTAAAGTTCCCCTGAAATACCAGAGGAGTACCATGTAGGAGGAGCTGTCAGAAAGGAAACCAGACACTTTGAAACAGTGTGCAAGGGCTGGATAAACTGATCAACTGGAAGATCAAAACAACAGATCTGGAGGCACCTCACCAGAAAATCCCCAGAAAACGAGAAGTGATTTCAGGAATTACCCCTGTCTGGGCTGTCCTTTCACTTTCCAAAACAAATCTAAAAACCCTTCTCTAAATCTTCTAAAACACTGATAGTTCTAAATTTCTTTTTTCTCTTTTTGAAGGCCATGAAAATATGTTCTTGTGGCTTATCTTATTCAATGCCAGTCTGTCACATTTATTAATAACAGCACAATCTACTGAGATCTCTGTATCAGTGAGGGAGCTTGCCCTGTGCTCTGCACACAGCGTCTGACTCAGCACAGCTGGGGCTGGCTGTTTTCCTACACAGCCCTTCAAATGCATTACCCTTCTCTCTGAGGTGCTGGATTCATTTTACCAAGCCAAATACCAGTGAAGAAATTACTTCAAATTAGTTTCTCTGCTCTCCCCTCACCCGATAGTTTCTTTTCAGGTGTTATAATCTACTGAAAAAAATAAATGTAATTATGATTTCCTGAAACGCATCATGAACAAAATCTGCTTGTTACTGTCTGGAAACACTCTTTCCACATGGTTTTTATCAGTGAAGACAGAAGAGGAGGTGAGGGTTTGCCTTCCCACTCATCTTACCTTAGGATAGGGATACTGCTTTCCCTTTGGGTAGAGCCCTCCCGTGAAGCGGGGAATGACCATGCTGGGCACCAGGGAGTCATTAATGGTGAGGAAGGCCAGCCTCTCGCCGTCGGGAGACCACCAGTGGGCAACGTGGGAACGCAGGAGCTCCTCTGCAAAACCACATCTCCTCAGGCTCCAGACAAAACTCACACACAGCAGCCAGCTCCTTCAGCTGGCACCAAGTTATTCTCCCCGGGCCAGCTTGAAATGTGTCTGCTGTACTTTCAGCAATTTCACATCATCCTGGGTTCAGTGGCTGGATATCAAGGAACACTAAAGGACCAAGCTTTAAGCATTTTCCTCAAATGCATACTTCCACTAACACTGATAAATCAGCTAAATGTGAAAGATGAATGATACTCACGTATGCTTAGTTCTGTTGCATTCCAATACATTTGTTTATTTAAGTTTTAAATAATTTTAAATAATTTGGGAATTTGGGGTATTTTTTGTGATTGCAAATTTTTTTTCTTCTCCTAACATAGAACTTCCGTATACCTGATTTCTGTGAATTGTGACATCTGATAACATGCAGATCTTCATACAGTCATATTTATGTAATCTTTTCTGGAGTGCAATATTATGATTTTCTCACCTTAGTTTAGTGGACAGCTTTAATTCTTGGGAAGCTCAGTTTTTCTGGAGTGAAACTTTTCGAAAATCTGAACCAAATTTTTATTTTTATCCAAATTTTATTTGCTTTCCAAATGAATCCAATTCTCAAGAATGTCACTCAATGTTTTCTTACATTTATTGTCATTGTGTATAAGAGTCAAAAGAAACAAACCAGAAACAACCACGGGCACAGAACCCAAACTCCTGGAATCCCAGAACAGCAGCTCCTGAGCAATTCTGAATTCTCCCTGTACAAGTCAGAAGACTTGTACTTCCGCTTGTGGAAAGACTTAGAATGTTCATTATGTATTTGATATGTTGGCCTGCTTAGCAAGGATTTCGTATTTAAATCTGAAGAATTTGGCTGGAAAACTAATTGAGAATAGTGTACTAAGGGAAAAGGCCTGACTGCATACCTAATTTGAGAGCCTACCTAACAAAGCTACTTAAACTGTCAATAGAGACTCTCCAAGTTGCTAATCGGATTCTCAGGGTTCTGAAGCAGCTTAATGGGTTGAATTATCTATGGTTAGGTGAAATGAAGCTGGGACCTATATTAAAAGTCATATATTCTGGGTCATGCTTCTCTCCCTGGCTGAATAACTAAAACTTTTTACACAGGAGAAGAGCAGAGAACGAATGGTGAATATCAGATAGCAAAAAAAAATCACAATTATGTTTGCTTTAAAATATTACTGTTTGCTTTTAGTCAAGGTTAGTCACACAAAGAAAAGCTATTCCCAAATGCTTTGTAAGGTAAAATGCTAATAACAAACCCATGAAATGATAAAAGAAAACAAATGAGGTCAAAGGAAGAAGAGTGCTTGATTCAACTGAAAATATCTCAACTTCACCTGGACAATATTCAGCCTGCTCAGCTTCACTTTACTTTAGCAAAAACTTGATATACTTCATATCATAGCTCATCATACTACTTCGATGAGCTATATCTGCTTAAATTCTTCCATTTGCATGCTGTCATGTTAGATTTTAAGATTATTAAGTGCATATAAAACGATACTCCATTTAAAAAATGTTCTTTTGTTTTGAAACGTGCTGCCACATTAAAACATTTCAGAACACTAATGGAAACCTTGGAAGTGTTTAACTATCAGATACAGACTGAGGGCTGCAAATTATCATTCTAACTTCAGAGTTCACTTGGGCAGAGATTTAACAAAAAAAACCAAAACATGGTGAGCTGTTTGCTCATAAGTACTGCAATGCCAAAGGTGTGGCTAGACCATTTATAAGGTGAAGTTCCACACTGTAGGGCACTAACAGCATTCCTAAAAAACTCTTCACACAAGAAATTCTGTACCTCAGGTAACTGAGTATTTAACACCAAGCTGTTTATCTACAGAATACATGAGTCCCACAGGAAGAGTAGCTGAAATGTGTATTAATTTTAAGCTGTTATACTAAACTAGATAATCTGCTTTTCTCTTTTTTCCCCTTAACTTATTCATTATGTTAAAAGCATTTGGGTGCAGAGAGAAACTTTTTTGTGGTACTGGCTGTAGAAGACAGACTGAGCTATCCCCTACTCAAATCTGTGTGTCCTCTTCTGTTGGGATGTTTTAACTGTAAATGGGTTATCAGTGTTGTCCCTATAAAGAGCAAACTGAGCCCTTCCCCTGCTCACTTTTACCTGCTACCCAGTGTTCATTTGCAACATTCTGGTTGGAAATTAATTCCTCTTTCTCAGAAAACACTGCTCCATGCAAAGCAGCAGCCAATACAAAGGTGAGCAGACACAAAGGCAATCTCACAGGAAAATGAGAAAGGAGCAAACCCAATCCCAGCATTTTCTGAAATGAACAGATTTGTGCTGTTGGGTCTGTACAAGGACCTTTCTTCTGTTTTAATAAACAGATATATTCATCCAGCTTACCTTCATATAACCAGTCTGCAATTCCATTAAAAATAATTCCTTCTTTTCCTGAGGATGTCAGGCGCAATGAGCTGCTCTTTACATCAGGCTGATAGTAGATGTTATTTTCAAATATATAAATCTGGATGAGGTAAGAGAGACAGAGAGAAAAAACAACATTTCGGTAGATATAAATGAATGTTCAGCAATGAATACATAATTTCCTCAGGCTCAGAACAATCTACAGAATAATTCAGCAGGAGTTTCCACCAACATTGTCTTCATATTCCACTTTATTAAAAAATTGGACAAACCAAAGAAACTTTTAATACTATGGCAAGCAAATCCTTCATTTGAAATTGTCTTTCCAGTTAAAATATTCCTATTCATATTAAAAAAATATTATTACATTCCTCAAAATCATACAGGAGACAAGTTTTATAACAGCCAAATGAATAAAGAAAATTTCATCTGGTTTTCTAACTGTGAAATGTGACACACTTCTGCAAGGACATACAGCATAGTATAAATATCATAAATATCATAAATATAAGTTACAGCTTTATATCATGACGTGAGAACACATTGGAGAAGCAAAAACAAATAGCAGCCTGCAGTTAACTTTTCTCAGCTTGCTGATGACTTCTGACTGACACACCAATGTTTTACCTCAAGTGTACTATATAAATGCTCTTTATTTTCCAAGTCTGGGTTCCTCATGCTCCTTTTTCCTTCTTCACTGCCACTCATTAGCCCTGTCTGCTCTTCTTTCCCTGCTCACTTTGTTGCAAAGGGTTTCAGGTTCAGTCATTTTGTGAGGCTGAGCTCCAGGCTCCAGCACAAAGTGCAATAAATCACAGTGCCAAGTGTGCACTTCCACAGCTTAACACAAAAATCAAAGCCACAGCAAGATTATGCACCACCTCGATTCACACTGAGAAAATGCATCTGTGACAGGACTAAAGAAGCCAAATGCCACAGAAATTTTTATTACACCATTTCAGCACTGTACACTGATAGACAGTGTAAAAGGAAGTAAATACATTTCTACAACAGACTATTTAAAAAGCCTGGTCATTTATCATTCTCTCATACATCTATAATAAACGACTTATGGGAAAATACCAACCAAAGAGCAAAGTTTTATTACCACTATTACTGCTTTCCTTTTGCTTCTAAATTATCATCTGAAATAGATTTCCCTATGAGTCCCCAAACTAATGATTTTTAACAGAAGCCACTTCATGATTTCTGCTGCAGAAAGCTATAAAGCTGAGGCTTTTTCGTATCATGAGCAATGCAATGATTTTAACCATTACTGGGAACCAAGGATGACTTGGAAGTCAGTCCTGCATTGCCAGAATTCAAAGCTCAGCAGTGAGCTCAAAACTGAAGCAGAAATAGTTGAACCAGTTAGAATAATCCAAAACGTACTGAGCTTTATATTGGTACAGAGAATTTCTGGAAAGCTGACGTATCACCCAACATCAACAGCAAAAGAGAACAATGAGAGAATGCTGGATGTGTCAAGCTTTTGAAATAATGTGAAGAACTTCCTGTAAAGGTGTATTTCCACACTAAAAATGCACTTTTATTTCTATCGTAAAAGAAATGAATAGGACCAAAAGCAAGCCAAGGTTAACTGCTTAACCTGGAAAACTAAAATAATTTAGCCAAGTATTTGTTATTTATGTCAACTAAAACTATTGCTAGCAGACTCTGTTACAGGTAGACTAAGTAGTGAACCACTCTAATGACTGCTGCTTCCTATGAAGCCACTTCTTACAGTTGACAATCTTTACTTCTTTAAAGAACAGCTTTCAAGAGGTTACAAAAAAGCATACTTGGTCAAATGACTCTATTTTATTTAATCTTCTTTAATTAAAATAAATCAATCTAATTAATTTTTGAAGATCAGGAGTATGATTTTTGCTTCTCTCCCCCCTTTTCAGGCTGTCAATATTCTTAATTGTGAAGGTACCCACATTGTCTTGTCTCTGCAGAGAACACTTTCATTTAAAGTGATCAGTGACAAAGTACAGGATTAAGAATTACGTGTTTTATGACTGAACCCTGAGAAGGTTTTTAATCCTGTTATTACTACTTAGCAGGCCTTGCTAATTCCATTTGATAGATCTCAGATTAATAAATATCCCTGAAGGATACTCACTGTTGTGCCATTGATTGTGGCTGCACCATCTTTATTCCTTATTCATTTCATAAAATAGCTTTGTCTCCATCCTAAAACAGTTCTCAGTCACCCTCTGAACATCCTCACAATCTTAGTCTGCTCTATCATCCAAAGTTTCCCTTCTTTCCTCATCACTCCTGACACGTTCCTTCAACTTTGAAAGCTGCTCCAAATCCCCATTTTTTTCTTGAATGTACCTACGGGGACATTTTAAAGTTCTTGAAAAACTTCAGTCACACAGCAGCTCTCTCCCTAGCAAGCCTTGAGCTCACTGATTACTTGAATGTAACATTAAGAAGGATTTGTGCTCCTTTGCAGAACATTTAGGAGCTACAACCATTCCTGTTCCTCAGCACAAGTAAACTGCAGGTAAGTGCACATGGATGAGTGGCTGGTGCTCTGGCAAGAACGGCTCTGCACTCACTGCCTGCAGCATTCCAAAAGATCAATGTCCCCATGACTGTAAATCATCTTAGAAACATTCATCATTATGGCTAGTCATTTAATCTCATCTGTAATTTCGAATATTTGTTGTATTCCAGGAGGTGCCATTTTCCACAGGAAGCCCCTGGACTGCTGTTTGCCCCGACAGGAATGCACCCTTCCTGCAGTGAGAGCGCCTGACCCCTGCAGCAAGGGCTGCATTCCCCTCCATCCCTGACCAGCTGGAACTATTTAACCCACTCACCACTTGGAAGTAAGGATTTGGGAGTTAAATGTTGATTTCTGCAGTGAAGCAGGCAGCAGAGGTGCAGCAGGAGTGGTAACAGTGCTGAGAAGGCGACTCAGTCCTGGCCTGAGAGGCTCTCCCCTCTCTCCCAGTGAACACAGGCAGTGGATTCAATTAAGCACAAGCACTTTGTGCAGCCACAGAGCCCAACTCCCAGCAGTTTGCAGCCAAGAAAGGCATTTCCAAAAGGCAAACTCACTGTGAATTCTTCTTCCCAGTATAATACTTAACTGATACAAATGTACCTTACACATAGCTCTAAAGTACTGGAATTTTAATAGATCATCCCTTGAGATTAATTCTGTTCCCAAGACTGTGAGTAGATCCTGTTTGCTTTTGTCTTGTGCTTGCACACAAAACACCAGCCAGCAGCAAAAGGTGGTGCCAAATGTGAAGTGGATTTAGGAGGAAAACAGACACTGACTTTGTTTTATGTGAATTATCAGGAGCCCACAAACTAAGAGTAGAAATGGAACTATTCCTCAGCTGAAACATGCAAAAAAATTCCAGCCCCAGAGAAGTCCTCAAATGCCAAACTCTCCCCTCTCTGGACAATGACCAAGATCCTTTTCTTTGCTTCATGTAATTTTCTCTTGCTCAATTTATAGATCACCACCAATACTTTCTGATGAAACCTCCTTACAATTCTGCTTTATGCTACACTAAAATTTATTTCCTTCTTTTTTTTTAAAAAACACAGAGATAAGATGAAAATTTTTATTTTTTAAGAGGCAACTGCACCTGCTGATTACTTGCAGTACAAGAATACCTGGAAGTTGAATTTATGAGCCACAATTTGGTTGTCAAAATTGAGTGAAAGAGAGAGAAAGTGTCTGGGAGAGAATTCAGACATACTTTTCCTATGAGAGAGACTGAAATTCTCAAACACTGAAACTCTCAAACACTGAAAGGCAGATAAAAAATCATGACCCTGGAATCAGAACAAACAAAACCAAACAAATCCTTGGAGCACTGTCTTGCAAACACACGTGCCTTACCAGACTTCAGCAAGTAGAACTAAAGATGTGCCCAAAAAGTTTCCAGGAAGGGGACTTCATATACTTCATCACTTTGTATATTATGTTTTGAGCAACATCACATAAACCAGAATTTCCCTTGCTAGTCTCTCTCCACTCAGGTATATGGGAGCAAGTAATAGCAAAAAGCTTTTCTTAGTATACACTTGGGTCTATTTACTACATCACAAGTACTAAAATGTTGACTGCAACTACTGAATCTTCCCAAACTGCTAAAAAAGGAGTTGCTAACTGTGTATCAGACAGGTATTCTCAAGAATATATCTGGCTTTGTGGCCAAAAAGCTTTCACACCTTCCAGGTATGATGATAAGAAAGTAAATTGAAAAAGGCACAAAGTGGAACCAGGATATGCTATTGTACGTGGAAATTATTATTATGCTTTTTTAACCTCTTCTCTTCCACCCATCTTTCATGAGTATTCTTAAATAATTTAAATCAATTTTTAGCTGAGACCCTCAGCTAATAATGTCGTAAATGGGAATAACTATCAACAGCTACTGCCTTCAAAATTATTTCTGTTTTCTTAGAGATTTTGCACATCGTCTTAAACCAAGTGGAGAAAAAACCCACGGAATTTCTTTAATTATTTTATTAAGTATTTTCCAATTAATGAAAAACACCTGCAAGAATGTTTTGGATTAGTCAGATATTAATTCTTGGTAATGATCATATTTATTTCCACTGACTGTATGCTTGCTCTAATATTCCACTTCAGCACTAATCCATCTCATTCTTCCACATCTGGCATCCTCTAAACCATTTTTTCATAAACCTTCTTCTAAATTAATTCCTTCCAAAACACTTCTTTACTGTTTGCAACATGTTTCACCATAACAGGATTTCTGTCAGGCTGAGGTCTGGGCAGAGCACCCAGTCTGAGTTAGTTGCAGATGGCAGACAGCTGTGCAAACAGAGACATCCCCTCCCCAGCTGAACAGCATACCTAGTGCCAGTAGCTGGAGAGGCCCCCTGTGTGTCTTTAATCATTTCAAACACTACAGGCAGAGAAAAGCTGCTAAATTACAGAAAAATACTCCACTTTTGGTGCTCCTCTGGAGCCTCCTGCATGGCACATGCACATTCCTCCCTCCTCTGATTGCAGGGCAGCGTTTCGGTGACTGCATGAGCCTTTTCTGCTCCAGCTGGGCAGCAGCAGCAGCAGCTTGCCCAGAGCTGCTGGAGGTCACTCTAAAGCCCAGGGTTTTCAGGTGGAAGAAAAGCAAAGCTTTCTGTTCAGCCTGGAGAAGAGGAGACTGAGCTACAACCTCCTTGGGAGGGAAAAAGGAGGGGCAGGCACTGATCTGCTCTGTGGTGACAGTGACAAGACCCAAGGGAATGGCCTGAGGTTGTGCCAGGGGAGGCTTAGGTCGGGTATTGGAAGAAGGTTCCCAGAGGCTTCTTCCCCCAGAGGCTGGCTGGGGACTGGAACAGACTGGAATGAAAGAACAAGAGTGTGGCTGCAGGTATTGTTTGCCAGTACATGGATTCATTGGGATGAACACCTTGCTCAAGGAAAGTACCAACCAAACTGTACAGCTACAGAGCAGAAGCAGCTGGAAAGGAGACAAAGAAGTCACCTGTATCTATACAACTTTGGATAGAAAAAAAATCAGTAGTACAACAAGCACTGATCTCTTTCTGTACAGGTGAGAGTGCTGCCTTCTAGAAGCTGACCTGGAACAGAGATTAGACAGAGCAAAAGGATGAAGTAGGGATTAATAAAGGCTTCAATGTACAACAGGGCCACACAAGAGCCCGGCTGGGCAACACCCAAGAGGCACCCCAAAATGGTCACAAAATGGATGACCAATAACGAGGTCTCCCACTTTTATAAGTTCTGGTCCATCAGCATATTAGAGTCAATTGTCCAGCCACAGCTTCAGGTTATGAAGCTCCATCCTCCTTGTTAATTTTTTTTTCATTGTTTTTGTTCTTGGCCCTGAAAATTGTCCTTGATTTCGAGCTAGAGAAGGAATTGTCTATCTGTAAAGAGAGCTTAGTAGCACTTAATATGAAACCTAAAACTATGCACCAAAACCAGCACAGAATCTAAAAAATATAAAAGCTAAAACTTAAGGCATCCAGAGTTCTACCTGTGAAGCAACAAAATCATCAGATTCTTACACAGAATCTTGGACCAATAAATAGATCAATAACTGGTCCAGTCTGGAACAACTTCAGCACTCCCATTTAATACCCCAGAGAACGAGACAGTCTTCCTTACCTTACACTGAGCTATGACAAGACTAAGGAATTTCTGGTTATGCCCAGCAGGAGCCCTCCAGGCATTCAGGAGATGTTTCTGCATCAGAACTAATGGCAGCACTGAAGACATGGACCATGGCCACCTCAGGCAGCCCAGCCCTGACACACAGGGCACCCTCTCTGTGCCAGAGCCCAGCACTCCATGCAGCAGAGTGAAGAGCACTTGTGAAGAGGGTCAAGGACCTCCCTGCTGCAGAGCTCAGTGCCCTGTGCCCCCACAGACAGCCCAGCCCCTTGGGCCATGGCTGCACCTCTGCACAGCCACCACCAGACCTGCTGCCTTCCTAAGCACTCAGCAAAATTCCACCCCTTCTTGTGAGGCTGCCAGCCAATTAGCTGGATAATTAATTCTTCAAAAGCCTCAAGATGCTTTTCCATCTGGGTCTGCCTCTTACCATTTGTTCTGTCTCTGTCTTACCATACATTAACCAGGGCCAAATACAGCTGCCCCCAGTCAGATCATTCGCTAAGATTTCCAGATGTTTTCTCACTAACAAATAATATCAGCTATTTATGAGCAGAACAAAGTCAAATAAAGAATATTTTCTTAGTTGCCCTGCAAATATTGTACTTTGCTCTTCAGAGATTAAACCATGACTTCTCCAGTTTCAGGGACAGTGCTGTGTTCACACTGCATGATAACTGTCTTTTTGTCCTAGAACAAAGGGAAAGTCCAGCACAAAAAATGATCTTGCATAGAAGAAAAAAAAAGTGGCATATTAAATGAAATAATTAATTTTAGAATTATTTGAAGTCATTTTTATTCTAAAAGTTTGGTCTCAATTCCTACTGTCGCTTCCATGATAGTTATGGAAAAATGTGGATATCCATGCACTTCCTTTGACTTATAAGCAATATTAGACCCAACTCTGGATTGCAGGAAGAAACTAAAATCAAAGCCCTGTATCCACATCGAGACAATTTGGTTGCCAGTTTTCAACTGCTGCTGTTAAGGTAGCAGGATTGGTTTTCATTCAAGTATTTAAAGTATTTGTTTCTACCTTCTGGTTCACAGATCTGAAAAAATATAGAAATAGCTTCATTTCATAAATTTACAATTAGTCTTCACCAATTTAAAAAATACTGCAAATCACCCACAGGAACTATCAATGCAATAGCTTTTAAATGAATACATGGCTTGGCATTTTCTCTACCTCCCCTCAGCATCCTCCAAAGTTCTGACAGACAATTTTTTTCTGAGAGACACTGATTATATTATTTTTAGTCACAGTGTAATATCTGCTCTCTTCTTCAAGTCCAAACTGTGCAAACATTTTCTTGTCATCTGTGATTTCACTTACTATACTCCTGGGACTCACAGACTAAAACTGAAATTGTCAAACCATTATTATACCCACTGTTACAGAAGATGAGCACCTCTTCCTGCCCTTTTTCTTTGCCAAAATCTTATTAACTTGAAGCAGATTCCTGCTGAAAAACAAGATGTAGTTAAGATTACATGTTTTGTGTGCCAATGCAACAACAGTGTAACCACTATTTTTTTTTTTTTTTTCCCTTTCACAGAAAAGATAAATGCTCCTTTGGGGAAGCAAACCATCCAGAAGGACTGGACACACAGTGTTAAACAGGAACAGCTAGAAGTTCCATGCTGCCAATCCAAACCTCCTGGCCTGTATCGAAGTTCCTCTGTGGCCAAGAGCCCCAGGGCACATGGAGAGAGCCACAGAAATCCTTCAGGGCTCCATTTGGGAGCAGGAAAGAGGTGGCTGTCCCTTGCTTTGTGCTGGCCTGGTGGTGTGATGCCATTTTTATCTACAGCTGCGGACTCCTAACTGCTGGCACAGGGGTCACTCCAAAATCAGGTACAGCACCAGGCTTCCTGTGACAATGCTCTGGAGCATTTCCAAATCAGGAGTGGATTTACAGCTCCACACAGGTGGACTGAACACACACTGTGTACAAAATAACACTGACAAACGACTTTGCACTCTGTTGGAAAAGGAGCAAAAGCAAGGGTGGGTGCCTGCCATTCTTGGCCACAGTGATCAGCTCTGGAAGAAGCTCCATGGTAATGAAGAGGCCACTCACTCACTGAGAGGCAAGAGAAATGCAAGGTGGCAAACTGTCACCCCAGACACTCATAATACATTTCACTGGTGGGCTGATTATCCCACTAATGTCTTCCTTACAGCAGCCATCTCTAAAACCAGAGATAATTATTGTATTTCAGATAATATAAACCAAAGAAAAGGGGCTTATAAAGCTTTTATGGGTGTGAATTTTAGAAGGTTAGAATGTTCATTAGTGACTTAGTGAGTTACAATTATGCAGACTTCTTCCAAAAGCCTTTTATTTTTTTCTCACATCTGACAGATTTTCTCTGCAGATCACATCTGTTACAGGATGACAATTTCAAGGAAAGTTTTATTGGATTCTATTGAAAAGCAGCTTTATTTCCTATTCCTTTCCCCTATATTATATCTGTATTTATTTAGATTGTGAGCTCTCACAGACAGAATTGCAGGCTACAAGGTCTGATCTAGTTTGTAATACAACTGCTTTGCAAATCTCCAGGAGTGCATAATGGCTCTGATCTCTTCGCTACAAATGTTGTTTTTTGCTGGTTTTTTTTTTTTTTCTTTTGCAGGTCAATCTGTACTGGTACAAAATTTTCAGAGCCATTCAGCTCTGACTTCCTTCAGCTCTTGCACCATAGAGCACTAAATTATGCAGGTCCTGGGCACCACAGGCACCATGAGCTACCTAAGCAATGCCTGGCAGAGGATAAAAACCTGAAAACCTGCCCTTACACGATTCATGTTCCAAAAATCATCAGACACATTGCAAATGAGGCAGCAACCAAATAATAGATAATTACAAAATTATTATAATTTTAAGCAATAAGAACTATATTCACTCTTAAAGGTACCAATTTTCTAAAGGTTGTGATTGACCTGCACAATTCTTTCAGAGGAAGCTTTCAAACGTTTAGATTATGTTGTAATTAAGGGAGAGGGGAAGTAGCTGTTGATCAGTAGGAGACACAGAGACCTCAAAGCACAGAACCCCAATGTCACACACTACCTTTTACTGGTGTCAGTTACAATATGTTAATTTTATTTTTGCAGTAATCAAGCTGCCAGACATAGCAAGGAAGAACAGAACACTGAAGCACCACTTTCCTTCTCTCTAGATTAATGCCACTGCATCACAGTAATGTGTTAGCACAATTGTTTCTGAACAACCACAAACGACCTACAGGGCTATTATATTTAATTGCTATTTAGATAGTTTATAAATCTACTGTAAACAATTGTGAGGATGCACTCATAATGCAGCTATAAGATTAGTTACTAATGTCATGACATAAACCAGGCCATGAACTCAAACTATCAGCAACTCCATGATAACTCTGATGTTTATTTATGCCTTGATTTCCAATAAATGCGGCAAGCATTGCCCTCTTTTGTTTCAGCACACATTAATTATGTTGCCTTTCCAATGATACTGGATCATGATGCTCACTAAATTCACACCCTGCCTCTTCCCATGACAGCTTACCCAGGAGAGCAAACATAGTGTAATATGCTATATAAATAAAATCACATGTAATATCTGAACTACGACCTACGCAGAAAGCTGCTTCACAAATCTGCTGCACAGATCACAGCTCGACTGCCTTGCCCCCAAGATGATGGTCTGGATCTGCTGCTTCCTCCCAGGGAGCTGCCTGAAGAGCTCTGCTGGCTGCAGCACTGTGCAAAATGTCACTGAGGATTTGGCTGCTCAGCCTTTTGATCTTTGGCTAAGTGATGTGAAGAACAGACTTATCCAAAACCACTGCATGCTCAGGAATTCACTCTGCTCCTTCCTCACACTGATAGCTTCTGACTAATGAGCCAGCATGGAGCTTATACCAAAATCATAATCTGTCCTTCCCATAAAATCTTTCAAAATGATCTCTGGTTATTTCAGGCTCATCATATGCTGATATCAAGCATTCAATTATGCACAGACTGATCAAACCATAACAAGCTAAACTGGAAAATTTTCAACCTAGATACTCCAGAAGAAAAAAAAAAGCAACATTGGGAGAATAATATCTAAGGAAATTGTAAGGGCTTTGTATCAGAGGAGGAATCTTCTGTTTTCTTTGACAAAATGTAAGAAAGCTGCATTGTAACTATGAGAACAAAAGTAAAAAATTAAGAACTGAAAATTCTGAGCTGTAAAGTCATACTTTTTTTTACTACTATTTTTAGGGTGATGGACAACCCTGAGAACTTTGTATGAAATACAATAGACCAGGGCACCTTCGAGCATCTCCTGCATGAGAAACCCAAGCAGAGCTGAACACAAAGGTTTGTGCTTTCAGCTGCTCTTGCTGACCCAGCCCATGTATGGAACCCGTGCTTTCATCTCCCCACTGCACACAGGGTTCAAGTTGCCTGTTGTCTTTATGATGGGACAAAATTTTAGTGGGTGACATCCACCTGTACTCTTCCATATAGAACATCCAATGCAAGAAACACAGTTTGTCTTATAATACCTCGTTAGGAATGAGACAAGGAGGAATTCGGAAATTTTGAACAGCTCTTAAAACAGCATATCGTTCATCTATGAACATCTACAGTTCAGTGTCTGGGAAACAACACTTGAAAATAACTATTTGCTTTCCTTCCACACAAAACTTTTCCCTTCAATTTCTGTAAATGTGCTGTCACCTGCCATAAACAGAGAAGGAAATCAATCCATTGCTTTCTTTTAGATATTAACAGTACACCTGACTTTTTAATCCTTATTCTCCAGGCCTTGGAGCTGCCAGTGGAGATACATTCCCCACAACTACACATCCACAAGCAGTTCTCTGCATTCCACTGTCTGGTTCAGGCTGAGGCAACATGAAAGCCTAAGTCACTTTAATACAATGCAGCAAAAGTTTAATCAGCTCTGATCTTTCAGCACAAACACAGTGGGGAAGTCATAACCCCATTTTAGGGAAAAAGAAACATGCAAGGAAATTTATGGGATGGTAATGATGGAATTTAATGTCTTATTTTCAAGAGGGATTTGGCTAAAATAGAGTGAAATAGCCAAGAGAACTAAACACAGCCAAAGTTTTTCAATGCTGCAGAGAAGGACAATCACTATCACTTCCACTGACACAAACCTGTCTATATTACTGATGGATGTTATGTGCAGAATGAGAAAACAGATTTTAACATAAAGCAAACAGAACCTATACATGGAAGAGGTGGAACGAACCCTCCACAGAGCAAGAGTTCAATGGAGTTTGTGACAAGTTGGTTTCACCATTTCAACCTGCTCCTAGCAGAACTCTGTAGGCACTGGTACCATCATAGAAACTCCAAAACTTCTACAAACCTTCTGCCAAACCCTCCACAAAAGGTGTGGAGTGCTTACCTACAATTGATTAGAACAACCTCTGGCATAGAACCTGAACCAGAAAGGCATTAGAAATCATCAAACTCTTCTGCTTTGACATTTCGGTGCCTTCCTCTTTGGAATCTTCCTTTTCCAAAGTGTTAAGGAGCATAGAATATAGTTGCTTTCTTCTTACTTGGGTTTAAAACTTTTTTTTCTATTTGCCAGATAAAACTGCTGTTTATATTAGATTACCAAAAGATGGACATTGCATTACCAAAAGATGGATATGAGAAATTTTCCTTCCCATCCTATGGTATACCCTGTGCACCTTTTTTTTTAAATCACTAAATATGAAGTGACTACATGATTATATGATCCAGGGATACAGTAAGCATGCAGTGGTTTTGGGCAGGACTTTGGAATTATATAGAAACACAGTCCATAATAAAACCGAATCTTTTCCAACTCCAGTTTAGATAAGGATTCCATCAGATTTCAACTTCTGCTTCACAGGTTTTATGGGTGGCTATTTCCAAAGAATTTTAGACTTCTGAAATATAATTTTCATGTTTCTGCATTACAGAAAGCCTCACATTTTTCACACAAGAAGCAGAGCAGCCCTATTTTATGAGCCATCAGACTTGCAGTTAATATTAGCTAACAGACAGAAGTGTGAATATTCAGATATGCTTTGTTACACACAGACATGTTGAACAACACAAAGAGAGGTGCATATTGCTGTTTTCATTGCTCCCTGCAGGCTGCTGCATGGAAAAGTCCTTATGACTGCTCCTATCAAACATGTGTGCCTATACTTGTACACTTGTTTCTCTGTGTCTTTGTGGGACTGTATTTAAATAAATATACTTATATACATACACACACACCATGTGAAACAATAATTTGAGTTTTAGCACAGTGGTATATCAAATTTCCAATTTATTTGCTTCTGGATAAAAAAAATGCATTACTTGTGTGCAAGGCTTCCATACTGACTCAAATATTAGCTGCATGCTAGATCAGTGATAACAAAATAAGAACCAGAGAGAGGAAACATCTTTTATCTCCCCTCTTGATTTATTCACTATAAAGCTGCTGGGCCTTTTACTGTTCCACATGAAAAACAGTGGTAGAGGAATAATGCTCCTATAAAACATATGATTTCCTCATTATTCACCTCCTTCAGATACAGCCAAGTGGCTATCCCCACAAAGGGACAGCAATATCTAATCCTTAATACTCATAATTTTAAACTGCCTTTGATACTAGAACACGTTTGTTGTATTTCACCAAGCAAATTGATGAAGAAACTTTTTTTTTGCTCAATTTAGCCTTGCTCCATTTATAATGTTGTAGTGGTCTCTAGAGCTCACAGAATTTTATTGAATATATCCAGCCCTCATAAGTAAAACTATTTTTTCCAGTTTTGCTAAACTCCCTGTGTTTTCTGGTTGCCTTCTCCATTCCCCTTTTCTGAGATGGGAAGCAAAGCTTTCAGATGGAGTATCACTTTTGGAACTAGAGAACATGCATTACAATGTTCCTCCAATTCATATTTAAGTGGAGTGAACACCCAGAAATTCATAATGGAAAATGTGAACTAATTCAGTAGAATACCTTCAGAGCAACTCACAATTTTTTTTTTCTTTGAAGAATAGTTTGAATCAAATAATTTAAACTAAAAGGCAAAAAACATATAGATTTTACAATGCTAATTTGACAAATCCAAGGGAAAAATCCAACGTGCAGCAGCTTAGGAGAAAGACAGTTCAAGTCTTTTAGGTAACTTCTGTAGACTCAGCTGGGTGGGCAGTGCTCAACCACAGTTCCCTTCCTTCAGAGAAACATCCTCAGCAGGACAAAGGATCTCCAAATGTGCTTTGTACTACAGAAGTTTGGTAATTGAACCCCTCCCCGTGCATTTTAAATGAGGTATCATACCCGAGGTTAATGTCACATTGAAGTGTTCTTGTTTATTTCTAGTTTTCAGAATAAATTCAAGCAGACATTTTCTTCTCAGTTTCATTGCCATCTGCCTCATTAGCATAGTCATTAAAAGGAAAGATGAAATAAAGCCTTGACATTTCCATATGTAATTTTAAGTTACTCATCTAAAATACAGTAAGTTGAAGGAGCAGAAGACTTTGCAGATAAAAACAGCAGAAGAAATATATTTATTTAGGACTTACTTCATTAGCATTAATTAAGCTTTTACTTCATTTGCACATGCAAGTGATCTTGCCAGGAGGGGGTGCCAAGTACCCACAGCACTAATTATGCAAAAAAGAAAACACATGGCAAATATTTTACAGAAAGATAAATTACCATGTTTTACAGCAGTTGTACATTACCTTGATAGACCAAACAGTAAATGGGGCTTTCAGCAAGTAATGGCTGTTAAAGCATGTGTTGAGCAAGGTAAATGTCCGAGAACAATCCTGCTAATTCCTCATTTGCTAAAATTAGTCCAGGGCCTATCTGAGCGCATAGAAAATAAGATAACATCAAAGAACTTTGCTGCTGAGTTATTTGCCTTATCTAAAACAGTCTTTGAAAGCCATTGGGAAAAAGGGAAAAAAAAGGCTAAAATGTTGACAAAAGGCAATTGTAAGATAATGTCGAGTTAATACAGTCTGAGAAATATTTGCATTTTTGTGGGGTAATAGGTATTGATGGGGGGATGAAGGGAAACTGAATCCCCAAACATGACAAAAGGATAAAGATGACTGATCACAGAGCAAAAGGGTAGAGAATTCTTGAAATGGTACATTTTTAACAGCAATTAAAGCAGATTTTGCTATGGTTTATTTCTGGGTTTCTGTTTGTATGCTGGTTTTTAGGTAGTTTCAATACAAAATGAGGTCCTCTTTCACCAGATCTTTTTCATTCTTTATGTAAAAGCTTCAGCTTCTAAGATCAATTATTTGCAAGTAACATTTTTTTTGTTGTTTTTTTGGAAGTTGAAAGCCTATAGATTTCTAACATTTAAAGTACTTTCTAAAAATTGATGAGAACATCCTGAATGTACAATTAAGCTACAATCACCAAATTGTTCTTAGTGTATACAGCCAAATAGGTAATTTGACTCGATGATGACCTAAATTAAAGCAAAGCATTGTAAAAGCTCATCTTCAGTCCTACCATTTGATAGTGATATGTTTTGTTGGTTGCATCAATTTTTGACGGAGCTTCTAAAAAATAATTTTATTTAGTATTCTGTATATTTTCTTGATTTCTGGTTTGGTTAAAATATGCATTAATTTTGGTTTGGTTAAAATATGTACTAATTTATGCATAGATATCTATCTCTAAGTCAATAGATCATTATTTATACTGATCCATTAAAATACGTAACTCAAACTCCCTCAGAATCACTTAATATATCAAAAGAAAAACGAGCTTACTGCAATAAATAACACAGAACATCTATTATAATTACAAAGGCAAAGTGACTTGCATGCATGTATGTTCATAGAATAAAGTATTAAATAAAATAAAGGTATTTTATATAACATAAACAACATGTACCACCACCAAAGCAGAAGAAAAAAAAAAAAATACTGCAAAACTTTTAAGAAAAAAACATGTCAAACTGAACAACTTCTAACCATGCCTCACTGGGAGCCAGCTGAAGTAGCCCACCCAAAAACTGATCAGAATCATTTGTATCACAGGGAGCACTGCAGAAGTTAAACAGTGTTAACAGACACTGCTCAATACATCACTGCAAACACATCTCCAGCCTGAAATTTTATATCCAGCCTCCTACTGCAATACACCCCACAGACATATCCAGAGCTGTCTCCCCTGTGTCAGGTACAAGCCAGATCCAGCAGAACACATGAAAAGCTTTGCTACAAACTACTGGAGAAGATAAGGCTCAAGAAGGGAGAACACTGTAAAAAATTGGGTACTTCAGCAGAGGCCCTTTAAAAACCCCAAAGCATTCTTCTTCTTAGTAAAGCCTTCCCACCAGGCATGGGATATCTCTTTCTCAGACATCAAGCAGTGAGGTCTTTAATCAATAAGCTGGAGGCAGAAAAATGTTGATGAAACAAATTAGATCTCTAGTTGGGTTTGTCTTTCCTGGAATTACTTAATGGTGCAGTGATGGATTCTATGGATGCAAGGTAAAGAGATAATCAACTAATGACTTTCACAATTTTAATCAAACATGAGTAATGTTTGGCAAATGCATAAACAGCTCCCTAACATACTATGACACAGAAATGGTATTTTAGATCTGGAAAAGTTCTAACACAGTTAAAAGGCAGCATTTTAGAGAGTGTGACCTTGAAAACAGTTCACATTTTAAGAGCTATGTGACCTTAAGATACATTAATTCATTAGATAAAAGCTTCTTCTCCCCAGTGGCAAACATTTTCAATTTCACCACCAAAATGTCATGACTTAAACAGCAGATGTTTCTCTGAGCTTTCCTCATAATCACTACAAAACCCTCTACTCTAGGTAAATAGCAACGAACTGAAATAACTGTGGTAGCATGAAAACAATGGTACTGTGGCTCTGTCACCTGGCACTTGACATAAAACTGACTCTGTTCTTCACTAGCCACACAGGGCATGCTGGCCCATTAGACAGCCCCAGAAGTTATCCCTAAACAGTTAACTTTGATGTATGCTTTCCACAAAGATGTAAAATACTGTTTATACTTGATTTCACTGCAGCCATATTCCGTCTGTGCAATAAGCAGTTTGTGATTCCAAACATATTTTCCTTCCTGTTTTTTTCCCCTTCATATCCTTATATTAACTGTTTGAACATCTTGCCAATTCCTCCTCACTGGAAGACCTTAAGATAACTATGTAGGCTGCACTGATGCTTAGATCTGCAGAACTGTGGGCTGGAAACATCTTACTTTACACTATAGCCTAACTATTGAAAATAGCAGATCCAAGTCCATGTCTTATCCCCCTATAATCTGGATTTAATCCAAGACTTTCTAAATAGTTACAGAGTAAAGCTGGGATCGTTGGCTCAGTCAGACATACCCATGCCTCATGTTCCACATTTTTTGCTAATTTTGCTGACCAGTCCTGGCTATAGTATCACTATTAATTTTTGCACCACAAATCAAGGGGATATTCCCCCTCACTTTAGAGAACTACATACACTCCGTCTCTGTGATGGCACACAGCACATATCATGGGTCCTTCTACATCAAATTCTTGTATATAAAAATAATTTCTTCTCCAACTGTTCTCCACTTGTTCTTCAGTTGTTAAGAATGTAATCTTGGAGATTACCCAGGTTAATACACTATGATTATTTTATTTAGAGTATTTTGTTGCTTGTTTTACTCATACACTATTTCCTTATTACATGGAAAAGGCAGCCAAGTTTTGCTCAGGAACCACCCATAGTGAGTTTGGCAGCATGGGTGTATGAGACTGAAGCTTTGTTTGCACTCGGGTACATTCCATTGATAGCTCCTGATGGATTTTCATCACTGGATCTCTCCCTTTACACCTTCCTCTGCCTCTGTGCCCTGCTCCACTGCTGGTTGCTTCCTGTACTATTTCACTCAACCCCCCCAGTTCAGTGTCTGTTCCAATGACAAATTTTATAACCTCACCATTGTGGCCATGTGTCCTCAGCCACACATCCTTCCCCTGCCTAACCTGTTCTGCTGGAATGAACTCTCTGTCCTGCTTCTGCTTGAGGCAGAGGTTCCTTTGGACAGCAGCAACAACCATTACTCACAACAGTCTTTATTCATTCATGCTCCTTCTGCATTTTTGGCTTGCTGCTGAAGTGGGAGGGTAATGCAGCAAGCAACTTCTGTCACTTTGGAAACCTCCTTTAGCCACATGAACAGCTTCAAGAGGACATCCTTCTAATTGGCAATTCCTGAAGTCACCTTCAGTGGACTGTTCCTGCCGGGGTACATCTCTATGGCAACACCCAGTGCCATTCACAGTGCACAGAAGATTTTGTGTTCAAAGTTATTATTTCCTAATTCTGCAGACCATATGGCACCATAAACCCCACAGCAGAGCAGATATTTTTAAAGCATGACATTAACTTTACTAGGGACATTAACAAAGATGAGTAATGTTATCCTCGCTCAAGTATGAATTATGCCAATGTTTTCAAATTTGGATGATTAAGGTTGTACCTAAAATGATTGCCAATTTTTTTTTTTTTCCAGTTTTGAGATGTAGTAGGAGTCCACTTGTGCCTGTATCTGAAAGTATCCACACATATTTTCAGAATGACATTTTAAGCAAAACTCGTAAAGATAGCATTATTCTGATTTAGTTGTCTGAGGCTTATGATTGCTAAGTCTGATCCTGTTCTTCTCAGGATGCTTCATAAGAACGGGGAAAGAAAAAGATATTTTCTCAGTAATCATTGTACTTAATTTTAGTTCTACTTTAGATTACTGATCAAAGGTCCAGCACAGACAAATCCTACAAACTGCAATTTAATTAAAGTATTTCTTATATCTGTTCAATTTTGCAAATGCTTCTCTTTTCTACTACAACCTACGTGGTTTGCCACATTCCATAATGCTGCCTGGTAAATAACATATTTATTACCACTAATCCTGTCGCCATGCTCTCATTATTAATAAATTAATGTGGTTAATTATTCAAACATACCAAGCATGTTCCAATTACTTTTTCTCACCTGCCTCCACTTCCTTAATGCGAAACATTCCAACCAAAATTTTTTTTACGTTCCAATCATCGTGATGAATGATATAAAGCAACAGGGTATATTCTCTAGACATTCAGCTTACAGCCTCTCTGCATGAACAAGCTGCATGTGCAAGGAGGCCCAGGGATCATGCCTGGGGGCATTAATGAGCTTATTAGAACACTGTAACAAGGATTATCTGAATTTCTTATGCAGAATTGAAGATTTAATCAGCCTCTTGCCTTCAACTACCAACACAGGTCAGCTTAAAATCACTGCTGTTCTAAATCCACAATTTTTTTCTTCTTATATTGACATTGGTTAAGATGAGCAGAGATGATTAACAGTCATTAAAAATGGTAAAACTTCTGGAATAAAAATTATGCATGAAATAAGGCATCTCATTTTAATATTATGAATTCAACGCAGCACAACTGCAGTAATTTTCATACTGAAATGAAAACATCACTTTTCACGAGTCAATTACATCACATTTGGATGCTAAGCTTTTGCCCACGGTTTTCATTGATACTGCACTTAAAACAAAACTGCTTGTCAACTTGAACTTTCTTTCCCACATAGCAGTGGCCATAAAAATGCTTATCCTGAAAATCACTTGAGTGCATATTTTGATGAAGGTGTGACTCTTTCAACAACTGTACCATTTGCTTATTGGGAGTCAGCCTAGAAAAACATATTTTTAATAAACAAATAAATAGAGCTCTTCTAAAAGGTGCAACAGAAGCATGCTAGCATAGTGCAGAAATACATAACACAACTTGTCTTGAGGCCTTCAGTTTTGTTTTTATCTGTCTGTTTGGAGTCCATACATTTTTAATGACTGTGCTTACCAGCTGCTGTCCGTGAACGCCCCAGGCTGCATACTGTAAAACGGAATCCTCTACTTCTGGAGGGTTTAACTCCCAAACTTCCCTTGAAAAAAGGGAAACATTTTTACTTGAACACACTGGCATCTCCTCATGCACAGAGCCACTGACAGTGACACGGTATGGAACGAAACAATGCGACCTACCTTGTGTGTATGTTATAAATCACATATGAAGCTGTATAAGAATAATGAAAAACCTGTTAAAAAAAAAAAAAAAGTTAAGAATTACAAGACAAAATACAGGATTAAATACAGACTATCATGAGGGCAGTCAGAATCTTTCAACCCCTGTAAACACCAATACAATTATTACTGAAAGACTGTTTTACTCAATTAATTATAACCAATAGACCTGAACCAGGTTTTGAAAGCTGTAGGAAGGACACACATCTGTTAATTCACCTGTTAATTTAACCAGACCGTGTAACAGTATAACAACTGCACAAAAATGTCCCAATTAAAAAAAAAATCTGCATTCTTGTTAAAAAAAAACAAACCAAAAAACACCCTCCCCCAAAAATACCCTAAAAACCCACTCAGAATATACATCAGGAAAAAAAAAAACAAAACTACACCTTTTTTTTTCTTCATCAAGCTGTGTCAAAACAATTGCACAAGTATCACAGTTATCCTACTTGAAATGCAGACCAACACAGGGTCATATGGCATTTTTCTGACCACCTGCTATGAACAGTCTGAAGGACCTCCCAGGTATGGCTCACAGAAGAGAAAAACTCTGTACTTAGTGGGGCTCTGTTTGCTTTGGTTTTCATTAAACAAGTTTTGGTCTGATTTTGGCTGACTTCCTTTGTTTTTCAGGAAAAGTCTGTTCAAGGTTTTTTGTCATTTTGGGTAAAGCAAATAACTATTTTACAGTGAAACTTTCTCATTCAACAACAATTTACCAGTAGCTGCTGGATTGCAAACCTGTAGGATTCTCCAAACAGAAGAGCACTTACAGTGTGTAATGTGATGGACCACCACAGCAAAGGGCCCAAATCAAAGCAAACTATTACACATTCTCTCCAGTCAAACATTAGTTATTCACAGAAAGTGAATAACAGACATTTTGCTCTCTTCCAGGCTTGAGTGCTTAGTTTTAACCTAGCTCATTTTTTGCCTCTATGTCTTGTATCATGGAAGTATCATAATTCCATAGTACTAGTTTTATTATGATTTGAAATTTCTTCATGATCTTGGAATATGAAATATATTTGTCACTAATTATTACTTAACTAAACAAAAATCTTCTTTTTAATGTAAACTTCTGTCAGAAGAAAACATTAGATTACATCCAATAGATTTACTGCAGCTTCATGTTACAGCATCTCTGCTTGGCATGTGAAGGATTTATTTCTGGACAGGCTAATCCCAGTTAGATGGGGACAGCTACAGCTGTAAAGCCAAAACCTTGACATGGATACATGTGTTGGGAACTCTTCAGGTTATATTTTCTGCTCTGGGAACCTTTCAGTGCCTCCTTCAGAGAGAACAGGCAAAGGGGGATCCTACATGGACAGAGCCACTGGAATTTGTCACTGTGGCACATGAGAGGGTTTCAGAGGTTCTTATTTTGTCTGGAGGTCATTCAATAACAGAGCCATCTGAAACATCCTTCCACTCACTCCCTTCTCATTGGTAGGTCCCTGCCAGCACATGCCAAGGATTTAGCATGCCCTAAATCTTTGCTGGATGATCTTGCAGCAAGAATCCCACAAAGGTCTCTAGGATTAGTAACTCTACTTTCTGCCACAGCTGGAAATCTCTTCTATAAAATTTCCCTTTGAGACAAAAGTAATTTCCATTTTACAGGTCCATTGTGTTTAACATCAGAACTGTTGCTTCAGTAATAATCATACATATATTAACAAGTATGCTCCAAACTTTTTTATATTTTACATTACAGCTTAAGACAAACTGTTCTGTCATGCAAGGTACTAGCCTCTTCTGAGAAATGTGACTGAAACAGAGACAAACAGTTAAATCAGGGTGGTTTCTGCACAAGATGTGCAAGGGGTTACCCAGAGGGGCACTTCCTAGCAGCTTTCAAAGGCCAGCTATAAAGAAGAGAAATGGGTCACTTGCCCTTGCGGGAAAAGAGAAAACTGTATCAAAGATAATGTGTGGAGGGTTGATAAATATTTTGATTAGAAATATTTTAAAAGTAAATTATTAGACAGAGTATATTTCAACAAGAAATGCTAAACTACTAAGTCAATCTGACAGCTTAAACAGAAAATACACTGTAACAACAAGAACAACACTTCATATATCATGTGGAAACTCTGCTCCTGCCTCGTGTAACATTTCTGTCTAAACAATTATGCAGAAACATTAATATCTGTTGAAAAAAGTTGAAAGAGCTCCACTTCCAGTGGAGACCAACACTACAGTGAAGTCACTTTTGGACAGGATGCTGACATTTTTCTCGATTTACTCATAGTACTTTTAGTTCTTAACACCAACACAATGTATAAATTAACAGTACAAAGTTTCCTCATTCATCCTGCTTGCAAGAGCCACACAATGAAACACAAGCACTATCAAAATGAAATCAATGAAAAAGGGTGTAGAAAATCTTGGTTTTTCTAGCCCAGCTGTTACAGAAAGTGTTTAGGAAGCTCTTGTAGTTTTGTACAAAGGCTTAACCAAATTAAGTTTGCCCTCCTCTTGGTCAGAGCTGTGTCAGCGCCTGGGGCACAGCTCTTCCCCAACATCATCACACAACATCTGGCACCGCTGGGAGGAGTACCAGCAACCCTCAAAACACCTGGATCAGACCTCCCACGTGGCCACCAGTTGTGTCCTCTGCGGAAGAGGCTTGGGGAATCATGCCCTGCAACTCCTGCATTGCAGGATGTGCTCCAAGCAGCAACCCCCCTGGTAATTTATGCAAAACCCTAACGCTCAGGCAGCACTGACCCCTCTCACAGTGTATTTACAGTGAAGCCTGCCTCCTGTGTGCAACAGTCAAACCCAAAGTGCAACCATTCCTATTCCAAAATGTTTTCAGACATTTCTTGTACTCCATGCCTTCTAACTGAGGTGCTATCAAAAGGCTGGAAGAAGATTAATATTTAAATATGGGCATTGAATTGCTCCAATTGACCAAACTAAGCGATTTGAAACTGAGGGAAAGGGTTTGGTTGTAGTGAAAAATACTCATCTTCTACATACAAAGAGAATCAGTTTTGATTATGGACACACAAAACACCTCTAAGAACAAAAGCAATGTAGGAGAGAAAAGCTATTTAAAATATTAAATGCATTACAGCAGTTTGTGCAGTGTCATATCAGCTGAGGAAAACAAAAAGAGGGAAATGGCCTGGTATAATTTATTAAAATAATTATACATGTTTAGGTTGGGCACTGTGAGGAGACTTAACTTCAGAAGTGGCATGTATGATTGCTGGGGTTCAGGCCTTTCTGGCAAGTAAATAACTTGCCTGCTTCTATTATGATAAGCTGGGAAATGTTCCCCGCGATGTTAAGAACTGTGAAAATGGCTTTTTAGATCAGACAGACACTATATCTCCCCCTCAGTACAATTTATTTAATTTTTCTTTTGCCATGGAATGCAGTCGGTAACAACCACTGCATATTAAATAATTCTTCTGAATTCATTCTTTTATCAGTTTATAAAGTGATGACAAGCTTTCATCTGGTGCTGCTCAACACTGAAAAAGTTAGCTGCATTTGTGTATGAAAAAAATGAAATTATAGAACTCCATTACAAAAGACCTAAAAGAAAAAGGTGACAAAAGTATTTCAAGACAAATTGCTCCAGTCAAAATGTATTGAAATAACAATCTATTACTCAGCTAACAGCCAACAATAAAAAACACACTTATCAATCATGATATGAACTTTTAGATGACACATTTAGATGAAGGTGTGATTCTTTCAACAATTGTGTTCTGGAGTTTCATGTGTCCTTTATTTTCTACCTTTCAAGGAATCATTTTTTCTTTCAGCGGGTTCTAAAAATGAAATAACTCCATGGAACTCAGTGCATAGCCCAACAAGATGCAGGAAAACATTTATATACTGTATATAAGGATGCCTTATATACTCTGCCAAGCACACTCCACTAATTCTGCAATACATTCCAGAAAAGATCCAGTTCACTGTCCCTGGGTAATTTGGAAAACATTTCTCAGCAGAATAGTGTTTTTTGCTAAAAAGCTGCCAAGAAAACCTCAGTAGCAGTATTTTTATGGTGTGGTGAGAGCTCTCAGCTCCAGGGAAATGGAAGAGAGCTGATGACATTAGAACCTCGCAGCATTATAATCCCAAAATGCTTGGGCATGCCAAACACCTTGATGCATCCTTTATCCATTTCCTGTATTATAAACCAATTACATTCTTCCATGTGTTAGTGATTTAGAGCAATAATGATGCCTTCTTACTGCCATGGCTTTTTGCAAAGTAGCGGAGTGACTGTCCTGAATTTTTGTTTTCACCCAAACAGACACATGCAATCTGAACTCATCTCTGCAGTTCTCAGTGCTGCTACACTCTGTAAATTCCCCTTTCAGGTTCCAATAAGTCACCTCACAGGGCAAAAAAGCATTCAGGCTGAGCAAGAGCTATGAAAGGTGAGAGTATGCAAAATACATTGAACATTTCAGCACCCGCAGTAATTTTCACGTTCAGTTATTTTAAAGCTTAACAGCCAAATGGTGTGCATGTCTTGCACACAACATGGGTATCCATTTATTTGTACTGTGCATAGCAAATAAAACATGCTATTTAAAAGTCATGCCCTTCCCATTAGTTAAAAAAAAAAGCAGCAGCAGAGTTATCATTAAATAACAAATTGAAGTGTTTGCCATTATTCCCATTCCACTCATCTCCAAACACATACTATGTTTTTGAAAGAGAGGCATTTTGTCAGATAAGGATCAAAACCATGCAGATCTCTCTGATTCACCAGTGAGGTATCAGATCTTTTATGGGTTAATTTACACTTCTGATCCCATAAAAAACAAAATCCAGTATTTTAAGAGACTACAAGCCTGAATGAAAAAAGACTATATTCTTGTTCTATGAGTTAAAGAATTCAATCAGATTTGGACACAGGATAATCAGCCTTAGCTGAGTAAAATTTTAACTCCACCAATATATGGATGCCTCCCAAACAGTATTACTCATAAAAAGAGAAAGATCAAAAAACTGTTTTTATTGCTTCAGAGGCACAAGTCAATTATTAGGCAGTTCAAAACCATGAGAGAACCCGACCTAGGAAAGGTTTTCTGTGCTTGAAAGCTTTTCTATTTCTTCCAGCTACATCAGTGGGCCTAATAAAAGATATTACCTCTTCCCACAAATCTTGTCTCGTTTATCTCTTCCAGCCACCACATCTATAACAACAACATTTGGGAGAAAAAATTCCTAAGTCCAGGTTAAAAAAAAAAAAAAAAAAAAAAGACTACCAAAACTAGAAGTGATCCTTCCTAATTAGTAACCTGCAGTGCAGTCAATATCACAAAATGCATGTGATCCCAGAAATCAAGGTACAGGAGACAGTGAAGCAGGGAAATAAACAGGAATGCATCTCGCCAAAGAGACTCACTTCTCCATTCACCCGTGGCCCTTCTCACTTTTGAAGATCTTTCACAATACATTAGTAAAATGGTCTGGCCCCTTTCCAAACTGCCAAACTGTGGGTGCCAGCCACAGGAGCTACTGGCTGTCGTGAACAGAGTGGAAAAGAGCAACACGAGTAGGATTCTGCCTTTGTCTTCTTTTCTACAGTGGAATTAGGCATTTGAAGAAAAATCTGCTTATGCTGAAAACTGAGCCAAAAAGCCTTTGCCATGGTAAAGGGATTGGCCAAGAAAAAGGTAACCCATCATTCATCTGCTGCTCATGCAACCAAGTACCCACACACAATGGCATACAGAATCTCATTCAAAAATCCAAATCTTTAGGAAACCTCCACTAAAGGCTCAAAAATACAATTTAGAAAAAGAAATGTAAACATGTGTTGCTTCCTATTTTGCCTTTAGGATAAAATTACCTTGGAAGAAAAATGGAATATCCAGAACATGCCAGGAGCTACAAATAATGAGCAAGGACCAGATGCAGAGAGGAGGGAATATAAGGGGACATAATGAGGCACAGGATGGTTATGGAGATCTTTTGAAGGGATTACTGATATAAATAGAGTGTGCTTGTGGCCAGAAAAAATAACTGTATTATATATTTTCAACAAGTTAAAATATTTTCAAGTTCACTCCCAGTACAAAAATCACAGCCTATACAAATTATACAAAGTCTATGTATATTATCTACATAAATAATGCAAATAATTACTGAAATTGTTTTTCCTGTAGTTAGTGATATTTTACTATCAATTTGGCTCAGAGAACACTGGTGTAATTCAGATTTCCAGAATGAAAATGAGACAAGACCTCTCAGCAGGTCTTTAATGTCATGTACAAACTCCTTATTTTGGTACACGTTTGGAGAACACCAGATTGTTTGAGGCCAAATTTCCTCCATTGTGCAAAGTCTGCTGAAAGCAAACGAGTTACAGTAGGAGGGGGCAGTCTCTGCTTCTTGCTCTCCAAAAAACGAGATTAACATTCACACAACCAGCTCCTATTCCTCATTTCCTTTTTATGAGCTTTAGCACATGTGACCTTGCTGGGACTGCAGTGCAAAGAGAATGGAATCAGTGTCCAATGTGCTGATCACAAAACAATAAAAAAAGATATATTCCTTTCTTATCTTTGTATTGCAAGATATTCAGCATCCCATCAGTAAAACCTGTGAGGGAGTTAATAAGATTAAATTAGGAGCAGCATGACTACTGCCAAAGGCAATGCACAGCTGCTGGATGAAACTTCCATCCATTTTGCAATTCCTGTGCTAAATAAATTAATAATGTTAATGGTATCAATAACATTATGGTGAAATCCAAATTTCTCTAAAATTCTGTTATCGTTCACCTCAAATGTTCTGCCTTTGCCTTTCCATTCTGACTCCATGTGTTCTCCATGGGACTGAACAGCTAAATATGGCACAGCCATGGTTGGGTTTCATGTAGTTGGCTCCTTGGGTGTGTAAGAAGTGAAGAGAGAGCTCTGCAGCATTGAATTCTGAACCACAGAGGGACATGAAAGTGCTGGATAACACCTCTGCTATTAGTGAAGAGTTTGAAAACCCACTCTCTATACAATAAGTGATGGCCTCTGCATATTCATGAAAATAATATTGATTGAAGACTGTAATTCTGCTGATTTCATGCCACGGCAACAAACACAGTGAGACTCAGACTATGAGCATTGAGACCAAAGCTCAGCTCACTTTGGGATACACACCAGGAATGCTTCCCACCATGCACCAGTGAAGGGTCACCTTTTGCTCTTGGAGCTCTAATATTCAACTGGTGTTTTCCTGGATTTGGAAAGTTAAGTCACATGAGTTAATGTGTGATTTCATACTGGGACAGAGAGAGCAACAGGGACATCTCATTTTAAATAGTGTGAAGAACACAACATGTTCTTCAACTGGTTTCAGAGCAAACTCTTAGAAACAATCAACTTGAACAGTTTGTAATACTGAGATGATGAATTGTGACCCATCTATAAATCCTATTATTTATAACCAATTCTGGAAAAAAAAAAAAAAAAGGAGTTAAATTTTGCAGCTACTGATGACTGATGTCTAAATCTTTATATAGTCTTGCATAATTTCAGCCCTTTTGGCGAAATATCTGGTTTCTTAAAACTCTCTATATAATTGCAGAGCTAATTAAGATAGGGCTTGATGCATTCGAGCACTGAAGTTATATGACAAGGTTATAAATATGATGTTTTTCAAACTTATTTGTTTCAATCAGCATTGATTATTTCTCATGATTGATAAGAACCACTGCATATCACTGGTAGTAATTTATGGTTAACACTAATACTTTGGGTATGAAATATTGCCAACCATAACAACTATATGCTGCCAAACCAAAATAAATATGAAGGCGAGACATTCTGAGACAAGTAATTTATCTGTAAGAAAAAAGGCTGTCAAGGAAGCCTAAACAAAAAAGCACCTCTAGAAAATCTGTTAGAGCCTCAACTGTTCACATAGAATTTTTCAATAAGATTAATTATCTCAAGAAAAAGACATCCACTGCAGAATGTAAATTAAATCACAATCAATTAAACTCAGTTCATATAACCAAGAGTAACGTGATACAAACTACAGTTCAGAATAAATGCAGAAACTTCTTTTTCTTCTCCTACATCAACAGCATCATTTAGATATGCAACTCGATCAGTTTTGAATATATAATAACTTCAGATGAGTGAATTATTCAAGAAAGAATGTTCTGCATTGCCACTTCTGAAAGCCTCACATATCACTGTCATTTGAAATTCTATTAGTTACACTATCACGTAAAATATGTTTCTTGAGCCTTTTATGAGATGACTTATGACAAAAATTTATGTTTTTTTTTTTTTCTGGCTTATTCACCTGCAGCATTAAAAACCAGGAATGACTGCACTGAAATCATTGTTACATGACAGTGAAACTGGTAAATCTCATGCCTTAAGCAAAATACATGCTTTTTGTTTTTTGAGTTTTTTTATTGATACACAGGTATGTGCATATCCTTTTCAATTATATGCTCACAACTCATATTCAGTGTGATCAAAATTTGGACTTCATGAGTATTCGGGGATTTATAGAAACTTTTCTTTTCCTGAACTGATTTGCAGGCAGCTTTAGAGTGTGCATGTGTATTTTGATCTGGACAAGCGTAAGGGGAAACAAAAGATAGAAACTCTGACAGAACAACCAGAACTTTATCTCCATGGAAATATGAGACTGGTGAGGGTGCTTGCCTCTGGTCAAAGCAGCTGGGAATCCAAATCTGTCTTAGAAAAATATGCATTTAAATACTTCAATATGCCTGCCACTTTAGACAGTGTGTTCTCTTTACAGGATCCTATGGATTACTCATATCCAACACAAAAGGCATCATTTACAGGGAATTTGGATTGAGTGTCTCCGCAAATACTGAAAATTGTTAACTGAAAACAAAATATGTTTTAAAACATTGATTCTTAAAGGCACAAGTACATCAAGTCTTTCCAGAGTGTTCTGAGATGGTTTAATTGATCTTAGAGATACTGTGGAAGAACTAAGTCAAGACTTAGCTTTATTTTCAGTTTTTCCATGGTGAGTCACATATTGTATTCAAACAAACAGATTGCTAAAGAGAAAGTTGCCAAATTCAGAAAAAAACCCACCTTGTTTTTAAGAGACATACTTTTACATGTTGTGATATTTACAAAAATATGCATAAACTGATTCATGTGAACTATGATGCAAAAAAACCAAAAAAGGTTAAAAAGCTATTGAGAAAATATTTTCTAAATTAACATTCCATATAAAAGAAATGTCCAGGTTCTGAGCAGAACTGAAGGTGCCCTGAAATGACGAGGATACAAAAGGAAATCAAAGCATGTGATGAGTCAATTTTGAAGTAAAGACTATTGTCTCAATATCTCTTTTTCTTCTGCAGACAATCTGACTCACTCAGGCAGCAGTTAGGAAGCAGATACCGGATGCTCATCTGCTGTTTGCTTACAAATTGCATGACGAGATGAAAAGACCCTGTGGAGCTGGAGAAAGGAGAAGCAATGAGATAAATGGCCTGTGGGTCTGAAGAAATGCAAAGGGAAAATGGAAAAGAAAACTGGGCTGAGGGAAGCAGATGGCTAAACCAGCAAGCATGCAAGATGAAAGGAGGAAGACAAAAAGATAGGGCTAAAAATATCAGGATGGGAAAAAAGAGACATACTAAAAAGAAAGAACAAATCCAGAACGAAACAGAGCTGAGACCCTTAAAGGGCTGGAAATGAAGGGGGTCAGATCAAAGGAGAACAGGCAGCAGGGAGGGAAAGCAGTAAGCAGCCCTGCAGTGTGTGGGCATAGTGGCTGGAACACACAGGCTCAGGGAACGGATGAATTAATTCAGGCAGGACAGGCTGGCACCTAGAGCCTTTCTCTTCTGGAGGATCAAAGCCATGAATGGAAAACTGTTTTCTAAGCAATCTGACAGTTCAGTACCTGTACATGAACTGACTGCCTTTCACTGCTTTGATTACCATCATCATGAATTACTCACTGTGGGTATGACACAGGGAACAGCAGGAAGGCAGCAGGTGTTTCTCCTGGTAAGTCCTCCTGTCTCCAGCCTCCCACGGTGACATCAAGACACCTTTAACGGTATCTGGGTCTTGGAGAGTCCAGGGAATCTTTGTATGCTACTGGCAGAGGTTTCAAAAAGCAGTAAACCCCTTATTTAGCCTTTTTACAGAGTTCTCATGAGAAAATGACTGTTTGTTCCTCTGAGTATTTATCTGCCTCTGGTTGAGCTATGAACAGCTTTCACAACTACTTTTGAAATCCACGTGTTTGAAGTGCTCTTGTACTGCAATCAAACCTTTATGATTCGAGGCAACCAACATGGCCAGGACTCCATCCCTCCAAGACTTGCTCTGGAAACCCTCTTTAAACTCTTATAATAACTCCAAATAAACTGAACACCGCAATTTAGATTTCTCCTCTTCTTACATCAGTTCTGCACTATACTGTGAACTCCAGTATCTTCATGTTTTAAATACAGCATGAAAAGAAAATCTTTTCCATAGGAGAAAGTTCAGCAAGAATCACTACAGCTAAATTTCATCTTTAAACTTCCTTTTTGGTCATGCCCTATTCATCTCCCACATCTCCATGATTTCTTTGGTGCTGCTGGTCCTGCTAACAGGCTTACACTGTTCCCCTTCTGTTCCACTACCCTGGTACAAAACTGAGGAAAATATCACCTCCAGGTGCAGTTCCCAACAATGGAGCTCACAGCCAGTTATCCTCTCCAGCACTTCCCATTAGCAAGCCATGATGCTGCTTGCAGCCAACTAGGTCTACCTCCACTAATTTCCTCGTATTGTGCCATATTTCTGTACTGGTCTCTGTTGTGGCTGTTTTATGACATTACAGTCCCTTTGATGGTGGTATCATGAAGTAGACTCCTGTAGCAAGTAAAAGACCTCTTCATGATGAAGTGATTAAAAGGTCATGATAAGAGAGCTATTCATTTAGTACAAGGGAGTACTTCACGGTGATGTCAAAGAAGCTGTAACAAAGTAATGAATACCTCACACCAAACTCGTCTCTCCAGGATATATCTCATCTGGTGCTATATTTGCAGACAATAAATAGAATTATAAAGGCTAAATTTGTGCAGGTGGTTGACTGCCTTCACTGGAACATTAATTTATTGCCTAAGACCCCAGGCTAAACCTTTTATGCTCAAATACCCAAAAAGACTTGTCCTTACTTAAAAAGAACACAAAAATTGGATAATAAAGGGGCCCATCTTAATATTTCTCTAAAAAGTGGACTCAACCATTTGATCTGCTAGGTCTGTCACACTATCAGTGCTCCTCATAGCCTGAGATGGAAGCTTGGTTTAAAGGGTGATGTGCAACAAAGACAGCTTAAAACATTTCTCTGGGACAGTTACATAAAGGTCTAGTCTTTGCCACCCACTTCAAGGTATTTCAACTCTATGTACGTATTTTAAAAGACCTTTCTTTCATTATAACTGTACCAAAGTAACTGCTAACTCTCATTTACAGAAATTCACTTATCCAACACTCCTTTCAGCACTGTTGAGAGATGCCAATGCCAGCAGATTTATCTGCTTTCCTGACTATCCTATTGGTCTAGTAAGAGGCAGTCAGACAACTTTTTTGTGGTCGAGGAGCCAGGAATGGGGCCAGTGCCTCTTCTGTGACAAAGATGGGATGGCTTCCTCATGAATGATGCAGATGGGAGATACCCCTGCCAGGCAGTGGGCTGTGAGAAAAGGATTGTGACACAGGACGGTTGAAATATTTGAAAAACACATAGCCTGTTTTATCTTCGGACATTTGCTCTGGGATAAAGTTTTCATCCACTGGATTAATTCTTAAGAGTCAAACATTGCCAGCCACCCCCATTGATATCCACAGTGGATTCAATTATGATGTACAGTAGTGTTTCAAGTGAATGAAAACTCTGCCTTAGCATTTTTGAAGCCATAACCTGGGTCAGGCTGACCCTTTTCCTTCAGGCTAAGAAATTTTATGTTGATAGAAAGGCACAGGCTTCCCATGAAGGTACTTGTTTAATGAGAAGCAGCAATTCCAAATTCCAGTGATGAAGGAGCAAGCTTGATACTTCCCTGCCTTATTTCTGTTTTGTAGGAGGAAGTGATTCATAGAGTGGAGGTGGTTGGGGGTTTCTTTGCATTTAAATTTTTTAGAATCTATGTTCATCTTTCTAATTTGTAGAATGTTCTTACTAAAAATTTATTCTATTTTAAAAATAATTAACTACTACTTTTGCTCTTGATCTTGAATATTTCCCAGAGAATTATTTTGTGCTCTGATTGTCCATAATAGCTTGCCATAAAACATATCAACTACTTGGTGAATTGCATCAGATATTAGTTCTTATTTACGAATGGCAAAACTGTTCCAGCTTCACTACATCAACTTAAGGACTCTGCTGGATTCGTTCTTTTAACACCACTGTGTGGGCTACAAGACAATTTCCAAAAACTCCTGACAGAGCACTTGCACATTTTCTCTGCTTGTATTGTGATCCAAAAAACAAAATTGAGAGAAAGCCAGTGATTTCAGAGAAATAATAAAAAAAATGTTAGATAAACAAACCAGATCTTTCTATGATTTATACAGAACATTCATTTTGCAATGTTTTTTCTGGTCAGCAGGCTTTATTTCCAATATATTTATAATTGTACCAACTGAGCTGAACATGACTATGAATGTGATCTTCAGAAGGAAATTTTTCTTTTGAGAAAGTTTGAAAGTTTGCACCAATTAATAATTATTTTTTTTAAAAAAAAAAAAGCTTTGCCTGTGAACTTTGTGAAAGGAAAATACTCTTGCTAGAAGGAATCATCTATTAGGAAAATCGAAGTATTGATAAAAACAGATTACTGCTTAATCCTGTTGATCACTCCCACCTTTGATGTGGCTCTATCTAAAAAGAGGTGGCTAGGAAAATACATCTATGATTAAAATATTTTTATTGATCTCTGTAAACTTTGTTTAGTTCATTAATGTGTGATTCATATCCAAAAACGACTAAGTAGTCAATTTACATATTCACTGCTATTAATTTGACATGTATGCTCACAGTATGCCTTTTATTTATATATATATATATATATATATATATAAACAAAGATCAAACTGCAGATTTTCAGTTATGTGCACTATGAAACCTGACAGAGTTCTTTCTTCATGGAGATGAACTAAGCAGCCAACAGCTCATGAGTGTAGACTATAAATTCAAAAGATTATTCTAGGCTGTAGCTCTCTTGAAGGGACAACAACCCAAGGTTATCTCGTGGCCATATTTGACATAATTTTAGTGCTTTCTCTGCAAAAACATATGTGGGGAATAGAATCCTAAACTTTCTAAAGATGAATGCATTTAGGTGTCAGATGAAGTCAATGAGATACTGAAAAGTCAATGAGATGCACAGCTCCAGCATCATTTTAAGGACCATCTCTGGTGCTGGATCTTTAGGCAAATACCTCCATAAATGTGACACATAAAACCACAGAAATTGTTAACATGCACTAAAGCCATTCTAATCAAAACAATGAAATCAAGAGATTTTACATCAAATACCTGTTATAAAGTGCTTATATTCCTCTCACATACTCAAGTAGAGCAAATTCTATAATACAAAATTAATTTGATATTTAATTCATCTTCTTTGTAATTCAGTGTGCAGAATTAACTGATTAAACCTAAAATGATTATGTACATAATGAGTAAAAACAGATCAATTCTTTTTTTAATTCAAGTAAGTGGGAGTTATAAAATTGTTTAAGAACATTTAATATGAGGAACTAGCTAGTCAAATTCATATTTATGTTCTTTTGAAAATAATATTGAGTTGAATGAAATCGAGCCGCTTAGATTTTTAACTAAGCAGTGGCTATTTGATTATAATCCACTGGCCAGATTCTCAGTTGCTATAATGATTTCTAACCTCTGCTCACTACTGCACTATGTCCATTTTGAACATCTAAATCTCCATTTAAAATATTTTTGAATTTTGTTTTATTTTTGTTTGTTTCTTTGTTTTTTAATATGGTTAATTTGTTATAAGAGATGCACAATAAGTCACATTTTCAAGAACAGCCCTTTGATCTGTATACCTCTTAAAGCTCCTCTTCCCTTTCAGAAATTTATCACCAATTTAGCAAAATCATTACAGAGTTTCTGTTACTAATAATGATGCTGTAGTCTGAATGACCCTTACTCAACACCCTTTAATTAAATTTTACTTGTAAGAACTATAAATTCAATAAGGAAGTTGAGATTAAAAAAATTTACACAGAATCATGTATGTCGACCCAAGATTCTTTCAAGGCTAAGAGCCCTGTCCGTGTTGGATTATGCAAGCAGCAAAGCTTTGTGGACGTTGAGGAGGGAAAGGATTCACAGTAAATCCACACTCTCAGAGGGTGCAGGTGTAATCTACATTTAGTTATGTGCTCAAGACTGAGTGGTGTAACTGGTTCAACACTTCCTCAAGACCTGGATCTTCCCTATTCAATAACTGAATTTTTCCAAAACAGAATTCGTGGTGCTCAGTGGTACAGAGCACTGATATCCTCCAAAACACTAAGAGCCATTTCAGGCATCTATTTCACACATATTGACTGCAGGTTTCCATTAAACAAATAAATGTTTTATAAGGGTCTGTGGAATGACCTTGACTATGCACCATTCCCATTCCAGCTAATAATAAATGAACACAGACATATAAGGATCACAGGCAAATGCTTTGGGAATGACATTAAATATGACCCTAACAGTTAGAAGTTGTTAAAAAGCTGATTATTCTCTTCTCTTTTCCAGTATTAAGAATGATCATCAGTAAGAGCAATGCACCCCACAAGCACAGCACTGCCAAGGTAATACAGGACACATCCAGACCTCTGTAGTCTGAAACTGGATTGTAGGTGGGGACAAGTTATATAATTAATTGCACGTGCATTTAGTAGGTTAGGAATTTGTAAGGTTCTATTAAGAACTTATGAGATACCACTTCTTTTTTCTGATACCTTTTTTTTTTTTTTTTTTTTTTTTTTTTTTTTTTTTTTTTGTTCCAATTAGGTCAGTGGCAGCTAAGGCATACGTGACTAAATGCTACTGAGCTCCTTCTCCTAGCAGACACTTCTCTATCAGGGCTTCAGGAGTGGAGTTAATCAGGCAGCTAATGATCTGCTGCGGTTGAAGAAATTTTAACTCTCCCATCATCCATTCCCATTATTAACTGATGGAGCTGCCCACAGAAGACTGCTCTCCTTGCATCAGCTCTGCTGGAGCTGGCCTAACTGGACTCAAGCCTGGGATCCTATCACTGCTTCCCTCCAGCAGAGCTTGCATTTTCCATTATTCCCAAGCATCAAGCTTTTAAAGCTCATGTGCATTTCTGGCATAGCTCCTGGCTGAGGGAATCTCCACCAGCCATCATTAGCTGTAGGTCTAACACTGAAATTCCCTGGCACTGAAACTCCTGGAGCTGACCTGAGCACAGAACTTCTGGAGCAATCGCCCAGCTGGTGACTGCAGCTCTGCAGCACAAAATGAGATAAAGACACTGCTGTGCTTCCTACAGCAGAGTTATCTGCTCTGTTCCACACTGATAATAACACATTTAATGCTTTAACAATCTCAGCAAGAGTATTTATAACACAGCAAAGTGTTATATATATATATATATATATATATATATATATATATATTCCATAATATTCCATGAAAATTCCAGTATTATACTCCATAAATATACTGTAGGAAATAAAGTGGTTTGAGAGTAGACTGCTCTGTGCATGTCTTAGCAACAAGTTACAAGTTAACTTCCACTTTCTAACACTGACAAATTATTCCGTTTCTAATTAAATAAACATGCAATTAATTCTGAGTATTAAACTGCTGTGTGTAAACTGTCAAAACACCCTTTAAAAAAAAAAAAATAACCTGAAACTTGACATTCTTGAGTGGACTTCTCATGTTCAATTTCGGTTTAAGAATTTTCAAGTAATAAAGAAATTAGAGCCAGCTAAAACCAAGTTATAATTCTATATTCTATCAGTACAGAAAATAATGCATAAAAAGTAGGAAAGACACAAAAAAAATAGTAACTTTTGTTACAGAATATTAACTTTAAATTAAGTTTTCCACTTAGATCTGAAGGCAAACAGTACCTTCATAATCTTCTAAATTACTTCTTTGGACAATTTTTTTTACTCTTCTACTTACCAGATTTTACCAATCATGGTTTTCTTCCACAGTATCAGATTTGGCTTAATTTGTAATTCTTTAACGGGCTAATGCAAGAGAGCTCAGTGTAATAAAGAAAGAGGAATTTTTCTACCCTGCCTGGTAATGCAGAAGACCTGATCAACATTCTGGTCATACTTAATGCAACCTAAACAGGTTTTGCAATCAATAGGAAAAGGGAATTTGTTAAGTCTCAAAGATGTGCATAAATAGTCTTTCTCTGTTATTGGATTATCCCCTGCACTGAAACAGAAGGAGTAGGAGACTGCAATACTAAACACTGTGGGACGTAGTATCCAAACTATCAATGCCTGATGGAAAAATGGGAGAAGAATCTGAGAACCAGCCTCACCTCGAGACAGAATGAGCTGCCACTGAAGCATAGAGAAGAAATGGGTTTAATCAGGTTACAAAAATGTCTAAATATGGAAACTCTGCACACATTCACACTTTTTAAAAAACTTATTTTGGCTTTAACTATTTTATGATTTAGAAATGTTTGTCTTCATTCAACCCAAAATCTCTTTGGCTGCAATTTAATCTATCTAATCCTAATCTCCTACCATAAAATCATACAAAATCATCTCACTGTACATAAGAATCTGCTACATATTTGAAGATTTGAATCCCCAGCCTCCCTCTGCTGAGGCTAAGGAAACCCAGTTCTTTCTTGACCTAAATATTCAAGACTTCACTATGTCCTGCAGAAAACACATGCCTAAACACCTAAGTGTGAGACTTCTTTTTGTCCTTTTCTTCTAAAGCGTAGGACATTACTTTTGTGTTCATTTTGTTCCCTGACCCATATCCCCACATATCTTTATACAATACTACTGACTATAACACACTGCTTATTATGTATTTGTTTACTAGGTTTATTCCCTAGCAAGTGTAAGATCTTGCAATTGTATCATTGAATTGAAGCCTGCATATACAAATCACTTCTCCCAATTTTTTTTATACAGCTTTCAATTCTAATTTTGTTCCTGAGGCTGCTGGTAACCTGTTTTGATATTATCTGGTAATTTAAATAGATGTATTCCCTTTTCTGTTATGAGAATTATCAAAATGCTGAGTATTACTGGTCCCTGGCCAGACCCCTGTGAGATATAAATCCATCTGTTTTGATAGTGAACCATTTATTTGTCAGCATTCACTCCAAGCATAGAACTTCAATCTGCTTTTAATTATGGTGGTCCCATTTAGACCACGTTTCCTCATCTCCCCCTGGTGACACCACCATGGCCACTCACCACTCACTCCTTAACTACTCACCAGGCTTTCTGTACAATTGTAGAGAAATTAAACTGATTTGTTATGATTTGAACTTTACAGATGGATCTTGGCAGTTACCTACTCTTTGTTAAATTCTAGGTATTTTCAAGCAGTTTAACTCCTCTCTTAAAAAAAAAAAAAATCAATCTTACTCCATTTCTCTACAAAAATTCCCAAGAAACTCCTATTTTGTCTTTAGTGGGGGAAAACGACTCTGTCCTTGTCCATCTTCCATATGTCTACAGAGATTAAAAATTTCACGATTACTTTACCTCAGGTTCTTCCTTGCAGCAATTTTTATCAGGGCCAGGAGGGCAATTCTAATATTTTCTTTCACTCTCTTAAACTAAGCATGTGTTAGGTGAACCAGGTCACAGCTAACCTTGCTTATGAAGGCTGGGGCACAAGAGACAACACTTTAACCTTCACTGCTCTAATTGGTTCCTCCTCTCCAACAGACAAATGGCCGTTTCCCTCGTTTTTCCTTCCCTTTTTGTTGAAGCACTTCCTAAGGACTCTTTACCCTTACTGACCTCCCTCGGTCACCCCAGGGGGACATCCCAAGTGCCTGGTCCTGCAGGCCGTATGGCCATGCCATAACTACACACTGACAGAAAACACACATCACCAGGAACCCCCTTGCCGTTGTCGTTGCTTTTCCTTTTTCATATTTCCAGTGAGTGCTGTGGGAGGGACGCCCACAGTGCCAGCAGGGGAAGTGGGGTGCTCTCCTGATCACCCAGCCCATCTGCAGTGCAATTCCTGCTCAGCTTTCACACCCCTGGCTGGGGTGTTTGACTGATTTTCTCTACTTGCTCTCACTATTCTCTTCCTGTACAAGGTTCAGCATAAGGCATCTGTTTCTTTTTTTTGTTTCGTACATTTTCTCCAGACTTTCAGGCAGGCCCAAGCAAGAACAAAGGAGATGATGAATGAAAACAGGCAACAGTCTGATTTCCAGCTACTGCTTATGGAAAAAAAAAAAAAAAAAAAAAAAAGGGATATATACAGAAGAAAGAAAGAACAAGGGGGAATAAGAATTCTACAACTACAAATGCCTTCTGCAGCTTAAAGCAACTGTGCTGCATGTTCTGTGGCTCAGCTAAGCACCCATGCATTGAGACTCACACAGACATTACTGAACTTAACTGCACCATGAGGTGAATTTCAACTGGAATCCTATTTAATGCAGGGTGCCTTTCTCAGAATCATTTTTAAGAGCCAGATGTAAACAGAACTCAGGTTGGTAAAGTGGATCATAGGCACTTCAACCCAATATTGCAGCCCTGAGGGAAAAAGAATCACTGGTAGAAGCTCCATTATTGACTACTCCTAGAGGTGTCCTTTCAGCATTAAAATTCCTCACATGTAGTCTAGTTTCAAGCCTGTTGTTTTGTTTTCTGATGTTCTTTCCCAGGAAAGTGTGATAAACATGAGGGGATGCTTTTGTAATAATATTTATGTTATTCATTCCTTCTGATAGGAGGGATTTCTTCTTAATATCCCTCTAGTTTGACCAATGTGATTGAAGTTTGCCTTTGTTTCACCAATCACATTGGTCTGTATAAAATTGTATATAAGGGAGAACCATCCCTAATAAAAAGTGTCATTTTTCAGCCTTCTGATCACAGAGTCCTTGTCATCTTTAATGAGAAACAGCGACTCTCACACACCAAAAAGAAATAAAAATCCGTTTTAAAACGGGTGCTAAATTGCTCTGGTATGACACATAAACCCTACCTGATATCCCCAGGAGCTGAGCCCTTGGCTCTGCTGAGCATCCTCAGCCCACCACTTGCAGAGCCAAGCCCTGGCAGCCACGGCTGCCCTGCCCAACGCTGCTCCAGAGGGCACAGCCCTGCTCCAGCTGACACTCCCACCCTGCCCACTGAGAGCCTCTAAACCCTTGCCAGTCCTTACCAGAGAAGAAATTAGTTTGCTCTCAAAGAGGCATTTTTTGGCATGATGAATAACACAGTGTCGTATCTTGCTGTTAATCAAACACATGCAACCTTAATATGTCAATGCTTTGTGCAGCTCTGACCCTCACAGCTCTGCTTTTGAAGGTTTTTTCCAACTAAATTGAAGTGTGGCAAGTAATGGAAGAAAAAAAAAACCTCACAGACCTTTTTGGATAGAGATATTCTGTCTTGCATAAAATGTAATGAAGTCAGATTTAAATACATATAACCTTGGGGTTATACAGTCTGAGTTCTTCTAAATGTGCTGTGCTCTGATAATACCTGACATTTAGAGAAGCATATCCCACAGTTATGCAATAAAGTTGATAACTTTCCAGAATTTAATCCACTCGAAGTGTGAATTCTGTAGAAAGAGCTGAAAGGAAAGTCAAGAAAATAATAGCAAAATAAAGTGTATGGATTTGACCATATTCTTGTTTCTTTTAAATTTAGACTGAGACAAGAAAAAATCTGCATATGATTTCAAAATTGAAAAGCCTTCGAACTTAAAATGCAAATTAGATCCAAGCAAGTATGTTGGCTACTTATTCTTCATTATGAGGGACAGCCTCATTTCAAGCACACATAAATATTTTACAGAGGTGTAGAAGCTGCTTTATAGAAAATTTGCCTTCAGCTACAATTTGCTGGTAACTTTTGAAACACTTCTTTACATGCTTAGGACCGGCAGACCCTGAATCATTGGTATTTTCATTGACCTTTTTTTTCAGTAAAGGGCCTTCCAGCAAAACGCACGGAATTTGCTTTCCCCGGTGATTGAAGAAAAGCAGTTCTGCCCATTCTGAGAACAAACCTAAGAAACTCTGCTGCAGCAGAGGAGGAGAACAGCCTGTGGCACAGCAGCAAGAGACTCCCCAAAGCACCAGCTCTGGCTCCTTGGTTATCTCAATCCCTGCTAGAACATCTGCGAGTCCGTGGTGCTGAGCCTCACAAAATGAGATTCCAAATTTGCCTGGGCTGGAGTGAGAAACTCATCCATTCTTTTTTCCACAGAGGAAAAAAGGAATTGTGTTTATCAATGTCTTCTCAAGGAAAGGTGATGTGGAGAGAGGACAGCTCCCTACATACGTGTGTGCATTCACTCATCACATGTTCTGCAGTCCTTCGCTGGGAACAACCTGCTACAAACTGCATCCAGAGCACTTTTACTGCAGTGATCTGATTTCTTCTTAAAAGCTTTCATTGTATTTTGGGCACACTTGACAATAATGATATAAAAAGTTACAAAAGAGAAAACAAATGTAGGAAAAATGAACATGTCTATTAAATGTCGTTTCTTCTAAAAGTGATTAGCAAATGCAGAGAAATCGGAATTGAAGCTTCATCTCTGATGACACCACACTCAGTAAACCAACCATTGTATCAGTCAGTCTCTGCAAATTCCTACTATCCTAGGAAATCAAAGAGGAAGATGGGAATTGCCAAAGGTACTCACGGTCATACAGGATATCCCCCATTCTGCAGAAGATGAAAGGAATATGGAAAACACAAATGTCATTCTATGTTTTAAAGCATTACCATGATCACAGTGCCTAAGAGGATTCTTTGACTTTGTTAGGAAATGAAATACCTCAAATGTAGTAATGAACACCTGCAAGAAGGGAATTACACACTTTTACTACGAATCTATTGTCAGGCATGGCCTGACTCTTCCCAGAAGCAGGAATGGGGAAAAGCAGCAGTAAATCTTAAGTTAAAATACTTTATTTATTTCTCTTTTTACTACTACAACAAAATTACTGTGCTTTCATGCATGAGATGATTCACCTTTAAAATTTCTCAGAATGTGTGAAGAAAACATAAATTTTAATATCACTCATTTTGTATTAAAAATTATTTGGCTATATTTAAAATGTTTTTTAAAAGCTTTGCTACGTTTTTGTAATTCTGTCCTCCACTTTGCAAATTCTTGTTTGATATATCTCTTGCACTGGTTTGTGGTTTCTATGACACACAGTGTGGGATTCTGGCACTGCTTCATTATTTTAAATGAATCTGAAGATGACTGAAGCATGTAGAAATTAAGCTATATTCAGCACAGATTCTTATTCCACTGTAAGTAAGGGCTGGCTTACTAAAACTACTCCCTCCTAAAAAATGAGTATAAAATGCTACTACTCAGATGTGCTCTCAGTCTTTATTTAAACTATGACAAAAGACAACACAAACTATAAAACTCTGAAGGATTGGCTCTAGAAATGTTCATGTTACATTTTCAATCAACATTTTCTGTATTCTATTTACCCTGTTAAAAGTTCAGGTTATGGCAGCCTTGTTCATATTTAATAGTCTCTTAATTAACTACTAATGCTACTTATTTAGCTGGCATTAACACAGAATAAACTAACTCCTCGAGATATACAGAATGGGGAAGGAGCCCTGGCCATGTCCAGGACATTATTTTCCCTCCCAAGTGCTTCCCTCATGAGCAGCAATGCTGTTTTTTCACAGAGCTGAGCCCTACTGAATTCATGAAAGCCACTTGCAATGATTTTAGTTAGAGTGTGAGTGTAATTTAAGGATTAGAGGTAATGATAAGCTGTAAAAACCTATTATTTGTGATCTCAAGACATACAACCAAGGGGATAGGAAACACAGCTCTTCACAGGCGATGAACAGAACTGGAAGAATTATCCAGTTTCTGGTATTTTTGAAGATCAAATAGAGTTTGGAAATCAATTTCTGTACCGGTTCTGAACACAGAGAACAGTATTATATTTTTCTATTTTGAAGGACCAAAGTGACCATTTTAATCATCTATTTTGAGCTCTTGCCAACTTCATGCCAATGACAGATATTACTCCATGACTGACACATCATGCCCCTAATTTCTGTATGATTTTGAGCAACCCTTTGAGAAAACCATCAAGTCACAGTCAGAATCTAGAACCTCCCCATCTTCATCCCATAGCCAGAGTTACAGCATCAGTGAATCCTGTCTGGTTTAGGTAATCCCTAAAATGAAAATGTATGTTCACATCTCTTTTGAAAAATCATCCCTGGGATTTCATTTCCTCTGAGTTAAAATCCTTTCATCCTGATCTGATTAAGCTCTACTAATATATAAACACACACTGCTAATTGTGAGAGAGTGAGTAGGACTTATAAAAACTAAACTACGCCCATTTTTAATCACTTGGTAACACCCTTTTTGGTTACACTCAAATGATATTACCAGCTGAGGAGAAAAATTGTATTCATGAATATCTTTATAAGTTCACATTTCTGGAATGAAAGAAGTGCTTCATTGGGCTGACACATAATGATCTCATTCAGGGGGTGAAAGAATTTTAATTCTTTCTTCGCTCCCTGAAACAAAGCCCACAAAAGTGGGATAAGAGGCACTTTCTCCCTGCCCTAAACCCCTGACCCCAGGATCTGTATTAATATTTATCCTGATAAACACTCTTGGTTCACTAAAATTTGCTTGCTTGATTTCAGATTAAAAAGGTGAGGATCACGGCTTTTCTTAAATTTCTAATTATTTTTTTCCCAGCTTTTAATTTAGTTCACATTACAAGAATACGGTGAGACACCAATGTTCTCACTCTAACTATGGGTTGGTCAACATTTCCACTATCTTGCTTTGAGAAGGTCTGTCTTTCCATCTCATTTATTTAAACTCATTTTTACTCTGATTCCCATTCTAATAGTTTCAGAAGAACTTCTTCAGAACCACAAGGCTGTTTCAGAAAACAGAGTCAAAGAAGCTAAAGAAGAGATGAAAATGAAAGTCACCATCTTGAAGCAGAAGGTCAACGCGGTAAAATAGCATCCTCTTAATATATTAAAATTTCTTGTCAAACTTGTTTAGCTATCTTGGGCTAATAACTAACTTTGAAATCTGAATTAAATTTATTTTTGTAATTTAGAGCATCAAACACTACACTTTTAATCTATATGCACCAGTGTTGAGGAAAATGTTGAAACTGAATTATGTATCTTTGCTGTGCCAGCAGATACAGCAACTAATTGCAAAATTGCCATCTTTTATTGTGAGGAAAGCAAAGAAATTACAGGAGCACCAAATCACTTAGGTTGAAGAAGCCCTCCATGGTCCCCATGTTCAACCACCCACCCAGGCCTGCTGAGCCCACGAGCAGAGGCCAATTCCCCCTGCAGGGAGAGCAGCACCCACCTCCAGGGACTGATGCTGCCACCAAGAACAGACCTCTGCCAGAGGCATCCTGAGCAGGATGATTCCCTGCTTAAGATATTAAAAAGGCTACTTAAAGAGAAAAGGCAGCATCTCTGGGAACCTCCCAACAGCTTGTGCACAACTGTTTGCAGGAGAAAAGCCAAATTTGTCTGTTCAGAGCACCAAGGACAGGACACACCTCAGGCTCAGATGTTGCCTGCAAAGCTGCACACTCCATTACAGCTAATTCTCTAAGAGAATTTTTCCAAAACTCCTAATAAATAGTTTTCACAGAAATACTGACAAAGCCATAATTATAGTGGCAATTGCAGGTGATTCTATAATAAACCATATTTCTTCCCCGTGAAGATATTAATTTACTTTTCTGAAATGTTCATTGCTAAGCCTAAGATTGGGTTTCTGAATTGTGTTCAGAGGCCATTTATACAGGAGAAAAAATACACTCTATCCTAAATGTACTGAACACTAATTTAAAATGATCTATTTGCCATAATATACATTCAACCCCCTACTGAAAAGTTCAGAAGCTTCTCCTCCTTCACATACAGCTCCACCAGGCTATTCTTATGCACTGGGAGCCCTGGCATACATTTCAGATGAATTGTGAGGCTTATTTCAATTTTTCCAGCAAAAAGCTATGGTTAGATACATGGGTTATAGTGCAGATATGCCACTAAGCCTGAATCTCCTATGGTGTAGATTCAAAAGCATCATCATGAGGGCAGCTTCATTTATCAGAATATCAAGCAGTGCTAATGCTCAGCTACATACGATTATTTCCAGAAATTCTTAAATTTGTAGGAAAACTAGCATGCATTTACAAGCGCCTGCCTATGAAGCTCAATAGTATCCTGAAAATCAAAACAATTTTCTTCTGTCCCTCTTATATCTTTTAGTGTTAGAAACTGAACCCCACTCTTTTTTGGTGCATCACAGTACTCTTTTTGAGGAAAATAGAAAGGGAAAAAAAAGACCATACAGGACTGTGCTGGGTATAAGATCCAATCCCATCACACCACATCCACATCTGTGTGAGGGTCTAGCCCTAAGTAGTAAGTTTGATAACTTTACTGACAAAAATTTCTATGGAAAATCAAAGCACTTAAAAGTGGGTTTGTTTACTCAGGAGTATTTCTTAATTATTAGTATATCTCAGTTATTGAAGCAGCATCCCATCACAACGCTGTAAAGCATGGCACTTTTTGGAGATGCACATTTTATACAACATGTAAAGCCTGACATGGATAACTTCCAGTTACACCTGTTTTGTTAGAAAGGACTTTTCTTTTAAGCTTCTTGCTCAGCAAAATAACTACCAGGTATAATTTTACAGACAACACTCATTTGAATTTTCAGTAGTGCTTTGTAATTTAGTTCCTGTACATCCAAATATTTAGTAAAGTAACTTTGCCAGTAAAAAAAATTCCTCTACATTCACTAAATGGGTGTGTTCAGAAACAACTGTTTGCTGAGTGATATGATAATCATCTGGCAACTACATGCCATAAATAGCCTGCCCAGAAAAGGTACATGTCTCTACAGGCAGATCAAGCTTTGTCTGAAGTTAATAATTAAGTGGTTAGAAAGCCCAGCAAGATGTCACGGTGGCAAAAAGGACATGTGCAGGTTTCAGTAATCCATAATCACAACAGGGAAAAAAAATTGACATGTTTTAAGTGTCTCTAATTTTAAATTAATTTTAAAAGCTGAAATTCTGATATGCTAAAAAAAAATTCCGATTTTGTTCATCAGCCTGTTTCTTGTTGCTGCTTCCTCGTGGGCTGAATTTACTGAGTTCTCTGTGGCCATTTTGGATTCAAAGTATTTTACATAAGACGTGAACAGGGCCCACTGACTTTGGAAACTGCTGGGCCGTTTATTCTCCAGGCTCTGAGGAAAAAGCACAATCCCCATCCCTTCCACCACTTCAGTCTGCTCTCACACAAAGCTGCTGCACTGCTCTTTGGAGCTGTGGCGCTGCATTCAGCCAAGTGAAGCTCATCTACTGACAGGCAGCTGGGAGAGCTGGTGCAGAAGCCTGGTGAGCTGTGTCTGCCAGCCCTGGGCTGCTCTGACTGCTCCCAGCAGAGCCCCAGCCCATGCTCAGCCTGCAGAAACACTGGAAGGCAGCAGTGCAGGCACACCCAGCACTGCACAGCGACTCCCCGACAGCAGCACGCCGACAACCTTTATCTGGCCTGTCAAAAACCAAACCTGATGTGCCTGCTTCTTTATTATTAATCAAACAGAAATATTCAATTAAGTTTCCCCTTATAATTAAAATTTCACTTCATGTAATATGCCATTTGTGCAGAATCGTTGGCGCAATCATTACTGGAGAAAAGAAATGTCAGCTTCAAAGCTACTAACTCCTACAAGTTGGAAATTCTGTCTTAGTAGATGATGGTTATAAGTTGTAGACTCTTAAAATAATTTAAATTCAATTAAGCACACATTCTTTTTGCATAACAGGTGATGATGAAACAGATTATTTGAAGCGGTTAAACCAAAAACATTAAAAATACATAAACATATAGAATGACTGAAAAGAGACAGGTAGAAATGCCTAACTGCATAAAGCTCATAAAGAATAATGAGTACAGAACTTGTACAAAATTACTATTAAAATTCACAGAGTTGTGTCTTTAATTCACTTTGACTGTCTCTAGAAGTCAATCCATCCATGTACATTCTAACCTGCATTTAAGAATAACAAGGTACATGGTTTTATTATAGAAAATTATACTTATAGACAAGGCATAATTAGTAATGTAGCAGAACATAATTTGTTTTATGATACGTATTCAATGCCTCTAAAACTTTTACCCAAAGGTCCTTGCTCTTGGGACTTAGCAATGTACTTTCTTAAAAGTACTGCACCACTTAGGAATTTACAAATAAATGCAACTTTGTTACTAATTTGTAGTTGCATTTACTGTTAGTAACCTGAACTATTCACATTAATCAGAGATCACAGTCTTTACTACAGGACATAACTTCTAATTCACATTTCTGCCAACACTGGCTGCTTAACACAGACAAGAATAGGCAAGAGAATGCTGCAGTAGCACCAGGGATGATGAACTTGCAGGGCTAATTCAAGGAACTATAAAAAGTATGCATAAAAGGTATTTAGAAAACTATAAACAGGCAGTTACAGACTCCTGTATATCCTAGAAAACAAACAAACAACAACAAAAAAAAATCAGTTTCCTGGCTTAACAGGATGCAGTCAAGGTTTTTAGTTCAAATACATAACTTTTTCTGGCAGCGACTCAGTCAGGGAGACTTGCACTTTTTTCATCCTGGACTGCAAAGGCAAGGCAGGCTCAGCACAGGTAAACTTTCAGTTCACTAAGGAAGCAATCCAAAAATTGACCCCTGCTGCCCATTGCAGAATAACACGACGTTCTGCAGCTTGCCAATGCTGCAAATTATATCAGAGATATAATTTTAAATAAACCCCACTTGACTTCAGCTGAATCAATTCTGCCTCACTAAGTAGCATCTGCCTTCGGCACAGTTCCCAAGAAATACACGAGCACAATTCAAATAGGCTGGTCAAGAACAAAATACAGGTAAGGTGCTAAAGTACAAGAAAGAAACAGGGAAATTGCTTTGGCAGCAGATGGTGAGAAAGCTGAGATCAATCAATACAAACCAGTGCTGGGAAGGAGACCCTGTGTGCAAGAGGCAGGAACACAAAGGGCTGAATTGCTGAGTGCAGGGAAGGTAAAACCTGTAAGCACATAATGGCCTCTCATCTCTGCTGGTGACAGGATTCAGGAGCCCATCACCCTCAGCAGAGGTGGCTGGGTAATACAGAAAGTGAGGGGCATCCTGAAAACAGCATGAAAGGGCTGAAGAGGATGACCAAACACAGAGAAGGGGAATATAAACCCTACAAACTAGTGGATTAGGAATGCCAGGTCAGTCAAGCACAGAAAAGGGGTTGGTTTGGGACCCCCCAGAATTATCCATCACACATTGATTTGGATCCCTTGGTAAAAATAAGAAGACTGAAACATGATATAAAGCCATCACCAAAATAATGAGAACTGTAATTATTTCTCGGGTGTATTGTTTTGGATTTAGATGGAATTGTACAGAATTACTGTCATTGCATGAAAAAGATAAACAACCTTTCCTGGGGAATTTACAAAATAGCCTAGGCAGCCAGATTAATTTTCAGCTTTAATTACTGCAAAGATGCATTTGCAGCTAAAACGCTGCAATCTGGTGCAGAACATGATACACATCCAGGTAAAATCCTTAAAAGGTAACCTACAAAACAGTCTTCCTTCATGAAAACCCTCCAACCCTGTGGAACTGAGAGCCTTGTAGAAATTCATGAAAGGAAGGAAGTCTGAGCTTTCAGCCTTCCCAGCAGGGAGAAATGCACAAGACATTGTTCAGGTGAATCTGCATCTTTTTCTTCAGAGCAGCCCTACAGCAAGGCCCTCACCTGCCCAGGTTACAAAGCAGGGTTCTGCACACTCAGAAGCAGTATACCTTCACCAAGGCAGACTTATTTGAACTGCCTTTATATATTCGACAAATACACGAGTGGTGTTCAGTCAGGTAAGGTTGATAATCATTTACACGTTATAAACTTTAATATTTTAATTTTGTTCAAATACATTATTATTACAAATAGCCTGATTTTGAAGTAAATAATCAAAATTTACTTATGTCAAAGACCACTGTTAATTAAAATGAAGAGTAGCACCCAGACATCTTGATTAATTATATGCATTTATTCCATTTTGTCAACACCTGCTTTTGGGAGTCAGAACAGATCCCTCGAGGAACCTGATGTATCACACTAATGCAAGCTTTTCATACCTTATTGTGGTTTAAACTTTGTACATATTGAGCATTAAATGCTGTTTCTGTTGCACAGCTAACTTTAAAAAAAATGCACTGAGCACCATTTTTTCATTTCCAGTTCTGGCAAAATATTGTTAGAATTTTAACTCTGACGACCTGAACTTATTGCTGGTTGATAAGCTGAGGATTTTCAAATTAAGATTTCATTTAAGATTCTTTGTTCTGTAATAAGATTCCGGTAGCCTGGAAATGAAAGCAACAAATGCCTTGTGAACAAACTTCTGATGAAAAACACTTAATAGAATTTTTTCTGCTACAAATACCCGTGTTATTCTAGTACACAAGCTCTTCAATAACTCATTGTTATGTGAGACAAGTCTCCAATGCATGGGAAATGTGGACTCCTGAATCCTCTACATGGCAACACTCATCTGCTCTCTCTGCAGAACTCCCACACAGCAGACCATGAATGGAGTGAGTTGGCTGGAAATTAGGAATCCAACAACCCTCCAAGTTTTGCTATCACTGGGAGAAAGCCTATAAACAGTGCCACTGCCATTTAAAATTAATTACTTTCACCTTGTACAGTAATTTATAACCTGCAAGCTGTCTAAATGTTTTCACAGCAGATTATTACAGGCAAACCCAAACCTGATATGGTAGCAGTTAGCAGGTTTGGTAGCTATTCCTCTTTGACTTTCCTCAAATTCTCCCTTGTCTATAGAGACATTTAGCCTCATTTATTCTCAGAATGATTCCCATCAACTGAGTATAAATAATGGTTTTGAAGTTTTTATTTCTCGTGAAAAGCTTGGTCCATTGCCACTGAATCCAGTCAATGAAGACAATGGAATCAGGAATCAGCTCTTAATCACATTATTTCTTGAGTGCTTGGAACCTAAGTAGACAAGCACTGAAATGATCCCAGATTTCAGACATCATCACAGTGTGGAACAAGATAAGGTAGTGAGAATAATGATATCTGCTCAAGTCAAGGATATTTGTACCCTATTTTAGTTTGAAAACCAGAGTCCACTATACACAGCAGATTGTACTGGCACTAATTTAAAAAAGAAATATCAGATATTACAATTTTTGATGATAAAACCCTGAAACTTTCCGAGATGAACATTAAAGAAATACAGACAACTGACCAGTGAAACGCAGAATAGATTCTCTCTGTCATTTTTATTTCCCAATACACATTGGTTTCCTCCAATATGGAGAGTTTTCAAAGAAGCTACAAACCTAAAAGACTGGTACACTAATTATGTGGTAAAATGTATGACATTTTGGTCACAAATTTTCCCAGTCCTGTCATCGACATTCAGCCTCCCCTGTTCAGAAGTGCTCTGCACAGAACCCTTGAGCAATGTGGAATGTGTTCTGTTCCATAAGGCACCCAGCACACCTGCAGATGTTTCATATAACAATGGACACTCCATATGAACAGGCTCCAAGTGTCCATGAATTAGTTCAGAAAATAAAGGTAAAAATCTTCCTGCACTGCTGTACTGGGAGGTTGAGGATCATAATGGGGAACAGTGGCTTTGCCAACTTGAAATCCTTACCAAGTGCAAGCTGCATTCACTCATAAACAGCCAAAACCCACTGCACCCATCCTTTTCCACCATCATCTTCCTTCTTCCAGCCTCTGTTCATTTATGTGTGTATGTGCATTCAAAGTCTGCAACTTCCCAGCTAAGAGCTTGTCTGCTAACACCTCCTGTATGACGTTAGAAATTCTGCCAGTTAAGTATGAAACAAACCCACAATGAAACTGCAGAGCAAAAACAAAACAAGATCTGAGAATACCAGAAAAAAATGCTATTATTAGCATACAGATTTAAAAATTCCACTTGGGTAAAAACACAGAGGTCTCTTCAATGCCCTGCCTCATGTCCATCAAATTCTTGAACCGCCCTTGCTTTGGTGCTGAAGGAATTTTTTTGTTAATCTTATCAAATCCAGAATCAGAAACCTTAAAAATCAGCCACCCTAAAGGCTCTTCTGTGACCTGGGCAGCAACCAGCCAACAGCAGCTTCCCTCTCAAACACAAATGAGCCAGGTCAAGGCTGTAACAGGAACAGGCTGCCTTGTGTGACCATGACAGCTAGAACAAAATCACAAATCCTAGGCACAAATCAGACCAGCCTCATACCCAAAACTCAAAAAGTCAAATGATCGCCTTGCTGAAATAGTGGAATTTTGCTTGAGTAGATAGGGATTTCAGTATGTACAAGCTGAAGGTCAATGAGAGCAAAACTCTCACCTCTTCCAGTTCCTTTGTCTTGCAATACTGACATTAGTGGAGATTATAAGTGTCCACTATAAGTGGACACACTGACGTTAATGGGCATTGTAAGGTTGAGAGTATACAAATTGTACAAAGTTTCCTTTGCCAATCAAAATATTTGCATTTCTTTTTTAGTGCATATCACAAAATATGCTTCTCCAAATTCAGCTTCCAGAACAGTTCAATCAAGCAAGGATGCAGGAAAACAGAGATAATTTATTTTGGGCAATACAGTTTTGTTTCTTGTACATATAGTAAAACTAAACTTTTCTTTTTTCCAACCTACACATCAATTGTCTTCTTCAGAGCAACACCTTTCTTATACTAAAGTATCTTCCTCTAAAACTTACAGCTTAAAGCTATCTTTATAACATGCCTAACAAGTTCAAGATATTTGAATGTGAATTCTTGCCCATAGAACCCTATAAGTCCCACAAAAAAAGATAAAATATTTCTGTAAATGCTGGTTACATCTAAGACATACAAACTCCACCTTTTGCAGTCAATGCACTTCTTGGCAGGATCTTTCCTCCGTTCAAGACAAAACTTGCACCTCCCAAAGATTTTAGAGACAAGCTGTGAAATTATGGTTACAGTCATGGGCATGGAATTGTCAAAAATGTTGCTGCACCCAAGTAAGTGCTGGCATGGCTGCTATTATTTAAAGGGAGCAACAGCACTCAAGTGTTTTCTGGGCAGTCACAAAATTAAGGAGGATTCTGGACATGATCCCTTAAGGGAAGAATCCATATAAGGGATTTGTGCTGCAGCTTCCTACTTCTTCCTTCTTAAAATTCCATCACACTCACACATCTCAAAATGGTTGATGCAGGAGAAACAAAGAATTTCACTCAAATGCATAAACTTGAAAAGGATAAATAGTTACCTGTGCTGTCACTGTTAGATGTCCACCAGAAGCTCTCATAAGCAGCCAAAATGTTTTACTCTCCATGTGTTGCCACAGGTTATAAAAACATGTTGTTCACAGATGAAAATTTAAGAGAGCAGTCATAAAAATGGAGTTGTAACATTTTATTTGAAAAAGGAGGTCCTTTCTATGGACAGCATTTGTAAGGTATGTCCCTGCAAACTGTTTGCTGGAGAGAGGGAAAGAATCCCTGCCACTGGTATTCACAGGTTCTGAGGAAATTCCAGGCAAAGCATCAGTTTTCATCCTTTCACACTGCAGCCACTCTCCCAGGAGAGAGGATGTTAGTAAGAGCGATGGGTGAACAGACCTGGTCAGGGTTTCTGCCCCTCTGAAATGGAATGTAAGAGCTGCAGGAACCTGAACACCCACCCCAACCTGCAAACAGCCGAGCCAGGCAGGCAGAGCTCTCCAAAGCAATGACACTTCCATCCCTGACCCACACATTCACAAAGCTGGGCTTCCTCTGCAGCCCGTGCACAGGGACAGCTCAGAACACCCTTTCCACTGGAACCAGGAGGAAAGAGAATTATCCTACAGAGCTTAAAGGGATGTTAGGCACAGGAGGAAGCTGGGCTGTGCCCTTGGAAACCAGGCAGGCAAGTGCCAGCCAGGCGAGCAGGAGTGCCCAGCACGGGGGGAGGCAGCGTGGGAGGAGGGGGTGCCCCTGCTCACAGGCAGGCACAGACCCCTCCGACAGCAGCCACGCTCCTGCCAGACTGCAAAGCCTCTGCCAGAAGACTTTGAGCTATTTTTGAGCAGCTGTGTGTGGGCTGGAGATACTAGGCACAACAGAAAAAAAAAAAAAAAAAAAAAAAAAAAAAAAAAAGCAAAAAAAAAAAAAGCGTTTTTTTTTTTTTTTTTTTAAGAGTTAGCCCTTGACAAAATGATTGCCATAGCAACAGGTGCACTCTCTTGAACAAATATCTGTGTAAGGACCACAGACATAAAGGTGCAATTAGTCTATACTGGTCTAAAAACAAATCAGTACATTTGATTGTGTATTCCTGTTTCTTCTAATTTTGGTGTTTGTTGAACACCTTTAAGGACTACTTCCATATTATTTTCTGCAGTACCTGTTTCTCTGGGATCAGGGAGAAAGAAGCAGAGGGCTCAAGGCCAGTATTTGCTGTGCTCATAGGAACTCAAACGTGGAATTCTCACGTGATGGAGTGGGGCTCTTCCTCACCAACTAGTTCTGGTTTAATAGTCACAGGAATCACAAAAGCTACCAAATGCCCTTTTTGAATATTCCTTCAACACACCATTTTCATTCAGAACAACTCAACCAGGCTGAAGATACTTCTCAAATACTTCTTGTATTTGATACTTCTTTTCTTTTGTTTTGTTATTAAAAGGTAAGATACTAAGAACCCAAGAAATATACTATTTAAGCCGAAGGAGGAAAATGAAACAGGACACAAAGGTAACATCACATGTGGGAGGATCTGCAAGAACCAGAAATATAATGCAGAAATGGCTTTACTACAAATGCTTCCCTATTTTCCCATTCAGAAATGATTAGAAGCTTTAACTTTCACATACATTTGGGAATTCTATCCATCCTTTCACCACTGTAATCTTCAACCAACACTTAGTTTAGTGATAGAATGTTACATTTCCAAATGAAGATGTTTTCAAATCCATACACTCAGCTTGAGTACTTCATTCTGCAGAGCACTAATAAAATTTCAAAATATCATTACAGTGGACATTCCAGACAAGACTTAACATTTAAGATTTTTTTGTTTTGCTTTTTTTTTATTTAGAGAAAAGGAAAAATAAAATTAATTATATTAAATCCAACCTGTATTTTGTTTATGGGTTACTTTTAAAAATGCTTTTATTTTCATTGAATGTACATTTAAATTGTTAGGACAATATTTTAAGTGAAAGACTGCAACATAAGAGAACTTCATGGTCTTTTGTCATGGTTTTTAATATATAACTCTTGGAGTTTGTTTTTACATTATCCATTATTTTGTGGCTGAATAAGCATTAGCAGTGTGTTCCTGAATGACTGGAACCTCTGACAGCTTTATATATTCCATACAGTCATGGTTAAGATCTCTGCGGGTCTAATTATTCTGTTTGATTTGTAGGGTGGAAAATACAGTTCCTGATATTGCAAAAAAGTAAAATGCTGAATCACTGAAATGTTCTTCATATTTTCATCCACTATTTGCCTGTTTCACCCCCCCACCCCTGTTCTTTGCAGACATAAAACACTGTAAACTGGAGAGCTGGATGCAGGGATGGAAGCTGCAATATTTTCACTTTTTCTCCCTTCCTGTCAAAATGGCTGGATTCCCAAAGGGGATTCCTATGTGCAGGCACATGATAAATTATTCTTCAATCAGGAATAAAATGAGAGCCTACACAGAGCATTTTAAGTATGAATCAGTCTAACAACTTACATAAGAAAGGGAAGGGTGAAAAATGAATTCCTGCTGTAAATGACAAGTACATTTCAAATACCAGGGTCCCTGTATGTTTATTAGAGCTAAAAGAAAGATAAATTAAGTTTTCAGCTACAGAAGGGGATTTGATGTGACTGTAGCAATACAATGGAAATAATCCCAAAAATACAGGGAAAACCTTACAGGTTTCTCTTGTATTCACTGCCTGATTCCCTCGGGGGCAGAGGGAGACACATCAAACACAGGTAAAGTCTTCTCCCCTCACATCCCACCCAAAACTTAGTTTTGAGTTTGAAAAAGGTTTTATTTTAGCTCTGTGCACCATGACTGATTTGAACTTCAGGAAAACCTGAAATAAATCAGATAAACAATAAACTGGTGCTACCTACATGAACTTTTGCAGTTGTAATTACACAGTATTTCTCTCTTGGTATAAAGGAGTTCTCAGGAAGCCTGATTGCAAAACCATAAAGATCTTAGGCTGTACACTTCAGGATATCATATAATCTTCAATCAAACACAAATTCCTGATGTATATACTGTATCAAGTGATTCAATTTAAATAATTATAAATAAGAGACATGCAATTTTATTGGTGTAGAATAATTCTGCAAGCATGTTCCACAGATACATAAAGATCCTAAATTTTTATTCTGTACTCCTTAAATTCTTCCAGCCCTTACATATGATTATTGACCCTCCACACTTTCAAGAGACAGGAGAACATTCAAAAGTAACAAGATCATTTTGTTTCATCTGTTATATGGAACTGAGAAATGTGTCTTCTTCTTTGTGTAAGCAGCTACTATAAACATGTAATGAGTAATATTTGAGGATTGGGAGGGTGGGGGGGAACATGCATGAATGAACAAAAATTCTGCATGCGATTTTGCAATGCAATTAACTTTCCAAAGTTACTACATTGGCCAAAAGAGCCCCAAAAGAGCTTCAGAGTGAGTCAGCTATTCCAGCTATAGTCAACTTTACCTAGTCCTGACTGCACTTCTGCTGCTTCAGATCTTTAGATCTTCATTTTTGCCAGTGTACCATTCATAGTAGCTTTTTTAGCCTATTTAATACTGGCTTTTCTTGAACCAAATACCCCAGAGCAGCTCTAGGAAAACCCACTGTCAATTAGCTCAGAATAACAGTTTTTACTGCATCCACTGAATCAGTAAGAGCTGGGGAGTATAATGAGAAGAAGACTAAGCTGCAGACAAGCAGAAGAGAAATGAAGAGCATATTTTAGGGCTTCTTTGAAAGATTGTGCCTTGTTGACACTTCTCTAAACAATATACATCATTTTTATGTGCTATGCCCATGAGAAGAGGGAGAGAGTCACAAATAAAAACAGACCTTCAGGACTAAGGGAGTACTTCATACCATAAGCTTGTCATTCATAAAGATGCAGTCAACACTTTGATTACTTATACCTATTATTTCATTTTAAGGTTTTATTATGTCTTCCAACAATTTTCATGAAGATTGTAATTGAATTCCCTCTTGTGCCAAGCTATTTTTATTTATTGATTCTATAAGTAAAATCAATACAAAATATTGTCCTCTAGAATTTTACAATTTGCTACTGCAAGGCAAGTGGACAAAAGGCAAAAGAGATACTGTGCATCAGTGCATTAGGAAAATCTTATACTGTTAAAATTACTGTGCCACTCCAAGTTTTATTTGCTGTATGTGGAACTAGAGATACCACATTTGAGCAACAGGCAGAAAGTGAAAAGAGGAAAAGCCCCCATGCTGATCAATCTTACAGGACTTTCCAGTACCACTTGCTGGAAGCTGCAGCAGTACCTGATAATAGAGGAGAGGAGCAGGGGAATTAGGCAGGAGCACAGTGCAGGGCAGCCCTTTGAGGGGACATCCCCCCTGTGAGCTGGGGGTCAGTGCCTGCCTCTCCACAGCAGGAGCACAGCGTGGCCCTGACACTGAAGCTCCCAGTGCTCCCAGTGCTCCCAGTGCCACAGGGCTCTGCCCAGCACAGCCACAGCCCTGCTCACAAGGGCAGCGCTCACTCACCGCAGAGAGTGGCACCGACCATACAGAGAGAGAGAAAAAGTCTTGTCAGGATCCCTTTGCACTCCTGCTACACTCAGTGCCTGTCAAGTGTGCTCTCACTGGTCACATCCACACTCAATGCCAGCACTCACAGCTACTGACTTTTTCACTTTATTCCAAAGCAGAGATCAGATACAAACTCGTATGAGAAACCACAATATCAGAGAAAGAGAACAGCTCTCAGAGTACAAACAGTACACCAACAGCATGACATAAATATATTCTTAAACCACTTGGGAATTCATTATTGGAAGGCCCTGTGGTACATACCATCTTTATAAGTGAGTAAGTCTTTAGAATGAGATGAGGCTCCTCCTAATTCTCCTCATATCTGTAGATGAAATTCTGCTTATCCAGGGTAAGATCTAGATAAGAGTTTTCAGAGTCCTTTGGATACACCTTTCACTGCCTACAATAAAGTGTGTTGCTGAGTTAGCTTTGATTTAAAACTTGTTTAATCTGCTTAGGAATCTTTGTACATTTTGGTCTATTGACTAGATTCAACTCACCCTAATGCAGTTACTTTTATCCACTGCCAAAACCTGAGGAGGAAAAATAGCCCTAAGTACAGACTTCACACTATTATTTGTTATTTTTGTTTCATTTGAGCTACTGAAACCTTTCCCTTGATTAACAATAGTTGAAAAGACAGAGAAATTTTTTTGTCTGAAATTCCCAAGAAGTTAGAGATCCTCTTCTTTGTCAGTGGTAACAGTGGGACAGAGCAGGAATTCAATGAACCAGAGCTCCAGAAAATGTATTCCACTATCAGAAAAGTTTGCTTACAAACACTTCTTTGTTAACTCTCTTTGATGCTGAATTGTTCTGGGTGATAAAAATTTTACAGAACATGTTTTAAGGACAAAAAAAACAGAAAAGAAAAAAGGAAAGGTAATAAATTATAGATGAATGGCACAGAGACAGGCAAGAGTGTCTTGTGGAGGACTGGAAATAAATGAATGTAAGTCATTTGAAAGTAGGAATTCATCAGAGAGAAATATATCAGAGTTGATCAAAGGGATCAAATGTAATCAGACTATGTCACATGGTCCACTTACTTCCACTTATAAAATGCCAATCTCAAAACCAGCCAGCTCACTTCCATGGGCTGGTCAAATTAACACAACATGATAGAATTGGTCCTCTTTCATTACTATTTCTCTCCTTTATACTATGTTCACTTTGGTTCTGAAAGCGTTCAAGAATCAGCTTATACTTTTTAAAACTCAACGAAGAATTTTTATGTTTTTAGTCACCAGAATTCCCTCTTGTAAGTACTGAGTAATGAGGTTTAAATAGACTTCTCTTCTATCAATGTCTCCCACTCCTCTCAGAGCCCAGACTTTCCCAGAATTTCATGCACAGACTGTTTAAGATTCACCCTCAAACTGCACAGGTTGCTGTCCCTGCTCTGCTGCTGGAAGACTGACCCCAAAGTGCCCTGCTCTGGAGGTTTTCACTTTTGACTTACTCTTCTACCTTAGAGTTTACTTTTGTTTCTTTGTTCTAAAGCCAACACTGTCTTTTAGCATATAAAGTCCTGCCTTACCTAATCCTCTTATAAAACAAATCAAGCATTTTTAGCTCTTCTTGGGAGACAGCACATCAATCTCCCCAGATCTTTTCAAGGTCTTCTTCCTCACTGCCTGAGCAAAACTGAGAAAAATTGCTCAGAGAATTAAAAAAAAGTCATGAAAAGTCTGAGATATCCAATGGAGATTAACTGTCAGAAGAAAGACATATTAACACAGGTATCCTGACTACTGCTTCTGCAGCCTCCTGTGCAAGGCCATGTCAGCTCACTTTCCAATCTCCATGGCAAATTGATTTACTGCAGGTGTGTGCAAAGGCCTTAAAGTAATCTGTCTTTCACACCTTAAGATACTTTCATACAACTGTTTAAGAATTATGGAAAAAAAATCATTTCTTGTTTTGCCCATTATTGTTATTAGAGCAAACTCTAATAGTGATGTCATTTAATAAGCTGCTCAAAGAAAAAATGGAAGGGAAAGGTTATTCAAGACAAGTGTGTTGCTCTTATGCATGCAGAAAGTGAGCTGGCAAAGCATTTGATCCCCACAAAACAAAAGATTAAGTTAAGGATGCAATTTTTTAACATAAGATGACACTTCCAAAGGAAAAGCTTCTTGTTGAACTGTGTTTTTCATTTGGTATATTAGAATTTATGTCTTGCTAGGGTAAAACTGAAAAGAAAATGATCATGTAAATAAATGAAACATGTCAGAAACACAAATCTCTAAGAATCTATTAATCTGCAGTGCATTCCACAGATCTCCCTCAGCTAACAATAACAAAATCATTATTTCCAAAGTGTTTTATGTGACGGATTAGTGCATCATTTCCACAAGGTTTCACAGAATTGTTTGGGTTGCAATAAGATCACTGAGCTCAACCATTAACCCAGCACTGTCACAATCCATGTCCCAAGTGAAGTGACACATCTGCACAACCTTTAAATACCCCCAGGGGTGGTGACTGTTCACAGCAGACTGAACAGAATTCATGAACTCACCTACTTGGGTGTGAGACACTGCCACCAAAATGAGGAGAAAATAAAGGTTTTCTGTGATCACCCATGACCCCCACAATTAATGATATGACACCTAAAGATCTACTTCCAGCAAAATCCTCCACAGAAAATTCTTTTAGAGATGTTTAAGGGTATGAACATGGATTTTTTTCACAGTTTGACCAAATAACTATCAAAAGGTTTTATAAATATATATATATATACACACACATCCAGGCATACTTTCATGAAATATTTTCAGGTTAGAGTAATAAAGTGGCAAGTACAACAGAGATGAAATTTGATAGGCTATTTGTGTAGTAAACTACATCTCCACAGCTCTTTAATCAATGTCCTGAACCAATTACCACTCATTATTCTTGATGTATTGTAAGAGAACACACGACCATATATCACTCTCAATGATCATAACATTTTATGCTAATTTAATATGCTACCATATATAACACCTCAAGGTTAAAAAGAAAGAGTCTCAAAGATTTCTTAGAGACATACAGCTCAGGAACTGACTTTCATTTCCATTATTTAAATAAATATATAGGTTGATAGATATGCTATCCACTATCCATTCAGAGTACTCTATCAGACATATAAGAGTGGAAGTGAGGACCAAATTTAGATGCCAGCATTTTTCATCTACTGCACTCATTTTTTACTCTCAATATTATTTCAGCTCATTTCTACACATGGGAACTTTTTTCAGCCTCAGACCTTTTTGATAGCCCATCCCAGTGGCGAGCACTTTATAGAAATTGGAATGAGCTGGGCTACCCTTGCAGCTCATGACACACAGCAGCACTTGGCAGGGGCAAGACCATCTGCCCAGTTCATAGAACTCTGCTCCAGCAGACAATATATCCAGTTTGGGTCATTTAACACCTCTGAGCTTTAGATACAACCAGCAAAATTAGCACAGCAGTTCTGCAATCAGGTATCTTCTCACGTTTAATACTTCCTAAGCATGCTCCAGTCTCACTCTGTAGCCAAATCACAAGGAACTGCAGAGACTGTGTGTTCTGAATTCCCATTTTTCTTTGGCTGGAACACACATATAATGGTTATAACTGATATATCGATAAAAGCATCAAATATAAGACAAGAAATAATGAAAGCAGATATTACTAACTGCAGCAAGAGAGAAAATAATAAAGTAGGCAGAATATGGATTAAGTGAGGATTTCTTAAGATCAAGAAACATATTTGAAAAGGGAACCTTCTCTCTTAGGGATAGAGCGGAAACAAGAAGGAAAATTAAATGACTAAGAGAGAGCATAATTATATCTGGGAGGGTATAGCATTAGGCAAATTAAAGGCTCACAAACAGTAAATGAAGTAGAGAGAACAGAGGAAAGAAGAAAAAAGGTAGAGAAGTGGGAAAGGGAAAAAAAGAGAACCAGGATGAGATGTCTCAGTTAACTTGGTATTTTTTAATGTGCACATGGAAATATATGCAGAAAACACAGCAAGAATTTGGGAATGCTTCCTGACAAAATGTAACACCAAACTACTAGGATAAATGTGAAAACCTACAAGCTTCAGACTATTAAGAGACAGAGTTAATGGAAGAGTTAAGAATGACATATCACTGGATATGAGTAATAGGAAAAAGAGTGGGAGAGAAGAGCAATCTGCTCCTCACTGTGACTTCTGCTCATTCTGTGTTTTTTCCCATTCATTTGCTTGTCATATTTTCAAGTTCTAAAATCCCATTTCATTTTAAGGTTGCAAGAATTACTGGAACACTAATATAAGCAAAACCACCCAAATAGACAACCTTTCTCTGAATATCCAAACAGTTAATGATGTTCTTCTATTTTTGGAACACTACACAAATAGGACATAACTTGTAATGAGCTACCATAACTTTAATATCAAGCTCATATTTAGATTTTTACTTCCCTAGCAGTGTTCACTGCATGATGAATTTAATTTCATCTGAGATACTGACAAAAGAAATTACAGCACTGCCAAAGCAGATGGCTGCTATAATGAATACCACTGCTGAGAGTCACGGTGAAATTCCACTCATGAGGAATACTATCAATACACAAGTTGCCTTTCTGTACTTTATATCTGCCCTTTTGAAAAGTACTGATTTTTATATGTCCCAAGGTGTTGGAAACCAAACTTCAAATTTAATTGCTGCATTTTTATTTTATGTGTGTATATATTAGCTTAATTGGTTTTAAGTTTCCTATGTCTTATCAACCACCCACTCCAAATGCTCCTAATCTTTTAACAAAATGAAGAATTAAGCCTATAATACACTGCAAAATAGCCCAGTGTTTTTCTGAATCCTTCAACTGAGCCTTTTATAGTATTACATATTTTAATAAATTTTTTATACATATATATTATGTATTTATAGTAATATACATACTGGTGACAGAGAAAAACCTGAGGCACATGAAAAAAAGAATCATTACCTCAAAAATAAGACAGACCTAAGGTCTATAACAGTCATACAAAAGCCTTGTTTAATTTAAACGTACAAGATTTGATTACAGAAAAATTAACTGGGAAATAACGATATCCACCCTATTAAAACAAGTAGCACTTCAATTTGCTAATTTAAATTCAATTACAATTTATTTACATTATTTCTTCAACCATTATGGCAACCTGGGCCTCTGTGATGGAATTCCAGGTTAAGAAAACACAACATTTTCCAAAAAAAGACTCTTCACCTTTGACCAACATCCACAGACATGACAAATATAAACCTCACAGGAAAGGGTTGAGACCTATACACTAAATTAAACTATTTATGCAGTCCACTCTCTGAAAGAAGCCTCCAAAAAAAAGGTTACATTAATACCAATGATCTGCCCTGAACCTCAAGGACATTTTGATGAGCTAAAAGCACATTTAACACCATGCCCTTTAAGATCTTCATTATGCTGCTGCACTAAAACTTGCACAGCTCTCTGTTAGTGTTGCTGACTCAAGAAGACATCAGAGACAAAAATAAAGTAGCACTGGCATCATGTGCTAGAGAAACACAAAGTTACTTCTGACAACTTAATTTTCTGTATCTTCTTAAGGACTGAAATTCAAACGGTTAAGGGGAACTGGAATTGGACTCTGTGATCCTCAGGGTTCCTTCCAAGTCAGGATACTCTGGAATGGCTCCATGCACCTTTACAAAACAAGGTCTACATGACACCAGTAAGGGCTAGAGATAGAAGTCCATTGCAACTGCAAACTATCTAAATGTAGAAACAAATAAACCACCAAGGGGTACAACAGCTGATGCTGCTCATTGACAGAGCATGAAAAGAAGAACGCCTTTTCCACGAACCTCTGCCAGGCTAATCTAATCATAGGCACAGGCTCTTCCTCCTACCTCTCCTCCAAGAGAAGTTTAGAAAAAGGGGATTATTTTTCAGGAATAAACTATAGGAATTCATAAATCCTCCATCAGAGCATAAACAGGAGTTCAAGCTGTCAAGGAGACTTTGTTGGATCTCAGTTTCAGACCCAGCCATCCCTTAGGGACAGCAGAGAGACAAGGGGTTATCACAGGAAAGGCTGAGATTCAGATGTGCTTTGCCCTGAGCATGAGTGACTGATTTCCTCTGCCCTGAGAGCCCGGCCAGCACAGGTGGTGAAGATCACAGAAGGGATCAAAGGCCAGGCTCACCTCCCACTGCTGGAACATAAATCCCAGTGACAGAAGAGCTGAGGCCAGTAGGAGTGGTACCACTCCAAGCACAGCCTCCCAAGAGGGAGAAGAAGCAGAGGAATAAACTGGCTCACACTCCCCTCTGCAGCCCCTTAAACATGTTAAACACAGCACATTCACACACGTGTCAGATAAAACAGCAGAGGGGCCAGAAAAGAAACCACGGGCAGGCAAAAGTTGGCAGTGACAAGAACTTGAATCAACTCTTGTCTCAGCATCCGCAAAAAGCAGATGAAGGTCACATTCAGGAAGCTTTCCACTGGAAGAGCACAGTTTTAAAATATCTTTAAGATAATGACAGTGAAGATGGCAATTAGAACCACTGTGAGCTGAGAGTGCATCAGGGACAAGTGAATTGTGCTCAAAATGCTACAGAAAATAATTATGACAGCAGCAGGCTGTGAGAAGCCTCTGTCACATTTGTCCCCAAGAAGAGGGAACACCATGAGAAAGAAGTTGACTTGATTTTCACAAAGTTATAAACAAATTACAGACCTAAAGGCCAACCAACTCACAGCACCAATGAGCTGCTGAAAACATTGATAAATCCTCTGCATGATCCTGCAGGAATCCAGGGCCTGATTCATTGTGCACATGGCTGATGCTGTCACACACGGAGATGACTTTATTCCATTTGTGTGACAGGTAGACAAGGGCTAATCCAAAAGTCCATTTTAAGGACAATGGAAAAAGTTCCACCGACTTTAATTGCATTTTCATCAAGTTGAGAAGTGATAAGCACTTGAGAAGCCTGCTAGATAACGATGGCTACTTGAATATAAAGTTAATGATATTTCCTGTGCAGTGAGAGTGAAAGATTGTGGAAGAAAATTAAATTCTGATGTGCTTTCACTGGTTCTCTGAAGTGTGACAGGCAGTTCTGGAGTGCCCATGGCACCCTCTAGGTTTATGATCCTTTTTGGAAGGATCTAGACATTTGGGAAGAGCAGACATTCTCCATGGGACAGTTTTTAAACAAGTTTGCTCATGTTTTGGACCATTTATCATTGTCACAGGTGCTGATACTTGAACTTGTCTTTCAAGGCACTAATTTTTTCCAAAACAGTGCCAGGATTTTAAGATGTCAACACACTTGAGTTTTTTCTGCTTATAAAAAACATGCAAACAAAAAAGGTTAACACTTCACCCCTGCTCAAAAAGTTTGAGTTACGCACAATATGGTATTTGTCTTGTTCAAGACTAAAAATATTTGCTAAGTATGTTATAGTTACACCATCAGTTTGTGTATTATATTCTTCTGACCAGGGACCTGCCATTTGGAATAAAAAAGAAGCTGCAAGTCGTAAGATCACGCTATGATTTTTTTCAAGTCACCTTTTTTTCCCAACCTATTTTAAGCAAAATTTAATTATTATTCAATGTGCACTGCTGATAGAATCAAAATTATGCAGAATAATTGAAAAACATATTTATTTTTTTTCTCCTCTCACATTTTAGAATAATTGCTTTCCAGATTTGGCCAGTTGTTTGATACTTAATCATAACAAAAAGTAATTGTGAACTTTCAGTCAAAGCTTAATTTTTCCCTTTTTCTGATTTTCTTCATTTTTGCAGCAGAAAAATATTTCAGAATATCTTCCAACCAAACATGACTGATTCAGTGAGAACTGTTTCTATTCATGTGTCTGGAGCAGCAAAGGATGAGATTTGTAGTAAACACAAAGGTATGGAAACATCTGGAGATTACAAATCTAATCTTAATATAAGAATAAATAAAATTTACATATTATTTGAAAGCTCATGAAACTGAACATTTGCGTATATATTTGACATTTGCTTTCCTTCTTGGAAACTGTTCCAAATTATAAAGTTTGCTTGTATGTCTGTTTTGTTTTCTTTTAAACTTGGGAATTTTTATCTCAAGGGGGGGCACTGCTGGTGTGATGGTGCTGACTCACAGACTCAGCCACACTGAAAGGATCCCAAGCTCAGCTGAACTCCCTCCACAAAGCAGGATCAGCCCTGAATCCGGACCAGGGGGCTCAGGGCTTTCTCCAACCAGCCCCTGAAAATGCACAGCTCCTCTGGGCAGGGTCTAATTAGGCCTGATTGTACTTAACAACTGAAATAAGAATTGCAGATTACATTTGGGAGCTTTGATTTCAATACAGCATCGCTGACAGAGTTCAGTCAAAAGATGGATGAGACCACAGACATGACTGGAGAAGTCCTACCCTTTTTGCTTTGTATATGCTTCTACTTTGTATTGTTATTTAAATGCTAGGGTATTTTAAACAAATATTCAGTCGATATTTACTTAAATATAAGCATATACATGGATATATAAATACATTCTTATGGATCTTGCCCCATGCCCAGAAGTGTTCAAGGCCAGGTTGGATGGGGCATGAGCAACCTGGTGTAGTGGGTTGGAGTGAAATGATCTTCAGGTTCCTTTTCAACCCAAACCATTCCATGATTCTGACACATTTGACACATGGAAAACACCATGGCTCCTCTACAAAGATACTTGGTTTGGTTTTTCTAAAGATATTAGTAAGAGCAAACTCTACTGTTAGGGTGACTTTAACCACGTGCTAGCTCATCAGTGAAGATTGTGGAATGACTCTGCCTCTTAATTTCTATTGGAAGTCAAACCCAAAATATTTTAAAATATGACAACTCTGGGTTTCTAGACTGTGCTTAAGCATTCTGTTTGATATAACAATACATCTGAAAAGATTCTTTAGCAAATGTTGTTAAGGAAAAAACCCAACACGCAAAAACTCACTAAGTCATCCCTAGTTTGTAAATCGAATTCATAACACTGCAGCCAAAGAAAGATGTTAATTGCTATTGGTATAAAATTCATGACCACTGACAATATATACTATTTTGGCGGCAAGACTAAAATTCTGAATGTGTGATCAATGACAATTTTAAGATTAAGTGACCATTTGGGATTACATTCATCAATACTAATGGTATCTTATTTAAAAGTTTAATGAGAAAGCTATAATGCATATCACATTTCTCAGTAAGATACATTACTATTGAATTTCAGAGAGAAGCTATTATGAAAAATGAAATAAAAGCAAAAAAAAGCCCATCGTTAAAAATGGATTTTCTAAGTGTATTGAACACACAAACTGGACTGCAGGCATTTGCTTAGAGGACTATTTTTTAGGTAATTCCATCTTGTTTGTTTGCATTCCATATGGAAATGTGTGTCTTTAAGTTAGACTTTATATTAGTCACTCCAGAACATGAGGATATCTACATCAGATAAAACATATATGGCATTTTCAGTAAAACATTTTAACATAACGGGACAGTCAGACCCATGAAGTATTTTGCCCCTCAGAAGTCATTTATTCACAGTATTTGATGTGAGCCAGCTCTTGTATTTGAGAAATCAATACGAGTAGCAGTTGAAGTAGCAATGATTCATGCTCAGGGTAAAACCTGTCAAAACTGAAAGACGTAGAAAATATTCTTTTTAGTCGATATTCTTTTGGTAGAGAGGAAGGGAACTATTATTTCTTAGGAGAAGACAATGTAGAATTGTTAAAAACAGGTGGGTGCACCAGGTGAGTCTAGTTTGTAGTGAACTCTGGCAGATGTCAATCCAAATTAAAGCTCTCTTCAGCTTTTCCAGCCTTTAACAGCTGCTAACACAGTCCCCAGTTAGGACTCCCTGTTATTTATTCAGGCTGTCCTTGCTTGTCTTTGTTTTGTAAAAACAGCCTCTTGTTTTTTTCCATCCAGCACTGTTTAGGAAGACTTATTATCACATATTTTGATAAAAGTATCATTACTGCTCCATCTTCTAAAAACCCCCAAACATTACAATATCACTGTAAAGTGGCTTTCAGTGGTACACTATTTCCAGCACATAGAAGAGATACATGGAATTAAAAACAAAGCAAAACAACAGAGAAAACCCCAACACCTTTTAAACACTGGGTTTTTCTGTCTGTGGGCTGTGACAGACAGACTCTTCACCCACAATAGACATTTCTGGGTCATTTCTGCACATTATCCACACACATGAGAGGAACAGGGAGGACGGGACATAGAACTTATGCTTTATAGAATAAATTGTCCATAGATTAGGGGAACTGCTGACTTAAATGGTGCAATATTTCCTGTTTCTATAGCATTAGCACAGTGGGATTCCAGTCCCCACAGATTACTATGGGATGTAGGAATACAACCACGTGAAAATCAGAGTTATGTTCAGCCTGAGTTTCTAAGCTGGTGGATCTCAAAAACTCAGCTGGACACCACCTAGGTCCTCCTGAAATAACAGTACTCATACTTGATAGGAATGACAATACTATTGAAAAGAAATACTTTTTCTGTCAATAAACACTTTGTTTGAAAAGCTAAATGCCTTCATTTTTACTGAACAACAGCAAAGTACAATCTTCTTTTTCAATACCGGCTTTGAACAAGAGCCTGAAACATGAATTCTGATTTTTCAACTCTGGCTACTCTGAAAAAGGAAAAAAGACATCTTCTACCTCAATTAGAATTATTTATACTGCTTACTTCCAAAACTTGAGGTTGTGCAGCAATCCTGTAAGTATAAATGGAACAGGAAAACTCAGTAAGGTACTTGAAAAGCAGCAACACCTTGTCTCATATGGTGTATTAGGGGAAGTGATCTGGTTTTTTTTAACTGCTACACTAGCCTGAACTTGCATATATGAATCAACACATCCCTTATGAAAAACAGGGAGTGGATGCACAAAGGCTGGTGTGTGACAAGTGATAGTTACCTTATTAGATTTAAAGACACAGCGGAAGCACCCAAATAGTACTTTGGTTTCCCATCTTTTTAGTTCAATTTTTCTGTTTTAGAGGAAGAAATTGTGACAGTTCCAGCCCTGTCCTGTAACCATCACAGTAACATCCTGGCAGGGAGCATCCCCAGCATCCCATCACAAATACACCAACAATTTTTACACAGTACTGCAGATCCTCCACAGATAACTGCTACTTCTAATAAGTGGTGAGGCAGTAACCTGTCTGATGGACTGAAGGCAAGCACTTGAAGAACTACAAAGGAATGGAAGGTGAAGTGTGTTTTTCAGACAAATACAAAACAAGCATCAATGCCCATGATTCTCTCCACAAAATACTCTTTCCCTCACCATCCATTTATGGAGACTGGTGGCTATTATGTTTTGCCAAATAATTTAGAGAAAATCCTGGACAGAAGTGGGACACTGTGTGTTCACATGAATACTCACTGCTGAGGGATAATTCATGATAGTAGGTGGTGTCAAATTCATTTTGCCAGATTTTACTACCAAGCATACCATCTCCTCAGGCAAAGACCTTGGCTTTTTACATCTTTAAAATGCCTTGCTTATCTGTGGAGCTCTATAAGGTAAAGTCAAATATATGAAAAAGAAGAGCACTACACCAAGATAACCTACAGCCTAGCTGTTACATTACCAGACTCTGTCCATCTAAAACTTCAACTCAACTCAAAGTAAAACAACAGCCTTGAGGCAAAAAAACTGAGCTGCCTACTTCCATGAATTACTCAACATTTGACCTTTTAAGCACCTAGTCTTGTCATACCTAAGTACAGAATAAAATATATTACCAAAACTACTTGAAAGAAATAAGCTCAGATTTTTGGGGGGGTGTATCTCTCTTAAAAAGCTCTTCTCATTTTTTTTTTTTTTTTTTGCTACCCTAAAGCTGACAAAAATTGGTCTTTTGTGTTCTTGACAAGAGATGAAGATGAAGGAAAGTCATGTCAGGATCAGAGTTTTATTTACGATCTTGTAAGCTCAGGACTGTGCACATGCATGATTTCCTTCTGGACTCATCTTAAAATGAACAAATGAGAGATGAAAGATTACCCTCAGGACCTGCAGAAATACACATGAAAAACAGGTTTATCTAAAGCACGCATTTCTGGAGGAAAAAGGTGATAGCATGAATTTTAGATCAGATCTTTACTTCATAGAGAGCGTACATAAAATATTGTTGGCCAGATTGCTGCTGGTTTAAAAAGTCTTTTGTTATTCCTTTGTATGAAATAATCTTGTTGAGAAAATGCTGTTTCCATGTGCTAGGTGACAGATTTCATTTCATCTTCGTTATGTGCATTTCCCAACCCTTGGCTGGTACTGCAGATAATGCTCCTCAGAGCCAGACTTCCACAAGCACTGGATAAACTTGAAACCGGATAATCTTGAAAACACCTGCACACATTAAAACGGTGTTGTGATGAAAAATAAGACAGAGTGCAGGTAAGGGGTTTTGCCTTTTAACTTTTTCAGTATAAAAATCCTCAAACTGTTTGCACTGACCGAGAGGTTTGCTGACAACTGAGCATTTAGTTGCCACCTGCTTGGAAGAAAGATAATCTTCTAACACAGAACACATAATCATAATTTAAGACTTCAGTGGGTTCTTCCCCTCATGGATTCTCCTAATTTGCAGACAAACTCCTGAAGATCCTGTCAGTGCACTTGAGTAAGTCAGTAGCACAGGCAATTGCTAAAAGCTCGATGAGGATGTCACTTGTTTGTCCTTTTGCTGTAGACTGTGGTCAGTACACCCTGCCATTATCCTCTGAAAATAGATAATAAAGCAGCTAAGGGATGACAGCAAAAAGTAACTTAGGGGTTCTTTGCTTCAAATGCTACATTGGACTCTTGTTTTTAATACATTAAACTGAAAATATTCAGATACACTTTTGAACTATTTCCACTGGATGAGTGACATTTAGATCTAAAATTATTTTCTTCTTCCTTTCTGAAGAATATTGGGTTATTCTTCATCCCGATTTTACCATAAAAAGTGTTAAAATCTATTTCTTTTAAGCTAAACATATTGTTTTATTAAAATTCTCTAGCTAAGAAAGATTACAGTTTGAAGTCCTAATTCAGGAAAATATTTCCTTTTTTAGAGAGAATGTAAATGCTCATGCTTCTAAACTAGAGCTGAACTTTCATCTGTTTTTAAGCACATTTCTGAACCAAGAGCTAAAATAATTCACACATAATTATCTTGCACTGAAAACAGAAGATGATGCCTTATTAATAGGAAAGGGAATAAAGCAGGAAAAAATTCCTGAAGCTTGGCATTCAAAATGGCTTTGAAAGCAGGGAAAAGGAAAGAACAGTTTGTTTGCAGGAAGAAAAACAAATCACGAGGACTTCACATGAGGAAAGAGAGGAAATGATCTCATGTACTTCTTCATTTGCTCTTCTGTGGCAAATTATGCTCTAGCAAGAACACTGGGAGAATATGCCTATGATGTCTGAGCAAAAATTCACAATACGTATGATAAAGCTTATTTTCATTTCATGTAGAGTCCAGGGCAAGTTGCAACATTCTGCTGAAGGATGTGACACCAAATTAAGACTGAACATTCCTAATGCTAAAGAATTTCTTAGGACCTTAATTCTCACTCTTCTGCAGATTCACTATCCATTCTTAACCATTAATACAATAACGGAGTGTCTGATTTCCATTTTCTTATTGAAACTATAAATCAGATTTTGATAGTTGTGAATTATACACCAGAAGAGTGAGAAAAGTTTAAAATACCATTTTAACACAGTCCTTATTGAAAGCAACAGTGAAATAATCTCTCTTCCTGAAATCTCAGCTGGCTTAGATATGCTGTTGCCCAGAGTGTCACATTCTTTGCTCACACCTTGACAATCTTCAAAGGAAAATCAAAAAGATACAGCCCTGCAAAACTGTCCCCTCTCTGCACACAATAGGTACAATAGTTTCCCTGGTGCTGTGTTCCCACTGTCTCAGAAGAATCAGGCTGGCCTGACATCCAGCAAGGATGCCTGAGCTCATTTCCCAAATTAGCTCCTCTTTCTCATCTGCTGCCTTGCACAATGAGACTTTTTCAGCGACGCCAACCAAATTATGGTGAGCTACAGACAGACCGACCACGTACACTGCAGCTGAGCCTGGAAGCTTTGGCAAAATCAGAAACCTTGGAGAATTGATGAAAACAAGTGTGGTGAATGATGGAGTGCTGCAGCAAAGAACACACAGAGGCACCTCTACAATCACCACCGCCTTGTGTCCCAACAGGAAACACCAGAGAGCCCCAGGGCTGAGTTCTGTGACCTGCTGGGAGGAGAAGGAGGGAGCCTGACATCCAGAAATCAAGGGACAACACCTCCAATTCCTTAGCAAAAGAGCTTTTCTCCACAATATTTTCATAGAGCTATTCCAAACCAGCTGCTATGCCACGAGAAATGATTTCCGTCCCTGTATTAAGCATAATTTAAATAATCCATTCAATTATTACTTTTGTATTCAAAGATGGCTTATTTTCATGCAGATTTATGTTTCGTTATGCATAGAGGATATTCCTAATTGTGCTGAAACAACTGCAAATTTAATTAAAGTTTGCCATTCCAAGCATAAAATAGATTAAAGAAAATGCTGACAACAGTAAAATAAATATTCGACTATTTAATTTAACTCAACATTTATTTTTAATCCAAACATCAAAATAACTTTGTTTCTAATTACAGTTGCATGACAAAATGTCTTGAAGAAGTATTTGTCTCTATTTCCCTCCAATCTGCTCAGCTGAAACACACTAGTTTATTTATAAAACTGTTGATTAATAAATCTGTTCCAGCTGTATTACTGTACATACTGAAGAACACAGATTGATGTATGTAAACAGCCACTATAATTTTAAAAACCCAAAGTCTTCAAAAGCATAAATCCCATCAAATACATTGCAGGACAATTATACAACTAAATCTTAATAAAGAGGGAAAAATAAGGGGCAAACATTGCTATTAAGATCCAGAGATCTGTGGCAATTATAGCAGATGGAGAGATCAACTAAATACTTATAATAAGTTATTTGTGGTTCCTTGAACTGGGTATTATTAGACTCAACCATGTGCTGTAACTTTGACAATAAGCAAATCCTCAGTTTCATAAAGAGTTACACTCAAAAGAGGAATGAAGAAAAACCTGGCCTGGTTCTCCTGAAACTAATTGGAAACGCTCCAATTAAGTTATGCTGCTTAGTATTGATTTTAATTTTATAGTCAATAACTTTAATAATTTACAGTTAGCAGCTGGGGGGAAAAGAAAGGTAGACAGGCAGATTTCCTCCCAAGCAGATGAAGTAAGTCTGGCTCTGACTGAGTAAAAAAAAGATTTCTAAACCACAAGAATTATAACTCTAACTTAACCCTTGATGTAATTCAGAAGCATTAATTAAGAAGACACATACAGGCTTTCCAAGATATTGCATGCCTTTTCTCCAACAGATTTGGAGGAAACAAAAGTGCCTTACCAGTTTAACAAATATCCCAAGAGTTTGAAAATTTGGAGAGGAAAAAAAAAAACACTTTCCCCTGTTATTCACAAATATATTTTTTTACGTCTGAATAAACTGTCTTACACGATTTTTGGTGCTTCTTCCTTCCATCTTAAGCAACATATTCAGGAGCAAAGGTATCATTTACATCTGAGTGACAACATCCAGCTATTATGAGTTTTAGGACCACCACCACCACCACTTGTAGGAGACACAACAATCACAGCATGTTTCTGGTTTGAAAGCCACGAGCTCAGCAGGAGCAGCCTAAGCAACACAAGCCTCATCCAAAGCCACCCAGGACTACCACCACAAACTGCTTGCCAGCCCCTGCTCATTTCTCATTTTAATTACTTCTTGTCAACACAGTTGAGCAAAGAAAACCTCCAGATGGAAAATATAAATGCTGCAAACCTCTTTCCTCTACGTAACTTCACTGTGAAAGGAAGGAAAAATTTCTTTTTGCAATGAAACAAAGACTGAAATACAGAAAGAGGGTTCTACTGCAAACTGATAGAATCAGCACACACGGAGAGCTCTCTGCATGTCAATGGACCATCTTTATCATGGGGCAGGGACTCATCCCTGGTGTTAACACTTTTAGAGGTAATAAAGTGCAATAAATAATACTTTCATGATTTCCTTATTTATCTATATCAGCTATATATGTTAGTAGCAAGAAAATCTCAAAGGGAAAAAAAAATCCCATCCAAAATAAAAAATTCAATAGCACAAACGAGGAATTTAAGTCAGTATGAGGGACTACTAAACTCTTCCACAAAATAAGAAGCAATCAAGAAGGGAAGTAGAAGGGAACAAGGATTTTCCAGCCAGGAATAAAACTGGAACCCTTCACCAAAAAACAGTGCACTGAACAACAGAGCTCCTTCCTATTGATATATGCATATTGTAAGGACAGCTTGATCTGGAATCCAGCAGAACTGGCAGATGAAAAACCTATTTGGATGTAATACCAAGTTAACTTCATTATCACTTCACATCAGCACTGTTAGAACAAACAAAAACAACCCAAACTTGTTCAAATAACCACTGAGTTCAACAACCTAGAACTATTCTTTCAAGAAGAGCAGTTCATATTTTAATGGCACTTTTTATACAAGCACCAATATACACAGAGGAAATTCATAAAGCTATATTTTTTTCTTTCCTTTCTGCGTTACAAGATTTATTTTAGAAAACTCCATATGGTATTATTGATCAAAACTCTTTCTGACAATCTAATAGCCTCCAAAATCTCTAAATACTATAAGAAACAAAGAATACACTGTATCATACAGGTTTCCAAACTATCACACTTCAGACTCCTGAAGCCATCAATAAAAGTTCCATGACATGAATCATCCTAGACTTCTTTTTTTGCATAATCCATAAATGACCAGTGCACCTGTTTACAACAGAAGACTATCAAAAGATAGGATTTCATATAAACAGGTAGTAACAGAGCAGGTTAAGGGTTAGAAAGAAAACCTTCTACTGCCAAAACCAGCATGGCACTTCAGAACAACCATGGCAAGTTGCTTTCCTGTGAACCAGGCAATACCTTCAGACACATCCAAATACAATCTTCCCCATCGTTGAATCAGAATGTTTTGGGAAGAGAAATCAAGCACATAAGTCATTATCTCATGTGGAATTACAAACAAAACATACAAAGCAACAACAAAGTTTTTGGAGTTTCGATTTAGAGGCTCTTTGATTAGGAAGGGTTGGCTTACCTGTTTAACATCATATGCAAGAAGAACAAATCTTAAGTCTGGTGAAACAGAGTATCTTGATGCTTTGAAGGTTACCTGCAATGAAGTAACAGTAAAAGTGAGTTTGCTATAGGAAAGTAAAAAGATGCCCTTTCCCAAATTTTTCTACAGCTCATTTCAGAACTTCTCATTAATAAGACAGATTTGGTTTAGAAAACCAATGTAATTTTCACAAAAGAAGAACTCACTAAATAATTCTTAGTCTAATTAACTGGTATCAGTACAATGACAACAGCAGAATCTGGCTTCAATACTAAATATCAGTTAGGAGGCTGATGAGCCTTTTTATCATCACTACAAGCATCAAGTTCAAGGATAACAACTATAACCAATTCATTCCCAGAGGATGAAGGAAGACACTTCGGTTGGAATGATTAAAAGGGAGATTCATCACTAGGTTAATCTTAAAGATAATATGCAAGAAAAAGAACAGATGTGCACCATGTCTCTATTGCTTTTCTTTTAATACCACATATACAAACATTTTGCAAAACAATTTGAACCAAGGCAAAAGTTTTTCTTATAATAAAGAAAATTCTTAGCAGAAAGCAAAGTGAAACACAAGATAGCATTATCAAACTAATAATGCTTTACATCCACTCAAGACTACATGACACCCAACTGAATTAAAGACTGCAATTTCATCAAGGGATAATGTTGATGTCAGAAATAATTTGATGAATCTAATGCATAAGAAAGTAAGAATGTACTTTAAAGGGCATTGGAGGAAATAATTTTAAATTAATCTCAAGACATCTATTTGAAGAATGAAAGGAAAAGGAAGAAATGAAAAATGCAGATAAGAATAGAAAACAAGTAAGGCAGCAAAAAATAACCGAACTAAAAAGTCATAAAATGAAAACAAACAAAAATAGCTATGTAGAACAAGATCTATTCACCATTTTATGTCTTGAGCATCTTGTTCTGTTTAGCCTAATCCCACTGCTAAACTAATGAATTCAATGGGGGTTTAAAGGTAGGACCAGCAGGAAGTCACAAACTATTACATTCAGAGTAGCTAAGGAGCTATACCTGGAAAAAATACCTTCAAAGAAACTGAAAAGATGCTGTATTTTGATATAAATATTAAACTCAGGTTCCTGGGTAACATAGTTAGAATCAAGCTATCCAAAAGAATTAAAGGGAAAAACATTTTTGAAGATAAAACTGTTTGATTCAGCAGCATAACAGAATCAAAAGTCAGAAGATAAATCTACAGTCTTGAGAAAGAATGAAAAAAGAAAAGAGACAACACACCTTAAACCATCCTTCTGTATCTACAAACCATCCAGAACAGATTTCTACTGTGCCCAAAGTTGCTTTTATGAGCTAATAATCTTTAAGCAGAGACTAATGTTAATCCATGAGTAGCATTCTCTTTTTCTGGCACTTCACTGAAAATATTTTCAGACGTGAAATTTGTCTTCTTTCTAGCAGTTTATTAATTATTGCCCCAATACCTCAGTGTTCAGCACTATCTAACCCAGGCAGCCTTCCAAATTCATTCCCAGGGAGTGCAGCTCCTACCATTTCACACATTTAGCAAGAATCTGCAGTCCCTGATGCCACCACAAAGGTAAAGAGGCTCTTCCTGCAAACTCCTGAGCAGCTCAGCTGCAAGCTCTTGGCAGATCCAGGCATTAACAGCAAGAACCACTTGCATCTTCAAGTACAGAGTGTTGTAAATTTGGGATTTAAAGTCTTTCAAATCCCACTGACCTTGTTTATTCAGCCTGCACTCACCTGCAAGATTTTATTTCCCTCCAGTCACATGGGGTATATTCAATGCCAAAAACTACGACAATGGGTTCAGGCAAATGGGTTCTTTTTGTTAGCATAATGCCCTAATTCTTGGTAAAAGCAGTATAAAGGTGGGTCATATGTTTTAATGTTTTACCTCGGAAATAAGAAACTGAAAACTAGACCAGCAGAAATCACATGCTCTTTGCCAAAGCTGACAGCAATGCTGATTTCTTTAAATTATTATAAAAACATAATTAGCTCATTTATTTAAGCTGGATTTACAATCAAGCCTTTAATGAAATAGGTGTCTAATTCTAGCAGAATTGCAGAGAGATTTAAGTGACCTTAAGTGGTTACAATTTCCTTAGAATTCTGTTTTTTGAGGGTTTTCTTTGGTAAAGACAAGCACATTTTTGGCAATTAATTCAGAAACTGCCTACTTATATGCACAGAAGAAGCCCTTACACATTAAGAACAGGAAATTAAAACAACCACCTGACTCATTCCTCCTGCCTAACATGGCAAGCAAACTCACGATCACTAAAACAAAAGACATAATTTATTTTTCTTCCCCTACAACCATGTCTAAGGGATCTCATCAACCAACAGCTGCCTGACTCCATGGCTGAGGAGATTAGATCACCTGGTGAAGGGCTTAAAAGAAAGTTTCAGTCCCTGCTGTAGGAGGGGAGATGTATGCACAAAGTTCTGGGAGATCAGCTATTGGGCCAGTCTCTACAGAGATTAGATATTTTTATTCATTAAAACAAGCTTGTGAGGACACTGACCCCAAGGGTTTATTCTCCTCTCAGGAGATCACGTTTTTTGAGTTTAAAATGAAGTGTTGGGGAAATACCACATTGGAAATACACTGGGAATTAAAAACCCCTGGGTGTCTTGTTATCAAAAATCTGGAGGATGGTTCTTCCTCGGGTCTGCATATCCAATATTTCTCAAGTTTCTTGCTTTGTCAGGAGCTATTTAGCCTTCATTAAGGAAGACAAACCTAAGTGCTGCTGCATGTGACTACAACCCTGTGGGTTTGCTGTGCTTAATCTCTAAGAAATGGAATTTTGGAGAAATAAGCTCTGAAATTGGGAGAAATGGAGCTGCCTAATTAGGCACGGTCCAGGGATGCAGAAGCAGGGCTGGCTCCCCTCTGCTCAGTATCAGCTAGTTAGGGACTGGGCTAGTCCAACACTGGGCACTCCATGCACACCCTAATCCCCTTCCAAACCCAACAGAGGCAAGGCAGAACACAAGCAAAAAGGGAAGGGAATTTCCTTCCAGCCCCATCAAGAGCTGAAATCCCTGAGAAAAACATCAGCTTCATGCAACCAGAAAACACTTGGACTGGAGAAATTACTGTAATCCTTAAACTGGTTACAGTCCACACTATTGCATAATTCTGAGAAAAATAAATGTGGGGTTTTAACACTTTTGCACTGTCTTCCCTGTTTAATTCACACACCTACCATATTTTTTCCCTATATTGCTGCATTTGACATGATTTCACTTTTTCATACATAAATGATCCTTTATCTTTCATTCCTCACTTGACCAAATCCCCCACTGACTGTAAAATCAGGTCTAACCATATGAAACATTGTATTTCTAGGTTTCTTTGAAATACCTCATGTGACAAGTTTTAATTCTTCTCCTGACAGTGATGCATGATGTGATGAACCCAATGGTCTCACTGCCACCATAGACTGCAACAGTAAAAGCCAAATCCAGGCAAAAAGACAGAATTTGTACAGGCTTTTGTCCTTCAGCTTTCCAGCTCCCTTCTCTCATCTAACTTTTGAGAATTACTAAACTATAGTTTTGCATGAAAAGAAGAATTAGCTTTTTTTTTTTCCCCACCTTTCTATATGGGTGCTTAAAATGGAACACAGAGTTCCAGTGAACAATATATTCTCAAGTTTGATTTCCAATGTCAATGTTTCTTTCATTTTCACTCTGCCTGTTACGTGTGTTTTCCTGTTAAAAGAAGTACCTGTTATAAATCTGTTTAAGAGAAATTTTAGGCTTGCTTTAGGCTCTGCATTCTCAGCAAGGGCCCCTAGTATCAGCTCTTTCTATTTCTCTTGTTTTCTTAAACCCTGGTTCTGAGCTACTGATGTACTGGCAACTCTCTTCATCTTTCACATATTATTAAAATGTTGGGTTTACTGGTTTTGTGGATTTTAACTACTATGACATTTAAATCAGTGCCTTATTCATAATCTTTCAAAAACATGATACAGAGTAAACAGATAAAGTTATCTGTATTACAGTTGAGCCCAGAATTGTAAAAATTTTTTTATAACATGTATACTTCACAGTATTCTTTTTCCATAGTTGCAGTTGGATGATTTTAAGTGAAATAATATATCACAGTTAAAACTGATTTAAAGAAATGTTCACTGTTGTGGAGTTCACTTTAGATTTTTTCCTTTCCCTCTTGCTGTTTCAGTTTCCTGTGCTTCTGTTTTCCACAGAAACTTTTATCTTCCACACTCCTGTTATTCTCCTTCTCCAGTTTTTGTTTAGTGCCCCCATCAAATACATTAAGGCTTTATTTTATTTTTTATTATTCATCCAGAATGAAATACAGACCTTCAGGAATGTTACTTTAGAGCTTGGTGGCAACACTACTGGCTAGGAAATTACACATCTCTCTGCTGCACACCTACATCTGTATCAGAAATTTAACTCAATGGTGTAGCAGAATCTCAGTGGATGGGAGTTCATCAGCATCCACAGGTATACAGCTCAACTTATCAGACAGGCATTGACCAAATGGCATAAAAGGAGTCGGGTAGGATGGAATTACAGGAGCTGCAAGAGGAGAAGGTGTCTGGCATGGCAGTTCCCCTGGGAGGCACTGGAAATCCCGGGAACAGTGGGATTCTCCTTCACTCATGGACCATGAGAGAGCTGCAGAGAGTGGAGCCCAGCAGAAGAACAAGGCTTGTAGCACTGAGAACAGGGAACCTCTGAGAAAGACAGGTTGTAATTAGAAAACTGTGCTATAATTGGAATGGTGAAAAATTTGGGTTTCCAAGGTTACGTTTCTTAATGCGGTGCTTGTGTCACCTGAGCTTTTAATCTAGACCCAAAAATGCTGCTATGCCAGGTGTTGAAACTGTTAACCCTCAGGTTTCCTGTCCAGTTTAAAAGATAAATGTGCCTTAAAACATGATCTCAGCTGACTTCTACACTATGGATGGGTGGCTCTCAAAAACAGGAATCAAATTCCCCAAAACCACCTGGAACTGTAGGACATAAAAATAGACATGACCCAACCATGAGCCTCCCTGATAGACAATAACCTCTAACCAATCAATCACACAAATTTTTTCCACTTATGTTTCCCAGGAACATTGACATAGTTAATCCTTAACAATCAAGGAACAATCTTACCAGGAATGCTATTTAGAGAAATCCCACCCAGAGTTGCCGTAAACTGAGAGTTTCACATTTTCTATGGTGAAACCTCCTTCACATGGACAAAAACCAATGGCCACCACCCAAGCACAGTGACTGAAAACCCTTCCATCAGTCAGGCTTTTCCACCTTGATGCACAGTGGTGCACTGCAATGATAAAATCTTCCTCATAAAAACCACTCTACTGAAAAGCCTGTGCTGAGAGGGTTATGGGGCTCTTAGAGGAGAGAGTAGAGAGAATGTTACAATATTCATAACCACCTATCTACAACATATGTGGGTCATTAAAATGCCCAGTGTTGCAACAACCATTAATATTTATGTGGCTACATAATGTTATTTAATGTATTTACTATTATTCACCCTTCCATTAATCTCTTATGCAATATTCTTAAAACATAAGCATGTAAACTACTCTTGCAATTAAATCTACGTTAATAAACAAAGGAACTGCAATTGCATTATGATGCTGCACTATGTTTCCTGCTAAAAGGGGAAGGACCTGTGGTGGTGGGGAGCACAAAACAAAACAAAAAAAGGTATCGAAAGGAAGAGAACAAGTAGTGCTGTTTATGAACAATGCTCTGTAAAACACCACAGAAGAATCCCTGCCAAAAGCTCTGCTCAGCCTGAAGCTCTCATTCTTTTGGCTGCAAGGCCTCCACAGGGCTTTCACAGCAGGTCACTGCCTGACCGTGATCCCTGAGCCGAGACTGCTCCTGCCCTGTCACCCTTCTGACACCAAGAGCAGGCAGCAGGGTCATTCCCTCTCCACCTCTGTGTAAAAGATGTTCCACAGCAACACAACAACACAGCAGGCTCCAAGGTATGCTCCTGACAAGCCTCTGGAAACAGGCTTGAAACTCAGCAATAATTGTTTGCTGTGCACCAGGATGCAGTTTGAGCTTGAAAAGAGTTGTGGAGAGGCACAGAAATCAAGGGCACAGCAAGTCAGGAATCACTGGGTGTTAGGAAGGTCTGAAGTGTACAACTGGGGGAAAGCTGTAGTAAAGACAGGACCCTATTCTAGAACTCACAAACTGAAAACAATTCCATTTATATTGCCTGGTACTGAAAAAAAAAAAAAAATCAACAGATTCAAAATACATCCCATCATCCCCACTCCAAAGACTGGAGGAGCCCCATAGACTCATTTCTGGCAGAGGATCCCAAGTGTTTGTTAGGATCCACGCATAGTATCTGAGTACATGCACCACAAGAGCAGCAAAACTGAGGGCTAACACAAGTCTTATCACTTTCATAATTATTGCAGCTTTTTTAAGAGGGAGAAATGAAGGCACAACTTCTGCAGGTTTCTTTCAGAGAACTGAACACATTTGGCAAGTTCCATACTGGAACAAAGAGTCCCTACAAATATTTTCTGTCCTCTCTGTGCTTGCTTTTTCTGTTTTGTTTTGTGTTTAAGGGCTGTAAAACAGACTTGCAAAGCTGAGCAAGAATAAGGAATCAGATGGACAACATTCCCTGAGCTAGAGAATCCATGTGGTCCTCCATGCTCTCCTCTCCAGCTTGTGGCTGGGCTGTGTGTGAACTAGTAACCTGCTCTTACTGACTTTAGGGAACAGCTGATGGCAAAGGCATTACACAAAATGCTTGCTAAACACTGACATTTCTTAGCCAAATGTGGCATAATGCCACTGATTGTGGAAGTGTAATGTGTAATAAAGTATTGACAAATGCTGAAAAACTGGTAGGCTTGTCACTTGGGATCACGGTGACAGGCAGCCCAGGGAGATGACAGAGAACATATTGTAATCATGTATGGAGGCAGCATCTCAAACACCAGGATGCCACACAGTGATTAATGTCTGGGGCTTTTTCTGGCTCCTCTTAATAGCAGCCTTGCCCAGCCTCCAGCAGTGAACATTCATATGCTGCTGGCTAAGGATATTAACTGTTTATTAGACAGCTGAAACAAGAGGCACTACATGGATACAGTCAGAGGAAAATGTGTATCATAAAATATCCTTAAATAATAACACCCAGAGATGTTAACAAATATTCTTTGTGCAAGCAACCCTTTCACTTCTGGCACTGTATTTGTTAATTTGCTTTGACGATAGTTTAATTATATAAAGGCCAGACTGTTTTACTAATTGATTACAGAAAAGGATTGCATTCCAGAAGGACAAATGAAGAGCAGGAATTTATTCTACTTCTAAATAAAACCTGATTATACTGGCAAAAAGTACTTTAATTCTGGAACTTGGGATAGATAGAAGTGCAATAGAAGTGGGCAACCTAAATGAATGACGAAACACTAGCTTTTCTTCTTTTCAGGTGCATGACTATTATTAATGGTACTTTTAAAGATTTGGTTTATATATATTAACATAGGGTTTCTTTAAAAAACTGCAGCCTGCTTTTTTGAGGATACACCTATTTAGTGAGCACAGCAGATCCTCATTAGGGATATTTGGCTTCTACACAATAAGCAACACAAAGAAGGATAAAAGATGTGCACTTTGCAGGAGAGTGGCAGTCTCTAGGATGCAAAAGAAGAGCCAGTGATCTGTGCCCAGTGGAAGATTGCTTCAGGGGCTGAGCAATGAGGGAAAAAAAAAAATCTCCTCTGAGCTGCTGATTCAAATACTGCCCAGTCAGGGGTGACAAAGAGTCATTACTTGCCCCTTGCCTCTGCACAAGGAGTTTATCACAGCAGTTCAATTTTCCATGGACAATTATCAACGTTGCTGAGAAAACCCTGCTATTTCTGTGGCTGCTTGAGCAAAGGCAAATGCAGACTGAAATCAGACTAACTCCCATCGAAAGGTGACTCTTCCATGACTAAAACCCTTTGATAGGGAAGAATGAAGGAACTTGCATTGCCACTGCCAATGTTGGATCTCTGCTGTAATTTTTATTAATCCAAGACGTCTCTGCAGAGTCATTAAACCACCACCATCCTAATTATGCACCCATGATTAAGCAGATGTGACACTGAGCGAGGAAAGTGTTTGATTAATGATCCAGGTGTCTAACTTTAGAAGATTACATTTAGCAGTGCAAATTTGGGGACAGTCAAGCTGAGAAGAACAGGACAGATTTTGATTTCAGTCTGCCTCAGTAATGTTATCCTGTTAGGATTGTTGGCCACTATGTCAACAGACAGCACAGAACATTTCCCACTGTTCTCTTCCAAACATACACCAACAAACTTGCTGAGCCTTCTGCTCTGTTTTCAACTTTTTATTATACTTCTTCCATATGAATACTAATTCCTGGAATTGACATTTTTTTTAAGTATAACACTCTCAACTTTTGGCTGTGGAAAGAGAGGAGCTCTGCAGGGAAAAAAAATACACTTAGGTTCTTACTTTTTCCACCCATAATTGCTAAACAGTTGCTTGAATATTATCTATTTTGCATCAGCTTCCCACATTTCTAATTGGTAGTAGATATCTAGTGTCTAGAGCTCACTAAGTTTGTGTGAATTGAGGATAAATCAGTTCCACAAAAAGCCCAGAGAGGAACGACTCTGCAAAAAGAGGTGACACTGGCAGTGTGAAGCAGCCTGTCCCTCCCAGCCCATGGTCAGCTGGCAAGGCTGGTGTGGCATAATGGCCTGACTAGCCTGTCATGCTGGCCTCACACTGCAGCACAGCCAGACACTTCCAGCCCAAAGTGTACAAATTCATCTGTGAGGAGACTCAAGCCTTGCCATTAAAGCCATGTTTTAAAGCCAGGGATGCCCCAGCAGCTGCTCCTGTTCCAGTTATGCACTGAAGGCACCACATTGGCCTGACAGGCAAGAGTTCACACACCTTGAATAAATGGGGATCAGGGAAAGTGCTTCTTAATACTTCAGGGTTTGTACTTTACAGAAATTCACCCTTACACACACTTTTAATTGTGTCTGACTGCCTTTTTGGGCTGAGAGGTACCCTGAGGTTCATCCCAGCATTTGGAAGGGTGCAGCTCACAGAAGGGGAGTCACACACAGAGATCCAATTAAAATATAATTCTCTCCTCCATCCTCCACCATCTTTACACTGACCTAGGAAATCAGCATCAAATTCTTTCTCCTGAAGTTCTGCTCTCCTCTTTCCTTTTTGTTAGAAGTAAAGGTCACCTGAGGCTTTATGCTTTGAAAAGAGGAATCTCTATCAGCAAAGGCCAGGAACAAATCAGGAATAAAACCAGCCTTTGCCAAAGAGTGCTGATGAAAATGAATCATCCTTCTCAGTCTGCAGGTGTAAAAGATTTTATTGAATTAAAAGTAGAAGGATTAACAATAACAGCCAGTGGTCTGCATGGTGTATTTATGAGGAAAGATTGACAAGCCACACAATTATGCTGCAAAACCCAGATAAACGAGAATTACAGGGTGCAATGTAAGTGGTATCCCTGGGAATAACAGTGCCAAGCAAAGCAAAAGAAAATGCAGACTAAAGTATTAAAGTAGTTCTTAGCAATTACTGCTAGTCAGAAACCATTCATGTATATACCCTTTACTGGTCAAGAGGAATAATCCCCAATCATCTGGTCCACCAATAAAGCACAAAGAAACAACTAAACCAGAGATTAACATGACATTTTTCTTTGCATATTTACTTCTCCTAAGGAAAATATTCCTATAAATCTTGAACAATTTCCCCTTTTCTCATAGTAAAAAACTCTCGACATTTAAGTAGCATTGCCACCTTTTATGAAATATTTTTTCCTAACAGATAACAGGTAGATTTCCCAGCACATATACCAAGCACAATCCATCCTTCAGATGGTTTGAACAAAGCACAACCAACAGCAAATCCTTAAACATCTTGGTTATTTACACGTAGGTTGACTAAAACAACAAATAACTTCATTCAGAAATCATTCACTGACAGAGGAATGGATTATATTTTTCATTTATATGCAATATAGTCTAGGTTATGAACGTATTTCCTCTAACTTTTATATACTGTACTCTCCCTCCCATTACAAGAAAAAATTGTTAGCAGACTTCCACTGAGAAAGAAGCAGATAATATATATTACTTACAAAAGTTGTGTTTTCCAGTAATAATGTAGTTGTATTCGTTTCTACATTCAGTTCAACAACATGTCCATTCCTGGTTTTATACACCACTGCTGTATCTGCAATGACAAAGAAATAAGCAGTTAGCAAACACACTGAGAATTTAATACATCTGTAGAGAGAACCAGCATGTTAAATTAACTTGAGTATCCTTACTACAACACAAAAACAAGACAGAAGTTTTGTTGATTTTCCTCATGAACTTCAAAATTACCAATTTATGCCCTATAGCATGCTCACCCCATTCAATACATCTATGTTTTGGCCATATACTAACATTAAGTTTTGCAAAAAAATGAAAGATTTTGTTGGACATCATATTCATATGTCTCCTTAGAAGTGATTCCAACAAAACTTCTGTACTGCTCTGTATTTCTGGTGACTGGATGCACAAAGTTATGACTATTTTAAGACAGTCCATATTCTGTGTGATTAATACTGGACTGAAGAATATTGAATTTTCTTGTGAACTGAATGTTAGCAAAGGAGGGTTGAAGCTAAGTGGGTCCAGTTGCAAAACATTTAAAATACTGTGGGATGAACTGTTGCAATTTTTTTCCTTCTTCCCTCACTTGATTTATCATTAATTGTAAGAAAACAAATCTTGACACACCTCAAGAAAAAAATATCAGAAGTTAACTGGAATTTCTATGAAAAATACTTTGCATTTGCTTGCATCAAATCCTACAAAATTACCAAGAAATACACAATTATGACATCAGCCTTGAGTACAAAAAAAAAAAAAATTCCAATTTTTCCACTATTTGTAACAAGATTGAATAGATTAAGTGCTCATTCTCTCAGATTACTTAAAACCCATGGAAGAGATTTATACTTAATTAAATGAAATAATTTTATTATATTATTTATTTATATTTTATATCATGTAAAAAGCATAAGAAAAGTCCTAAATTAAGCCTAAAGGAAACACAAAAGAACTTCCCTGATCCTTGGCAATGTCTGAGAAATTCATTAGAGATCCCTGAATTTTATGAAGTAGGAAGTAAACATGACTGGAGAAAAAGGTTATGCTATCATAAAAAAAAATGCTTCGCTTATTCAGAAAAGCGTAGCTCAATTTTAATTGACTCCACAGGAGCTCGAGATGTACAGCACTAGTGACTGTCCTCTGGTATGCTCTGTAAAATTAATGAAGCCTCATTTGAAGAGCTTACTAAGCTATTTCAGGACCGTGGCTGGGAAGTGGGGTGGGATTGATGGAGTTAAGGACAGCATTAACAGAGCTGCTGTTTAGGAAAGCAAATCAGATTGTGACCTGTGCAATTAACTGCAGCTCCTTTGAAAGAGAAAATATTTCAAATATTCACTTCGAATACAAAGGAACAGCACCTCATAGACAGTTATTTGGTTTCAGGTTACCAATTACAGAACATGGTGCTTTCTGCAGCTTCCTTTAGGCTATTTTGCATGTTTTCTTTTAGGAATCCCAGCACTGGAAATCTCCAATGACACTGGATCACGGTCCTGAGTATCACAGAAAAAATGAAGTTGTCTGGCTAAAGAGCTGTCCCTAGTTCTGACTGAAGCATATTGTGAGAAATGGCATAAATAACCCAGAGACACCAAACAGCAGTGCTCCAAACCATGCATTTTGAAATCCAAATGAGTACAGGATGCAACTCCTTCTCATTTATCTGCTCTCCTACACATCATTTGACAACAGGATTTATAGCACTGTGCCTCATTAACTAATCCTACCGACTCACTCAAAACAAGAACTTTCCCTTAAAATTCCTAAGAGGACCACGAATAAAATACACAGTCTTAAGGCTCCTCTTGCAAGTCCTTCACAAAGTGTGAAACAACATTTGGAATGGCAAATACTGTGAGAGACATAAATGAAAGCCTTTTTTCTAAAGTTAGAAGAAAATTTACTCAGTCAATCAGAACAGAAAACTGAGTCAGACCTTGTGAAAAGCCAGGCTTTACTGGACAGTAATGATATATATCTCTCTCTGAACTTGGATTCAGTAGGGCATGAATCAAATGAATGCTTGCAAAATGTAGGGAGGCACACAGGTAAAAGATTATACCAAAATCCCATGTAAACACAGAGCATAACAGGCTTCAAAAATAATCATAGTAATTAATATGGAAGTACCATTCCAATCAATATTTTTTTCAGGATGGATAATGTGATAGTTGATGGTCATACCACATGACAATGATTTTTTTCATTGATAGCTCAAATGCTAATTAAGATCCATAAAGATGCTTTCTGACCTAGAGCCAGAAATTCTACAAAAGAAAACAATACCTAGTCCTTAGCCTGGTCCATTTGCACAGCTGATGGATTTGTTTTGTTTATTATCTTGGTGCCTTCCCCACAAGGAGGTTCAGGGGCTTCTGACACTTCACAAAGACATTGAGAGAAGTGGAGTTCTTCAAAGAAATTCTCATTTAATTTGAAACAAACAGTACTATCATGTGAAAAGCTCTCAGCTGAGCAAAAATTGCAGCCCTGAAGAGCCATATTATTGATCTGAGGACATCCCCAGAATAAAAAGCATTCTGTCTTAAGGAAAGGAGACCATGAGGGAGCCTCTGTAAAGAAGATGTGTTATCAGACACCAGCCCTGGATGATGCACACAAAAACAGTCTTAAAAAGAACTGATTGAAAATTTCCTAATCATAATAGTTCTCAAATTTCTGAAAGTTTGAAAACTCCAGAGCATTGAATAACTGATTAGTTTATTCTGTTTTATTAAAACTCAAAGACAGACAACCTGTACCTAAGTTATCCTGACATCAGTATCAAATAAAATAATGGCACATTAAATCCAGGATTCTTTCCACAAAAATAGTGGCTGGCAATATAGTTAACACCTAATAGCACTTCAGAGAACATAGATCTTGTTAAAAAAATTATAGTGTTATATCTGATAGAGGCAATTCTGCTGAAACTGTGTATTGGGTTTTTGTCCAAGGCATTTGATTTATTTTATGACATCCAAAGCTTACATTAAACAGAATTAATGGGAAACACATTAGGAGGATTAAAAACAGTATCCCTAAAAAAATAAAGAGGTAGATATGTTTATTATATACAACTATCTTTGAGAAGAATTGATTCCATCTTGATTTTGACCTTATTTCTAAGGCTGACTGGGAAGGAAGCTGCCTAGTGGACTCACACCTCTGCAGGACAACTTGATGCTCAACAGGCTCTCTACAACTTATTTGGCTTTCACAAAGAATGCAACATTTAATAAAATAGTACATGAAAAAAAAACTCAAATGAAATTCTGGGATTGTCACAGCAGAATAAATTCACCTTAGTCAGCTACATCCTCATGGAACTGTACTAGATGCAGAACCAACAGTAATTTATTTTATCATTATGAGACTAAATGTCAAAATTCTTATACTATTGCATGTTTTTAAAAGTAAATATTTTCATCATCTGCCCTATCTCTACATGAAGAACATGGAATATACATCTGCTGAAATGATTAATCCATACATTTAAAATCACAGTTTGGATGTATATACGAATAATATAAATACAGCCCTCAGTGACAACACTATTATATAAATACAGCACCATGATAATCTCGTTTGTTTGTTTTTTTTTTTTTTTTTAATAAAAGCAGTATTTCTTATAAATAGTTTCACTAAGACTAGTGTTTCTGGTTTAGGTTCAACACTACTGAGGGTTTTGTTCAAGATCAGGGTATGAGTTGGCAAGAAATGCAGCTCTATACTGTGCCTGGCATAATATAAATTGTTCCAGGGAATGTCAAAGTACAGGCAAACTATCATAAAATGAAAAGAAATCAATGCAAAACTTTTCCTACTTGACAAGCAGCTTGACCCCCATCAATTCTGCAATAATGTCTTTACCTCCATTTATTGAATTTACCCCCATTTATTGAAATGACAACATGCTACCATGTCTAAATGCTACAGAATTCCTTTGTAGCACACAGTTACACATGGTATGTTCACATAAAGAAAAAATAAATAAAACCAGGCCCTCGTAAATTCTAATGAAAAATCCTGTATTGTTTAGGGGGAAAATGGACTAACTTCCATCCTTAAATACATCCCCATCACTGCAAATCAATGCCTGAATTGTTCTAGTGCAAGAATTGGGCCCTGTCTGTATTGCCTTTAATGATTCAGCTTTCTGACAGCAGGATGCTGAATGGTGGTGGTTTATTTGAAGAGTATAAACTCTAGTTTCACATGTCACTGAAATTAAGCAACTCATTATTTAAATTACATAGGCTGAGTTGAAAGGACACACAGCCACATACTTTCAAGTCTCCTGAATTTTAGTCCAGTGCCCTATTCACTTTCACATCAATATTGAGCCAACTTTTATTAGTTGGAAGTTTGCCTCTTTTATTGGTGGCATTTTCATCTTTAGACCTGTACATGACACAAAAATCTCCAGGCTGCTTATCACATTTATTCTTTATCTCCCATGGAGTAACTCTAAGAGTCTCCCTGTGTGCCTCAAGATGTTGACACAGGTGCTCTCTGCATAATTCAGCAGCAAGTCAAGAGAAGGGAGCTGTGTTCTTCATGTGAATGAGCCAAGGGGGTGTGAAATGTTTTGTCATTTCTGCAGGTCTCTAAATCTGGGATATTTTACAAGAGACTGCAGACCAATAGAGATATATGAGACATGATCAGTCAACTAAGTACTAAAAAGCATCTGTGTAGAACTTGGAAAGATCCAGCAGCTTCAGGAACAAGTGGGACCTCCTTGGTAAAGTATAAAAGCAGGAATCCTGCCCTGGATGAACTTTAAGAATATATGAAAATATAGAGAAGCATCACAGGCTCACTAAAGCCACAGGACTTAAAAGATCACTGAATGTGAGCCTCCACTACACTGTGCATATTTCATCTTAGCCAAGCCAGACTTGTATTTCTACCTAGTCTATTCCATTCTCAGAGGTTTTAAGCAATGATTTTTGACCTGTGAATACACACTGAGTTATTCTTTAGCCTCAAACAGTCATCATGGCAACCCAAGCTTATTATAAAACTAAAACCTGCATTGCCATCATGTTCACTGAGATTAATGTGAATAATCTCTGCAGCTGCTAGCACTGATGAGGAGCAACAGAATCATCAGCACTTATCTGAGTGTAAAAAAACCCGATTCTTACTAAATTCACAGTACGGTTAATGTACGTTTTGTTTGCCAAACAAAAGTAGTTTGGTAAAATATTTGCTAGATTTTTATTTTTTGTTGATAGTAACACTTATTTCATGGTAACTTCTGGGAAAACATGTGTGGCTCAATCAATTTCAATGGATACAGGCCAAGACCAACTTGCTAGAACCTGGCTCAAAAGTCGTTTAGAATTTACTAATACTGATATTGAATAGTTTGACGAAAAAAAATTATTTATAAAGAAGGTACAAAGACTGCTAATTGCTGGTTATTTGCACAGAGCCCTGTAAATCTTAGCCTCAGCTAATTGCCCAGAGGAGATCAGCACTCAGGCAGTTTTGTGCATAGAAACCATCAGGCATTAAGGCAATTTATCAAACAGTCTTGAGAGAGCAAGTAGTGTCAAAAAGTGAAGGAAAGAGAAGGAAATAATTCAGGCAATGCTGAAAATCTGTTCCGTAGTATCTAGAATAAGGAGACCTCAGGGTAGTCTGAAATTGCTGACAGTGTTAACCTGGAGATTGTTAATGCTTGTTTTCCCACTGAAAATATTTACTAAGTTTTGGTTTGTTTAGCGAAAATTCTGATTTGCAGAACAAACAGCAGCAAGGCAGAGTCCTCCTCTTCCTTATATTTTATGTTTTTTCAGATGCAAACATGCAAGAAGGTCGATACCTTGCAGTCAACACATATGTCAATCAGCCTTTGCTGTACACTGTATTATTAGAACTGCAGATGGCATTTCATCAAATTGATTATAGAAAATGTCATGCTAATTAAAATAGAGAATGCTTTCTGATTTAATGAACAGGGGGTGCTAGACAATTCTTTGTCTAATGAAGTGTTTACTAATTAAAAAAATAGTCATTTACAAAGGTATTAGAGACCAAATTTCAATATGTTAGTAAAATCACGTGTCAGCTGGGCAAGATTTCCACTGCTCTTCTAAAAGTTTTGGCTGTTATTAGTAATGCTCTCAAGAGAAAAATTATTCTGCACTAGTTTCATAATGCAATGTACTCTTGGAATGTATTCCTCCAGACAACCCTTCAGAATATAGATTTCCTATTCAAAATGGCTTGCAAAGTTGTACACACAGGTAATTCCTGTTTTTTTCTGATCCCTGCTTCCTTTTCCCATCCATGCCCAATGCAAACAAACCAAAAACCAGATGGAGATCTTACGGTGCAGGAGCTACAGGAACGGAGGTGGCAGAGTGAGAGCAGCACCCGGCCAGGCACAAACGAGTTAGCTCTGCTCTTTCTACCTCCTTGAACTTCAGAATGAAGTCACCAGGCACAGATTGACCTAGAAAATTCAAATTTCCATCCATACTCAATGTATCTTCCTCTTTTCCTAATCCGGTCATTGGTTTGCAGAGCAAGTCAAGTTCAATTCATGCCAATTTTCAGTGGTCCCAGCTACTTTAGCATATCGTGTATGAAAATCTTCAACTCTGCTCAACAGCCAATATTCATTTACAAAATCCATTTCTTCCCTGCCATGCAACTGCACAGGACCATGCCTCAGAATCACACTATCCCCATGCCCACTTCAGACAGAAGAGAGGGACCAGACAGCTCCTGAATGTTAACAAATCCACTGGGGGATTGATTTACAAGAAAAAAAAAGGGGGGAAAAACCAAAACAGTGAAATATATAGTGCAGTCGAGCCAAGCCTCTGGAGTCAGAACTGAAGCAGATGAGGAAACATTCAGTGCAGAGCAGTGGGAGGCAATAAAGGAGGACAGTGACCAGCAGCCACAGGTCGTAATGTCTGTGACAAGCTCAGCTGGAAGAACGTCACTGTCTGCTTCTTAAGTCACTTCTAGACACGTTGGAAAGATGGAAACACAAGGGAATTACTTCACAAAGGCAGATAAATTGAAATGCAGGTGAGCACAGAGAATGCAGCTGAGTAAAGCTGCAGCAACTGTCCTGGGGCTCCACCCAGACATGCTGAGCAGTCCAGGTGTGCCAGCTCAGTTTTCACAGCAAGACTAAACCAAATATTCCTCTGCTATGTACTGCCATGGTAATGGAAAGCTGCTCTAATTTAGAATTTTTACAGAGTTTTTCCTAGAAGTTCATCCAATCGCTCGTAACTTAAATTGTAACTGTTTGAGGGCTTTGGTCCTGGTACCCCTGGCACAGAGCTTGAAGCTATTTCCTCTCCAGTGTTCCTGGATGAATAAATTGTCACGCAGATCTCTTCTGCTCCCCTGGTATTCTGCTTGGGAGTGAGCATAGCACCTTTACATGGATCTGCTCACTGAAAGCTTCTCAAATCAAGGCTGGCCCAGAAGGATCTCTCTCATCCTCCGTTTCAAGAGCACGCTCAGAATAACACAACTGTTGTCCTTGTAAATCAGCCTTCTGATTTGTTTTAGTATAGTAGTCAGTTCTCACGAACTGTAAGATAAACAAGAATCATGTTTGCATTCCTTTGTAAAAGATATCACCTGATGGACTTCTCAAGTGACCAGTGAAAATAGAGAGGTGTAACCTGTCTATCCAATCTCTGATCACTGTCCAGAAACTTATATATACAAAGTCAACAATAAACTAGAATCTTCTTCTTCCTTTCTTCTTCTTTACCTGAACACCTTGTTATATGTGTTACTGTGTGTTTCTGTCTAGGTCACAGTAACACACAACTACATCTGAGCTTCACCTTTCAAAATCTTCATCTGCAAGCAAGATGTTGACATTGTTTAAGGAGTTGTCTGACAATTAGAAAAAGGTTGAATGAAAATAAATGTTGTGCCGTAATTATTGTCCTATAAGAAGAATTAAAAGTCCCCCTCATTTTAGAACACAACTGGTCAAAGAACTAAAAAGTAAATTAACAAAAATAAATAAAAATGCAAAGATCTAAGCGTGTGCCAACATAAAGTTATCTGACCCAAAGAGCAATGAGTTAATATGACTAAAGCACAAAATGTGACTGTTTCTACCATTCCTCCCCATCCCACTATTCATAATGCAGAAATCTCCTTCTGAATCTCTGTCATTACTTGGAGGAAAATGTCAGGAATATTCATTTCCCCCCTTAGAACAAAGCACTAAACATGATTTCATTGTGTTAAAAGCTAGGATAATAGACTTCAGTCTATTAGTCCATTCCAATTTGTTTGAAATACAATTAACAGTAAGTCAGCACTGAAAGAAAAGGAAAGGAAGTGGCTGCATTCATGGCAGAACCTTCCTTCTAGGCCACATCACTGCTCGAGTGCCACACAACTCTGGGTACCTACACTTTTCTTTAGCCATGCTAAAAAAAGACAGAGAAAGAGATAGCCTTCAAATTAGACAAAATGCTAAAAAATCATTAAAGATGATGACTGGTGAAACTTCTAACACTGGTTTTCTCAGCCCACATTACACAGTGATGGTGAAACATCAAACATTGTTATTTTGCCAGCTCCAAAATTCTGACAAAACTCCTCAGTTTTCCCAACTACGTGGAAACATTTTTGCTCTCCTGCATTGTACCAAGGGACAGTACTGAGCCAGCTTGGCAACGGACTCAGACAGCTGTTGTCCAAATAGCGTACATGTCCCTGGACCACTGAGAAAATTAGGGAGCAAATTCTCCATTTTGGTCACTCATCCTCTTCCGGACTCTTCCCCAGAGGGATGAATAAAGTACCACAATAGAGCAGCACTTCTCTGGCAGCCTTGGGAGTGGGCCTTTCTGCTGAGCCGAGCCAGATGGAACACGGACAACTCCACTCTGGAGCCGGCAGCATGGCCGGGGCCGGATTTCACACAGACTGCTGAATTGGCAAGGCTGCACTCTGGAGAAGACAGTGATTTCAATGAAGGGAGATTTATATGCTTCTCTACTCCTATATAATTGCAAATCTCAAATAAAACTGAGTATTTCAGCTTGCAACAGGAATGTCAACTCCCTAAGCCTTCCAAACAATCACTCCTGAGCGCTCACCATCGTCCCTACTTCTGCAGCGCTCCAGATGCCACTGGCATTTCCTAGAAAAGCCCAACGAGTGAGGAAATTAAAATTCAATGGCTATGTACATATCCCAGTAAAAGGCCAGTCTCTGGAGCAGCCATAGTGCTGCAGTTTTCTCACTCCCTTTTGTCCCCATGAGGGCATCTCAGCAAGCAGAGTCAGGCAGCGCTGGTGGCTCAGTGCCAGCCCCACGCCCAGGCACTGAAACCATCGCAGCTATGAGATCCACAGGGCCCCAGGGCTGTCCTTAACAAGCTCTGTATTCCAGCTCCTGGGAGTCTGGCACACCCAGCAGAGCACATCCAAGGCAAACAGGGTCATGGAGGAGGATTTCCAGGTGTACACTGACAATGCCGAAGGAGGAACAAAATATTTTATCATAAAAATAAACAAAGGTAGGCAACTTTCTGTCCACAATTATTTAACTTGCTTCTTCCAAATCTCATTCTAATTTATGAGAACAACATTTTGGTTAAATGAAGATCATTCACTCGTTAGAATTATCATGCACCCAGTAATACATAAATCACATCAAGGCATTGCTTTGTGATTTTATTTCTATCTTTTTGTGAACCTTAAACACTTGTCTACATTAAATTATTTCTACTGATCAGTTATCTGTGATTTGAATAGAAATTACAGATTCAAGAGTTGTTTCTTAAGTGCCATTATGAATTTTTGCCCAGAAATATTAAATCCTGTGTATCTAAATTCAACTCACAAAATGAAAGCAATTTAGGTGTGTTTTTCATATGTGTTCATAACCTAACACTGAAGTTCGTAGGAAATAACCATGCCAGGTAATTGGAAAATTAAATGGTGACTTTGTAGGTACCTAATCAGCATAGATATGGAAACACAGATTTGGCACCAGCATTTGAAAACACTGGCAGAATTCCCTTTGGCATTCATCCATTTGGGATGCCATTGTTTCGTCTGTCCATGTAATTCCACTGTTCTGCTGGAGTGTGGGGAATTGGACAGGCAGTGCCAGGGACTGCAGGATCACCAGGACAGTGCCTGGCCTGACCCAACAGGTCCTGCCCTGCCTGGCACACTCTGGGTAAACTCCCTAAGAGCAGGAAGCAGGTCTGGAGTGGAAATGACCTAGGAGAGCATCTCGTCCTCAGGATCCAAACAGAAAACTCAGGTGTCAGCTCAAACTCACACAAACAAGCCTCCTGATCAAAACACATCAGCATTAAGCCTGTCATGCTGGCCTGGAAAGGATTCTGATTGCATTTTGGAGCCCTTGCCAACAGATTTGATTTGGCTCAGAGATGAAGTCTCAGTTCCAAACAGAAAGAGACACAAGCAATTAAGTCTCTATCTTAACATTATCATCATGTGCTTCACTTTGCTTCTTTCAGAATTACAAAGGTGGCACACTGGTAAGGGACATTTTGTGCAGCTTATCTCTACAATTAATTTAAAATAAAATGTAGCTGAACAGGAATATTACAAGGAGAAGAAAATCAAGGAAAGGTTGAACAATGGCATTCTTGGCAAGCCAGCAACTGTTCTTTACCTGCACGGACATTTAGTGGCAATTTGGCAGCATTCCCAACCAAAGGAGGAGCACAGACCTCCTCCAGGTGTGATGTGCAAGTGAAACTGTAGACCTATTCTTCATGCTTTAGTCATACATGAGTTACAAAGAAAAATATTTAAATTATGTTTCCCAATTTACACTAATAATTGCTCCCAGGAATTACACTTCTTACCTGCTTCTGATCAGAGAATTCAAGCAATTCAGCTTTTACTTTCCATTTGAATTAGACTCCCCTTTCAGATTAACATTATTATTAATTTTATTAGTTTCTGGTTTCCCCTAAAAGTGTCATTTTTTCATTGAAACACTAACCTCAATAGTAAGTCCATACTTGTTCAATAACTGCTTTAGGCGCATAGAAAATATTCTGTTCAAAGTTTAACATACCTGTCTGGATTTTTTTTTTATTTTTGTACCATAAAAAAAGAGGAAAGTAGTGGAAGGATTGAATAAAATAGAGTGCTACAGCTGAAAAATACATACCTGATGTTCATAATTAGCAATTATTAAATGAATCTAGAATAAGCACCATTACGTTATGAGGAAATCCTGAATAGGAAGACTCTTGCATTTTCTTTTCTACTCCATTGCCAAGGATATAAGGGCATGCAAGAAGGGTTGATCCAAATACATTAGCAGGTACTAAATTTGTTTTGGTGTAACTTTGCTTTTGGCAGAACACCCATACTTTCACGCCTAAACATTTGGCTTTGGAAGAATGTTAAACATCTTTCTAAATGAGGGATTTAAAATATGTTTACTATACTCATTTTTATCATCTTTAGTAAACATTTTCCTGATGCTGAAATTGTCAAACAGATTTTGTTATTTTCATTTTTCACTCAATTTAAAAAAAAAAAAAAAAAAACTCTTCATGTACCTAATTGAAACACAGACAGAAATGCTCCCATATTTCCCAACTGGAGTTCACTGTTGGTAGCTCTAAAGACAGAGTTCAACATATCCATAGAAGTATATGAATTTGCTATTGTCCTCCAGATTATATATTCCAAGTACATAAAGGCTGGACTGTCGGAACTGATGGAGGCAGAATAGATTGCACTCATTTTATGTGGTAGATTCAGAGATTTCAGGGCCAAAAGAGCTCATTATGTACTTCTATCCTGAATTCTTTCAGAGCCAAGATTACAGGATTTTGACCTGCAATTCTGGCACCAGGCCTGTAATTTCCTGTTGGTTTTTCCTTTATAAAGGGCATGCAGGCTTGCTTTAAACACTTCAGTGAAGAATCCACTATAGCTCTTGATATAATATTATGAGCTGACTAACGAAAAAAACAAATGCTACTAGGATGCCATTAACACCTTACTTAAAGACCTTGCACTATAATAATGCCTGGGGGAATTAGCAATAAAAGAAACCCATTTAATTTTACAGTGTAATGTGAACCACACTAAGGAGATGCCAGAAACTGGAACCTATTCTGCTCTGTTCTGTAGAGTGCCCACTTGAACTGTCTGAATCCAGTTTAGGTCACTGAAAAAATTCACTGTTAGGGTAAAAACACAGGTTATGTGATACAGAGATGTATCCAAAGACCAACTACTCAGTTTCTATTACATAATTTAATTAAATGTGCATATAAATTTCTACATTCCATATAAAATCACATGTATTCAATCTGGAAGAGCAGAAACATTCCTTTTTCTGCTATGGCATTTTCCCTAAACATGAAGCCCAACAGGAAGTGACAGCATTATTGTCTCTGTAACATTTACTTTCATCTGAGACTAAAAAAAAGCAGCACTGTATCAGCTTTCAACACACAGCCCTGCACAGGAAACCAGGTATTTCCACATTTTTTTCTCCAAAAACAGAACCCAGAATTGGAGCTTCCCAGGAAGGAAACTACTTTCTAGGAGGAAAATAGCTACTACATTTAAGGATAGATGTCTTGTTTCGAGCAGATGCCAAGAACCCTTGGCCTGATACCAATGACTCCAAGAAAGACTTTTCCTATTCCTTACTCAGCAGCCGGGCAGAGGAAGAAAAGCTTCCAAGCTCCCTGGAGTGAAATATCAGCATTGTGAGCCTATGCTCAGTGAGGAGGACATGCTTGGCATATTTGTTTTTGGGAGATGAGAAGAGAGGAGAGAGAAGCGGCTTAATTCTCACTTTAAAAAAAAAAAAAAAAGAGGGAAAAAATAAAGAGAAAATATAGAGAAATAGAGTAAATATTGGCAGGAGAAGACTACTTATTCCATACAGCAAGGAAAGCAGCTTGGAGAAAACTGTAAATTTAAAAATATTTGAAACTCATCACTGACAAAGTTTGGCACAGCTTGGATCTGGCACTTGCTTCAGGACTTAATTACTGTTCTCCTTACCTCTAGGAGAAATGTCAGGAGTATACTACATATAAAGCAAAGAAAAATATATTCATTTTCAGTAAATAAGCAATACCTACAGGAGTACCTATTATTTTTGACTATGAAAAGACAAAAAGCTGTCACTCATGCTTCTGCAGTCTTATAGCCAGTTAAACACTCTCCTTCTGAAACACCACAAGGAATGGAAATAAAGCATAACGTGAGAAACAATCTGCATCCACATTTTTTTCTGCTAGCTTTTTAAGACAAAAAGCCTTTGAAATCTTTCAGCACAGAGTTGTTTCTAGGTGCTACTAATTAGTATCTGAGATTCTATTGCATTTTTTTTTTGCTTGTAAAACAGACACTTGGGGTGATAAACAGTCCAATGCTAGCACCCTAACAGAGGTGGTAGTTCTAAAGACAAACTTAACCCTAACAGAGCTAAATGCTAAAGTGAGTGGCATCTAACTCTGTACAGCATTTATTTTTACTATTTAATTGACAATGTTCATACACCATTTATGAATGCAATAAAAAATCCTAAAAATATTTAGAAATTGTAAATATTAGCTACATTGTGTCAACCACACGAGGATTTCTTATATCCTTGTATAATACAATACCCATCCTTCTTAAGAGCATACTCATCCTGTTGTGAAGTTCTACTGCCTGTCTGGTAAGTGTTCATACACTACATTATTCAATATGTCCAACGAAAATCAATCATGTCATATAATGTGATTACTCATCACGCACCAAGAAAATAGTGTCCATTCCAGAATTTCACACACAGCTTATTGAAAAAACAGAATACAGTTCACAAAGCAAGGATATGAAGTAAACTCTTCTGAGTAGCAATCAAACAATGCAGTGCCTACTAAAATCCTGAGTTTCCTGCAAAATAGAAGAGGTCAGGGTGAGATCCAGCACTGTGGGACACAGCAGCAGCTGAGGTGTGTGGCTGAGCAGGAGAGGGAGAGGACAAGGATGAGAGTCACATACCTGGGAAAGGCTCATGGCTCAGACCTGGCACAATCACTTAATCTACATCATGAATTCATTTAGATTCACTTGTGCACCAGCGATGCTGGCCAAACTAATATATAAATAATCAATATAATTGACAACATCTATCGGCAAGTGCAAAACTAGTGATTTTTTCCCCTTTAAATAGGTTTTTCTTCCATAATTATACTTTAATGAATGCTTTTTGTAAATATCAAATGAAACAGTTGAATAATAAGTCAGTTTAGAGGAAATGTTAAAATATTTTAAAGCTTAATACATTAAGACAACTTCTGGCTGGTGAGTCACAGAAGCAAAACCCTGAGAGCAAACCCCAACAGTGACAAGGGCACTGCTTTCTACATCACTTACACTGCATCACATCCAGAGTGTTTTGCCTGTCACCCAGAGCAACTTCAGCTATAAAAGAATCCTGCCTGGCTTTGTATCCTTTGAGGACAAAAAGATTTTGAGCAGCTTGAGCAGAGAACCAGTTTATAATACATTATTTTGGGATTGCTCATGGTGCCACTGGCAGTGATGGAAGTGCACCCTGATGCTTTCTTTAGATGGCAGCAAAAATTGTGGTGGCCAGGAGGATTCCAGCCAGTCATATTTTACATTTGGGCAGCAAAAAGGATGGACAGTATTTCTGACCCAGTTATTATGATAGGTTTATTTATGCCCCTGCATCCTTCCATTGGTAACATTCTCTAACAAAGATTGAAGGGATGCATGCAAAACACCAGCTCGGAGAGGCAGCTGTGGGAGTCATTCCAGCCCAGGGAAGGGGAACCAAAAATGAGATTCTGCAATGTATTCCATGGGAGAAACTGCTGTCAAGTCTAGAAAAATACATAGTTTCTACTTCTCCTTCTGCATTTCTGCTGTAAAGAAGCCTTTTCCAACAGCCCTAGGTTGCATCAAACAGAAAGTTAAAGCATTTATTATTTATTAGTCTAACTCTTGGACTACTGGGGTTTCTTTCTTTTTCTTTTTTTTTTCTTTTTTTTTTTTTTTTCCCACTCTTTCAGGTTTTTTTTAATCAGGCTTAATTCTATTTACATCCAATTTTTTTCCAGCTAACCTGAAGGCTGGAAGAGAAATGGGTGACACTTATGGGGTTGGTTACTTGATGAAAGTTCTAGAGCAACTCATACAGTCAGAGACCAGAAACAATGGCACCGAAGAGTAAAGGGTCTGTTAAAGTCACCAAACCTGACCTCTTGCACATCACACTGGAAAACTAAACTATCAAAAAGACATAAATGTTTCTAAAAAGGCAGCAACAAGAAGACATAACTATGCCAAACAGAATATAACTTAAAATAACATGTTTAACAGCAGTAAAAGTGTACACCAGTCTATACCCCAGCACCTCATTAGTACTATAAAGGTATTTGTAGATTCGATTTTTCTTTAGAGAAGATTATCTGAACTCATTAAACGTGACACAAGAACCAATAAATAAAAATTTAAACAGGGTTTTACAGATACAGTAATGGAAGAATCTAAGTTTTTAATTTCTCCCTAAGGCTTATAGCTAGAAGAAATTTAATTGCAATCAAATGGGAAAAAAGCCTCACACAAAAACTCCCAACCAAAATCAATAATCAAACCCAAACCAAACAACTAAAAACAAAATTCAGTTTTTTGATATTCCACATTCAAGCAAAGAATCAGCAGCTGTCATATTATACAACAAGAGATAGAACAAGAAGAGAAGCCAGATGCCCTTACAGAGAAGGACACTCAGTGCACAAAACATGCTTCCAAATGTTCTTCATCTTGGTGGGAAGCATCTTCTACAAGAAGCAATAGATAAACTCTCTTAACTGATATGATGATAGAAAGCATGCACAATGCTGCAGAAGATAATTGGCATTGCTTGTGGCAGAATCAGAATGAATGTTTACGATCTAGATAATTTTTTTTTTTAATTAAATTAAAAGTATTTACTTGCTTATACAGACAACAGGCCAAAATTCTTGCAGGTTGTTCACCGGTGAATTCCTTAAATTAATCTCTCCCCCTCAGAGGAAATGACTAACAGTAAGAAGGACTATTCCCATTCTGGAAGATGTAAGAGATTATTTGAGCTCACCAGCTGGTGATTCCTGTAACAAACAGAGATATAAAAACCCAAATATTCCCATACAATGGAAGAGTTAGCACTTTATATGGTGCTACGTGTACTACCTCAATTGTAAATTTGCCTTTTAAAGCTACATACTAATCAATTTATTATGGTGTGTGGTATCACCAGGCAGACTTCCCATTTAAAAAAGCCATTTGGAGGGTTTTAATAAATCCTTATCACTTGGAGTCCAGTTTATAACTGTGCATAGTATTTCTTAGCACAGTTTATCCCAATATTGATGTGAGCTAGTAGGATAAGCTATAATTATTTAAGTAAAAGACACGGGGCTTTGAGATTAAACTGGCTTTGAGACAAAATACTACATCCAGCTTAACTAAGCACCCACATCAACAACACCTGCAGGGAACAGTGGCAGTCCAAGAGAGAAAATGAGAGCTTACAGCTTAAAATTCAGCTTCAGAATTCTGAAATATCTGAATCCTTACAGCGATACAGAGCATTAACTTCCAGTCTCTGCAGATTGTATTCTGATATTGCCTATCACATGCTAGCCTGTGATATTTCTTTTAATGGGAAAAAGTACATTTTATAGCATATATATCAGATACAACATTAGCACTTCTTCCACAAATTTGATATACAGTGATCTTAGCACTGAACATAACAGAATCAGAGCCACTATAAAGTACATTAAACTCCTGTTTTTATTTTAATGATGTCCTATTTTTAATGCCTTTTTGTAACAGAGAGAGGAGACACCTGACTTTTCCCTAGACCTGTTGTGATGACTGAAGATTCCTGCACTTTTAACTTCTACCAATATTAACTGATACTGCAGAAAGGTTGCAGAGAGAAGTCTGAAAAAGCTGGGCAAAATAAGAGGTGTATAATACATTTCATAGATCTACAGTTAGAAGTTTTCACTAATTCCTCCAAAGGATTATTTTTTAGTTCTAAAAGAGAAATTACCTCTGTGGCAGAAGCTGGAGGCTCCTCAGAACTGGCTGAACCACACTAAGAGTTGGATCATTAGGAGAGTAAGTATTTTGGAGAAAGAGAAGAGGAAAATAAAATCACTTAGACCAGCTCTTGAAAATAGAGTTCAAGGTGTATGCTTCAGCTGGAGATGTTTTTCCACTATGCCTTTTGACATAACAGATGGCACTGTCATCCAAGCAAGCACAAAATTAGGTTCAAATCACCTCACTGGCAATCACAACAGCTTTAAGCCAAGCTGTAGGAAGTTGGATCTGACTGACATTACAGGTAACCTGCCCCTGTCTTAACCTTTGTGTGGGTTGGTTCTAACTTTTCAGACTGATTGAAAGAAGACTGAAAAGAGTTTTGCCACATCTCTAAAAAATGTCAGAAATACTACAAGATAGAACTTTGTTGTCCTTCCTGTTCCATGAACTGCTCCTAAAACACTATGTAATTCAGAACTTTACATTTGTTCAAAATAACTTAAGACCTCATTTACCTCAAAGTTTCCTCAGTTGACAAAAATCCTTAAGCACCTTGGTATTTGAGCTGCCCCACAATCAGCATTTTGACATTAATGCACATCCTTCCCTCTCTCTTTCTTCAGTTCAGCTGCTATAGCAAAACATTCAGTCAGTTTTTTCAGCTGAAAATGAGCATGCTTCATGCTGATATCAGAAAGGACAAACCACAATCACTTCAGCACCCACAGCAGCCAAACTTTGCTTTAACTACATGCAACTCTTGAAAAAGAACTGAGAACTATTCTATCTGGGATCAGTCAGTCCTGTGAAGGAAAGGCTCCAGTCACACAGGTGCTGGAACAATCCTACTTCTCCCTTTAATTGTCTCAATTTTACTGAAGATGAAAAAGTAACTCGTAGAGATGGCAACTCCAGGCATAAAGTGAATGCAGAAATACAATTTATATTCTTTGGAGATGCCCTAAAAAAAATCCCATGATGAAATCTAATATTAACTTCAGTATAAAATCAGTGTATTTCCACAGGCACCGTAAGTACATATAGTATTGTATATACATTTGATACCAACAAACTTCTTTCAAAAGGAGTTACAAAAGTGAATATATTCCCCTTTTAATTTGGATGATTAAAAGCCTCTTGCTTCAGTGATATGTACCCCTACAAACCCCCAACTGGGCAAGCAGAAGAGAACTAAAAGCCACTCTTTTCTCACTACTGTTGCAGGTTCACAGGGAGTAGAAACAATTAAAACTATCGGTAGAAATTAATTGTTGCTTAGATTTTTTCAATTCTCTCCCTGGGGATGGAAAGGTCTGCAGGTCACTTGTACTCTCCTTTTCCTTTACAGATAAATCAAATAGATTGATTTGTCTTGATACGGGGTAGAAAAATCTTAGGCATAAAGAAGAGAAAGCCTACCCAGTAGAAGAATCCATTTTTTTCATTAGTTATTTTTTTTCTTTACAAATGTATCATTTCCAGCAGCAAGAAGACAGACTGAATACAAACATTATCTGACCTGTGTTACAAACAGGTAAACCACCTGGCTACCACCAACAGATCTTGGTTGCTGGATGCTTTTTACTAAATGCATATTAGAAAAGAGCAGTATTCCTGACAAATCTCTCATCTCTCACCAGAGATTTTATAAGAAATGTAAAGAAACATGGTATAATCATACCTGCTGGGCTGTGTATTTTTCACAGGATGAGCTGTTCTGGAATTAGACTGCCTGTAAGTAGCACTCAAGTGTTTTTTCAGTGTGCTTCTTTGTCACATACACCCCGTGCCCACCAGAAGACTCGGGATGCTATTGTCATCTTTGGTTCCTCTGCCTCTCGTGGCAAGGAGCAGTCACAACTCTTCATTCATCAGGGGAAGAGGAGGACCTCTTCTCTGAATGAAGAGGTTTTGATACTTCTAGAGTTTATCTTCTTTTCCTCAAATCCAGCTAGGATTCCCTTCTCTTTTTCCCTTCATTTTACCTCATTTCCTTTAGAAGAGGATTTATAAGGAAAAGCCCCACTGCTCACCATGACACCACATCAAGCACCAAGTGTTTGCATTGGGGTTCCAAAGAAACTCATGTTTCTTTTTCCTTTTATTCCTACAGCAATGTTACTTTCAGAGTTTGAAACTATTAAAGATTTAAAAGTCCCAAGAATAGTATTAGAAGCCCACATTTGAATATTAATGAACCAACATTAGCTGGTGCATCTCCAGCTGTTAAGAGCGCAAATATTAACATGTAGGAACACAAATTTCTGGTTATATTAAGCAGTATTTTAATATAATCTCCTGAAAAATAAGTAAACATTAGAGCACTTTAGATTGTGAGAGCTGCAGAGCAAACCTCAGGAGTAGCTAAAGGCCATCCTTTGGGTTCAATTATTGGGGTGCCTCAGCTCCCAGTGCCTGCAAACGTGGGACATAGTGTATGAACAAGCAGAAACTATAACACACCTCCTCTTCCTTCCCCACACCACTTTACCTCTTTCCATACCTCCTGATGTGTGAAAAAACAAACATAAAAATGTGACTTTACTGATCAGTGCTTCCTTACAAAGCACTGAAAAAACCCTCCCTATTTTAAGCAGAATGAAACCCACAGAAACATCCTGAAAGTTATAAAATGTGATTTCAGTGATCTGCGAAGACAAAAAGAAGTCTGTTAAATAAAGCTTCATGAATGATTCACAAGGCCCAGAACTCCCTCTATTTCCAGCAGTGATCTCAAGCCAGTTTAATATTTCTAGGTAAATAATTCATGTTACTTTTGTTTCTAGCAATAACATATTCTCAAAAATGCAGGCTGCACAGTATGCTCTGCTCTTTCCCTGGATTTTCAGGCTGTGCTGTCTGAGAGTACGTCGCTTAATTCCACTTCCAGGAGTGATCATCACCTGGTTTTGAGTATGAATAAAGAAGAATGAATAATGACCAAGGTTTCAGTCATAGCTTCAGCTGTGATATATTGAAATGGCCATGAACATGGAAAAGTAAAGTTGGTATCTGTACATTAGATACAGAATCACCACAAATGATGGAGTATTTCTGAGAGCAGGCAGACAGTGAGAATTGAATGCTCAGTATTTCCAAGGACAGTCCCATGATAATGTGGAAAGGCACAGAAAGATTTGAAAGGACATCTGAGTTAAGAATGGTCTCCTAATACAGACTTAGCTCTTGCACTTTGCAAGGATAAAGTCTACAAGAAGTAATGCTCTTTGTCTCAAAAATTGTCCTTATATATGCCACTTTCTGACTTGTTACAGGGAAGGCAATTATGTCACAAAGGTTGTTATTTAGCAGGTTTTTGCTACCATACTGGAAAGGATCTTCCTATGTGCAATAATATAGAGCTGTTGTATCCTACAGCACACTACAGCTGTCACAGAGCTGTAAATATTAAAAGCTTACTCCTATTAAAACAGCCAATGTTGAGACATTAAATAGGTACCGTTGCTTTATGCCTGGATTCTCAAGAACAATTATCCCACACAGCTTCAGCTACCAGAACGAGCAGAGAAGAATACCTTTCCTGAGCTAGAATTATCTTTACCTTCCCAAAAACAGTGGGAGACTGGAAATCTCAGTGTCTCATGATGTGGGCCATCATGGCAACCCACGATTATCCCAAACACCGCGGTGATTTACACCGGTGCTGCAGCACAGAAGAGTGAGGAACCGTGGTGCTTCTTGCTATTTGTCTCCAGAGGAGCACAGCAGCTGCTCACAATGACTACTCTTGTTATGTTTCTCCCTACCAGCTTTATGTCACAAAACTAAGATGCAAAGCCATTATGATCCACCAATGACAATGCCTGCTCAAATGCAGTGTGCTCGGATAAAGCAGCTATTATGTCACTCAAACGTGCATGAAATCACAAACTGGGAGGGAATACAACTATTCTGAGCACAGCTGAAATCCTATTCACTCAGATCAATAGGAACAAGTAGGCTAAGATCAATTACACCAAGCACAGTATCAAGCAATAATAATAGTATTGCGGTGATCAAGCGCACACACAGAAATAGGGAAGCTCGAGGTTGGAGCTCAAAGAGGGCTACGTTTTATTATTTGATATACAGTTGAAGCAGAGACAAAGAAAAAATGTAATTTTCAATAATATTTAATACATATGTGCAGATGGGAATACCTCCTACACATTACCTGTTTATTCACATTGGTGATCTGCTAAAAGAACTGTCTATTAATCACATATTTTACTGTTGTCAGCTTTGATTGCAGAATTGTCATGAATAATAAATAATTTCCTGTATCATCTCCAGAGGCTCAAGAAAAAGTACAGCAAATTCCTTTCATCCCCATATTTATCTCTCCCACAAATTTATGCCTCTTTCAATTTCAGTTCCCCCTCAAATGATGGATTCCAAGCTTGAAAAGGGGAACGTATGAGTTATCAGGGCATGCTTCACTTCTAAGTATCAATCACTTAGTCCCTCACTAGCAGTGAAATCTACTTTATCATCACTGGTGGAGATACACTTCGATTCCGACAGAAGCCAGACTTTTAACAGCAACCAACAGAAGAACAAAACAGAGTTTTCAGCAATTCTAATTGGTTTCAATGCCAGGGTAATTTCACCTAATCAACAGAGACAGATTCAAGCTGGAGCTCTAGATAGTTATTGATTCGACTTTGGATTTTTTAAAAAAGAAGAGAAAACATCTTTGCTTTGCTTCCAAATATTACTACAACTGTCATGTTTGAAGCTCTGGATTTTGCAATATTTAAAAGTCTATAATAATCTAAGATGATGATCTGATGTTATTAGTTCCGCTGACATTTAAGAACTTCTCCAATCATATATAAAAAAAAGAATCCCTCTCTCTGCCAACTTAAAAGTACAAAGATAAAAATAAATAACACAATTACATCAGTAATACAATTCATTATAATGCTATCATTAACTTAATTGACACTATGCAAATTTACATTAGCTCTGGATGTCCCTTTTATTTATAGGGATTTTATTTTTAAAGATACAAACAGTAACCATGCCAGATCAAATTTTGCAGTTTGAGTGGGTTTAATCTATTAATTAAACCTCCAAGATGTACTTTAAAAAAAACCTGGTGGAAAATTGCCAGTATTTCTTTGGAAATACAGGTAATGTTTACTTATGTTCTGGGTGCTGGCAGAAATGATATGCAGAATTTATAAGCACATTTTAAATATATTTTAAGTAACAATTCTGTTGTCTGCCTTATTCCTGTAAAAGTGAATTTCACTCTTTAGAGCAAAATTTTTCTAAGCACTGGTGCTAATTTCTCATGTTTATATCTCAGATTAGACATATCTTTATTAATTAATTAAGACAAGTTAATTCTTGTCTTTCTCACTTGTTCTGTCCTTCCAAGAGGCAAACTTGTACAACCCTGTCATTTCGGTGTGCAACACCACAGACAAGGGAGGAGTTTGCAATTGGGAGGTTTCCAAAAATCAGATTTCAGCCCTGTCTCCATACAATGCAGTCTGATATTAGCAGAGAATTCAAAGTTTAAGTACCTGATTATACCAAAAATAGGAATTCTCAATCTCTGTTAAGATGTCTTATGATAAATCCCAGCTCTAATGTTAGTCTGAGGAAAGATTTTCACATGCCAGCAGCACAGCAGAGTGTCCTGCACCTGGAAATGTCTAGCTTTTTAAGAAACCTGCAGATTCATTAGGGTAGGGCTGACCCACGCTGTGTTTCCAGCTCTCAGACAATGCTCCAGGTCTGTGATTAACTAATTAAATCCATGAGGAGCAACAACACATCTGCAAATATGCAAGATGAAAAGGTGCTTTCCCCAAGCAGAATTAGAAGCAATGCCATGATAATTCAGCCAAGCAGCCACAAGAGTTCCTGTGTGTCCCTTGGCGTGTGATCACACTTTGTCTGTGGTTTGACTCTGCCCACAGGCACCTTTAGACTGGCTATCGATTATCACTGCAGTAGTCTAGCATACAAATATGCAGACTGGGCCTAAACAGAAACATTGTGCATGGCTGTTATGATATCAGAAAAAAAAAAAAAGTGAAAAAAACAAAGCCATTCTGGGAACATGAAAGATAGAAAGAAACATTTGAGAGCGAGGTTTTAGATTTTTCCCCCTAGATGTCAAACTGCACTTTCAACTCCCTGAGAAGATGTAATAGGATAAAAGCAAGTCTGACAGCTATTCAACAAAAAACAAGCAGCAGTTTTCGGTGGGCATTGCAAAGAGTAGCCAAGTTTTAGAGGAACAAAAAACAATTCAATTGTTCCTTGTCTTAGGAAAAAAGTTCACAGATAAAAAGAACCTGAATAAAGGCAAGGCACAAGTTTCTTCTCCTCATTCTCCTTCATTCATTCAGGCAGAGTCTTCAGAGAAGAGACATTGACTGTGTGAGCCTTGCCCAAGTGTGGGCACAGAAAACGTGAATTGAAGGGGATGGATTCTGACAACCACAAAATGCACCTTGATACTTTATCATCCTGATTAACCCATGATTTATTCAGTGAATTTGAATGTATAATCAGCACGTGAGTTATAACAATAACAACATAATGCACAAGTGCTTGCTTTTGGGTATTTTTTAAGGAGCATGATGTTAGCTTACGGCAGGTTCCTTGGCTAGGCTATGCTTCTGCATCCTGGCCTTTCACCACACTGAGCTATTGGCAACACTCTCTGAATAAACCCTCCACTTTCAGCAACTTGTACAGAAGTCATCTGTCACGTCAACGTGCTCTGCACTTAGCAGATGAAGAGACGCCAATCATTCTGAGACATGTTCTTTTCTCTCTTCTCTGGGAGAATAGTGTTCAGAATTATTTAGTTGTCAAAATGTGACACAATAATGCAATAAAAAAGGCTTCACTTGGTGGTGGATATGGATGAATTTTCAGAAGAGTATAATCAACTTCTTTTGGGTCATCAGAATGAAGAACTGAGCCTTCAGTCTTCCAAATTAATGTGTCCAATTCCTCAGGACCTGAAGCGAAAACTGTGATCCTGAAAGTCCCCAATTACTTCCTGAACACAGGAAATCCTAAATGGCAAATGAATTTACTTTATAATGTCATCTTTTTCTAGATGCTATAGCTTCTCTACATTGATTACATGAGCAGAGATGAACAGTATGTCTACCTGCATTCAAGCTCCAGTCCAGATCAATACATTATCTGTCCCATAGCTGAAGTTCTCTGTGTCTCTCAGTCCAAGCATTCAAAAGCAGACAGAAAATGGACAGGGATCCTTCCAAACTGAGCAGAAGATGCTTTTGTTCACAATCAGTTTGGCAGAAAATCTTTTTATCTAGCAACTGAAAAATATTCAGCCAGGATACAGAAAAAAAAACCCTTTTTTAAAATCCATCTTCTCCTTAAAGATTTTGTATTCCATCCCCTATCTCCCTTCAAAAATGCTTCCAAAGCTGGGGGCCTCTCAGCTGGAAACGGTATTCCTGTATTGAACCTGCCAATTCCACATCCTGAGCTGGAAGTCATCTCTCTGCTTCTACTCCTGCTCAACAGCTGCAGGACCTGTGGGCTGGTACCACTTCCCAGAACATCACACTAGAAACTCACACTGATCATCATCACAGGTGAATCTTTCTCGGAGTCACTGGTTTCTAAAATACAACACAGCAGTATGACTGCAGCATACTCATTTCTCTCCTAGGACTACAGGTATTAGTTTCAAAAGAAATCAAAAATATTCTTGGAGTGCATATATTGTTTCTCTATATGGCATAGATATGCAGATTATTTTTACTCTCATGGGGATCTTAGCACCATTTTCAAGGAATTTTAGCAGCAGGGATTTACTTTGCTCTCACTAATGAACAAAGTGGGTAGTGTGGGACCCACAGCTCCCCCATGGGAGCCCCATCCAAACCATTCTCATGACATTTTATCTTCCCACTGACAGCTACACTTTAAGGTCTGTCAATCAGCCAATCCCTAATCTGTTAAAATGCACTCTACTGCTATTTAGTTTAATGTGAGAGGTGAAAGAATTTGCTCAATTCTAAATGACAATATTTTACTGAAAAGCAGTTATGGGCTCAAGTGTCCCATTCACATCTACCTTTCATATTAGAGAACAGATAAGCATCCACAGAATAGGTAGAATTTAAGTGTTTAAAAACAAGTCTTAGAGACAACAGACCTCTAAAGCTAATCAAAGCCTCTGTTTTAGTCTCTCAGCACTGAAGTCTAAGAACTACAGCCAAAATCCTCCATCTCAAGTACAGGTTACAGAAATGGGTGAAATCAAACAAGAGAGGATGGTTAGAAAAGCTGTTTGAAATGAAAAATAACAGTGTGGCTGAATGGCTGCCCATGATTAGAAATCCTTGACAGAGAGAAGGGTAAGAAACTGCACTGCTAGAGGCAGAAAGTGAAATACTGACCACACAAAACCTCAACTGCCAGACGAGGCAGCCTGATTTCCTCCTGAGCTCTAAGGAGCCCTGTGCACCACCTCACCAAGGATTTTATGTGGGGACTGAGAAGGGAATGCTTGGATTTTCTGCACAACGAAAAACAAATTAACCATAAAATATGCCTTCAAATACATAAAAGAAAATTGGCCTCCACCATCGCAATTAAATATACATTATAGGCAACCTTCTGCCTCTGCCAAGATTTCAGTTCTTTCAAAAAAACAAACACTCACTTCACCACAGGCAATTGTAACTACATTTTTGTGGGAAATTCCACAAGACACTCCTGACAGAAAGATCTGATTTCATCCCTGAGAATTCATAACTAATTTAAATTTCAATGAAGCAAGTGCACACCTGTCTGTACATTTTGTTTCTCCAAATCTATCAAATATTCAGCACCAAGCCACTGAATCTTTCAAAGCAAAAAGAACCCAAAAAACCCAAACAACCAAACAAAGACCCCCCAAAACGAAACCCACCAAACCATGAACCACATTTTAGTTGTTTGGGATTTTAGCATCTGCCATGGAATTCTGTATTAGAAGCTGGTTGATATGCTCTATGCTAGAATAGATTTTTGACAAAACAAATATACTACAATAACATTTTAAGAAAATAGCATCATATAACAAACATTTTTATAATTCCATTAGCCTAATATTCACTGTGTTCCAAACTGACATGGCACTGACCAACACTTATCCAAGAAAGAAAAAGGGACTGCATTTCAGTCTTTAATATAATTTTCACCAAACAAGGATCAAAACACTGTTTTTTCAAGATAAATGGAACCACTTTGGCTGATAAGTCTTTCATCAAATAACAAATGTAATTTAGGTTTGTGCAGCTTTCTGAGGCAACAAAACAGAGGAGTTTATTTGCTGTCTTGTTTTAGTCCCACGCTATTTGCAAATATTTGATGACAATGATAAACACAGAGCATTCACCTGTTTCTAATAATTCCCTGGACAACCTTTGTTATGCACGTCCCCCTCCAGAATATACATGGACAGATATATTACAGTGACTTATAGGAAAGTTTTACTTGAAGTGTAGATTTCAAATGTTGTTGACGTAAACTGAATCAAGTGCACTTTAGTTTGCAATGAAAGAGCTGGTGAGCTGCAGAAACCACATTTGTGTGCCAAGAAAACATCAAATGGACCATCACCATGTGGCCCAGGGTCTTCACAATTTCTGCAAAAGCACAGAATGAATACAAATCTCCTTTGGGATCACCAAACAAACAGAAAAGATGGGAAGGAAGAATGAGAGGTCTACGAGTTAAATCCTCAGAACCCGAGAGTTGCCAAAAAGATATGAAAACCCCTCACCCTTTTAGAAATCTCTATTTCTCATTTTGCTTGCTTTCTTTTTACACATGACCTGCAGTTAATCCTCATGAGAGCCCTGATCCAAAGCAAACAGTACTATATTAAAGAAATTCAATGTAAACTTCTGGGAAGCTTGCTCCCCAAGAATCTCAAACCGGTTTTGGTTGTAAGAAATTGTGCACTAATACCACTGAATTCAAATCACTGAATTAAATTATCTGCAATGACCATTCATGTAATGGTTACTCAAAATTAAGGGGTAATCCTCTGCACACTGTAACATAACATCAGTTCAGAAAACTCAGTCTAAAATATTACAATTTCCCTGGTGTAAGAGCTTTCAAGTTAAGCCTGAACACATCAGGAAGTCTTATAACAGGTTCCTCTAAATTGAAAAAAAAAAAAAAAAAAAAAAAAGCAAATTTTTCTTACTAGCTAATTACTGCTTTGCAGAGAGCAAATGAAAGCTGTATGTATATAGAGAGCTGTAGCCCAGCAGAAGTTATCTGTAGGCAGGAAGAGTGCTGGAGATCTGAGAAATCCACATAACTGAGAAGCCCAAGATTGTCCCGGTACCTCCACAGAGTGAGGCTGATTTAGTCACAGTGCCCCATTTCTCCCAGGAATATGTGACAAGTGATCCTTGCTGTGGAAATATCTGGAGATTCCTGGTATCACAAAATGCTCCTTTCCAACTGTGCTTGTATTATGATCTTGAGTGTTGTGTAAAGGCTGTAATGTTTTATCTAAATTGGCTCACAAATATCAATATGGTGATTCACATGAAAACTTATGCTTCTGTGCTTAAGAGTTTGCAAACCTGAGCCTTTGGTCCAGATGTTTGCAATGTGCTGGATTAGAAAGGCCACACATTTGTTCACAGGTGTTTTGCAAAGTATAATATTCACTAATATTCATCAAGAGTAACTCCATTAAAATCAAAGACAGGCAGGGCAAGAGCTGGTAGGAGTGAATACAAATCAAGTGTAGAAGTCCTGCTTTGCTCTATCTCATTTACTGTCACCAGTGGTAGAAAGAAATACTAATTATACACAAGCAAAAGATTTCATTATGACTTTGGAATCACCTAATTAATATCAGATTAATTTCTGATACAGAGGAAATCTGATACATAGGAAAAATATTACAGAGTCCTGTTCACAAAATGATTACTAATAAGCTTTGCTCTGTGGGTCAGTCACTTAGTTCTTAAATAGTGGCCTTTTAATTAACAGGACAGAAAGGAAAGTAAGTCATTGGAGTTTTGAGACACCCCTTTAACTTTGTCACCTAAAGGAAAAATAGAGGCTAACATTAAATGGAAAGGCTTTGATGTTTCAGACTTTTCTTACACTGTGTTTTACACAACTCACTCCTCTTGTAAAGGTGAGTACAGACCCGACTGAGAGATGATGAAGAAAGAAAACTGACAGTGCAATGACCTCTGTGGTCAGAGCCAAAGCTAATAGTTCTGGGAACTGATCTTTGATTAACTTCTTCCTCCTGTTTGCTTTTTTGAGCCTTTGAAATCAGTGACAAAGTTCTCTGTGCTAACTCCAGTACCACTAGTTCTGCACGTACATGATGCTTTGTCAGAAGCAGTTTTGCAGCAAATCCCCATAAAGAGTGAAGCTGTATTTCTCAATTCTCACTTCTCTGCTGCCTTATCACTGCTGCAACATGCCACTGAGAGATCAGAGAGAAAAACTGGCAGCCATGCTCTGTGTGTGCACACCAGGAATACTATCCTGGCTGGCTGGGGTTTCCTACTGAGACATAGGAGAGAAAAGTAATGCGGTCTGTCTGGCATTTCTGGTGTATTTGTCCCTTAGCAAAGGCAGGAGGGAGAGCAGGGTAGATTAAGTCATTTGTGCTTTTCATGGTTAGGAGAGTGAGTCAATTCAAGGGGTTCATTACCCCTGGCAAAGATATGAGTCTGGGACATAAAATACTGTGGTGGTTCAGTTTCTCACACTTATGTAGAGGTCTCACTTGATGGCAGACTGATCACTCCTATTCTCACTCCTTTCTTCAGCTATGAGAATGGGAAAAAGGCACTTTCATTCCTGCATAAGTAAAAATGATCAAACCTGTAAGGCAATTCAATAATAGACAAAGGAGTTTACAGGAAAACACAAAAGTAATCACATCCAAAAGCTGGTCCCTTCATCCTGTCCTTGGATTGCACAGATGTGACAACAAAACATCTGTATGATGGGACTGATCACAACAGTCATGACCACCCCAAATAGCAAGGAACAGTATTTTTATAATTTAATGTGGTTTTAAGAGTCAAAAAATCATCGCTGCCACTGCAACTTGCCCTCTGCAGTCTTTGAGTTAGTAAGCAAATTATTTTTATTGATTGAGTTCAAGTAAGTAAAAAGTGTGAGCATTTGTTGCGTGACTACTATAAATTCATAACATCTATTTTTTATAAGGATTTTTTAGTAAGCAGCTTACCATGCACGCAATGATTTCTTCCAGCTTATACAAAATAATGATATTTAAAGAATTAAAACAGACAAGCAGACAGATTCCAGTCATTCCAAATTCCTTCCTATATGAGATTATTCTAAAAACCTAAGAATAAATGCCCACCCCCCCCCCCCCCCCACCTTGGTGTACAATTACAACCACTGTCCTGGAGCTGTCAAAAAAAAAAAAAAAAAACAAAAAACACCTCAACAGTAATTACATTGGTAATTTGATTCCAGTATTTTCCTTACCTTCTGTTTGAGTCCAGGATTTCTAAAAGACTCATTCTGTTTATCACATCCCAAGAAGCTCATGTGCATATTTTTGCTAAAGTTCAGGAAGATATTAAATGATCAGCAGCTGACTGGCACATTCAGTCATCAGTTTCAACCATGGCCCTTGGTTTCTGGCTTTTTGGGCCCCAGAAGCTTCTATGCCTGAGCTTTCCATGTGGCATTAAGTGCTGATGTAACACAGCACTAACAGTCTGACAATGCACCTAAAAGCATTAAACAATTCTCATATAAAGTATTTTAATACCCACAACTGCATAAAATTAACTGAGAAAAAATAAAGGAAGAATTTTATTCATGAAATCCACTTAACTCATCAAATTTAAAATGGCTAGGAGGAGAAATGCAATGTGATGAATTTTAAGCCACATTTCACGTTCTGATCAGTGCTCTTTGTTTAGGCCTTTGTATACAGAAATGACTTTGTGCTTTCCTGTTCTTTATCACCCACTGTCCTTTCTTCTGCACACAATGAGCTTCTAAACTTTGAGCCATTTAGTTATATCTAACCTTTATAGCATTTTTCTTCTGATTGATCTATTCTTATGAAATGAAAATTGTTCTGTAATAGTAGAGATTTTTCAATAAAGTAATGCCCAGTATGCAGTAAGAAAATGCTAATCACATGAATCGTTTTTCATTGCATTTATGCAGGATAATATTTAATAACGTGGGTTTATCACAGCATTTCACTAAATGATGTAAAATTCACTCCTGCAATACAGAACTCATTCACTCAGTTGTTCATGAGCTGTTCTCTCTCCTCAACAGCCTTGCACTGTGACTTTCAAAGTACAGGAAGAGAAAATGTTCTGACATATAAATGGGGAAACTGTTTTGTATGGGCTATTTCTTATTAGTGAGGGGCTCCAAGCATGGTTTTTGGTTTTAAATTTTTAATTTCTTTATTTCTCCTGGGGTTGTAGTTTGAGGGGTTTTTTAAATTAGTTTAAATCTCTTGTAACACAGAAGTCTGGGTAAGAAAAATAAAGTAAAATAACAGGGAATGCTGCCTGTGAAACTGACTGGATGTGCAACCACAGAGGTTCTGGTATCAAACTTGGAGGTGAACTCCTCCAGTTGGTTCTAATACTGAAAAATACCATATTGTCTGCTGCCAGTATGAAAGTTTCTTTCTGTCTAAAGTATGAAAAGTAACCAGGGAAATCACAGACATATGATCTTATATTTTCTATTTCTTCCCTAGAAAGTATATGAAAATTATTATGAAGGAAAATGCTCTTCCAATTGCCCAAAGCACCAAATGAATGGTCAGCATATTATATGACATTAGTAATAAGGTAGGAAAAGATTATCATCTTTAATTACCAAAAAAAAAAAAAAAATTTGTATCAATTATTTTACTTAGCTACCAGTGAGCAATTGCAAAGCATATTTTCTCTGCTAAGAAAAGATAATAAAACCAATTATAAAATTCAAGGACCCACAGAAGTACTACTTTACAACATGGAAACACAAATATTTTTTCTTTATAAAATTATTTTATAATCTCTTCTTCAACTATCACATTATGTGCAGTCCTACTCATTTAAAGGCGCCATATTATTCAATTTTTGAATAGTCCTTGTAGTAGCTGACTCTTAGATACAGGTAACACTTTAGACATTGAGTGCTGAATATAAGAAAGAACTTTTTTTGACATAAAGCAGTGTAATACCATTGAAGGATCTCTTTCTATCTCAAGATGCATCTTTTCAAATTTTTGAATTAAACTTGTGTTAGCATTTCATTGACTAGCACCTTAAAGTATTCCCACCATTCAAAAGAAGGTTCTTTATACATTCTTCATGAATCTCATTTGTCTTGAATTCAGTGTCCTATAGCTGCAGACACAAGAGTGAAGATGTATCAAAGAAACAATTTCTGTACCAAGAAAGAGTGTATTTTATTATATAAATAGCTTCGTTATAACTGGAGATAAAAATAAAGACAAACTAGTAGGGAAGAAAAACTCCATTGCCCTTCAGCTGTTCCGTTCTGCTTTATTTAAACAGAAGCTTGATTTTCAGCTGCCTTGCTTGCCATGAAGCCATGTAGTAAACTACAGTACTACTGAATCATAAATGATTGCTTGACTCAGAAAAATAGTTACTAATAAGCTGAAGAAGACTCTGAGAAGAAGAGATTTCATCAGAGCCTTCTGAAACGCTCTCCATCCACACGCCCTGAGCGTTTTCTCCCTGCTGTTTGGGCATGTGACCCTCAAAGCAACAGTCACAAAGCTCTCAGTGCACAGAATCTCCCCCTCCCTCCTCCCCCCAGAGTAGGATGGAGCTGGCAATATTCACGGAGCAGCCAGTATTTATAACTCACTGCCATTAGCAGCAATAACCAAACATTGTGTCTGAAAGAAGAGACGGTGATGAGATCTTAGCACCACACACTCGGATCTTCCACTGTGGAAAATGTTCTTTCTTCAGTGGAGTGGTTATTTGCTCTGGCCCGTTCTGGCACGGGCAGTGCATCCCTTCTCCTGAGAGCCACTGCTCCTGCAGCATGAGGGAAGCCACAGTGCCACAATGTCCCTTCAGCCAGGCTCACTCTCCTCTACCCCTCCCTCTGTAGGGCACAGGGAAGAGCCTTCACACTGAAGAATACTCCGTGCAGAAAACCGTTCAGCCAAGGATTTCTTTCACCAAATTCTTCCAAATCCATGAATAGAGTTGGTCATAAAACTTGTCCTCTGAACCTGAATGTTCTTCATCTATTCCCAGTGTTACAGTGGATGCCAAAATACCTCAGAAAAACTAACAGTGTAAGAAATTGGATTCTTGTCTATTAGATTCCTTTCCCACTTTGTGAGCAGGATTCTTTCACATTCACATTTCTTGAATAAAATCCTGCCCTCATCGAATAAACATGGGCACAGTGCAGCAACAGAGCCCCAAGGATGACTGAAAACTGTAATATTGTCTGGAATTCAGATAGCAATGAAAAATAATATAAAATTATGAGTGAATAAATACCTAAATAGAAATGGATTAAGTTATGAGTGGAGCAAGCTTCTATTACAACGAAATCAATGGCAAAATTTTTAATGCCTGCAGACTCAGTAAACACAAGCTGATGTAAATTCTTTGCTTCTTACAAGCTGGGACATATCTGCTACTCAATGGAATCGTGTCCAAGATTGTCCCAGAGTTTGTCCCAGGGTTTTTCACTAACTCTGAGAAAGCATATGTCCAATGAAACAAAACTGGTTCAAGGTGTTAACCAAGTCATCAGAAATTCCACTTTTCTTGAAAGAAATATAACCTGATATTGTAATTTTTACTTTTTTTTTTTTTTTTTAATCAGTAGAGGAAATGGAGAAAAACAATCAAACAAAAACAACAACAAAAGAAGCAAAACATAACAAAGAAACTCCCAAACTCCAAGTATTAATGCAAATAACTGTACATTAAATCAGGAATAAAGCAGCATACCAAACAAATTAAGGCCAATCCAGAAAGCTGACTTCACTACTGTATTGGAATCAAATAATCTAATTAGTTAAATTGTTGGATTAATACAAAGTTAATAAATCCTTTTAAATCCTAAGAAAGCTCTAAGAAAGCTTCTGTCAGCTGAATTATAAGCCACAACTAAAGGCTTACAACTGAATGTAATAAAATCTTTAATTTAGAGCCAAATAAATATTTTAATAGCAAACTCCTAGTAAATCCTGAATTAATGGTGAACCAGGACCATCACTTTTCTCCCAGCAGATCTCAGATTCTTTTCTTCCTCCAGCAATTAAGAAACTTCCATGCAGCCTTAAAGAAAAATTCTGATGAAGTCATAAAATTTCCTGTGCACACAATGTATGGTTAGTTAACATTTGACTATTTTCAATTCTTCAGGTCTCAAACAGTACAGCAGGCACTGAAAGCATATTCCCTAAGCAAACTTTTAGAGGTGTTTCAATCATTAGAATATTTTCTACCTTAATGGCTTTAAAGGTTTTGCTGTTGCTTATATGGCCTTACACACAACCATTAAAAGAATCTGAAAAAAAGAACTACAATAAAAATATCAAATTAGATACAAAACATGTGCACAGGCTCTTGTCACTTGCAAATACACAGATGTCCCAGGAAAAATAATCCAGGACTATTAGGGTGCACAGCTTTTTTTTTTTTTTGGTTTTTTTTTTGGGGGGGGGAAGCTTTTTTTTTTGTTGTTGTTGCTTTTTTTTTTTTTTTTTTTTTTTTTTCATTAGAAACCCTGCAGCTGTGAAGATCTGCCAAAGGCTATTAGATATTACTCTTTGGTATTGCAATTTTTCCTCAGTTTAGTCTTGGGATTCTGGTACGTTAATGTTTTAAGTGCTCTGCTGAACAGCAGAATGCAGATTTTTGTCTTTCCCTTCTCTCTCACAGTCATAGAACATAGAACACAGCCATAGCCTCAGCTCTAGTCATATTCTATACAAATCAGGCACAAAGCCTCCCTCCAGAGCACTCCAACTCAGATTTGCAATGCCTACTTCTCCTAGCATCAAATTGGAAAAGCTAAAAGCTGAAAATTTGTAATTATGAACCACAGAAACATAAAAGGATTTAGGAGTCTAAAAACATATTTTTACTCGGTGAGGTTTTTATATCCTGAGACACCATCTGAAACAGAATCCAAGGAGTAACACTTTCACCAGGCAGCTCAGGGCACTGCAGATCATATCTTGGAAGAACCTTTCATTTGTGCAGAAAGAACAAAGCTCAATCAATTAATCTCAATACACTCCACATCAGCCTCCCAGACAACCCTTTTCACCTTCCTTTCACAACTCTGTCATCCCTTACTGGGATATCCTAACAGTAAAGGACAAAACAAACACAAAGCCCCCACAAGACTCTTTTGGAGGTGTCTGGCACAACTTGGCCTTGGTGAAGAAACTTTTTGATCACACATTTGTCACCAATTTACAGAACACTCATCCCAGAAATTTATAGAAATTGCTAATGGAATAGAACTAACAACCACAGGTACCCAGCATTCATCTATCAGTACCATTAAAAATAAATTTTAGCTCCTTATGACTAGATGTCACCATTCATCTTGCAAACAGCTAAATTTAGTGAGAACTGGGCTGTAAGTCAAACAGACCACCTTTGAAACTTTCAGTCTGAGAACAGGTATTTCAGAGCACTACAAAACAGGAACCATCTAAGAATAGAAATTAAATTGCATGAAAGGACTGTTATAAGGCACAGGGTATTTCACGTACCTGTAATTGTGGTGTGATAAAAGTGTACAATAGTGCTGTAATCAAACATTGCAGCAAAAAGAAACCTCAGATTCTTTTTCTACTCCAGCATTACACTGCTGTCTTTTTTATTAAATTACATAAAAGCTTTTTACCAACCACTTTCTATTCCAGCAGGCAGGCACTTACCTAACCAGAATTCAGGGAAATTAAAAAGGAGAACAGGGCATTTTTCAGAGCCATAGTCTTTTCTCCTTTCAATATCTTTTTATGAATTGTTTTCCTCTTGTTCTTCTTTCAGCTCAACAGCATTTTGTTATGTCACTTGCCAGAAATGTGGAAGCTTACGAGCTCCTGGGCTCACCTTCAGTATCATTCTCTATTTAAAAACTCTCAAAGAACCTTTTTTATTTTTTGCTTAACTGTTACTTTCGGTGGTCAAATGACTGGGATTAGGATCCCGGTTTAAATTTTATAATGACATAGTTTTAAGCTGCACAGCATTAAGTTGCATAAAATACATTGCAGACTTTTTGGCATCCAGTCTGGGAGTCAAACACCCCAGCCATGGCAAAGTGCTTTGCCTATTGCAGTCTGTGCAACACAGGATCAATGAAGGCTTGCTCATTCTACCCAAAATGAAATCCCTGCAGCACAAAGCACTGGAAAACCCCGCTCCAGAACATTCCAGAGGGTGGTACTGTTGTCACTTCTCTGGGGAACAAAAGCCAGTTTCAAATCCAAAAGCAGGAGAGATTTTCTCTGGCTGTCTGGAAGCACAGGCCCTACAGTCCATGTCCCTACAGTCTCTGTGCCCACACAGTCACATCAGACGGGAAAAGAAGAAGGGGAAAAGTGCAAAACAACCAACAAAACCTACTCTGTGCAAAATTGTAGAGGATAAAATGTTCACTGCATATTACACAACGAGTTCCACCTCTGGACTACACAACGCTTGATGCATCTTTGAACCAAACTGATTTTGCAGTTTCCAAGGAAAGAATGCGAAGGTGATGAGGCTGAAGGACCACAGAAACTGTCGATAAAACTAAAGAGAAGTCATCTGAATGTTAATAAAAATCTCCTGCTAGTTCCTCCTGACAAATGGCTGGAGGAAGGGCTGAAAAACCTTGGAAGAATTTCAGAAGTTTAATGTTAATGACAGCAAGTGGAAATTATTTGCATCCTCTTGGACAAAGGATACTCAAATATTCAGGACTGTCTGATCTTTTCTTGAATTATGCAACATAATAATTATTTATCCAAAGTAGATCAGAAGAGTTATATATCTAACGCTGCCAAAATAAAATAATGAAGCAGATACAGTAGCAGATAGAAAGAAAATTTAATAAAATTAAAAAGATGAGACTGACCTTCTCAACCATTGAGAAGTGACCTACCTATATTTGTTAATTCAGATCTTCTAGAGCCACAACCTTTACCAAACCATATTTATGCAGACTTAACCACTGTCAACATTTCATTTTTAAAAGTCAAACTCCAAGGACTAATGATGGATGAAACAAGGTGATCCTCCATCATCACCAATATTACAGCACTTGGTCTTTTGTAATAATGATTTACATCACTTGCTAGGAAACCAAGGTGAGAGAGGTAAAACAAACAAATCCCTGAAATCTACTAATAGACTTAAAATAAATAAATGTAAATATAAAATTAAATATATGTAAAATAAAAGAAACCCTAGTTTCAAATATTTTATCCTTGGGTTTCAAATTTGCACTATTTTCAGAAAGTTTCTGTCAGGATACACTTTCAGCTAAAACTGCTCTAAATTTGTGATCCCTCACCAAGTACAGAGTAAGTGGTTTGCCTCCTATTACCTCCCTGTGGGTGAGTGGCATTTTCTGCAGAGCAATTCCCTTGAAATAATTTCACAGATACTTTTAAAGGTTTACCACATTTCCAGGCGTAGTGCTGGCCCTGGCAGGTACAGCAGGGAGCAGGGCACAGGCAGGAGCATTCTGAGCTGGGTTTACTCCCTGGTTTGTCTAAGCAGCTCTCTCTGATTGGGAGCTGATGTGCACAGGAACATTCAGTTTTTCAGGAAAACACCCCTTCTTGAATAACACTCAGAGATTCCAGAGTTCCATCTTTGGCTTTTATTGTTTTCGCCAGCTTCAGCAAATTTCTTTATGTTTTACCCCAAATTCATCATTCACTGATAAGGCAGCACATTAGGGCAGGGGAAAATATGGAGGCTCAATAATAAAGCTACTGAAATTCACTTGTTACAGCAACTCCAAGCAACTTGAATTCCCTCAACGTTTTTGTCATTGGTTAGAGCACAATCACTTTTTTCTTTTATTAAACTGAGTGCTAAATACTGGTATTTAGACACTGACAGACAGGTGTACATGAAAAAAAGTGATTGAAAAGGTTTTGTCAGCAAAATGGAACTGCAGGTCTAGATAGTGCTGTAAGATATTATTATTCAAAGATGTCATTAATTTATGTTTTGTATTGACTTGAATTTTATTGCTTTTAGCTTTCTGGGGAACTGCTTATTTAAAAACGGCATGTAAAGAAGAAATTACTGTGTTTTGATGCTAGGGCAAGAGGTGGCTCCTTTCCAGTAACAAGTATTTAATCTTTATAAAGCTTCATTCAATAGGATGAGGAGTGTGTGAGTACATTCTTTACAAAAGCATCATAATAATCAGCACTTTTCATGTCATTCAAGTTAAAACTGCCTATCAATGACTACGCACTTAAAAAAAAATAACTTTCTTCTAAAATGTTAGCTTAAAGTAATCCTATTAAATAAAAATCAGTTTCATGCAGTGTTAGGCACATGTTCAAAAAAACCCCACAGTGTTCAGTACCTAAAACCCAAAACCTAACACGCAACTGCCATTAGATTATTGAGTATCCCTCTTCTATGCATCGAACCCTGAAAAAAACAGCACAGACAAAAATCTGTTCTGTTCTACCTGCTGTAAATGAGAATATTTGGGCTTTATCAGAGAAGTAATGCAGCACCAACCTTTAATCCCAGTCTGTGAAAGTCATCCACCCTGACTGTGATTTACTGCAAGGCTTCAGAATCAACTCTGTGGCACCTCTGAGCTACCATGAGATGAAATAGGCAAAGACCATTAAGCAAAAGTTCTTTTCATTCAAATCAATTAAATAGCCATTGCAACAAATTTAGCACTCAACTCTAAGTGTCAGTCTACATATACCACAAACATTTTTTGATTACTCTTGGTAATCATTTAAGCCAAATTAAAAGAGATCAGCTATGTAAGCAAATCCTGGAGGATTGAATATATATATTATGCAAATTGAATCGGCAGATTTTATTTTTTATTTTTTTATTTTTAATTAATCTTCACTCTTTATTGCTACTCAGGAGTTTTGGCTGAAATCATTTTCTTGTTTTGCAGAAACATTTTGCAAGCCTGGAATGTATTTCTCTCAGGGTTTGGTACTGTGAGGCAGTCATCACCATAACATGCAAGATGTATCGAGATAAATCACTGTAACAATGCTCATGATGGATTTCCCAGGCTAATCAATATTCCTGGTGAGGAGCAATGTCCTGCAATAATAAAAGCACAGGAAAGGGAGCAAAGAAGGCTGAATTCACTAAGCAGAAACACTCCCTTCCCACGATGGTATGAAAATTCTATGAACTTAAAAATCAGAGAAGACAGACCAGAAAAGACCTCAGGAAAGCATTTATTCTCCTCTCTCAAATTTCTTCTCCCCTTATCTCTTCCTCCTGCAACTTCCCCTGCTCTGCTACGAGCCAGCTGTATCCAAACCACTCCTGGAAAACGCTTGTCTCATCCTCACCTTTCTCTGCCTTTGACAAGGCTTTGCCTCACATCACAGAACAATCTTCAAAAACTGGAGCCCTGCGCGGTGAAACAAAACTGCCCCAGGAGGGCCCCTGATGCATTTCTGGGACCAGAGAGCAGCTGGGCTGAAATAAAACATCCCTGTGAGCACACAGGGTGGGAGCTGGTCCTCTCACCAGCTGATTCCCCTGAAAATCCTCTCCTGCAGGCTCCCACTTGCTCATGGACACAGACACAGCCGGAAGCAACAACCTGTCACCACCTCCCCCCTGGAAATAGGGAGTCCCTAATTCTCTCCTCTTCAGCTACTGCTTTCATTTCTTCGGTGCTATGCTGTAATCTCCTCATGTCAAACCAGGGAAAGTGTTTGTGCTTCTCATTAATGGAGCACAATGATAAAAAAATACATTATGGAGCTGATGCAGATCTTCACTGAGGTCGTTATTTCCACAAGACTCCTGCTCAAAGCAGCAGCTCTTTTTGCACTGATGCAAAGGGAGGAACTGCAGCCTACTACTAGGTAGTGACTTCCTAATCCATCCAAACTTTGTCTCACAGAAGAACCTCCTTTATGAAAATATGCATTGTAACACCCAGGTTCTCTTTAAAGACCAGGAATTATAGTTGCATACGGCCCTCCATTGAAGAACCAAACAGAGATTTACATCATGCTCCAATCTTCATTTAAGAGGATTTTTAACTTTACATGCACAGGGAAAAAAAAATTACCTCCAAACTCAGGTATGACAGTTGATTTTATGGAAAAAAAAAAGTTATTTTTTGTTTGGGTTGTAGATCTGATATACCCATAACCACAGATAGAAATCTTGGTTTCTGTCACCAAATAAAAATTATTGAACCCTAATCAAATACAGTTTTTGTAGGCAGACAGAGGTCTAGATGTAATTCATTCATATATAACATGTATACTCATACATCATATGCATATTCATAAACCAGCCTCAATGCAGTTTGTTCCTATTTTAAATAAAATCATTTTAATCCATTCTCCAGTTGTGTTGAAGAACAAAAAAAGCAAGAAAATCACGGACCAAATATTTATATATCATTTATTTATATATCCTGTTAGTGCAATTGATATATCATACTGAAATTCCAAGCCAGAAATCTGTAGTTAGGGCTGCAGCTCATCTGTTTCACAACACAAGCCACTGAGATGGTCTTTTTCCATTTCACAGCTGCTTTAAAATAAAACAGAATGTCATCCTTAGCTCTCAGTTTCCTCCCTTTGTCATCTCACATCACAGCTCTAATTTTATTTAAACATCCTCCTCTGCTGCGATTTCATCTCTCAATTTGTTGCAACACAAACTAGAAAGATACGTGCCAGCTCTCCCCACTATCAGCAGAGTTTTCTCCCGGCGCCTTGATTAATTGCCCATTTTAACAGACGAAACAACAGAACGTACAGTTTTGAGAGAGCCTTTTGTTTGCAATATGGGAGGAAATCTATGTCCCCACAGAGACTTGCTCTTTTGCCATGATCATAATTACATGTTTTCAGACCAAACCATCATATCAGCACGCTCACGCTGCTGCGGTGAAGGGTGTCAGGATTTTCATCAGCAGCTCTGCAGTCGAGTTAGAGGCTGACTTCAGTCAACAAGAGAAAATGTGAAACTCAACACACAAATATAAGAAGAAATTTCTCTAAATGTAGAAAGAACTTGTACTGGATAATATTAAACTGGAGACAAAAAGAAACAGAATCCATAAAATGGAGTTGACTGTGTCAGGCAAAGACACAACATCCAAAAATAAAATTAAATATTACACCCTAACCATAACCAGAAGCCTGCTCCCTCTTTCTGGTAGATGCTCTAGGTGATGCATTTGCCACCATCATGGTCCCTCAGGCCAGGAGTTAAAAAAAAAGAAAATCAACTTCTGGGGACTCCAGCTTGTGGCAAAGCTGAGTTGTAAATTTTACATTGTTTGTGAACAAGAATAAATATGAAAAGCATCATTACATCTTTTTGATCTTGCTCTGTTCTGAGATCCGTGAATTGGAGTTTGAATGGAATTTGGATTCCTCCAGCCTCAAGTAACCCCGGGGGTTCACAGGGAGATTTCAGCCTTACAGTGGATTTGTCAGATGCCTGGGCAGCTCCAAGTGCTGCACACCAGGGAGAAGCAACAGAGATTAATATCAATAAGCTACTTCAATGGAAAAGAAATAATTAGGTCTCTTTGGTCCAACTGATTCATCTTCTTTCCCTTTGTGCTGATCTTCTACACTTACATGTCTCTTTAAAGAGCAAATTGTTTAACTGCTTTTAGTTCCCAGATGAACCTGTTGTATCTGCATCACCTTCGCTGTGAGTGACTTCCAGCAGCAGCTCATCCTTGTTTTCCTCAAAGCCATTCACGCTTCTCTCAAGTGCTGTTTCCTGTTTGCAATCAGATTGAAACCCAGGATCCAGGGACAATTTATCTGTTTTCTGATGGTTGTTTTCTGCTCACAACAAGAAGATTAAGGCAAGGCATAAGGAACACAGCTCTCTTGTCTATCTCAGCTTCAGTCAGGTAAAACTGGATCTGAGGTTAACCTTGAAATTGATAAATCAAGGGAAGGCATTCCAGCTGTCACCTAAAGGTAAGCAGGGAAAGAAGGAGACTGCCAGAAGGCAGACTACAAATCTAAGAGCTACATGTGAGATGACTTTAACTATCGATATGTCACAATGTAATTTCAACTACACACAATACTCATATTTACAAGATTTCATGACAATATGTCAATCAACGTCAAAGTATTCACAATGTAAGAGGGAACAGGAGAGAAATTCAGAAAAAAAACCCATTTCAACACTAAAGAATATCTACTTTCAACAACATCTCAGATTTCCTTTAAGTGTTATAATTAATTGGAGTGTAGACTCTTCAAAGCGTAAATGCATAACTACCATTAGCACTAATGGAAGTGAGACACACTCATCAAAGGGAGAATATACTTCTATCTTTACAAAAGTAACCAGGGTGTCACAAAGCTATATTTTTCTGAAGTTATCACTTGCATGCTATGCAAGCTGAGTACAAAGGTTTGCATTAATTTAAATTCAGATTAAGCACTTAAAAAAATATTTCTCCTTCACTGGAAGAACTGAATGCAGCAAATCAGTTTGCTAGTATGTAAAAAAAATACATCACAAAATGCAGTAAAAAATAATCACCCTTATAATTAAAGGCTGTCATGGTAAAATGCTTAAAAATATTCCCTTATTGAAAGAACATTTCACTGCTTTTCTGGTAAAGATATAACCAGGTGATCCCTCTCTGTGGTACTTTCTTCAATAACCTCCCAAAAATCACCATAATTTCACCCACTAACAAACTGTTTTGCTATATCTAGATTATCTATCTGGGGATAGATAGATAATTTTTAGCAGAGTCTGTTGCACCAGAACAAGGGCGGGTGTTTTGAAGCTAAAAGATGATCAATTTAGATTAGAAGTCCAGAAGAGGTTTTTTTTTGCTCTTTTTACCAGAAGAGGCTGCCCTGAGAGGCAGTGGCTGACCCATTCCTGGAAACATTCGAGGTTGGATGGGGCTCAGAACAACTTGATCTCGAATGAGATGTCCCTGCTCAAGGCAGGGGGTTGACCTAAAGGATTTTGAAAGGTCTCTATCAACTATTCTGTGATTCTATGGACACACAGCTAATCATGACTTCATAGAGACAGTGAACTGATGGCGTTTGAAAATTGCAAACCAAATTCTTATTAACTTTTTTTTTCTCATTTATTCAGCAAATTCTCTGACAAAGCACTAAGCTTTATCCCTCCTTGGGAAGCCGGGAAGGAAAAGGCCATCATGAGCTGTGACGGGAAGCACAGGAGACCTTACAGGTGCCTCTCTCTCTTTTCTGACACTATTTGTTCATTAAGATTAACCTGCAGAAAGATCAGAGCCCAGTTCTTATTCCAGCACAAGCATCAACAATGTTAAAAAACAAATCCAAACCAAACAAAACAGGAACAAAACAAAGGAACAAAAGCCTTCCTTGAAAAGGCACATAACAAACCATCTTTTCCTGCCACATCAAACAGGTTTCCCTGTGCTCTGCACTGTGCACTCGGTAGCACTGTCAAAGTCAGTGGCTGTTAACAGCTTCTCCCTATCAGTTTATTGGCTAGAAAACCAAATCCTCCTCCTGACCCCTGAGCTCTTCACACTTGTCTAAGCATCGACTCCCAAACAAGGAACTCCCTAAATTCCTTCACATCTAAGAAAGAAAAAACGTGTCTTTGAAAACTCTAACGTTTAAATTAGTTTATATAAGCATCATAGTCAGTTGTGGGTGCTGAAGAATCAAGTCTTCCTGAAAAATCAAGGTTTAAACAAGTATTTATTTTATCTATTCTACAAATACAACATTATAAACTATTCATCAGCAGAGGCATCACATTTACTAGAAGTAACAAAAACTCCCAAGAGTTTTTGAAATTTTAATTAAAAATAATATCCATATATTCTGACTTGATTTAAGCTCAAATTTCCTTTTTGAGTCACTGCAATAATGGAATCTATTTTTAAAATATAACACTGTATGAAGTTCATTACTAAAGGAATGAGTAGCTACAGATATATCAATGAGTTACTGAATAAAGTTGCTTGAGGAGTTTTGCTCTGAAGGTTTTTATGGTTATTACACAAACCAGGAAGCAGAGACTAAAGCAGATACTAAGTCAATCTCCACTCTTACTAAGAACTAAAATAACCTTCATCCAGTACATTTACCAGTGTATGGAACTAGGAAATTTCATGGTTTTCAACAAAGGGACTGGACTGCCTTCAGCATGGTGGACAAGAACTCTCAAAGCAGCCCGGAGTCCCCTGTCAATAATGCTGATTTCTCACTCTCAGTTCTGCAAAGTCCTACTCTTAGATAAAAGCAAACCCTCCTTCAAATGCCATTTTATTTCCTGAGAGTCTGGCCTTACCCAATCCAGAAAACCACCGAGCAAACAGAAAAAAATAATGCAAATTATTGATCATTCAGACTTGTGCAGTTTCACAATGAGAAACAAAATAAAATCTTTTAACTCAGAGTGTATTTTAATCTAGAGGTGAGGTAATCAGTGGCTATGTGTTGCAGTACTCAGGACAGAAACATCCTATACTCGAAAAATGTTTGGTTAAAATTAATAAAAGATTCTTTTGAAGATGGCAGTGAGACAGAAATTATTTAGTCATGAAAGGCATATTGTTTTCCTCTAATTCCATATACAACATATCAAACAATGATAGTGGCAATGGCAGTACCAGAGGTAAAAATTTATTTATCTTCACTTTCAGGTCTTTCTCAATACTCTTTGCCCTGACTTTAGCTAAGTAAGTAAAAATACAATTTAACATTATAACTTCTTTTGGAATAATACAGCAGAACTGTTGCTGTTATTTCCATTACAGTAACATGCACAAGTTAATCAAGGTCTTCAGCAAGAAGTCTGAGGCAAAATTGTTTTCAACTAACAATTTATCAAAATAAGAGCTCAGAAAATAGCTGGAAAAGAGAGCAGAGTATTTAAGCAGAGAGGAACATTTATGTAACATGTTATATGACCATTTTAAATTGCTAAAAAAAGAAAGAGATTAGCTTGCTGGAACAGTGAGTCCTTGCCTCTAGGAGGACAAGGTACAACACTGGGTATGAAAATGCAAAAAAGATAAAAATTCATAGCTTACATAAATTTCATTACATGTGCAGTTGCCCAGAAAGCAAAGAATTAGCATCTACCTTTGAAGTATCTCATAACAGGAGCCCATTTCCATATCTCTATACATCTGAAATCCACCAAGAATAATGGAAATGCTGCAGATTATAATATTAACTCTGCAACAGATTTCCATGCATGGAATGTGACATCAGAGTTTGGGAAATTTATAATATGTTTGGACTTGTAATTGATAATATGGCTTAGAGCCTCCTTGCCCATAGAGAGGTAAAAATATGGGATAATGCAATTATTTTTAATCCAAATTAGAATAAATTGAAAACCTCATACTTCACTATTTTTTTAGTTAAAATATTCCACATAATTTCAAATAGAATATATTGAAATACTTGTTTTTAAATATTGAACTGTTCAATAATACAATACATAATTTTTGCATGACTAAAATAGTGTGGACGAGTAATAAAACACATTAAAATAACCATGTCAAAATGAAATTATTATGCCAAAGATAAGAGGTCACCATTCAAAATTAAAAATCACATTGTCCAAAATGTGAGAAACTGAAACAAACTATCTAAACCTTCTTCAGAAAGTCTATACAGAAAACACTCCTTCATACAAAACTTGCAAGTGAAAACTAAAAAGAAAAAGAAAGCATAGGAAAACATTTTTAACAATTATATCTTTGGCCAACCATACCTGTCACTCTGAATCTGACAGCTTAGTGACCTTTCCAGATGAGCTGTCTCAGCTGAGATCCTGATAACAAATACATAATTATCCGAATCATCATTACAGAAATAACAGACCCAATCTGGCAGACAAGACTCCAGGCCTGAGAAGAAAGGAAGCTGCCTTTTTATTCTAGAGATGGCTGCTCTAAGATGGGGCCAAAAATTAACTTTTGAAATCAGCCAGACTAATTCTTATGTGATGCCTGTCCTGCAATCAAACAGATTATCTTACCTGCTTCATGTATCGCTGTTGCTCACCATGACAAACCAAAAGTCCTGGCTGTCCACAGCCACATTTTTTAAGTACTTCTAATTTTTACTTTCAAAGTGCAACTTACAGATTTACAGAAAACTTTAGGCTTCTAAGTAGATTTGGCTGAACTTAAAAATCAATATTCCACATGCAGAAGAAATTCAGTCAGTCCTATGCCTAAAGTAGGTTGCAAGTGCAGAAAGCACACTCTGCATTTCCCTTTGAGGCTCTCGTTAAATAAGATGGTCTGTATTCATCAAGGAAGTTTCAACTATGGATACCCTTCTCAAAACTAAAGACATGCTTTATCCCTGAGGAGAGAAACACCATGGAAAACAGACAAAAACTGGGTTAAAGTTGAATGAGTCTTAGCATGAGAGCTGATATCTAAATTCTGTCAAAAACCCGACTGATTCTCCCGTTCCCCCGTTTGAGTAAATTTATTTTTACAAAGTGCCTAGAGTTTAATTTACCTCATTAAAGAGGCTCTGAGTTTGTACTGCAGAATGGGTCAAAGCCAATCAATATTTACAGATTTGGAAAAACAATACATGGCTGCTCTAATGATTACTAGCTTCAGGTTTCTCACACAAACCGCCTACAAACATTGGAGTCAACAACTGGTCAGACTGGAGTAACAAGAAAATAATCAAGTTGCTTCTGGTTCCTCTCAACTCTACAGCGCCACACAGAAAGTACGGGGGAAACATTTGATTTCTACAGCAGGAAATTAAAAATGTAATTAAGTCCAATTGTCAAAAGTGTATTAATTTAAAGTTTATAGCGCTGCACTTCACACATCCCTAAAGAAAGACACAGCTACAACTGCAAAGCACAACTGTTGGCTGAAGTGGCTGGCAGAACACACCTCCAGCTTCTCCTTGGCCAGTATTTCAGGGTGGCTTTGGTGCAGTTTTGGGGTTGCACTTGTGGGTAACACACCCCAGGAGTGCCTCCAGCAGCAGCCCCTGTCCTGCTCACCACCAGGGCCAGCCCCTGTCTCTCAAAGGTCAGAAACCTGATAGAGTGGAAATTCTCACCTCGTATGTGTGTCCTCCCACAAATTCTGGAGTTAAGGAATAAAGAATGCCCTTAATGAAAACACACCCATCCCGTGGCACTGATGAGGATCTCATTCAGGCCTTGTGCTCTCCATCGGATGCTCTCCATCCATTCATCTCCCTCTCCTCATCCTGCTTCTGCTTTCTCTATACCCAGATGTTTTCCTTTTTCCTCATTAGGTTTTTGTTGTTACTTATTTTATGCTTTCACTCTGTAGATTTCTTCCTCCTGTGCCTTTCTCCCTACAGTCCTGATGCACCTAAAATGAACAGCTCCAAACTGCAACAGGATGCAATCTGGATCAAAACCATGCAGCTCTGGTTCCACCTCCTCCTGTTCAGCACAAACACTTCTTGTGAGAATTGAGCAGAAGTGATGCACTGAACAGGACTTGAAAGAATCCCAAACACATGAGCTCAGTATATGTAGACGGATAAATCCAAAAATACTTGCCCAAACATACTAAAATCTAAACATACTAAACCTACTAAAGTCCTTTTGCATCACACTGAAAGAGATAACAAGCAAAATTGTTCAATTTTCATAGGAAAAATAACCCTGTCCTGGACAAAACAGACCAGGAAAATGGATGAATGAGTGGCAAATATGTGTCTCTGAAATCCACCACAACAGAATCAGTTAAATCAGAACAGTTAAAGAGAGAAAACTAAAAAAGGACTAAAAGTGAAACAAAACTTACGTGTATACACATCGTCATAGACACAAAAGTGTTTAAAAATTCAATTTTTATGGATCCATTATGCAAAAAATTGAGCTAGACAGAATGGTATAGAAATCACTGGTTTTACTGCATCTTAATCCAAGAAAAAAAATGAATGGACAACAAAACGTAAGGATTAGAAATGTAAAACTTTGGCTTTTAAAGATATAGACTTTAAGCACTCTATAGCTTACTTATCTGCCACAAAACACAACTGTTTGTTAAAAAAGTGTCTAGAAAGAAACCTGACAAAAATTCAAGGATTTTTTAGGCAAATGGAAGCAAGGCAGAATCAGCCAACTGTGGTGCTGCTGCACACAGCTACGACTCCAGGTTTATCCCCCTCCTGCACAGCACTCCTTTGAAGAAAATCCAATTGCTGATGAACAAATTCGAGCAGACTTAAATGAGCCTTTAAGAAGGACCATGAAGCCAGCTGCAGGTATAAACAGCAGCTTCCAAAGGAAAAATTACCAGGCCACTACAAATCCATCCCATGGGAAAGTACTGCAGCTCCAGCTGGGCAATGGGTACACTTAGTGCTGAGGACCTGTGATGGCAAGTGGGGAAAACTGACCGAGGAGGCACAGGGTGAAAATATTCCTCTTCACCTGTACATGAGCCTGCTGATGCACACAGATACATCCCTGAAGTCTTTATGAGCAAAAGAAAACTGTGGAAGCCTGGAGGGAGCTCACAAGTCTGCTGCGTAGCACCCACCATCTGTTACCATTCCAAAATGCTTTATCCACTGCTCAGCTTTGCTCAGGCAAGAAAAATATTCGCCCCAGGGGGTTGCATGCTAGGAGTAATGATGTAGCACATTCAGTTTAGACTTGTTGATCACATTAAGGACTGCTCTTAGCCCGAACTGCGTTCCTGAGAAAAGGCCTCCCTGTTGCATCAACATCGCTATGGCAACTGGGGGTGTACTGAAACTTACTCCGGCACTGCACTCGGGAGACTTTGGCTCCAACGAACAAGAGCCCAGATTTATTTAGTATCTGGTCCACTCTCCCATAGAGAGTTCGCACACAGAACTGCTGTACTTAACCTTGCATCAGGTTACTATCCAGAAATACTGATTAGAAAATGTAAATCATTCTGCTAACCTCTTCCGAAAGACACCTTGTGCGACAGATAACGCTCTCCCTGTGTAAATGTTTTCTGAGTATATTGATGTCTTTGTTAAATTCTTAATGCTTTGGGCTGTGGAATAAGTAAAAAATCAATAGGGACATAAATTTTTAAAAGGATTGCAATGATTAGCTGTGTTTTTGGCTATTGGTGGCAAAAGGTAGCTTGACCTCCCACTAGTTGGAATACTTGATTTCAATTTTTCCTGACTTATATTCCAATCTCTGGATTTTGTCCCATATCCAGAGATTTCAACTGGCATGGAATCAGGCTACACCTCAATAAATACAACTAGAAGCAAGTTGTTATAAGAAGCAAGGAAAATATATTTCAAGTACTCTGTGGAAGAAATACAACACTCCTAGTAAAAATCAAAACCAAAAATGTCAGAAAAAAAGAGGGCCAGGAAAAAAAAAAAAAAAACAAAAAAACTTGTAATCAATAATGGTGATGCTTGAGAAAAAACAAGAGCCCCAGGACACTGCAGAGGTCCCGACTAACACGGTGCTGTCCTGGTGTACAAAGAATATTGGTGGAGGACGGGAGAAGCCATTTGCAGAATACAATGGTGACACAAGTTAATGGCCCTGAGTACAGAGCACTGTTTAACGCTTGTTAACGATCATTAACAGTGGCACCAGTATCTACAGGAATTAACATCCTTGGTCTGAGCAGAAATACCCAAGATCTGCTTCTAAGCAAGCGAGAAACGCAGCCCCTTGGAGCCGTCAGTAACCGGAGAGCAGAAAGGGGCACAGCCCGGCAGGTCCGGACAGCGTGGGGAGCAGGGGGGATCAGGTCAAACAGACCCTGAGTAACACGGTTTAAAGTCTAATCCAAACCAAGAGGAAAAATTACTGCGGGAAAAACCTTATTGTGGTACAAACGGCAGAAGAAAGAATTTTAATGAGGACAAAACGCTAAACCAACCACCCACAAAAACTAAAACTAACATGAAAATAAAAAATCTTCCTAAACCAAAATTACCCGTTGCTTGAGAAACCCCAATTCCTGGATCAAAGGACACCACAATGTACATTATACTTGGAACAAGGGTGGTACCTCCACAACCTTTTCCTGAATGACCAACTACCCATCCACAGCTGGCTCACAAAGAATCTTTAGCATGAGCACAAACACAGCCCCAAACCCCTCCAGTCAATTCCCTAATGAGAGAATTGAATCAATCTGTTTCACAAAAACCCTTGTTTAAATTCTTTTGTTTAAGAAGTCATTTTAATAAATCAGTGGAATGGTATCAATCATGCCTTTTATTCCCCTTTTTAGCAGTTTCTGAGAGAAACATCAGCCAGCCTGGAGATGCTCTATATATCTTACTCAAATTTTCTATGCCTTTCCCAAAACTTTGTCTTCAGACTTGGCAAAACCTGGGGATGAATTCCACACAACTTGCTGTAGTTTTAGGAAAGAAAAGGTTTAGCTGAAAGCCTCCAAAGATTGGAGTGCTATCTTAGGATTTTTTTACTTGTTCTTCCACAGGCTGTGTCTTGCAGCACAGAAAATCAAAGTCCAACCCCCTCTGCTGCCTTTCAGAAATAAACACTTCACAGAGAACGACAAGACACAAAACTCCCTGGCCTGGCTTCCAGCTCCAGGCTCTGCACAGAGAGACTCCAACAAAAAATGCAAGCTCTGTGCAGAGCTGGCACAAGTGCCACTGAGCACAGCCTCTTCCCTTCTGCCCAAGCCCTGACAGAGCATTAAACACGTGAGCACCAAACACAGCCCTGCCACACCACAAACGCTCTTGTACACAATGGCTGCATTCCAGCCTGGCCACTTCAGACCCTCCTCTCATTTAGGGGATGGGGGAAAAGAATAATAAAGTACTTCACTCTTAATATCCATCACTGATTGCAAGAGTAATACCAACATATATAAATATGTAATTCTGAAAGAGCTTTTTCTTCGCTTCTTGAATCCAACTCGGTAACAAATTTCTGGAGCAGAATCTCCTCTCTTATTGCTCAGTGATGGATTATTTCTTGCACTTAACCCATATCCATCGACAAACATCACAACACGCTCTGCTCTGTGAAAACAAGTTGGTGTTTATCTCATGCACAGGAAAAGCTTCCTTTAAGAAGTGCCAAATGTTTAAAGCCATATTTTCACTGCACAAAGTTGGCATATGTGCTACTTTGGAATCCATGTGCTGTGCTTCCCAAACCACTTCCATTTTTACCATAAAAAAATTTAAAACTATTTTAACCACCTTCATGCCAGGTTTCCCAAACCCACCTTTTATTTTATTTTTCAGGATAGACAAGAGGCAACAGAGACCCAAGGGAAGCACCAGCTCCAGCCAAAGCCACTGTCTACACATTTCACTCCCCAGATGACAAAGGCAGTGTACAGCATGAGAAACATGCCAGGGACAACCACAAATAAAATTATGGGCAGACAGTCTCTCATTAAGAAAAGCAAACGTGCTATGAGAAGCTGAATTAATACTTCTTCAGTCTTCAGCCAGGTAACATCTTTCCATGTTAACTGTAATACATGGTCTACAAAACATGACAGTGAAACCACTGGTCAACTCTAAAGTAAAAATGCTTTAATTAATTTTTTTTTTTTTTGAGACTATACTAAACAAAATAAATGTTTGGAAAATAAATTGAAGAGGGCAGAGGGATTTCCTCCCTAAACCAGTCCCATGGTTTCTCTGATGTTCAAAAGTGGTGTCATCACCTACTCTCTTTTCTCCTCACTGCATGAAAATAAAGATGCCCACATCAGAACTAGCAATTACTCAGCAAATGAAAGCTTTTGCTGAGGCCAACACAGGAGATCTAGAAACACTATAAAAAACCCAAAAATAAAACAAGTAAATAAAGTTAATGCAAGGGCTTGAGTTAAAAAGAAAGTGGAGTGAAAATATTTCTGACTTGGAGTGGTTTACTGTCATCTCCAAAGAAACACATTAAAACTGTAAAAGGGAAAGAAACAAACAAAAAAAAATGTTGAAGAATCTTTGCCTTGAAAATATATGTGCATGAAAAAATTATTTGCTTTGAAAATTAAATCTAAACAGCATGTGCCCGCTGAGACTGCTGGCACAACCTTGGATTTTATGGTGGGCAAAGTGATAAACCTAATTCCAAACCAGGGTTTACAGTAAGAATGAGGTGAGAAAGCTCTCCTTGAAATGCTGCATTCATATTTGGGCTAGTTGGGAAATGAAAGGAACTGTTTCCTTCCCTCCCTGAAGTGTCACTGCAAACCCTTTCTCCATGCTGGCACACACAAAAAACACACCACGCACAAAAAACACACACAAAAAAAAACCCCACAAAACAAACAAACAAACAAACAAAAAAAAAACCCAACAAAAAAACCAACCAACCAAACAACAACAACAACAAAAAAAAAAAAACCCAAAAAAAAAAAAAAAACCACCATAAAACCCACACATGCTCAGGTGACTAGCTGAGCTTTAGCACGAGACAGGATTCAGGGGTACTGCCTGCTGAAGGCCATCATTCAGACTGCACCTCTTCCTGCAACAATTTATTAAAACATAGGAAAAATATGAAAAATACATTGCACTGTACATCCATTTCACAGAGTACCACCAAGGAGCCAGTACACTCTATCATACACAGGAAAAAATTGGCAAAGAATGTCTGAACAGAAAAAAATGCAAGCAACTCATATATTCACAGAGAAATAAGCACAAATATTCTGAATTTTATTGTCATTAACAGCTGTAGTCCCTGAAACAAGAGATGTAAGCACAGAGCTCAGAAGTAGAATACAAATCTGTTGAGTCCTCAATATTTCCCACAGGGCAGTGTACGTATTTCTAAGTAACTTTTGAGAAACTGGGAAAATATCCTGAAAAAATACTTTGCTCTGCACCAATGAGCTTTCAAGTTCAACTACTTTTATTATTCACTGGTAACATTTTAAATTCTTATTTCCTATGAGAAAACCTGAAGATCAATAATGCTAAAGGAAGATGTACTCTCATTTAAGGTCCCCAAAACTATGCCAGACAACTGGAATGCCTTCTGAAATTAAACACTTTTCCAGCTAACAGGGATTGGACTGGTTAATGTTTGTGTGTACTCTTCACCGTGTCCTTTTACAGCCAAAGTGATCAGATTTATAACTGACAAAGCTTAGTACTCACTAAGTTATTTTTAACAAAATTACTAGCTATCATCCCTATTTTCTTACTCTTTCCTTTCTAAATTCGTTCGAAGAAAGAAAAAAAATTAAAGTCAGGTTTAAAAAAAAAAATTATAGCCTTCAAAATAAACCAAAATAGAAAGAGACAAAAATGGAGGATTAAATCTGGATATCTGCACAGGTACATCTTTACATACTATGTAAAATGGGAATATATTTTGTCACTTTTAAGACTAGCTCATAGTGATTCTTTTATTTTCTTCAGCAACATCTGATTATCTCAGATAAAGACCAACATCTCCTCTCCAACTTTAGACATTTGCATAATTATTAACTTTAGTGGCAAGCATATAAAATTGTGGACTCGGTTTCAAGCTGAAAAGGAAATGAACTGTAAAAACTTCCACATTTAAGGGCTTCTCTTATTAAAGAGCAGTCTAGAAATAGCTACGGTGGGGATGGATTTTGTAGTGAAGGAGCTTTCAAACAAGGAAGAAATAACGTGCTTGGAAGATAATGTCAGAGAAATTCAAAGATCAGTAGGGAAAGTTTCCTTAAAGGGCAGCAGTTAAATACCAGCCCTTACCTAAGGACACAGTGATTCATCCACCACTTGAAAGCCTTAAATCTTTCTTTTTGTTTTCCTACAAAACATTCTCCAGACCCTGAAGACACTGCTTACAGCAGGAACCACTTTTTCAATCTCTATTCCTACCCCTTCTCAGGAGGTAAAGATAATAAAACGTTCAGAAGGATACAAATTATCCTATTCCGAGAGGAGCAAAAGGTAGTAAGTAGCTATTTATTTTCTGCTAAAATTATCCTGTGCAGAGTTCACTTACCCTGCCAATATCCAAAGAAAGTGCCAAACGCTCCCCTCCAGCTCCACAGTAATGAATCTGAAGTTAAATATTTCATTTTCCATCCATTTCATTTCCATCACTGCAATGCCACAGTGCCAGAAAATAAAGTCTTAAAAAATAAAAAACAGAAGCAAGAAGCAGAAATGCTGCTTTGCAAGATTATTCCTTGGGTTTTTTTTATTGCCCAAGATATTGGATATCATTAACTATACTGGCTATTTGCAAAGAAAATGTTAAAAAAACCCCACAAGCTATACGTATCTTTTTTCCTGAACAATACTAAACAATTCCAAAATCTTTAATTACCCCCACTTTTTCTTTCTCATACACAGACATGTCCATTTTTTCTCCTTTTTTTTGTACTATTGGACTTCACTGTTTCTTTGGCCAAGAAACTGAGAACACCTAACTGCAAGCTTAGAAGTTTTCACAGTGACTCAGAAGACCATAATTGCAGAAAGACTGGACACTAGTACAAATATACTGTTAATAAAACACAGGGCCTTTCTCTATTAAATAGCATTTCTGATACTATTTTCAAGAGATGGAAAAGTTCATACCTGTACAATCCCACAGCTTTTAGACTGGATTATTTACAACAAGTTTTTGCATGATACTAATACAAATTGTATTTTTTGCATGATGCTAATAAAATTTTATTTCACTGTAGGAGCTTCTAAATATGGATTTTTAAGACCACAGGAGAAACCAGGAGAGACCTGTATCCAAGCAAGGGTTTAGGATCAAATTCTACATTTCTTTTTACCACATCTGGAAAACTCATAAAAGAAGCTTTGCTCTTATTACAAGGTGTAGAAGAGAGTCAAGAAATAAACTACATGTTTTATAGCATCACCAATATTTAATAAACTCCATCCACAGCCTTTTAGTTTTATTGTCCTGGGTTTTGAAATTAGAACTATTTTTATGCATAGAATATTATGCACACGTTATGAAGAACTACTAGAGTTCCTAGGAGAATAATCTCATGGATTTTTTTAAGTAACAATAGATGGAACCAGCATAATGATCTTCCACTGTGTACTTACCTGCTTTTCGTGACCACTTTAGTTTACAATACTGGGTCTGTGATAACTTTATTTGACAAAGAAGACCACTGTTTTTCAGACAGGGTGGGGTCAGAGGCAGGTGTTTTATGAATTTAACAGAGAACAGCAAATTGAAAACCTGCTTTATGATTTCATTAACAAATAGTCTTAGGAAAAGAGTTTTCTGCCAAATACAAGAAACTGCTCCTCTTGGCATTAGAACTGTTCCAGTTTACCCAGTATCACTTTTTTTTTGAACTGACTGCAGACAGAAACGAGTCCAAAGAAGAAACTAAGGGCAACTCAGCAGAGAGATGAGATTTCATTGGGGTAGCTGGGGAAAGGAAGTGGCAGGAAACTAAACTGAGTGTCCCTTCTCTTAGCCCTAAACTAATGGGTAACAAATAACACCAGAGCAGGTCCTGGGGAAAAAAAAGGATTAACCCCACTTTTCTCCTTTTTATGCTTTTGCTTTGAAACGCCCTTATCCTTATTAGACCCACTTCATTCTTCAGCGTTTATCATAAAGCAATAATTCAACCACACAGCTCCCTATTAGTAAAGCAGTTCTGGTTGCAGACAGTTGGTAAAATTGCAGCATTATTTCCATGCAAAGTCATTCTGAATTTGCACACACAGCCAGCACACTGCCAGATCCTGCCTTGCACAGAGCACTCCAGAACAGTTTTGCCTGGCCCAGTTTTGCACAAATGCTGTTGTCATTCCTTTGATTCTGTCTCCTGCAGTAACACCCAGATTACCATTACCAACGACACAAACCAGATGTACTGCATTACATGTACATTTCTTACAGAGAGAAAGTGAACAAGGCATGGCATCAGGAGAAAAGGAAGTCAATGAATTGAAAAAAATAATTTGATTTTGTGTTTTGTTGATTTCTTTTTTACATTAAAACTGCTTAATTTTGGAGGAATATGCATGCCATGCACAAATCTTTTGATAAATAAGAATACTAAATACAATTCATAGTAATAAGAAAATTACTATGACTGTACAAATATATTGAAATATTCAGGTCTTTTCTGGATGTGAAGAGAATCAGTTCTCAAATCCCAAAGTTCAGATATTCATGGAGTTGATTTTCTTGTGACTCCACAAACGAGATCCAGTTCTTAAAACACAATTCTTCATCACTGCTTCCAAGTGAGTCAGGAGCATGAACAGATAATTTTAGTGGGTTTCTACTAGATAGAGCTTTAAAATTAGAAAGCCACTTCAAAAATTAATGAAAGAGACATGATTCAGAGCAACAAGGAAAACTGGGACACAGGCCAATTTCAAGAGGGTTTGAAATTTTAAGTGATTTACTTTATTTTTTTTCTCTCGGTGGCTGGATAACATTATTGAATACTTAAAATTTTTGCATAGTTTCAAATTAAGTGAGAGTTTATAAACTTACCATTAATCCATTTGGCTTCTGGATTATGAACGACGAACTCTTTTCTGAAGAGATCTTCCAAGGATAATCGGTTTTCTGATGAATTTGCAAGTTCATCTAAAATAAACACAAGAAGATCATTTTAGATAATTATTGAAAACACTATATTCAGTGTTGTTTGCAATACACTGGAATTATAGAACCAGAAGTCCTGTTGAAATTGGTAATAATGCCTTGCTGCTTTTTTCTTTTATTCACAACAAGGCAAGGTATCATTTTTGTTTAGTAAAGCTTCAGGAAACAACGAATTGGCACCTTTTGGACAGGAAAACTACAGGATATACTGTTTGGCTATTTATTAGGTTGGGACTTTCCCATCAAAGCTCTTTCTAACCACAGCCCCACACCATAAAATATTATGAACCAATACCAAAATTTCCTGGCAGCCAAAGGATGTTGGCCGTATTGAGTACCTTACACTGAGAGCAACCAGATAAAATCTCTTGCAAGTAAATTTGGAACTGACTTCACCTCTTCAATAATTTTAAATTAAATTTAAAAAAAATCTACATGCACATTTTATAGCCTGTGCTTCCTTTCTAGTGACGTGAACAACATAACTTGGCTAACAGCCTTGTGCTTTTCCCAAACATGACCCGGGAGCATTGTGCTTCTGAACATTAGCCAACATTGACTTACAAAACAAAACAAAATAAACCAAATCATTTTCCTGCATATAAAATCATCTCCACACTTCAGAAAACTAAAAAAGAAGCTCTGCTAAATATCAGTGTTCTTGTGTTGTAAGATAAAAAAGTAAGTATTAAGTAAAAAAAGAAGAGTCAAGAGCAAACTCCCACTAACAGTGGTAATGTCGAACCATTACTATTAAAACAAAAGTTTTAGTGTCAAAAGACAAACCCACAGAGTTTCCAAGCAATAATCCCTGGCAGCAGCTTGCACTTCACCTGACTGCTTCAGGCTGTTTAGAACAGCAGCTGCCAAAAGCTGTGCTGTTTGTTGCCTGTGCCCTTGCAAAAAGATGCACATGTGCACTTTCCACACAACCAGTCGAATGCCCAGCCAGGTTTTTAAAATAATTTTGTATTATTGGGCAGGTTACCATAAATTACTGCACTCTTTCTCTTCTCTATGAGCTTTTCTTTCCCTCTCCACGAGAGGAATTTTGTGTTAGGCAGATTTTGTCCTTACTGATATTAAATAGTGCTCTGATGACAGACACATACAAAAAGAGTATCTGCCATCACAGCAGTCAAGCAGCAATCTTGTTATCTTTGTGTCAACCCACGACGTTACCAGGACATTTTTAACAAAGAAACCTGCTTTGTAAAGGTCATATCCTATAATACATTTTGGATGAAAACATGACCCTTCAAAGAAAATAAAGTCAATCAATAGTATTATTATTGGTCTTTATTCAGCAAAATTTCTCATTTAGAGGGCCAGCTAAAAGCTTCCTAGTATCAACAGCAATATGATTTTTTTGCCTTTAAATGTCAGCACTGCCTGCTGCAGCCACTTCAGCTGCTATTAATGAGGTGCATCCTTGGTGTACTGAAGAGAAGCTCCCTTTTAATGCACATCATGAATTTCCAATAGGCACAAGGCCATCCCAGCTGCTCAGACCACAGCCCTGCTGCATTTTGCATGCTGCTCCCTCCCAGGTTCAGCAGGGCTCCGGGAAGCACTCACCCTTCTTGCACTTCGTGTCTTGTAAGACAAGCATGCAGAGTTGTCCAAATCCTCTCTCACAAGACAAACATTCTAATCCTCAAATAAGCTTTTTTCCCTCTTCCTACCTTCCAGGAATCAAAATAGTCTATTTAGGAATTTTTTTCTTTTTTCACCTGCCAGTCCAGCATGGGACACAATATTCCACTCGCAGTCTTATTGGAGCTTTACAGCAGAGCAACATTATCTCTCTTGATTTAAACCTAATCCCTCTGTTTACACATCATGGGACCTTGTTAGCTCTTGCTCCTGCCACACACTGTGTTTTTATCTTCGAAGTAAGCACATGTTGTTATGTGTGCTCTATTCAGCTCCACGAATACATTCTTGTGTCTTCAGAACACCGCTTCTGACTTAGCAGCATCAGACACTGGGTTCTTCACACACCCATTAGCCCCTTTCTCCGTAACCTTGTTGATAACCTACCCTAGACAAGCTGTTTTCCATCACCTATTTGGATTCAACACACCCTGGTCCTCATGCTGTTTGTAATTCCAAATGTATTTCCCTTCTAACCTTACTTGAGTCTGTTTCTACTAACTGTGACCCTTTATTTCCTGCCAGTTTGCCAGCTAGCAATCAAGCTCACACAAGCTGTTACGTTGTCAAAGATTGCCTTACCTATGACAGATTTTTTTTTTCAAATGCTTAAATAAAAATCACTAAAACAATACACCAGCTGAGTACAGAGAGGCTGTTGTAGAAGAAAGGAACAGCAGCTCTGCTCTCTATTACATCCCTGGCAAGAAATCTCAATATAAATTGGATTTTAAAGTAGGTTTTAAATTACGGCTAGCATTTGTAAACCAAAAAAACACCAGCATCTTCAAGCAACTTTACTAGATGTTTTAGAAGTAATTTTTTTCCTAATGCTAAGTTTTAACCAAAACAGACCCCTGTTTGTAACCCTTAACTCTACCTTTGCCCTCTGTCAATATCTCAGATGCCCAGTTTATCTATAACATGATGAACTCCACATCACGGGAACCCTCAAAACAGTAGGGGGTTAATCTTTATTGAGCACAAGCACAAATGAGTTGTACCCCACCAAGTTTATCCTCAGAGGCAGGGGAGAACAGGAGGGGGTGGCCCTCTGTGTCAGGGACCAGTGGAACACACAGAGCTCCACCCGAGGATGGATGAGGAGCTGACCCTATGGTCAGGATTAAAGAGGGGACAGGTGCCGTTGCAGCCACCTCGGGGGCTGCTAGAGGCCACCCGAGCTGGGTGACCAAGGGCAGTGTCCTCCCAGCCACAGGCCCTGGTCCTCCTGCTTGACTTCAACCACCCAACACCTCTTGGGGACAGCACAGCGGGGCAACACCAACCCAGAGGATCCTGGAATGCACTGCTGGTACCCTTCTCCAAGGGACAAGGACATGGACCTGGAGGAGCAGGTCCAGAGGAGGCCACAAAGATGCTCAGGGGCTGCAGCATCTCTGCAATGGAGACATGGGGAGATTTGGGACTGCTGGCCGGGAGAAGAGAAGGCTCCAGCGAGACCTTAGGGCACCTCCCAGTACCTAAGGGGCTCCATGAAAGCTGGAGGGGGACTTTTGGACTGTCATGGTCACGGGGAAATTGCTTTAAACTGTAAGAGTTTAGTTTAGTTTAGTAGGTTTAGATTGGGTGTCAGGAAGAAATTCTTCCCTGTGAGGGTGGGGAGGCCCTGGCACAGTTGCCCAGAGAAGCTGTGGTTGCCCATCCCTGGAAGCGTTCAGAACCAGGACAGGGCTTGGAGCCACCTGGGAGAGTGGAAAGTGTCCCTGCCTCTGGCAGGGGCGTTGGAATGAGATGATCTTTAAGGTCCCTTCCAACCCAAACTAATCATTGATTCTCAGATGTACTCGTTTTATTTTAAAGACTTCCTTTTACAACTTTGTATTTACAACATTACAAAATATCCTACTATCTTTTTTTTTTCCATTATAAACTTCATTGAATTATTCCATGAAGGAATGATATTTCCAATGTTATCAGGCTATTTACCACAAATTTCTGTATTTCAGCCTGAAATTTTATATACATATATATGTATGTATATTTATGAACCCATGTATAGCAAACGACACAGATTACAGAAGATACAAACAAAATCAAATTTTAAAGACTAAATGACTGCTCTTTAACTGTACATCCAATAAAAACAGTTCAAATACTGGCATATATTAATTCAGCAACAAACCTGTTTGTGCTTACTAAACTAGAAGACTCCAAAACTTGAAATTAATGGCCTTGCTTTTCATGAGTTTATAGGACATTATTTTTGCAGGTTAAATGTAGTCTAAACACCTCATAAAATTTGCCTTCTAACTTAGTAAATAAAACTAATAACTATGTACTGTAATATGCCATTAACTGAAGCTCCCTACTGACTTTTCTGTGGAAAGAAAAGTTCTTACACTAGAAATTAGGATAAAGGCTTGATGTTAAATGCCATCTGAAAAGTGGAAAAACCCCACTAGAAAGCTGTATGCAAGCTAGCAGGTGTAACTGGTAATTAGCATAGCTCCGTTGTTATCATGACAAAGGAAGAAAACTTGCCAGAAAATAGTCAGATATCAAAACCTGCCTGCCAATTTACAGTAGTTACAGGGAGTCCATACAGAATTGAACAGAAACCTGAATCTTCTTGCAGTGAATATCCACGTCACCAAAAAAAAAAACCACCAAAAAATTGTAGTTTGCTTTCTTCTCCTTTAAGAGTAGTACAACAGAGGGTATGGAGAGGTTGGTCCTGACCCTGAACAGTTTATCTACTGGACATGGATCCTCTTCCCAGAGCTTGATTTTACTCAGCCCTTTCCACAAAAAGCATTTTCTGACATTTGTCTGACCTAAATGTTCTCTACAGTAATTTTTCATAAAAGGTGTCTTTATTTTTCCATCATGTGTGAGTTTTCCTTGAGTCTACGATTAGAGGTAGGTGCCACTTTGCTCAACAGTAAGTGCACATATCAGCATTAAATGGCAACATCAATATCTCAGTAAGGGAGTCCTAGAAAAAGCATTTGAGTCTTCCACACCCTCAGAAACTGTAAGTTAACAAGAAGGAAGAACTACTGTCAGTTCCAAAAGGAAAAAACAGCTTTAAGTGTTGTGGCAAAACACTTGTACAGGGGAGGCCAAATCCATACAACTCTTAAGCTGTTCTTAAGTGGTTTTTCACATAAAAGCTTTCAGCTCCTAATGCTTTCAACTGAACATTTGTCAGTTTTGAAATACGCTTCAACAGTGGATTGATCAGATAGGACTTCATATAATTCCTGTATTTATACATTCAAACCAAATGATGGCATCTCATGGACAGTCACCTGTGTCTCTGCACTGGCCACTAATTTCCAATATAAAGATATAGGATTATTCCCAAGGGATTTTTCTTTTGTTTTCTCTTAAATACTTCTCTTGCAATCCACTCCAAATATTAAACAAAAATCACAAGATTCATAATGCAGTTTCCCCAGAGGACAGATAGGATCCTGTTCTGAAACTTGCAAGTTCTTCCACTCCAGTCCCCTGGTCTAGACAAGGACAACTTCATTCTTTGGCATCTCTGTGCACTTTATTAATCGCTGCACTTTTCTAATTTTGAAGAAAACCAGCAGGGATATTTGCCTGCAATCCTCCTACTCCCAGGTATGGAGCTGGAGTATATGACTTGCTCTTCCACTTTTCCATCTCTTCATTGAGAACACTAAGACATTTAGGAGGATTCTGAGCATTGTCACAGATGAAAGCAAGATAAAATGATCAGAAATGTTACTAATATTGTTGGCATGCTACATTTACTCAAACCACAACCATAATTGTAACACAGAGGTTTCAGATTTGAACAAAAGCTAAGATATTAATAGGTCAAAATACATCTCATTTTTCAACAAAGATCCTGCTTAGTATTGTATAGTCAAGTTATATTTCATGTAATAAAAGAAGATATAAAAAGAAAAACAAGAATTTCTTTTTAGTTTTAATATCGTTTCTATCTTTAGTGGAAGTTAAAGCCTCTTTGAAGCCTTTTGCAAATGAATTACACTTTTTTTAAAAACATGCTATCCCATATGGAAGCATTGATCACTCTATTAAAAGGTAGGAAAGCTGTGGCTCAGAGTTTGAAAGAAGCCAAATGACCTAAGAGTTTTTTATGTTGTGGACAAAACAATGTGTAAATAATTGCAGGCAAAAGACACCACTGCTGTTGTGTTTGGCATATAAGTAAGTACACTTCTGCCTCCAAAAAACACCAGTGAAACAATCAAGGCTTCTGAGCAATAACCATCTAAAATTATCATCATTTCCATTAAAAGAAGCAGCATGATGTACAGTGTTTAGTGGAATTTACATGAAATCTAAAAAGCACCCATCCGTACATGCAGAACTAAATAGGGAGAGAACTCTCTGATGCTCAAAATAGTACTAGAAATGAATACTGAAACATCCCAAGGTAACAAAGGACAATTGCACTGAATATCTTCACTCAGACCTATTACATTTTATGAGAAGGATTTTCAAACCCAAATATTTATAATAACAAATAGCATCAACTTGGAACTGAGTGCTTCACAACAGCCAGATGTGAGGGGGGTCTCTACTTTTTTCCTCCCCTCAAATACTGGACATCCCAAAGTGATCTGAACACACATTCATGACAAAGCAGCTTCAGCTACAGTGCTTAGTACCTGCCAGCAGACCAACAGAGTAGCAAAATATCTGCTTCCCAAACCATATTAATAATTCATAATAATCAAACAAATTAATAATGAACGTGAAGGGGGAACAGCAATGATTAGGGCCAAAACAGGGCAAGTATCTATCTTAGAATGCATCTCCACAGCTTTCCAGGGTAAGCATCTCCAACCCCCAAGAAAGCCCAGTTTTACAGACCTAGATCATTCTGGGAGAAAGGTTTTTATTTATATCAAGCTTCACATTCTCTATGGGATATCTTAGAGCATCTGAGCTGACAGAACTAGTTTTCACTTGCATGACTTGAACTGGAATGTAGGTCCCAGCTTACACAAGTTTTCAACCAAGATCTCTGGATTTTGAAAGAGCCTCAGAGATGTTGTAATTCACTGAGCTTTCTTAACATATTTTTTTTAAAAGTTAACATTCCCCTAGGTTGTTTATTCTTTTTCCATGAGTGCCTTCAAAGACTTCAGTTTATGTTTTTACATCATTAATAATTCTATATAGATATAAGAGCCACAACAGAAAGTTATTGTAGATTCCAGCAAACACTTGATATTTTACAAGTCTTCAAGAAAAAGCTACCTCTCCTTGAAACAAAAAACAGCCTTCTGTCTTAAAGTGTACCAGGATACACTACCATGTGCCCTCAAAATCTCTTTTTTATTATTCCCTGAAGAAGGCTCCTATTCACTGAGACTACAGCAGCACAACTTTGCTTTTATTTTTCTCAACGTGATCTAAGTGGAAATAAGCACACAGTCATTTAAGCACCATGCATAAGGAGTAGATATTTATACAAAACAGAGGAAGCAGACTATCCATAGTGTTCCTGCATACTCTTTCCAGCTGCCTCATCCCCTCTGACAAGCAGAGCTTTTTGATCCTCTTCCACTCAGCCTCACCACTTTCCTCTAAAGCAGCACTACTCTGCTGCTGTACTTTGTCATGCACAGACTCCACCAGCTTCCCTCGGTGATTTCAGCTCGTGGCCAAACAGCCTGGAACCATTATTTAACGGAAAAGAGCTTCATTAACTTTCTGGTTTACACAAATTGAGTAGAATGGAAGAATATTTGCAGACCAATATTTATTGTCTACCATGCAAATCAGGTACTTTACACTCTAAAACTGGCCAAAGGATTCAAGGATTTTTTTTTTTTTCTTTCAAACTTGTGCAGTGTTTGTTCTTTCTGTCTACTTCTTGCCCTCTCACATTCATTTTTCTGTGACTGAACCACTACTTCCCCTCTTTGTTTCTAAAAGAAAGGAAAGGGAACATGGTTGTGCATGTACATATGGAAGATCCATGTTCAAGATTCAGTGAGAAGTTGTATTCTTGGAATCAATTTTCCATGGCGTACAATTTTCTCTTAGCTCATCTGTAAATCTGAAATTACACCAAAACCCAACAACTCCTGTAGTCAGCTCACACCTGCTGAGGCTCACAAGGATGGCTGTAGCCTCCTCAAGGCCAATACAATCCTAAGGACCTATTGCCAACCTGAGACCCTGCAGGCATCAAATTTACAATAGCCACAAGTTAAAAATGCTTAAAGGCAAGAGACACTTTAACATTCATTACTTTTGATGACTGCATTATGAATCACACACCTTTAATAAGATAAAATAAAGAAGTAGGTTACCTGGGGTTAAAAGAATGACTGACATAGTGATGAGTGAACAAACAACTAGAATCACCAGCAGCGCAATAGCAATTCCCTTCCAGTTCCTCTGCGGAGGGCTGTTACTTCCAAGTTCCTACAGGAATGGAAAAAAATGAAATAAAAGGAAAAGACCACGTTTCATAAACATGCATTTCCAGAACTATTAGCAATAGGAAAAGTGCTCTGTGCATGCTCATAATCACAGCACGGGAGGTGATCATGAGCCCTCCCTTCTCCACAGTACACAGAGTCATCCAGAGGTGTGCAACTCTCATGCTTTTTTAACAGATCTCTTTCTTTTTTGTTAAATATAATATATGTAATTTTATACCCCTAAGAGACAATCAAATGATCTTTTGCAAGCTGTCCAAAATAGAACTGGTGTTAAAATGTCCTGAACATAAACTTCAGGACAATATCAACTAGCAGTTTATAAGATAATTACAGAAATGAAAGTAGCAATTTACTGTAATTCTACCTAACATGGTATGGACCATAAAGGTTTAAATACACATCCTTTTTAATGCACACTATTAAACTTATTTGTAATAGAAAGCATTAGCAAAAACGCCTGAGGCTGCAAGTATTCCATCTGAAGCTACAAGCTCTTTTTCTCTATGCAGTAGATCAACTGTAAACTGCTCCCCTATTAGTTATAAAAAAACAACACTAGCTTATAACAAATGTTAAATGAATACTTCTGTAACTACCAGTGCAGTTAAACCTACATCCTCTGTGGTTACACGTTTAGCTCCTGCCAGGCGCCATTTACATTTTTTCAATAATAGCAATGCATTGCCCACATTCATGGTACAGTTTGAGACCAAACAGCACATAAACATCTAACAACACAATGACAAAACTACCACAATTGTTTCTTACAACCCCAACCTTCCCTCACAGAAAACAATATTTTTTCTATCTAGATTTGGCAAGCAGAAATGTTTCTCTGCCACAATTACACATGCCTTTAGTATCTCAAAATTAAATGCTATGATAAGATTGAAAAAAAGAAAAAACAAAACAAAAGAATAACCCCAAAATAACCCCAACCCACCTCCTGCTATGTTTTACAGGCTTCCAAAAGCATAGTAAAATTTTTTCACATACGCATTATTTCATTTTTCATTTCTGGGTTTTAATGAGTGTGAAATAGGCAAATCTTAACAGAAAGTGGCAATGTTCTTGTACCTTCTTGGCTCACATACATCACTTCAGCATCATACATCACCCACAGCAGCAACAGTGTCTTTAACTTTTTATGTTGTTTTTTAACCCCTTGATGGTTCATTTCTACCTATAAAAGAAAGCTTCTCTCCCTGGTCCTCTTTTCTAGAAAATAAAAGGGGAATTGCCCAACACAATCTCTTAGCAATCCCACAAGGAATTCTCATAGCAGTTGTCAGCACATCACAGCTCCCAGCTTCCCCAACTTCCACAATGCATTATTTTACCCACTGCACCCATCATCCTGCCCAGCCTGCCTGTGGTTGCTCATTTTTGAGATGTTTAGCCTCTCCAGAGTGGAAGAGCAGCCGTTCTGTCTGCTCAGTGCAGCCCCTACTCCTGGCTGGCCACCCCAGGAGCAGCTCCCACACTGAGAGGTGCCAGCCTGCCCCTCCCCACGCCCAAACCCAGCCTGGGCTGCAGCCAGTCCTGTCAGAATCACCGAACCCTTTTAGGGTCCAAGGCCTCACCAGCCCCTCTGGGATCCCTAGGTTATGAGCATCATGTGGTTCCATCCTCTCTGGACAGCCCTGGCCGGGCTGACACTGCAGGGATCCACAAAAATACAGCATTTCTGTGTCCTCCAGGGGAACACAGATCCAAGCTATTATTTTCCCTTAAGTAAGAATTATTTTGAAGTGTTAACAGCACAGCCTAGGAAACACAAACTTATTCTAAACATCACAGTATTAGCCTTATTTAAATGACACCTGACAGAGTCAGGCCAATTTAAGACAAGAATTAGAAGCTCACAGAACCAAGTGGGGGTGGGAGAACTGTAGCTTCCCTCAGAGCATCCTGAAACCCTCTTCCAAACAACTGACTTAAGCTGAAGTGACAAAAGCTGGACAACTTGATGAATGTACCAAAGCTTCTAAAAAATGTACCAAGGCCTCATTAATCACAAGGTTCTTCTCGGCAGACATGAATATTGTTCTCTTTCTAAAAATAAAGCTTCATTTTAAATACTTCTGCAAATTTGTGCAAGGAGAATATCGAAGAGATGAATCAAATAGTGAGCATACAAAGCTTACTGGTACCCACAGAGAGAAAGAAGAGAATTTCCAGTTAGCCAAAAACTTGGAGAGTGGCATAAAAAGGACCTGTCTCAAATTAAGATATTTGGGTTTAATATTTGGATTAAAATTATAAATTGTATCAAATTATTATATTAGAAATTATTAAAGGTCATGATGATGTTTTGATATTGACAACGCTCTCGTAAGACATATATGAAGTTACTGTACACAAACAATATTTGATGAAATATTAGAGAAATTACTATAATAAAGTAAATTCATAGCACAGTCACTACTGAGGGCATCTCCAATTAACTTTTTTGATGCTAACCAATACAACTTTTGGACTGTAACTTACCAAGTTTTAAAACAGCGTAAGCTGCAGTTATTCACAAATAAAACATTTTTATCCTCATGCTGCTTTTCAAAATGGCCTTAAGCAAAAGGCAATTAAATAGATCTTTGGCCTGTGGATACTGGCAAGGCAGAAGCTGTGATTTCTGAGTGTCACAAGAAGATAAGAGGCATTCAGGAGGAAACATCACAGAGAGCCATACAATGAGAAGCTTTTGACACCACATAGTTTCCCCATAACTATCTCCTAGCTGGCACTTAACAACAATGCAGACACAGATGGAGATTTAAGGATTTAATCTTCTAAATTAATGTGGTTTGAAAAAATACCAACTCTTGAATATGGTGGTTTATATATAACACTACCTATAATGTTATTATAGATTTTGCAGTCTAACTCTAATGAATCAGAAAATGGCTGCACAAAGAATAATACAATTGCAAGTTTTCTCATTTTTATAGTAGCTTTTTCACAAAACATTTAATTGCATTGTTGCCAAAGACAATCAAGTAATAATAGATATTTCTGAGTGTAATTTGCGATTGAGTAATACCTTATTAAAACATAGCTACAAAGAGAAAAATTAAACACTGCATGCACAAAAACACTGTACACCAATGTTAGAGATTCCAGTGCTGTCAAGTGCCAAAAGACACATTTACCAAGAGTTTACAAGCACTCCCCATCAGGGATCCCAATGCATGCAACCAAAGGACAAAGCCTGAACTTTCTGCTCTGATTGTCTCCATTCAACCTGTTTTGAAAAGATCCCTAAAAGATTGGTCTTACAAAAGCATGTACTACATGTGTGATACAGCACTACAGAGGTTGCAAATCCTGCAGCAGTAACCAAAAGAAAGGCTAAACCAAAAACCTACAGAGCCTGGGTGTGGGAGGGAGGACAGGTTGAGGCTGTTGGAGGAAAACTTGAGTAATTTCAACCCTTCTGCATCCCTCTCTGCCACTGCAAAACAAGGTATTTCAGAGGGAAATGCTGAAAAAATATATCCAGCAAATACACAAAGCAAATATAATTCAAATAGGCTGAAGCATCTTTCTCTCTCCTTTTCTAGGCTGTTTTATAAATATATAGTCCATCTCCAAACACAGTTTACAGGCGGATGATGAACTGATTCACTGCAGGCATGACAATCTTTTAAGCAGCAGCAAGACACAGTTTTGAATATCACCATCGACGGCTCAGAATATAAATGGTTTGGGTTGGAAGGGATCTTAAAGATCAGCTCAGTTCAACCCCCTGTCTCCTCCCACAAGACCAGCTTGCTCAAATCCCATCCAGACTGGCCTTGAACACTGCCAGGAAACCCAGAGCTTCTCCCAGGAGCCTATTCAGTGCCACACCCTCACAGTGAAGAATTTCTTCCTCACTTTGAATGTGAGCCTGCCCCTTTCAGTGTAAAGCTGTTCTCCCTTGTCCTGTCACTTCGGGCCCTGTACAAAGTCCCTCTCCAGCTCTCCTGTAACCCCTTTAGGTACTGGAAGTTGCTCTAAAGTTTTCACAGAGCTTTTGCTACTTGAGGCTGAACAGCCCCACCTCTCTCAGCCTGCCTCTGCAGGAGAGGGGCTCCAGCCCTCTGAGCATCCTTGTGACCTCCTCTGGACTCCCTCCAACGAGGGTCCACACCCTGGGGGCCGCTCTGCAGGTGGGGTCGAGAGGCAGGACCCCCTCCCTGCCCTGCTGCCCACTGAGCTCTGGCTGCAGCCCAGGATGCAGCCGGGTCCCTGCGCTGCAGGTGCACATTGCTGGGTCGTGCTGAGCTGCTCACTCACCCCCAAACCCTTCTGCTCAGGGCTGCTCCCAGTCTGTCGCTGTGGGCAAGTGACAAACGACACAAACCTCGTTTATGGAAACTTCATCTGACTCCAATCTTTATTCAAAACCTGACCCCTTTATATATCTTCTGGAGCAGGCCATCTCAGTGGTCAGAAGAGTGCCAGAACTCTTCATCCCGTTGGCCAAAACTGAAAGACAGAGAGAAGGTCCATCCCACAGAGAGGAATTCAAAACATCACTCTTGTTACAATAACACTTGCAATGTTTATGTCAAGCCTGTGAGAACCAGGTCTTCCTGAAACAAAACATCATGAAGAAACTGAGTCTAGAAACTCAGAAACTTCAGGCCCAGGAGCCTCAGACTACACCAGTCCAGTCCCCACCCAGCCTCCATTTGTGCTCGGAATTGCCACAAGCCATACAGAGGACTTTGCACCTGGCCCTGCTGAACTTAAAGCCATCTCCAGCCCGTCAGAGTCCCAAGGACGGCACGTGGGACAGTGCCAAAAGCCTTGCTCAAGCCCATGGCACTTGCTTTTCCCTGAGACACCAATGCTGCAAGCCTGTCCTAGAAGGCTGTAGTCTCATTCAGCAGTTCTGAGTTTTTGTTCTCTATTTTTGAATGAAATACAGGATTCTGACATGGATTTTTCAAATTTAGAATAAAACTCTATGAACATGCTTCTATAATGTCTATATTACACAAGGCTGTAATAAGAAGACCTGACCCAAGTTCCTATTACAATAAAAATTAAAAAAGATAACTAAATTCAATTATATTTATTTCCTATAAAATATTTTTTATCCCTTGACACAAAAATGCACATATTTTAAGTAGTATTTGGGATATTGATTTGAGAAAAAGAATCACTCAATTAAGAGACATAGTAGGAGAAAACACAAAAAACTTTCAAGTATTTCCATATTTCTACCTCAGTAAACTTACAATCTTTCTTGTAAGCAGCATAACCAGAAAAAAAAAAAAGCACAGCTTCCTTCCTAAAGCTTATCGAGTCACACAGTTTTATTGTTAATCAATGAGGATAAAAAGTCTTTAAGACATAATTTTTCCAGCAAGTGTGTACAACTAAGGTTGTTGTAAGAGAACAAAAGGTCAAAAAATATTGGCATAGCATGCTGCATTAATAAGTCAGGCTTCTGAATTATCCTAAGAGCATCTTCCAGATTTCTTGGAAATCTCTGTGCAAACCCCAGCACAATTTCAACCATGGAAATAATGCCAGAAGCAACAGGAGGATGTCTGGTGGAAGCAGGCACATGGAAAGGCACTGGCTAAAGCCTGAGGACTACTGAGTGCCTCTGCCAGGCTTTTCCTGGAGACTTTGGGTAGTTAAAATACAGCCTCCCCTTTGGGAGAAGAGAAACCCAAACTTTCAGACACGAGCTAACCCTGAGAGCTGGAATTTGACTGAACTGCTTTTTCCCAAAGAACTGCTGCCCATGCTGCATCAACCCAGCTGATAAATGATGGGATGAGCCAAATGCAGAAAATTGCCAAATGCATTTCTCTGTAAAAGTTAAGAACAGGATTCAAGCAGTTTTAATATTTCAGCTGCGTTCAGCTCAAACTGAAAGCAGAGATTTGAACTTTACCAGGCTGACATGCTCAACAGTCCAGGTCTGCAGATGCACATTGGTGTTTACCCCAGGACTGTGGTTATTTGGAACACAAAACCCACCAGCACTGAGCTGCAGCAGTGTCTGGTGCTTGCCTGGTTTTGTTTGTTTTCACCTGGCAGGTGAAAGTTCTTAGAGGAGCTTTGGGCTGTAGCACATTTGGGCTGTAGTTTCTGCCAGCATGGCATCTTCGGAAGCCTTGAATAAATCATCGGCTTTCTTTTGTATTTTTTTTCTTTTTTTCGTGCTGTTCTGTCACCAGGACAAAGCCTACAAAAAAAAGCACTAAGGAGAATCACAGCCCCCCCTTATTTGCCAAGAATTTCAGGGGCAAAGTGCATTAGAGTAGGAAAAGCAAATATAATTTGTTTTGCAGTAGGAATGACAATGAGTCTGACTCTGCAGCTTAGATGCAATCGCAACAATATCACTTCATTAAACTCTTGCCATTTGCATTCCCCAAACATAAAGAAAAGGTGACAAATGAAAAAAAGACGAATAATTTCATGTCATATTTCAGTTGTTTTAAAAGACAGACTCAATACACTTATAATAGAAAGATTGCAGTCTTACCAAAGCTCTTTATAGAGCTGGGCTTGCAACTGATATTAAGTACTACCTGCTCTGGGTCTGCAATGTGCTATGTGAAGGGAAATTACCCCAGCAAGCCTTCTGATTTTGTGATTAAGAGATTGTGTCCGTGCCTTTCCAGCTGTTTTTGACTAATCCCATGGCCTAGATAGCAAGAGAGATTAAAAGACAGATCCACAAAGTGGCATAGGATAGTTCTAATCCATTTGCATAAGTACTTATCATTTTCATCCCTCACGTTCCCTTTACAATCCGCTGTGTTATAAGATCCTGTTGCTACAGTTCTTGTCTCAGTGATTATGGTCACACAATTGCTTTCCCCATCAATATCTTTATTCATGAAAACATTGGCACTTCTTTTCAGAGTCACTGTGAAATGCCACTTTCAGAGAAATGCAGGATTCCAGTTATCTCTATGGATAACTGGCATTTTAAAAAGAGAGCAGCTTGTCAGCAATTACCCTGCTCAGAACAGGTGCAGGGTTTGGATATGGGAACAATCTGCCTTCATATTTTTATTTCTTTGGACTGCACTGGTAGAACAAAGCTCTCCTTTTGCAGAGCCAAACTGAAAACAAACCCAGACCAAAACAACTAAAACAAACCCAAACCCGCCCCTCCTCAGTAAAAAGAAAGTAAAACAAATGTACACATATAAGTCATTTTGAGAAGCGTTGATCACTTGCACTGATTTAAGGTTATTAACCTTAAAAATCATTTTATGCTTCCTCTCAGCTTGATCATTTTTGCTCTAAGCAGAGATATCTTTTCCTTGGACCTAAAAGTACACATTCATGAACTGGATTTTGGCTATTTGGGGTATTTTAGAACAGCTTTGTCAACACCCTTAGTTCCAGCTACTCACAAAAAAAAAAAAAAAAAAAAAAAAAAAAAAAAAAAAAAAAAAAAAAAAAATCAGAAACGTTTATGTAATCTACTTAATGTATAACAGCCAGCATTAAGAATACATTCCACATCTTCCCACTCATTTTGCAGTGTACCTTGTAGCACTTACTCAAAGACAATGAGCTAGCTATTACACTAGACAAACAAGTAAAAGCTTAACTTCTAAAGCATCCTGCTGAAACCCTTGTTCAAGGTCTAATCACAGCAGATGAGTTTAAACCTTAGGTCACTACTCCTGCATGTAATAAATACAAAAGCAGAGATGGGTCAGCACACTGATCAGAACAGCGTGGTACCTGCAGAAGTGACAATTTGTGGCCATCTGCTTGGTTTTTAGCTAACATAGTAGCATTCAAACAGGGAGGGGGGGAAGTAAACTATCCCAGTGCTCAATATTAAAGAAACTATGGAAAATGCAGTCCATGGAAATAAGCAAATGCCATAAGCACTGCTGAGTAGCTGGGGCAGAGAGAGACTTGACTAAAATAACAATGGATGACAGAACTGGTTTGTATCTGAAAAAAAGATCAGTCACAATGCAGAGACAAGCCGCAGCAGGCAAGGGAGGTCCTCGGGCTTTGGGAAGCTGAGCTGAATGCAGTGCACTTTGATGAAGAGGTGTAATGCCAGCATCAGAGGCAACTTCACTGAGCCTCAGGATTTCAGAGCTGCTATCCCTTTTCATCCTGTGTTCACAATATTTTATAGTTTGTTTCTAACAAAGTTTGGAAGTAGAAATACTGTACTCTTCCTTCCAGTCCAGCAGAAATACTTGAAGAGTTGGGGAGAGGCACAAAGTTCTGCCAAGATGTGAGGAAGCACCCTGAGACTCAGAAGCACAGAGGGACATGAAAGCTACAGGAAGGCACCCATGGGGATTTCTGCAAGTTCCTGGGGATGACAGCTAATGAACAGTTGTTTTATTAAATATGACTCCAACCTCCCCTGCAAATCTCACCTCCAGACAGAAGGTTGTCCAGAGGAGTGAGTCTCAACTCCTTTGGGAGGCTGAGGCTCACCAACAGCTCTGCTTTGACTTCAGGTTATGTTCCTTGTGTCCTCACCACACCAAAGCCCCAGCACTCACACCATGCTACGTGTTCCTCTCCTCACACCAGTCTCATGTGGAAGCTGAGGAGATTTTTGTCTGATTAGGAAAAGCCACCTCTGTCTCTTGAAGAGTGCCTGAGAGACTCCATGGAAACAAAGAAAGCTGCTCATTTCCAGTGAGCCCATGCACCATTAGCATCCACAGGAAATCGACAGCTCATTTGCCATAATTAAAGAAAACTCTTAGAAGTATTTCCCTAAGGTACGGCCAAGGACAGGAAAAGATGACAAAGCAGCAGGCATAAACATGATTTTATCCAGGTTACTATGATGTAACACAAGAAGTCCGTATAAACAACTAGCACAGCCATTTGTGACCAAAAAGGTATTTTCACATATTCCTATTGACCCCAACTTGGATGAAATGTCACAAGATAGTAAAATATGTCTCCCATTCTTATCATGTCAAAGAAAAATCCCCCAACCAAGTAAAATAACCTATCTCAAGAAAAAGAGACTTAAAAAACCAATTAATTAAGTCATACTCAGATTTGTGCCACATCATTTTACAATTTAAATTTAACACAGTGCCCCTAGTTTTAATGGTAAAAAACTGCACTGATGCATGACTTTCAACTAGGTTCACTGTTAGATTAAAACACAAAATCAGCTTTTGGAGTTTCTCACTGTTAATGTATCTGTACACATGCTTAATTTTATGCCATTTAAGAGTCCTAGAGAATAGATCTGACAGAAACTATTTTTAGATGAGTGAGATTAAATCAGGATTTATGAAACTATGGAACACATTTGTAAAGGTTATTTTGCAAATTTACATTAATATTTTTCTATTTGTTTTCAGATTTCCATATAAATTAGATGCAAATAAAACACGCAATTTAAATCTGAATGTGCCTTAATGACTCTGTGTGCACATACATAGGCACACACATGCACATACCACTGAATATATATACAGATAAATATTATTCAAGGCAACATTCCTATAAATAAATAAAAATAAATATAAATAAACCAAGGAGTGTCAGTACCAGAAAAGGTAACAAACACAGTCTCTGTGTTTAGAGGGACCTAAGGCAGTAGAAAGGTACATGAGTTTGAGAATGGGAAACCAGCAACTCTTTATGTAAATATTTGTCAACAAAACTGTAGCAAGCAAAATTACTCAGTCGGTATCACTGGACTCTGATTGGAAATGTATCATTTAGTTTTTCCCAGTCTGCTTCACCATTAAACCACCTGTTATTCCAGGAAATGGAATTCCATTTAAAGCAGTAGAATACTATGATTCTGTGATCAGAAATAAAGATATGGTTTTCTCTTGCACTTTTTAGGAGAAAAAGACCAGAGAGGTGATCAGGAAATTTGTAGATTTAATACATTATTCTACAATATATACAGTTAATATATATATAATGACCCAGCAGAGCCAAGATCACATTTCACTTAAAAACAGTGTAAGTCCTCACACCATTAAAGACATCAGATTTTTCCAACACCCATACATACATATAGAGCTTATAAAAAAGCATTTATAGAAAGACAATGGGTCAGAAAATCATCTCTTTACATACATTCCACTCAATTAAAAAGCAAATTTAGTACTAGGAGGAAAAAACCATCAGGAATTTCTTGGCTGTTTTAGCAGATTCATTGATTTTTGTGGTGTACTTCCAGATAATGTAAAAATCCAGCTTTTCTTTCCCTGCAAATTCATTTTATCTAATGACCAAACCTATCTATGTAAAACACCTCAAAGGCCCTTTATCCTTCATGTATCTTCGGGAAATGTGAGCTACCCAAAAAGAGTCAAGGTGCTCCTGTTGGAAAACTTTTCCAGGTGCTGTTTTTATTGCAAAGCAAAGAAATGCACAGATACACTAAGGACTGCCCTAGCAAAGCCTGGACATTCTAAAGAGCAACTCAAATGAACCTTTGATTGTAGGGAAAAATAATCCCTAATATAATAATAGTGCCAAGAAAAGCTTGATGTTGACAAGCACTCCATATATGATTTAATATTTTTACTAATAAAGGTGAGAGCATATCACTATCTTAGAAATTTTGGCAGAAATACATCCAACCCAGTTTTAACTTAAGAGAAAGAAATTAATGGCACCTTTCATTTTCTCCAAAGTAATGACTCCTTTCTGTCTGATTCCAATACAAATAAGGCAAGGATGATCTATATATAATACACAATATCTATTTCTTTTGGCTTTCTTGCCATTTAAAAGTTAGAACACTCATAATTAGAGTTCTGATAAACAGAGAGAGAAGAGAAAAATCTTACCAATGCAGAAGTGTGCACCTGCCTCTGGCAGAGCTGTTACACTGGAGTGGATAAAAAGTTCCAAGCAGCTCTGTCACTGAATTTTCCATGAAAGCACTGGAATGTCTGCAGATCCAGTACTCACAACAGGCACTCAGCTCAAAATCTCTCCTTGGCTCTGAGCTTTAATACAAGAGCCAAATAATTCCTTCAGATCCATTTCAACAGCTCCTGCTGAAATGTCTGGAGGCAAATATTTGACTCAAATGAAGGTGTTGGACTATGAGACAGGCTGTAATACTTGGGGTTTTTTAACACTATAGGCCTTAAATAAAATGGATTCTCATGACACTCCATGATTCCCCAGATTAATAATGTTAAAAGTATCGACCTTCATTTCCTTTTTCTAAATACTTGCTTAGTTTTTAAAAAGATTGGATAAACATATTCAGTGTGTACTCAAAAACAAGCTGCTAGAAGTCAGAATCCAGACCTATACGGCCAACTAAATTGAACAATTTAATTAATGGGCTACAAAAAGAATTTTCCCATATTTATGCCATGCAAAAATGGGTTTGCAGGTAATCTTGAATGTTCATAAAATACAAACCACTTTCAGAGCAAAACCAGGAAAAAATTAAAAAAAAAAAACCAAACAAACAAACAAAAAAAAAACGACCAAGAAAACACCCACAGAACAGAAGTCTGGATTTTATCAGATAAGTGGCAGTGATTAACAAATGTATTTTCAAACTGCTGGAAACTTGCCAAGAATTAGTCTTCAGCTAATTTACAAAAAGGGAACTGTAACAAAAAGTGTCGGTGTAGTTAATATCTGACTTTTGCAGGAAAATTTCCTTCTTCACATTTTGTGTTGATTTTATACCTGTGGGGTTTCTTCCTGTTTTCTACAGCTCATAACACTGTATGCTCCTTATTCCCTCCTGAGTAACTGAATAATCTTTTACATCCCTGTCTCCTTTGTGTAAACAACTTATGAAATTTTCTGGAAGCAGCTATATTACAACTTCTGAGATCACAACTTTAGGCAGCTCTAGCTGTTCCCACAGGATCAAAATTTTGAGGACTATTAAAGCTAGCAGAGCTCCTTGAAGCTGACCTGATGCACACCAAGTGACAAAGCCAGCAGCGGCTGCAAGCTGTGCCCCTGAGTTCTGCCTACAGTGGCCCTTGGAGGAAGGAATTCCTCAGGTCACAGTGGCTGGAGATGGCAGCCAAGTGCCCCTGGCTCTGCTGAGCACAGGGTACTGAGAATAAAAACCAGCACTGGAGGAGCTCTGGTGCAGCACCTTGAGCGGGGAAACAAAGCCCAGCGACTGAACTCCAGCCTAACTTCTTCACCTACTCAATCAGAATACATAAAAAAAACCCACACCAACCAAAACCACAAGAGCAAAACAAACCAGAAGTGGCTCTGACAAAGCTGACTCAGACCCAAGTTGGTCTGATGGAGCAGCTGATTGAAAATCTGGCATTTCCTCACCTCTGCCCCCAGTGTTACTGTTCATCAGCAGCCTTACAAATCACTCATCACACTCTCAGCACCAGAGGACCCCAAGGCATTTTTCTGTGCACAGTGTGCTCACCCAGACCTGGCTGGGGGTTAATGGGGACAATTGCAATTTTTTAAAAAAATTATTTTGTCATGAAAACTAATGTCAATAAAAAGCTCAGCTTCTAAAATCCAATCAGTCATATTTGATGATGAAGCACAATTTCCATTAGTGCTTTCTGCTTTTGAGAGCAAAAAACATTGCTTTTCACATATTTGAAAGTGAAATAAAAGTATTAATCTCATCAGTTCACCAAAGCTACCTGTCTATAAGAGAATATTCTGCAAAACAACATGATAGTCTAATTACATGATGCTTCAGCTTGATGCAGCAAGAGAAATTGAAGCAATACATCTTGTAGAAAAAGAATTTGAAGTTTCTAATCCAGTGTAACAACTGCATATCTACATTGTTAAAACTGTTCTTAAATAAAATATATCAAAATGGTTACTTATGTACCATAGTCGGAATGTAGTACATGCTCTTCTGACATAGGAAAAAAAAGGTTTTGTTAGTAATCATTCCATTATTTCCCCTAGAAGGGGAATGTATGCATACATTGTTCTGTTTATACTTCTTACTGCCAACAGGCTTTTGCAAAAGGATTGAAGTCCAGCATTTTGACTTGATGATTTTATTACCTGTGCAATTTTATTCTGTGAATTTAGGAGGAGTGTTTACTTCTTACTACAAGCAGAAAGCTGGAATGTTTTTTAAGAATGGAAAAAATGAATAAAAATAGTATACTCTGAAAACATCCAAGAGGATAATGAGTTTTGCAATGTACAACTGCAATGACAGTAACTGCATATGCCAGCTTCTGAAACAAGAAGCCACTAAAAATATATAAAATAATTCTTCTGTGGAATCAAAAATTGCAGTTTATGCAAAAGTTGTCTCACTACCACTCACTATCTACCCCGATGTGTACCACACCTCTCTGAATACATCTGCATCAGTAGCCAACACACTGCAAGGCACTGCAGTAAGAATGTTTTATTTTCTGGTTTTTATGCACTCCCTGTTGTGATTAGCTGCATATTTAGGTAACCCTGCAAGTGAGCAATGGAAGAAACCCTTGGTGCCATTGTCAATAATTTATTTTAAAGCTGCAACTTCAAATATTTAAGCATACCAAGCAAGAAAAGGAATAAGCCGTTTTTTAAAAAATGAGACCCATTCAAATTCTCCCATCCACTCCATAATTACTGCAATAATTTGAAGGTTACAAAGAAAAGAAAAACATATTATTCAGATTACAAGTCGAGCTGTTGTTGCAGGACAGAGGAGAATTAATCAATGCTTCAACTACAGCCACTTCTTGAGCAAGGGCCACAAACAATCCTTGGCAGCTCCTTCCTGAGCACACACTCGGGCTGCACATCTCCCCAGGCCCTCCACTTGTGCTCCAAACTGAAGGTTCAATTAGGTGTGCTTTCCCTGCAACCAGGTTAATTTGCAGATTCCACTGGGTAATTAGGCAGGTGAGTGGAAGAAATCATCAGGACAGCTAATTGTGGCTTAAATGTACAGTTTCTGGAATCCTTGTCAGACAGGAGTGGAGAGGCACGAGGAGAAGTGGAAATTCACTCAGCTCAAACAGCACAAGTAACCATGAACAGCTCTACCTCCCCTGTGATCCCTTCCTTTAGCTCTTATGAAAAAATAAATTATAATAAGGCCACTGCCATCTCAGAGGAGAATATCTTCATGACCCACATCTATCTGATGCCTGTACCTGACCAGCCAGGCAATGACAGCTGCTCAAGGGCACATCCAGGTCCTGCCAGATGGCACCAGCACATAAACCTGTATTTAAAGAAACAATGATGGCATTTTCAATTATAGATCTGATTTTCAATCATACACCTTTTATGGGTCACTGTCTTCTGAGATTACAACAGTGATTTTCACACCTGAAAATTAGACCGATAATCACAGGATGGATAAAACTTCCTGAAGTCCTTTATCAGTTGTAAGTGGCTCTGAACCTGACTGCTGTTTAATGTACCAGGTGACTGAGATGATACAAGGTCAAAAAAGAAGAAAATACATGAGTATGGAAAATTTCCATCACAGGAGCACCATGATTATCTAAGAATGGAAGAGAAGCAAAGTGTGACTATGTAGTGCATTTCAACTTTTTTTTTTAATTTTTATTTAGAAGTTTTTCATCTTAATTGTCAGATTTCTGTCCACATCTATATCCAAACTGGTATCATGGTCTTCTTATACCAAAAGAATGGAAAATTCAGGGAAGAAAAAAACTTATAAGGCAAAACGCATATACTCAGAAATTCAAAATTTTGTAACCCTGGCAAATATAGGTACCTAAAGCTTCACAAAATCATAGTATTTTTGAAAGTTTTCAGTAGACTGAGAACAGCAATCACCTGGCAGTGTATTTCAGAGTAGTGTAAGTTTTTTGCTTTAACAGTGAGCGCTTGTCCATCTCAGTAGAATAAAACCAATAAAATAAAATTAATTTGGCACTATTTTAAGGGGTTTTTTTTACTCATTTCCTAAGTTCTCAGGTGGTTTTTCATTTTGTCATTTTGCCACAGAAGTAATCATCCAGAAAAAAGACTAAGCAACCTCACAACCCTGGTCTACTCAATTCTTCACAAAAGAGGCACTAAAAATCACCACCTGAGTTGCAATTGTTACCAGTATTTTTTAATAGTTCTTAGAGTCATTCATGTCTCCCTGCTTTACAATACAATAACCAAGTTCAGTCTTCAGGAGTACCTATTCAAGCCTTTTGAAAATTGCCACTACTGTTTTAAGACTTCTCTTTAAATTACTAAAATCCTCACTACCACTCAATTCCTTCAGAAATTCATGTTTCTATTCTGTTTGGTAAAACTGGAATAATTTGCAGAGAACATTTGCTATAGCAGGAGACTGAAATTTCATTCCCCTTCCCATTTTAGGCCATTATTCTACACTTACTCTTGGTTTTGTTACCCCTAACACTGATAGAAAAGTTTAAATTATCTCCTTTTCTTCAAGAGCTCTACACTGCCTCTCATCTTTACCTGCCCACATTTAACAGACACCATATAACTCTGTCTCTTCCCTTCCACAATACTCATTTTCTATGCATTAGAGTTTTACTGTCTAGAGGTATAAGTAGTTCTGTTAACTACAGTGACCATTAAGAAATGGAAAGGTAAAACCAAATTACTGTTTTATAAAATACCTGTGGCCATAAGAATAACTTCTAACATTTCTAAACATATATAAGCACACACAGCTTTCTTTGAAAAGAACTATATTAAATTAATATTTTACCCTATTTATGAGCAATGTTGTGCAGTGAAGCTAATTGATGGTCAAGCAACATTTTATGAAAAAAAAATCTTAAATAGTAAGATCTAGACATCATTTTAATGATCTTCAAATGTCTATGGACCTGGTAAGATTGTTCACTGGGGATGTGCCCCTCTGGGAACCACCCAGAGCTCTCACAGAGCCTTCAGCACCTCATGCACCCCTGCAGGGCCTCCAGCACACAATGCAAAGACAATTTTCATTCTCTCCAAACACCTCATAATCTCCAGGATTTAATGCTGCAACATTTATTAGCTCACATCAAAAAGGATTGGCCAAAAACAAGCAGCGCTGCCAATCGAATGAAATCCTCACAATTCTTTGCTGTTGTAGACCAAACTCTTCTATCAACCTGTTCTTTTGAGCTAATATGGTATTTTTTGAATGAAGGAAGCACATTATAGGTCTTTGCACTGTTAACAAGGAAATACTACATTATACTAAAACTTTGTTCAACTGAAATGAACATCTGCATAACTAAAATATGGCACAACTAACCTAGAAAGATGATATTCCCTCACCTTCACACAGCAACAACCAAAACTTCAAAATGTAAACGAACTGTGGATTGACCTTGAACAGATGCCACAGGTTCAAATCAAAGATAAAAATTACACCTGAAGACAAGTCATGAATTTCAAATGAATTTTGAATATCAGTTTTGAGTGTGGACTCTGCTCTAATCTAAAAAAGTGAGAATTCAAAAAAAAAAATCCCTCAAAAAAATTAGAGCTTCACAGAAACTTCAGAGATGCACCATTTTGTAATCATAAAAGAGGATAAAAATAATTCATGTTTATAGGCAATCAGCTCTTTTTTTTTTTTTTTTTTAACATGAATTACTGATTTTGAGTCTGCACTCTTTAACTGTATTTGTACTGTAGGTACTTTTTAAGGGTTCACCCACTTTGAATTAATCATGCAGAACCACGGATGGATCTCAGATCTGCTCTAAAATCCTCAGCAGTTTCTCAGGATAATGCTTTTAATAGCAGCACTTAAATTAAGTCTCTTTATTTCAAAGGAGATGACTTATTTTAAATCAGTACCAACAGCCCCACTCAAGTCCTAATGAAGTTAAAGCACTATGAAAAGCACTGCATTTTAATTTCCCTGCACTTTAGTATTTGCACACAAAACCATGCAAACCTAACTTACACCACCGGGACACTGTCCTTTCAAAAACAAAAAAGAAAGCCTAAAAGCAAATGTGAGCATCAGTTCATCAGCAGTTTTGAGCTAACACAGATTTCTGGGTTGATTATCCCGCTGTATAATCAGAGCAGATCTGTCTACCTGCCTAGAATCATTCCTTATTTACAAAGCTTAGAAGACTTAAAGAGGATCAGCCATTCTGCACATCTGGGAATCAGTAATTAAGTCACAGCACAGAAAACTGAAGTGATGGAGGGATGGACAAAGGAATGGGATACGACCTCTCAGCTGGGAAAGTTCACAGGGCCCCAGAGCAGCCAGCAAGAGCTGTGCACCCAAGTGGTGAATAAACGTTGATTTGTCCTGCAAATGGGCTCATGTGAAGAACAACCACCCAGCTCAGAGATGGAAAGTGTCTTCTGACAGTGTAAAGTTACCCAAATACATAATTTCTTCCACCAGAGGCAGTATATTCTGTAATTGAATGTATATGATTTAATGGATGTATAAAACACGTTTCACGTATCAAAGCAAAATATGTATTGTAAGTTCAAGAAAACGAAACAAAACAAAAACCCTTAAAATTGTGCATAAAAGCATTGAAATGTAAAATAGGTTTTGCAAGAATGTCATTTTGCTGAGAGGCTCGAATCCAGAGTTTTAATGTATATAGTATTTTTTTCTTAGTAAACATTTTTCCAATGCAAAATCAATTCTACTGTCAGTGTCTTCCAAGTGATGCCTCTAACTCCTCACACATGAATTTCCATCTCCCACGCATCCAGGTTTCAGGGATGATAATCTTATTTTAGCAGAGTGGCTGGAGACACTCTGAGCCTACTCAGATGGGAATTCTCTAACTCCAGGAAGGAAGACCCAGAGCTGCCTCCATCAGTGCATGTACTGTAGCAAGGCCATTTTGAGGGCAAAGCCTAATTATCATTTGGAAACAATTTACCTTCAAAGCCAAACATGAAAGTAGTAGTATAATATGTCTCATTTCCCTTGTCCATTTTTTCTATTTTAATTTTCTGATTTTAATGAACAAAGGCACTCCAGAAGCAGATTCTATACACATAAAAATAGACTTCAGTCTTCAAATACGACCTTTTAATTAAAATATAACAGATAATTAAAAAAATTATTTCAACAGTTGAAAACACTGGAAATAGGATTATTTTAAAACAATATAAAAGAGAGAAGTAGTGGCCAAAGTTACTTTCATTCTCAAGAGAAAACTCACACTGTTGCTACAGTGAGTGGGGCACACAGTACATCATAATTACACCAACTCCTTTTATGCTGTACTGAGGCAAAACTGAAAGACAACAAAACCTTCAGTTCCCAGCAGCATAAACCCACAGGTATTGGCTGGCTGCATTCTTGAAACAGCTGTGAAGGACTTTTGGAAGAAGGAGGATGACAGAAGATAGAGTTGTGGTGTTTTCCCTGTTCCAGCCAGAGCATCATCCTAAACACAGGCACCATGGAGAGCTCTCTGTGCCTGGTTCAGAGCAGGGGCAGGAAACACTGCTCAGAAGTATTTAACTGAGGAGTCAAAGCTGCTTGGAGAGCAAGTTAGACAGAGCTCAGGGGCCAATCTGCCAATGCTCTGTGTTCTGACTCAAAGTAAAAACCCTCCCAGTAACCCTTCACAAAAGACACATCCGTTTGGAAGGATGCTGGGCTATAGGCAGCAGTTGATGTTATCAATGGAGAGTTTCAGTGAACCACCCATACAACAGAAAGAACAAGCGAGAGGAAAAAGAAGGGTACATAACAGGTCAGTGTCTGGCTTGAGCAAAGACTCAGCTGGGTTACTACAAAAATTTGATCCTGAGGAAAGCCTTTGAAGAGGGGCTGCAGCCACAGAGGAGGAAAGAATGGAGGCTCATCCTCCTGGCTCCTGCACAAACCGGGCTGTGTAGCCTTGGATGAAACAGGAGCCTCTTCATATATGTGGGATGCCTTGTAAACAACACTCTCCTCCTGGAAACTTCCCCCTTTCTGCACCTCCAGACAGAAAGCACCGCCTAGCAAGAACAAAGAGAAGAAAGAACAGCAGCAACCACAGAAACAGGAGGTGAGCTCTGCTCCCTTGTTGTCACTCCCACCACACATCCACCAGATGAGTGGATGGGAAAGGAGAACTGTGCTTTTACAACACAGGTTGAGGTGCACACATGCTCTTTCTCCTAAGGAGCCTTGCAAAAAACCTCCACACCAGCAGCTGACGTTCCTTTGATGTTCACCCAGAGATGGGGCAATTTCCATCGTCTCTACACAGACAGTGTCACCACTTCCAACCCCAAACCTGTGTGTGCACTCAGCAATCTAACAAGAATGATACTTCATCTTCCCTAGAAGCTTATAATGGAGGAAAGTCTTTATTTTTTTATTTCTGCTCTTGATGTCAGTAGTGAAAGAGACAATTCATAACTACAAATTTTCTTTTGCAGCTAAGCCAGTAAAATTATCAACCTCACATCATGCTCATTTGCACATCACGGAAAACAGTGCAATAAAACTCAGCCCTCAAACATTTCTGCCACTAAGAAAGCCCTTTTTCTAAATATTTCCTTAATTCCAATTTAACAAGAGGTACCATTACTTATCCACTTCAGATTTATCATGACGTATCTATCTGAAGAGATATTTCTATTCATTTGTTTCTCCATTAGTTCTTACCTAAAAGACATATTTTTCTTGGACTGTTGGTGAGAGAGATAAGATAATACAAGAGAACAGTCACGTATTGCTTTTCAAACATTTTGAATTACCAAGTTTCAATGAAACTTTCTGGGTGCTCTCCATGGCCATGGTTTCTAGGGCAAAGAGGTGCCCTAGAGGGCTGCCTTTGCTAGAGTACACAGCATCTTTGGAAACAAAATGTTTTTCAGTTACTGCACAGTGTCTCTTCAGCCTGCCAAATCCAGAGTTTTATTATTAGGCAGAAGGTAACAATTCACACTGCATTTCTAGTTTCGGTATTTGTTTGATGCCTCACTCTGTTACTCAGTGGAGTTCTGATCTCCATACTTCAGATGCCAACATGGATCAGAGCCAGCCTTAAAAATATGTAAATTTGAATTGCCAGAGAAGTAATGATTAATTAAATTCACAGGAAGTTGATTCAAAACATGTTTGAGGTAACATTAATTTTAAAACTGACTCAGTTAGTATTCCACACACATACTTAAGATTTTAAATATTGCCAAACATTAAGAAGATGACTTTTGAGAAGGATTATGAACAGTATGAGTTTACACAACAGTCTCCTTCATTTTCTGACTGCAGAAAAATGAGATATACAAGATTTTCTCTTTTTTCTTTCCTTATTTCAGCATCTGGAAATGTTCTTGCAATTTTGTGAGAATAATTCTCTTTCTACTTTATATCAGTACCCTATTTCAGGGTTAAAAGCCACTTCTTGACAGAAAATAAAGCCAAAAAGACAGAGTCGAAGATTAAGGTTAGTCCTGCTCCAGAAGGATGTATGGTACAGTGTGCATCTTCATAAGAACATTAACCAGGTTTGGGCTATTTTTAATAGCTTTTCAAACAACACATTACTCGAGATTCTGATTTCAGCTACAGCTCTGGAGCACCAGTGCCAAAATCAGAGATGTCTCCAGCTGAAAGCCAGACTGAGCCCATTTTTCTTTAGTGATGCACTCTGTGTCTCACCAGGTTAAGGCCCGGGAGTCACCCAAATATAAACTTCCAAGAGAACGATCAGAGCAGTGCAGCAGCACCTCATAAACCACATCAAGGATTTGTGCATGACATGAGCACACTTTAAAGACAAGGCAGAAGGGGCCCTGCTGAAGGGATCATTACAAAAGGCTCTCCTCCTCAGTCAGTGAGCTGGCAGCCAGACACACCAACCTCAGGCAGAGAAGATGGGGATTGAATCTCAAGGTAGGACTCTATATAAATCATCTTCTGAAGCTGTGCCCTTGATGATCCCTCAAAGCTGCTATTGCTTTGGTTGAGTAAGCCCTGAAACCTAGGACTGAAGACTTTACTTCTCTAAGCTCTTTTCATACAGTACTTCAACAAAGAAAGTTTTTGAAGCAGACAATTCTTTATCGACTTCTTCGCACATCCTGAAATGCTCTCTTAAATTTTATGGATCTCTCAACATAAATGAAGCACCCTTCTGGAATTTAGACAATAGAGAATGCCACACAGTGTATCTTTAAACCAGCTGAGAATTTATGCACACTCATTTGAACAAATAACTGCAATTGTGTGGTAAACCTGCATCTGGATTATGGGTGTCCATCACAACAATGAACCAAGCATGACTCAATACCAACAATCTATTTTCCAAATGTTTGGGTTTGTTTTGATTTGTTTTCTAATAAAGTCTGCTTAAGCTTCAGTGCTTCATCTGAATCCTTCTGAGTTTAAATTCTGCTTAGGACATGAATGCAGCTCCAAAGCCTCTTATTAAATGCTCATTCAATTATGGTCTCCATGGATGTTCTAAAAAGCTGAACTGTTGTTACATCTACACTCAGAAAGTTTTAGTAATTTTTAGTGATAATCTGGTATGCAGGATCCTACAAAGCTGCCCTGGTAATCACCTCTGATGGTTTCTACAGCTGTTGTTTGAACCAAAAAGAGCTCTCCTTTCCAAAATGAACACACAGAGAAAGCCCTCTGACAGTAAAGTCTGTCTGCACTCCTTACTCATTTTCTTATTCCAATCCCTCCTGGCTCCTTCCCTATCCTTTAATAACTTTCTACATTTTCCCACATTTTCATGCACTTTTGGGGTAAATTGTTGCTGCTCCTGTCCACCCAATATCCCTAACCTGTCTTAAAGAACTGTCTAATCGGGTTAGTTTTCCTATGAATATGCCATATTCATCCAAATTCTTAAACATACTCTGTTTTCCAATACAGGTTTTACTTTTCCTACCTATTTTCAGGGGTTTCCACTACCCATACTATCAGTGTTTGTAAACAATAACAAGCACCTCCAGATCTTTATGAATTGTGGGTCATCTGCTGTGGATTCATTCCAAAGAGAAAAACAACAACCTAAGAAAAATGGAAATAAAGGTTGTTCTGTGCTATAAAAACCAGACAAACAAGAACAACCAACCTGTGCCTGTTCCAGTTCAGCCTCCAGGGCACACAGAAAGACAAAACCCCTGCCTTACTCCTTTGCAGACAGGCAGCACTTCATAGGCAAAGGTAAGTGACAAGGACATATCTCAAACTCTTTTCTTCAGCTCTTATTTGTCCATATTTTCTGCAATGAATTCCATAATTACATTCTGTAATGAATGTTTATCTTTTCCCTTCTCTACTGTTCTAGCATTGCATTACTTATTGGGAAAAAAAAAATGTGATTTATATGGCATTCTCAGCCTTCAAACTAACAGGAAATACATGCTTTTCCAGCCCCAGACGAAGAGCCTTCCCCCATTTTTCAGTGTCTACATTATTTCTGCATGCTTATTATGGAGTATTAAAGTTTGAATACTCAGCCAAAATTGCACCTGCCAGTTTTATGAAGAATTGCAGCTTTCTAATAAGAAACACAAAAGCAGAAAGGGGAAACAACAGGGAAAAAAAAAAATCCAAACCACAACAAAACCCAAAACCAGTATAATCCTGGTTTGTTGGGTGGTTTTTTAATGGATTAAAACAAAACACAGTAAAAATTAAAAGCATCAACACAGCAGCACCAACTGTGAAGTTAATAAAACTCCTCTTATCGTCATGAACAATGAACTGGAAAAAACTGATATAGCTGGTCCCTCTTCCATTTATGTAATATACTAAATCATTCTAAGTGCTCAAAATGCATATTAAATTATTGACCATACCAATCTCCCTAGCCCATAAAAAATCCTGCAGAGAAAGGCTTTGCCCACACAGCTCTGCTGGCTGCATCCTTGCACTGCACACAGGTCTGGGCATCTTTGGTGCCTTAAAACTCATTTACTTGCTTTTGTGGGACTTTTCTGGTTGAAGAGGCCCAAAATAAAGGAAGGTTGTACTGTTTTATTAAAAGCCTGTTTTAACGGCAGCCAGAACCAAGGAGAGATCCACAAGTACTGGAAATCCATTTCTATGGTGTTTCTGGAGTGCTGGAGAAACACGTGGAGGCTGGGCAGGGATGGTATTGCAACCTTATATATTTCATTGTTATATGTCTTTATTTATCTACTAAAAAGTATTTACTTGCATTTTAAATGCCATCTATATTACCTATAGTTACATATTATAAATCACGTATTATAATATCATTTATATTATATATTTATCTATATTTAGATCTATAATGCATCTGATATTTAAGATAATTAAATAGCCTGAAAATAAGCAATATATAACTGTGGATGTTTAGAACACAGTTTCTAAAAATCATGTTGCATTGGCTATGGAAAAGCAGCAGCTAAAATTAGAAAATAATGGTAGGTTTTCTTCATAGGACTGGAACATGAAATATAACTCATAAGTCAAAGATGCCACTATCATTTCCTGAGGCAGATGACAACAAATATCATCAAAATAGCTTAGTTATACTTAAGTACTGTTTTCAGGACAGCAAAACAAATGATTTTACAAGTCAAGTGCAATGACAGTACAGGAACTTTATGCTGTTTGCAGCGTCTTCTAGAATCAGGAAATAAGAACAGCAGCAAGCAGCTTTGTTAAGGATTAAACATTGATACAGTGATATGGACAGAGATACTGAATAAATGAGTATTCAGGATGAGTTCATTATGCTGCTGCAGCAAACTAGCCAGCCCTGTCTCTGAGATGGATGTGTTTGCTCTCAGCTGAACACTGCAGAGTAAATATCAGAGTTCAAACTATTCCAGAAGAATCTGAAGTCAGGAAAGGTAATCTGCATAGGAGCAGCAATTTCCAAAAGTATTTACTATTAATTAATTACATGATTGAGAAAACCTGCCAGCAAACTCAATGAGCTTTCAGTTACTCAAAAAAAAACCCATTAGTAGTCTGCCTTTCTTAAACCTTAAAAGCTGCAAAAATCTACTCAAATTTGCCAACAATATCACATGAAGCCACTAATTCTTCTGTCATATATATTTTAATTATTTATTCTGCACAGTGCATCCACTGCATTGTTTCTCAGATGAATTAGAGATGTTCTTGGCAGATACCTAAACAGTTTCCAAAGGAAAACTCTTCCAAACTCAAAACAAGCTGCAGGTACCCCAATCAGCATCACACCTGCCTCTACACATCCTGCTAGAACTTGGTGCAAAATGGGGCAGAAAATATACAATGTATATTAATAACGACTTTTAAAGGCCTGAAATCTTGCTGAAATTATTATAACTATTAATCATTATTATTATTATTTATAGGTATTCTTCTGTTTAAACTACAGAATATTAAGTAAATATTATTTATATGAACTCTTACAGCATTAACTAATTTTAAAAAATACTCTGAGGCATTCCATTAAATAAGTTACACACCAAAATCACTGCCAGGACATGTACAAAAGAAACCTGGCAGTCTACAAGCCTGCATCTGCCAGGACACTCCTGCCCTTCTCTACCACAACACACCCTGCAGGGATTATGCCTGCATTGCTAGTGCCAGGTTACAACAACAAAAGAAAGAATTGAGTGTCTGCTATCCAACATAACAATATATCTTGTTAGGCTGCAATGTGCTTTGCACTTTACACAATTCGTGTACTGGAGAAGTCTAAGCCTGCTTTTGCAAAATGAAAACAACTGATCTAGAGCAGGAGACACTTCAGGTAACTGTTCAGAGCTCCTATTGTTTCTAGGAATACAGGAATAATTGTTTTTCTCTCAGCATTTCACTACTGGTTCATCTATTAACCCCTGATTTTGCAAAACACTCTTCTAAGTTACCTGCTAAAAGTTGAAAAAAGACAAGAAAATGATGACTCTGCAGTAGCCTCATTAACTTCTTTCCTAAAGATAAGACAACAACATTACAAATGTGTGGATTTTCCTGCATCTTTTGTGAAAGAGGAAAAGTATCAGTAGTACACTGCATTATTTTTGCACATGGTTTCCAGCTAGTGAGGTCCAAATGACATACAGCCTTATAAACAGCCTTGCAGCACACGCTGCATAAACCTGTAATGAAATACATCACTGAACCAACCTGCCTCAGTCACTGAGGGCCTGCTGCTGCTCCTATCTCAGCACAAAACGTGCCACCATGTAGGACAGGCATAACACTGCTTAAACTGACACAATGCTCAGAATATTCACCCAGGTTGCCGAGATAAAAATAAGTGCCGGCTCTGCTGGCAGCAGTTGAACAGCAAACGTCTTCCCCCACTGGCTGATGAAAACGTCAAGGAGAGTGAGCCCTAGTAGGATAAATGAGGTCACTGTTTGCAATTCCCTGCCAGCCTGCTGGTTGAAGAAAACACCATTCGTCAGTAAACCTAAAGCAAAACACACTATACCACAAAGCTGTCCCAAAGTCATTACTCACCCCGTCTCAAATCAAACAAGCAAAAAAAATTGCTTTGAATTCCAAAAGACAGCCTGTACACCTCTTCATATTACAAGCGTGATATTCATTTAAACACTGAATAAAAACTAAAATTTAAAAGTAATTTCATGGCAATCACAATCAACTTTAAATTAAATAAAAAATAAAAAAATGGTCAAAAATAAATGCAAAGCAATGGCTGTAGCACCGCTTCTGAACCACTTCTCCAAAATCATTCTAGAACTCTTGGGGGTCCAACATATATAGAGGGCCCTCAATTCATATGCAGCAAATTCATTGCATTTATCAGCCTTAATAAATAGGTTCACCCTAGGGCTTTGGGCAATCCTTTGATGCTCAATCTACCTCTTTGAGGAACTACTCCAGGAAATTATTTTAGGACGTTTAAATAGAATACATAGAGAGAAGGCATCTGTGCTGAAGGGTTTAGAGATGTTGCTCATGGAAAGGGCAAGTTCAGCCCACGTTTCTCGGGAATGCCCAGAGATCACAGACACTGGAATCAACTCACGGTTAAAATCCCCTTGTGTTACCACAAAAGGAACAGCTGCACAGGATAGTTCATTCCAGGACATCTGACTATCAACGAAAAAAATCTTTAACTTTATCCATTTTTAATTAGGCTTTGTCAATAAGAAAGCCTGGCTGAGCTTTACACAGGTCCCCACTCCTGCTGTATGCAATGCTGGCACTGTTTATCCCCAGCGGTTCTAATCCCGCTTTGAAAAACGAAGTGTCAGCATCAGGAATTAAATGAATTAAAAAATGAACACCAGAATGATCACACAGACCATTTGTTCCCTTTAAATACTGCTTATACACAAACAGATAAAAGTATTGCCGAGACAGCTGAGGAAGCTTTGACAAGCCTTTGGGGAAAAGAGTTGCTGCTGCTGGCATAGTGCAGGAGCACACCTCTTTAAGGAGCATTAAGCAGAGAAGGAATGGCATAAGGAGAACCTCTGACCCCACCACAGGCCAGGAGTCAGAGTCAGATGGAAGTTTAGGAACAGACCCAGCTGTGGCTTTGAAGCAAACACCCCCAAAGAGACACAGGGGGATAGAGCTCTGCTCCTCACTTCCCACCTCAGATCAGGACCAAAGGCACTGCCTACTACTGGAGAAAATGAACACCTCCCTCCCCCGGAAAATCCCAGGGGTATGATATCCACCACGGGGCTCTTGTCTGGGGGTGACAGCTCTGCACCCTGCTGTGGGCACAGCTGGATTCCAGAGGTGAAGGGAGTTCTGACAGGACGCAGGATTGACTGCAGAAATTAACTCCATGACTTGGGTCACGCAGCTCTGCTACCTGCAAGATAATGCTCTCTACTCTCAATACACAGCTCTGCCAGTAAACTAAGCCACACAATTAATTCTTTTAATATACACTAATGATCCTGATTCTTCTGTGATCTTGGGATGAAAGCACAGCACATGAATACAGATTGCTGTGTTATGGCACCGGGACCTTCCCGGCAACCAGCACCCTGTGGATGCAGCTACACCCTGCCCAGCACTTCTGAAAGCAGGGGAGATCTCAGGAGGGTTCCCTTCTTTTAATAACTGAACAGCTTAATACAGGAGGAACTGACAAAAGAAATACATGAGGCACAATTCAATTATTTCCAACTGCTGATTTTACAGTTTCTTAGAATGCCATTTCCTAGATGGCTGCTCACGCTTCCTGAGGGGGGCTGTGCTTGCCAGGGAAGGGGCTGTGTTTCTGGGGGGGTCTGTTCATGCACTCCTCTTGAGACTCCCAGCTCCATCCTCGACCTGCAAATCGAGCCCACAGCCCAGCCCAGAGCTGAGCAGCTGGGCTGGCCCAGGGTCTCAGACTCCCACCCCACAGTCTGCTCGAAGACTCGGCATGGCTGCCGCACAAACCCAGCAGAGTTTCCTGAGCATCAGGGCCAGCTGGAAACATCTGCACCCAGGAGACCCGGGCAAAGCCACTCCCTGTCTATTCCCAGCAGTGCACAAAGGCACTTTCAAAGACCATGCCCTGCTAACCCTCCTTCTCAGTCCCTCCTGGATAGGGAATTATAGACTCACAGAAATGGGCATGTGTAGAATCCCCGTCTGCCTTTAGGTGTTCATTTTGAAAATGCTGCAGCTGACAGGAGCCCCTGGGGCTCTTGGCCGTGGACAAGGTGCCACAGCTGCCAGGAGCACATCCTGACACAGGTCTGATGAGCAGAACGTGGAGGGGCACACGATCTGCACCACAACCAAATCACATCCATCAGTCTGGAGCTTCCCATCTGATTAACAAGACATCTCAACTGCCTGAAACACATGGGAAGAGTCAATCACAGCAGCACCCACCCCAGCACAGCAGCGCTCTGGCAGCAACAAGAGGACAGCAAAAACAAGATGACAAGGGCCATGGATGCAAAAATGGATCCTAAAACGCCCTGATTTTCAGTGGGATACTGTCTTAGAGCTCTTGCCTTGATGCCTGAAGGCATAATAGGATGGCACCTGTAATTTCTGAGTGCACTTTATGGGAAACCAAAACCGATGCATGGAGAAGATGGATTCCAGAGGCATACAAAAAACAGCTGAAACATGAGACACTTGAGAACTTTTTATCTCCAAAACATAATAGCTGGAGCCTTTCATCTTCTTAGCACACTAATCCAGCAGACACACAAGTGGGAAGCAGCACATAGCTAGGACCTTAGAAAAGGTGGCTGGTGAAACAATATCCTCTTGAACACAGCTTTGGTCTGAAGCTCTAAAACATGCTGTATCACCTGTGAGCATCATGCAGCTCCACTGCTGAGAAAGGTTTTAGAAATGCATCTTTCACAAATGTCTTCCATCAGAATCTCTTTTATCTCTCACAATGATAAAAGCACTATTGTGCTGAAATGACTTTTGGTTTTACCAGCTGACATCTAGAGTTGTCTGTGAGACATTTTTCCAGAAGTCCCAGCAACATTACTAGGCAGAAAGACTTCACATGATTACTACTGCTCTTCATTAGAGAATCTTTTACTAAGATATGGTTATTAATAATATAAATATTTAAAAGTAATCATGCACTGATATGATACAGATATTTTTGATCTTTTGTGGAAAAAAAGACTGCATCTTGAAGATACAGTTTCACCACAAATGAACAAAAAATAAAAATAAAACATTGCTGGAAGGAAGAAGTCTCCTTAACCCACTACTGCTGTCAACAGTATCTGAGCTATGTCTTCTGTCAGGTTCTATCCCATGGAGTCCCTGCTCAGTCCACAGCAGAAATTGTGGTTCATGTAGCAGAAACTGTCACCTTTACACCGTCCATACTTCTTCAAACTAACCTCGACTTGGGACAAGGACATGGCACAGCCCCTGGAGTGGCTGCAGCAGTGCCCTGACAGCCCTTGCCTGTGCCACAGCCCCAGGGAAGCAGAGCACACGCTGTTTTCCAGCACAACAAAACTCTGAGAGGCAGTGTGGAAGGCAGAGGGAACCCAGGACAACTCTGCAAATATAGCCTGTTCTCTTTGCTGCTCTTTCTCATTGAAAATGCTGTTTGATCACAGGTCAGAAATAATTCACCTCTGTCACCCCCTTCCTTTCAGGGCTGCAGAGATGTTCCTGGGCTGCAGAGCCAAACCAGAGGCAGCTCAGCACAGCAAAGCCTGCGAGGGCTGAACAGCTCCAGTCAACAGAGAGCTCACCCTGATGCCAACAAGTGAGGCCATTCAGACAGTGTAAGAGCTCAGGGCACTGGGGTCAGCTCTCTCCTCTGATAAACAGGATTTTAATCCTCTCTCCTTCCTTGCTGCAGTTAGTGTTGCCATGGTCTGTACTGAACAGCTTTCCTGACTTCAGCCATGCAAGGGTAAAACTGGCTTTGAAGCCCAACAGAAGGCACAGATGGAATGGAGAAAAGCTTTTTGCTGCAACTTGATGAGAACACTTGAGAAAAAAAAGCACCTGTCCTGTAGCTAATGCTTTCAGGAGAAAGGTAACACTTTTGTCTTTCACTTCTGAAGCCACATAGTTGCTATGACTGTGATTTCCACTCTCTTCATGTGACAGCAAAAACATAAAACAAGCCTGTTAACAGCTTGGACAATGCTACATAAGGGAAATATTATTCCTTTAAATTGCAGGGGGAAAAACATCTCAAAAGTGAAAAATGTAATATTCGTACTACACTGTTTAAGTGTAGATCTCAAAGCATGCTCAGGTCCTCAGCCCAAGCCTCACACATATCAGTATGCTGTCATGAACAGGGCCAGGAAACAAAGCAAAGTGTGATTTTTACTGAACTCTAAGGCACTCATCACACACAAAACTGAGGTTTTATGCTGATCCACACTGTACTTCTCTGAGCAGCTTGCTGGTTGTTTTTAAAAAATAACACCATACAAAGGTCTTTAGCTTTCTCTAATGTTTCCAATTACAAATCATTAATCTTTGTCAATCACCTTTGTCTAAGGTTTATATTTTGTGCCACCAGAACACTCTGACACATTGCCACTCTCTCTCCTGGGAGCCTGAGACAACTCTGAAATCATGACATAGCTCTAATAAACCCCAGAATTATGCCAGCACTGTTTGGGTACAAATGAGCCCTGCAGCAGCCCCTGGGATTGTGATTCAGCAGCCTCACACCATCCCAGCAGGGGTTCAAAGGCACTGCAGACCAAGCCCCCTTTCTTCACTGCCCACCATGGTCTTGCCTGGGTCCTCCTAACTCTGTTCTCCATTTCAAAAGGAAATGCAGGCAAATATCAGAAGAAAATCCAGCTCGGACACTGCTGTTTTATGCAGAGGAAATGTTCATAAAAATTGACTCTGAGAAGGTATTTTTTAATAACAATGAAGGAAATTTTTTTTTTTTTTTTGGACTGGAGATTTACCCTGCCTGTACTGGGATATGAAATCATTTCACCAGGCTAAGACCCAGGCTCATTTCACCATCATTGCAGGCGTCTAATTTAAGAGCAAAGTCACCCAGGCTTCCCTCTATAATTAACCACAAAAGACTGATGACCTGAATTGTTCTGCTGAAATACCTAAAATTTGTCCAATTCTCCACGCTGATTTAAGAACTTCATCTAAGGCTTAAAGTAAGGTAAGAGGACTTTCAAATTAAAAACAAATTAAAAAAAAAAAAAGAAAGAAAAAAAAAGAAGGAACAGAAGGCAACACAGAAACCTAGAAGAGAAGATTAAATTTGCTTTAAAAATACAACAGCTAGACAGCTACTCAAGGTCCACAAAATATTTAATGCCCATGCATTAAAATGCTACAAAAATTAATTGTGTTTACAGCTTAATGAAGCAGATGGATAGAGCATGTGCTGTTTTCTCTGTACAAAAGCCCAATCAAAGTAAAACAGCATCCCTTCTGATGTCCACATGTTGGTAAACTCAAGGGACTAATAACGACGCAGTCAGAGTCAGAATAGTGCTTTGCTTCAAAGATATTTGCAAATGAAGATTAATTCAAACAACTTGATGCATATCTGATAAATAGCACAGAAATACAGAAAATACGTGTTGTATTTTCATGCAATTATTTGAAAAGGCTTTGTCACAGTGACATGAAAATTGGTTACTGTCTACTGGTGTGTAATCATTTCTGCCTTAAAGTGTTTTTCAGACCCCTAAGTACCTCAGGCTGGATGTTGTGAGTATTTGGCATTTCTGAATGTTGATCAGTCACACTCCAGAGCAAAGTGTTTGCAAGCTCAGTCTGTGATTTCCTTCCCAGATTTGCAAATAGCCAGGAGAGCTGAAACCACACACACCATCGGCATCTACAGCTCCAAAGAATCACAGAATCACCAGGCTGGAAGAGACCTGTAAGAGCATCGAGTCCAACCCGAGCCCTAACCCCTCAACTAAACCATGGCACCCAGTGCCACATCAGTCTTTTCTTAAACACATCCAGGGATGGTGACTCCACCACCTCCCTGGGAAGACCATTCCAGTACTTGGTCACTCTTTCTGTAAAAGACTTTCCAAATACCCAGCCTGTATTTCCCTTAGCACAGCTTGAGACTGTGCCCTCTGGTTCTATCTGCTGCTGCCTGGAGAAAGAGACCAATCCCACCTGGTTACAGCCACCTTTCAGGGAGTTGTAGAGGGTGATGAGGTCTCCCCTGAGTCTCTTTTTCTCCAGGCTGAAGAACCCCAGCTCCCTCGTTCCTCACAGGGTTTGTGTTCCAAGCCCCTCACACTGGACAAGATCCCACTGTGCAGACTGTGGGAAAAGCACGGACCCACCAACAGGAAGATGCCAGGCCTGGTGAGGCAGAGCTGCGTAACCTATTTTGGACAAAAACTCCCACCATGGCAAACTTTGGGAAAGGAAGAAACTGCTTACACGCACACCATCCCAAATTGTGGGAATGGCTCTGGATACCCGGGACTTGGGCTGTACAAAAGTGGTGCCTCTGGAAGAACACTTGGGGACCCCACGACCAAGAAGACCAGAAGCAAAAGGGCCAGCTGGACACTGCAGGAACAATATGTGGTGGTGAATATAACTTTTCTCTCTTTCAATCTCTCTCTCTCACTCCTTGCTGTTAAATAAAATCTGTGCCACTGACTTCAGCATATGGTCTCGTTTGCACTTTAATTCAGACCCTAACATTATTTCAGGAGTGGGATCCTGACATTATTCCAGCAGATCTTAAGATTAATTGGTATCAGAGGTGGGATCATAACATTAAATTGGTGTCAGAAGTGGGATCATAACACAGGGTGTTGGTACAACCCCAGTTTCCTAAGACCTGACACACTTTCTGCATGCACTGCTCTGTGTCATGGCGCACAGTGGGTGGCCCATCCATACCATACATCTCTTTTCAGCTTTTAAATTATCAACACCTTGTCTAAAATCTGTGATTACAACAACCTAAAACTACCACGGACTGTTGGAATATTTTCTTTACATTTATTTCATGGGTGTATCACTATCCAACCCCATGTGCCACTGCAGAAACCCTTCACTCTGACTAGCAGCACAGCAGCAAGAGGCAGATCACATCCAGGCAACTGGTGGCTTTATTAGGAACACCCCTGAAAAGGAAAATGGGATTGGGTGGTTTATCTTAATGTTCAGGGGTTGGGGATGACTGGATTAAAGGGCTTTAATCACTGTTCTGTTACTCCTCCCAAGACTGATTTATACAGCAGAGGTCAAGGGGTATTAGAGGAAGGGGTTATTTGTTCTAAGCTGCACTGCTTGGAAGCAAAGGTTAATATGGATCACACCCAGCTTCACCAGATCAATGTCTTGCAAGAACAGAGAAAGTCCAGTAAGGCTGGTTTCTTCAAAGCCATAGCATGGTGAATTAGAACACAGCTACTCCTGAGCAGCAGGGCTACCAGTAGTTTCATCCAAGCAAATATCGATAAAATCTCCAGCTGAATTTACACAACACATGTCCCAAGATGAAAACTTAAGTAACTCCCAACAGTAACAGCTATGTGTTTATGAGCCCTTCTAGTGTTCTGGGGAACATTTTCAAAGCACCTACCATTGTATCATTTCAAACTGCATCACAAATGTTCACTACCCAAAATGTAAACCCTCCTGGGAAGCAGGTATCATTACAGCCAACTACAGCTTGGTTTAGTATCACAAGTGATCTGATACCTCCAAACTTCCAGATTCAACTGCAAGCACTAGGGTAACTTCCAAGTACGTGAGCGTATTTTGAAAGAAAAAGATGAATAATCCATGGGGGAAGCACAGACAATAGCTTTTATATGTGCCCATAAATCATAAATCCAGGCACAAAAAGGCTTCCCTCGGACAGTGGTAAAATAATAAAACCCCAAATAAACCATTATGTTCCATCCAGAATTAGACTTTTTGCAAGTTTCTGAAAGATCCTTTGAGTGTGGACCCAAAAAGGAGAAGAAAAAGCCAGTGTCAGAGATTTGAAATGGGATAAAGGCATTCACAATCCTTGTCAGAAGGACCAACTGGTTCATCTTCCAATTCCTGTTTGCAGAGGCTTTGGGCAGACTCCACCTTCAGTGGTCCATGAGTAGGGTCTGAGCTCCAAGCTTTTGGGGAACTACAGCAAGGCAGGACCACAGCAACTCAACACTTGGCATGGCCCAAACAACAGGAACTTATCCTGGGGTTGGAGATACCAGCAGCGGATTCAGAACAAACTCTCCAAGTCAGTATATACGAATAATTATAACACAGACTGCAGCAGATTGAAGTGATCACTATACAGTATGCTAAAGATATTAAATTAAATTAATTCATTACATGCATAGAATTATTAATACTCACCAAAAGTCCTTGGGCAAGAAAGGTCACCATGAAAATAATCCTAAAGTTCTGGTTAAATGTTTCCAACCAAATCACATGGATACCCTCAGCTACTTCCTTTCCTAATACATAAACTTGCTGCCTCTTTTTACAATTTGATGGGATTGTTTGCAAATATTCTGTTTATGTAGTGATTTTTTTTTTTTTTTTTTAAATTTAATCACTTCAAGAGAATGAAATGCTCTTCCCTCCTTGTCTATTTGGAAAGACTCTCTCCCCATTTCAGAGACAGCCAAAGTAAACTGCTGGTAGGTTTGTCAAATCACACCAATTCACAGCTATTTCAAAAAAATGAAACAGAAAAATAGAAAATGGATATAAAAGTATTAATTTCCATCCACTTGATACTTATCCTATCTATTTAGACTTCAAAAAAATGCTTTTGTTTCTCTCGGTGTTCCAATTGCAATTCAATCTTGGATGACGATTGAAGCCCTGTCACAATATAAATAAAATTTCAGAAATGCATGGAATTGAACAGCAACTGCTGAAGTACAGAACCACAGAAACAAAGCTGAAGAATTGAGCCCTCAAAAAACCAGTAGCTGCTTTGAACGGAAATAATGAAAGGTCTCACAACCCTGTACACTAAAAAATACGGGATATTTCAGTGACTCTGACAGATTCAGAGCTGTGGGCCTCTGTACCAAGAGCCCTGGTTCAGATGTCCGTAAAGGAACAGGCTTTTCTTGGTGAAAACAATTCACCCTCACCCAGATTAACCTCTTGGCACCCTCCAAATCCTGGTTTTACTTAGAAGTTTTATGCTTGAGGTGAATCTCTGGAGACTCTCAATTTGTGCTTCACCAACATCAGAGATGGCTGCATGCTGAATGCATTGCCTTTGGGCAATATCTTAAAAGCCAACTAACTTCTGATTTTTCTGAAATGATGTTAAATCTTGATAACTGAGAGCTGTTTTCAAACACTTCAAGGTAAGGCACAGACACTTCCAAGTCTCACAAGACTGTATCATGATCAGAAAGTAGAATTTTTCATAAGTATTACTAAAAGCTAAATCCATAAAGTGCATGAAGGGCTCATATGATAATGGGTAAAGAATTTTTCTTGTAGCAAGAAGAGTCATAGAGATAGGAAGAACACAAAACAAAAAGAAAAGGAAAATAAAAAAACAAAAAAGAAAACAAGAAAAAGCATTGCAGTGCCACTGGTTCATCCCGGTCGACTTGCAGGAGACTTACAACTAAAACCACTTTCATAACATGAAAATATGTTCCACAGGAACAATCCTTTTCTCTGATGGGATTAAATTTCTTTTTTAAATTATTAAAATAAAAAACAAAAACAACTTTATGCAAGGTAGGGCAAAAAACAAAAAGGAGAATATTTTCCCGTGTGGAAAAAGTCTGTTAATATCACCTGGAAGTTTCCATCTCAGTGGAACAAAACTGTGAAGCCCTTGCTGATTAAGACACACCTATTCCTATGGGCTCTCCAGGACCAGTGGAAACTGATGAAGTGTCCCTTAAGAAATTTCAAGAGCTCACTAGATTTTTATCAATTTGCCTCAAGTGTCCAAGAAATGTAAATGACTTAGACTCGTGAAATGTCTCTCTCTCCAACAACCAGGTTCTTCTAACCTACACTGCCTATTCAAAGCTTTGCACAGATAATTTTGAGCAATTTTGGTTTCTTTATTTTTACAGAAATTATTAGGAGAGGACCCAGATCTCCCTGGATGAGATAAAAAGAAAGAGGGAAACTGGAGGGATCACAGAGGGATGAGCTGTTACAATGGAAGGTATGGGCTGATAGGTACAGGAATGGAAACACAAGATATGAAGGACAATGTGCCTTTCTGTGTGCTCACATGAAAGATCCAAAAATTATTGATATTTATGGAAAATAACAGACCAAAAAAAAGTTATGGACAAAACGTGTCTCTTCACAATGACCAAGGAACACTGAGAGAGGACAAAACCTCAGTGTTATTATGGCAGTATCCCCTAAAAAAACAGACTCAGAATAATTAATAAATACTTGCACAGATGAGCTGTCTCACAGTGCCACAGCGCATGGAGGACATTCTAAATTTGCATATTAGGTGTTTCTTTGTTTTCTTTTTCCTGATAGGAAAGAGGATAATGAGCGACAGCACTGGAACCTGCAACAGTGAGGTCTGGTTTGCTGTTAAATTTCAAAGATCATTCACTGATTCCTGAACATCGAGTATAGGTACCCAAAGGATAAGGTACTCAATCCAGAGGAGATGAGACAGGTAAAGTTTTTAAAAGGCTGAAAGAGTTCATGCATAGAAACTCTCAATGACTGGAAAAAAAGATGGGAAAAAAAGGAAGCATGAATGAGTTACTGTAGCCCAGATCTCTGCAGAAATGCACGCACAGTTAATTTATGTAACGTGTGTATTTCACACTCCTACTGTTCTGCAGCACTCTGTAAAACCTGCTGTTATTACATGCTATACTGGCATGTCTATTACTTTCCAACAAGAAAATCATTACTTTGGCCTGCCTCCTAGTCTTGCTGAGTTTTGTATAGCTCACCTGGCCGTTTCAAAAACACAAGCTGAAAAATTGTCTATAAATCAGATACTTGACAGAAAAAAAAGTATTCTGCACTACTTAGCACAGCCAGGGCTATACTGCATCAAATTCTATTGCCTGCTTTTTAACAATGCCATCACTTAGAAAGAATGGCACTAATATAATGGTTCAATATTCAATGTAATGAAGTGGGCTCAACAGCATTCCACCAGTCACAAAAGAGACATTACCGTCTGTCGTTTGTGAATAAACTTCCCTTTGTTGTGATTTAATCAACCTTCATTTCTAACCTGCATACATAAAACATTAAATGCTAGAAGCCTTAATTACTTTGAAAAACACCTGAATAATTTAATCTCAAAGCAGATTTTTCCATACCAAGAACCTCAAGAAACTCCTTAAGGGCAAAAGCCTCCCAGTAATCCATCAGCTAAATCCAAGAGCCTTTGTAGAACCAGTTGACTCATTTCCAGCAACTAAATGCTGCCTCTACAAATACTTTTAAATACAGCCTTTGTCTCAAGAGTAAGACCCAACACACCATATGTAAAACAAGACTTGCTGGGAGCAGAACACCTCCCTGAGGTACAGAACAAGTGATCACCAAACAGATGGAGTCACTCCACTAGAGCTGGGTGGACATTGCTGCCTGTGCAGAACCCAACGTGGACCTGCTAAAGCCACCAAACAAGTGTTCCTGTGTTTTTGTGCATATATGTGCAATATGCATATAATGTGCAATACTGCACATCAGCAAGACAAACACCAAGCTGCTTTCACTGCAACAGTCCATGCAATAAAAAGGAAAGGAAAAAAAAAAAGTCCTTTCCTCAAAATCTTTATATGAAGTGAGATGCCATATAACTGAAATTCTTGCTCTCTCATGAAGAAAAAAAAAAAAAAAATTAAAAATTTGCATAGTACTTACAGCCAGATCAAGGTCCTGGCATGAGAGTTAATGCCAGGTCATGGATGAATGCAGACCACATCCAGCCGAAGTGTGAAATCCTGTCCACAGTCTCAGCTGCAACTTTCAGACCCCGAAGGAAATATATACTAAGTTTTGTCAATTGCTGCATGGAAATTGGTAGAATTCCATACTCCAATCTGCAGCTCTTCAGGAAAAGTTCTCTTTAGCACAGATACAAGATAACCTATTATACCTTTCCTATTACAACAAAGATTTACAGTAGCGCATAAAAAGGAAAGGAGCAACTTTCTATCATTGTCAAGCAGCAGAAAAGGGGGGGAAAAGAGATTATTGTAATAAAGGTTTGTGGTCTTTATCTCATAGGAGTTCATTTGTATCGACTATCAACAACAGTAAAACTACCAGTAATTCACTGAAACACCAAGGCATCCCCACCATTCCATCTCCACTACACTGCAGCCCATTACATTTCCCTGGGATACCATCTTTTTCCAAGAGCCAAAAATTCTTGCTTGGGCATCTTTCTGGAAACCACTTCTCATTTAAAGACATGAAAAGGCACAGAGTTCAAAACTTACCTCAGCATTTCTATTCCAAGGGTTAAATTGCCTGCCTTGAAAAATATGTTCCTTATTTCACTTTCCTTTTTCCTTTTCATTTTATATACCTATTTTTTCTTGTTATGATTTGTGCTAGATCAGGTACTCAATTTCAACACAAAATCCCTGGAAGGGAATTCTTACACTGTGTCTGTTTTCTCCTTTAACTGGTCACGGCCAGAGATTTCCATCTCATACATCCCACTCCTCCTATTTATGTACCTTGTTTCCACCAAGCTCATCCCAGCCCACATATTAGATGGTGGATGTGCTGAAGTCCTGCTTTTACTGGAAATCCACTACAGTAAAACAGGTAACACCATTCCCCTCCTTAGGGGAAGTGGTTTCCATGTAAATGTGACTATGGCTCATTACTCCATGCTCTATTGGAGCACACTAAGCAAACACAGGCAAAAAAAAAAAAAACAAAACAAAACAAAAACAAAACAAAAACAAACAAACAAAAAAAAAAAAAACAATAAACAAAAAAAAACACCCACGTGTTTTTCTCAGGTCTTTTGCAATTTGCTGACAACTTTGGCATGCTGCTCCTCTCCTCCTTATCACCAGTACAAGTTCAAGTTCCTAGAAATGATGGAAAGACTCACAATGGTATGAAAGCAACACTCAGTGCTGGGTCTTCAGGAAAATATCACTGAGAAAATAGGTGAGTGTTTAAGAGTCCGTCCTGCTCAGCTGAGTCACACAGGATTGTGCTGGCAGCAAGAACCAAGGAGAAATTTCCAACCCAAATCTGCTGGGGTTAGATAAACAGGTAATACTAATTCTACCCAAAATCATAGAATTATGCAGATAAAATGCTGCCTTTAGCACTATGAACCAATTCAGAGATAACCATTGAAAGCCCTGCTGGATCATACACAACATTCCTAAGTATGCTCTTTATTTACCATTCTCCTGGAATAATGGATGGAGTATGGATAGAAAAAGAAAAGCAGATTAAACTGATTTTCTAATATAGTCTCTTTTTTGGGGACTATGCAAATTTCCTAATGTGAGACTCCATTCACAGAAGCAATCTGTATTGAAATAAACAGAAAATCTTCCACCTGGAGTTTTCAGGTTGCATAGATGGTCTTGAGGGCAATACCCAAATGCCATAACCACTCAGCAGGAGCAGCACACGTGTTATCCCAGACACCTGTGGGGCTGCTCCACTGGCACAGCAAACACAGACACGTGGAAGTGCAACACTTTGGTAGCAGCAACTGCACCCTAAATGACAACTACTGTGACCACTCGATTTCATATCATCTCAGGTGCCTGCCTGAAGGGCAGAAGTCCAAACCTTTAGACAACTACCAGTAACGCCAACCTTCCTGCAATTCCTCTGGATTAGGATACTCCTAATCTTAGTGCTTTTCTCACAGATGTACACAAACAGCAGTGAGTCAGACTCATGACCTCAAACCACTGCCTTACTAACAGACCACCACACATGAGCTACCTCCTTATGGCATTGCCCAGGAACATTTTAAAAAGGCAGTCAGCTTTCCCCAAATGTGCACTGGAGGTCCATCACAGGCAACTCTGACATTTCAAACTCCCAAAATAACAACATGCCTCAAACATTGACATTATTTCTGAAATGACTGCCTTCATGGACCCACCTAAATCACACAAAAATTTTGCAACCAGCCAAGAAGAGAACAAGTGCTTTTAACCTCTAATTTTGTAATCTCCATTCTCTTTCAAGTTAGTGGAACTCCTTCAGATAGATACATCCACTTATATAGAGCTAGGAAAAAAAATCTCAGTCACAGAAGATCACATGATCTATAAACCTCCAGTGAGACTTATATCCCTTTTGTTTTCTACTGTCTATTTCAGCTTCTGAGTGGTCCTCATGAGCATCTCTGAAACTGAGACCTCTCCATCACCTGCAACTCACTCATTCCTGTCAGCGTATTCCTGAATTGACTGGGGAGGCAATAAACACTGGTATGTTAGAAAATAGCAAACAAATACCTACAAACACCTAAGAAAAAGATCCAGTGTTGCAATGAAAAAAACAAGTCATGCAATGTAGTTGTATCAGGCCTAAGTCAAGTGAAAAAAGCAAACCAAAACCACACACTGCTTGCAAATATATTCATGTATCCATCACCTTCTATGTTTGTTAAATCTGTGTAGCAAAGGCAGAGCAGCAGAACTGGACAGGGAAGCCATACCTGCTAAGGACAGGATTTGCACACCTTCTGTATTTCTGGGGGTTACATGGACCAGCTGCAGTCTGATGCCCAGGACCCAACACCCACTGAGAGCTGGGGCTGGAGCACATCAGCTTCTTTAATTTCATCCTAAGGGAATCCAGTTCACAGTCTGAAACTGCTCCGGGGTGCAGGGCAGAATTCATCAGGGTCACTCAGGATTTGCTCACTGGTAAGTTTTTAATCCAAACTAAAATACTGCCATGGCCTTACCCAACTGCAATGTAGTGCAGGCCAAGGGATGAAGGAGAACAGGTGGCTGACACCATGAATGGTTTCAAGCATCAGCATTATATTGTTCTTTCCTTCCACCTTTTATATCATTCCTCTTGCATACATCCCACCTGTGTGCCCTCTCTCCCCTTCTGTGACTGGTCAGTCCACCTCAGCATTCCATGTTTCTCTACTTTTAACACTGTCTCCCTGTCAGTTGTAGCCCATTAGGGAAGAGGCTTGGCCACAGCCCCATTCCCAGTCACCACAAACTGTGTCTGCACAGGGACTCTTCTTGAACTGCACTGACCCAGGTCACCAAACTTTTGGAGCAATTACATGTTTATTTAGAATTGTTATTAGACCAGTGATTTAAACAGCTCTTCCTTAAGACTAAAAACTGCATCGCTCATAATTAGGTGGACTTATGCTCCAATCCTTGTTCTGAAAGACTCCCACAATATATCTTACATGCTTTGATTTAACCAGGCTCTGAAGCCTCAGGATGGAAAAGGGGGAAAGGAGGTCAGCAGTCTCTGCACTGCCAGGAGCAGAGAGAACAAACACGGGGATCAATGATCAGTCACACTGGCAGTGTTTGATTTACTTTCTTGCACTTGCCCAGCACTTCAAGCAAGTTTAACGGTTTTCCCATTGGTATTTGGAATTCTCTCCATATTCTCAAAAACAAAACTTCAATATTGGCCTGGTTTGTTTTTTGTAAAGCTACAAAATGCTTTTCTTTCCTCCCCAAAGGAATGTAAATTGAAAATATTGCCCCAGGCAGTCTAAAATATGCCCCCAAAAGCTTTTAAAGAATCATTATCTTCCTTAAATTATCACATTGTTTAATACTCCCTAATTGATTTTCTTAGGCAATATCCTCCAAACGCCAGAGGGGTTTTATCTTATCTATTTTATCTTAGAATCGGTCAAAACTATTTACAGATTCTCTACATAAATAACACATAATAAGTTATGAGGCTGTTGCCAGCAGTGTTAAGAAAGATTAAAAAAGGTCTTTTAGCTTCAGCCTTAGATCTGTAGGTCATCCAATGTCCTTCCTAATGGATAAATACAGTAATTTATCATCATCAGTCACCACCAGCATTGTTCTTTTTACTGTCATATATTCATGACCATCATTCGATGCAGCTGAGTGAAGCGTAAAAGAAGTGCATGATTAAAGTGGAAAGGGACAGAGTTTGAGACATCCGAAATTTTGTGACTAATGCATCGACTTGAAATATGACACAGGTCCTGTTAGAATTACAAAGACAGTGTCAGCAAGTTACAGGTACCTGCTGGCAGGACACAGGCAGGTGTGGTAGCAGGTGAGACTACCTGTGTCCTGAGATGCAATGTTAAAGAAAGTAAAATATGTGAAATGCAAATTTGCATACCTACAAGTCTTTCCACAGGTCAGACAGATTTCAAAACTTTATTAATTAAAAAAAAAACAAAAAACAAAAAACAAAAAAAAAAAACCAGCACAACAAAACAAAACACAGCAACAACAACTATGATTCCCCTCTAGGGATCTCTTATTGCATTATTTACTACCACCATGGAAGAGAGTCTGTGGTCACATTTGTGTGTCACTAATACGTGCATATGATCTTCAAATGCCTCCAAGTTATTAAAAAGTGCTAAAATGATGGCTTTCAAATTTGAGAATAACATCAAACAGCATCTCTGTTTGCTTAAAGAGTTCCTCCCTCTTGTTAATTATCAAAATAGCCTGCCTGAAGCAATACTTTCAATTGGAAGATGCTGGAAAAAAAAAAAAAAAAAGGACAGAGTTTTTAAAAATAGCTAATACAATATGTATGTCCAAATATCTGCAACTACTATGTAACCTACAGCGTGTCTGCAATTCTTTCTAACACAGAAGAGCCAAAAGGATTGCCCTGTTTCACAGGTTTTGATTTACTGCATTAGGTAATCCCTTTAATCCACCTGCAGGCAGAGGGCTCCGTGTGCTGGAAAATCAGGTGCTGTATGATGCTGCCCGGGTTCCCACACGCTGTTCTGCAAGCAAGGCACGCTGCAAAAAGGCTTCAGGACCATGAGGGCAGGGTACCACGAGCAAGAGAGCATCAGCGTGACCACCCTGGCCTGTGTCCACCAGCAGAGACCTCTTTGTGGCTGTGCCCCAGGGCAGAGGCTGGATAAAGGACTGGAAGGGTCTTGGTGAAAATTTCTGCATTAGGAAAGTGTGTTTCTGACACTTGTCACACACTCATGACTCCTGAATTTGGGAGGTACAGAGAAATACCCTCAAGTGCTCTGCAGACACTGAAAAACATGTGGCTGCAGCTCCCTGGGACTGCGCAAGCACTCCGAGCAGGTACCAGATGTCACAGACAAAGCTGCTCCTCAGTAACATCAGGAGCATCTCACCAAAAATGAGATCCTGCTCGCCCCTGCCCCACGGAGCCTGGAGCAGAAGACAAGAACTGCAGTGAAGATGGAAGACAAGCTTCAGGCTTTTTGTGCCAATCACCACGCTCGGGTACACGGCTGAACTACATCGAAACAGCCACCAGGCAAAGAGAAAACGAATAAAGGGCACATGTACTGTTTGAAAGATGACACATCCTGTGCCTTCCTCTAGAATCTGGATCCTGAACAATATTACAAACCACCACAGGTAGTACATTTTCCAATAAGCTTCTTGTTGAGCTGGTCACACAGTCAACAGATATTGCAAGCCTCTAATTCCCCTTGCTGGATGCAGCACAGATACAGTGTAGCCTCTATAGAGTGTAAGAAAAAGAATTTAAAAGTTTAAGATTCAAATGACAGCTCTTCATGAAATATTCTGGGCATAATAATATAACTTTATTTCACCACTACTCTTGGCTTTTCTTACCTACTGTTTGTGACATTGTGTTGAACCTTGTCAAAACCAGTAAGTTGGGTAGAGCACCACAACAAAGCAGAAAGTAGAAGTTCCACTGCACTGGTAAGCAGAAAAAATGCAAAGTTACTTTGGATTATGTACTAAAACTGGATTTCTTATTTCAGTCTGAGGCCAGCTGAAACAAACAAACAGGACTGGGGGACATGGACTTGACCACCTGACTAAGTCTTTCTAGAACTGTTGTGTGATTAAGAGTTCAGGTTTCTGCCTGACCCATCAAGCTCAAACTGACCTGAGTGGGGCAGGGGAGAGCCCTTTCACCTTGATAAAATCTCATTAAGGTGAGTATTGCTCTGGACAGACACAGCTACCCATCAAGGTTTTCCCCACTACAAGATCAGTGTCTGGTTTTGAGGAAAAGATGCAAAGCAATGAAGAAAGACATAAAAAAGAAATTATTTTGGCTTTAGTCACTGAAAAAATAAAACGCATATAATTAATTGTCTTTTGTTCAGATGTACTTTTAGAATGTGCCACTTGTTTGGTGACCACAGAAACTGGTCCTGAGACAGAAAAAGTCAACTCCTGCAATCAAGACAGCAAGTAAAGAGTAGTCAGTTGTCCTTGGTTTTTTACTAAACATGTAATTTAAATGATTACCAAATAATGTCCCAATTTAGTACAACACAATGTCTGATTTGACCTTGCCTGTTTTAAGAACATTAATGTAGTAGATTCTAAAATTATATACAGTATAACCTAAAAAAAAAAAAAAAAAAAAAAAAAAAAAACACCAACCAACCACTTTTTTTCTGTTTTAAAATCAATTTTAAAAAGGCATCGGGTTGGGAGAGTAAAAGAGGCTCAGGAGAAAATTATTATAAATTTCAAAGGTCTGCCTTCTGCACACACAAAGAGCAGCGAGTAGCACCAGGTGGTGTAGATCATCTGGGTTTTTGTAAACAGACTGAAGCATCACAAAGGTAATACCTAGAGGAATTATCTTAGTTTTTCATCTGCAAAGACAGCAACATTCATCAACCAGCAAGTCATTCAGGTACATTATATTTTTCAAATATGTTGTGTCCACTGACTACCAGATGGTTGTGCCTTCTAAAAAAGAACACTAATCATCATTGTCCAAGATCCCAGGACAGTTCTTTAGAGACACAAGATGAAAAGCACTCATTTTTGTCCTCTAAGGGGAACTGAAGGAGCCACATTAACTCCTGATGCAGCGCTCAAGTGACAGAAGTCTGAGCACTTGAATAGAGCATTCCAGAAATACATGTAATTTACAGCTATTTTCCTTCCTACAGATACATTACCTGAATGTAAAACTCTAATTTTTGCAATAAATATGACTCATCATTTAGCAGTGAGGTGAGAATAAATCTGGCTAATTTATCAAACCGAATGCCAAAACATCAATAGCACTGTTAATGGAAGTTGTTATTGGATGCCTTGACCCAGGGAGCCTTGGTTTAAAAGTACTGTCAGAGGAAGTGTTGGATATGAAATTGTATCCCATTATTTATAAGGTGATGGCTATGGATGCTTCCATCAGTCAATCCAAGCTTTTATTTAAAGTGGAGAATCCCAGCATTAGCCTGGTGTAATATGAAATCCCATCTTGGGACACAAGCCTATAAATTTACCAGAAATGCTTCACCTTTGGTATGACTGCTCTCAGAGAAATCTCTAAAACCAGACTTTGGAATCAGGAAAGAGATTTACACTTAGATCTTGGTACAATTCCTTATTCTTTCTAGGACTTTCTATTTCTCTACCAGAAAAGATCTGCCAGCCCTGCTGCCTCAGAAACCCTTCTCAGAGCAGACACCTTCTTGTTATAAACAGGTCAATAAACTCCAGGTGTCAAATGTAGTGACACTACAAGTTCACACAAGCTCACCAGCAACAGGCAATGTGCAACGTGAGTACACAGACAGAGATGGATTTATTGAAGGCCCTAAGAAGGATTTTCTGTATGAGCAAGCTCATGGGAATGCTGTGGGGTGTGGAAAAGCAGAGTGAACACATGAACTCCCTTTTCTTCTTCCCCCAAGCTCACCACAGCACCAACTCTGCAACTGCAACCACGAAAAGCCAATGAAAGCTTTGAAACAATAATTCTTTTGTTAGGATAACAGCCATATCACACTGCTGCACTAAGAATGGTTTCCAGCACAGACCTGAAGTCAGACACAGCCTCTGGCCCAGCCCTGAGCGTGTCCCATGGATCTTGGCTGCTGCAGAGGTGCATGAGTGGACACGCACAATCCTGGCCTCATTCTCAAGGAGTTCACTGCAGGATTCAGGCCTCCATCCCTATGACAGGCATTCAAACCCATAGAAAGACTTGCTATCCACTAAGAGCAACATTTTGCATGCCATGCTGTTACATACTGCATGATGTCCCTGGCGCCTAAGACAACAGGCAACCAAAGCTGATTCAATGTCAACTCTAATCAAGATAAGCAAACTTGGTCTGAAAAACCCAACCCAAATATACAGAACTTCACACCTACACGCCATTCAGCCAGGCCCACAGACAAACCCGTGGTTGCCCCATCCACCACTGGGAGAGGCTGAGAATTCCAGAGCGCTCAGGCAATCATATTTCTATATTTAGGATAAACGCTTAATATTTTTGCTTTAAATTGATATCTTACTGCTGTTCCTCATTATAACCTAAAAAGCAGTCAAACTGGTAATTTTGTTCATACAATATTAATCCTGCTTTGAAAAGACTTCCACCTCCAACAAGAAGTGCCAATTCCACACCTTTGAACTTAATAGTAAGAAATAGAGATTGGTTAAGTTCAAGTACTTTTTATTACATCTAATAGCAGTATCCCTCTAAAGCAAAACAATGTCCTCGAAATTTATGAGCTCCATGAACCTCTGAGCCTATTTAAAATGATCTTCACTTTTCCATAAATTCTACAATTTGCATGGAACTCAAGCACTGATGAAAGTTACCCATCTATTTCAGATCATGTAACTTAGGCAATTAATTTATTCAAGAAAGATCAAATGTATTATTTTATCAGCATTACATGAAAATGTGCCATAGTGCATACATTTCTGAGCAGGGAGCACACATCTTTAAATGTATTTAAATGAATGGGTTCACTGACACTGGACAGACTCCTCAGAGCTGAACGTGCAGCCTGGGTGTGCTTGCAGGACTGGCTACTCAGACTCGGGCTCGCTAAAGCAGATCCGAGCCCAGCAGCTTCCACTGCTGGCGTTTTTCACCCAATGCGAGTGTATCGAAGGAAAATTAAGCTCCGTGGATGGATGTAGAAGAGAATGAAAACGTGAAATACAGCTGCCCGCGTCCTGCGAGCCCGTTAAGCGTGCCGGAGTTCCGAACCAAAAGCGGCGCGCACGGACAATGTGCAAAAAATCCCCTCGGCTGGAGTTCGCCTATTTCAGGGTGCCTGGGGGACAGGGAGAGCTGAGCGCTGCCCGGGGGCCTCTCCCGCCGGGTGCCGAGGGCAGCTGCGGGGCTCCGGCTCCGGCACGACCCCCGTCCCCGGGGCAGCCCCATCCCTCCCGGTGTGCTCCTTACTGCTGTCGCCTGGGAGCAGCGGGCGCAGCGAGCTGGTGATGAAAACTTCGATTTCGTGAGGATGGCAACCAAGTTCGGCTGCTCCCCGGAAACATCTCCCAATATGCGGACACCGCCCGAGACTCGAAGCGAGCCGGTGCCGAGAGACACCGCTACTGAGAGGCATCGGCACCCGCCAGCCTCAGCCCACGCAGCGGCACCGTCGGGCTAAGGGACGTGACTGCCGCCCGGCCGCTGCCAAAATCCCCCCGGGAAACCTCCCCGGCCTCCGGGGCCGCTCCCTGCCCGCCCCGAGCGCCGATGCGGAGCGCCCCGCACCGCCGGCAAACGCCGGCCGCTCCCGCGGAGCCGCTGCTGCTCCCCACGGCCAGGGCAGCATCCCCCCGCCCCGGGCTCCCCCGGCGCCACTCGCGGGAAGAGGAGCGCAAACTACTGCGGGACCCGCTGCCGCCGGGGCCGGGCTGACCGACACGGCAGCCCCGATGCGGACCCGGGCGAGGATGCGTCCCCTCCGGGCGGCCTCAGCGCATCCCCGAGACAGCTCCGCGGGGCTCCCCCTTCCCCCTGGCCGAACCGCCCCGAGGGCGCCCGTGTCCCCCGTCCCCCTCCCGCACACTTTTCTCCAGCTCCGCACAACTTCTCCGGGACGGCGGCCGCCCCCCGCCCCGTCCATCGCCGGCCCCTGGGCGCCTCCCGCCGCGGGTCGCACCTGGTCGGGCTGCGGCGGCGGCGGGTTCCCCCTGCCGCCCGGGTGCGCCGGCTGCTCCTTCATGGCTGTCATCGCAGGGGCTCGGCGCGGCGCCTCTCACTGCTGCGGCTGCGGCCCCGGGCACCCCTCCCTCGGCGCCAGCCGCATGACACCAGCCTCCCCTGGAAGTGGCGCGGCGGAGGAGGAGGAGGAGGAGGAGAAAGAGGAGGACGGGCGGGGGGCGCGGAGCCGCCGCCGCGGCAGCGCCGGTACCGCAGTGCCCCGGCGCGCCGGTGCTCAGGGGGCGCCCGGCCCCGCCGTGCCCCGCGCCGGGGGCGGCCGCCAGCAGCGCCGGGCGCGGCCGCGGAGCGCCCCGAGCGGGCACGCTCTGCCCGCCCGCCCGCTCCCCCCGCTCCGCCCGCCGTGGGCCGGCCCGCCGCCGCCAGCAGGTGTCACAGCCGCTCCCGCCGGCCCGGGAGAGACCATCCGCGCCCCCGACACGGGGGCGTCGCTGCCCGCGGCGGCGGGGCCGCGCCGCCGAGACCGCCCCGCGGGGACCGGCCCCCGCCGGCGGCGGCACGAACCACGCGAGGGGCTAAGGGGAAAGAAAGGGTGAAGGGAGCCCCGCTACGCTGTTCGCTGGCTGTAAGGCTCCTGGTGCCAGACAGCGCCGGACTGGGCGGGCAGGGCAGGAGCTGTCCCGCCGCTGTCCAGCTCCGCCGCTGTCCAGCCCCGGCGCGCCGTTTCAGCAGCGAGCGGCCAAAGGCGCATCTCCCCGGCTGTAGGGGAACGAATGTTGCCAGCCCCGGCCTGGGAAGCTCGGCATGGGGCACCACAACCCTGGTTTGCACTAAGACACTCATCTTGAGAAGATGAGGCTGTAAAAGGGGTTGCAAGGACCGTTTTAGCTGAACTCAACACAGGAGGCTCTGTTATGAAACTAGGAAAAAGGAGAACATCAGGGAAGACCACAGGGATCTGGTTTAGCCTGTGCCCCAAAGCCATATCATCAGATATCTTCAAGGGGTGTTCTATGTAAGGATGAATGAAGGAGACCATCTCCAGTTTGATTCCAGCCATCAAGAAGAAAATGTAAAGAGAGATGCTGACTCAAGGCATAGGGAACGTGAACCTTTGAAAAGGAAAAGAACCTCAAGGAGGTGGAAAACCTAGGCTTGGGCTGGGCTGCTTGTTAATTCATGTTGGTTTCATGCCCAGCACTCAGGAGGATGGAGAACACAGAACTGTCTCTGGGCTGGAGATGGAGCATGGGGATGGGAATGTGTGGCTGGCAGGAGAGAGAGCCCAGCACTCTTAGTCAGCTTGGGTCCCAGGAGGCTGCAAGGTAGAAGGAAAGCTGTCAGCACATAGTGAGAGAAGCTTTTGATCATTTTTAATATATTTTGCATCAAACCTCACATGAAAGGTCACATCTGACTGAATGGTGAGCATAATTAATAGCAGTGACAGAGATCTAAGATTTCAGCCTATGCTGGGAACTGTTTAAAAAGGGACAGGAAGATGACATGGGACTGAGGAACCACACATCAGGAGGCCACAGAATAGAGAGAACTGAGTGTTCCCACCTTCCACATCACCCATTGCTCTGTTGACTCCTTCACCAGTCAAGAGGCACAAAAAAACTCAAGCAAATGAACTTTGCAAGCAGCTAGACAAAAAACAGATGAATAATAGCCACCATTAATTTGTCAAGAGTTTATCATGTCAAACAAACCTAATTTCTTTCTTTAATAGGCTAACAAGCCTGTCAGTAGGAGAGCAGTGAATGTCACCTAGATTGACTCACAAGAGCTTCCAGCACTGTCTTCCAGGACAATTTCACCTGGTAGAGAAAAACATCATCTAAGAAAAACTAAAACAAGTATCCACAAAACTGTTTCTCCAGCAGCATTCCATTTGCTCTTGCCAGTACTGGCAGGGCAGCTGCTGAATACAGGAGCCAAGGTCAGGGAATGCACAGCAGCACCAAGGTGTAGCAAGGAGAATCAAGAGTGTGGCAAGCATGTGCTCTAAAGGAAAACAGAAAATAACCTAGATTAGTTAGTCTCAAGGAAAGAAAACTGAAAGCTGATATGGAAACTATGTTCAAATGCTTAAAAGGTTCTACCAAAGAATGAAAACAATCTCTTGATTATTGTCTAAATGTCTGTCTGGAGCGATATGAGTATAATTGGTGATGTCTAAAGTAGGAGAACTGTCTAAATTAACTGACTCAATCTCTTTTTGTTGCTGACTTTATGATCCCTCTCCAGGAAAACACAGAGGGCCACCACACAGTCCCCTGCATGAGACCCAACTACACGATTGTTCTCATCTGCACAGCTGCTTTCTCTCAGATCACGAATCAGCAGTTAGTTTTTATGCTTCTCTTCACACCATCTCTTCCCTTACCTCTCCCTTTTACATATCTATTTTCTCTCTTATAATTCATTATTTCCCATCCCTGCTGCTGTCAGCCCTGTCCCTTTACTTCCTTGCCCTCTGCTGCTGTCCCTTTTTGTTTAACATTTCATCATGCAAAGAAAAAGCAAAAAGGACAGCAAAGGTGGCATCTTGTGCACTCCCATACCTATTGCTCTGCTTTACTTCCAGAAAGAAGCCTTCACTGCCAGCCCTGCCTTTGTTTTGGCTGCTTTCTGTTGGTCTTGGGGTCTTGTTTGCACTGAGCAATGTATAATGCAGGGAGACTCAGATTTTGCCTGTGGCCTCTAGGTGCTACAGTAATACAAATAATAAGTCTTAGAAGCAGACATGTCCTGATTCATGCTGTTTATGGCACGGGTCTATTGCAACTCAGCTAATTATTGGGCCCTCATCAAAGCTGAAGAATTCTAATGATTTAGGTTTGAATAGGCATGTTTCAATCAAGATTACTTTCAGCTTGTTTTCAATAAGACCCATTGTGATGGAGTTCCACTGTTAATCAAAAAGGAAAAAGACATTAGCAGTCATTTAGCTGAAGCTTGGTTATTCATTAACAATATATTCACTGTGAGGTTTTATCACTCTAATGGACAGATATGCAGTGTAATTTTCACAAAGGTTGTACATGCTGGATTGGGTTTTCATAAATCAATTAGAATTATAGGAAACAAATATTTTTCGAGTAGGCTTTGGGAATTGGCTATATACATAAAGATTCTTATCTAAAGCTTCCTAAAATCAAGGCTAAGACTCTTATTTCCAGCACTCAATCTCACCTTTCATCATTATTTTTGAATGCTGGTCCATTGGTTTATAGTATTGATGCTCTGGTGATATTTAATTAATTCACCAGTTTTCACTAATGCCCCTGCCAACTTTTATTTATGTCTTTTTTAGAAAATTACTCTTTAAAAGTCATTTGACTGGGCTGTTTAAAGGAACAGACATTTTACAACTGTTAATAGGATCTATCTTTGAAACTGGAGCCTGGTACTAAAACTGCTGCCATATGGGTGAAGCAATTAAGTGTATGGTGTTTATGGTGGTTCCTTGTACCATTTTCACCCAAACACCTCATGGTATCACCAGAGAAAGCACCTAAGGCTTGGACGAAATAGCTGCAGAAAGCAACAGAATTACGGCCTGAATCAGTTCTTTTACAGATGCACTACATTAATCCACCTTTCAGTGGCAATTTCATGTTACAGACTCCTTGTAACTTCCTTCATCTTCGCACATGAGATTTGGGTGCAAGAGTCAAAACACAGCATGATTATTTTATCTTCCACATAAGCTGAGTATCAGCTCCATCAGAGTATTATCCGATCGTCACGGCTCGCACCGCACCATGACTCAATTACACATATGTTGTGTTGACACAGCAGACTAATGTGCAGTAAAAATTTTGGACAAGCAGCCAGAAAGCCAGGAAACTGTTTGAAAAGTAAAGGGGCCAGACATATGTGCAAAAGGAATACAGCACAGCATGCCACATGTAAGGGGAATTCTCCCTCTTCCTCCTGAAGCAGCCCTGGTGGTTCCTCACTCCCCTGGCCCATCACCCCTTCAGGGTGATGCTGGGAGCATGCCCAGGTGCCAAGGGCTGCCTGTGTGCCACAGGTGAATCACTGCAGAGCCCTGGGACACGGGCTGGGAGCAGCAGGGCCTCAGCTACAGCACAGACAGAAAACCTGGCTATGATAAAGTCTCAGTGATCAAGGGATTTCATGGCCTGGTGTCAGGCAGGTGCTGCTCTGTACAAGCCACCAAGAGGAGGCACAGCATCACTGGCACAGTGCAGGTCCTGGCCCTTCCTTTGGCAGACAGCTTTATGTTCTTCTGCTGCTCCAATGGTGGAGTTACATAGAATAAACCTGCGTCAGTTTTGTTTTCTGTATATTTTATATGGCCCTTTTTACTGCATAATTGCAGTGAAGGTGTAAATACTACCCATTTATAAGCATTCCCATAAAAATAAGAAGCCAATAATAACCTTTACATCCTGTCGAGCCGTTCCTACAAAGTGTCCGAGTTTTTGTGTTTTTTATGATCAAGTCAATTGGTCACAGCACCAAGTCTGACAGAGTTCAGGAAGATTTTAGACAATGCCCTAGGGCACATGGTGTCACTCTAGGGCATGGTGCTGTGAGGGGCCAGGTGGTGGATTTGATGACCCTTGTGGGTCCCTCCCCACTCAGTTTTTCTGTGATTCTGTAGTTGAGAACAAAAGACTTCAAGAACTTCAGCACTCAAGCTCTTAAATCTGAGGGAAAAAGACTCTCATTACCCACAGCCTCTGTGTAGTCCAGCTGATGACTTTGTGAAAGCTGCAAGGTCATGGCTCTCAGATCGTTTTTTCAAATCAAATCTTATGAATAAACTCTGATTATGAATTTATGTTCCTTTTTGAAACTATGAGAACTGGGCTAAAAAAAATATCCTTGAAATTATAAAGGTGAATTTAAAAACCAAACTATTGCCACAAAACCCAAGAAAAGTTAAGATGGTTGTTCCTCACTTATGTTTTAAGTGGATTTGTGGGCTTGAAAAAAACTAAAGACAAAGATAGTTCTCCAGAAGAAAACCACTCTGAGTCACATAAAGCTGAAAAACAGACAGATTGTGGTTTTGCACAGAACGCTTTTTAAATTATGGCTTTAAATAACTGAATATTTGATCTTTGCTTCTTAAGAAATTCTTTGATAGAGGGAAAATTCCAGGCACCTTCTGCATTTAGAAACACATTATATTCTAACAACTCCTTCAGTGAAAAGCTATTTTCTTTGTGAACAAATTGTACTCATGTTTTTCTCTCCTTGTCTTGTTTTAGATAAAACAATCAATGCAAACACTGAGCTAATACAAATAAATGCAAATATATTCCAGCAGGAAAGTTACAAGACTTATTAAAATACACATGCAAATATTTCAGTGAAAGTACAGCGAACAAGACCAGGTACAGACAAAATAACTCTCATTATCCAACAAACAGCATATTCTAACAATAGTTCAAAGTTCAAAGGGCAGGCCTGACCTACTCCCAAAGTCTCTATGGAGCAGCTGTATCCAAATGTATTAGTAAAATTTAAATACTAGTGACAGCTTCCAGCAAAAGATTCCGCTCTCACAAGCAGTTCGCTAACATGAAACAGCTATAATATAAATAATAATATAATATAAAAACTCGTGCTTATCACTAATACAATTTTTACTCAAGAAAGCAGTTATACAAATTATGGAATAGGCTGGGAAGAGGCAAGACTAGATTTTAGATTTTGAAAGATGCATTTCCCCTGCTCTGACCATTGCACTGTATCTTTAATCTGGTAAAGGTTACTCTAAGAGCACCTCACCCATGAAAATCTGTTACAGCAGTTTGCATGTAAAAGCTTTCAGCTTACTTTGTAACTTTTAAGAAGACACACATGAAACTAAGGGAGAAAACAGTGAAATTTGTACTGAGGATCAGCCTGTACAGCAAAAAAATTTAAGGTTCAGACCTTTAAAATGCTTCTAATGAATATTGTAGTAAAATATATGAATCCAGAAATACAGTGTAATCATATACTTGCAATTTCATCAACATTTTACAGATAAGTAAGTTTAAATTTGGTCAACAAATGACTGGTCTGGGAACTCAGAATTCTCCTTTTCACATAGGTATAAATCAGAAATATGTCCAGAAAAAGAAAAAAGATTAATAAAGTAGCCTCATCGTTAAAACCACAAATGAGAGGCTGATTTTTTTTTTTGCTCCTCAAAGAACTTCCTACTGCATGGATACCCAGTAACAGCAGAGAGTTCCCTGAGGCTCCCCTGCCAGTGGTGAAAAGCTGATAAAGAATTTTATCAGTTAATAATCAGAGATTAATATGCAGACCCAGGTTATGACCTAAATCACAGCTCACAAAAATGCAATTGGCCTATTCAGAAACCCAAGATCTCCTTGCTGCTCCTGGTAGACTTCTCAGATTCACAGATATTGAACCATGAGGGATGCAGGAAGTAAGTGGGATATTAAACAGGGCATCAATAGATTAGGCACTTACTACTAAAAATTACCCAGACTGAATGCTTAAATTAACTGAGCAATTCTTAAAATGTTGGCCTTGTACACTACATAAAATGTTTGAATAACATTGGATTACTTACATTTCTTACTACTAAACAAAAACAGACATTTTCCTTACTATGTTATTTATTAGTTTTATTACAAAGAAGTAATACTATGTTAATTTTACTACATTACAAAAGTCAAAATTAATTTCAGCCAGAAAGAAACTATTCCCAATACCAACAGAAATGGCAGCTTCTCCTACTCTAAAATTTTGTAAAAATCTATATAGTTCCCGACTCTTTTGATCAAAATTCACTTTTATAGGATGATTCTCCTCTGAAATATTTTCCATCCAGCTCCAATGCACTCTACAAATAAACCAACAAGCCTCATGAAGCTGACAGTGACTAAACATCAAATTTCTACTGAGAATTGTTTTCCTTTGAAACAGAGATATGACTACATATACTTACATGATACTGAAAATTGGAAAAATCTTCTAACACTGCACAGTTTGGGTTTAAAAATGGCAACTCCACTGGCCACCATAATTCTAAGATGCCTTACAACATTGAGAGGAAACAGTGGAGAACAGCAGCTCCAGTTCTGTGTTCAATACCCTTAATTCTGATTAGCTCTGGATAGAACAGATCCTAGCATCCCAAAAGACTTATGACTACATCAAAGGGAAGGAGAAGAGGTTTTGTGCAAAATTGTACTCCTGAGCTTTTTTCCATGCTGCTCTTGCAATAGGAAATGGAGCTGTCATAGAACTTTGTGCTGAGAGCCTGTTCATCCTCTGCAGATGTTACATAATGAAAGGCATCAAACAGTTGTACAACAATACATGCATCGTTATCCAAGATTTCTGTAATACCTTTTCTTTCCCAAAGGATCTGAAAATGTTTTACAAACTGATATACAAATTATCCACGCAGAAAGCTATTCATCCATCAAGGAAACACAACTACAGCCCAAGGCAAAGCAGAACAACTATGTGAATACACACCAAAAAAAAAAAAAAAAAAAAAAAAAAAAAAAAAAAAACCAAAAACAAAACCTAGTAAATGAAGGAAGAATTCTCCAGTCAAGGCTGTGAGGAAAATATTAAGTATACAATATGTGAGAACACAAGACTTAGGAAGAATTTTGTTTTTATAATGCAAATTCTTCAATAAAATACTGTAAGATTTCTCTTGGACCTTGGCAATTACAACAGTAAGTGAAACAAGCAAATATTTCAGAATATTAAATATAGCAATAAGTCCTAAGACTAGCTCATTGCATGCCTTCCTTCATGTTTCCAAATACTGGTGCAAAATTTTAAAAAAAATCTGTTGATGCAGTCTATCCTAGAAACAGAAGCATCTAGAAAAGAGAGGAATAATCAGAAGAGAGTAACTTACTCAGCAATAGTCTACTCAATTCCTATCAGCACAAGTGTGATGCAAGCAAGTGTAATGCAAGTGTTTCCAAAAGAAAAAAACATCACCCCAAATGAACCCTGTGTTTAGACTGCATTTTGGCTGAACTCTCCTTGAAGTCCTAGATCTGATTATGGTGACCAGACATTTCATTTGGATCTTGTTCTGTGACTTTTCAGTTTGGCAGTCACTTCAGCACTTCTGCTCAATAAAGAAGGTGGCAGAGATTCTTAAGGGTACTTGAAGTCATAGAGTGTGATTTGAGGCAAAAAAGAGCTCTTTCAGTACTGTTATCAAGAATCTCTAATTAGAAGCAAAGTGTGTAAGGAAAAATGCAGACAGTGAAATAATAATACAGTTGAAGACTTAGAAGGAGGCATTGAGAAGTGTTACAGAAAGTTTGGGACTATTTTTAACCTTGAGAACTGGGCACAAACCTCAGACTTCCCAAGTGTGCTGACAGTGTCCTCTCAGGAGACTTACACAGGACCACATATTGACACACAGGTACTTTGATTCCAAATAAATATCTAAAACCCAGCCTCATCAGCATCATCACTCATCTGGGAGCTACATTCAGAAACCCTCTTGAGGATTTCGACAGGCTATTGGGCATGAGAGGCAGATAAAGAATTGCTGATGCTTCCAACCCTGGAGAGTCCAGTAGGTTTGAGAAAAAAAATGCCATTAAAGAAAAGAACGATCCTTCACATTGCACCCCTAAGCTAGGCTGATACAGTGAAAAAAAACCAAAGAGATGGGTAAATAAAGAGGATATTATGAAAGTCTGAAACTCTCAGGCCAGCTATTTGGTTGGGAATTTGAAGGAGAAAAAAGGGAGCCTTCATTTAACTATCTATAAGTGGTGATATGTAAACGCCATGAAAATGAAAAACAACTGCAAGAGGTTGAACTTTTTGCACATGGTCAACAACATAAGCAGCACTAGAGCATTAATGGGATGTGGAAGTAGGATTTTGCTGTGAAAGGGCAATAAATTGTTCAAGAGGAGCAGGACAAGGGAAGAGGGAGGCATTGCCTCTGTATCAATAACACGTCTGCTGGTTCTGAAGCCTGCAGCTCAACCAGCCAGAGGGAATTAATGTCTCCTTGAATGACTGCATAAAGACAAAAGGAACCACGAGGAGAGGTGCTGTACTGTAGGGAGTCATTCTTTCTCTCTGTAACCTTGAAAATCAAGCACAAGCCTCAGGCTCCACAAACACCCTGAGATTCATGCCTATGTATCGATGGGAGTCATGTGCAGATGCACCCTCAGGATGGAGCAGGCAGCAGGAAGCATTTTTATTATACAGTTTGTGTCAACTTTCTGAACACACTGGGGACAGTAGCTTGTCTTCCAAAAGGAAGGAAGAACCACCAGGGAAATAGAAGGAACAGAAAAGAGCTGGTTAAGAATCTAAAGCTGTAAAGTTATTCTGATGAGAAGATTAAGAAAAATTGAGAGAAAGGTGAAAGAGGGAAATCTGCAAAAGCAAACTTCAAAAGAAGAAGGAGAAAAGGAATAAGGCTGATGTTTCCAGTACTCCTGTCACACACAAAAACCTGAGACTAGATAGTTAAATATATGCTCACCAATTATGAAGACCAGAATATGCAAATAAAAAATAAAAAGGAAATAAACAAATCGATAAATCAACACCCCTATCAACAAATCAATTTTTTCTCAGAAATATTCGAGGCTTCAGCTATCTCTGAACTATTTAAGAGAAATCTCTGAGAAGTTAAAAAAGACAGGGTAATTCTGGTGGATTGGAGAATGGAAAAAACTCTAAGGAAAGGTAGAATAAGGTACACACGAGGAGTTTAGTTGTTAGGTCTCACAAAATAAAAAAATATATGCATACACAACTTCGGTTTATAGACAATAAGGTGATAAAGAAAAGCCAGCATTAATTTATCCAGGCAAGATACTATCCAGCCCATCTAGTTTTCCTTAACTAACAAACTAGGGATAATCAGGAAAAAGTGCTGCAAGACTTCAAGAACAATACCACATGATATTCTTGTAAGAAAATTAGATTTAGATGAAATTATTGTTGCACAGCTGTTTGACAAGCCGTGTGAAATGTCAGGTCTTAATACTGAATTGCCAAAAGGGGAAGTATTTTCAATTAGAACTTTTCGTGCAAGTCCATCACTACTCATCACTATTTCAGCTACTGGAGTGTTCTTACAGACAGTTAAGAACAGAATCAGAATTGGAAACAGGCTGTAAGAATGATCCCAATCAACACTGAAACTCCTTCAAGAAGTATGTGAAGTGCTACCCATGTAGAGCTGAAATCTGTGCAGAAAAGCAACAAGAGGATGAACTGAAGCCCAGACATTGTCCCATGTTCCATCTGCAGTAGGAATCATAAAATCATGGAATTCCTGAGCTGGAAAACACCAATAAGGATCAAGTCCATGACCCATGAGCTAAACAGGACTCAGCAGACTGATGCTGTTACCCAAAAAACACTTCTCAGTCCTGGGAGAGATGATAAGCAGGGCTTATACATATGCCAGCAAAACCAATATTTGATCTGATTAATATTGATCTTAGGGTCTGTTAATTTTGGTCGCTGCAACACCCAAAAAAAAAAAAAAAAAAAAAAAAAAAAAAAAGAAGATGGGGAGCAACAAAGCAACAAGAGGAGTACAAGTCGAGTAATAGAGGAGTAATTAAGAAAGTCGGAGATCTGAGGAACAGTTAAAGAAATTTGATCTTTTTAATCAAGAGAAAACATGATTAGACTTAACTTCCCTGAATCTGGTTAATCTCCCAGTATGTGAAAAAGTGTTAAAAGACAGTGGACACCTGGGTTATTTCAAAAGCCCGTTCTGGTGCAAGACAAGCATTTTCACTACAGAAACCACGGGTATGCTACAGGAGCATGATTCTTTCTCATTATAAGGAATTTCCCTCATTACCAACTGGATCTGAATTGACCAGGAATTGCCAGAGGTGGTTTTCAGCCACTTCAGCGAAGAGGCAAGAGGAATTTGAGGATTTCCTTCAAAGCTTCACTTTCCAGGTGCTTGGCATTCCCTCCCCCTTCTGTCCCACACTCATCTCTGCATGGCAGAAACATTCCGGCCTGAATTCACTTTTCAGCCACCCAGACTGCTGCATAAATAAACCCAATGACACTTTACCACATACCTGAAATTAAGCACATGCTTAAGTGCTCTGCTCAACAGCAATATACTTTAAGCACATACTTTAAAACTCTGCAAACTGTGTCTTTATAGCTTTCCAAAGTCATTACAACGGTGACATGGGTCTAAATTATTGCTACACAGCAACGTAACTGCCTTCTATGAGAAAGAGACCTGGAAAAGGCAGAAGAATGCAAAAGACTGCTAATTTTCATTTTCTACCTTCACATTATTTTCAGAGCAAACTGATGAAAATTATAGATTTCTTCCCTGTTCTTAGAGAAATCAGTTGTGATGCTTATTTTATCTTCAATCACGTTCACCAAATACAGGTGACTGCAGGCTGTAGCACTCACATACACACAGGAATTTAAGAACAAACTCTTTACACCTGATCAAAGCAGCTTTATGCAGTGTACTCCAATGCAATTTTAAAGCAGAATGAATGGGAGGACTTTCTAAATATTCAATGGTTTTCAACCAAAAAAAAAAAAAACAAACAAACCCAAAACCCAAAAACCCCACTAGATGGTTGCTTCAATGCTACTAGATATGACTGGTCTCATAACAACTCTTTTGCAGAGAAGAAAAATATCTGAGTCCACATGCTTTCATATTTTCTTGTCTGGATCCCTTTTCCACTCCTATGAAACATATCGTTATTTTAACCCTTAGGTTCACACAATGACAAATATTTCAATTTAGCTGACATTTAGCTGTCTGATTGAAGGCCCTTCAACAAAAGACAATCTCTGTGTTTGCTTGTACAGTAGCAGGTAAAAGACATTGCAGGACTGTAATTTACTATATTACCTGTCAGTATGCATAACCTTTCTTTTTTTAATTGCATATTTTATGATATGCTTAAACTGTGTTTAATTACTTGCTGCAGAGTGAAATCTTCACAAGGTTATTCTGTATCACCCCTTTCAACTTGACTTTATTTAAAGATGAAGTCTTATTATCTTCCTAATCTTGAAGCACAGTCTACCATGTGAAGAAAGTCATATTTAAACACAAAGATTTAGACTATTTTTTCCAAAATTCTGTCACCATTGAGTTTTCAGGGGAAGAAAGATAGGAAGGGAAAGTTTTATCTAAAGAACAGACTGTCAGAAAATTATTAGTAATCCTTAGTGTTCATACAGTCACTGTTAAAAGTGACATTATCAGTGACGTGTCATCAGGAAGAAGAATTTCAAAGCCACAAAGAAGACAAAGTAATTTGCAAAAGCACAGTAGCCCATCACAATGATGCCAAAATAGCTTTAAGTGATAGAAATTCTATGTATGTTCATGCACTAAAGAGTCCAAAATACCACTGGGGTCGGGGCAAAATTTGACATAATTTTTAATGATATTTAATGACTAAAAATCAGTGTTCGATAACACATCCAAAATTATTTATTTCCCACTGAGGACTTGTCTTTGTTTATCACTTCATGCCCTATATTTTTTTAAAAAAAAAATCACAGTTCTAACAGAAGTAATTATCCACTGCTTCATTGAACATTAACAGCTTGAAGTCACATTTTGGAGGTGGTTAATGAAACAGTTTCTGTAGGGTTTACACCACCTTATCCAGCAGTCACTACATTCTACAACATTTACCTCTTAAAGGAGAAAGAAACAATTCCAAATAATTGTGAATTATTTTGTTCCTAGCATCTACTGTGGACAACAATCACCAAAGTTAAAGCATTTTCCAGACTCCTGAATTTCTTCAGGGTACCACAGCTCCAGCCTCAGCTGGCAGAACTTGGGAAGCGGCAGTCAACTATTCAGACAAATTCAGACACTGTTCTGGCACACAAAGAGAATCTCCAAATCCCAACAGCAAAAGGACTTTTGCATCGGTGCTTATGTCAGCTTTCAAATGCAGAACTGGGCACCTCACTACAACCTGAGGCTATGAATGCTCACTGACTGAAACTACTCAGGTTAAAGGTTACAGCTCTCCACAGGTTTGGGCAAACAATTCACAATTTCAAAGCACGTTACTGAAGCGTTAACTTACAGCACTTGGTCTGGAACCAGCTGACAAGAAGCACAGTGGCAAATGTGCAAAATGTGGATTTTTAGAGCAGAATTAGCAGATTTAGAGGCTCAGCAGTCAGTATGCCTGGGAGCTGGACCTGGCTCTGTGCCCTTGCAGCACTGGAATCTCTGGGACACCAGAGCCATCCACAGCCTTAACAGCCCCTTACACTTCCAGAACTATGGCCAAAGAGACACCTCGTTGCACCTAAAGGGTGACTTTCAGACCAAAAGACAGAAGAGGTGTGAAGTTCTTTTGTATTCCTAATCTCCACATAAAGCAATGCACTCCTCATAACGAAAAGAGGAAGAAAATGGGAATACATCCTGAATTTCCATCTTTTCCTCCTGTTAGTGCTCCTGAAAGAACGCTGCATTTATTAAACCTTTCTTAAGAGCTTGTCAAGTAGAGCAAATATCACTTTAGAAAATAAGGCTGCAGATTTCAGGATCAATTGTTGAAGTTTTGTTAGTTTTGTTCTGTTCTAACATGACAAGTTGTCTGCTGGGCTGGCCTCCCTGGCACTAAAAGGTGCCCATTTTTGCTACAGCTCAGTTGTTTCTCATTCCCAGAGAATAAAGGGAACAAGCTCTGTTAGCCCTTCACACCATCTCTCCAGTGAAGGTTCCAGTGGATGAATGAATGCTTCTGTTCATTTTGTGGTATTACAAATGCCAAATACTGAGCCTGCCTTGCTGTTCTCCTGCATTTTTTGCAAACATTGACATCTCTGTAAAACAAGCAACAAACACATTTATGGTAACTCTCCCTGTGAATTCTGAGAGGTGTAAACAAGGGGATAATCAAGCCCAAAACCTAAGGTTATTATTCTTCCCAAATTGCTCTATTAACTTCTAGCTTCTTTCTATCCTTAAAAATTATTGCTTGCTGGTACAGAATTCTATTTCAAATTTTTTTAAAAAAGGAGAATGAAAGAGAAGCAATCCAGTCTTTTGGGAGCATGTAAAAATATCAATAATTTTATATTTCCATATCAACATAGCTCAAACTTTATAAAAGATGAGAGATAAAAACTACTGGGGAAACCAGTATCTACCACAAGAAGAATTGCCAATCCTAACAGTGAGAGCAGCTATCAACTTGGTGTACAGGACACATCACACAGTCCTTTTTATAAAAAGGGAACATTTATTTCCTAAGTGAATTCCAAGCCAAAAGGCAACAGAAAAGCAGCATTATGTGGATGAAGCCTTTCCACATCATAAAAATAGATTATATCAGCTCAGTGACAGCAGCCACAATGTATGACCATAGAGTAATAATGGTATGGCCTAGGTAAACCCACCCTCCATGGAAGATGCATGCCATGGATTTTTATCTATGGGAAAAGCAACGTGCAACAAACAAATTGAATGCAGATTGAATGAAATCTCTAAAGACCCTGAAAATTTGGAAATCATCAGCAGAGGTAACCTGTAGAAACAATGAAATAATGAGTCCATATGAGTCAGTCACTTATGTCAACAATGCCATTAAATCCTAAAAAAGGGTGACAGCACCAAAGTACTTTATTTGAGAGCAACTCTAACTTCCTAAAGGAGATTTAATAAATGGTCATTTGACAATAAGATGAAATTAACACCATGTACTACAATCCTTAAATTCCAAAAAAATCACAAGTTTCCAGCACTACTGCATGAAGGAATACCTGTAGGGATGCATGTGGTGAGAAATGTATTTTTGCCCCAACTTTAATGGAAACAACACTCTCTGTGGACATCATTATGGACAAAGATGTGTTACACATCAGTCCATGAGATGGGGTGGGGTTTAATCTTCCTTACAGTCCTGAAAAGAAGATTAATAGTCCCACAATTTCATGATCAGTCTCAACAGACTGGAGCAAAACAGAGAAAAGAGAAATAGGAAGCTAGAACATGAAATAAAACAATGTATCTGATGAGCTGTGATTTCATTTCAAAATACTGACAATAGTGGACTTCTGATCAATGAAGGTACTGCAGGAAATCAGCTTGTAACTACCACTGTTGGCACAGAAAGCTAACAGAGTCCTTCTGCAGACAAGACGAAAGAATTCTGCATTTATTTATAGTGACTCTTAAATCAGTTATGAATGCTCAGATCACAGGAAAAGAAATAAAAAGATGCATTTGGGTTTCTTGCTCTAAGGCCTGAAGATAGAGAATTTCATGTGGGATAGATGTGATGTCCATCACATAGTCATGCAGTAGATTTCCTTTTATGAGAGAAAATGTTCTGTTTCATAACTCTAAACCAACAGATTCCAAGATTTTCTAGCAATGGGCAAAACCCACCATTAATAGAACCAGATTATACAAGGAATAATTTCTAAGTTATTTTTAGACTAAGGGAGTAAAAAAAAATCATAACAGTTCACTTCTTGAGACACAACCAAAAATATTTGCAAAATACTTGTTGTATCTGTGCCATATCATCTGCTCAGTGGAATTACAGGTTCACGGGTAAAGTTTGTCACAGATGGCAAACCTCATTCCCCTCAGAGGAAGGCTCAGGTAATCACACCAAAATACCAAACCACAGCAGCAAAAGGCCACACCTTGATCACTGTAAGTCTGAGAATGATGCAGATTATGAAAGGGCCTGAGCTAATCATTGTGCAATTTGTGTGTGAACTCCACATGAAGACCTTTGCTCTCTCTTACTGAGAGTGAGCCCCTCCAGCACCCATGGCACTATTACATGTAGGGGCCATTTATTAAAGAGAAAAGAAAAGCAACTATTTCCCCCTAAATTACTGCTTGGTCATAAACACACTGCAATTCTTCAACATAATTTAATGTTCTTATAATGTTTCCGGAAATACCTAATTGGGTGGGTAATGTTTTTAGTTTTGTTTCATTAAGTAATGTTCAGTATTTATCTCCAGATAGGTTAGGCAAGCACATAAACAAACCACAGTAATTTGTGTCATCCCATTGTGAAAAGAAAGAAGACATCAGAGATTATTTAATAAGACAGAACATCCCCGTGACCCCAGCATCTCAAATAAAACTACTTTCACACCATTTACATCAGATACAGTGCTGATGCCATACAGTGAAGATAAAGACTCAAAAAAGAGCTGAAACACTCTATTCACAAAGTCATTTTGAAGTAAACCATAATTGATATAGACTATTTATTCCCTTTTCAGCTATACTAAACTCAATCAGCTGATTATGGTTTCTTGCTTCCAAACAGGTTGATTTATCCAAGGGGACACTACAAAAATGAATAAATATTTCACAAATTTTGGTTTTCAAGGAAAACTTTGAGAGCAAATGTGAGCATAATAAATTTAAACTCGTCGAAACCTTATTTTTCAAAACCAGTTGTGACATCAAAACCGTTATCACAGCCTTGAAACCATACAGACACCCTTCAGAAACCAAATCCTGATTTGCACTTCTTTCTTTCCTATCCCCTTTCTTCTCTTTTCTCTCTCATATGACCCAGCACAAGTTCTCAATCTAACAAACTTTTCTTTAGAAGGGGTAAGATTTTCAAAACCAAGGTTTTAATATCAGGTATACCATGAAAATTCAGATCCAACATTTTACAAAACAGGATAACACGAGGCAGTAGAGATGGGCATAAAGCTCACCATCCTGCCTGCATCTTCTGTGCTGAGAGAGTTGCAGTCACATTCACTGTAATGGGCTTCAAACTTCATCCAAAAAATTGCCAAAAGCTCTTTTGGTTTTGAAATTAGTTTGCCACACCCATTTCTTCCTAGAAACATGCGGATCTTCCCTAAGATTCTGTTAGGCTAATGGAAAAATGTGCTATTAGTGGTAGAGATCTCTCATTAAAAAATAACTTGAAAGAATGACAGATACAATCTCACTGTGGTTTTTTAAAGTCAGAAACATAATGGGACTCTCTAAATGTACAACCAAAAAACAAGCTGAACTGGTCAAAATAAAAACATTCTCTCAGAAATTTCTTTTTATTTAACCGGAACAAATAATTACATTTGAGAAATAATTATCTCAAGAATTTTTACAAAAAAGGACATATTCCTATTGAAATTATTTGGCTCCAACAAACTGTTTTTTTCTGATTAAAAATTTTCACTTGAAAACATTTCACTCAATCATTCCTAGTTCAAAACCAGCAGCCTTTACTAAAGTATCTTCTAAATGTTCAGTCTACTGCTTGAGCTAAGGGAAAATTTTACTGATCAAAGTTTATCCTGGGGATATTCCAAAGAAAATAAAGAGGGAATTAATTTATCATGCTGTCCATAATGACAAAGCATTGGTATTTGTGCCAATATCACCTGTACATTTCTAGTTGTAGCAGCTTAGTTATAGCTAAAAGATATTGAAAATATGCCACTGATCAATCTTGGATATCTTCCATTGATATATATATTTTATTCTCTGATTAAAAAAAAAAAAAAAAAAGCCTTAGAGCATTGCACTTGCTGAAAGCAACTGCCTACTTAAACTATTCTCAAACTTATTGAATATCTTTTATTATTAGGAACTCATTCTGGAAACTGTTCCACAAAGTTTAAAACTTCTTTAATGTTTAATTGCATTTTTGATCATTAATTACATCTGCAGATAGACAGAACTTTTTAAATCTTAATTTTCTCATTTAAGTTTGAAATAGAGTTTGCTACCCAATAAATTTTATTTTAGTGGAAAGGCAAGGCCCGTGTATTGATGAACCTTTTAAAAAAAAACCCCACAGCTCAATCAGAATAAAATTCTATTTATCTACCATTTCATAATATGAGAATGGAAAAGTCATCTTTGCAGCTGAAATTTTGAGTTCACTGGAAACCATCTTTATTATTTATACATTTTATAATAGAACCTATGACATGAAGACTTGTTATTTAGAAATATTTAGAATAGAACAGCCATTGAACTTGTTAATGAAAGGAGAGAAGTCCTTGTCCTTTATTTCCACTACAAGAAACAACAGTAAGGGGTACAATGCAAACATTGACCCGCGAGTGATGGCTGGGCTCAACAATTGTAGAGGCTTTTCCCCAGGTTAGCAGCTCTAAGATCCAGTGCTGTCTCATGGTTTGTGAGCCAGCAGCACCTGGTGCAAAGCCCTTCCCTGGCTCCTGTGGGACAGGGGCTCTGGGGGCTGGGGAGGTTTACAGGGCACGTGAACAGGAGACATCCTACATCTGCTATGGCATCGCCCCTTCTCTCCTGCAAGGTTTACAGGGAATGTGAACAGGAGACATCCTACATCTGCTATGGCATCGCCCCTTCTCTCCTGCAAGGTTTACAGGGAATGTGAACAGGAGACATCCTACATCTGCTATGGCATCACCCCTTCTCTCCTGCAAGGTTTACAGGGAATGTGAACAGGAGACATCCTACATCTGCTATGGCATCACCCCTTCTCTCCTGCAAGGTTTACAGGGAATGTGAACAGGAGACATCCTACATCTGCTATGGCATCACCCCTTCTCTCCTGCAAGGTAACAGAATGGAACAGACTCCTACATCTGCTGGATCACCCCCTCCTGCAGGGTTACGGGCAGTGAACAGGCATCCTACATCCTATGGGATCACCCCTTCCTCCTGCAAGAACAACCCCCACGTGCCTGGTCCTGGCAGGGTGGAGCCTGCTGCTCCCAGAGAGCCCTCGGTCACAGACACATCCCTGCCCTGCAAGGACCTGCCAAACCACAACGGGGAAGCTTCGGGATACAAACACATTTTGTCAATCCAGCAACAAACTAAAAGGCTCCTATTTTTCTTTCAAGTAATATTACCATAGAGCCTTTTTTAACCATATCACTCCTAGGAAACTTTCTATCTTCATTTTCTTTTCCCTCCTTACCTCTTTCTTTTACAGGGTAAGTATTCTGAAATATCCTATCTGATCCTTGATTAGTTGTGTTCCTTTTATTGCAGAACTGTGTTATTTTCCTCTTGTTGTAGGATAACACACGACACGGACTTCTTTTGTGATTTTTGTCAACGTTTGTGTAAAGATCTCTTTATTAGAGATCATCTCCCCTTATATACCATTTTCCACAGACCAGTGTGGCTGGTGAGAGAAAGACAAACCTCTTCACCCACACTGGTCAAACCAGAGGGACATCAAGAGAGATCCTCCTCCTGAAGGAATGTACACATAGATATTGTAACGAAAACAGTTATGATGTTTTTCCCATTTTCCCTGGGAAAAGAATTTCAGAAAACCAAAACATCAGAAAACCAGAACTTTAAAAAACCAGAAACTTCAGGCCTGGAACCAGACTACATTTTCCAGTGTGGCTTATTTAGGAAGCTTATTAGGCTTATAAACAACAGATCTGAAAATATTTAAAGTCACATGACTTTAGTTATGATATTTTTAAAAATACAATTAGCAAATACTATTTATGACGGAAACTCTTCTGTTAAACTTAGATGATTATCTGAAAGGTTCAGATGTAAGAAGTTTAGCTGGTAGTAGATGGAGAAAAAGGGAGACCAACTTGCCCATAATATTTCTAGAGATGGAAGAGGTGATGAACAGGCCAGTTGTGAAATTCCCACTCCTGTGGTTATGACAGAAGAAGAAACAAAGGCTTCAAGCATTCCCAAGGAAGGTAAATGATAAATAATTCGGTGATACATTAAAATAACAATAATGAGGGATGCTCAGTACTAAGAAGGCTCTGCTGTGTGTGCTTGGTTTTCATGTGCTTATTTAGGTGCCACAAAAGGCACCTAAAGATTTAGGTAAGTTTTAAAGGTGGGCACTGTATTTACATTTGCACTTTGGAGGTTTTTGATCATTCTTAGTCCTACTAAATTGTAGCATTATTTTCAGTGTTCCTGACACAGTTAGGCTATGAAGATAGAAGACTCTGGAATAATAAAAATATCCTTCACTGAATATTCCTCTAGCTGCTGCTTTACTTTTTAAATAAAATAGAAAAGTTGCATAGTTAACTCCAAGGGACTCCATTCTATTTCATCTATAAATACAAAAATATTTTGTCCATTTTTACCAAAATGTATTTGGGAAAACAGCTGCCTCAAGTCAGGCAAACATAGGCTCCATTTTTGACATGAATTAATCCAAACCCAGACAATTATTTTAGATAACAGCATTAAAAAATTGTTCAGGATTAGATAAAAATAACATAAACAGGCCATTTCTTATTTGTAGCTTCAAGAATATTTTTGTGACAGATACGTAATTCCTTATTTTGTGTGCAAAAGCCCCCATGGCTGATAAGCAAAATTAAGGCAGCCATGTACATCTCAGTCACAAGTTTTTCCTCCTGCTAGGAGCACCTCTAAGAATATTTCCTTTTACTTATCAAAAAGTTTTTAGGCAATTTGACTTACTCCGGCAAGTCTGCTCCTTTCAGATATTTTCTGTAGCATCAGGGCTCAGACAGCTCGAACTTACTGCATTTTAACAGAAATATTAAATGGTCCACTGAAAAACACAAAAATCTTTGCTAAATCCCTCTTGCTCTTATGTCTGTAGAGCCAGGGCTGCCGCTGTCCTTCCTTCAGTGCCCCACAGCCCGTCCCTGGGGACTCTCAGAGGCTCTGATTTATGCACCCAGCCCTCCCCCTCTACTCCAATTTCCCTCCTGGCGTGGATCCCGTGTTGTTTCCCCTTGACCTCCCCTCTCAGGTGGGAAAGGAGTGCTCATGGCCAGCTCCCGAGCTGCTGATCTCGCTGACAGCAGCCGCACCGCTCTCCCATCGTTCATCCACAGGCACTAAGCCACAGAGCTCCCAGCTGTGCAGCAGCAGAAATCATCTGTTCCCAAACCCAGCCGGGGCTGGGACCTGTCCTGACTGACAAACAGCATTGCCTTGGAGGTGGCATCTGACTATTAAACTGGGCTAATTTCTGAGGATCCCGCTTCATTAAGGATTATTAAGAGATTAACATTTAATCCATTCTAGTACATAAGTGATGAGGGTGTGGATAAAATATTGAATCTCGTTCCTTTGGGTACAATTCTCTTTCAGTACTTGGGGAGAATAATTGCTGGTAAAAGGGATAATGGTGCACCTGTCTGCTATTTGTTTGGTTTTTAATATAAAACAAAACAAAACAAAAAATCAGACTTGACTGAGTAAGAAGTCTAGAGTTTATGAACACAAAAAAAAATCTCAAAGGTTCCGGATCTTTCTCACACTTTAGTGTTTATGGAGATTTTGAATCCTCAGATGGTCTTCCTGCCTTTTTTTAGAAATATGTCCTACCCCTGATATGTCTATTTAAAAACATCTTTCCTTGTTTTTGAGTTTAATCATGACAGGTTAGGCATTGGAAAACAGTTTTGAATAAGTTTTGCTGTTTGCCTTGTGAAAGTAAAAAGAAATACCAAAGTAATACTTGTGCCCTTGATTCTTTTAAAATTGAGGCTTTAAGGGAAGAATAATGTGAGTTGGATTCTTTCCAATGGTCTTGTTCAGCATTTTGGTGCACAGAGATAACACTTGAAAGAGAGGAAGCAATGGTAATGATTCTGTTTGCTGAGGATTCTCAATGTTATTTGAAAGCATGACTCCTGTGTTTGTAAATACACTCTGATCATGACTCTGTGCTCACACCCAGCACTTCTGCAGTTATGCTTTGCTTTAATGCTCCTCTCCAGAATTGTTCCACAGCCATTCCTGTCTATCCATCCTCCTTATTTTAAATAACGCACAGTACAAGATGAAACAAGCCCCAGATGACAGTAATAAAACCCAGGTGGATGCTAAGTAAATATCCTGTGTACAGAGCAATGCAGGTGCTCTTGCAGCTCCTGGATCAGGACACAGTTTGACAGGGGCAGTGCACCAGTGCCTGTGAAGAGTTCTGGCATGGCTGGTTCCTCTGTGATGAAATCCAGGAGCTCCAGGGAGCTGTACAGACACAGATGAACTCTGTGCCACCATGTGTTCATTAATGATACCCTTCTAATTGGTTAAGAAACTGCTGTGCCTTCCACTGCCACATCATCTGTGTGAGTGCATGTCCTGGGCTGCTTCTCATGGGGGGGCACACAGGAGTGAAGGAACCCCAGCCCTTCTCACTGAGAACAAGGTAGAATTTGGTTATTTACCCTGGGGGAGAGGACACTCAGGGGACACCTCACTGCTCTCTACAACTACCTGACAGGAGGCTGTGGTGAGGTGGGGATGGGTCTCTGCTCCCAAGGAGCCAGAGAAGGGGCAAGAGCAAACAGCCCCAAGTAGTGCCAGGTTGGGTTTGGGTTGGAGATCAGGAAAATCTACTCACTGAAAGAGCTGCCAGACATTGGAACAGGCTGCCCAGGGCAGTGGTGGAAACATCATCTCTGGAGGTCCTGGAAAGGTGTAGATGTGGTGCTCAGGGACATGGGCAGTGGTGGGACAGTTGGACTTGATGATCTTAGAGAGCTTAACAAATCCATAACTGTATTCTAGGATACTATCCAGAAGAGTCATTAAGGCCAGAATGAGTCCATATACAATCCAATTTCTTGATCTGCAGGGTTTGTGTTGCATTTTATTACAGTAATTCTCTTTTCCTTAGTTCCTGGCCACCAGTAAATATTATTGCCCAGTTTGTCACCAGAGCTGGGTTTCAGCCACAAACTTGGTTTCAGCCACTGCCTGACATGCCAAATCCTGAGAACTGGGAACCCATTTAAAACTCAAAGTCAAATGTAGCAAGTGGGCAATGCCAACAGCTGGTAGCAAAGTACTTCAGACACAAAACAATTCAATACAATGCTATCTTACTTAAATTTAGGAAGATTTTTAAAATCTTTTAATGTTTTTAATATACATACATTTTATCCACAACTGGATACTCAGTAGAAAAGACAGAAGTTTAGCAAAAACCCAGGAAAAAGGGAAGGAAAGCTTCCTTTCAAATGTAAAAGCAGGGTGGCTATTCCTGTGTTCCAAGGACTAGCAGTTGGACACAAATGTCCTGGAAAAATGATAGAAAAAATATGTGTTCATAAAACTTAATGCCAAATTTCTTTTTTTTTTTCCCCCAAGATAATTTGCAATTTTAGTAAGCCAATCAGGTGATTTCTGATACAAAGATAAATGAATAATAAAACTGCTCAATTTCAGCCAAAAATACAAGGAGGCATTTGAAAAACAGAGTCACAAGAATACTGAGCAGAATGTCTTCACACAAACATACCCCTCAAGCTGCTGTATTTCAATGGGGAAGGAATATTATCCTTCTTCAAGTATTAGAAAAGGTGTAGGAGTAGAGAAGGAGAAGGAAAAAGACCTTTCAAACAAGAACACTCTCAGTGAGTCACTGCTGTGGTAAGGGATAGAAAATATTCTACTCCTTTTCAAAGACTTCAGAAAGGCATTGGTGTGTTCTGGGTCCATTTATCTGCTCGTAGGATACCAGGAAAGATGAGAAGTTTTAGGGAAAGAAATATTGATGGACTTGCAGGGCCTTTTCTTAACACCCACTCTTGTACAGCTCACAATACATAGAACATTCTTTATTACATGCTCTTCCTATCTATTTTGCCAGTGCCAGTTAATAAACCTCAGTCATTTTCTTAGCTGACTACCTGGAAAGATGGAAAACAGTAAAAGCCTGCACAGGTACTGTCAGACTGACTGAATAGGTGGGAAAATGGTAATGTTTTTTTTTGTCAGAAGTGAATTTAAGCCTCTAGCAAATCTGAAACCTCAGGTGAGATGTTGGGATGATTTTCTGAAGTCCTTTTTTCCGAACACCCACCTCCCACTTGTTATGCTGAACAGATAATAAATCCCTGTCACTCTGTACAGCCTCTGTAACACTAAGGAAATTTTGCATATCTACACAGAGCTCTCTCATGCAAGGCTAGACAGGAATTTGGCATTCCCAATAATTTGGTAGGCCTTTTAATTATCTGCTCTCTTTCCTCATTTGCTCTTCCCAGCTGAGAACAGGATCTTCCTCAAATAATTTATTTGCTATTTCTTAGGCTTTTAAGAGACCAAATCAAGTTGAGGCAACAAAAATTAAGTATCAGAAAATAAACAATGAAACTCCATTCAGTTGAAAAAGATTTTGCCTCAAATTCATCTGCTCAGTTACTCACACTCTCAGTATGCCCCAAACTCATCCTATACTTTGGAATTTCTTGTGTTTGTTTCTAATATATATATGGACTTCATATGGGCTGTAATTCAACTCTGGGCAGCTGCTCAAGATTTTTTTGAGAGCTTCAGAAGCACTTTTTAGTTCAATGACACCATCATCCTTTCTATTTTAGACACATATATAGAGTATTCTAAATACTTCCACAGGAAGAAGGAACTGACACAAAAAATAGCGAATGGTGCAAAGGCCAAGGTAAAAACTCTTCAATTGTATAAGTCTGCTTAGATTCTGCTCATCAGAAGATCATAACAGCAATTCTCTTACCAATAAAAAAATTTTAAAAAAACCCAAAGGAATTATTTCATGTATAAGTACTGTTAGGAAAAATATTTTACTTCAAGAGATAGATTGCTTTAAATCATGAAATGCTGAAATTTAAGGTAAATGACACAACTAAGTTGTGCTTTATTAAAACATAAATTTATAGCTCCATTTCAGCTGTCCTTTATGGCACAGATTACAGCAAGCTGTTAGCCAAGAAGGATTGCTTTCTTATAATGACACACAAACAGCATCTTGCAATTGAAGAATTCTTCCTGAACAAAACACAGCACTAATTGAATGTTAAATTTCTGGATTTGGCACTTGGGAGGCTTTGACAGGACTGGAATGAACAGTAACCCACCGGGAAGCAGGAAAATATCAGCGATGGTGATGATGCTAAGTGCACCGCAGTCTGCTGACTCGAGGGTGTGTGCAGCAGCCAGGAGAATTTACAGCCGCTCCATTCACATCTGTACACGGCAGGAGGCAGGCAGGGCAGAGGTGGAGGGATGTCCCTGTGCTAAAGGCACAGTGCAGGGCTGCTCCTTAGGGAGGGAGCTGTGTGTGCTGCGGTGTGACAGCCCCGGTGTCGGGCACAGCCCGTGCCCGGTGCCACAGCCCCGCTGTGCCCCCGGCTCGGGGCAGCTGCTGCTCACCCCGGGGCTGCTGGAAGCACACTGCCTGCCCGGGGTGCAGCTGCAGCAGCAGGAGCACTGCGCGTGCAGAACCCTGCCCCTGGAACCACGCTGCAAGGCGTGCACAAGGACAGGCTGCAGCTCAAACTCCGGCAGATTTCCAGCGCTCCCTTCGCTCACTGAAGCCACCCCGGTGCCCTGTTCCACCATCCCACTAATTCACCCCAAAAGGGCCTCGGTGTTGGCAGTGCTCTTCCATTTGTGGGGGAACTGAGAGTGCTCTGATCTGCAGTTCCCCCATGTTCTGGGATAAACTCAAAAAAATGCCCATGTTCAAAATGAGTTTTGCTGGCTCAGTGGAGCTGCTGAAGGGCAGCATCCTAAAGATAGAAACTGCACAGAACAGGAGGGCCCGAGCACTTGCCAGCTCTGAGGGAAGGAAAAGGTAAAAAAAGCAATTTCTTATGTGGGCAGAGAGATACCACCAAGAAGACACAGCAAGCACTAACCAGAATTGTACAAGGTGCTAGTTCATGCCCTGAAGGCTCTGAACAATTTGGTTTATCTCTGTTAAAATATAAAGAATTCAAACCTGACGAGAGCAGAGAGGCATCATAATCAAGGGAAAGTCTTCACTCAGAAAAGACAAGGGTAAAACAACCTGGCCTGTTTAGCCTAACAAAACAAGAGCTGGAGAGAAATCCAATTGCTCATAGAAAGCACTTCAGAGACACTCCAGGCAGGGAAAGGACAGGTATCAAAGGCTACCCTTAAATGCACTGTCTTGTTGAATCTCATATTAAATGAAAGATGTCAGTGTTAGCTCTTCCTTATGCCAATCTACAGGCACCTTAATAACTGTGTTATTACTATAAAATATTAATAAACAATTTTAGAAATTATGAAACAACCTTGTTAAACATTCTTTCAATTTATAGAAGAATTTTATATAAATTAGAATTTTATACAAATTAGCAGACATGAAAAAAAAAAGATTGACACCTTAAAGAAGTACATTTGAATTAAGAATTTATATTTTCATTTTATTCTAAGCATTGATCAAAGACCATAGTCTAGCTCTTTTGTATTTTTATGGAAAAATGCTAAAGCATAGCAATGAAGTTCCTGTTTCCTTATGCTGACTGAAGATCAGATATTTACAAAAAGTGAATAATATTTGCATAGCAAATGAGCATCTAATAACATGCAGTAAGACATGTAATGTCAAATTTGCATGAGATATTAGCTTTTATAAACAGCTAATGTCTCTGTCATTATCCCCTTTACGAGTCTGTTGTTGAGGGGTTTTTAAGAGCCTCATAATTTTCATTTGATGGGTTATAAAAATAACAACTTGATTTGGATAGTAGCTTAAAATGTTAATCACATTTCATACCACAAAAAACAGAAATCAGTGCTATCAGCATTTATACACACCACTCACTACACGATGTAGTGTAGTTTTCAAAGCATTCATGACATCAACTTTGTGTAGTATGAAAGATTTGATCTGAAACTGGCAGTGTTGAGAGGAGTAGATGCTACTGAGTCTACCTAACCCATGAAAATTGCATCTGTGTTGTAGGGCAACCTCTGGATACCTCCTCCTGGTCTGAAGGTGTCCAGAGGTACTCCAAGGTATTGTTAAAAACCACTGGGAAAAGATTTAACTTTTTATGAGATCTTCTGGTACCTGCTATTTGTTACTCACCTTTGAGTCAGACAGAAAGATTTCCCTGTGATTAATGCTAATTAATGGGATGCTCTGGCTTTGCATTTCCTGTACGCCAATGAGCAATCATATTTTTACTTGAATTCCTGGATTTACATTCATTGGAGTTTTATCTCCTCTGACAGAGCAAACAGAAACTTGGCAGTTTTCATTTCATATGGTTTTGCAGATTCAGAGTGAACAGTGCATTTTTCTTTCTCTGTCTAAAGGCAGAGCAAGCTCCTTGCTCACATTCATGAGGCCCGAGTGAACAGAGAGGGCTCTATTCTGGGCCCCCTCGCCAGGTCCAGCCTGGTGCATCTTGGCACTGGCACAGGAACTCCTAACTCACCCTTTTGTAATGCAAGCAGGGTACCAAGTTCTAGGATTTCCCTCAGCTGAAGCTGTTTGAAGGGCACACAAACCAGTCTGCAATATAATGGATGGCTTCAGCAGCCAGCCCTCGTTACTGCCCGGACACTACATGAACCCACCACAGTTGTTTACAGTATTTCAGATATTTCCTGTACTAAGTATAAAAGTTCAGACAGTGTTTGTACTGATATAACCTTCTTTATTTATCTCTTGCAGTCTAAGCAGCTGCTAAAAGCACGCATTAAACTCTTGCACATTCACAAGTAACCAGCTGCAATAAGAGATGAATTGTGTGTTACTATGTATTATTGTTAATTTTGAATTGATTTACTGCTAAAACAATGCTTTCTTTCTAAGAATCCCACTTCTGTTCTCACACTAGTTGTGCACTGATGTAATTTAAATGATTTTGGTACAGACTTCTCCAGAAAAACTATAAAACATCAGATTAAAATCTGAGGAATAAAAAGAACGTGGAAAATTCAAAAGGTTCTACATATGTATTTTTTCTTAGGCTGTCCAGCTGACTCTCCAACCTCACAGGCAAGTTTGCTATTTTAGCAGTGATCTGTCAACTTTGGGGTATTTGGAAATGTGAATTCTCATGTGCAAATTGTCTCAATACTGAGTTTACTCCAGCCCATCCCACCTCGAACACTTCAGCTACAGCAGGGGCATGGCCCAGCTACCCATGGCAGAACAAGCTCTGTGCTTCTCATACACAGTGGTTCTGGCTGATGGAAGCTTGCACAGAGGGATCTGCATAATTTTATGCCTCAGATTTACCATTCATAAAACAGATTCCCTCCGTGCAATCCCCTGTCCAGAGGTGGGTGCTGATTCTTGATTGCTATCCGACTGAAACTTTCTTTTTGTTTGAACCATATAAATTCCCATTCATGCTATACTTCAATGAATTATTTCTTATAACTCCTAGAAATCAAGAATTCATTAAATTAGTTTTATTCTTTCATTTTCAGACTCCAGCAGAAGAGCTGGAAAAGAAAGGCTGGTAAAACTCTTTAAGCTGATAGAGATATTTGCCGCTGGTTTCTATTTCAGTCATTTTACCTCACCATTGCTGCCTGAGGTGCAGAGATCGTTCAGGTACCAAATCATCATAACACAGGCCAAAATGCATTTTATGAAGCTAGGAAGTCCTCGAGGATAGCACCAGAGTTAAATGACAGCTTTTGTTCAGCTCTCTGCCTCGCTGTGCTGTGGATCTGTCCGCAGGCTCTGGCAGCAGGTGATGCACATGTCTCTGAGAGTGCCTTACTTACTGGTTTGGAAGAAAGCACCAACATTTCATCCTGCCTGCTGGGTTTAACTTACATAGATAGACAGAAACTGAATACTAATAATGGTAGAAGAAGAGAAGAAATAACTCCACACCCCTGCCAGCTGAGCTTTCCTAATTGATGGCCCCAAATCTGGGAGTTAGAGCAGAGTCGAGTTTTCTGAGTTGCTGTGACTGCTGCACTAAAGGAAATCCTTTATCTGCAGAAGAGTTTCTTTCTCCCCTTCAGAGACCAAGAGATGATTATGGGTCACTAAACAAGAAGGATAAAAAAATATTTTGGCTTTTGGCAGTCAGAACAGGTATTTCTTGTACAGAGAGGCTTGCTATAGCTGGAGACAGCCTGAAGAAAGACTTCACTGAAGGCAGAAGCAAAGGACAGAGACTTCTGACATCTGGGGCATGAGGACTGACTCCTTTCACCTTTTCACCTCCACCTTCCCCTTTCACCCCCCACCCCCTGTGACCTCCTCTCCTTACACCTGAGGTGTCATACACATCCTTGCATGAGAGCCAGTTACACCAGAGATAAAAAACTGTACAACAGCAAAAGGCTGAATGATCAGGAAGAGACGGTTGACTCAGGTCAAGAAATTCACTGCCAAATAATATTTCTAAGTAAACTGATAAACTGGTCCCACCACCCACCCTACCCTTTGCTCACATGAACATTGGTGTGACCCAGAGCCCCCTGATGGCGTGAGGCTGGAGGGCAAAGCACTGGCTTTGCTCATGGCTTCTCCAGAGGATGGAGAAGTCAGATCTCTCTGCAGAGGCACAGAAGTTTTCACAGGGGCTGTACAGGTACAGCAGAGGCTCCTCAGGAATGCTGCTGGGACCTGGGCAGGGTTACAGAGCTGAGCCATAGGACACTTCATTATATTTCCAAGGGGGCCCCTGGAGATGGAGGTAAAACTCCACAGCTTTATCTTCCCCCCACTTCCTCTGAGTTTTACAAAAAGGTGCATGACTAAGGTGCACACTTGTAACAACTTAGAAGACTGAACCAAATAATATTTATTGCATATAGTCATGGTGTATTTTACGGTCTGCTGGAACCATCTCATGAAATGTTAATTTCGAGAGCTATTTTCCTTCAGTGAAAATGGGACAAGCAACAAGAAATTACATCAAAAGAGACCTGAAGCATACAGAGAGAAAGGAATGGTTTGCACATTCCAAAGCTTTGGCAGATCTACCTTCAGGAAATGATAGTTCTACATGAATTTCAGGCAAAATGAGGAAAGGAAGAGAACCTCGATATTTATTCTTTCTCTCTTAAGTATTCCCAGTTATTACAGCTACTACTGTGGTTGTGAAAATACAGACCTCACCTCAGTAAAAGTGTTCTGATCTATGTTGTAGAGAAGCTCCTACTAAAATTTCTCATTGACCCAAAGAGTCTCCAGATTAAGCTAAATCCTTATTCATGCTTACATCACAGCAGCACATTCTCAGGCTCTTTTTCTTTCATGTAGGAGGGGTTTCTTCTCCCTCCATAGAAGCAAGTTTGGCCCAAATTCCTGTAATAATTGCTCTTCCAACAAGCCTCAGTACACACAGTCGTTCATATGGCAAAGCAAATAATTTTGTTTTTTGGGGGTTTTTTTAAATTTTATTCCCTCTGTTTTTATTTAAAAGTTTTAAGAGGCGTTTATTAACTACAGAGAGAAGAAAAAGAAAAACTGCATTAGCGAGACAGCGCAATTACATCATTGCTGAGTTCACAATCAACTGCTGTCACCTCTTCAAGCACACACAAAATAGAAGGGGGTTTTACAGCCTGTCACCATCTCCTGACAGGCAGGTAAGTTACTGCTAATTATCAAAACAAAGCTCCTTTCTGGGCTCTAACTTCTCCCAGGAATACTCTGCAAGATGACAGTCTTTAGTCAATCCCCAACTAGAACATGCTTTTGCTTCCAATGTGAAAATTTTGCTGCTTTCCCAGACACAGCCAGAGAGCTGAGCTCTCCCCTTTGAATTCCTTTTCGCACCTGAGCCCTGTTTGACACAGCAAAGGCACATCCTACATGGATTTTTACCAGCAAATGTCACTGGAAGCAGATACTTCCCTGCCATTTGTGTCTTGAGAAGCACCCATCAGGCAACCCTTAAAATCTTCATAGTCAATAACATTTCTGAAATATTGAAAGTTTCTGAGTATGTTGAATGAAATTTCAGAAATACCACCACGCTTTAGCCCCAGATTCTTATTCCAGGAACATCCAAATGATACCAAAACAGAAAGGTTGAGATGGGTGTCGGAGATGTCTTCCTTGAGTTTGGAGCACACGTTTAGACTGCTTGTAAAACAGCAGGTGAGAACAAGAGACCCCAAACTACAGTCCTGAGGTAGCTAAATGAGGCAGATTGAAAATGAGGGCTTCAGACACATTTAATGAGTGCATGTTGATGCTTCCAGACCTACAGGCCAGATGGTCCTATTTCTACAAAGCCCAAGAATGGAAAAAAGTAAAACCCTCCAGGTGTCTACTGTACATTTCAATCTGTGATAATAGTCAAGAAATGACAAGTCTGATAAATTAAAACCCCAGGAGGCAGAACCCAAACCAGAGAGAATTTATAGAAAAAATACAATTTATGCAGCAAATGATGGAATCAAAATGGGAATTAAAACAGCTTCCTACAGAAGAACTGTAATAATTTTATTTAATCCAAAACGTTTAATGTTGTTTTCTTTTGTTTGGTTGTTTTGGTATTTTTAATGCTAATCTGGAAGAAGCTTCTCTTTGCTAGCCTCCAGTTCTAATAAAGTTTTCTTTCTCATTCAGACTTACACCATTGTCCAGCCCCAGTGTCAGTGCCTGTCATGTGGCACACTAATTTATTATTTATACTTTGTCCCAACATTACGTGTGGCCTTGGTGCTGCAGTCAGGCTCAGGCAGATGGCTCCTGAGCTCCTGCAAAACCTGTCCCAACAGGAAAGGGACAGTGCCTGCACACCAGGCTGACACAGAAAAGAACCTGTTGCACAATAATCATCTGTGTGAACCTTAATTTGTGCATACAACATTTCAAACACCACTCGAGACAGCGGTGATTTTCTGGGTTCAGTTTAGCTGCACAAGTCCTCACTGGGAATGCTTCTACATCACTAATTTAGGGGAAAAAAAGCTATTGCTTCCTTGATTGAAGATAATGTTGCTTGAGCTGTGACATACCTTATTCCAAGTAATATAAGCAAGATGCTCCAAAATCAAGACATTTATTTTCTCGAACAGGCAGGAAAACACACTATTGAACTTATAAAAACACCCGTGTGGATAATTTTATTACAGCTTTTGTGTCCCTTAGTTTCAGTACAGCACATCACTTTTCTACCAGACAGCATTTCATTAAAATTCCAAGTCCTTAGAAAATGGGAGGTTCATTATTTTTCAAATTTAACTATATTTCAATATGCTGAAATCATTTACCACCAGGAAGCAGAGGTGTTGCTATGCAAATATTCACTAAGTGCCCACGTCATTACCTCATCCAGGTAAGGCATTTGAAGCAGAGGGCTCACTGAATTTGGTCACTGTTACTGAAAAATCAAGGCAAAGCCCAAAACCTCCTTATGCTCATTCAACAGAGCTGAACTCAGATTCTGACTTGTGATATCCTATATATGAATTTAGAAAAGTGTGCACAAACCAGAAAGGAGTTATTTGAAAATAAGACAACATGGCACACCTAAATTACCATTAACTCACATTATACAGAATCCACTTGTTTATTTCAGAAATCTGGGCCTCATTTTTTTGATGCCACAATATAAAATCGTAACAGTTACTGATTTTTGAGAATCACAAGTGCTTTCATATTAAAAATGTTAACAGTGTCTTACAACCATATTCTTGGAAAGTAGCATATCTTGGCTATACAGAATAAAACTCTTATTCCTTTAATCTTTGGTGAAAACCACCTCGCAGCTTACTCCACAGTTACGAGATTAGTTACACTTTTCACTTGCTCACTGCCTTCTCAAAACTAAATGCAAACAAAAAAAATCTCAATAAAAAGGATTTTGTCTTTCTTTGGACCTTCCATCTCCCAAGGTCCCAACAGAATGAGAAGTGGAAGCTGGTATGTATTTTGAAGAGGTTATGTAGACTGAAGATTTTCCACTGTTAATGCTTAAATAATCCATTTTCTTCTCCTTGATATATGTGCAAACTTTGTAGACTGAAAACTTCCATGTTGGCATTTCCTAATGAGCAGAAGCATCTGTATGAGAATCTTGTAAACAAACTTCTAAAATGCTTTCTTAAGTCTCATTTTTCACTAAAACACTACCAGCATAATTTTTTAAAATTAGAGCACTGCTATTTTTTTCCTGGAAACGTTCCAATTCAAGAGTGTAATCCCTGCAGTTGTATCTCCATGCATTTGGCAACAATCTGAAACAACAGCTGATGTGACCCCTCGAAGGCAGGTATCTCCCATATCTCATAAATATTTAAACAAAAACATCATCAGATAATGCACTGCACATCAAGGCTCAGAAACATCACTTAGTTCTCAAGTAAATAATCTAATAGTCTGCTCACAACCAAATACAATAAATACAATAAAGTCCAAACAGCCTCCAAACATCCTAAAAACATTCTAAACTAGAAAGTGAGGCATCTAAGAGCCTTTCTGGGCCCCAAAGCACTTTCCAGGCTTTGTACTGATTGCACTTCACCACACATACACGTATCCAATGATCTGACATGGTGCCTTTGTTTGATCTGCTGCTAAGCAATGGGAGCTGAAATACAGCTTTCAGTACTGTGCTCTAATTGCCCATCTTGCAATTAAGGCAGGCAAGGAAAAAGGATCCCAAGCACCTGCAACATGAATAGAGAAAATATTTAAATATGTTGGCCACATGCTCAGGTAAAGTTTTCACAGATCCTGGTTGCTCCCAAACAGCTGGAATAGTGCATTAGGCTCATCATCTCCAAACATGAGCTAATAGAGCACTACAGCTCTCAGGAAACCCCTCTGTTCTTCCAAACTTGACCATCTCAGGAGGACAAGGGCAGCACCCTGGCAGGGATATCCTGACTTTGCATGTGGTTTGAGGAAAACAAATACTTCACATCCATAAATACATCTCATCAGCACAACTTAACCTTCTCAATGTAGTTATATCATTGACATTAGACAGCAAGAATGCAAACTACTTGCTAAGAACAGAGGAAATCAGTGTTGGTGCTGCTAACCAAAAGTGTCTCCATCTGCAGTGAGAATAGAGAAGGAAGACTAAGGCTTGGCATCCCTCAACAATGAATTATGGGGCTATATGGCAATAAACTTAAGACTTAGGTTGTAAAAGAAACCATAAATGGAAGCACAAGGCCCTGATTTATGTACTAGATAGATTCTGCTTTGAGATCTAGATTAATTCTTTAATAAAGATGCTATCCATCACTGGAAAAGGCCTGCCTTGGTTGTTTATTTGCCTATCATGAACAAAGAGTGTTAATTATGTTGTTTCAGATATAGTAGGTCTTCCCTGATACTTACAGCCTGCCACAGAGCAATATGTCTTATGCAGGAATGCATTATATTTTCAATTGAAAACGACTTACCAAATTGAAAACATAATTTTTTTGTCATTGGAAACCATATAATGTATTACAGCTTGCAGTGCCACAAGATAGCAACAGAAGGAAATATCATATCTGCACTTACTTTTACTGTAGAAAATAGAGTTGTATAATTTCAATTATCAGTTTAAAAAACTGTCACTAGGGATGAAATAAAGGATTAGTTTTAGGAATGTCAAAATGTCAATAACTGTTCTGAAAACATTCCTGCTGACAATACTACAAATGTTGAGGCATTCTGGCCACTTTTCTATCACCTTGGATAGAAATGTCATCAGGGCAGGTGTTCTTACACAATCTCACCTCTTATTTATTTTGGGATAGGTCCTCTTCTCAGACAAATCCAAACCCAACAATACTAAATTAAGAAAAGAGGATTGGTCTGACCACAGCCACAGTGGAAAGTGAACTGGTACTTGGCTGGCTGCAGTTTCACTCTCTGTTTTTACTTCTGACTTTTCCTGCATTGAAGCTGAATGCTACAAAATCAAAACTTCCCCAAATCTAAAGCACCCAGGCCAAACTGAGGCAGTTAGAACCAAACCTCCAGGGATTTACCACTCCAGTCTAGGACATAACTTGAAAACACTTACAATTGCCTCATTATTACCCACTGGCAAAATTTTCATCTATTATTGTTATGAAATTAAAAGGTAAGAAAATAAGGGCTAAAATCAATGACTGTTAATCTAATATAAAGTTTCCATATCTAAATTGTATACAAATTTTGTTTGATGTAAAAATGTATAAATAAATGCCAAACAATAGCTGGTACAGTGCCATTCAGAAGTGGGAGAAAAGGTTTTGATGCTAAAAACAGGGATTTCTGATTTGAAATACAGATTAAGCCTATTGTAAAGGCATGGCTGCTTTTGATTGACTATTTTGGTTTAAATCTCTGTATTATTCCAGCAATGAAGCATCAGTACAATTTGTTGGGTCAAATAAGCCATCAGGAGCTTAATTAGGCAACATCAGCTCAAGCTCCTGAGCCTTGCTCAAATGTCACCGAAACCAGTGAGAATCTCCCATTGATTTCAGCAAGTTTTGCTTCAGATCCATACTCATTTCCTTCCAACCAATAAAGTGCTGCCATTTTCTCAATATCCTCTTGCAGGCCTCCTTATTTGTTTCCCCTGTGATCACTGCCATCTCTAAAAGAAACCCATAATGGATTTAACATTATTTTTTAATTGAAAACAAAGGAAGGCAGGCAATACTTTTCCAATATTTCTATATCCTTTAATCCAACTGCTAACAATTATCTCCACAGCCACTTTATTCTAGGGCTGGCATTAAAGCATCCAGCTGCTAGGGTTTCTGAAGCCTCTGGACTAAGAATCCTGTGATGACAAAAATGAAAATTTCAGCAGTTCTTGAGCTGAAAAAAAAATATTTTGAAACTTCTTCCATTCCATCTGCAATCACAAAATGTAAGCACTCAGTCTGATTAAAAAACACATTACTGGAACCTGAAATTTCTTCAGTCTCAGCAGCTCAGTTTAGGCTTAAAGACTGTTTTGGACAAAAAGTTCAGATAACATGGTGGGTTTTTCCTAATTCTGTCTTTTAATCTTGAGAGCTACATTTCTTTATCACTACTGCTGGTTTAATCTAAACATTTTTATTCCTATTCCTTCCCAGGTTGTCAAGATTATGTCCCTATTTACATTTTCGTTCTCTTGCCTTCAAACCCAGAGTTTAAATCTGTGCATGTTTTTGGTAAGCTGGGAGAGCAATATCTGGAAGTTTTAGTAAATCCTACTTTATAGATAATGAATTGTACTTTTGAGTTGTAATTTTAAAGCCATGAAAGTTTCCTGATTATACTGCAATATCTATTATAATTTGTCTCCTTCAAGAACTTTCATTTCCTTTAAAGTTCCCCTCTTTCTCTGAAAGAAATTCCAGTCAGTGGCCGTGTATTCCTGATTGAAACAAGCACCAGTTTGATTTTTAATTTTGTTTTCATTTACTTTAGAGACAATAGAAGACTGATGTCAATGTTTTGTAGTTGGGACACCTTGTACGTTGTCAAATCTCCTTTAACACATGGTGGTAAAAACTGCATATCTGATGCTCAACCTGTACTCTCACTACCCAAAATGTTTTTCCTCCTGATTTACATGATTAACTTATTTAATGAGGCAGAAAGAAGGTCTCATCCATTGTAGTTAGTCACAAGCAATGCAGTACTGAATAAACAGCAACAGCACATTAATCTCTCTGACTTTTCATTATTACCCACTAACAGGAATACATTTGTACCTGCTTTCATGGTTAAATGCACTCGTTTGCTGGTTTTAAGAAGGGAAGAAAAAAGCAGCCCCAAAATTATGACACAGCATATTAAGAAATGCATTTTGGATACTGCAGGAAGTGTAGTAAAGGCCAGAAGGGACAGTTTGTCCTCAGCCACTGGTAAGAGGCCATGGCAACACCTGGCACCATGGGAAGAGTTTAGGAAAGGAGAGCACGTGAAATAACCCACCCCCAAGGAAGGGAGCCAGCACAGGAGGGCTCATCTCTTCTCCTTTCAGCAGGAGTGAAATAAGCAGAGCTCAGTAAAAGATCCTGGTCTCCCATGTGTGAGACATGGATATCCAGAGTCTCTTTCCAGGTGCACAAATGCATGGGGCCCTTCTCTCCCCTGCAGCTGCTGGCCCATGCTGGGATCCTCCCACACAGAATCAGCTTCCTCAGGGGCAGAAGACACCATTATACATCATGCTTTGCCTTTTCCTACCATTTCCTCTCCAAAGAGGTAAATAAAAAGCAGCATTTGGTGCTATCTATAGTATGGTGCAGCCTGCTGGCATTGCTGTGTGAGAGCATTTCCAGGCAGAGCCCTCTTCCCAGCCAAGTGCTCATTGGAATGGTTGATTGTGGTTAGGTTTTGTCTGCACTGCCATTGTCCAGCACAGAGCCTGTGTGTTCCAAGGAGAAGGGTGATGATTACAGTAAGGGCCCTTTGTTACAGTCTTGGCTGGGGTTTTTTTTGGTTCTGTGACACCTGAGCTCTGGGACTGTCCTGTGTCAGCAGGACTGGTGTGCCAACATGGAAAGCCATGCACTGGGAACAGGGTCTGACTCAGCAAGGCACACAGAACGGGAACTTCCAGCAGCACTCCTAGAAAGTAAAACCTTTTTAGCTCATCCTCTCAGTGAAAACCACCAGAGACCTGAACCACTGCTCATCTTGAAACACTTTATTTTCCACTCCCAGAACGGCTGGATCAAATGAAGATGATGGAAAATGCTCCTTTGCAATAATCTCCACCCAGCCCCACCACTTCAGGGATGGAGCATGCACAGCTTCCTTGGGCAACCTGTTCCAGTGCCTCACCACCCTCACATGAAATAATTCCGTCAGAATATCTAACCTAAACCTGCAATCTTTCAGTATAAAACCATCCACCCTGTCCTACCACTACATGCCCTTGCAAAATGTCCCTCTCCAGCTTCCTTGTAGCCCCTCTTAGGTGCTGGAAGGCTGCTATAAGGGAAGATATAAATATCACAAGCAATACATTCATCTTATCCATTATGCAGAAGTCTTTGTATTCTAGGAATTAAATATTGGCTAGATCTATCCTTGTCTGCACGAAAAGATCAGAACCATTGACCAACAGCACTTTGAAGATGCCAACAACTTTAGATCAGAATCTTTCCACACAAAGGTTTTTTGATGGGTTTTTTTTATCCTTTTTTCTAATGAACCCACAGGCAAACTTTGAAGGAAGGAATATAAAAGGCAGTGAAAAAAGCAAGGTTCATGTCCATTTTTGTCTTTGTGGAGAAAAAAATAATCTGTCTGGGAATCAAGATTTTGTAATGGGCTGAGCTGCCATTGCTGCTGTTTGTTCTGTCCCAATGCACCAGAGCAGAACCAAAATCTTCCTAACCCAGTGGATTGATGTAAAGAAAGCAGCACATTTTTGAAAGATTAAGGAGCTATTTAAGGCAAAAGGAGGTAGTGATTAACAGGAAATAGACATTTCTAAATGTAGAACACCAGTAAGAGAGGAGAAATTAGAAGACAGAGCTGGGGGAAGAGCAGTAGGATGAGGCAGAGACAGGGAAGGTGGGTTTTGCTTTTGCTTGCTTTCTGAGCATGCAGCAACAACATCAGTCTGTGTCAAGGCAGGACGGTAACACTTCTACCAGACAGGCAAGAAGAGCTCAGTAGTTGTTTGTCACTGTGGGTGAGTGACAAACAACACGAACCTCGTTTATGGAAACTTCATCTGACTCCAATCCTTATTCAAAACCTGACCCCCTTTATAGACCTTCTCGAGCAGGCCATCTCAGTGGTCAGAAGAGTGCCAGAACTCTTCATCCCGTTGGCCAAAACTGAAAGACAGAGAGAAGGTCCATCCCACAGAGAGGAATTCTAAACATCACTCTTGTTACAATAACACTGGCAATGTTTATGTCAAGCCTGTGAGAACCAGGTCTTCCTGAACCAAAACATCATGAAGAAACTGAGTCTAGAAACTCAGAAACTTCAGGCCCAGGAGCCTCAGACTCCCAGCCTGTTTCCCAGCCATACTTGGAAGATGTGCAGACCTCTCCCTTCCCCAGCAACTGAAGTCCTAGGCAGACAACATCTACTCAGGATGACTTGCCTGTACCCAAGATTCATAGCCTAATAAATCTTGGGACTGCACATATGCTCCAGAAGACTGAACAATTTTGTAGTTGTAGTGGAGTCTTGTGAAATATTTGACCTGAAGGGAGCAGGGGTTATAGTTCCTAACTATCCTGAATAAAGATTTGTATTTGATGGTTCCTAACCAGCATTAATCAAGCCAGGGATTGTAGTGCATGAAAATGTCCCCAAAGCTGAGCACAGAAATCTTTATTAAAAAACACCAATGGATCTAGTATATAAAAATATTATATATATTATAAAAATAATATTATATCAATTATAAAAATATAAATATAAAATATATAAAAATATACACCTTATAATTAGAATCCAGAAGTTAACAACCAGCTAGTATTACCAGTTTACACAGCTGCTCTTTTTGTTTAAGAAATACAATACTCTGTCCTAAACTTCTAAATTCATTTCCTATGGATGACCTGAGGAAATGTGTATTCAGGAAATGAATAAAGCAAAGAACCACACACCTTGCACAATAACCCTAACTACATAACATTACAATAAATCTAAATTAACTTTAACTTCATGGTATTCCAACAGAATTTTGCATTAATTTATGATTTGGAGGAGATTTACCTGTCACTTTATAGATCTCATATATTCTTTCCCCAACCCTTTTAAACACAACTGTTCTCTAGCTCTAATACCCCATCATTATTAAAAGAGTATTAGAGACAGAGGAGATTTCATACTCTGGAGTTTTTTAATATTATTGCAGTATTCACAGCTAAAACCACAGTTAGACAAAAATGAATGGAATCATTTTCCATAGAAGAATTTGATCAAATATGATCAAATCAAAAACCTCTTGCAGTGGAAATGTATGAAATTATTAATTTTCATCTTGTCAATTGAAGAAGGCAGAAATTCTCCATTTCAACTTTGATTTTGAATTATTTAATTTCCATTCAATTTATATTTATATTTACATATAGGCAGAATAAACAAAAATTAAAGGAATTAACACATAAAATTAAAGCTATTTGACCACAAAAAGCTACAAAGTGTCTTTTTAATTCCAAAGGCATTTGAGGACAACAGTCTGCTTTCTTCACAGGACTCCTCTAGATGCAGGGGAAAAAAATTGTAAAACATTTGTAGAAAAGACAACCCAGATGATGTCAATATCGAACAAAGGGTTATCATAGTTCACTCCTATCTCCTGTTCCATCTGTACTGCTCTGATCAGGGGATGTCACTACAGTGACCTCACAAATCTTCATTAATAAAGATCTTTCTTTGTGACTTGATCAGATAAAAAATTACAACTTCAGAGCACAAAAGAAAAAATATCCTGGACCATCTCTTTTCCTCAGCTGAGGGTCCATCCATGAGCCAGTATCACATGGGGATTTTCAGGTGCCTGAACACGGGGGCTCCTTCCTCTCTCTCACAGTCATATTGCAATGGCAAATCATCCACTGCAGCCAGGTGTGCTGACATGAACAGACACCCGCACTAGGAGGTTAGACATTTCCCCTGCTGAAATCATACAGTTCCCAAAATATTGCAAATACACTTGAGGAACAGGAAAGCACTACTAGAAAGGCTCCTCAGGCTGGTACAGCTGGTACAGGGACGCTGATGTCTGCCTTGGTTATATTTATTAGAAGTCAATAACTAATGCTGGGATTGTGAATTCAGCATTAATATAAAAGAGATGAAGTTTCACAATTAATCCCTGGGACACAATTTCATAATTATCTACCTTCACTTTGCCCTCTGACAACTACAGAGGCAGATCTGCTTACAGAAACATCTGTACAGAAACATCTGCCTACAGAAACATCTCTGGTGCCACACATTCAATGAAAGGAAAGCCCTGCACATGCTCTTGCTTTTCCAATATTCTATTTTGTACCAATACAGGAGGAGAGGGAAGAGTTTGTTTCAAAACCACTGATAGCAATTGGGAAAAAAAAAAAAAAAAAGAACAGACGTGGGAAAGAAAGAAAAAGCAGGTAAGGGGTAACACAGCAAGGTACAATCAATAGAAATTAGAATAAAGAGAGACTATGACAAAAGATGAAAGTTTGGAATAAAACAATCCACAAGTCCCACTTCCTTATTCTGCAGCTGGTTCTTTTATTGCTACAAGCTGTGTTTCTGGAACCTGAGCACCCTGCAGCCTGGCAGACTGCGGCATCAGCCCGCAGGTTACCCTGTTGCTCATGTCTGTAATTAACCTCTTCCTTGCTTCTCCCATGTCCCACAAAACTGGGACAGAGGGACAGAACCAGAGATGTGAATGAACAGGCTAAAACACACACAAAACTCCACTGTCACACAGGTGGGTGATGCCCATCTCTGCCCCACATCTACTCCCAGGTGCCAGCTCAGAGGGTCCCCTCTGCCCACAGCCCCAGCACTGGAGCCCCTCTGAAGTTACAGGGACTGACAAGGTACTTCTAAATGTCACAGTTAATCACAACGTTCCAATTCCCAGCGCAGAGCAAGGGAACTCCTTCTTTTAACTTGTCACCACAGCTGCCCAGATCCATCTCAGTAGTTTTTCATTTGGTATTTTGGATTAAATTTCTCAAGACTTGAAACAAACAAACAAAAATATTCTTAATAAAACAAAAATTAAAGCAAATAAAGTAACAGTGACAACAACAAAACTTTATGGTACTTATTGGGGATGTAATATTCCACTTCTTCATGAATACTTTTGTATTCAAGCAAAGAACGTGAACTATGCAGACAAATCAAAATTTATCCCAGCTCTGCATTAGACACAGAGTATCCAGACATGATACAGTTATTATGTGCAACTATTTCAATTACAAAGACTGCTAAAGCATGTAATTCAACAGCCACTTCACGCAGTATCTCTTCAGCTGATCTGGCAAGAAGGAGCAGGACTCGCAGATTAAGTGCCAGCCTCCCATTGCCTGTGAATGCTACCATTTACTTAAAAATCCATTTTCTCATTTTAATTGCATTGTGCCCACATGCTAAATCAGAGTTTCTTTCCATGACGAGCATCATAACCCAAATGTGTTGTTTGAAATAGTCAACTTACTTAAAATATACACCATTGCAAAGTGTTTTCAGCCTGTATTTATGTTTTTTACAACAGCAGGTCATCTCTTCATGTTACAACATGCTGTAAACTGCTTAAAAACTAACTAATATTATGGCCACAGAAGTGCTATCATGAGAATTGTTTACTCTTTGGAATTTTAAGAATATTCAACAGCCTGGTTAGCATTAGTTTCTAGAAATTAATTTTGAAATCTGATAGTAATAGTTAAGGTCTGTTGCAGAGAGCTTTCATGATGACACCTAATTATAATACAATTTTAACAACCAGGCAGATAAAAGCAGTGTCAGTGATCCCAACAAATGTGTCTAATTGAATGTCACCAAAGGGGAAAATGCAATCACTTAGTAGGCTTAATTTTATATTACTAAAAAACCAAAAAATTCTTTTTTTTCACCCCATAGTTTCACATGTATGAGTTTGTTGCTTTGAGATGCATAGAGCATCCCAGAGCACCAGAACCTGAAATATCCATCTCCTGTCCATAGAAACCACATTCCCAACAAGAAATCAGACAATGTGACATTTTATTTTCCAGAAAACATTTTTTTTTAAGAAGACTTCACAGGATTTTCAGCAGAAAATTTTCATCTGCTCAGTTTCTCAGCATCAGGCATTTTCTCCATGTATTTCATGAGAAAATAGAGCTGCAACTGTTGTAACTGAGGGAACATTTACCAAGCCAGGTTTCTCAGCATAAGCAAGTCAAATTATTGTAGTTACAACACAGCTATTTCACCTCTAGCAGCTATTTAACCATGAGGACATGGTATTAGTCTTATCTATTGAGCTTTGATTATACTGCAGGTATGAAAGAGAGGAGTAGTGTATTTTTTATTTCATTTTTATTTCCTGCTTTTAAAAGACAGTGTGAAAGCACTTACCAGAGGAATTGTTACATGGACAAAATATCAAAATGAAAATTCATGTTTGTATAATTGTGAAATGCTTTTTGCACTAGTAACTAATGGGGATTTAAGCATCGACTGGATGAAATAAATACTTGGATCCTAGAACAAAGAGCAAATATAATTCAGTAAATCCATCCTCTGATCAAGTTTTGTGTGAAGAGAGCACAGAGTAGGGACAGGAGCAGACAAAAGGCCAGCTCTTCTCTGATTTCTTAAAAGGTAGTGCCCAGAGACCCTCAACCAGGTAACTGATGAATTTTGTACTTATGCAAGTAATGACAATTTACAGCAAGCCGTGCAATCATGCCCATCACCAGAAACAGAACATGCACTGTCACCTGAACACAGTCTACTGGCCATAATTAGAGTACAGTTAAGCATTTCTCTGGGTGAACTCTTCTGTGTCTCTAAAACTGACCTTTTCCTGGAAATCCCTCGCTATTCAAACTTCCCTTGGTCTGGCTTTCACCTCATTGTGTATTCCTCTTCCCCATCTCAACAGCCCATTAATGTTTATTGCTGTCTCCCACCTTGCCTGGAGTCTGTTCTAATATCCTGCAGTGCTCAGTGTTCCATACTTCACCCCTTTGCACTCACTTGGTACTTTACTCACACAGCTTTTTATTTACAGACATAGCTTAACACAGCAAACTCAGCAGTCCTACTCTCTACTGGGGCACTTTCTGTCTGATCCCAGATATTCCCCACTCTCAGCAGTACCATCTCCAGCTTTTTCATCAGCTTGTAAAAACCTCGATATTTCTCAATATCTTCTAAAAGCTTCCTTGCTCTCTCTTTCCTTTATCACAGTTGGAAATTATGTGATTTTCCCTGCTGTTCAGCTTTGTCATCTCAGGTTTGTTTCTGATGTCACATGCTGTGCTTTCTCTCTTCAGCTGTGGCAGAGCACTTTACCCACAGGTGAGAAGGATTCAGGTGTTCTCACCTGGTCCCCAGGCACTCAGCAACAAGAGAAGATGGGAGCCATGGGAGGCTCCTCCACCTGCTCCCTCTTCTCCAGCTGAAAGCCCTGCTCCTATTTCCAGCCATTTACACCTTGCAGAACTACAAAAATCATTTCATCACCCCTATCAAGAGACCCCAGTCAGGACTAAACACACTACCTCCACTCCACCCCAAGGCATTGCCCAGTGAAAAAGCTCTGAAGTGCTTCTGGCTACTATTAGCCACGCAGGATCTGTCTGCAGCAGCATTTCTCAGGGGACAGGTGGCACCTGCCTTGTCCAGCTGAGGGCACCAGTATTTATTTCTGTGTTGGAGAAAAGAGGGAAACTGTGATAACCATCCTGTTCTCAGCTTTCACTCGTTATGGATACTGCCCTGTTTCATGGGAATATTGGGGATCAGAGGGGATGAAAGGACACATCTTTGGCAGGCTGGTTAACAGCTTTCAAGCCAAGTCTCCCTGACTCAGTGATTCCCACTTGTACTCAGTTATACTTCCAGCACAGGACAATGAGATCCCTTTTTAGCTTCACTCTACTGCTTGGCAAAAGACCCTGGAGTGAGTAACTCACTGTGGTGTGGAATAACCATGCCAGTAAAGATGGTATTTGTGATGCCTGTGGTGGGTTTTTCCCTTTATTGAACTGACATTCACATTTTAGATTATAAAGCTAAAAATTTCTCATTTGGCTAAATAATTATTCATCCAAGGTCTCACCTTATCAAAAACACTCCCAAAACAATCCTCATTCTCAAATTTTATTTGCAATTGTTATAATTGAAATTATTATTATCTTTTCTAATCTCTTTCAGAATCAAAGTACTATATGTGGTGCTCCACAGTTTCAAACTGAGCTTAAATGTTTCCTAAAATATTCTGCTCTCCCAGCTTGCTCTGGCAACCCATGAAGCAGGAGAGTCCAGCTATTTTAACATTGCTAAAGCCATCCTTTTCATCCCAGAAAAGTCACTTGAAATTTACTGTTTCAGTTTTCAATCCACTTATAAATCTCTCTCCAAAAAGGCTTGGAAGAATTTAAGCCAACATTATGTGGTAACTCCTCCCTTTTCCTTAACATCCCAACTAATGTTGTACCTGACTGCTCACTAGCAGCTGCTTTTCTTAAAAAAAAAAAAAAAAAAAAAAAAAAGAACAGCCACAAATAATTCTCACTCATTGCATCTCAACCTGGAAAATTATGTTATAGGCAGGAGAACCAACTGCTTATCTTACAGCTACATGCAAACCACCAATTGATATGTAACAGATATTTGTGAATTAATATTACCATTAAATTAGTTGCTTAAAACAAAGATAAATACTTTTTTTTTGTTTTTTTTTTAATGGCCGTGTCCAACTTTATTTTCTGTATTGAACCTAATATATTTTGTGCAGTCAAGAAGAGAACACCCCCCACCAGCCTGGTTTTTGCCTCTGCTTCCCATGAACACCATTAAGTGTTTAATGGAGCTTTCTCTCCATGGAAGTAAAGCAGGGAGTGAGTAGTTAATGAGACTGAGCACTCCATATGTTTTCTGGAAAGAGTGAATTATACATTTTATATACTTTTTGGGATAAATGGGTAAAAAAGCCCCCACAATACTCAAAGGTAGTATATATACCAAATTCATAAATGACTATTCATGCACAGACCTCATTTTTCTTCACTACTTGCTGATGCTACTTGTTTCAGGCTGGTGGTACAGCTGAGCAGACTAATCCTGCAGTGTAAATGGTTTCAGAAGGCAACTGAAATACATTAAAAAAGAAATCCATATTTTGCCACCACTGGGAGCCCTGGCTCTCTGCACACTGCTGCTCTCAGAAGATGCTTCTGTGCACAGAACTCCCTTTGTGGAACAGCAGCTCGGCAGCCCTGCAGCACCCAGAGCAAAGCACCACCTCCAAAGTGTCTGTGCATTCTTCCATCCTCCTTGGTGGCAGCTCCCCAGCAGGACCAAGGCTGCATAAAGCAAGGCTAAGTGTCTTTATTAGCAAAAGGAGACAGCCCACAGGAGTGAGATGGGGCTCCCTGCAGCTGGAGCAGAGGGAAATTCATCTCACCATCACCTCTGCAGGCAAATCCAGGGCAGAGATGTTTGCATCCTACAAGGGCAGAGCTATTACTGCATTTCTACGATAATATTTGAATAGAAAAAGCCAATTATAATATTTGCATCCCTCCTATAGAATAACAATCCCTTTTCTTTTATCATTTCAATTGCAGTAATTTGTTGTCGCTCATGCTCCTTTGGAAAAGTAGAAGTTTCTAGAGATATCTGCAGCCAAAATACTTGCTAAGGAGTGATGTTTATGCAAATGGCTCTTGGTCCACGACTCTACTGGAAAGCTCAAAATGCACTTTCTAGTCCTAGGTACTCTCATGTACTTTCAAAAATGTTAAAACTTTTGCTATTAATAAAAATTTAAAATAATTGACAATAATATATTTATTCCTCAGACATTACCAGAGTACTAAACACACATTTCTAGAGAGCTCAGATTAGTCCCTATATGTAGCAATTATGTACAGAGCTTTTATCAGGCATTTCGATTTTTTTTAAATTATAGTCTAGCTGGGCAAAATATTTTCAAGACAGAAAGATAAAAAGATCCAAATATCTCCACTAAAATGTTTCTACCAAACTATTTTCACAAGATAAAAAACCCTCAAGCTGTATAAGCAGTAAACATTTTTGCAGCCTCTCCTCAAACTCTATTATTTCTAGGACTGGGGTGGAGAAAAAAAGGGAAAGGTAGCACAAGTAAAAAAGCACTTCTGGGAAACAAAGTCAAAACTACATATAAAACTAAAACTAAACTATAATTTAAGAAAAATTTTGAAAAATACAGGGGAAAAATACAATTTCTGTAGAGCATGAACAGGAGAGAGTTTGGGTACGACCAACTAATTGAAACATTTTTTTTTTTTTAATATTTGTACGATATATATTTTTGCTAAGTAGAATATTAAAATTTTCAGATAACCCCTCCTAGTCTAGTCAAGTCTTCATATTTTCTTGCTATTCAGTTCAAGAGGTAATGATCAGTAATCTAATACAAAATTCTAATATTTAAATGTTTTAGAGGGGACAGTATTCACTTGCTAATTGCTGCCAAACTGCAGTCCAATAGCACCTGAATATTTTCAGTAAAACAAGCCTCAGATGACAGATGAAGTGTGGTTATGGGAGATGTTGCTGAACCAAAGACAAGCAGCAGTTGCAGAAGACAGCTGTGCTGTTCAGGTAGCAATTACAATAAATTCTATTCCTTTCCCTAGTCCCCAGCATCCCTGACATCCCCCGGGATCCTGGGTGTTCTGCTCGCTCCCTGTCAGTTACATCACAATAAAATGGGGACATTCTACTTCCCTAAAGGTTTCCTCCAAATCCCTCCATCACAGGAGGCTCCCTCAGCCCCAGCCCACAGGGGCTTCTTCATGTGCAAATACAAAACCTCAACTGATTTAAAAGTAAGGAGTTTAGAAACAAGAACATAAATAATAAATGTCAGAACAATCTATCTGTGATGTTATTTTCTAAATATCCTTTGTACTTCCCAATGTTCTAGTGTCTTTTGAATCCCAACCACATTATTAATCTCCTCACAAACTGATACAAAATGAATATTAACTGCAAACCTGCATCTCTCACCTCCTCTCTTGCATTTTAAATGAATGACTAATTCATTTCTTCTTAAAAAAAAGGAAAAAAAAACAACCTAAAACATAATAAAACCTCATGTGACTGCCAAACTTAGCAGGATACCACAAAGTACAAGACATTCACATTTATATTCATCTGTGCAAACGGGAGCTGTAACGCTGGGACACGGTGGCTGATCCTTCTAGATAATTATATTTTGGAATTGCAGTGAAGCAAACAGAACTTCTGCTGCATGGAGCAGGATTCCCCACAGCTGAAGACTCTCCATCTTCCAGGTGTGTGGGCAGATCCCCTGGACAAGGGGTTGGGAGATGTACACCCTTGGGAGCATCCCCCAGCGCTGCCCCTGTGCCCACCTGGAGACTCCCCACCAAGGACTGGTTTGCTTCCAGGGCTCACCCTCCTGATCCTCACACAGAAACACACCCCTGTCTCCAGAGGCAGTGTCTCAGAGGCAGAGACAGCCCAAAAACACCACACAGAGCTGGCACCGCAGCAATAGAATACACGACACAGACTCCTGCGATTTTTTTTTTTTTTTTTTTCCCAAAGGCTGTGTGAAGAATGAATGAATTAATTTGGTTTTGGGGATCGTTCCCCTTATACATAATTTTTTACAGACCACTGTGATCAGTGAAAGAAAGACAAACCTCTTCACCCACATTGGTCAAACCAGAGGGACATCAAGAGAGATCCCTCCTCCCAGAAAGAATTCACAACATTAATACTGTTTCAAACCCAATCTCCTGGTGTTTATGTTTTCTCTCTGGGAACAAGTTGCACAAAACTCAAATATCAGGCTTGAAAACTAGACTACCCAGAGCCCTTCCCGGACAGGGCAGAGGGGGAACAGCCCCTGCTCCTCCTCTTCCAGCCCAGCAGGGAAGGCTGCACCAAGCAGGAGCGTGTTTGCCTTGGTGCAGGGGTGGCTGTGCCCTGCAAGTCCCTGCCACGGGACACTGTGGCTGCTGCTGCTTTATGGTGGTTCACAGAGAAGGTGCCCAGGTCAGGAACAGAAATCCTCTGAGGCTTCTAAAGACATAAAAAGCAGCTCCTGCCTCAGGAAGCCTCTGCTGTTAGAGGCTCAGAGATCTGGGAAGGGGCAGCCAGGATTGTACATTTTATGGTTTTTAACACATTCGCTCTGGGCTACCTGTAAAACTACAATTGATTTTTTAAAAAGTGTAGGAGTAAAAAAATAAAAAAAAATTAAAAAAATAAAAAAGGAATATAAAATTACTCTATTTAGTCTTTCCAGCAATGACTGTCCTGGTTCTTGACCTTGTGAAGAAGTTTCTTTTTAGTTACTGTGTACTAAAAGAATATTTCACACCACTGCCTCCAAAATACTGTCATAATTCATAAGCAACCACACACAAACGATGTGTTAGCTTCACACAGACTTTCTACAAAAGAAGGCAGTAAGTAGATGGATTAAAACAATTTAAAGAAAAAGAACAGGGTTTTTAAGGATGATTTTATCTGTTGTAAATATTCAAGGAGGAGTGGAAGAATGTGAAACACAATTAGTGGATATTCAGCCACCAGGCTTCCTTGCACCTTGACTTCACAGATTAAATGCTTAGTGTTCCTAAATGTAAAAGAAAATCTCAAGTTTCTGCATCCTGAGTTTGGGCAAAATCACTCGTGCAAGCACCAGAGAGGGTAGGAAGTGTCAGCTTGTCTGTTTAGAAGAGGGTTACAAATAAAAATTGGGCAGGTACTTGTTGCTCGTGAGAGAGAAATAAAAAGCACAAAATAGCCTGCTAAAAAGCAGTGATAGTTAAAGTGATGAAAAGTTAAAGTGATGAAAAAATTACTAAGAACAACTGAAAAAAAAAGAGTCTTATACACAGAGAATTAAAGTAGGTTTGGGCACTGCCATGTGCCCCACACCCACCACTGCAGTGTGAGACAAATCTGGAAGTTTCAAAGAAGGCATTGGGCACAAACAATACATTGTACTAATATTCCACAAAAAAGTACAAAACTGTGATTTTTTTTTTCTTCAGTAAATATTTCATCTCCCTGTCCAGCAATGTAGGCTTTCAATGGACACACCTGCAACCCAAATTCAGAAAATAGTGTAAACATGACAAGACTTTAATCAGAAAACTTATTTCACATTTCTAAATTTCCGATCTTTGACTTCAAAATGCCCTTTCTGCCCAAAAAGGAAAATAAATTAAAAATGTAAGTTGGTGAGGGAGAGACAGAAGAGGTTGGAGATGACATTAAATTACCAGAAAAGTAATCTCTCTTATTTTGTTCTTCATCCTTTTGGTCTTTACTTTTTGTGACCCTTGTGACCATTGCTCTGTTTGTCCTCTATAGTTTCTCCATGACTCCTCATCTAATTTTAATGATGAAGAAAAATCAATGTATATCAAATATAAAGACTCAAAACCCACTATAGACCCTCTATTTGCTGCAGAGAATTGAAAGCAGTCATGAAAAAGAAAAACTGGATATACATTTAATGCTCTCCAAGCCTGAAAATGCAAGGTCTTATGGATTTTTATTTAAAAATAGAAGAGAAATAAAATTCTCAAATGTGTTTTGAAGAATATACTAATCTTTGGTTCATTTCTTTGCTGAAAGATATAACTGACTTCATTCATTACCAGAAGTCTTAATTTTGAGTTCTATCTGGAGGGTATTTTGCAAGATTTGCCTGTATGTGCAGTACAGTAATTACTTTTTTGAAGTGCACTGGAAAAGGAAATGAAGTCAGCAGGTTTATGATCTCAAAGCTTTTTGATTTAATTAAAAGTCATTAGCAGCAACCCTCACTATTCAGTGGCTGAACATGCCCAAATAGAGGTCTTAAAGCAGAAGCCATAAAGCTGCAGTTTTACAGCTTGCTCTGGTTGAATATATGGCAAAATCCAAGGTTTTTCCTGTGTTACAGTGGACTGGAAACCTGATAATAGAAGGAATATCACCATAAAAAATTAAATGCTGAACCTAATGTGATTAAAGGTTAAAGTTAGTAAAAGTGAAGCGCAGTAACTCATATCATTTCCCCCCCATGAATGCGTTGTGTATTGGCTCTGTTCTGGATTCCTGGTGCTGGAAACTTTTGTGAGCCCCACGTTTTAATGCACACGCTCAGTCACAGCTGAGTTGCTCACTAATGCGCTGTATTCCCTGCAGAGCTGGCCAATTTCACACGCGGCCTGGTGACAGGATCTCTGCACAATGAGAGCCCCTTCATTGACATTCTGCTGTAATACCTATTAACAATCAGATTCCTTTCGCTTGCTATTGTATCTTGCTATTGTCATTCCAACAACAGATGCTTTTCTTATAAACCACTGAATTTACTCAAATTTAAATGTCAGGCGGACCAAGTGAATGCACAGTCCGTGAACCTGCGCTGGGGAAATGAGCTCACATCTGTCTCATTATAATATATTGTATTTCCATTTCATTTACTTTCCATTCTTAGCAGAGTTTCAAGCAATTTTTCAATTTCCAAACCAAGCAGCATCTTAGAAAAAGTGATTTTTTTCCTTTCTATGGCAGAAAAAGATATTGTTTGTTGTTATCTTTTCATGGTGTCACACAACCACCCAGCACAATGCTGCTATCACAAATAAATTGTTTAACCAAACAAAACAACATGAGGTAAAAAACTATGTAAAAGTTACCAAGGCAGAAATTCTGTGAACAGTTTTCCTGATGAACACTTCTGCATAATTCCAGTTATCGTGGACATAAATGAGTATAAATTTTATACACTGGATAATTAAATGAATGGGATTTCACAGGGGAAAGTAAGAACACAGGTTCTGACAATCTGCATTTAAATGGATTGTCGTGCTGGAGTTTTACAGATATTTAGTGATGCAGGTTTATGTCTCTAGGAGTTTCTAAAGTACTTCAGTATTTAGGGAATTAGTTCCTTTGATGTTTTCTGATAGATCTCATTAGTTGCACCTAAAGGTACGTCAGCATGAAAAAAAAAAATCTTGTTACTGACTTTTATCTGCAGATTAAAATAATGACTTGTAGGTGGCTCAGTCTCCCTATAAATCGTTTAATGTAAGCAATATTAAATTTTAAGACCAAGATGAACAATTGGCTTGTCTGATATGATTAAAGATGTGAGGAAGTAAAAAGAACCCAACAGTAAATTCTGAAAGTATAAAGTTAAGCTAACAGGTGTGAAGGGCAATTCAATTTGTCCTAAAATATAAAGCAATCAAAGTTGCTACAGTTTAATCATTATTTCAAAATTATGGCCAGTCTCCTGCATACTCGGAAATGTAGAATTTTCAGACTGATTCATCAAAGGTTAGATTGTTTATTCCCAGTCTTTCAATATTTTCTTACTCTTAGGAATTTTAAATGAACATTTTATTGTTGAGTTCCCTGGCAGAAGTCCATATGAGTTGGGACTGTACTTAGAATACAAATGAGAAAATTAATTAGGTGATGACAGTTTGGAATATTAGTTTTCAGCTGACAGTTTTTATTAGGTCTTCTTTCTGGATGTTCATGAAATGATTGACAGAAAATTTCAGAAATATATAGGACGTTTTTGAAAATTCCATACGGAGAACAATATAGTCCAACTCACTCTTGTGGGGGAGGAAAAAATCCAAAATACCACTTATATTTAAGCTGAATAAGTACACTGCATGGAAATGCAGGAGTTTATCCTCTCTCCTGCCAGATTCTGTCAGAAATCCCAACTCTTACACACTGAAAAGAGTTTTGAAGATGACAAAAGAATAAGTTTCTTGTTCTTCTCTTGAAAGTTGCTGTACAGCATTACTGTCCAAATGCTGGCCTACAGATGTGATTCGTATCTCAGTGACACTGCTGAAACCCAGTGGCTCTGTGGCCCATTGGAAAATTTGCACTCAATATGGAGTTAATTACCTCAGGGATAAGAATTTTGCAAAAGGAAAAAAAAAAAAAAGAAAAGAGAAAGGTTTAATTACTTTGAAGAACACATTTAGTGTAAAGATCATGTTTTTCAAAACTAGATGAATATTTTAACCTTAACCCTAGAGCTTAATCCTGGCCAATGTAATATAAATATGGCATCATGAAAGATTTCTCAGTACTGTGCTTCCACTTAATATTTTTTATTATATATCTTCAACATTCTAATTTCTTGCCTTTCTCATTTATATTCTCCTGACACAAAACAAAATTAAATTTTAGATCTTTATAGAGCTTCTATAGCTCTAGTACATTATGTTCAAATGCAATCACATAGACCTCTTATTAAAATCTCACTGTTTCAGAGACATCTTTGGTGCAAATGTTGTTATTTAGATGAAAATAGATTATCACAAGAGCAGAGGCTCTTGTTCTGTAACATTTCATTTAAGTCCAGCCTGTTTTAGAGGCCTACAGCTGTCAGACTTTGTATCTTTTCTCTCTGATCCCTCAAGCTGAGGAACTTTGCTCCCGTAACAAAACACGTGCCTGTCCTTTAGCTGATTAGTGCTTCAACAAGAACATAACAAGAAATCCACTGTTTCCAAATGTTTGCACATCAAAGACAACTTTAAGCAGCTTTGTGAAATGCATTTGATTTGTTAAACCCTCAAAACTGCAGAAGGATGGAGCTGGAGGAGTCTGTTGATTCCTTGCATTTGCATAATTAGAAGTGTACAGCAGTCCAGAATATTTTTGCCTGCAAAATACTTGTGGTTTATGTATGGCAAAACTTTGCCATTCTAACTTTTCCAAACTGCTATCAGAAATACAAATATATTTTATTTTAAAATTTACAAAAATGCTAAACTTTGGAATAATTGTAAGGGGCCACACAGATCTCTTCACAACTACACGAAATACCACACATTTTCAAAAATTGTTCTCCTACTCTGAAAAGACTACTTCAATAGCTAGATTTACCTATAGTAAAAAGAATTATTGCTGCTCACTTGAAAAAAGGACCTAGATTTCTTCTGCCAGGTAGAGTTGAGAATAATTATTCTGAAATGAGAATACAGATGTGATAAAACAGGAGATCAGAATCAGAGTGAAAATTAGAGGAAAAGATTATTTTTTAAAATGAACTCCAAAAATCATTTTCATTTATTAAATTGAATTCTAAAGCTTCTATAAATTCCAAACTTAGAAGACTAAGTTAAGCAATTACTCTGAAAATATTATCCATTCCTCTACAATATTAACAAAAAAAATCATAAACATAAAACAGATACAGCAGATAGTCTAAGTATTCATTATAATTAAATGCTGAAATTATCTAGTGGGTAAAATAACATATTGGGTTAAAAATCATGCTTATAACAGCTACAACAACAGGAAGTGAAGGGGCAGGGAGCTCTGCAGGAATCCCTCTCTGGGGAATTAGCATCCTCCCCTCGACAGCCAGCAAAGTTCACTCTACTCCTGTGAAATGTAGGGCAGTAGGCAAGGTAAAAGAAGAGAGACATAATGAAACCTTTCCTATCTACATTCCCTACTCAGACTGCATATTAGATATTCATGAATGTAAAAATCAGTTTAACACACCTTTTACATTATTTATCTTATTCTTATAGTGTTGAAGCAAATCTATTGGAACAGCAGCAGGCTCCTGACATCATTTGGTCTAAGCTAGCTGGATAATAAATACTGCTTTGAAAAGACCTATGCAAACAGTCAAGAACTTAGAAGAGCAGACAGCAAAATCAAAGGAACAGGCCTAACTGAGATGAGAAAATAGGTATAAATGTCAAAACACAACAGCATCTTCATTAACAGCCACTCAACCATCATCTCACAATCAACTGAAAGTCCAACAGGTCCTCATGGATCCTCCTCACGATGAAAAGTAGGAGAATTTTATATTCAAAATAACCATGAGTAAGAAATTTTAGATCTACATTTGTTCTCTTACATATAAGAGAAGGTGTTCTACAAAGTAAAACTGCCAGCAGTCACAGAGTTTCTCCTCACAAGGATGCCCAAACTCCTATCAGTGCTGTGGTATCTCAGCAGCTACATGGCCACCGAACCGGATTACAGACATGAGCTGACTAAATGTACACTCTGGGCTCTCTGCAGGGAACAGAGGGCTCACATTCAAAATTAACAGTGTTAATTCTCTGTAAATGTCTTTTGCCCAAACACCAATTTAAAACTAATCCATGTTTCATGAGCACCTCCTTTTTTATCTAAAATTCTCACCCCAATTTTGAGGTGAAGAAAGGACCTTGTCATCGAGCAGTTGGTTGGTATGGAGCTCTGAGGTTTGCTCAGGGACTCGGTAGGCTGAGAAGCCAACACGGTCTCTGCAGCCACAGGAGAAACAGAAAACACAAACCAAACCCAGTTCATGCATCTGGTCTCTGCAAGTCCAAAGACACACCATGGCCGCTCCTCCTCCCTGCCAAAGGACCTGGTAAGGCACCTCCAAAGCCTCAAGTAGTGATCTAAGCCTTTTAAACAAATCTCATCTGCATGGGATATACCTACTTTTGCTGAAAGGACCATTTGAAATTTTTAAAAGATACCCACCCACATTCCATTTTTCCTCTCTTCATCATCTGTGTTCTGCTGCATCACCTCAAAGGCCAGGTGCTGATGGCTTTCTCTGAGGCAGTAATTCAACTTCAAACCAACTGCAGGGGAGTGAGCGGGTGTCCTGCCTCTCTCCACAGCGAGAGCAAGGCATGACCTCCACAAATCTCTGACTTACACTGAGCTGACATGTGCTCAACCAGTTCAGCATTAAATCTCCTACATACTCCAATGGTCCCTGCTCCTTCAGGACTTCACTGTCTGATTACAGAAATTATAAATGCAAACTTGGCTTTCTGATTAATGAGTCATGAACATCACAAGAAGGCAGCAAGTGACCTTTGCCATTCATCTTTTTGCAGCCTTCCTGTAATCAGCATCACAAATACTTTGGCAGAGTTTGTTTATTGACTCTGCACTGGAGCAAAATCAATTCTCTATGCTGCTTTCTTCCCATTTTAGTTCTTCTACAGGAAATAAAATAATGCTGTAGGTTTCTAGGCTTAATAGCTGCGTGCTCTGATTCAGACTGGGTATGGCGATATATAACCCTGGTTAGTTCACCTGATCAGGTGAGTGCAATGACTGCAGAAAAGAAAAAAAAAAAAAAATTAAGGAATACTGTTAAGATACTGGTAGAAACACAACAGAACTCAGAAACCAAAACCCAAAAAGACGTCTGGAGAAGTAATAAAAGTAATTTCATGGAGAAGTTTTGCAGGTATTGCCTTAAAAACAACAACAGCAACAAAATAAGATGAGAAAGAAATAAAAATGATGATGCAAAACACATTAAAAGCACCACATCTCTGCTTATCCTGCTTCCCAGACTGTATGTAGCTAACCAAGGAAGGAAGTCCTCAAAGGAAGATCCTCTCCAGGGTGCTAAACACATACTGCTAAAATCATGATGCTTAGGTTCCATGCCTCCTTTTGGAATAGCACCAAAGCACAGAAGAAATGCAGGTCTCTACATCTAAGGCTGAGCAGGGGATTTTTTTTATTTGGGATTTTGTGTACTCAGGCACAAGCTCTGTAATGCTGTTAACCAACCAACTGTCTATCTACTCACTGATAGACAGTGAGTAAGCTGGCACGTCAAAGGCAAAAACTTTTTTTTTGAGACTAGATACAGATAACTCATTCTGTCAGCTGAGATTAAATCTTGGTGCTGGAGAGGGATGTGCAGACAAAAAGAGCAGCACTTAGCAGCAGTATTTTTTAAAAACAAGTCAAATAGATGTGAAGGAAACTTTGAGAAGTTTTATTTTAACTAGTCTCTTAAGAGCTTTTGCAGGCTCATTGTGGTGATGATGGGACTGTTAAGTATTTACAACAGCCAGGTAGCTCCATATCCAAACAATGGTCATGCAAATCAGTTGTGCAGACAGAAGACAACAAATTTAAATATTTAAGAGGCAGGAGTCAGCCATGTAGTAGACTTTTTCACAGTTCATTAGAAGATTTAGAAGCAAAATTCTATTAGCATTCTTCTGCACACAAAAGGCTGATTTAGGAAAGACTAGATGAATTAATAATCAAATATGGTGATGCATATTAACTACAGAAAAATCTGCTCTAGAAGGTATAATCACGGTTTCTGAAGTGTGGTTAAAATAAAACCAAGTACTAGTTGTCCCTAGGAAAGGGAACAAACACCCTTGAAAAATGTTATTTTTATGTTGATACAGAGCATGTGGTCTTTACTGATTTATTTTGTATTAAGACAAGATAATATCTGGGGGCCTGTTTCCATCACTAGCAAATATATGAATGAACTGGCTTTTTGCCTCAACTGGTATTTCCTGAATGGATAAGAACATTAGCTCTAAGCAAGACACATTGCAGCAGCACACTGCACCAGGCCCTCTGTGCATTCCTCCCTGCCAGCACAGAAAATCAGTCTCCTTGTTTTGCCACTCCATTGCTTTTCTTTGGGGTCTGGTGTGCCTGTAAAACCCTGGAAATGGCAAAGAATATTGTGTGCTGAATAGGAACAGTTGTGACTACCATGATGAGAGGAAGAGGAAGCATTTTTCAGCTCCCACCAGCCCTTCCCAGCTGTCCAGATCTCCCGTGGTGGAACAGGTCATCCAGCCACTGCCAAGCAGGAAATCCCTCAATGGCAGGGCCACTTCCCACAGGAGGAGGTCATCATCAAATGCATCAGCAGGGCTGGCACCCTCCACCAGACCTGCAGGGTTAATTGCTCTCTCCAGATCGGTGTTTGATGCAAACTCTGCGGAGCTTAATGAAGCTTGGTGGTGCAGGGATGAGGAGGCTGCACTCGCTCAGTTAATGGTGCCCAGACTCTTTGAGGAAAATGCAATTTCCATCACCACTGATCTTAAGATGAGTTCTCTCTCAACTGCACCTGTAATAGTCACTGCTTAAAACATGGGAGCCATGCTTGCACCTGAGGAGAGGTGCTGCTTCTCCCAGCTGGGATTCAGGAACAGTTCAGTGTGACACTGCTATTAACAGCATCTCAGAAAAACAGCCTAGCCCTGTATCATCATGAGTTTCAGAAACACTGGTACAATTTTGCTCCTATGCATGCTCCTGTATCATTCAGAGCTCTGGTGGGGAATATTTGCACAGAAAGGCTCTGCCCATCCCACAGGACTCATCCTCACAGGATGCCTCCCTGCTGCCAGGAAGGACGAGGGCTAGAAGGGCAACGCAGGCAGAGCACTGCAATAATGAGGGTCAGTGCTTGAGTAGTGCAGCAAAACTGCAAACCTCCAACCAGGCCAGTGGGGGGAAAGGAGGAAGGAGGTCAGAAAAGAAAAGGTGTGCCACAAAGTCATAATCACTGAGTCCACTGAGGAGAAAATGGTGAAATTATGTCAATTTTCAAGAACACAGTTTAAAAGAGTTATTTAAAAAATGAAATACTGAAGAGCAAGCAACCTGTTTGCAAGTCTAGTATCAACTTCACAAGTACCAAATGGGAAAGGTTTTCACTACTTTGTGCACTGAATGCAAACCAAAGTTTAGAGATTAAATGTCAACAAATGAAGGCAAAGCATTAATCTATTTTGCCATATCACCTCACTTCCAAGTCACTAACAAGCTACTATCTATCTTATCTCTGCTTCACTTATTGACAATCTCCATTTGTTTCATCAAGAAAAGGGACAATCATTCTGGGCTCAGCATACATCATCCTAAACAGGAATAAATACTTTGCAATAAACGGCACCCAAGTGAGCAGCAGAGTGTGCTCTGCTTTGCCACAAAAGCACACAGCAGAAAAGCATGAAGTGCATTATTCTCTACCCTTTGCATCTACACATCTCTCAAACACTCACACTGAACCTACTCCTTTTGGAGAGCAGGAGGAACTGATCCTTTTTGATCCCTCAGAGAAGAGAACCAAGTCTGAAATCACTCTTTCTCAGCCAACACCCACACACCCAGTGGCTCACATCAGCTGTGGGGGGAGAACTTTCCCTCGCTGCACTTTTGGGTGAAATCAGGAGCCTCTAGGACAGACAGCTCTCCTGGACACTGTGGCTAGCAACAAGGCCATATTTAATGGGATATGCCTTTTGGAAAGAACAGGCTTCCAAGCAGACAGCAGTGTCATAAGGGTTCTATTTGAAGAGCTTCTCAAGAGCCAAACTGTATGGAGCAATCCAGTTCTTAGGTGAGGTTCCATACAGGGGAACAGACACTGCTCTTTACAAGCATACATTTTTAAGGAGTGAAGGAGACATGTTTTTTCTTTATTCATTTAATATCTTATCTTCTTTTAGAAAAGCCTTGTAGTGACTGAGATATCTGCCCTCAGCACACAGAAAGTCACAAAGTAAGCAATCTAAAAAAACCTTATACGACTCTCCAAGTTTAGCTCCCTTTTCATCTGTGAAATGCAACACAACAAGCACATAAAACAGGGGCACAGAAAGGTTTTCTCAGCAAGAGCTTGCAAGGTGCCTGCACACAGATCATTTGCAGGTGAAACAAAACAAGGACGGGACTGCTGTCTCCTGGCCATTGTCACTACAGTAGGTGTGATTCCTGAATAGGAGAAATTGGGTATTAAGAATCGAAAAAGAAAGCTGGATGATGTGGACATGGGGATACTTACAATGTAACGATTGCATTTTGAAGTCAAATGCCCCTGATGTGCAAAGATGTTTTTGTTGCTTTCCAATATCAGCAGGCTCACACACACAGAGCTGCCACAATCCACCTTCTGCTTGGATTCAAAATTATTTCTATGCAACTGAAAGCTCCAAAACCAATTATTTATTTATTTATTTATTTATTTACATGAAAGCTAAGGTTTCTTGATGCATTTGTGTAACAGGATGCTTCTCAGGCAAACATCAAGGCCAAAGCCAAAACAAAGCACACAAGATCCCAGGTACAGGTCACCACTGGAGATGGATAATGGACCATTAGACTGTTCCACTGTGCCTGTACAGAGCCAGCAGGGAAGGAAGAGGCAGTGAAAGAAACAGGCTGCAGATTAGAAAGGAGGAGAATTATGTAGGGAAGTCAGCTAAAAAGAGAAGCTTCTTACTGAGTTTCCCACTAATATTTTATCACAGCACTATGGCCCAAAAGAAATACTTATGCCTTGCCAGGTTAAATACTTTGCAAACAAATATATTGCAAGCTGTGCTGAGGAGATGTAAAATCGATGTTATAAACATGTGTCACTGCTAATATTGGCTCATATTTCTACTGTTTACAGCATTTAACCTGTACCTCAGAGAAGTCAATAATTATTACATCAATAATGAACACTAATGTTATTGTGGCAACAGCAACTGGGGAAATTTTATAAGTTTGTCATGACAAAGTCTAAAAACCATAACACTTGAAAGCAGAACTGGACAGTTTAGCCAAGATTCTGCCCTGCCTACGTGCACACTTAACAAATGTAAATTTTATGCTGTATTTATCGCTGTAAATACAACTGCAGGGTTGCTGACTTTAAAAAGAAATGCCAGAGAACAGGATGCTGGAAAGTTGACTAACAGAAAAGTCCTGATAAAAGCATTAGTCATAACAGAATAATCAGATACAATCAGAAGGGGAATAAGTTCACTGGTAAATCTGAGAAAACATTCCCACCAATGCAATACAGCATTAACTTTTCAATGTATGACTGTGCTGTCACACACTATAAATGCAGTATAATTAGTTAAAATAATAAAATGACAAATCCTGTGTGTTAATCAGAAAATGCATAAAGCAAGCAGACAAAAAAGTGCCTCTACCCTGTAATATTTCAAGATTGTTCCAGTGTGTACCAGACACCCGCAACAGTTTACAGCCATGGAAAAGGGATAGACTGTTGATAAGCACAAAATCAGAATGATATGAGCCTGGGCTTAGTCCTTAATGCTAAACTCTGTGTAAATGTGAAAGCTGGGCTCTGGAGATAGCAGCCAAATGTCATATTTGAACAAGTGATATTGGGAAAACTAACTGGAGGTCCCAGAAATAGAACTACAGGGAGGAAGCAAAACCACGGGGGCAGTTAGTTCCCAGACAGGATCCAGCCTTCACTCAGAGCCAAGATGGACACTGATTAAAGACATCTCTATGTTGCTCAGTCACAGAGAGAAAACCACTCTTAATGGAACCATCAAAGTCTAAGACACTATAGGGATATCTGGGTCACGCAGGCCATTCTCCATCACTCCTGGAACTGAACCACACCACGTGACAAGTGCCTTTGATTAGCTTTAAAAGCCAGGAGGAGGTTGGGAACATGCAAAAAGAGCATAAGCATCCATTTCATTGGCTTACATTGGATTGTTAAGGATGGCCAGTATAATGGTATTCTTAAAGGGATGTGGGAGCTCAAACCACTGCACTCAAACTGCTTGTTCCACATTTATATATTTTTCCTACATCATTCCACACCTTATTTTCTTATTTTCAATTTCTAGTTTAATACTCAACATAGGACATTATTAGGTGGCAGACTGACCCTCTTCTAGGTAGTCCCACTTGTTTCTTCCTCTATTTAAGGGAATGTGTAGGCACTTATATACCCCCCAATTTTTAAAACCAGAACTACATCAAATAAATTAAAAAATCAATGGCATACCTAGTTAAGCTCCTACTGGGCAGCTCTGATATGTTTCCATCATTGTTGCTATTATGTTTGCATGCAAAAAAACATTTCTCAGTTTTCTCACCAAGTTTCACCATTACTCCATCAATGCATCTTTTTTTTGATGCAATTAATTCATACAGCTATTTTCTACCACTTTAGTCTCATCTTTCTTCCGTTATTAAATGTCTGCTTCCTTATAAGCAATGTTTGATTTTCAAGACTGGTGACAAATGTACAAGGAAGTCATACATATGCACACCAACCATTCCTCTGTCCTGTGCAGTTAAAGCAGACACATAGATTAGAATTTACTTGTTCTGATATTTTTCTGTTCTAACCTTTCCTTTTCAAATCAAATGTGATGATCACTCTTGCCTCAAACATTTAAATGCTGTTGTGGAGGGAAGCAGGATCTGTTCCTTGCTAGGGGTCAGCTTAGAAACAAAAGTATTTAGTAAATGGCAGACATGGAGCAATACTGCTGCATTCAGAGCAGAGAAATGGCACAACACAGACTCAGAACTGAGATGAGTGAACTAAATTTAGAAAGACAGAAAGAAAAGTAAAAATAGAATGAAGTTCACAAGATCAGAGCTAGCTGTATTTTTAGGTCCAGGGAAGGCAACACTAAAAAAAATAGGAGAGCAACATCTTGGATCAGGAAGCAATGCTTGCTAAAACCTAAAATGAAGCATCTCCTAGGGCAATCTGTGCCCTGCCCACTGCCAGCAGGGCAGAGCCCTGAGCCCTTGGCAGCAGCACAGACAAGCACGTCCAGGTTTGCCTTCCTCCCCCAGCCCTGTGCACACAGAGCATGAGCCCTGCAGAGCCTGCAGGAGAGCCCAGGAGCTCAGCAGAGGTGCTCAGCAGGTCTGGCATCTCTTGAACAGAGAACTTAAAAAGAAGCAAAAATATCTGAAGAGCCAAAGAAAAACATCCAGCAATAGTCGGCACAGCTGCTGTAGAATAAATGAGGTCTCAATTATTATTTTTAGCAGAAGTCACACACTCCAAGTCCTGGTCCAAAATTAAAGATTTTCCATTATCTCCTACAGCAGTGGGAAGTTATTTCCTACATAGCAACCCATCCCTGAGAGCTGCAGTACATCCATAACTGAATATAGACTCTCATTTATTTGATACTTCCCAGTCATGTTCATGTACAAAACTTGAATATCAGAGTTGCAGCATTTCTGGGCAATAGATGCAGGAACTTCCACAGACCTTCGATCCTGGGAAAGTACTGATTGTATCTATATGTAATGAGCTGGGAAGTAATGAAAAACATGACAGGGCAGTTCTTGTGGGACCACCAGCAACCTCTGATACATGGAGAACATTATATAAAAACTGCTGCTTCACAGTCTGATAATTTAGGGAGAACTATCTGAGAAATAAGCTCATGCTAAAGCAAAATTCTTTATTCTAAGAAGTGAAGCCTTTGATATGAAAAACACACCAATGGATTTTAATTGATAAGCCTTCCTCCCTTTCTTTCATAACTTTCTAAACAAATAATGGATTATCTTATATAGGATAATATATAAGGCTATATACAATTAATATATAATTAAGGGTCACTCCTTAAGAAAAAACTGCTGTAACATCTTCTTTTATTTCATTGCTTTCCTGAGCACTAATATCTATTTCAGCCCCAGGCACAGGACAATTTTGCTGTCCTGAACAGATGAGCAGAAAGGACATGATATGATTTAGGAAATCCCCAGAATGTCAAGACTGGGTTTTGTAAATCACTCATCGCTATGTCTGCTTCCCACTCCACCTGTTTCATTTGAGTCCTTTAAATATTTGTAATAGAAATGGAACTGCAGTCACCATGAGTTGATTTAAAGGACAAAGTCCATATTAGTAGTTCTAAATTCCACCTCACTAGGTACCCTTAAATATACAGTTATAAATCTGCAACCACTTCTTCTGTAATAAGCACAGATGTTGCAAGTTTTTTTTCCCATTTGTTTTAACTATCATTAAACATTTTGGAGACAAAAAACCTTGAAACCCCAACCCACAGAAGAGTAAGAGCCCAGACAAAAACCAGCATTGAAATGGGAGTATGGCAGGAAATTTGTGCATGTTAGAAGACCATGTTAGAAGCTGCACAGTCAGCTGACAATGATCACATCGTGCTGACAAGTGCAAGCCACAAAGCAAGAACGTGCTGCAGTTGCCTTTTGTTGAACAAGGCTGCAATCAGCACATAACCATGGTGTTGTGTCTTAAAACCAAAATAATTAAAAATTACTGTATTCCAAAGCAAAACATGGACGACCCCAACGTTAATAAATCAGACCTGTTGTTTTAGCATGCACAGATTTAGAGGAATTACAATAATCATGATGATTTCTCAAAGCAATGAATTTGATTCAGAAAATATTACTCTTCCCTTTCATGCTCCCAGTGCTATACCTAAGTTTGCATTGCTGCAGACAACTGTAATAACAGCAAGGCTTTACTTAGGACAATATCAGGAAAAGAATTCAGTTCAAAATCACTGCAAATTTTCTGAACTGCTTTTTAAGAAGGTACGTTTCATCACAGGTTTCAGAAAGATAGTACTGCAAATTCCAACTCCTTTAGTGATTCCATCAGAAAATAAATAGGACAAATTTAGTGGTTTTCCCACTTTCAAGTATTTTAGAGAATTCCAACCCTATAATTTAAGGTTAAAGTCTTCTTGAGAAAAAAACTATCCCTGAAAAGGTGGAACAATTTGCCAAAGTGGCAGCACACTTTAGGATGTGCAAATGAACTCCTGTGGTGGTTCCATTTGGTTCCATTCTCACGTTACTTTCCATCTTTCTTACCCCAGGTTCAGGAGGAAAATATAATTTAAATCATAGTTTTAAAGCAGCCCAAGTTTTGGTGTTAGATTTGCCTAACTGCAGCTGTGCAGAGGAAGACCCCATGGTGGGATTAATTTTGCCTTCCCTCTTATGTATCCCATAGTTCCCTCTGGGTAATTTAAAGGACAGTACACATCTTACACTTTTAATTCTCTCTTTTTCAACTCCATACAACTAAAAAGCTTTTCAATTATATTTCTAACTTCAGTAGACTAATTTTTCCTTTTAGCTTAATGAAGGGACACCAGCAATGTGCGCCCCCCAGTAATACTGGAGAAGAGAAACAAATTCTCCCTTGACCTTTCCCACTACCTGAGCCAAATCAAGGTGTTCACCCTCACCACATCTCACCAACTTCTATAAGCACATCTCAGCCTGCCTGGGCACCTGATTTTAAAAGATGTAACCAAATAATTGAAATTCTGGTTTCTTTACAGTGTTTCTCCATAGAGCAAAAATATATTTTAAAGTAAATCTTTAAAATCCAGCAGACTACATTCCTTTGGGAAATAATTGCATCAACAGCAAGCAATAAAAGAGCAGCCTTTACTACCTCAGTAAAAAATTACTTTTGTTTTTGTTTTGTTGTTGCTCAGATGTTTATTTTCTTCTTAAGAAATATTTTCATTAATCTTATCCAGCAGTCCATTGTTTTTATCCTGCAGTTAGATAAACTTCTCTTGTGCTGGATAGTGTTGGTGAAATTATATATGACACTACTGATACAGCTATTCACTTGCATGTTCAAGCCTGCATCAGTAATGAATATTTCTCAAGCTGCTTTGAAGCTTTGGTTATGAAAATAGAAAGAAAATGTGATTACTGTCACAGTAATGCAGCCAGATTTCTTAATGAGACAATATTCTTTATTTTGTCTCAGAGAAAATTTTAGAAATAATACAAAAACATGATTAACATAAATTAGGCCTTGCTGTATTACATTATAGATTAAGTTTATGCAGATGTGTCCTTTCCCCTCATCATTCACAAAAACTTTCTTCAGGTATCACCATCTTGTTAGTTTGGGTACAAATTTTGAAGGCAATGCTACTGAAAAACAGACCAGTATGAATGATGCCCTGGTTTGATGACAGGGATTTTTCCTCTCTCCATCCCTACAACAACGAAAGACTTGAAACCTCTTACATCTCAAAAGCATCTGCACTGTTCAATAACAACAACTTTGCACTTTCATTTCACAATGAAATCCAGGTGAGGTTGGTGAGTCCCACCTCAGTCACGGGGATAGGACTGGCTTGTCAACCACCTCAGCTGAGTTTCAGGGAAGGGCTGGCAGACCCAGCTCCCCTGCTCAAGCAACAAAGAGGTCGTTTGAGTTCTGATTAATTTTTGGGGTACTGCTGTTTTTCAGGCTGACACAGTACCTGTCACTTCGCTTTTAAAATTCTGCAACATCCCTTTCTGTTGTTTCCAATATGTAAGTCAGAGAAGTAATGAATTCCTCTGCCACAGCTTTGTGCTGTTTGCTTGGCACAGAAGGTGGGAAGATGGAAGACCAGGTGGGCAATGACAAGGACATGAGCAGAGCAGCACAACAAGGCAGGCTCAAGGGACAGAGCTCACATTACTTAGCCTGGTCTTGGGACTGATTGTGCTGTGTTTGAAACACTTCCTAAAACGATTCCTTTCCCAAATGTGAAGATGTTGGGTTTGGTTTGTTTCCAGCACACCCACATTCTTTGTTTTCCTTTCATCAATTTGCTAAACTTTGATTATATTCTCTTCCTTAATTTGCCATTATGTGCATTTCCTGTAACTTGTGGCTTTTCTTTAGTTCCATGAATCATTGTGCCCCATTTCAGCCAGCACTCAGAGACAACTTGACTGGGTTGTCTGCCTGAGTTGCAATAAGTTGGTTTGAATGGTTATCATTTACATTCCTCTGAAGAAAATTTAAAAAAAAATAATTAAAAATGCTTGAAATTAAAGTAAAGCAATTTTCTAAAACGATGTTGAATTTCTGATAGGACAGGTAAACAATGGACCTGCAAGGCTCCTCTATTTTAAAAAAATATGGAACAAGAAATAGAGAAGTAAAGAATAAAAAAATCCTTCCATTAGCTTCTCAGAAATCAAGTCAGAGAGTGTTGATTCACACAGTTTCTAGATGATGAGGAATCATGACTATGTGGTCACTTGCTGGTATTTTTTCTCTGTAATAATAATAATGAGAAGAATAATTATCACCTCTTGTATTCAATCAGACCACTTGAACTACAAACCCAGATTACAGCCAATAACTGCTGGTGTTTGAGGTTATATGGATGCCATGAGGATAAATTACTGTGACCTTCACCTCTCTGCCTCTAAATAAAACCAGCACACTTTAAGGCAGATGCTACAGTGGTAAAAGTCCCATTTACTACATGGCATTGAAAGACTGACAGAAACACCAAACCCTAAAATAACAGCAAAGGAGCAGCAAACAAATCCATGTCATCCTAATTCACCTAATTAAGACAATTTCTCATAATTCTTAGCCCTTGCATCTGCTGTTTTCATCCACCTATTATCTCATCTTAAACATTAACTGCAGGATATTTAACAGCATATGGTTGTGTGATGTGTACAGACTGTGGCTGGAACAGCAAGGTCATAAGTGGCCTGCAGGTACCCCTGCAATACCAACATTAATAAAATCTAGGCAGGAAAAAAACAACCAAACCAATTAGGGGAACAAGCTCATCAAAGGAAGAAGGATTTTGCAGAAGAGAAAGGCTGCTGTTACAGCTGGTGTCAGCAGTATTAGGAAACTGAGGGACCAAATGTTAGCTGGGACATTCCAAATGAATCCTGAACTATAAACCAAGTGGTAATAAACAAAGCTATTTGTCAGCTGACCCCCCTTGGATGTTGTTAACAGGCACGCAGCATGCCCATAGCCTATGGCAACCTGCAGACTCCCAGTGATAAAATCATGACAGCTAACAGATGAATCCTTTCTGAATTCTATTAAATAAATTAATAATCTTAGCAACATCATTACAGCAAAACATCCATCTTCTGCAACAGCTGTTCCTCCACTGCTTTTTGCATTTATTTTCTGTGCTCTTGCCATGCCTTATGCATTAGAACTTAACTCAGAGACTGAACTTTAGCACCTCAATGGCAAACCTATAAAAGCAGATTATTTGCATTTTTTAATGCAGTTTGTGCAAAACACAAGCTTTTGCCTGAACTGAAAAATATGTCTAACTACTCTGTCTCTAAAGTAAACAACAATAAACTTTGGTATTTTCTGACAAGAAACAGATGCAAACCTTACAAAATAGACCACTATGATTCATACAAAACCTTTTCTGAATCTTTCAGTTCATCAACAAAGATATTAAATGAAATCTAATATGCTCTTGTTCTGTCTTTAGCTGACTACTAACACTAAACAAAACTTGGTGGAAGTTAAAATATGCCACCAAATTGCTTCTGAATTTGTTCCACAGTTACAATCCACACCCCTGTAACCTAAAAAGAAAAACATGCCCGGTATTCTTCCAGAACAATAAAGCCAGGATAAGCCATAAACAAGTAGATTAGAAATGACAAGCAGGAAAAACTTCCCACTTCAAATGGAGCCCAGTGCTGACTTCTCCAAGTTTCCACCTCCATCTGAACTCACAGATCAGGATGTTGTACCTGACTGTGGTACACAAGCACTTGTGTGTAGTTCTGGAGCTGGGCAGTTCTCTTTTGCTTTAGCCATTACATGCTCTTTCTAACACTGCACTGAGAATTTAGTTAAACACTTACGATTCTGTACCTCAGATGAAACTACAGTACATAGAAACCTTAGTAAGCCTGGAATCATTAAAATCACATTTTACTTTTTGCTGACACCTCCCATGCTACATGCAACCAAAGTTACACATTGCAGAAGTTTCCCAAAGGAAGAGAAACACACAGGCCACGGAGGCTTTTCTTCTAAGAGCTCTCTTGAGACCACTAGTAGACACATATTAGATAAAATAAATAAATTAAATAAACATGCTCAGCATCAGATACAACCTCCTCTTTCTCATCTCCTGTATGGGAACGTATGCTTTTCTCAAGTGTATTTAATCTTGTATATCAAAGAAGTGAGACTTGTGAGAACATTTGCTCTGCCAGTCTTTCTACACTGTGATTTCCAATTGCTGTAGCAACAATTCTTGTAAATTGTTTTTTAAACCCTGTGTTGCAGAATGGTGTAAGTTGTGGCATCTCTCTATGCCTGTTCTGTCAAAAATTCTTGTGTAGTTTACATTTCCACTTACATTACAAATGTCCATTGGATAGCTCATTCTAATGCAGAGCAGAATTCACCTCCATTTTTTGTAGCACAGTTTTCGTGTTATTCTCCCTCTCCCTGAACTGGTTTTGGAATGTACTTCAGAACCCACTTTTGTAAAACCTCATGCTATTTTAAGACTAATTTCCTTGAAGTGTGATGTGTCCTGCACATATATGGCATTATTTCCATAAGGCTCAAGATTTACAGTAAGTGCCACATTTAGCAGATTTCTGACATATTTACAATTAATTTCTTAAAATTTTCCTTCTCTCCTGCAACATTGCTGTTCCCTCAGCAGTTAAATTACCTAAAAAGTACAACAGTTTGTATTGCAGAGATCATCTCAGTGGTACAATTGCAGCAGCACTAATGGTAAAAGCATCCTGGAGCTTTGGAGAAGCTTCAGCAGCTGTATCAAATGAGGAACATAAATACACAAAACTTGTGTCTGGCTCTGCTTCTGCTGTTGACTCACTGTCTCAGATTAATTTCAGCTCCTTATCTTAGGCCACAGGTATAAACTGCAGACAACAGCATTTGCCCACCAACCAGAGAACAAATTAACAATTCTAACAGACAAAGTACTGGGCATGGATTTTGCAGTAAGACTGATTTAAATTCAGATGACAGAAGTCACCCTTTACACATACTTGTAAACTCATGCAAAACAATTGCTACAACATTATTTTAGTTACATTTTCACTGTCTTGTCCAGATATCTCACACAGAAGGAAAAAATGTAGAAATATTTTATGAAAAATGGAATTTTGTATAGGAAGACAATCCCTTAAGTCGAGACAAGGCAGGGTTAGTATGCTCTGAGTAGATTGCCTGTGCATTTCTCTTTTCAGTGGTGGACACTGTTCAGGTTCCTCTACTGCACTATTAGGATGTAACACAAGTGGAAACATTTATCTCTGAGTATCCCACAAGGTCCTTATGTGCCGCCCTTAAGCTGTTTCACATGGAAAGGATGCCAGGTGCCACAGTGCCTGAGCTGGAGCACGGAGGGAGGAAGGTCTCCCTGACAGCTGGGAAGAGCATCCAGGTCCTGCTTCGAGAATATTTGTGTGTTTGATTTAAATATGATTCAAACTATATAATTTATGTAAAATATTTTAAAACAATGTCTAGGAGGCCTTTTTCAAGAGGAAAAGCAGTTTGTCTTCTTCCTCCAGTTCCATGTCTGAGCAAGGAGAGAGCCCTGCACAGGCTCTCCTTCAGGAGGCAGAGCTGGTTTCAGTGGCCCTTTGTGCTCTGTCTGCTCCGTGTCCGTGTCCCCATCACTGCTCTGAGATGCAAGTGCACAACACAGACACATCAGGGAGCTGGGCAGGAGCTGATGCAGATGGAAGGTGACAGGGAGAGGCCTGAGTCACCAGAACTTCTTAAACCCCCACAACATTTAAAAGCCATGTTCAACTTCCAGCTTGATTCTTCCAAGCCCTTCCCATGATGTGTTCAGGAAGGCAAACTGCTCAACACAGGGTCGTGCAACCAGCTGGAGAAACCAGGGCTTGAACAAGGAGACATCTGTACATGAGTCCTTCTTGGAGCTTGGCCAGAGCATTTTACAGTCTAAGATAAAATTTAATTAAGCTTCATAGGTTAAAAACATTTCCTATCTGTTGTTTTCTGTCATAATGGTTTAGAAATGCATAATCAAGTCTTTTTCTCTCTCATCCACACATTTGTTATTAGATTATTGCCCTTGAGAGCTCAGCTGCAGACACTAATTCTTTTTGTACTTTTTAAGTGACTATGAAACATTAATACTGAGGAAAAAACAGACACGTGGCACAAAATGTGTGGCACCAGAAAATCACACAAAATATGCAAAAAGATCTTTGAAAAAGGAAGTTATCTCGCATAACTGCGAGGTAAAATAGAAACATTTATTTATTTACTGTAAAGAAATACCATCCCTTACAAAGAATAATCAGTTTTAGGTGACCTCAGTCAATCATGGGACTAATCCCTCTGGGAGAGGCAGAATATTCGGGCTCTATAAGAACCTCTACCTACTCTTGATTGAGAATATGGATAATGAAAATTTGGTTTCAAAGTGATAAACTTGGAAGGACGTCTCCAAAGTAAAGTTGTATTATGGAGAGTAACAGGCTGTTCCTTCTCTGACCTATTTGATGGGGTTCTACAGGAATCAGAAGCCTCAGATGCTGAAGAGCCACTGAATTGCCACCTCAGCCGCAGAGCAGCTCCTTAGAATCTGAGGAAACTCCTCTGTGGGTTTAACTCTGCTATTAATGAAGATAACATGCTATCTCAAGACAACAGCCCTGTGTGGGGAGCAAAACACTTGCCTTTATCCTAACATCTCTTTTCATCAGCGTGGCCACTAATACCTTGCAAGGGCCATCATGGTCACCCTCCAAACACACAGGGCAGCATCAGAAATGACAGGTCAAAGAGCATGAACTGCAAGAATTGTCTCAAACACACACGAATGCCCCTCCTCAAGAGCCAACACAGCTCTTTATCTGGGGGGAGGAGGGCCACCTTCTCCTGCTTGAGCCTTTAAAAGCACCGCTGGTTACATGGGTTTGTTGAGTCGTGACTCTAGTAAGGAACAAAACAAAGATGAACCAAGAGAACCTTAACTAACCTGGAAGCTTTTAATCCATTTCAGTCCATTCCTCTGCTCCCTACTGGAAAGTCTGGGCTGTATGTGGAGCAGAGAGCAGAAGCCAGCCTCATTCATCTCCAGCTCCAGGAACAAAAGCCAAGGAATGGCGCACCCCGGTTGTCCTGCCCTCCGCTTTCGAGTTTGCGCTCACCTGGTGCGTAGCTGCTCAAAAGGAAGTTTCTGAGTCCCTCCCCTCACTATTATTGTAACAGGCTACAAAGTTTCCTGAAGCCCTTTCAATTCACTGGTCTTTGGACCCAGCTTCTCATCCTGAAGAGATGAAAGTGGAAGAGTACACCATTGAGCTCAGAAAGTGAGGCCTAAGTGGCCTAAACAGCAGGAGTTAATTAAATCCAAGATACATCCAACCCAATTTGAAGTTCTGTTCTGTCTGACCTGTCCTGGTGATCAGGTCATGCCGTACCAGCGTCAGCCATCTACGCTGGAATGGGAAGCAGAAAGAAATCTGACAGTAGTCTAATGTGGTATCCAAAGCTCTTAGTCCAGAGATGCTCTAATTCCTATGGTACGCTGTTAAAACAAAGGAGGTTGGGTGTGATCAGTGGTTGCTGCCTTATTTGTACCAGTGGGGTCACCTACCAAACAAACACGTGGCAGTATTTAGGAACAGGATTACTCTTTGCTGCTGCATGAAAGGAAGTCATTCAACTCAATTTCACAACCACATGCAGAGCAGCCCCAGCTAACCCATGTTCCAACCTGGGCTGAGGGGCCTGAGCCAGGCACAGGAGGGATAACCCAGGCTGAACTGCCCCAGAGCTGCCACCAACCCAGAGCACCCCTTACACTTGATTCCACCTCTCCACACGGCCCACAATGGCAGCGTCTTCTCTGAGCACCAGAGACTCCACAAACGTCACTGTTCTTGTGACTGGCAATGTCGGGGCTCATGTGGATCCACGAGAGCCCTGCAGTGTCCTCTGCCCCTTATCCAGGCCACCACGTGCCACAGCACTGGGCTGGGCTGATGAGGGTTGCCCACTTCCAGACCAATGTGCCAGGCGGGAAGCTCTGAAGCATTCCAGGCTTGATGGCTCTGGAGCAAGGAAGACACTGATAGGGACACGGAGCAGACAATTTGCAACTTTGGCTTTAAGTCTGACTTCAAAGCCATTTCTGCACCCTAAGTTACATGCAGCCCATGCTCCCACAACTTGACTCTCTGCATCAGCTATATTTAAGATGGTAGTGAAAACGCTTAAGCATTGTTTTGAATTTTGAAAATTTAAACCTGATTTACAATATCAGTTGGTTGAAATTTACATAATTTAAAAAAAAATAAAATCCATTATACATGATACACTCTCGCAATTCTGAGGAAAAGTTTAAATAGCAGACCTTAATGTCCCTAAAGCTAAGAAAACACAAATGTTGTTTCCTTGCTATTCAGAAATCAAATCAAAACATCCAATTATAAATTCTTTAATAGTACTGGGTGTCAGCAGAAGGTGTTCATGTGTCCTTCCTGAAAGCCCCTGACAATTTGCTTCCTGGCTCTACAGCTTTTCCAGGTACTCACCAGTGCTTCCAAGGACAAACAGGTATAATCTAATTCCTAGTGGGAGCAGCTGTTTGTTAGAAAAGCATGGCTGGGAGTGTCCATTTGTGTTATTTCCCATGTAAAAATCGGGTTTCTCAAAAATTTACTATCCATCACTCCAAATTACAGCACACAGCTTCACTAAGGTTTTCTCTAATGTTGCAAATAAGATGATCTAGAAAATAAAGGGTCAATGCTTATGTTTATTTGGAAATAAATGATGTTACCTACTTCTGTTTAACATCTTGAAGTGTATTGTAGACTGTATGTGACTCCCTAGAATCAGTAAAATTTTCTCCAAGCATGATGCAGAGTGAGGGTATTTTGGACTCAGTGACACATTTTTCCTGTAGCTCCAGGGCTCCATAAGGAGCCAAGTGCCTCTCAACCACTGCAAGAACTTCAGTGTTACTAATTCTGGCAATGCCCAGTTTTGCAACCATCCTGTGACCCAATTTTTTTCCTCACAGCTCTCCAACAAAGGAGTCAGTTTCTTGTACTTTTGATTAAAATGGCAAGAAATCATAGAGCCTTCGACTATGAAAAGTTATTATGCTTTCTTCACAGTCTTAAACAAATACATTTTTTCTGACCAATAAAATTGGAAAGAAAGTTGGAACCCCTATATGAAGAATATATATTTTTTCAGATGAGAAACAAAGACTATCAGTCCTTACAATCAAGAAAACCAAAATAATAATTATATGCTTATGTGATTTTTGATTCACAAAAAATGGCCCTGAAGTGTCAACAAATAATAAGACAGTTTGTTTTAAAGATGTCTAAGAATTTTACAGGAATTATGAAAAAATCTTCTAGGAGAAGACTTAATAACTGCTTCCCAGCTTTGTCAGACAGATTTCCAATTCATAAAAGCAGTTTTAGCCCAAGCACAAAGACTTCTTTATTTTGGAAAATATTGAAGGGGCAAATTTTACTGAATTAACCAGAGCTTTGAATCAAAAATATGTTTTCTTTCTTCTCTGATTCTTTGCTCTTTTATCCATTCTCCCCTAACTTTAATCCACAATTACAAAAAGAGAAAGTATCTTTTTCATTGATGGACCACAATGTAGTAATCAAACACGTTTTAAGGTAAAATTGCCACTCTTCAGTGAGTCTTGTATATGTTATGTGTTAACTCATGACTGCTGATGAATAGTTGTGTGATTTGATCAGACATGTACAGCATTCTGCTGCTTTTTCCCACTCAAATGCAAAAGTAACAAATGCCCTGAGTGTGATATACAATCTATCCTTGAGGCAATTCCAGCAGTTCAGTCGTGTAATTACACAAAGCAATTCTCACCTTTCCAGCTGGAGTCAATAACAAACCGTGGGGAAAGTCCTGGAAACTCAAAGGCATCACCGTGGCCACGGCATCCTCGTCCCTCTGCACAAACAAACAAAGCTGTGCTGCACCCAGACAGAAATGCCCAAACACTCCAAAATGTTTGAAGCCCAAAAACTCAACCTTCAGAGGCATGTCTGATGATATGAGGACTGATGTACACCAGCACCCTCCTGGTGCTTTCAGCGTGTCTGGCTGCATGGGAACAGCTCTGAGCCAAAAGCTTGCCAAGTTTACAGAAAAACTCCCTGGAATGAATATGGTGGGACAAGGGCTGGATTTCTTGCTCACATATAAGCAGATGTAGCTAAATGCCCAACACTAAAATTTTTATTTTATTAAAATAAAAGTTGAGTACTATCTAGGGAAATACATGAAATAAATTAAGACAGAAAAAAGTGGTGAAGAGAGGAATAACATGCAAGAAACCTTTCCTGACGTGAAAAATGTTTTATGCTTAACTCTAGCATAAAGGAATACATAGAAATCAAACTGCATAGTGTTTCATTGGCTTCTGCAGCCTTGGAAAATGGTGCAGCCTCTGCTAAGACTGAGATGCAATCAGATTTTTTTTTAGTTCCATTTGCTTCACAGATCATGTACAAGTTGCCCTATAACACAAAGCCTGTAGTGGGTAATCTATTGTTCTTGCCAGAGATAAAATAATTGAAAACAAAGCATGACACTGACTGTGCCTATTAGAATGTCACCTTTAAAATATTACTTCATAGTATCAGATCCCTTTTCACACCCAATAATTTGTAATAAATTACTTTAATCACAGCTGCATTAACAACATGCCTAGGGCAGATAGGTAGATAGACAAATCTAATGGCCTAATTCATGTGGCAACTGATTGCAGGGAAGAAGGGGAATTTCATCAGCTCAGATTCTAATCAAAGAAAAGGTCAAGTTTCCTGTAGCTGTAAGTCAATTGTAGAAATGATTAAAAGTGCATCCACCTGCCTGGTAGGCACTCCTGCTCAGCCACCACAGGCCTCCCCTCAGCCTGCCTCCTCTCCTTGGCCTCTGAGGGAATCAGGTGTCTGCCAGCAATTAGCCTTAATGAGCCAGTAGCACTGTGCTGAGAGGGATGCTGAGAAGCCTAATTGCAGAAAGGCAGAGTGGAGGCTCTGCCTGCCTCCACAGGGCTGCAGCCCCTGCTCTGCCAGGAGCCTGCACAGCTCCCCACAGCACAGGGATACCTCGGGACAGTGAAATCTGGGGGGAATTTTGCAGCCTTCCTGGAAACCCCAGGGTGCAGCTCTTGAAAACGGTACATATCCCCAGCACAGGCAGCTTTGTTCAGATTTGGGGTATGGATATCTGCTCCCAGTTTTGAGACTTGCTCTCCAGCTGAAGCATCAATGTTTGCTGGGAAACCAACACCTTGTATTTGACTTTTGTAGATAGGTTGTGATGTAGCTACATAAATTACACTGTAGTTAATCTGATTACAATATGATTCTAATTTTGATGTCTGTAATTACTACCTCTTCGTATAGCTAGAAGGTTAATTTAATGCCTGAATTACTTTTAATTACCTCTTAAGTTCCTTACTTTCATATTTAGTACATGCACTTACTGCAAAACCCCACTATCAGAAGATTAACTTAATTACCTTATTTCAAGTGAACTTCTATTCCTGGGCAATTCCTAGTGATCTGTGTGCTCATGTCTTTAATTCGTCTCTAGCACGTTATGCACGTCTGTGTTAAGAATGCACCCCCTTTAATTGCCAACTTGTATCTGGTAATTGCAACCAGTTTTCAAACTTCCTGGAAGTGGCAGGGATAACACACGTCAGTTTATACAGAGCTCATCAGGTGACAAAGTCTGACTGAAAACCATCAGTAAAGCAGTGCAAAGATCTTACCAAGCTCATATTTCCTGAGTTCTGAGAAGAGTATAGTCAAGAAATAAATCTCATATGCACATTTCCACCAACATGTGTTTTGTGATGCTGTGCAGTTTTCTCACACATTTATAAACTCCAATGGAGTTCATTTGGCTTCATTTTAAGAGCTCTTGTACCACACGATCCCTCCAGTAAAATAAATGCAAAGATTTGTCCCAATCTCAGGGTCAAAATCCATGTCTAACACACTCCACTTGAGAGCACCTGATCACACCCACTCAGAGATGGCTCAGTTCCAAAACTAGCAGGGTCACCGATGAGCATTAAATGAAGGCCTTTGCCAGTCCTCAAAGCAACAGAGAGTTCTCTTCCACTGCTGCAAGGACAGCAACACCACCGAGTATCCTTGCAAACCTGGCATGATGATGATAATGTCAGCCAGGCATCAGAAATTTTGAGCAGGTAACAGAATAATTGGATTTGAAACTCACTGTTATCTTTCTGGTTAGGGAAAGGGCTTGTTATAATAATTTTTGACTGGACACAAAGTAGTTTTGAGAAATTAATGCACTACAGGTTAAAATGCTGTAGGCACTTTTGAATAAGAAGTGTTAGCTCCTATTTAGTTCAGTAAAATACTTCTCATTCATGGGGATTTGGATTTACCTTGCTGCTTCTGAAAGCAGAACATGGGAACAAATGGCTAAAACACTGTAAAATAATCCAGGTCCTTCATGGTGAAGGCTAGTGGGTGCTATGAATTTTCTATCCGTACCATAGTAAGCTCCTATTATATAGGAGGCCCTAGAAACAAACATAAGACACACAAATATTTTACATAAAATGATTGTAAAAAGTAGGAAAGAACAAAAATAACTCAGTTTTCTTCTAGTAGAATTTTTGAGATGGAGATCATTTTAAAATAAATGCTTAAAAGCTGACTCATTTAATCTCGCCAGTTAACTGCTGGAAAAACTGGGATGAGCTGCACCAGGCACTGCACGTGCACATAGCAGGGAGCAGCTCCTGCTCCCAGGACAGGGTGTGGGTGCTGGGAAATGAGGCTTCCTCACAACTACACCTACTGAAAGTGGTAATGTGCCACATAAAGAGAGATTTAAAAGTTACAAACCACTACAAAACTAAATGAGGTTGGCTTCTTTACACAGAGAATACCCTCAGTTCTGAATGAAGAACAGCAGGTGCCTCTCCCTTCAGAAAACCTGCTTAAACTTGTGAGACAGCAATATGCAGGTAACATTAATGCTTGAAGAATGGAAACTCTCCGAAAAACGCCATTCTCAGTTCATTTGTTTCCTTTCCTGGGTGGCGACCAGCATAAAGAGAGCACGGTGATGAAGTGTGTTTGATGACAAACTCTGCTCAGCTATTCAAATCCCTGGCATACAACATTCCTGATAAGTTAAGGATCTAAAATTGCTTAACCAGTGTCAATGTGCAAGTTAATTGAAGGTCTTATATGAATCCATATACACTACTGAAGACTGATTAAAATAGCTCTATGAAAGGTACTCTAAGCCAATGCTTTTTCACGCTCTCAATTAGTTTCTTGATGAGATTCCAGAAAGAAGAGAAAGAAATTAAGTGAAGGGGCAAAACGGCATTGAAAAGAAAAATCTAGTGATGCAATTTAAGCTCAAATTCTCTTCTGCACAGCCCACTCTGGCCCTTCCTCCATGTGTACTGTGTGTACACATCACGTCTAGAGACATAGCCCTTGTGGCTCTTCACACAACGTCCACATTTCATTCTGCCCACGTTTCATTCCTCACATACAAAGCAAATGAAGAGGGATAATGCTACAGAACACCAAATGCTATAAAGGTCTGTTCTGAGGATATTTTGATATGTACATTTTTTTAACTGTTCATATTTAGACAGATTTATTTAGTGCTACTAATCTGCTTACAAACAATATACTTTTAACATGCCAGGTATGTTCTGTGATACCAGAAATGTGGATTTTTTTTATAGGATTTGCTGTTGTTGTTCTATTTAAACAGTGCCCTGATTCCTCTTTGGGGGTGCCAAATATTTTTATTTGGTGAAAACGATAATATCAATAACTGATGAGAAGAGGGTAAAAAAGGGTGAAAACATTCCCTAGCTGCAAATTTCAGCTTAATATTGCCCACCTTAGCAACAGCTTGCATAGCTCATCATCACACAGAACTTGCCTAATGGTTCCAATGCTTATTTTCTTGGTAGTTCAAATACTAGCTTACATATTTGTAATTAAACTGTTGCCTAACAACCCTAATTTAATGTGGGTAGCTAAAACATTATGGACCTTTTGCCTGTACTGGGCTTTCTGCATCTGCTTCCTCATGAGAAAAAAAGAATTATGAGACTGGCCAGAGATTTATCCTGGATTCAGCTTTTCAGGGCTGAACCAAGGAAATTCATTTTTTGGGTTTTTTTTTTTTGTTTTTTTTTCATTACAAGATGATGTGGGTAAGAGATGGATGTGGCATCAGGACTTCTTTACCATAAATCCAACCTATGCCAATCAAAAAGAAATACTTATCTCTGCTTGACTTTCTGGGTCCTATGGAAAACAAATAGGAGTAGAAGGAATACAAAAGATTTTAAAGGAGCTTAATTGTCCAGGTACCCATGGGACCAGATTTCAAGTGTGAGCCTCTCCATCAGCTGTAACCTTTGTGTTCTCTTTGAGTAAGAGGAACACCAGGACATGGCAAATGTCCTTTTTTAAATAGTTACACCCATTATGTACACACATAACACATGCACACACACTTTGCTCATCAGTTCTGACGACAGCTTCATTTGCTTGCATATGTAGAAATAAATAAATAAATACCAACAGTCCTTGGTTAGACCTGCACCCTTTTTTGTAACAGAACTAAATTTCAAACATGTTTCAAACGTAGCTGATTCAGGGCATCTCTTGTGCAGCTTTTTCAGTGGATATAAACCTCGCAGCCAACTCAAAAATAATCAGTGGAGGACTTAAAACGCACGGGATTAGGCTAAAAGAAAAATTCACAGAACTATGTATCCCAAATTAACTCTCAGCATTTCATTAGCCTAATGGAGAATATTAAACAAATAGTCTTAATGAAAAAACTAATTTATTTGCAGGAGTACAGTTATCATGAACACTGTTCCCTCATTTTTAATGTAGTAAGGTATTTTTAATTAGGTTTGAATGCTTAAAATAGTCCACAAATCCTTTTACTTATGCAGCCCATGAATTTTTTAATTAGATTTGATTTTTTTAGTTAACTAATTTCTGCAAACCATATTAATATTCAAATTTAAATTTAGGAAAAGAAGGGAGATACTGACTCACAGTGATGCTATTTTTTTTAATGCTACTACCTTGCTGTCCAATATTTTATGAAGAATACCAAGTTTTAAATCTCTAAATGCCACAAAAGACTATTTGAGATATTTTCAAAGAAGCAGATTGGAGATGATTTTCCAACTCACCCAACAAAAACTCACTGAGAAGTGAATCCTTCTATGGTGGTTCCACACAAAACACCACTGCATCAATTCTTTTGTAAAGTTTGTAACACACAATTCAGGAAAAGCTAAAAGGCCACGCTTTCCACCTGTTCACATAGTCAATAGTACACTGACTAGAGATTTTCCAAATAGTTCAACAGGTTATGTAAATAAAATTTTATTGTTACTTTTATTTAGAGTGGATCAAAATTCTTCCTTTCTCAAAAAATTATTAAAATGGAAAAGGTTTTTTATTCCAAATTTCAATCTTTATAATGTATTTTTGAAGTAGAAACAAGTGACTGCATTTTGCCTCATTGTAATCAAGCATCTTCTGTTTTGTCACATCAAAAATTGACTTAAAAACCAAAATCATTATTTCCCATAAAAGTTAAAACCTCTTTTCCTGTGAATAACTACGTGTTACTAAAATGTGTTTTAATGGGAAAATTTTTGTTTTATATATTTAGATAAGCAATCACTTCTCTATAATACGTGACTGAAAGTACTTGTTTGTCACGTTCTGCATTTTCTTCCAACAGAAACAATTTCAATTTGTTACTTTTTAAAAGTACCACCTGAGATTTTCTTAACTCAGTGACAGATGGAATTATGGCTTTAATGCTAGAAACGTCAGATTTCCTGTTATTATTTTAAAATGCAGCAAACTTCCAGGCACACGGGCATGATTTATTTTTCATATCAATCAGATCATGTTTGAATGTGTATGGAGCCACTTTCAGCAGAGGTTATATGAGAGGAAAGTAAATATATTATATTCTGTTTGAATGCAATTTACTAAATTTCTCTTTCCTCTGTGACTAAATTGTCATCTGTTTTCTTGCAAATACAGGAGAGGCTGCACATTCAGAGCCTTCTCCCTTCTTAATGATCATGTCTGTAAAATAAGGAATACTGACATTTTCAGAAATGCATTCTCAGTTACCCTGCCACATTTTTTATTTGACAGACCAGCGTGATAATGTTGAACTCAAGAGGTAATTACAGAGTGACAAGTTTCATGATTGAAGTGCTGGTTCATCCAATTACTTCCACAGCCTTGTTAGGCAGATATTTCATATCCAAGCCACCCCAAATTGTGCTGTTTGCTCTCCTGTTGCACTCTGACACGTGCCAGTCCACCAGTCTTCTATCTCTCAGCCTCCCAACTGAGATGGCTCTCATTATATATTTATCAGCCTAAAGAATCTTGTTTTAGTTAATTTAACATAATGAAGCCTGGCTGCATGCTAGTTTATCATTAGGGTTCTACCTCACCAGTGATGTACTGCACTGTAAAAAATTCAGATGCTTCAATGTAATGATTCATTTCCTTGGTACATCAAACAACTCAGAGTAATGATTAATTCATTGATACATGATCAGAAGAATATTGCATTGGGTCTGCTCCAATTCTGCTCTGAGCCCTTCACTGACACTCTCACAAGAGATCCCCATGGTTACCCACACCCTCTTCAAACTGATCCCTATTTGCTGCAGAACATGGTTTTGCTGTTCTTCTCTGATGCTTTCCTAATTTCCTCATCTCTTCTCCATTTTTCCTTCTGCACCACATTCCTTTATCTCCATAATCTTCATATATGACCAGATTCAAAGTCAATGGAGAGTCCAGCACTTACACATCAGGATATATTACACTTCTTTTTACATCCTACATCCACTTTATTTCTCCAGGCTACTGAGGAAGAGTACTGAAAAACTTTCCTAACTCTGACACCTCGGTTTTTTCCGAAAGAAATTCAGTTTTCTGACAGTCAGTAACTTCCTGCTGGGTAATTAAAAATGCATCACAAGTTTGCAGAGCTAAGTAAACAAGCCAGAAGGACAGGTGAGTCTGTGTCACGAGCTGGGGTTCCCCCACAAGAAGGACTCTGAGTCAGGTTACACCATCTGAGGCAGCAGCTGATGGCAAAAATCCCACCTGGCAAAGTGCCTGCCCCTTTGCTGAGTGGGCAAGGCAAGGAACCCCACCTTTCACAGGGACCTAAGGAGGGGTTAAAAATGTGGAATTTAATTCCTTGGATTGGAGGAGATGAACACACTTTAAACCCACGGTGCAACTGCACTACAGAAGGGAGAATTTTAAACAGGACATAAGAAGTATTTAGGACACATGGAAAAGCCATTAAACCCAGCAAAGTTCAATTTATTCTCTTCTACACCATGAACATCTCTAATGGTTTCCTGAATGACCCCTCTGGTTTTGTGTGCAATCCTGCTGGCTGGAAAGCAGCACATTTGTAACTTGTAAAATATAATCTCCATAAATGCCTCATTATCCTATTATCTGCATTAGGCTGGAAACACTAACTTGAAAGGACATTACCTATTACATTTAAAATGTTATAGAATTTAACTCAGCTTTCCTAATATGACTATGTTTTATAGCCTCCCTAGCACAAAAAAAAAAAAAAAAAAAAAAAAAAAAAAAAAAACCAAAAAAAACCAAAAAAAAAAACAAAACACAAAAACCAACTTTAAAAAGGAAAAAGTCCAGAATCAGTGTAATTACTATTCTTTCCCTTTTTTCCAGTACTACAAGGTATTTTTGTAATATGCTGATATATTCTAAAGTGCACTACTACCAGACACAGCTAATCCCATAATTAAACCTGTGTTCTTCCCTTTCAATTGCAGGTTCTAGAATTATACTTGACTTCAGCAAATCTCCCTTTCTGAGCTTTTAAAGAAATATTCCTGTCCTTTGTTTCATATTTTTTCTATTATTTGTTTTTCAATAAATAGGCTAAGATAACCGAATTGTAATGAATTGGCATGGTTCTTAAAGTGCTTATGATATTTAAGATTCTTGTTCTTTACATCACTTACTACAGGAATAACTTGTATTTTAATACTAATAATGTGACATAGAGATGCTTTTCCTTGAAAACGTAGAGTCCTGTACTGAAGAAAACATTCACGTTTCATTTTACACACTGCTGTTAAAAGTGGCTAGAAAAGTCACAATGAAATTGTGGTATCTTCTGAAACATTTTGCTAAGGCAGTTTTTGTATTTCAGCAAAAGCTTTGTAATTTTAAGAAGAGGACAGCAGTGATGAGGCCAAAAGGCAAAAATCAGGATCTACATAATCCCATTATTGACCTTCAAAATTGCTTTATTAGTTGAGCGCAGCTATTGAATGAGTGAAATGTCCCTTTCTCTGATTTACTGTGCAGATGATCATAGTTATATATAATTTAGCCCTGGAAAATGCTTAAAAACATAGATACGTCATTTTACATATATTAAAAACAGCCATTTCAGTTTATATGTAAATATATATACATATTTGGTTTATATAAAAATATATATATACACATATATATTTGAACACATACATCACACATTTTATATGTAAGCATCTGCCATTACTCCTTTACTAGAAAAAAGTAATTCCCTGATTCCAGTGCCTGCTCGTGGCTGCACTGTACCAATGGCAGTGAAGGAGGGCACAGCTGCATCTGTGAAAAAACTCATTAACTTCAATTGCTCTGCAAATTTCATGACACAGCTCTAGATAGCAGCCTAATTAATGCAGAAAGCTATAATTTTATAGATTAAACCTAGAGAGCCAGAAAAAGTAGAATTCCTGCTGTCCTGTTCTCCAGTTCTCCAATATCAATTTATTTTCTTGGTGTCCTGTCTGCATGTGACTGATCTCTTGGTAGACAATTTTTCTAGACTGAACATCAGACATTCTAAATAAAAATTAAATAAATATTTATTTATTGCAGTTAAGCGTAAAATGGCTGGTGTTTTGGTTTGTTTGGGGGTTTTTTCCCCTGTGATTGAGGTGAATGAAACTAATTAATGCAACCATGTAAAACTTATTTAATCATCTTTAATTCACTTTGGTGCTGTTGCTGCACTTTGTAGAGCCCTGCACACACCACAACTGCTCAGTACACTGTAAGATTTTGGGATACGTGTTTTGCTTTTTATAGGGCAACAGCTACGGAGACCCAAGAGTCCACATTTATCACACCACAGACACTTGGAATATCACCAAGATCTCAGTGACTGAAAGTAAATCCTCACCTGTAAATACCAGTATGGACCATTTGAAATAAAGAGGATTTCCTCGAGAAAACCTGGCAGTGGTCACCAAATCAAGTAGCTTTAGTTCCATGTAAGAAAATTAACAAAATCCATGTTCATGGAGCAGCTGCCTTAAAAATCCTGATCTGGATTGCCTGGTCCAGTCATGTGACCGCTCATAAACTTGGATTGGACAATTACAGGTATTTAGCAAGGAGATAAAGATGGGGCATTTTGGAATAAAGTGCCCATACATTCCATACTTTCCTAATTTACTTCTATTTTCCCCCAGTTCTGCACCAGTTGCCATCCCAGGCCACTGAGGGGTGGAGCAGGATGATGGAGAGCTCAGTCCTGCTGCAGCAGCTGCCAGCTCAGGGCTTCTCTGCCATGAAAGTGTTCAGGGCACTCTCCTGGCACACTTCATCCCTTTATGGTGTCAAAGTGACTTACAGGCTGTGCACTGCTATGGAACTACAGGACAGCCCTTGGGGGACATGCAGTGGGGCTGAGTGGGACATCATAACCAGCCAGGAAAATTTATTTGGGTCAACAAAAGAAAAATTGATTCCTCCTTCTTCTCTAGGTAGGAAAATGGGCTACAGTTCCTGTAATGTTCAAGGTCTGCATTTCCTGACAATATTCTGCATTTTTATAAATCTTAATAATTTCTGAAGCAATTATAATTACTGTATTCCTACAAATATCCACAATATTTTTTACCTAGAGCTGTTGTTTGAGGAATGTTATCACCAGGTTCTCAAGAACTGACCTTCAAAGCACTGTTTATGAATAATTTATTTATTCTCACTAAGTCTAAATAGCTCTCTGCCTCAGTGGAATCTAGCAGAAATCCATAAATTAGCTCTCTGATATTTTTATCAAACACGGTTCCCATAATTTATCACCAGCAGGGCTACAAACAGCAACAATTTTAAACCTGCTTAATCAAAGCAATCTTCTGTCTTAACTAACATTTGCAAGCAATGTATTAAGTGCTTTGGAACTCATGTGAACATCTGGTCCCAAAAGTGACAAACAGGATTCTGGGGTTTTTTGAGTTCCTCTGCTCTGAATTTGTACCATTAAAGAAAATAAAAATAACAAGGACTGAAAACAAACAAGAACCCCAAAACAACCTCCAAAATCCCAAACCAAAACTACTTTTAAAGCAGGGGAAATCAATAACAGATTTCTTCCTGAGCTTCTCTCAGAGGCCTTAGAACATAACAGAAATAAAAGACAAAGAATATAGATGATATAAGCAGTTTTAAAGTCCTCACAACAAGCTAGAATACCCAGGAGGGTCGATTCCATCATCTTCAAACTTGTTACACCACTCCCACCAAATATTGTTAATTTAAGGCAACAGTTTAAAACAGTGCAAATTAACACTGCTACTTAGAGGAAAATGGAAAATCCATGCTCAGTTGTGCATTAAGTTAATGAATAACCCATTACTTCAAGAAGGACAGCACACCATCATGGTAAACACACATTCATATCATGTGCATGGCATTGCACACCTTTCCCATGACTGATTCCCAACAAAATACATTCAATATAGGAAAAAAAGGAATGTGTTTAAATCAAAATGCTCATTACACAAACAGTGCATGGGATTCTAATGCTTAGAACACAGGATGGGGGCCAGGTATTTTCTATTTATCAAACTTCCCCAAGAGCAGTCTTGAGAACATAACCTCTGACAAGAGGTGCAGGTGAGTATAGAGCTCATAAATCCACACAGGAACAGGACTCCTTATGCAACCAGAGCAGGACTTTGGATAAAGGCTGCAGCAGAGTGCTGTGCATAAATTTCAGAGCCCTTCGCATCTGGCAAACCCACAGGGAACACTGTGCCTGTCTCTCCAGAGCCATGACAGGACCCAGCTCCATTTGACAGGAGGGAAAAAGTAGTTCTCTATATCCAGCACTTCGCTTATCGACAGTCAAAAAGCTAAAGCATTTTAAATTACTAATTCCTTCCCATACAGCCAACAGTGGAGGTCTCAGCCTATAAAGTACATTTCTTGTAAGTGTCATTGCTACCAGATGTGAGCTCAGTGCTGTGTCTCTTTTACAGAGGGAGGAGTTTGACATCGCTAGAATTTGATTATTTACACTCGGTTCCTCCAGCAGACTTCACGTGAAATAAAACCAACATTAAGAGTAAGCCCCTGACATCTCTCCTGGTTTATTTTTCCAATAAATTTCAACACTCATAGCTATCTAAATATCCATGAGATATTTCTGTGGCCCATCAGAACAGTAACTGAGCAAATGATGGTCTCCACTCCCTCAAATTACAAACATTTTTAAGATGTACACCATGGGAAGAAAAGACAGGATTTTTTCAAAAGAACTCCCCAAGGCAGTAATAAATTATCCTGAATAGAAAGGATTGTTTCCCTTACATCAGACTCATGGCAGACATGCAAAAACCTAAAAGGATTTTCAAAAGGAACTGGAAGAAAATATCCAAGAAACCCAATTGCATCCCACTCCAAAAGAATTCGTTTCTGTTTTACCTTCAAAACTCTTCTCCACTGTCTTTGCTCAGAGAAGAAAAAGGCACTTTAAGAGCCTGAGCAAGAACTAAACTGCAAGTAAGGAAGCATATGATTAATTCAAATTATAAGAATGGCAATAATGGTGATACTACAGCTCTGCAAAGAGGGTGTATTGCTTCTGACTTTAAAGAGCCTGAATTTCAATTACACAAGAGGAAATTGTTTCATCCATATAAGTCATATCTCCTAATGGTTTGCTATTTGACTTATGTTATTACTTTTATTATGTTGCCTATGTTAATGTGGATATTAGCCCATCGGGTAAGGCACTGCTCAAACACATCAGGCATTCTGCAAATAGTGCAGTTTAGGAGACTCTTCACTCCTGAAGGAGGCAGAAAGCTTGATAAGTAAGGTCAGACTGTGATCTAAAACACATTACACCAGACCCAAACCCTTTCAAAGGTACTCACTGCACCCAGATCTCCTTGTGCTAGGAGAGCACCTCAAGAAGGTGCAGACACCCCCCAGGAAGTCATCCTTCTTTTTGGAATGCCTTCTACAAAAGAGCAGAGGTAGCTCAACAACCACACATCGCAGGAAATTGGACTTTCTCCCTTTGCAATGGCCCCCCTTCTTACCTTGGCAAATATGCATGATTTGAACAGAAATCAGAGGAATTATTGTATTTTATCTATTTTACACTTTTGAAAGAAAATGGTTTAAGATCAGCAACCAGCACTCCTGCTTGGAACACCCCAAATTATGAAGTTATCAGGTGCAAAACAAAAATATTATTTGATTATTTTTTCCACAAATGTTGCCAGACACAAAACTAATTACAGGCCCAGCAGCAATATTAGTCCTAAAAATATCTGTGTAACCATAGCTGACATCTGTTACGGGTCAGCACTGAAAGCAGGAACATGGCAACGCATGAGATGCAAACATTTTTAATTTTTTTTTGCATACTCATGTTAACTTCCAACATGCTTTCATGAAATCAGCAGTTTACAATAATTACTGTCTCTAACTGTAGGTTTTTTTACCTCTCAGCTTTCATGTGAATCAAGTGACCTGCATTTTACATCATTTGGTGTAATTGCACCAAAGGAAACATTAAAAGTTACATCTCTGGGCTGTGATCAAGCAATTATTTAATAAAGCACAAATAGTTTCCTAAATCCAAATAGAACACATCTAATCAGAGATGGCTAAGTAATCCAAGAGAAATCAAAGGGACTTTATTATCTTCAAAATTATCTGCCATCTGCTACAATTCCCCTCCTTTCCTACACATTTTAAGCAGGGTGAGTTTTAACAGCAGGAAGAATGAAAAATATATAGTAATTAAAAAAAAAAAAAGTAGATAGATAAAAATTTACTAGAAAAATATGAAAGCTCTTTATCCAACGTTTTGTACAAGTTCTGGGGTTCTGGGTAAAAGCTTTTGCACAGAAACCTCAATATGGCAGGACACCAGAGAGAGGGTCCATCCATTCTTCATAGGTTTTCAGATCCTTGTGGAGATTTCTGTCTACTAGAAAAAATAGTCTGGTTGTCAGATAAACAGTTTTAATGAAGTTGTCATGAAGTAAGATGATGTAGAAACATCCCAAGATTTTCCAGCAGTCTTTCTTTACCTTTGCAAACTATTTTCTTATATGACTTTAAGATTGAAACCTTGTTCCAACCAAAATGAATGGCAATAAAAGATGGTCTTCCATTCCAGAAGTGAGGAAACATTGGAAGCAAAGATATTGTGACAGGTGAGAATCCCCTAATGAGACACTCAGGCACAAGGAGTCCTGCCCAAGACTCGTTTGGCTATAAAGACAACCCAAGGAAATCCCATTCCCTGAGATAATTTGGACAAAAGGAAGAAAGACAAGACACAGCCCCACATATTTTGTCCTTACACTTTCTTAAGGAAGGTGTATTTAGGAAGAGGTGAGGATTCAGCTCAGGTTAACTATTAATTCAGTCAGGAACTCCAACAGGAAAACTCTAATTTTGCTGCAAGGCTCACCCAGTCTCCAGGGGGGAATACTGCTGACTTTCTGACTACCCTGCAATGGTACAGCCTGAGCATTCTGCTGGTTAAGATACACAAAACAGGGATTAAATGTCATCAAGTCTCTGTCAAACCCACACGGAATTAGCTGACAGGCTGAGAAGCTTTGGGAGCACACCACACACAGTGCAACCCTACGTGTCTCAGCTCCTCAGAAAACCATGCTAGAGATGCTGTGGAAATGGAAGGGTTTGAGATCCAACCAGTAAAATCCACGGCAGGAATACAAAGATGTTCTTCTTCCAAGCTCAAAAGGGTAGGACACCAAGCAGAGCATTTTGTTTAACAGTCTAATTCACAAGGGTGAGCTAGAGAAGGGAAGAGTGCCTGCACAGGTGATGCTTCCCCTGGTACCAAACTGGTGAAGGACTCAGGTACAGGGGTACTACTGGCAGAGGAAACCGGGGAAATGCAATCTCCTCCGGGGAGGTGGCTACTGTTGTTCAAAGAGTGTCACCTGCTGAAGGGTTTGAAGGAGAAGGAAGAACTTGAAGGAGAAAGATGATTCATCTTCTCTTAATGTCCTGTCATCTGGATTTGAAAGGCAATGATCATTAAGTCAGGTTTTAATTATATGGTCTATGGTAGCATCTGGATTTATATTCCTGAACTGAGAAAACAGAGGAAAACCCAGCATGTGGGAACATTATGGTCCATAGATGGAAGTGAGTTCATATCATCTAATTAAAATTATGAAAAAAAAAAGATAAAATCGATGCATTTAACTTTTAAAACATTCATAAACTACCAAATCCAGAGGGTCTATGAGCAAATAACAAATAAATTACCACCAACAGTTATTAAAGCATAAAACAGCCATGTTTTTAAACTAGAAAGTCGTCTAAAATGAGTTTCTCACACAGCTGCTTTTTAAAAACTTAAGGAATCCAAATATGCTATAGACAATGAGAATTAAAACAATCAACACTGAGGAGGCATAAAGGACAGAGATCCTTTTTGTTATGGAATTTTTCTATACAAATAACATATTCTTCTAAAAAACCTTATCAAGATACACCTTTAGCCCAATTTCAGAGCTATCTCTAATAAATTATTAGAACTGTTATTTATTACGTTAGTGACTGTATTTCTCTAACTCAATTCCTCATTCATGAAGCAGAATTCTGATTTTATTGTGGGATGAAAACTTGGGCCTTCAATTTGTTGAAGAAAGCATATGCACAGAATAACTGATACATGTTCTCTTTCTTACAGTCTTCCAGACCTTTCCCCCAAACTTTAGAAATTATAAACTGCACTCAAATAACAGCAGTATTGTTTCTATCAGGAACATGGACCAACAATTCAAATTACGCTTACAAGAAGAATTGTCTGAAAATGTTTAACAGTTTCATCATTCTAGGTGCATATTCCATAGGTCTCAGGAGAACTATAAATTAGAGCAATAGAAGTATAAAAACAAAAAAGCCAGTTTTAAACTAGCTTCATAAACTTGAAATACTGGACTGATGTGTCTATGACAAAGAACGGTATCTGCATTTGTATTTATTACCCTATCATACAGCTAATAAAATGCTAATAAATTGCTCCCTATGAGGAAGGCAAAGAAAGAAACTAACGTGGCAAACAAGTCAACACTGGAGATTTTGTAAACAATCAAAAAGAGCAGTAAAGATGACTTAATTAAAATAAAATTTGCTAATTATGCTTGCTTCTTTTCAGAACTACACCCTAATTAAAGAACTCAGCACTCCTGAGTTCAAAAGAGGAGAGAGGTAGAGAGGGGAGAAGAGGAGGGAGAAGAGGAGAGGTGTCTCCCATGGGAAAAAGATCTCCATGAGAAACCCTGGCCAGGCAAACCCACAGGAAGGGGGGTGTGCACACAGAGGTGACACTGACTCAACACACAGGTACTGCAATCCTCTCTGAGGAAAAACTTCACTCCTCCTTACACCTCACCTTGAGCCAGCTGCAGATTTCTGGCACCTGAACATCACCCAATCAATACTTTGCTTCCCCCTTGCCACAAAAAGAACGCAACTGATACAACTTTACATGGACACTGCACAAAAATAAAGTCTTAATAAAATCCTCAAATAGAACTAACCTCTTATTGGTATTATTCTGACTTGGAGCCACATCACAGGCCAGAGTATTGGTTTCTGCAAATTAGATGCTTTTACTCTTTTTCCTCTTCTCCCCATATGGAAAAATACCTGAAGTCTGCTCAAACAATTTAGCATAATTCAGGTGTTTCCTAGAATAAGATGGTCAAAAATTAAGTCAAATACATTTATTTATGTGCACTGACAAAGGTATGACTGATAAGACAGCACAAAATTTGTTAACACTTAAAACAAAAAAAACCCACATTGTACTCGCAATGGCAGTCGCCATAAAAATTTTATAATTCAGATTTTTTTTAATGGGAGAGTGGTAAGCCCATAATTATGGAAAGCTTAAAAGGATCAGAGTAAAGTAACCCTGCTTCTTTATTTATATAAAGTATAAAATAGCTATGGAGACTTAAATATGTTTTTCTAAGGCTTTTGGGAAATAAAAACATTAGGAAGCACAGAGGCCTCTAAGAAACTTTTCTTGAAATAAAATTCGAAATAAAATGAGGAAGGATGTATTATTCCAAGTTCATAAGAAGTTCATTTTAATAAATACTTTTCTTCCTTTGCTAGAATTTCAATGCAACAACAAACACATTTAACATTAGCAATTTTAGAGAATCCTCTGTGTGTTTTCTAATAGGCTCCACCAAAGAAAAGGACCGTTTTTAAAATATTAAATGAATTTTCCCTTGATTTTAAATCACGAAAACCTTGTATGTCTACTTGCCAGAACACCTGATTCTTACCAAAGGGAAATGCTTATGTGTAGTGAGGACTCTCCAAAAGCCATCTGCACCAAAATTATTCAACCAGTTAATGAAAAAACACAAACCCAAAACAAACAAAGAGAGGATTTGTGTTGCAAATGTTTTGACTTGGTTCTCAAAAAACAAATGAGAAAAACACCATACACAAGCACATAAAGCAAGATTCTTTAAATGTACCCATAGCCTTCATGGGAAATCACAGATTCATCCTGCTACGACTTGTGCAATTTGACTGGCACAATAAAATGATTTTGCAAGTGAAAACAGCTTTCTGTTTTACAAAATGGAAAGTTGCCTCATCAAAATGAGGAGAGAGAACTGAAGGTCAGAACAATGAGTCATCTTCCTAAGGCAGAGTCACATCAGAGACCTTCAAAAGGCAAGTAGTTACTCACAGGCTTTGAAAGAAGAGGAGAAAAAAAAAAAAAAGAAAAATCACGTAAATGAAAATTGGCCAAAAATAAGCACCAATTGTCTGTCTGGTTTCGGAGCTATTGTGCCTTCTGCAGTGTATCACTAAGATGGGTGATTATAGCACATTATAGTAAAAGACAGTCTTCCAGGGAAGTTTTGAGAGAGCCACTGATTGGGTAGCAAATGTACAAAAGATGAGGAAAATGAATAGCAATAAAGGGAGGGAATACATTAAAAAAAATAATAAACTGCAATCAGACAAAGAAACTCTTAAAAATCCCCCTTTTTTAACATAAATATTAAGAAGTGAACGGAAGACAAAAACATGAAAGAAGGATGTAAGATGTCTTCTTAGTCATGGCATGTATTTTTTGTTTTCTAGTTGGCAAGTAACAAACCAAGCCTTCCCTCCCCTGGTTTGGTGTCTGCAATCCACAGGGCTGAACAGAACTCCCAGTCAAATCCATGGGAAGTCACAATGACTGCAGGGAACGTTTTTATGCACCCATCCTGTGGGTTGCTGCTTTTGCAAACCTTCTGCGCCTGTAACCATCAACCCTAAGGAAACTCAGGGATTCTGACCTGTGTTCAGAGTGCTGAAGAGACTGAAGGCTGAGCAGTTCTCACAAAGCCCCCTACCAGCACCCAGGGGTGTCACTGTGGGATAACACATGACACGGACTCTTTTGTGATTTTCCTTCAAGGTTGTGTAAAAAGATTTATTTGTTATAAATGTCTCTTTTTATACACTCTTTTCCATAGACCAATGCGAGAGAATAACAAACTTCTTCACCCACATTGGTCAAACTAGCGGGATAACAAGAGAGAATCCTTCCTCTCAGAAGCAATGAACAACATATTGTTAAAAAACAGTCATGAGGTTTTCCCCAGTTTTCCTGGGAAATCCAGAAAACCAAAACATCAGAAACTAGAACTTTAGAAAATCAGACATGTCAGAGCTGAAACCAGAGTACCCGGGGTGCAGCAGTTTGGGCACTGAGTGTGCAGCCCAGGCCTGGCCTGGCTCCTGCCTTTCCTGGCCCCTTGGCACAGCAGCCCAGAGCAGGGCTGGCGGGTGCTCCAGCTCACAGCCCAGGCTGCTGCCCCAGAGACCAAAAACTCAGCCCTTGCAGTGCCTACATTTGGTCAATGGCAAAGCCTAGGGCTGAAACTTTCCTAAAGGCACTCAGCAATGGATGTGAAAGGGAGACGCTGCTCTGTTTTATGAAAAGCTTTGTTCCTATTAAAAATATTTGCTGTTTCGAAGCAGCGTGAGGAGTTAGAAATACATTCCCAAATTTTGAAATATCTTGGTTTAATGTCAATAGCATATACACACCTTTTCTTAAAGATTATTTCAAGTTGTCAAGTTGTAAGTGATCAAAGCATACTGAGAGGCACCTCCTCCAATAAATATTTTAAAAGAACATTTCAAGTAATTTGTGCTCAGAATCTCTCTTTGCCGCACAGAAATAGTTTCTCCTTAGCCCTGATTCTTCTTTTTAAACCGCTTTTCAGTCATAGCAAATTCTATTAATTTACTCAAAGAGTACATTAAGTACAAAATATCATGAAACCTTTATTCAAAAAATAAGCCAGAGTAAGTTGGACAAAATAGGATGCCAAATTACACTTAAAGCACTTCTGACACATGCAAAAGAACACCTATTTGCACAGCAGACTAGCAAAACTCGGTTAGGGCATCAGAGAAAGCAAAATCACTCACTTTCCTCATGAACCTTCAAAAGAAAACTGTGAAATTAAACAATTTTTTTTTACAGCTGTAATACTTTGGTCTCATTCATCCACAGATGTGGCATTGATAACATTAGAACATTATTCCTGAACCCTTCCAAAATGCAATGTCTGGTGCTGTCTCCCATTCATCATACCTTTTGCCAGCATTATGGCACTAAGGCCACAAGTGTACTGTCTCCAGATCATGATGAGAACTGGTGAAAATTATTTCTTTTTCCACTTTGAAATCACCTTTGTCGTAGTGCAAATTAATTGTGTCATGTGGGAATACATATAGCTACACTACTTTAAGAAATATGTTATGCAACTCTACTTTCACTTCTCAGTATTCTGGTACACATCGTTCCTTGCAAGCTCCTCTCTTTATAGCATTCCTTGATAAGCCTACTTCCCTTTTAGGTACCAATTAATGAATATGAGGACTGAGTAACAGCCCTGTAAAGCAATGAAAAGGCAGACAATGGACGTCAAAATGAGAGTGGAGTGCATCCTGAATGTCTGCCCAGACTACACATTCCCTATGGGATAATAAAGCAGTTAAAAAAGAGAGCACCGGAATGGCTACTCTATCAAATTAGAGTATGTAGAAAAGGTCAAAGCAGTAGAGCACAATGGTATAATTCATAGATTATACAAGACATTAAAATTCTGAAATGACGTTCTTTGGGAAAAAAAAAAAAAAAAAAAAAGAAAGAAAGATTGTAACAAGGACGGAAAATGGCAGGACATTAATCCATTCCCATGACAACATTCGTATCCAAACTGGAAAATGTACAACTCCAACCCTTGTCAAGCCTTTGCTAAGACTGGTTACATGGCTTAATTTCATATACCACTTATTGAATCCCTGTCAACAGCTTCTGATTGTATTTAATGAAGCTGCACAGGGGGATGAAGTTGAATGACACAATTTATATCTCTAAGGATACACACAAGTTCATGGGATCAGCCTCTGTTTCAATACACAATTGCATTTGCTTCACACACACCTGAACAAGACAGAGGAAAAAGTTTAAAGTATTTGTAGCGGATATGTGAACAAGCACACTTGAATGTATAAAATTATTTAATATTATTATTACTATTATTATTATTCGCATCCCTGTAGGACCTAAATTTGTTAGTCTGGACTGAGGAACAATCTTATTTGCTACCAGAAACAAGGGCAGACATGGTCACCTTTCACCATAAGTGTTTACAGATCTAATATTAAATATGCCATGACAAGGGAGTGTAACAAGTATAAAGACAATAGAAATGTAATTAAGGAACCTGATGAAAAGCAGAGAAATCAGCAGGAAGATTCCCACTGCTTGAACAGGCATCGTATCAAGCTTTTGATCACTCCAATTATTTCCCTATAATTTACAGGTCTTATTTTCTAAACTCAATAAATTTATAATACCAAGTAGGCCAAGCTGAGGCTCACCCTAGCCATCACCATTTGACTCACTTCTTGTGTGTCTCAACCAAAAAATGCTTTTCAAAACAATTAGATACAAAAATATAGCAGTGGCTGCAGTGCACTGTGGAAAAGAAATCCTCAGGAGCAGCACACAGGGCAAGTCCACTTTGACTGAGGCAAACATGGGAAATTTTTTGAATAAGATTTTTCCCTTAAAATTTAGACAGGGAGGAAACAGTGAGCTTCAATAGCAATTTCCTCTAAAACTACTCTGACTTTAAATACAGTCAAAATTCTCAGAATAGTAATCTGGGGAGTACTTAAAGTCCAGCTTCTCACTAACATTACACCATATTCCTTCATCTTTGACCCAGTAGTAGCATTAAAACTGGTTATAAAATTTTAAGTCAAAAAGGACACAGGCTACAAAGAGGTTCCTTTTTTCTACCAGTGCAACAATCCTAATACAAATGTAGTTTTTACATCCCATTATCTTTGGTGATGAAAGGTCAGTTTGTACACTTGCCAAGTGGTTTGAGTTCATGCCCTTACCTCATGAAAACTTCCCTATGGGGAAAAAAAAGTCAGAAACAGAACCATAAAGAATATCGTGTTTGATGATATAACATGCCAGCTTTATAATTTCTTTCCTGTCTGTAGAGCCACAGCAGGTGAAATTGTTACCTGTGTGTTCTGCAGCCAAATCTCAGAGGCAGGATTTCTTGCTCCAGACTTGCCATTTAGCCCATGAATGAGATTGATTTGCCCTTATTTCTTGTCAGCCCCTGTTGTACTTCAGAAGCAAAGGGGGCTGCACCATAGCTCAGAGGTTTAGGCTGGCAGGTTCAAAGATACACTCTGCTCAACATGAATGGGGCCTTGGCCTTTAAGAGGATGTTTCATTTACTGGTATCATATTTTCACACTAAATATATGAAGAAATTTTCAAAGGTTTATCATTTTCAAACACTTAAAACGTGCTTGCTTATGTAGAACATGCAGAAAAGTCTAGGAACCTTTATGTTAAAGGTACCAAATAAATTATTTCTACTCTTCCAGTGCATATCCCTAGCTATTAGCAGTGTTGGTTGCACAGAATACTCCAGCAACACAGGCCAGAGCACCAAAAGAATGAGTTATAATCTACTGTAACAACTCTTCAAATATGAAATCACAAAATCACAGGATAATTTACACTGGCTGGGACCTGTGGAGGTCATCTAGTCCAACCTCCTGCTGAAAGCAGGACTAACTTCCACGGCAGATGTGCTTGCTGAGGACCTGAATGAAATATGCAGAGGTACTCCCCAGGAAATCACATTTCCAGGTGAATGTTAGATCCCTGTTATGTTCTCTCTGGATGAGAGAATGGATCATTCATGTTTTTTTCAAAAGGTAGGTCAACCTCAAAAGCTCCCTTAGCTGGTTAGAAATGCTGGTCAGAGTCTGCTTCCTGCTTGGCACAACAGAGGATGGAGCTTGATTGGCATGTCTAGAGCAATTAGGAGTTAGTAAGAATACTGATAAAGCAGCACTGTAACAGCTCTCATCACCAGAAATCCCAGTCTAAAGCAGATCAGCCCACCAAATTTAAAAGCAGACAAATCTGGCAAATCATACATGTACATTCAGGTAAACAGTAGTAAAATTCTTGACAAGTCAGAGTTTTTGCTTCAAAGCAGCTATAGATCACCAGATAATCCATACACTCAGAAGTAAGCATGGGTCACTGATTTATTTTCCCACATCCTCCTAAGACAGTAATAATGCTGGTTAAAATCTGACAATTACAAAACTATGTCCTGCAGAACATGGATTTGGCAGTGTATTAACATGGGAAAAAAATCCTTACTGAGCTACTAAGACTTAATACGACACACATTTGAATGAATGAGGAAGTGTTTTAAGGTTTTTTTTATTTCTGTAGCTCCCCAGGGAGTCTTGTCCAGGCCTCAAGAGATCTGAAAACTCTGCCCACTCAGAGCTCTGTAGGTTCTGACACACCAACTCTGCTGAAGCACCTCTGGAACAATGTGCAGACACCAGACAGCTTTGTTTGCTTTTTATTAAAGATGCCTAATAAAGTCACTGATGTTCTTACTGGATAAATCTCATAGCAGGAACTACAATGTGCATGCAGTCAATTGCTCTCCTGTTATTTAAAATGAACAGAATCAAAGCTTCTTTCTTTCATCCCAGCCATTATTATTTACATCTTGAAGCCAGCACTATACTGGAATAAAATAACTGCCACCAGGTGCACGCTTTTCTTTCTGGCAAATTAGAGCTTTGGTGCAAAATACATAAGGCTATTCGAAGCCAAGAGAGTTATGCCATGCATAAATCACCCTGGTGATTTTTTACTATTTCAAGTCATTACAACATAAGCTTTGTCTTGTCTCTGTGATACACAGTGCAATGTTCTTTAGAGAAGTAAACAGGGCTTCTTGGAAAATGTTTCAGATGGGAGTCTCTTTACTGTCTTTTCCCATTCCATTTTAAATATTTGAAATATATGTCTCCAAGGAAAGACCTGTCTGTTTGCAGTGCCTTTGATTCAATGGTATTGCCATCTTCTTCACTTAGGAAGTACTGAACACACAGTTTGTTACTGGGAAATTGGTGAGCTGAGATGTGTCATATTTTCTAGCCAATATGCTAGGCAAAAAGCAGCAGAGAGCATGTGGTGTCTTTTACCACTAAAAGAGAGATTGACCTTGCACAAGAGAAGAGAAATACATTTCCCAGCATTAACTAAGCCAAAGCTCCTGGGAAGCACGTGGTAGCAGCAATTTCTTTTCCACCACTAGTACTGATGTGTACACTGCTTCAGGAAATGGTAGAAAGAATAGAGGCCAGAATTTAAGAGCAAAAACACAAAAACATGAGGACAAGCAATTCCATGTACACTGCAATATTTAAAATTATATCACAAAATTGCAATGGATAACAGTACCCCATTCTGTGCAAATCATTGATCAGTTTAAGCCCTGAGAATCTATATTGCAATTACAGATCATAACATTGAATTTATGTTTCCAAAGAGATGAAATAGTATAAGAAGAAAAATATATAGTGTGGGTTTAGTTTCTTTTGTTGTTTTGTAAGAGACCACAAGACAGTGTGACAGTCACAAGTCACGGTGTGACATATAAAACAATGTGACAATAAAACCACTCTGTACCCTTTTGTGCAGTTATATTAATCTTGCCACCTACAAGGGCTGTGTAATTTTGGTTGCCTGGTACAAAGCAAAAACCAAAGTAATCCATGTTTTATAAAAGCTCATGGAGCGTGTTACCTCCCCTTCTAAGTTCCTTGCCACTAAAATCCACCAACTGCTGGAGCAAAATAGAACCATTTCATACTGATACTGTGACATAGGCTTGGCCCCACGGGCCCAGAGCTGCCCTGCTCCAACTGGGTCTCCAAGTCTCAAACTGAGCAGCCAAGACACAAGGCACTGACAGCCCCAGCAGCCACCGTGGAGGGCTGGCTGCTCCATTCCACGGACATCCTTCATGTCCACACCATCCTGGGGCAGGGACAGAGGACTCAAGCTGTGTTCACAGTGCAAATGGGAGCTGCCAGAGACACAGAATTAACCTGGAGACGCACAGAGACACAACCATGGCACACAGACCTCCAAAGTCACACCAGTAACTGAGCCCAAAAAAAGCGTGACTCATGACCGAGACTGATTTAGAGAGAAAGAATTTCTGTTCTGGGAGGGAACCACCCCCAAACCTCTATCTATTTCTACCACTCAGAAAATTCAGAGTGGAGGGTTTTTGCTGCTGTTGTTTTTTTTGTTGTTGCTGGGTTTTGGTTAATTTAGCATTATTAGTAATTTGAGTAATGAGACTCTAAACATATTTCAGCTCCCTAGTGGGACATTGCAATTCCTGCTATGAATACAGCTACTGTTAAAGTAGTGCCTAAATATCAGTCAGGTGACCTTGCTCGGCCAAGTAAGAGGGATAACTATTAAAAATGGTTGCTAACTCTCTATAATTATGAGATTAAGTGGTACCACATTGCACAGCTTTCCTGTGAAAATTCATGCCTGGCATTGTAGAGAAGAGCATTCACAGGATGCCAGGTAAAGGAATATGCACTTGCCTATTATTGCACACATATCTCAAAATGAAGTTTTTTGGACTCTGGCCCAGTGAAATCATGGAAAGACTCAATAATAGATCAGGTAATGAGTCCTATAAATAAATTATACTATTTTTTCTATATTCTTTATAGAATTTTATTATCACCTAGTTTCTTACTAGAAATTGATAGCAATTACTAGATTGCTAGAAAGTTCTTCAGATCCAGCACGTGGAGCCTGTCCATCATGGCTGTGCAATGATTCCTTCTCACCCTAACCTCTAAAGGAAAACATTTAATTATTACATGCAAAATAATTATAGACAGCAGAACAGGCAGGAGGAAAACAATCCCACTTATAGCTTATCTTGTCTGATGAACATGTTAATAAAAATGAATTACACTGAATTACTTAAGCAAGTCTAAAAGCAAAATTCAGATTTATGTTCTATATACACTAGAAGCCTCAATCTTATTTTCTATTCCAGTTACTGTGCCCTCGGTTTACAGAAGATGAGCAATCAAAAACCCTTTGCCTCAGCTTTAATTGCTCACGTATCCAGTGTGTAAGTGCTTCTGTAGTAATTCTTCTGACACACATTTTAAGTGTCAGTTTTCTCATTTTTTAAAGTAGTTAACACAGACCTCACATAACCACTGTTAGCCATTATCAACACTGCATTGTTCTTTTTTTAACACTTAAACCTTCTTTTATGGCATATGCTTATGTAACTGCAGAAGAGATCTGCTTTAGAACACTAAATCATTGTTTCTTTCCACTTGTAGCATTCACAGTTATTTGGTAGAGGGATAAATTCTGTGAAAGCAGCAAATTTATTCTAGAAGAACTGGATGTATTCCTCAACACCTAAAAACACTATGTGAAATACAGAAAAGTAAACTTGTATTTTCCCAGTCTTTTACCTCCTGCACAGAACAATGAAGCCTGTTGAAGAAAGGTTAAATGATGACCATACAAATATAACTTTTTATAGCAATATCAGCTACTTTAAACTAATTTGAAGCCACAAAACTCTTTTTGGTGCATCAATGACTTTTACTATGACAATGATGATATGATAACCTAAGTTATTAGAAAAAGTAATTTCCCAGTTATTGTATCTAAAGGCAGTAATTACTATTTCAATAAAGAAAATGAGAACTATTAGGATGGCAAAAGAGAAGTAAATTAGCTTTATACCCTGCACTCAATTAAACTATCATAGCAAGAAGGCAATGAATTAAGGTAATTTGAGAGAAGGAATGGGATTTTGTATAACGAAGTGTTTAAACTTTTTGAAAATCTACTGAAATCAAGCATAAGAGCAGCATTAGCTATACTAACACCTGCTAAGACCCTGATAAAAATAGATTTATAAAATATAAGTAAATGATGTCTGTTTGCACAGCTCTGCCTGTGATTCTGGCACTAAAAATCCAGAGCTGCCCACCACAGGGACAGGCTTCTGTGCTAATCTCACCCATCGCAAGATCATGTGAACTGGGGTACCTCAAACAGAGACTCCCCTCATTAAAAAAACATTCCCAGAACATTTTAGGATCTTCCATAAAGCTGAGAACTCTTTTTTCTATCATCAAGTTTTAGATATTGTACATTTTGCACAGACAATCAATACAGTTTCCACAGTCTGTTTTTAAACAGGAATCCAGAATGAGAAACCTGTTTAGGAAATTAATTTTTGAATACTTTGAAGCAATCCAAATATTTAGTGCTCATATATTTTTAATGATTTTCTCTCAACTTTAGGAAATATTAACTTTTAATTAAATAAGTTTCTATTACATTACACATAAGTCTGAAGTTGTTCATGGTAAATATTTACCCAACTTATTTTATGACAATTCCCACAATGTTCCTCTTTGTGACTCGTAAGTTCTGCAGTAAGAAGGATTTATTTGCAATTTTTGTTTTCTGAATGTTTATATTGTTTTATACAAACAACAATTAAAGAAAATTAAATACTCTTAGTGACAAGCATGGGCTTGGCTACCAAATTCTAAGAGCATGGAAAGAGAACTGCTCAGTGGTGAGTTTTGCATAGAGTGACTGAGTCTGCAGCAAGATGACTGTTCAGGTACAAATCTCAACCTGAGTATTCAGGCCCTTCTGATTTAGAGAATATTGTCCTTTCTAATTAGACAACCAAACCAAAAAAAAAAAAAAAAAACCCAACCCAAAACTAAGTTGTTCTAGGTTGTAACTCTGTAACTCTGTTAGCTATTAACATGCAACACCTTAACGAAAATTACTGTCAATATTTAGTATCTTTAGGAATTCAATATGTTCAGTTTTGCATCTAGAAACTCTGTCTATTGCTCCAGCACCTAAATTTCACAGTTTGCATGAACCTATTTTGTTTCTCTGCTGAGCTCCTTCATCAGGAGAAGTGCAGCACTGAAGCAGGTTAATGACTCTTCCCACATTATCTCCTCAGGAGTGTTATGTAGCAGAATATTTCCCATATTAGTGCACCGTGGCTGGTGTGACATTTAATGGAAATCAAATATCATTTCCTTTAGTGAAACTGACCTAAGAATTGTCTTCAGACCTCCAGGGGATGTAGAAAAAATTAATTCCAAATTTCAGAATATTTAAATTAGTGTAATCTCCGCTATTAAAGTAACCGTCAAGCTTTTAAGGGGAAGAACAAGACAGTAAGATTTTCAAGGCTACAAATTTGTGATTTATCATGTATGCTGTTTCAAAAGTGAATCTGAAGTATTCAAAAGATAAATTCAAAGATGATCTTTGCTTTCATGAGGTGAATGTGGGTAAGAACAGAATATTTCAATTGGAGAGTTAGTCTCATTTTTTGCCTTAGTTGTTAAGCACTGCTTTATTTTAGCTTACAGTTTCAGAAGGAGTGTTACCACCTTGTCCACCTTTTAAAGCAGGAGGTTGGGAAAATTACCATGTCCCCCAGAGAAGGTTCATAGGATTTTACCCTGCATCTTTAACAAACTAATGTTCCATTATATAATGATTTTTCTTCAAAAAAAGCAACATAATTTCTCCATCAGAAAAATTTGGTGTTGATTACAGAAACTAATTTTTTTCTAAGAATTAAAGATTAGAATCAGGTTAGATCTTTGAATTTTTTTTTTTTTTTTTTTTTTTTTTTCAGAATAAGCCCAAATTATTTGTCTTAGCATCTGAGCTTATTAAAAGGATGGTAAGTAATTCCAACCATCTGAACTGGCCACAGCATTCTTTCATCAACACCTTCAAATATTGTTTTCTCTTTGGTAAAATGTCAGCGCTGACACTTCCTCTGGAAACTGGTACTGGACCTGTCAGCCACTGGAATTGTATCCCTCTCCATTACCACCGTATTTTCCCAGGCAGCTATATATACTAAGTTTTTACTAGCTATATTTAGCAATGTTAAATGCTGGAGATTTTCCATTCCAGTTTTTAAAAAACAAAACACAACCCAGACAGGTTTAACATAGACCCCAGTAGCGGTGAGTACTCTCAGTGCCCAATAATAATAATAACACTTATCATTACTGTGCATATGTATGAAATATTTCAGATTGAAGAAAAAGTCTCAATGCAAAACAAAGACCTTAAGTTAGGAAATAGGAGCTGTGTCTCCCCAATGCTATGACCAGAGTCAAACATTACAGTCTATCAAAGCAGGGTGGTAAGGAGACATTTTAACAAAGATGACATTGCAAGAGATGCTTTTTTCCCCATCATATTCGACTCTAAAAATTCCTTCTTGGAAGAAAGCCCACTACTGAGACAGCAGTGTATTTAAAATACTGAAAAGCAGTAGTACCACAACGTATTGTAGTCCTGGTTCAAAAGAAATATTACTGTTAGTACCAGAAATATTACCTCCTTATTTCTTTGATTACTATGCTTGTAGCACACTGAAGCAGTTGAACCAGCCTTTCTTGATTTATTGTGTGTTTCACTGAAGGGAACATTTTACCTACTAAACCATATATTAAAAAAAAAAAAAACAAAACAAAAAAAAAAAAAAAACAAAAAAACAAGAAAAACAAACAAACAAAAAAAAAAAACCAGTAAAAAAACAGTAAGGAAACTTGTCAGAAATTCAACATAAATTCTTCCTACTAAAAAGAAAATTCAATAAGAGCACTGAAATATTATACTATACAGCAAGATCTCCATGTTCACTTAATATAGATAAGCCAATTAAATATTTACTGTTCCTGGCTTTCTGTTTATTACTAAGGCCTAACACAATGAAATCAGGTTTTAAATGACTGAATTTTATTCACCATGATAAAATTACTTTACCCCCCAAAAAAATCAAATACATTTTCAATTGTAAATTACTTTTATTTTTCCTATTTTTTTTCAATTATAAATTAATCACTTCAATGATTACAATTATAAGTGTGCTAAATTATTCTGGCAGAATAGGAATGTCCAAAGATCTCCAGTACTGTTACAAGGGTGAAAAATTCACCAGTTTCCCACAATGTGAATAGCAGATACATATTACAACTTAAGTGCCCTGTGGTAGTGAGAACAACAGATCCCACCTCTGTACTGTCTGAGGTAGCTCAGATTGGGATAATTTTATTCAAAATTTAGTCATGACTGCAGAAATTTCATCTGGCTCTACTTAGAGCAACTTTCCTCCAGAGTCCTGCACATGCAAGGGAATTAAAAAGTGGACCTGAGTAAAAAGTAATTATCTCCACTGAAGATAAACTTCCTTATTACAGAAGAAGGTTTGGTGGTTGTGTTGGTTAGTTAATAATTAGCTGTTTGCTTGTTCCCTGTCAGGCATCCAGACCTTCACAAGTCTCATTTTTAGGCTAAGCCTTCTTGATTCTTTTACTGAAAATATTGGCAACTCAGATCAAAGGTACCTGAGAGCTCAGTGCTGCAACTCTGAGCAAGCCTCCTTGGGGATCCACCAGCTTTGATACCCAGCTCCTACTGAAGTAGGGAAAAAAAATCTATATTTAAATCCAAAAATACTAGAATGTGCTGAATAATTTACTTTAGGAGCTTTAATTATTTCATGAGACCAATGAAAGAGAGGGTTAACTCCTTCATGATACTTAGCTCCCATATGCAATGTGGTAAAGATGACAATGAAAAGAAGATAATTCAGTATTAGTGTTGCTGTAAACATTTTGCCAAAGCACATGAGATTTTGTTACCCATGTGGGATCAAACTGAAGGGATTTTATAATTTTTCATTTATGTCACATGCACACTGAGGTACAGGTGACATCATACTCAATCTAATGCTATTTCACTTCCTGAATCAGCTTATATATTTTAAATCTTGTCTTGTGATTCAGAACTAAGGTAAAAAAAGTCATTTTTATCCAGTCCATTGCTATTATGGGGATGGGCCCTCTCGAGAGAATTTTTGCAAGTGGATTTGAAGGCAGTGACAGACCTGATGAGCAAAACAATGAGCTACGGTCAGACACCTTTCTCTGCCACAGAAACCCCAGGGAGAAGTGTCCACCCCCATGCCAGAAGTTGGACAATACCTGAATACAGCAGAAATCAGACAGCCCTTCAAAAGTCTTCACGATTATGAATTCATAAGTCAGCATCATCTTAACTGACACAACAAAAGTACTGCAAATTTCCAGCAATCAATTGTTTACATTTACTGCATAAGCAGATGACTTTTAATGGAAGTTTAACGGGTAACTAACCCTTACTGCCTTTCTAATTCTTTTGAATTTTTCTAAGCAAAAGGAGCTGGCAAGTCCTAACCACAGTTACAACATCCTTAGCAAAAATTGGGGCAAAAATGTACATTAGAACTTCACTCAGCAATCATGTATTTCAATTTCATGTTTTAACCATGAATTACTGCTGAAAGCAGACATGATGCAGAACTGAGGAAAGACAAAATTTGCATTCTTTATGCAGCAGTAAAATATACGAGTGCAATGAAATGCTCATTAAGATTTGGAGTGTATTGCCCCTAACTACAACAGAAAGGCTGCAAAGTAAATTTTACTGGGGGAATTTGCACAGAGTCCCTTTACAATCCTAGAGAGAATTAACAGAAATGTTTTTTAGGAAATATCCCTGGAAGTGTATAATTTATACAGTCTTCTGCATTTAAAAAATACGTGAAATCCCCACACTGTAGAAAATGCCCATTTTTCAATGAATTGACACTATGAAAAGGCACATAGGCACCACTGAAAGCCTGGAGTATGTGGGTACGTTCTGGGCTATTTGTGGCACTGCTGAGGTACCATCCTCCCTTTCTACATTTCAGAGTAAATGCAGAAAGGCAGAGTTTTAGTGAAAAAAAGGTGCATTTTAACAACTATTTAACATATGAAACAACTATTAAAGCATGCCAGTAGGGCGGGTCTGTCTTCTGCCTGCATCCAAAATCTGTGTTTTGCTTCAAAGCACAGCAATCTTTAAAAGTTCCTATGTCTTTGCATTTTTGTGTTCACACTTTTCATTGAAACATCAGCTAAATGCACACCTTACTCCTAAATATTCATGGCAGCCCTTTCTCAGGAGTGGGAGACGACTGCAGCCATGACTGTTTAATCACCAAAGGCAGCTCTCATCCCTGAACACCAGGAATAGCAGGTGTTAGAAAATAAAATAAACTGAGCACTGTGAAATACACACGAAGGGCTGGGGCTTGCAGTTACCGAGCACACACATAAACCCACTCACAAACTGAAGGACGCTGCACAGCTCTCACTGCCAACAAACTAAAGATGTTCCTTACGCAGCAACTCCAGTGGGAATCTCCACTCCAGTAACTTCCCAAAGGCACAAATGGATTTTGTCCCACTCAGCCTAAACTGCCCTGCACATACTGGAATACCAAGTAGCTCACCCTCTTTCTCTTTATCTGTCTTGGGGAAAATGTGACAAATTAGTGATTTATTATCTCATTGCTGGGTAGCTGGACCCTGACTCACAGAGCAGGATTACCAAGAAACCAAAGCTAGAACTAGCATTTAATAAAATAGTGCGCCTTTACTAATTGAAATTTAGGGAAAAAAATAGTTTCTTAGTAAGAGCTGAATTACATGGTAAGTCAGGGAGAAGAAAAAAAGTAATTATTTAGACCTAAATAGTCCAACTAGAGGATTTTTTTTTTAACTAACATCTAATTCTATACTACTGCCCATTACCACAAACATCTTCCATATATTCAAGCACTAGTAAAGTCCTATTTAAGGATTCCACTTTTCTAGATGACCTTATATGAAAAGCATAACTCACAAAACAATGGTCATTGAAGCAGAGGACAATAATAACTTTATAGCAAAACTGCAATGCAGTTACTGAGGAGCAACTCCACCAAACTGAGGACAGTTATTTCAGATTTGTGCCTTTTGACTCGAGCAAAACCTAGTTACATCCATTGTAATAGGTGACACAAGGATTTGGAGGCACTTTGCATTTTACTAACTTCAAAACCAAAATGTGTATGTGCTATCCACAATGTCATTTCAAACTGCATTTACCACTCAGTGGCAGGTATCTATCATTTCCAAAAATTTCAGGCATGCTTCCTATTCATTCTGCTTCCAGAAGTAGACTGCTAGCCTTCATCAAGTCAGCTTGTCACTGTGAACAAATGCAACTCGTCAATGTCAAAACTGTATAATAAGACAAGAAAGCAGAAAACTGCTTGAAACCTCTTTTTTATCCCTAAATAAACAGCTCCAGAATATTTATAAGTTCAGTATTTCTATTCATCTCATGTATTGATTTAAAATGACACACACCCACACAAAATACAGGTAATTATTTAAGCCAGAAGCTTCAGCCCACTAAACATCAGGCTTTTGGTTAAGGTACCCAAGTTATGGTCTCCTTTATATATATGAGACACAGACCTCAGACAGAGTTCAGAATTCCTCACTCAGCCTCTGGTGACACCTATTATGTGGGTTGTCCCACTAAAATCATAATGTTCTGAGAGTTACAATATTCCTAAATTCACACTGCTGCTGAAAGGTTGGAATGGGCTGATTTGGGGCCAGAGCAAAGAAGTTGCTTCTTGGGCTTATATAATGAACAAATCTACTATCTTTAATTTCTCATGTAGAAACATTGCTGCATAACTCACTATTTCTTGCTTAATATGGTTGATTACTGAGTTAGGGGCAAAAAAATCCCCAATCATTCAAAGCTAAATAAATATATAATCTCGAGGCCAGACTCACCTATTCAGACATCACCTCCAGAAGTGAATATGATTGGTTACACAGTGTCAGTTACAAAACTAGATTGAGGATTTTGCATTATGTCCTTTTGTGCAGCATTCACACACACATAGGAGCACCTTCCATGAGACACCAAACCCACATAAATCAAAGATGCAAGTGAAGTCTTTGGATTTGGGACAATCTCTCCCCTTAAACAGCAAAAATAAAAATCAGTATTTTATCAAGACTCACAGTGACGAAGCTAAAATGCCACAGCAGCAGTCATAGTCATTTTAAAATTTGTAAACATGTTTAAGTGACATACATATTTAAGAGCTTGGAAGGAAAAGAAAACCAAAACCTAACAGTTCGATATTTCAGGCACTTCAGTGACGGCTATGTGGGAATTCAAATCTTCTTAAGTTAAATAAAGTCTTATTCACAATTTTGTTTTCACTACAAAAAGGCTTAATGAGACAGCTTAACTCAGAGAAAATTATTTCAAATAGCATTCAAGCAAACAACCTGCTTAAACAGCATGCTTTTGCCTCTTTTGTAAAGCAGCAAACCAAAAACAGTCTCAGTACACATGGAAAAAGGCTTCTTTCCTTAATTTATGCATGAAGACCAGTTTGCAGAGTCAATTTTAGAACAAAAATCCAAGGATGCAGGTGCTACAGTGGTAATTGCAGATGATTTTGTTCTGGAAAATACATTATTTATACACACACATCCTCTCCCCAATCAAGTTAATGCTGCAATTCACTTTAAAAGTATTGAAACAACTGCTATTTCACTGGAGGAAACACCCAGATCCTCACTTACAAAGAATAATCAACATATAGCCTTTGGAAATCAGTAATTACTCTATTTTAGTCCAAAAATTACTTATTATGAGAGAATTTCACATTTCACTGCTAATCTGTATGAAAGTTTTCTGTTCCTTTACTTTTTCCTTGTATAAAAGATTCCATTTAAGGAAAGTTCTGCTTTCACCCAGGTCACTACTTGCAACAGGTCTGGGATGCAGTTATTTAGTCAGGTGTAGAGTCAGTATGGACTATCCCAGCACCAGATCACACATAACACAGTCCTGACTGTACTGAGGTGCTTGGGAGTCAAACCTTATTTTATTACAGGGAGTCAAATTGTTCTTGCATGAGGCTACCATTTCCTTGAGAAACACAAGCTTTGTTTAGTGTAGAATTCTCTCTGCTGGTTCACAAGTTTATTTTTGAGAAGGAGACCAATTTGTCATCTCCCCTCACCCACTTGGTTGATGATGGTGAGTGCAGCAAACTTAGTGGTGATACTTTGCTCTTGGTTCCTGAGAAGAAAGTGAGGTTTTTGCCTGAAACACCATCTCAAACCAATGATGAACTAGGTGACAACAGACAGGATACTCAGGGCACTTTAAATGTGGTCATCCCGGTATTAACCTATGCTTCACCTTGAGACAGCTTTTGGAGAAAATAACAGGATTTCATAAGCTCTGCACAGCACATTTTATAGATTTCTGGCAGGTCTCTGATTCAGTGTATTGAACAACTTGAGGCATCTGATCAGGTGTCCTTGAAAGGACACATTATTGACAGAAGAGTTCCAGAAGTGCTGGAGAGCTGTGCTTGTGTGATCAGCAGGGTGGGCAACCCCCACTGCCTCCTGTGTTATATTTACATGCATTCAACCAAAGAGAAGATTCATTATCACACACAATTAAGCTCCAAAGCAAGCGCTCACCATAAATATTAAGGAGACTTCAACTCCAGAGCATGATCAGCCCAGCAGCCTCCAAATCAAGAGTAACATGACTGTGATTACTGGATGAAATATGTTAACTGTCTTCTCAGGTGATGCCTTAAGCCACATCTATATTGATAAATGAAAAAAGTTTTCTGTCAACAGAATTAAAACACAGGCTCTCTGATTATCCATACTGCTGCATTCTTAGCTTACTCTCTAATTCAGTTTTGACAAGTCCAGTCCTCTCCTTGCAATACAAATCTGCCCCAAAGGGAATGGCCCTAAACAACGTGGGAATGATCAGCCCATGCCACTTAGCTTCTGACAGTATGGAAGAAACACAAAAAGCATCATGATAATGAGTAACTGGCAATAAAGAAATTTGGCATAAAGCTTTGAATAAAGCTTTCAAAACGTCAGCTCAATTCTCAGTGGCATCAAGCCTTTTCCAATTACCTTAGGTGGTCTAGTAAAAAGTATTATAAGCCTTTTTACACATATTCTTCCATACAGCTGTATAGCACCTTTCTTTTTGTTCCATTTTACCAAATATTTAGCATCTGTTGTATTTTATCTCACACAAATGTTTTTCTGGTTTTGAATAAGTTTTTATAATGTCCTTAATGCACTTTAATGGCATATTACTTATTCTTTAAAAATTCTTATCCATGCACATTCTGCATTTAACTTTGAATGCTCCAAGTTTAAACAGAATGAAGTTAATATGAAGTGCTGCACAAAACGTATGCATTTAACAAAATTAAGATTGTTAAATGAAATAAAATTAACATTGTAAAATTGCTCATGATAAAAGCTAATGAACATCAATGTAAACAAACATAAAGACAATTAGAACCTCTACTGCGTACCATCTTTCAAATTTCAAAGTTTTTGGATGGTTGACTAAAAACATTAATCAATAAGCCAAATTCCAAGATGATTCAGGAAGCAATGAAGACTTTGAGCTTTGCCAAATGATTTCATAACCCAACAATCCTGTTAGGAAAACCTCAGTGTGCATTTAGATTTATAAATAATCAATGGAGAGGAGCAGTAATTTTTGTAGGTACTGCCTTGGCTTACACACCACAAATTGAATTGAACAGCAGCAGCCCAAAAGCATCTCCTGGTATAGCCAAAGCTTTCTAATCAGGAAATGTTTATTTCCATTAAGAGTGAGACAGGAAATCCAGTTAGAGTCTGACTGTCAGCTCATAAGTTGTATACTTTCTTTGTTTAAAGCACACCTGTGCAGAAGCATCACTAGGCCACAGTAATTCAAATTCTGGACTAATTTTACATGTAACAGCAATCCTGTGGCCTGCAAGATGCACAGAAGTACTCTTACACATGTACAGTATTTCCTTTCATTTAAATGCAATTTTTCACTGTATATAACTCTATTAGCTTCTGTGGAGAACACTGACAAGCATTCACTCTGTATACAACTGTAGCAACAACTTCCTAAAATCATTCCACCTCAAGAAATGGGTTTGACTCTAAGATTCACATGCAACACTGTACTGCAGCACAGCTAAGATTGTTTACTCTGCCTTGGCTGTTATGAATTTAGCCTGTTCTACAGCACCATAACCCAAACACAGTTTCTCTTATGGGGCAACATCGAAATCTCCCCCAGTTCCCCCCATGGTGGGGCAGCAAAGATTAAACAAAGATGCAGACTTGCCTAAAGCTTCCCAACGTTTCCTGAATGGAGCACTGTGATGAATAAATGCAGAATTTCCTCTTTCAGCTCAGCCAATTTATTTTTAGAAGAGCAAAATCACCTCAGCAGAGCACTATTTTCAGTTCTGACTCTAAGGAGCTTCCTAAAGTCTATTTTGCAGAGTGAATAGACAAGATGTGCTACTGACCTAAAAAGCAAGATTAGGTGGCTGCTGTGAGCTGGATACCAATTTTAATAGGGTGATTGCTTTAGAATTTGTACCATTGCACTACTGACACTGCCAGCCTCAGATCTGTCAAGCCAACTTTCATTTAAATTGAGTTTACTATTTTATGACTATGCTTGGTGCGAAAACAAAACCAAAGAAGTGACCATTTGTTATCAAGTTTTATTTTCATTTCCAAGGATTTCTACTTTAAAAGATGAATACTTCAATGGATTGAAAATCAGTAGTTTAAGAAACTGAAACAAGGTCAGGTAGCAAGTACAAGCTCTGTAGCTGGCAAGAGTGCAAGTACATATTTGGCATTTTGCAGAACCTTCAGGCTTGGTTTGATTAGTTGTTAAAATTATGACTTGCCTACAGGGAGAATCACAATAATTGGTATAGGTCATAGATAATCAAAAGTGTCTCTCCCAGTGGGATGAAACCTATTAAAATCAGATATTTAAATCTCTTTACACTTGCATATTCACTTCACGTGCAAAATTATTTGTCCCAAATCTTAGTCTCCAAGGAAGACTACAGACATTTTTCACTGTTCTTTATTTTGTGCTAATTAACATTTTCAAGAGGCTTGAGAAAGATGAAGCTCAATATACCCCCAAAGAAATTACTCTTTTTGATGCCAGATTTTTGCTTTATCTTGTTGAAAGAATCAACTTTAAAGCTTTGAGTCTTTAGATTATCTCAGATAACATCTCAAAGGCTAATATATAAAAAACAGTATTAAATACAACCCATTCTTTCTATTGTGAAAACCTGAGCTTAAAAGGAATATTAATCAGATCAATTTTGATTACAGATTGTAAAGAAAGTGGCTTTGCTATTGAGACAGCTTTTGCACTTTTCCATAATAATAATTGTTATGACAAAGGAATCAGATTAAATCAAGCATCATTTTGTCCAGGAAAGTTAAAAATAAATAAATAAATAATTAAATAAATAAATAAATAAATAGAAAACCAGTAGGTAAATAACCAGCCAAGTTTTATGATGTAATGAAATTTATTTATGTAAAGTTAAAAAAGAACCATCAGTTCCTGATAAAACCCTATAAAAGTCAAATAGATATTTAGATGACTGACAGCATCTGCCTGAACTTGTGCAAAGCATTGGACACCACCCCACACATCTTTGTCTCTAAGCTGGAGAGACATGGATTTGCTGCATGTCCCACTTAGTGGGTAAGGAATTGTTTGGATGCTCACACTCAGCTGCAGTCAAAGGCTCCGTGTCCAGGTGGAGACAAGTGCCAGTGCCAGGGCTCCTCGGGGCTCCCACTGCGACTGTCACTGCTCACACAGTCCTTGGTGACATGGACAGGGGGACTGAGGGCACCCCAGCAACTCTGCCAGTGACAACCATGATTTTATGATCCTAAAGGAAAACAGCACTTAGTAGTATAAAGCTTTAGAAAATTAATTGTTATTCAACATAAAGGAGACCTTTAAGATATGACTTAGAGACTTACTGCTCAGATCACTGTGTTTATAGTGGTTTTGATTCAAAATAAAAAGCAAAAGTTCTCTTTTCAACAGCACAATTCAACAAGAGAACAGAAAGGAATTTTGAATGGCAGTTGCCCCTAGGGCATACATGTAGCCCTTGTCCTAAACCTCAAGTTTGAGCTTTAAAGCTTTAGCTTTCTGGCACCATTTTAATGACATATAACTCTCTGTTTGCCAGTCTTGCCATTAGTGATGGCACTTCAATCAGCTCCTTTGAATAATTATACAATATTTTTGCAGCTCTTCCGTGATTCACACAGCCATTCAGTCTCTGAGAATGCTTTGCTTTGATTCTCTTTCCTCAAAGTGCAGAAGTAATTCCTTTCCTGTAGCCCAGGATTTCCTTCATCCAGTAAATGAAAGTGTGTAAATGGAGAGCAGGAAGAAGGCAGAAACCACGGTTATTTGTCAGTTAAGTCAATGTACTAAAACAGATATCACTACCCTTGACAAATCACAGCTCATTCAGTGCAGTAGCACTACTGCTCCTAATAGTTTCACTGTTATTCATTATTTGAAATATACTCTGCATTTTCACATTCATGAAAATACTATAAGGAAGGTGTTAGATCTTTAAAAGATTTTATTCAGTAAAGGCTGAGCATGAATTCAGTCCCTGTGCAGAAAAGGATACATGAGAAAGCATTGAGCAATCACCATTCAACTGTTGCTAGTGATATAATTTTTCTTACCAGGTTATAGTGGCATACTGCATAATGAATGATTTCTGTTCTTGCCCAGGGAGTGTTCCTTTAGGTATCAATGTAAAGTTGGTTTTGGGCTGTGCAACAAATGGATTCATCTCCATCTTGGGAAAGTCCCCAAATCAGGGCAGGGCAGCAAAACGAGCACTCCAAAGGCACTTGGCACGAACAGAGATTATGCAGAGGCTGATTTACCTAACCCTTTAAATGAAGTCCTGGCTACTCACCATGACATCTATTAAAGCACTGCGTTGCCATGACTATGGGATTCATATTTAAAGGAATTGATGCTGACGTAGGCAGGGCCTGGAGCAGCAGAGTAGGACTGCAACCACATGTGTGTCTACAGAGGAATCCATCATTTGGTCTACAGATCAGTCCATCACCTGCCACTCCTCAAAGAGCAAAGGGGGTGACTGGACAGTGGGGACAAGATCATGCAGTCAGGCACCTCCAGTGGGACAGGGCAGCTGAGGACCACAGGGTTAAGAGCAGCACACTAGAGACCTCTGATGGAAGAGGTAAAATTTTGTTTTAATTATTCTACAGATTTCCTTTATTTTTTTTAAATGCCCTCTTTTTCTGTTAGTTTAGGGAACAGTGTTTGGTTCTCCACCCATCCCCTGTCAATTCCTAGTACAGAGTTTCAACATGTCATCTACTGTGGTAGTATGGAAAAGAAAGGAAAATTGCAACCTTTATTTATCAAACTTCTCTGTTAAGAGCCTTTAAGTCTTGACCCTGAAGACAGAACTAAGACAAACTGCTCACATTTCTGCACCAAAGCTCAATTCAGACACACTGAGAGCAAGAGGAACTTTCTGAGTAAACCTGATATTGGCAAGCAATGCGAAGTGAGATCAGAAATGAAGGAATAGAAGACTGTTGAAGATACACCCTCAACTCAGACACACTTATGATTTTTATTCAAATTTTAAGAGAATCCAAATATTTTAGAGAAAGCAGTTCTCCAGTTTCTGGACTGTACCTTAGTTACAGAACCATTAGTTAATGGTTGCTGTGGTGGAAGCCCTCACATTAAGGCAGCAGTATAATCAGTTGAGCAGAGCAGTATGTTTAGTGGTAGGAGAACATGTCCAATAATGCTCCTTACCAGGAATATCTAACATTATCTGTCATTGCCCTGAAAAGCTTACTGAGCAAAGCAATGCTTCAACAGACCCAAACCTTGTCGCAGTCAAAAATTAGAATAAAGTTGAAAAGATTGAAAGATTGCAGGGAGCCAGACTTCTGCATAATATTTTGCCATGATTTTTTTCAAGTGTTCCCTAAAAGATAACCACAGAAAACACGGTATCTGACATTGCTGGCAGCATCGAGTAACAATTTTTTTTTTCCTTTTTAGTTAGGATCTAACAACTCTTCATTCAAGGAATATTTCTCTTTTCTATAAAAAGACTTTAAAAATGTTTCTTACCCACTGACAGACTGAAAACATTGTCATGTACTGCAACAATCTACAAAGGTGAAAGTTTAGCATTACCAGACACTCCCTTATAGCACTCAGCTTGTCCTTAGTGGAACTTTGTAGAAAATGTTCCTTGCTGTTGTCGAACTCTGCTTCTAGTGAGCAGCCAAAAACCCCCAAACCAGAGCAGGCCATCCCACAAAATAAGTAGCAGTCTTTTCTGAAGGCTCTGATCCTGTTTCTCACAGCAAGCTATGGTTTTCTATCTGGGGCATGAAGGGATTTTATCCAACTGCTCAGTGGAGGATCCACTTTGTGAGCTGGATCCTGTCCCTCTATTGTCAAACACAGCCAACACACATCTGCTGCCACTCTCCAAACCCTTACAGCCACACCTGCTGCAAAGAGAAATGTTAGAAAGAAATAAGCCTACAGGAGAAAAAAAAATCCTTCAGTCTCATGGTTAATAGCAGCATTGGACATTGCATCAATACTTCCTCCTAAGCAAAAATAATGGGTCAAAAAACCCCAAAAATATCAGTGTTATAAAGAAAGATCAAAAATTCTTGCCAGTTCTGCTGTTAAGTCAATAAATCCCTGGCAGAGAGAAGCCCAGAGTGGACAGATAAAACAGCTTTCAGTCACCACATTTCTCCCCAAACGTCCAGTTACAAAGAGACATAACACTGACATGGTGTCAGGTCTTCATACCACGACATTAGTAATGCTTTCATCAACTCTGTTATAATCTAATGATGAAAATACTTCAAAATTGTGGTCTCTGAAAACAACTGAAACACCAATATTTCAAATTTGACATGATAGGAATGACGTAATTGGCTGTCAAAGAAATGCCTTATTGTGAAGGAAAGCCAACAGCCAAATAGAATAAATTCAGTGTAATGAGCACTGCAGAATTCCCCCCGATTTTTTATTACCCACATAAAGAAAGAAAGGATTGTACAAGTGAAATACAACCAACAAATGCACTAAGCGTGAAGTATTGAGATCACAGGAAAAAAATTATTAAGACACAAATGATTCTTTCAAAGAAGTTAGTCACAAAATTCCAAGAGTTCCTGATTTAGACACAAACATCACGCAAGATGTCTCACAATGTAACCACTCTGATACTGTATCCTTACATGTTTTTCAAATTCAACATCCCTGAAATTAAAAAAAAAAAACTAAAATTTTACATTTCAAGAAGAAAAAGCATCAAAACTCACCAAAAGAAAATTACAAATAGCCAAAGACTAAAATATTGTGAACTGAAACCCAGCTGAGAGAGTAAACAAACTACTTTAACAGCTGTGACTTTAAAAGCCTTTCTCCTACTTCATTATCTCCCCAAAAGCTGAAAGGAATAAACAACAGAGCTTTAAAAGAACAGCAGAAGGAAAAGTTTCCAAACATGGAGGTCACATCCAGAGCTTTGTAGAGGAACTTGGAGTATTTAAGACACACCTAAGTGCTTTGGAAAGAACGGGGAAGTGATAATATGCAGTGATGATACAAAATCATCCAGGGTAATAAACCCTAAAAAGAATTGCAAGAGGATTTTAAAACATTGAGAGACTGGGTGATAAAACGCCAACAGAAATTTAATGTAGATAAATACAAAACATTGTAAGTGGGGATAAAAAAATAGTATACACACGCAGAGTATTCAGCTCATGCTACTCAAGAATATCTCATGGATCTTCCTCTGGAACATCAGCACATCATCCAGAAGGCAGTTAAGATGACAACCAGACTGCCAAAAATTTTTAACAAAAGAATGCAGAAAAGGACAAAAAAAAAATAATTATTCCACTACATTAATTCCTGTTATTCCTGCATCCAGAACAGCGCATGTAGTTTTGCGTGTTCCATCTCAAGAACACAATAAAAGGGGAAAGCAACAAGGACCATCAGAAAGATAAAAAGGCTTCAAATACAGGGACAGTTCAAATCGAGTCAGACTCCTTAGCTGAGGAAACCTGCCAAGTGAAAAAAGGATGAATAGGAATGATTAGTCACTACTTCTCATAAAACAAGGCCTAATGGACACCAAGTGAATTTTTCAAGCAGCAGGTTTAGAACAAAAGAAATTCTTTTACACACACACATAAATAAATTATTGGATTGACTGCCAGAGCCAACGATGAAGATGCATTTAAAACCTGATTACACATATTGCAAGGTGATTAACACAAGAGCTGAATGCAACCTCCTCCAGTGTATCAAGCCCTGGACTGCACCCTCTCAAAGGCTGTGTGATATTCTGTGTTCTGACTGCTTTTTTTCAGGAAACCCTTTCTAACCTTTGAACCTTCCACCATACAATTCCAAGTACGGTCTCTCCACAGCCAAATCAGCACAGCTGGAGGAGCAGCAGTGCCCAGGGCTCAGCACACAGCTGGAAGATCTGCACAGCTCTGAGAGCCTTTGTCGTGCACCCAAACCAACCCAGGCACGGCTCCTTTCCGACGGTCCCACCCTGGTACCCATGTCCCCCCAGGGAACAGGGAGTGCCCAGCTCCCAGGGATGCCTGTCCCTGGCTGGACAGCCCAGGCTGGAGCACAGACAGGGGTGACCCGAGGTGTGGCACCTGGACGAGCCGTGCTGTGACTGCACGGGGACGGCGCTCACCGAGGGAACGCCCTGGGATCCCAGCCCTGCTGCTCAGCAACGCCAGGTGCATTTTCTACACACTGTCATTTCACACTGGTGACTTTTTTAAGAGAAGTTTGTCTTTAAAATACCAAGGCTGTTTGTGGTCTTAAGACAAAAGATAACGTTCTTAGAATAATGAGCAATTATAAAAATACTCTCTCCACACAGTCACAATACTTAAAACTTTTGCTTTTCAGTATTTTCTCTTCCATAAATGCAAAAAAAAACCAAAAAAAAAAAAAGCCCTCACATAGCCTCATTTATTCATTAGCTACACATTATATCATTACATTCTACTGTTCAAAGTTTATTGTTGAATTGTATTTCACTAATAAGACATAATTCCACTTCCTCTGAAATTTGCTTCCTTTAACTTCATAAAAAGACTTTTTTTTCCCCTTTAGGGTATTTCAATCCATTTAACCATAATTAGCCTCCAAAATAAATTTTAAGTATCAGATACATGCTGAAGGAAACCAAAGGTACTTTACAAGGCAAAAATCACATCTGGAAACTGCACAGAAAACAAGCCCTTCCCTTCTCATTATTTTACAGAATGTGTTCAAATACATTTTCAGAGTCACAGACATACACAATAAAAATTAAATGACTGTATATAAAACAGTATAGTTTTGTGCCTAGGAAGCAGAGATTACTCTTTTATGCAGTACCTGCTAAAAGCTGCTATCCTGAATAAGATTGATGTTTTTAACCTTTCAAGAGACCTAAATGATAAATTTGGTCAAAGACAAGATAGGACATTTGTTCTAGGAAGTATTTCCAAATCCTAATATTAATATGTTATTGATAAACATATATGTCAGTTTTCAATGCTTTTAAATAAAAACCAATAAATTCTAGGCTAAGCATACCAGAGAGTCAATAAACCTCGCAATTAAAATAGGATGATTGCACACAGTTCTAATAAATTAGAATACTGTTACCTGCTTTGGCAAATTTACAAAGCAGCTTATTTTAATTTCTAGGGTTTTCTCCCCAATATTCTTATTTTGCAATTCAGCGAGCACTACTGCCATCTCCTGATGCTCAGCTGTATATAACAAAAGACATTTTTACATTTTGTAGGACCACGAAAGCTCTGTAGAACGCAATGTTCAACGACTCAGCCATTTGCCGTCAGCTTTTTGGCATATGTTTTTGTAATATGTTGACTTTATTCCTGTAATTCTAGGAGGTTTTATTTCTCTATAATGTAATTCCTTTCCATCTCCTATTCTTCACATCAATAACACTAAGAGCAACCAAATGACATAACAGGGTTTTATGTTCACAAGAAGTCATTTTACTACAAACACTCCTCTGTCTGGGGTCGACTTGAAACACACCACCTCTGGTCCTGAAAACCCCACTAAGGTCTCTCATCTAGACATGAGCAACATTCAGGAGCTTCCTAAGCATTATGAATATTCCATTTTGCACTGTTGCAGGCATAAAAGTTCTAAATTAAAAAAAAAAAAAAAAAAAAAATTATCCAGAAGCAGAAGCAGCAAGATGTTCTTTAGAGCTGAAATCTTAAAGGTCACCAAGTTTCTAATCCTGATCACAGATTTGCAGTCCCAATTCACTTCATCTATTTTCCAGTTTCTCCTCCAGCATGTCAAGTAAATTATGTACTCAGGAAAGCAGGGAGAATGCAGAAGAAGGAAAAAGACACTTCAGTGGCTGGGAGAGTGGTGAGTGTGCATAACCAGGATTCAGGTCATTGCTTCAACAGAAATAGAGTTACACTAAGCAGGGACACTCCTGTAGGAGAGATTTATTACCTTCTCTGATTCCTACCCATCTGACCTGTCAGCTGGTTGGAAAATGCAGGGGAATCTCACATTTTAACCAGGAAACAGCCAAGGACCAAAAAACCTTTTTGACAAAAGTAAACAAGACCCTTTCAACATAACCTCAATTTTAACAAACTGATATATTCCAAGAAGTATCTAATTATAAAATTTCCAACCAGTTCTCAAAATAGAGACACGGGTCTGAACAAGGAAAAAATAAAAACTAAGGAAGCATTAAAAAAAGTTCTGGATAGAATCACACCAATGAACAACTCTCCCTGTCTGGCAACCAGTACAGTAAAGGATGAGCTGTCCCAGGGAACTGAAAACACTGGAAGAGTGGGGAGGAAAGAGGAGTGCCTAATGAACAGAAAAGACCATCAGCACTAAGCACTGTCCTCAGCAGAAGGCAATTGCATCTACCTTCCTTCCTTAGCCAATATTAACCAAGTACTGGGTTGGTACAACAGCAAGGCTTTTAAAAAGATTTCTTCTGTGGAGTGAGATTTCACCCAAGCAGTGGAAACACTTCATTTACCCACACAGACCACATCACAAAATCATATTAATGCAATATACAATAATATATATTCAATAGTCTGGAGCCAAGAGGCTGCCCAGTGCCAACTCTCAATCTAAACAGACCTTTTTAATATATTAGAAATATGTAATATACTTCTACCTTCAGCACAGCTATTCATGGAGAACTTATGTTTTTAATAAATTAAATAGCAAAAAATGTCAATCACAATATATTTGTAAATTAGGGGAAAAACAACCAAAAAAACAACCAACAAAGAACGCCCACACATTTAGAGACAAGATGTATCAGGATCTACAAGCTGGACAAGTGCAACACTGAAGTCGCAATTTTATTCCGTATCTCCAGCCTGATTTTTTGGCACAAACCCATATTTTCTACTTTACTGCTGGCTGATATCCATGTTGAGGTTTTTCTATTAACACAGACTATTTCCCCTAGCATTTCAGAAGGCCGGATTCAATTTCTCTCTGGGAATTTAAGCAGAAAAAAGGATTGCTCTACAGTCTTATAAAATTTCGAAGCTAGTTTCAGATAGCTGTTTCATCATTATCTTTTTGTTCTCCTTTCTTTGAATTTCACCACTGCAGTTTCTTATCCTCCTCCATGACTAAACTGTTCCATTTCCTCCCATTGTCTTATAATTGGCAAACACATTCACCATCTTACAGGATCCTATCTCAGCCATGTCACACTGATAGTAAGAGCCCCTAGCAACCACCTTGGGTTTGTGTTTCAGAAAGAGAAAAAACAAAGGTACTGTAGAAAAAACAAAGGTACTGCATTAGCCAAAGTTCCTACACAACACTGAAAGTCCAATTCTGTTCTTTTCCTGAGGTGAGTCTTTCCTTACAGTTAACCAAGCAAGAAAACAGACATCAGAACAGGATTTTTTTTTTTTTTTTTTTTGGCTGTTGCAACACTCCCTAGCACCTAATCCTGAATCCTGTTGGTGCAGACAAAGCAGCCTGCTCCCTTGCAGCCAGGTTGGAAAAAAAATAAGGTTACATTAGAACAATATTTTGTTCTTACAGAAGCAACAAGGATCCATAAAAATCATCAAACATAAGATGGACTGATCATTTCCATGCAAAGATGGATAAGCATCCCTTGTCACCTTACAGCATGTTAAAAATGTCACACAATGACTGTTGTGTGTGAGGTTTCTAGAGCTGGCACAAATGCTAGAGAGATTTTGTAGGGCATTCACATACAGAAAATTAACACGGAGAGTGGTATAATTGCATTACCATCCCCTAAATGCTATGTATTATTAGACTAAAAATGTGTTTCTGTAAATAAAAACTGGCTTTCATGATGATTACAGGATACAGTTTAAATAGCTATAGAATCAATATTTTGTATTGTTTTGGTGTTAAAAGGTGTTAATTTAGGAGAAGTCCCTTCTTGTAATCTTTAAAGGCATCACAGAGATGATGCACCAGGAGTTTTTAAAAAAATAACTTTTGTCCAGTGATGACAACCTAATTCCTCTTACAAATTCATCAACCTAAATAATATTTTTTATCACTTTTGAGGTGTAGCTTTCATACAAATGTGTGTATATAGGAGTCTCTCATCAATGATAGTCAACACTGATACCCTCAATTAAAATTCCATTCACGTACAAGTAGCCAAGCCTTTCCACCTTCCATCTATATCTCATGACAGGAAAAAAGCAACCCTTCCTGGAAGTTTCCATGAGGACACAGTGAAGCAACACACACAGTGCCTGCCTGACACTCCTCACAGGAAGAAGGGGTGAAGAGCCACACCTCACACCCATGGGCAGGTGCTGACTGCAGAGCAGGCACGGCTGTCTGCTGCCTCTGGGACCTGCTCAGGGCCTTCCTTCTAAAGGAATTAACAACTTGCACGGAGTTAAGCCATTCCCTTTGCATTCACTGGGTCTCTGGGTGCTGTCTGTAAAGAGGTGACAGTGAACTGAAGAGCAACACTGCCCTACACAAACACACACTTCAATGAAACAGCACATTGAGGCAAGAAGCAAGCAGCTTCATTAATTCCATTGGGTCTTCTTCTTTGACAAAATGAGAAACAGGTTGAATTTCAAAGTCAATACTATTGAACCTGATTTGATACTAATCCCCCCAAAAGCATAAATTATATAAAAAAACAAATTTCTCAATGATAACTTCATAGTTCATATCCTTCCTGTCTTTCATTCTTTGTAAGAAATGCTCTCATGTTATTTACACCAGGCTGAATTCAATTATTTACTATTATTCACAAGGGTACTTCTCTTTCCAGCCACAGGATTCATTTCTGTGGCAAATTAGTCAAGCGATAATTTCTCATTATTGCAACTGGGCTCTTCCCCTCACTGCTACAAACTAAACAGGCTTTGTCTTTCTAAAGAAGGATAAAATACATACAGCACTGCATGGTTGTGAGCTACCAAGCATCTACAGGATTCTCAAGGGCTTAGATATTTGGTGGATTGTTGAAATGTTGTAACATCAGATTCATAAGTTTAAAATTAAGTAAAACTTCCACAAATACATTTTCCCTCTCTTTAGAGATGTTGCTACTATCAGAAACAAAGATTAGTGATAATGACTGTCTTATTCATCTTTTGGAGATATTTTCCCTTAATAGTTTCAATCTCTCTTAAAATGACATTTACACAACAGAAATTGAACTGAATGTCGGTGTTTGACAAGCAAGCATAAAGGCATTGAGACAATAAATACTAAGTTGTCACTCAGTACTGGATTTCCTGTGCATGTGATTTGGATTACCACACATTCCCCAAAAGATTGGCCATGCCCAGATCTGACTTCCACAGGGAAAACTGGTCAAATGTGTATTTCACCCCTTTAGAATAAAATCGGACAAAACAATTGGTACATTTGATCTTATCAAAACCAAAGAACCAAACCCTCAAATGAATCCCATCTCTTGATGAAAAGCTCAGTACAACTGCAGGGTCTTAAAACCCAGGCTGCTCTTTTCTTAGTAAACTTCACATCAGCCTTCCCTGCCCTCACCATAATCAGACATGAAAACTACACCTTATTTTCTACACAACAGCTGTAAGTAGTTTCCAAATGACTGAACACATTTCTCTTCCTCGTCTGCACAGGTGAGATCTTGCTGCAGCAAACCTCAAACCCCACAAATATTGACAATCCTGCCCGGACTGAGGGCATGTCACTCTTCCAGTGCCTTAGCAAATTAATTTACCACCACTAAGGCCCACCCCAGGCAGCTACGATTTTTTTCCCTCTTTTGACAAAACCAGTGTCAAACAGACAGAAGCAACCCAATTTCATATCTTTTTTTCCCTATCTTATGAATCTTACATGTCATCTTTATCTGTCTGAGAATTTATGAGTACTATTGCATACTATAAAAATTATTTCATCCAGTTTAAGAAGACACTACCTTATGGTTTAGTTTGATTTTGGGGTTTTCTTGAGGGGATGGAGCAGGTGACTGTGTTTGTTTTTCAGGAGGAGTGGTATTGTGGGTTTTGTTTCGGTTTAATTTTTTTTTTAAGGTTGTCCTGTCCTGCTTCATTTTTGTAGATCATAGCTGCAAACCAACAGTGCCATCCACTGTCTCTCAGAATAATATTGCTCAATGGATTTTTCCCATCATTAAATAAAATAAGATGCTCTATTTTAGAGTCTGAGTGCCAACAGGGGACATGCAAGAGCTTGAAGCTTCTAAACAAAAAAAAAAAGCCAAATTATAAAAGAAATTTGCTTCAAAGGTAATAAAAACTGACTTAATTCTACAGAAAACTTCATGAGCAATTCAGGTTTTTTCTCCTATGACTGTAGCATTTTATTCAAATACACTAAATATGACTGATTTTTAAAAGGGCTGTATTCTGACTTCACATCTGAACAGCAAATGGGGCAGTTGTGTAACTGCACTGAACTGTTGTCAGCATCAGCAGTGCTGGAACTTGTGTTTCCTTCAGAGGGGTGAAGCTGCCTGGTGGGATCAGGGAAGCTGGGCACAGCACCTGCAGGTGGTTTTCAGTCATTTCTCCATTTATCTAACTGACACTGTTGGATATACAGGTCTTCTATGGGTAATTTTATTGATCAAAGAAGGAAACAACAAAAATTAGTCATTAGAATAAAACATATTCATAACGGAAGAAGAAAAACTCAAGTAGGTTAATAAGAGGCAGGATGCAACCAGAGGTAGCACTTTTGGTACCATCAAGTTTTCTATTTGTTTGAGGGATTCCAGCACTCGTGTCATTCTGGGGAGGCTTGAGGAGGTATGGATGGATCACACTGCCCATGTAGTAAGTATATTCCAATGCAAACTAGGAGTAAATGTAAATTAATATTAGTACCATAGAAGTACATAGACAAAGCAGCATCACAACCATCACATTTTAGACAATTACCAACAAATGTGGTAATTCAGCTTCTGTAAAACTTTAGGTTTATGAGGTTTTAGGTGTTTGTGCTAGCACAGAACTTCTCAAATATAATTCAGTGAGGTCAAGAAGTGTGTGTCAAAAGTGGCTAAGGTAACACCTGCTGTATTTTTATGGATATTCATTACAAATAGGATTTTTGTGCAATACTCAAAACATTTTCTTGATACATCTTGGTACATCACCATCAATACCAGCTGATAATAAAATCAGTCTTGGACAGAACACTTGATTTTTTATTTATTTGTTTTAACCAGATTTCAATTCCCTGGTGCAATTATGGAACTTGAAATGTAATTCTCTTTAGAACTGCAAAGAAATTAGACCACAGAAACCCTGTTAAGGGTAAAGCATGATAAAAAGAAACAGCTTCAAAGACCTCTTTTATATTGCTGTTGCCTCATGTCATGTTATATTCTAAGCCTGAGCAGTGTTTATGTCTGTGAAAGGGCAATAAGAAAAAATCAGAAAGGAAAGACATCAGTGTAGCTTAGCATTTCAAATAGCCACTGAAAAACATTTGCTACTGTCCTAGTGCAATTTAACATTCTACATTGGGATGTGCCTTTGAAATGCAACAGTGACTTCCAGGGTGTTGACAGAATCATCAGTAATTCCCATTTAGGCAAACGCTGTAAGGGGACAGTAAGATCCTGGTCTTTATTCTGATGACACAGCGTGTGATGGAAATTTTCCTTTACATTACTGTTACAAAAACTGTGTCTTATTTTCAACATTTCACATAACCAAAAACACTAAGAAAAGTCCAGGGGAAAACATCCCACGATTAGGATGGAGTCAGTAGACACATCTTTCCTGACTGAGCATTTCCAGCTTAGGGAATGAAGGATGGCTCTGGATGGCTGAATTTGTTTGCAGCCATCCTAAATTGCTCTTAAGCAGGAACAATTAATATCAGCCTTGTTCTGTCCTTCTGTATCTTGTTTATTACTCTCTGAATCAGCAGAAAGGGAAGATAAACATCTGGAACATCCTGATTCCACTTAATCAGTACAGCTTCAAAAACTTTTAATGTACCTAAACCAGAAAGCATAATGCAGAGGGAGACTAGCAAGTTTGTATCACCTTAAAACTGAAATTTGTCTCCATGACTATCTTCAATAACCATTGATGCCTTTTAAACTTATGTTGGAGAAATGTTTTAAGACTTCAGTCTTGTCTGCCTGTTTTTTAAAAATCCAGACTATAAATTTAAATGCAAATCATCAGTAAATAATTAATCTCAAAATGTCATGCTTCTAAATTTACAATGAGGAAGTATTTAGTAAAATCCATTTCTGAGACTCTCCTACAACATCTGATCCTTATGCAGATCATCTCCAGTTTTAATAGGTGTTTCCAAGAAAATCTTGAAAAAAGAGAACATACACAAGCATAGATTGTCTGAATACAAATCAGTCATTTCATAAAACTATGTACAATAACTGTCCAATTTTAAGCTTATTACATGCATTACATGAAGTCAAGAAAATAAGTAGGTTATGACAAAAGCCTGTATTGATAACTAACAATGGAGCTGCAATACCTGCATCAGTTGTGGAGGAAAACTCCTAGAGAAAGTTGGATATAACCAACTGGGACTGCAGTGCTGGAGCTGAAGTGAGGTAGGATGTGGAATACCCAAAACTACAGAACAAGTCCCCAGTGCAGCCTGAAGGAATTCTGCTGGGCCCCATGATGGAATCTATGATCCTCTTTCAAAGATTTGTTCTTTCCACAGTCAAACTGCTCAGAGGAATTAACCCATTTGGAGAAAGTTAGTTTGAAAGTGGACATGTTACAGTCAGCACCCCAACTTTCAGGAGCATCCCATTCCCAGTACTGGAATTACAGATGGCCACAGATCTGGACAAAATGCTTTGTTTATACCATGCTTCAGATAATAAACTGTCAACTCCAATCTGTTTCTGTAGGGCTTGCACAATGCAGCTGAAGGTGAACTGCAGCTCCTGTACTGCTCTGGCTTTGAGTTTCAGGAACTCCTGTAAAACTACTGTGACCATCCCTCCACAGGCAAATATTTCTTGAAAACAGCTCCCTGTTAATACTGCAGTGCAAAGAAAATCACAAATTACAAAGCTTTATATTTGGGTTCAGAATTAAAATTAAAACCAGAAGCAAATACCTCAATGACCACCCCACCATTTCCTTGCCATCATCAGTTGCTGCAAACGTAAGAAGAACACAAAGTTGTTTTTGCTCTCAATCTCTCTCAGAGCTTCCCACCTCACCTGAAAGAACTGATGCCAAGATGAAGGACTGGACCACCTCCATTACAAGCACAGTAAACCATACCTGCACTTCCAGCTGAACACCTTCAGTGTTCAGTGCAAAGCCAGCCAGGTCAGACAGAATCATGAACAATAAGGAAAAGAATAAAGGAAAAATATTCTTGTATGAGACTCCTAAACTCTCACCTACAACACAACATGAGCAATACTTGACATGCCAAAAGTTAGAATTTCAATTACATTTCTCATATGAAAAATTGTAACAAAATATTAGCTCAGGCAATCAAAATCAAAGTCAATATTCAGCTATAGAGACAGTAACAACATTACAGTCTGTTGATGTAATTTAAAGTTGTCTATGCAGTTACCAGCACATCCTGTTCTATTATTCTTTGGAGTTTTCATCTCTGTTTTCAGATAGTCCTTGCTTTTATGTAATAAAACCTACTATTATTAAATCCCTGCTCACCTACAGGAAATTCTAAGAGGTAAAGAAAACATAAAAACAAGAAAGCAAAACCAAAATAATAAATGAGATAAATCATTTAACTTTCTGCACCTCAGTTTTCATGAGAACATTTGGAAGAATGAAGGCTCACAAACTAACAGCTCTAATAACTGCAGACTACAAAGATACACTGCCTGCAACTCTATGCTGAATTTGCATCTAATACAGTAATACAGGAATGTTACCTGGAAAGAAATTGTGTTTATTTGTGTATAATACTCTCACTTCACTTTTACACGTAAACACAGAAGATTATCTACACCTACCTACAGGACAGCTGGGTTCCAGCCCCTGCTGTTGACAGGGGATTTGCTGGACTCTCCTGTCTGGTGCCTTTTTGCAGATATGTTCAATCAATTATAGAGCACACACGGCAATGGGAATACCTAAAAAATGCTATGTATCCAAACACCCTCACGAAGATATTGACCAGACTATCATAAAAAAAAAAGTATATTAGGCTAAGTTAAGATCATCTTGTTTTTATTTTGGTTTAGAATACTCATAGTTGAGTGTTCTCTACTGCCTACTAAACACCCCTCATCATCTTTCCACACATTTCTCTAGATCTTATTTAACAACCTGTTAAAACCATTGCATCTAAAATGAGTTTCCATCCCAAAAGCAGCTCTGTTACCCAGTAATGTCATATTGCCAGTTACATATTCAATTGGGTTTAAGTCCTATGATTTTACTGTATTTGGTTTAACTGCAGAAACCATAGCTCTTGACTGGAAAATCTTGATTCCTCCTGGAAGTCTGATTTACAATATGTAACTGATGTGTTCTTTACTTTTTATTTATAGCAAAAAAAACGCCAAAAAACTCAGATCTTCAAGACATTCACGTTTGCATTGGCAGTGAGCAAATGACTCACATCATGTGCACATTACACGTTAGAGAAATTCATGCTGCAGAAATGCAGGAGTGTTATAGCTGGTGATAGACATGGCTGCCATGGTTATAAAGGACCTCCACACAAACCCTAAAATATTGTAAATAACCTACTCATAAGCCCTAAAATAGTTACGGCAGTTTAAATAGAAACTATAACTTTTCAGGACTATTTTATTTTTATTTACTGATATTTTAATTACTGCCTTCATAAAACATAGCACTGCAAATAGCAGAAACCTTTCCAATTTTTTCTCTGTAGAAATTCAGATTCTACTCTGTTTACTGGGGAGGCAGAAAGGATGGGTACCAAAGAGTTAACCACCTTTCAGCAGTTGCTAGGTAACATCCTCTGCCATCCCTGCATCCCTATCCCAGGGTGTTCAACAAAGTCTACCAAAAATCACTAGTGCTTCATCTTAAATTCCATTACTTGAGTACATATCCCTCTCTTCTCTTTTCCAACTTTCCCCCCAACAACAGAATTGAAGGAGGACAAGTATCATCCTGGAGTGATACTAATTCTCCTGATTTAATCTCTGTTTCAGCCCTGCTGGTTCTGCCCTTTGCTGGCACGTGCAGCTGCAGCCCTGCCTGGTTGGCCTGGCTGCAGTGGCAGCTGTGCTGAGCTCCTGGGAGCAGCAGCTGCACCAGGAGGCTCCAAAATGCACAACACAAAATAACCTGTTGCCCTTCTCCTCTCCATTGAGTCACAATTCCCACCTATTTTCCTTAGCATGCTCACACCCAATAGAAAATTAAGTTTGATAAAAAGATATTGTGGCTGGTCAACAGCTCCACAGAAAAGCCAACAGCAAGAAGTAGAAAGGACCCATCCCTGGGGACATCCCATTAACTTCTAAAGGATTCAGCTCTGCTTTGGTTTGCCTTTTTTAACTTGTAGAAAAAATAGAATTAGATAGAGGCTGGGCATGGAGTGTACTGACAGAAGACGTTTATTTTTGAACAAATTTATTTAGTTCTTTATTATTAGATGTTCCAAATATTTTTGTTTAATGAAATACTAACAATTTAAGTCCAATTCTTTAATAAAATGGCCATTCATTGAAAAATAGAAGGTTAAGTAAAAGATACTATAATTAGATGAGGAAACTGAAAAAAATAGTAAACCAGTTTAAAATATAGTAAAAATAATCGTAGAGACTGATAAAGAAATGAACACCACCATTTCATGTGGGCTTTCATGATTTCCCTCTTCCTTTAACAAGTCTTTCTGCTTTAATCCCTTTATCTTTATTGTTAGCAGATGCTGACTGAAGGGGATTGTTCCCCACATTCTAATTAAACCATTTTTTAATTCCTGCTCTGAAGGCATAAAAGCTTGAGGAACCAAATGATTACTGACTGGTACAGAGGTTCAAATCGATACAGCCCAATTGATTCATCATGTTGTTTTATAATCCAAATGGAATGCTCATTACAGATTACAGGGCAAATAAAACAGCCAGTATGTTACTGTCAGTCTGCAAGAACAACACCACTAAGTACTGCTGCTCTCATCAGAGCAAGGGCTTGGTGTTTGAGGGCTTGTTTGTGTGCTCATGGTTTCAAAATACTCCACACAAGTATGAACTAAAAGCTTCTCTACTGAAGAATGTCTTGGTAATATCTTTTGATTTACTCAGAACTTCTAAAATGATATCCACTGGGTTTTGTTATTAAGGGGTTTTTGTGCAGAATGTGAGTCTGTGGATGGCTGAGGGCAGCAAAAGGAGCCTGAGCTGGGTTCAAGGGTGCTTCTCCCCCCAGGGACACTTGGTGCCACAGAGGAGCTCAGGGTGTATCTCAGAGCATGTGGTCTCAGCTTTAGGGCTGAATTTCCAGTTCTCTCCCTCCATCCATCCTCTCCCCACTGCCATTTTCTTCCTCATCCTGTAACAGCCTTGGTTTCCCCTCTCCATCCCAGAACACAACCTCTTTTACCTCCAGCACACTCAGCAGCTGAGAGGGTGATTTTACACCTTGCATGGCTAAAAACAGGGTATATAAACTTTTATTGAGTTTCATTTCCTTGAAGTCACAACCAACTCTACCTACCTTAAAGGCAGCTGAGATGCACCTAAAATTCCACATTGTAACAGGTATGTTACCCGTGGGGACACAGAGAGTACTTCAGGGAATGTCATGTTAAGTTTCAGAGCATTACAGAGTTCCATGAGATTCTCAAAGGGAGAGATAAAAATAAAATACAGAAGCTGGAGTGAACCTTCTATGCTATTGCTCACACGTTTTCACAGTGACAGCTGGCTCAGCTCCAGGAGGGAAAGAAATGCCTACTTGCTTCCTCTCTTCTGACATTTCATTCAGTCAGCACTGCCATGCACTCAGGAAAATTAGGGCAAGCTTTGGGAGGCAGGGAAGAGGATGGTGCTTGGGTCTCAGGGTAGCCCCAGCTCACATCCCATACCAGGCATCAGATCTTTGTGCTCCTTCACCTCCTCAAGGATCAGCCAGGGCTCCAGGTCAGTCCCAGTCATTCCCAAGAGGAAGAAGTCTCACATGGGTTTTGTTTGTTTGTTTTGGGATTGGGGTTTTTTTTGAAGCAGGATCCTGTTCTTCAGCCAAGAAGAGCTGTCAGCTGCACACAGGGTGGAGGGAGGAAGGGAACAGCCACTTGTCCCTCCCCAGACTGACCAGGGTTTTGGTAAAGGGAGGCAGGTGGGCTGGAGGGAGCAAGGACCCTAATTAACAATAGCTCCCAAATAGCAGGTGTTATAAATCATTCCAAGACAAAAGCAAAACCTTTAATTGGTATAGGGAAATCCTCATTTTTAATCTCATGCTCTTCAATAATTTCAGAAGGACACTCAAGACAGAAATAGTCATGCTAGTCCTAACTCCAAAACATAAATGCAGCTGAAAACCAACTAAATACGAATTTGAAATGATAGACCCCCCAAGAAGAGTCACAGTTTTAACTTATGAAGTGGTGATTTTGTCTGTCATTTTTTTGAGAACTATGCTGGTTTTTTTGGGCACCGTCAAACAGATCATTGGCCTAAAATGTTTGCAGCTCAGGGAACCAAACAGGAAGATGGATAGCAGGAAACAGCATTAGAGTAGTTTAGCCATTTTTTCCCCTCTATATTATATTAGAACAAAATATCCTAGTCAGGCTAGAAGTCTCCTTTTTTGCAGAATTAAATAAAATTAGCAAAGACATATATTTTAACTCTACCACTATATAACAATTATTTTCCCCATGGAAAATAAAAACAATCATATTCAGCTTAGTATTTAGTGATAGTTGCCTGAATTTAAAATACATCTGGGTGTATACTATACATAAATGTATATGTATGGACATATTTTGCAGGTATTTGTGTTAAGTCCCAATAGTGATTTGCCAAGCTGATCATTATTAATTAACTAACTTCTAACATGACAACTATAAAAGTCACTTTCTTCTGGGTAAGACAGACTGGTTAAATAATCTCTCCAACCCTGAACTACAGTATTTACTGTAATGTCCCATTCCCCTTTAAAGTCTCTATCTATTCAGAAAAAGTTGCAATGAATAAAAGCAAAAAATGCTTCAGCAATCAATTTAGGAGGCAGATCAACTAAACATATTCTTAAACTCATGTTTCTATGGGTGATAATTTATTCTTTGCTTTCAAATGCTTAGAAATAGGTACTGTTTCTCAGAACATGTTGATCACTCCATTTTGAAAAATTCATAGCTGGTAGAAAATGAAGGAAACTCAGTTTAGAGTTTCAGAAGCTGATGCTTTTGTATTTAAATATAAAGGACACTTAGTAGTTTGAGGCTTTAGATTGTCTGAATTTTTAGATTTTTTTTTCCTCATAAGCGATCCTGCTGACCTTAAATATCAGCATGCACAAAATTTCTGCATTAAAGACACACAGTTTTAAAAAATATCTAAAAAGGAAAACACATAAAGACTTATGTTTATGCTGATGAGCAAAAATATGAGCTGAAGGCAGCAAAGCACAGCACCCAACTTAATGGACAGGCTAGGAAAAAAGATGCTGTAGAAAGGAAGGAGGCATTTAAATCACATACACGTCATGAACCAGTTGTACAAGGGAAGGAAAATGGGAATGTGAGAGTTACAGGGTCAGCTGAGAGCCTGCAGTACACCAATTAAATTACAGAGCCACGACACGATTCTTGGCTCTGTGAGCTCCCCCCATGCAGCACAGATTCCCAAGTGCCCCATGGAATAGGCAAGGGATGTCACAAGAGATGCTAATCGAGTTTCAGAAATACTGAAATCCACACAAGAAGAGTTTGACAGTTGAGAAGGCACTAAATACTGCTCCTAGAGCAGATTCCTGATTACCTGCTCATATGTGAATAGATTCCCTAAATCACTCTAAATACAAGGTGTGCAGGATTGCCCCACTTGAATCAGTGAGATTCCTCAGTCCATGTTACACACACCCTTAATGGCTTCCCTGGACCAGGACTTACTGCAGGAAAAAAGCGTTAAGGGGTCGCCACAAATAATAGCAAAGGGTTGGCCAGAAACCAAGAATTCTATTTCACACAAAAGACGTTGAGCTTTTGACATGTTTTCTTTCTGAATTTGGAAATGAGAAGTATTTTTAGCATAATTCTGGAGGGAATGGGGAAGAAATTAGAGACTGTCCTGAGGAAGTATCCTCTTTCCAGATTCCCAGCTTGGACTACATCTAGAAAGTCAGTCCCTACTCTGCTGCAAACAAAGACTTGAACCTTGATGTCCCTCCTGACACACATCTCTTTAATTAATGTTTCTATTTATCATGGAACCTTTCCGAGTTTTAACTGCCCGTTTCACTAGGAGGGAAAAAAATGAAAGAGGATTGCAATTGACATTTCTAAAATATCTTGATGTTTTTAAAAAAGCCATTACTTTGTCAACAAGCTGCAATCAGCTGGTATTTTGTTCCTTCATGCAACTGCAGAGCAGGCAGTAAGTCTTATATAGATGGAGGTTTAAATCTAGGCTGTCAAAATTCCTGATAGCACCCCTCTGTAAATCACCCTTTAGTGAATTCTCGCTGTGAGAATTACAGTCAGTGTGTGCTCCACATCTGCAGAAAAAGTCACACTGCTTTAACTCCTGTGGTTTAATGTACCCCATCACAACAGAGCACCAGAAGCTCGAGATTAACAAGGAGACAAAATGAGAAAGCTGGTAGAACCACTGCAAGGCTTTTATCAAGAGCAAGGCAGAGTCATTTCCTAATCCCTAAATATCTAAAGTTTAGAGTAGTTCTAGTGTTTAATTTTGCCTTTTAAAGGTACTAATGACCTCTGAGAACTTCTTATCAATTCCTTAAAAACACTGTATCATGCTCTAAGTCTAAGTAAACAAAAACATTCCATATTTCCTCTTTGTCTGCAAATTATCTTTCAGTAATCTTTAACTAAATGTAGTTATGTTGAAAACAAAAATACAAGCATGCATCTATACAAATACATTTTTATTTGTCTTCATATGCTATTTAAAACAAATTTAGTTTTTATGTACCACAGTTTCTGCAGCTGTCTGCTGTCTCTGACTCTAAGCTGTTACTACCATTACCACTTCAAGCAAATGAAAATTGTTTAAATCCATGAGTCCACAGGAATCTAAGCTGTTCCTTTTAGCCAACACAGTTCATTAAAACAATCCAGAAACTTCTCAACTCTACACTTATTTAACTCAGAACATAAACGTTTATCAAAAAGCTCTGGGTCTGGAGAGGAAAGGAGAAAATGCAGATGTTCTCTCAAAATACATCTGGTGAAGGAGCTTCCAAAATTATGACTCCTTGAGCCAGCAGTGCCTTTCTTCCAGCCCTCCATGAGACATAAGGCAAAAAGAAGCTGTAAGAATAGGATACTGCAAGGCAGAAAGGTTATTTGGGCTCTTCTGTATTTTTCCCATTGAAAAAACCCAAACCAGTGAAAAACCCCGTGTGCAAAGGTAGGATAAATTATGGGGAAGGGAGTGTGCTGTATTTATTCTATTTCTACCTTCCCAGTCTCTAAACACTCCCGGAGGAGAGCTCCAAGGGCAGCCATTCATCACCGAGGCCCTGGCAGCAGGGCTCTCTCAAGGAATATTTACAGCTGCAGTAATCCACAGACTGCATTAAGGAACTCTAATCCAATAATGATTAGCTCCCTCCTTCCTCTGGCTCTCCATGGCCATGTGCCACACGGGCACCTGCTTTAATCACTGTTTGGTTTCTGTCTGCATTGCCTGGTGCAGTACACAAGCCCACCTGGCACAGCAGAGCACAAGATCACTGCTAACTTAACCACAAATTCTGACATTTTTCCATGGAGTTTGTCCCTCTGCCAGTCATGAGCTGGCTCTTGAAATCAGGCTTTTTGCACAACAACCTGCATTGTTGAAGTTCAAAGTACAACTTGCACGGCAGCATTACTTCCTGCTCAAAGTTCTGCTTTGAGAAAAATGTTTGCTTTTACTCAATTTTTGATTTAGTCTCCTTTTTCTTTGGTTTGTTAAAGTTACCTACTAGCATGGTTGCTAACAAACTACTGGTAAATGCAAATTTAGCAAAAAAAACCCTTTCACACTACTCAGCTAATACAATCTTTTCCCCAAGAAACACACCTAAAAACAGCACACCTAAAAAACCAGCATGCTTCTTTCCAAAAACTCTGCTCAAAAAGTGTTTTATTATCAACGAGGATGGAACTGACTTGCTCAAAAATGCACAGAATTGTATATTAGCACAATTAATTGTCCTAAGTCTTGTCTCATCAACTCAGCTACAGCATTAGCTTAGCACCCATTAAATTCTGTTTGGAGATTAATAGCACACGAACTGAACATTCCATAAGATGCTTAGGAATTCTCTAATTCGTTGACTTCACTATCATTTGAAATAGCATTTCTTTGTTAATTTTTAGTATACATCTACAGAACACCCAGATGTTCCTTTTTGTCAGCAAAGCATCAACAAAGTGCTCACCTGGAGTGATTATTGAGGCTTTCCAGCCCCCTGAAGGAGCTGCAGCCAGTGGGACATGCTGGGAGAAACGTTGGGCTCTGCTCTGCTCTCACAGCTCTCTCCAACAGAGATCAGTGGACTGACTATAACTGAACAATATGGATCACACTCACTCAAAGAAAAGGCAAAATCAGCCTGAAAAGGATGAATCAATTATAATCATTTCCCCTCGACTGAAGCCACTTCTGATCTGTTAAGACAGATTTGAAAGAACTTCTGAGGGAAGCTGGATCATAGCACAAAACAAGAAAAACTGCTACAAAATGTATGAGGTTTTCAGAATTGCTGCATACTAAAATCAGAATTTGGCACTAAAAATTTAAATGCATTATTTTTAATATAATTTTTGAATAAAAATCTCATTAATTAAAACCATTTATGTTAATTAACAACCATTTTATACATTTCATATTATAAACACATTCAGAAAATCACCTTTATGAGCCAATCTAGGAACTTTTTTCCTGCTTTGCTAAAACTTAAGTTTTTCAAGCAGATCAGATGTATTATGTATTACATTGTCACTGCCACTTCACCACATCTCTTAGACACCTGCATTAGCAGAAATCGCTTGTTTCATTTTAAATCATGGCTGATTTTTGCATATAGAAGCAATTTCAAAATACAAAGCTTAGTTTTACCTAATATTCATTTGATAGTTTGATGAATTGTGCATTTGAAAGTCAAATGCCAATCCATTTTCTTTTATAATCAAGTCCATGTTTAAAAATGTTAGAGGTTATTTGCGGGGCATTACAAAAGGAGCCTTCTGCTACCATTCAACAGGAACCAATTTATTTAATTAAACAGAAATCTGTATTTCCATCCCACTTAAAGTCTGAAAATTCAGCTAAGCATATCAGTCTTCATTTCATTATAATCCTTTGATTTTTACACCCATAGATATTAGGAATATTTGGAACAGGGCCACTGAAGCCAAAGCAACGTCATTCACAGACTACATAAATAGTCTGTGCATACATAACTCATGATGGTGCTGAATCAACCCCTTTCCACCACATTCAAAAACCCAATATCTGTTCATATCAGGATGAAGTGTCCACTTAGATCTGAAAAGAAATGGCAAAAATAATTTACATACTAATGCACAGAAATGACAGCAAAATACTTCAGGTTAAGTGCTGTTCATCTGTCACACAGCAGTTTGCAATCAGGCAGGTACAAATGTTGTTAAGGTTCTTGCACAAACACTGATTTATCCCATGCCTATTAATAGAGAATACTAAACATGAAGCATCCCCTCTCCAAATAAAATGCATGTAATTGCATGATTTTAATATACAATGTACATGAGCCCTTTCTGACCCCAGGAGAAACAATTTCAGCACAGAAATGCTGAAGACAAAGACAAGTGCTTTGAGCAATGTATTATTAATTCACATAAATCACAGCTCACATTGTCCTATTGCTGGTTTGGTTCTGGTTTGCTCTTTTTTTGGGGTAAGAATTTTCCCACTGAATGCTCAGAATTCATTCAGGCCACAGAGGTGACACTGACTCCGTCCAGGGGTCCCACTTCATCAGCCAGGCCTTGCAGGGCTCACATTAAGTAGCTTGCTGACCAAAAAAATGCAAAAAAGTGTGGAGATAGTCCTTTAAAAATTGCTAGAGTAATGTTATCTTCCTCTTCTATAGTCTTGTGGTGTGCCAGATATTTTAAAATAAAATAAAAAAAAAAAAAACCCAAAGTTCATCTGTTTGAATTTTTTACAGCTGGGGACATTTTAGGGAGTTGGGGTTTGAGTTTTGTCTGGTTTTGAGGCAAGGTAGCTACTAATGACTTCCATCTCAATGAAGCAAACCAACTATCTTCAAATCAATGATTTGCCTATAAAGAACTTCCTTCTGAATTTTTCATAGAAGATTGTGTCCGTGCCTTACAAACTTTATTTCTTCCTTTCTGTGACGTTTTCTTAAATTAATTGGAAGTTTTTTTAACTACTTCTCACTCAATTACTTTTTCTCACTCCCTCCTCATGGAAGAGGGACCACAGTAATATTTTCTGTTTTACAGATTGTTACCTATCCAACCACATTCCTTGGTTCTGTGGAGGCTCTGCGGAGACTGGGGAAAAAACGCTTCGAAAAAGAACATGTAGAATGTCAATGTGATTTTACATTTCTCAGGCAGATTATTCTTTAAAAAATAATTAAATTTTCATACTATTTTCTTTTCTTTCACCTCCTTTAGGACAGAATTGACAAATACCAATGCTTATCAAGTTTAACTACATAGATCATGTAATACCTAATTCTGGGTAGAGTGGTTGTTTCGCTTCAGCATTCTGAACAGAGTTTTGTTTGGTGTTGAGGACTGAACAGACTTGCTTGGTAAAATAAGGCTGAATTTTCTACTTCTTTGCTCATTAAATGATTCTGAAGGCAAACATGTAAAGCATCAGATATTTGATTGCCATCCTAATCAAAGCACATATCTCATGAGAATGTTAATTAGAGCCAACTATAGCCTCAAAATGAGTTAAAACATAATCATTCTTGCTCAAACTGTGTTTTTCTTATATGCATGTCTCGGTTTCATACTTGTGGCTCCAGCACTGAGTCTATAAAGACCAACAGAGAAACTAGCTCTTACTGCTTAGTTACAAACATCTCTTCAAATATATATTTCCACTGGTCCCCAAATCTGATCACCCCTTTCCTATAGAATAACCATGCTGAGATTAAAGGCTGCCATGGGAAAACCCCAGCACAATTAAGCAACATTAGAAGTACCTTGAAGTAAACACAGGCACTCCATTTCTTAAAAGCTGAGAATGAATTCCAAAATGTGTTGAATTCCATGCAAATCTTTAAATATCTAAAAATTTATTACTGCAGGAAGGTGCATCAAAATGCAAGCCTAATTATCAAGCTGGTGATTGTATGTCCAGTAGCACTGAAGTAACAGAAAAAATGAATAAACCAAACATTCTTCCATCTCCCATCAGAGTCCAGGAAAGAGGGGTTTCTGTCACAAAGGGTGAAGTCAGAAGGAACAGCTGGAGAGCATGATGTTCCATGTGACCAGAACAGAGCCCAGTTTGAGACCTGAGGATGCTCCACACTGGTTAGTGGAACAACGGGGGGATGTGCCAAAACTGAAGGCTAAAGCACTCCTGCTACAGAGCCCATGGCTGGACAAGGAAGCAGAAGAGCCAGATTTGGAGCAGTGAACATTCTCTGTCCTAATGCACTGCCAATTCTCATCACACAGTTTTACACATTTCTCAAGCCTCACACAACCTGTACCTACACAGAACTAATCAGATATAATGAAACCAATACAGAAAAGACCAGTTTTTGTTAGGGCTGACTTCTGCTTTATCACAAGTACAGGTTTTGAGAAGTGTGTGTGTTATGCAGACTTCTGTATTTCTGCGCTCAAGAACCAACTTTTCCAGGGTTAGAGATTGATTTTCAAGGAGTCTCTCCAAGATAGCAATATTTCTAGAGAACAGAAATCTATGTTACTGGGTGTTGTTACAGAAGCATTATGTGTATTCACTACATCTTACAGGATGTAAAACACTGCATGAAATACACCCTTTAAATGTAATTTCAGGCTCATTATCAGCAGTTTTTGTTCCACAGATACCATTACATTTTGAGTCTACTGATAATTGCTTCTGACTTGAGACAGCGATCATTGGTGATTGATTCCAGTTCTGACACGTTCTGCTTCAGAAATAAACTTGAAAGAAACTTTTCAACAGGATGAAAATTGTGTTCATTCAGCTCTAGGTGGAGAAGGAATGATTTAAAGAGAAGATTACGTGGTGTAGAAATGCTCTGCTATTCCATAAGGAGAGAATAAATAGAAAAGATATACAGGTAGGAAGGTTTTAACCATGAGCTTAAGAGACACAACAAAGGCACTTCAAGTTCAAAGAAAGTGAAAGCAAACCTGTGAGGCAGGAAATAAACCTGACTCCTATGTATGTAAAAGCACTCTGATATAGTTCTCCTGTTGGTTTTTACCTGCTTTGAGGGATCTGCATAAAAATTTCATGTATGTGGCACACGAACACTGCATTACCAGCAGCCAGTGATTAATCCCAGTCACAGAAAGCAAATCACAAAACTGTGCTGACAGACTGCAAGCAACGTAAATAGGGTTTGACTCTTTCCAGAGAGATCCCAGCACACTTCCCAGTCTAAACTGACGCCTGAAGCTGCAGATGGCAAGAAATAATAACTACAACAGCGTTACAACTAAAGCAAGACTTTGCTCGATTAGGTGGGACTTAAGCTCAGTGCCTCAGGAGCACTTGAGACTTCAGACAAATGTTATACTTCCCTTCATAAAAGTTTAACGCAGTGATTCCAGTGTTGCAATTATCTGTTCTGCAAGATTAACTCTGATTTTGGAATGCTCACACATGGCAGGAACATCTCTGCAACAGAAAACCTCCTTAAAATGGGAAAAATAGAATTCTAAATGCATTGCACATGAAATGCTTTGTGTTTTGCTTTATCAACTACACGATGGGGGAATGTTTTAGAAATAGTCCGCTCACAACACTAACAAAATATTTTCTGTTTTTGTTTCAGTTACTGATTCCAGTAGCTTAAAATGACACATAAAAGAAGAGACATCTTTGGGCCTATTTCACTGAAAAGTACACAAAACTTCTACCCACACAGGGAAAAGCTTTGTCATTTCTGGAAAGAGCTTGGCCAGTATCAGGCCTCATTTTTTGAACATCATTAAGCTATTTGATTAATACATAGTTTATTTTCTGCTCACACCTTCATGAATGTCCACTCTATTGTTTTCTAGCAAGTTCTTCCCATCTTCTATTAGGGCATTTAGCTTCACCCTTACAGATCTTGATGATTTTAGACCGTGTCTTTGTTTTACCAAGGTTATTTTATACTCTCTCTGATTTTTCAGGAAATTCTTCAACATAAGAAAATTCAGTTCAAATTCTACCTCTAAATTTACTAAGTGTATTCTCTATTCCACCAGCCAACATTTTATTAAAACACTGAATAAGACTGGAGCATCAAAGCCAGAAATGCTGCATCATCAGTTTTATGATCCTAGCACTAATAAATAAGGTAAAAGTCTTTAATAAATTTAGTGAAAAATAAAATTTTTGAACTAAATATCTTGAGTGTCCAAGCAGACACACAAAGACTGATCAGACTTATAGCTAAGCACATTTTCTGACTATGTCCACACTGCTTAATAATACCTGTTGCTTTTTAATAATGCATTAATGGAAATGCAGGAGCAGAGATGCAATCAGACTCTTCCTCCCAGCACAGAGCTCCTGTGCCTTCACAGGGGATCCCCAGCAGATCCAGAGCAGCAGAACAGCCCCGAGCTCCTGCCAGGAGCACACAGAACCTGCTCTGTGCTGCACTAACACCATGTTTACCTGAGGCCTTGCTAATTGGTACCGTCCCCAGGCAGTAGTCAGGGAACACGATTTTACACATTCGTGAACTAATTCAGAGCCCCAACACAGAAATGTTGTGTTAGGGGACAGAACACATTGTAACACTCCCAGCAGGCACTGAGATTGGCAGGAAAATGCTGTAACCTCCTTCTTCGGAGTAGAATTTCCCTGAAAAATTATGTTCTGCTGTGAATTTTGCTTGCCATCCCTTTTCTAAAACAGACTACTACTTAAAAGGCGGCATATATAACCACAAGAGTAACATACAACTATTCCAGCCCAACAAAGTTGATACCAACAAAAACAAAGTAGAAAATTATTTTGCAGACTCACTCACCTGTGGGGATGGGTTAGAATCCTAAGAGGCTGGGATTTTTAACCCTGCTCATCTTTGTTGCCCAATTCAGGCTGTTAGTCATATGCTGCTGGCTACCAAACTCTGGGCTTCTCAGCATCAATGGAATTATGTCTTGTTCTCTGCAGAATCAGATGTAATGAAGTTGCTCATTAAAAATAATGAGCTGCTTTAGTAATGAGCCCTGATGTACAGCTTTGGTCTGAGGAATATCTTATTTTCAATTGAAATGTAATTAGATTCAATCGAAGCCCCCAAGTTGGGATATTAAAGGTAACCGCAAAAATCACACTTAATTATGAAAACTGAATACTCAAGACTTTCAAAGCCTCCCTGTCTAATACCTATAGTGTTGAAATATTGGTAAATGTTAGTTAAAAGAAATTAATAAATGATGAAATTATTGGGTAATAGTTCCTAATTGGTTACAGAATTAGTTTTACATGACTCAAGTCATTACATTTACACCCAACTGCCTGAGGACAATTGTTTACATGTTCACAGTTAATGGCTTGAAATTCAGCTCTGTTAAACTAAAATTGTTTCCACTGACACCAGTAGGAATTGAGGAAGCCTGACACCGAAAATCCAGGCCATTATTTTATGCAGAGTTAAAAATTACTCTTGGTGCTAAGTACATAAAGTTAGGGGTATTCCAGCAAATACCCAGACACAGGTGTCACTGGAAGGAGGCAATACCAAAAGATGATGTAAAAACCCAAGCCAGTGCATGAGGTCAAACACAGCACAGCCAACAACGCCACTGAGGCCCTGCTGAGTCTCTACATTGTTGTTGATCACCACCAGCACTGGGAAGTCAAAACTAGTTTTCTGAGCAACGACAATATTTACCGCCACAATTTAAAAAGAACTGGCCCAGGCTGTCAAGTTACATCCCTGCTGACTTCCAGACTTCTCCAGTGACATTCCCTCTGGCAGGATCTCTGACTGTGGCTCTCCTCCTTCCCTTCAGCAGCTGCTTTATTCACATGAGCACAGCCACCAGCACTGCAAAGAGTTTGAAGCTATCAGGGATGAACATGGCCCTAAAATGCTCAGTGAGGTCTGTGAACCTCACTCTAAATATCTCTTTAAAGCACAAGATAATCAGTTGGCACTCCAAGGGATAGAAAAAAAAGCCGAAAAAACACAAACCAAAACAAATCAAATAAAACCCCAAAACCAGTAGAAAGGCAGAAATGCTGAAAATGCTGCTTAAGACTATTTTTTAAATTTATGCCTTTTTTTTCCCTTGTTCTCGAATTCTCTTGTAATTAAGCCTTTTAAAGTTAGCAACACACACATGGTTTGATACAGCAGGTAAAGATGTAAGCACCCCTACGTAATTTCAAACATTTTATAAGGGTGTTTTTACTCTTTATGTGGTGGACTTTAATTATGACCTATAAATGTACAGTAATATAAAAGAGAATTTTTTCCATTCTTAATCTTCATTTTTCAATCTTCTGCTTTTTAATCATTTGCTTCATTGACCACTTACTTGGTTAATTTCACTGAATTATTACACTGAGACACAGAATATTGTACTTTTATCGGTGAGCTTAGAAAGCTAGCTCATTATAGAACTTTAATAACTTTAAAATAGACTTTTGCTTTAGCCAGGAAACCTCATAAGTGTTCTACTACATTTACCACGGATTGGGCGGCAGACCTTGCATTTTTGTAGTAATTGAAATTTTATTTTTTTTAAATAAAAATCACTGAATTTTTTTAAATAATAAAAACATTGTGTATTGTTACCATCACATACATCATTACAACATAGAATAAAAAAAAAAAAAAAAAGCCTCAGATTTTTGGATGCACAGGGTCACATTTTTAGAGGTTCTCCATGACTTTCATATTTCCATGTTTCCCTTATTTTTTATGTCAGGCTGTGCCTAGCTTAGCTGCAGCCTGAGTACATCAGATTATATATTATATTACAGACTCGCCCAACTCCCAGAAAAGGGAGTTTTAGAGCAATTCCAAGATGCCAGAGGGAGGGGATGTCACTGGCCAGCTCAGATCCTTGAGCAGCACTGCACAGGGGACAGAGGCAAAGCAGGAGAGCAGTGGGAAACAAAGACAGCTTTCTTGAGAAAAGCAGATATTAAACCATGTCACTAAGGAAAGAAACCTTGGGCAGGTGTAAGAAAAATCAAGATCTGCAAGGAAAAAATGTCAAGTGAAAGACCTGGGAAGAAGATAAAATCAACAGTGTTAGGAAGGGAAAGAATTCTGCCTTCCCTTGCAAGGAACAGAGCTTCAGGTGACAGAAGCACGCGCTTATGCTACAGGTAGTAGTGGAAAATGGGGATCTGCAGAGAAAAGAAAACAAGGAAGAATGAACCAGAAGGTAAAAGCATCTCAAAGAACCATGGAGAAGAATCAATGGGGGCTCCAGCTGCAGGGCAAGAGAGGAGAACAGGAGTCTGCCAGGGACAGCCTATGGGAGAAAACAAAGGATGGCTTAAAGCAACTTCAGCAAAGCTTAAAGAGATGTAGAACATTGAAACTTCTTTCCTGTTCCCACCCTTAGCAATGCAGACGTTTGGCAAGAGCACAGAAGTTCAGAAGGGTTTCAGTCAGGATATCTGTTCTGGGTACATGGGTTTAGAGGGATATATGGTACACACTGGCAGTGGTGTGCACTGAGAGCACGCACTCATCAGCTCGAGAGCTACACCTGTAGCTGAGCAAGGACACAAACCTGCACACACACACCCTGCACTGCTGCCACAAATCCACCCCACGGCTCCAGTTACCTTTTGTTTCTACTGCAAAAACCCTAAACTAAATAAAACAAAACAATACATTGTTTAAACCCTAAGCCACTACTAGGTAAATATCAACTTGCCAAGAAACAGACCAACAATCCTCATAGCCTCATTCCTCACCGTGGATAAATTGTTTGACACCTCTAAGTAGTTGGATTCTCACTAAATACCCCTATACATGTGACCCAGGGCAACTTGCTCCCTCCAAATTCACCATACATTGAGTTTCACCAGCTATCCCCAACTGATCAAGTGCAATTCAAGTGGTTTCCATTGAGGTTTTATAGTGGTCAGATTTTTTTTTTATACAGCCATTAGATTTTGCTGTCACAAGTATGTGAAACTTATGATAACCAACTCCAGAATTACTGCAGCTTGAAATACTTGTCTGTATATTACATTTTTAAGTTTATGTCTTAATATACATCACATAGTAGCTGGCTGTAATGAATAGTTATTAGCAGAGAAAAATTGCACCAGGAGACACTGCAAATCACAGTTACAGTTAGCATTAAAATTAAATATTCCAAAGGTTATTGTGAAAATACATATAATATATTTCTCTGGAAAAAATATATGTTATTGTTAAAGAGAACTTGTTGGCTTTTAGTTTCATATTTAGCATTTCCTAGTCCAGAGAACAGTGAAGCAGCTACAATTGTGTTGTATTTTAATGCTGCTTTTCCTTTTAGCAGACAAATTCCCCAGGCATTAGAAGACAGAAAGTACTAAAACCTCAGGTCATCTTCAAACAGAAAATAATAAAGGGGGAATTTAAGAGATATAATAGACCAAGGCAAAGGAGGAGTTCAGACTTGTGGCAGTACCACCAGGCAGCTCAGTGCAGCACTGGAGCTGTAACTGGATTTTCTCACTATTTCACTCAAGGTAATTATCCCACCTCTCTGCAGGATCCAGCAGCTCAGCCACAGCTTTGCTCTGCCTGATTTCAGCTCCAAAGCTGGGTCATTAAATAGCTCAGAAATCTGTGCATGGCTTTCCAAAGCACAGCATGGACTATGGGCAAGCCCAAGGTTTGGCAGGTTTTGAAAAGCAGCAGCCCTGAGCTGCTCATGCCTGCAGCATCCTCAGTGAGAGCAGGTCAGTGCAGCCAGTGCCACATTCTGACCCCAAAACTTGAGGCCACAGACATGTTTCAGTGGAGAACCACCCAACATGAGCACTTCATGGCAATCAGGCTTGTTTCCAGAAAAATTAAAAATTCAGCAAATCTGTATAACTATAGATTTAAATGTAATTTCTCTTAAAAAAAATTATAACCTCCAAACGGTCTTTGAAGAACTCACACATTTATATAAATGAAATATATAAACCTCATCAGAGACCTGACAAAAACAGTGTGAATCCAGCAGCTTTCTAGTAACCAGAAAACTATTGGTATTGATATAACCTTCCAAATTACAGCATTCACACAGATCTCAGGTTAAATCTTGAGGAGATTAAGTGTGAAAGCCCAAAAAACCTCACCATTCCCATGGGGCTAATCTAACAAAACTATTATATAACTGCCAGAGGAACAGTCCTGAAGGATTAACACTGAAGCAAATTCTAATTTATCTGTGTCTGTTCTATCCAAATTCTTTTATGCCATATCCTTATTAAAAGCACTCACTAGCAGTGACCACTCATTAAATTAGGCACAATAAAGAGTTTTTTGGGATGATAGAATAAATACTAAGAGACAGAGTTACTTCTACATTTCCTAATGTCTTTATGTACCTTGGTCAAGAAGCTAAGGAACAAGACAAGCCAAGCCACAGTCAGGGATATCTTCAGAGACACAGTGTGCCCATTTATAAACATTTCTAACTACAGCACACTGTAGTCAGGCTACCTGAGTTATTGTAAGAGATTCTTTTATTACCTGTCCAATTTTACCTAAGGAACACAATTCTCCATCCATGTACCACCATGTCAAAACATGCATCAAAATCAATGATTCCATTAATAAAATTAGACCTAATTTTCAGTCATGTAATATTCTTGCACATCTTCTATTCTGGGCATCTCTTTTATGTTGACAAGAAAAACAGAAGTGCTCTATTGGATTTTTTCTTTTCCTCCAATTAAATTAGCACCCCACAAATGCAACTAATATAGCAATTACACAATACTATTAAAAGGATTTTAAACCACTAAAAAAATCAAACCCTGCATATTGTGACTTTTTGTGCACGCATATTAAGAGAGAACTTTGTAAATTCTTAAGATTCTATCTAGTATAACCCTGCCAGTACATATTCCAAATATTTATTCTAAAGGTGGGAGTGTAAGAAAATGGCACATTGTATAAAGGTAAAAGTATCAAGAACAACTTTAGTTCAACATAGGCTGTACACATTCTGGACCCACCTGTTGTCTGCCCCTGCTGCTCTCATCCTGTAGGCATGAGGCCACAGCAGCAGGCTTCCCAGTCAGACCAGTCTGTAACCCATTTAAATCTGATTTCCTCTTTAATTAATAATGGGAAGATGATAAAAATGTTCTTTGGAGTCTAATTTAAAATTTATTTCTGAAAGCATAATTTTTCAGTATTATATTTCCTTTTTTTTTTTTTTTCCCAATTCATTTAATGTTTTTTTCTAATTGAGCAAATTCAATTAAATTCTGATCACTGGGAGTTTATTAAGACTTTTCTCTGCTGAACTAAAGAATACTTTCCTGTGAGATATTGATATAAAAGTAAACCTATATTGCAACAGCTCACAGCACAATTTAAATAACACCAGGACAAAGTGCTTACCACACGCAAATAAATCCACAAAACCACCCAGTTGGCACTGAGGCCAAAAAGCGTTTTTCAATAAATTCTACTACAATTACAGAGATTCCTCTGTACAGTTTGTGGTCACTTCCAGTACAAAAAAATGCAACACAGGCACAACTGTGTTTGCAACACAGATTTCTTCCAGAAGGGCCCCCTGAAATTTGAGCAGATGAATTCAGGCTCTGCTGTGCCCATGGATATGGGCTGGCCAAATGCAGGGATTATAATCACTGATTTTCAAGGGTTCTGTTTTCTTCCCAGTCTTGCACTACACTCACAAACGACTTTCCTATGTTTTTTATTTTAATAAATCATGGTGGTGTAAAATGAATTGTAAAGAAATTAAACCAAAAATGTGTACATGACTTACTGAACCAACCTTACAGCTGCATGCAAATTGTGTGATTAGGGAAAAGCAATTAGAAGGCCACACCTGAGAAGCAGGATCAGAAAACTCTACATTGAACACAACCAAAGAAAAAGACTAGGAAAGCACGTCTGGAAAGCATTATCCGGAAGCTTTCTTAATTAAGAAAACAGTCTCCTATTAAAAGCCAACGAGGGGCAAGGGGGCAAAAATCACTGCATAAGCACCTAAAAGTGCTTCCCAGAGATACAAATTAAATTTATTTTATAATTAATTAATTTAAGTTCTTAAATTCTGGTGGTCATGGCTAAATGAGTGCATAAGCAAGTTCAGCTAGCTTGTCTGGGCTACATTTTCTTCCAAACATGAGTGGTCAGTCCCTTCTCACCCACCTGATCAGTGCCCACCTCCCACACAGCCAGCAGGACCAAGGAATGCAGACAAGGGTGAAAAGAAAGGCTGGGAAGAGAGAAGGTTCCCTTATTCACCCAGGGAACCTGCTCTATTGAGTGATTTCCAAATACAGAAGAAGCAGAGGGTCTTTTCCCCCAAGAGTTTGAGCTCTGCATGAAGCAAAGCAGGGCTGGACAAGGCAGTGGTGCAGAACTGTATCTGCACTCAGCCAGAAATGTCAACTGTGACAGTCATAGATGAAGAGCATTGATGAAAAATAAATTACTTTGACACATTTAACACAGTCAAATCTCAAAAGTTAGGAAATGAGAAAAAAAAAAAGAAGAATTTGCATATTTACTACATTCTTGAAAACCACATTATCACACATGCAGTCATGCATTCCCAAGTAGAGAGCACTACAGACAGCTGCCTTAATCTTCAGTGGTAATTTAATAATAAGCTGTATTTGTTTTGTAGATGAGAAGGTAAACTAAGAATATTAACACTCCAAGCATGTATAATTAAATTAACAGTCAATTGATTGCATCTTTCCTATTCCCTTGGAAAAATAGTAGTGTTCAAATTAGCTGAACAAACTTGTGGTGTGTGCCTCTCCCATTAAGATTCTCATTTCCTTCATTCTCTACAATGCACTTCGATGCTTCCCAGCTTCTCTTCCCTTACTCCTGCCTTGGGCAGAGGCCACCAGCCTCCCAGCAATGATGGGGAGAGCCAGAAGAGGACCCATGACCCTGTGGGCCTGTCTTCAGGAAGAAAACTGGGCAGGTAATTTTCCAATATCAACTGAAGTCATGTGAGTGTTGCTGTTAGTCAGGCTGTCCTTGGTTTCTGGGAGAACCCATTCCACAGCAGCAACAAGAAGCATTGTCCCAGAGGAAGAATTGGCAGGATTGGGACACAAGGGAAGGTGCACAAGATCCCAAGACAAGAAAAACTTCAGTTTGAGAATGTGTACTTCACCTCTCTCCCAACTTCCCCATCACATTATTTGATTTATTCCAGTGCTGCCTCAGGTAAGCTCACAGCTCTGCTCTAAAGTGCAAGCTTTTCCTTTTAGGCTGGGGAATAAAACCATGCAAACTGGTATTACCCATGTTTTTATTTATGCCTTTTGCATCTCCTTAACTTCATTTTTCAGCTGGAGGACAAGTTATCAGCTTAAAATAATGAGCTGATAAGGAACTCCAAAAACTGTGCAACCAGACCCATTACACTGCACTCTGCTCCTCCTGAAATCATGAAGACTCACCTTAACATCTGAGTGCCTTCATGTGACTAATTACAAAATTTCTGACAGAAAAGCAGCTGTTATAGTTCAGTTTTCTTGCTTCTAAATAGCTTTCAAGGGTTTAGGCCACACACTGGTGTTGAATTTGAATGTGCTAAATTAAGCCATATATCAGGAAAGACAGATAACCTTAAATCATTAAAGTTCTCAGTTGAGACACATAAAATATCAGGAAAAAAACAAAACAACACAGAAGGTCTGGGTGTAGAGCACAGAAAATTTATGTCTTTTGCATAAAGATATCTTCTCAACTCAAGCATGTAAGTGGCCTGAGAAGGCTGAACAGACCAACACCAAGCTGCATTCCCTTTCCTCCTAGCCCACAGCACTTTCCCACCAGCTCAGGTCACATATTCCCTCCCCACCACTCCTCCTCCTGAGTATCTTACAGCACACATCTCACACACCAAAATACCTGCCAAAGGCAGCCACACCTCTGGTACAGAGCAGGGATCAGAATCTGGGCACAGCAAACCAGTTTTCCCAGCAGAATTCCCCAGTAAAGTTTACAGCAGAGTTAGAGAGTGCAAGGGCACTAGAAGGCAGAGTCTCCCAGGATAAAGGCTGTAGGAACACAGGCAGTACCATCTCACCACTCTGTGCTCAGGCAGACAGTGAAATAAGCCTTTCAATGGAACTTCAGCTGGGGAAACAGAAACTCAGGTCACCAAATCAGCAGTCATTTGTGAGGACTTTGCCACTGCACATTCTAGCTCCATATCCAATCCTATTTACCATTAAAATATTCAGGTGAACTCCAGTAGGGAAATAATGATTGGTACTCATATACATATAGCTATATGTAGATAGGTATCTACCTCTTAAGTATCCTACTCAACATGTTTAAGGGATCCACTCAGATTTGTATGAGATTTGCTTGAATGAGGTTCCCAGCCCTTTAATCTCATCATAATAGATGGCAGCTTTCAAGAGATTTGAAATGCACAGTAACATCTACAATACATCAAGTTTCCAGGGGCTGCAGAGACTGAAATATATGCTTTTAATTTACTCTGAAATGCAATGCTTTCTAGAACTCTTTTTTTTTTCTTTAAGCAATTTCTGTCTCAGAAATCAACATCTTTCCACCTGCTTGCTTGTTTTAAAGAAAAATGATTAATTTGGTCTGGCTTGTTACTCGTGAAGTGTATGCAGAATTAAAATCCCGCCTCTGCCATCGGCTGGAGTTGCACGGGCTGTTTGTACACCCTAGTGGGGGAAGGATGCCAGCACAGAACCCGACAGGATCAGCAGCTCTGCTCTGAATAAACAGAATATTGAGACTGTCATTCAAAATAACCCCCGAGGCACACCTGCAGCGTCAGATTTTAACATCCAAATTGTGGTGAACTGGTCTGTGTGGACTTGAAAAAGCAACACCGAGGTCGGAGGACAGTAATGTTGATTTCCACTTGAAAACACGCACGACTGTCATCCCTTAAATCCCTCTTTCTTACATCTCCCACAAAGGCTGCAGAAAACATGATCCTTCTGATCACATCACCCCTAAAGCCATTTCTTTCCTCATCATGGCTTCATTTCCTCAGAATCCACAGAACATAAGAGTAACTCATACTCATGTGAGTAAAATAATCCACCACTACATTCTCCCTGAAAACAGAAGCCCTACACAACAGAATTCCTGCAAGAAAGATAAATTAATAGTAATGGAAATGTCAGATGATTAGTCACTCGGTTTCTATTCAAACTGAGTTCCAGCACATTTGTCATTCATCACAAAAGAAACACAAAGATAGCTTCAAGTTAAAAAACCCTATTTCCATACTTTTCCATCAAAACACACATCACAACAATAAATTCTGCAATTGCAATTTATCTCAGTTCATACACTACTCTATAAAGAATAAAACAGAAGTTATAGGATTTTTTTCTCCTTTTCATGTAATTGTTATTTTTAAACAAACTTGCTCAACTTAATACGTACTTTTTATTATCATAAGGTTAAAATTATCTCATTTATTTTATTCAGACTGAAGTTCAATTAAATACTTTTACTAAGATAATTATTGCTACATGATAAGCAAGAGGGGTTTTTATAATTTCATGTTGGTATTATAGCCTTAAGCTTCACTTGTAGTACAGATACCCTGGTTTATCATTGATAATAGAAATAAATTTCAATTTACTGGAACATCACACCATAATTCCTTTTCAACACTTCGGTGTGGACTTTTATGTTTCATCTACGTTTAAATTAAGAGTATAGAAAATCAGGTCTAAATTCTACACATGGACAAAGTATCTGTGATGTCCATCAGTCAGTTTGTCTTTACCCAAACATGTTTGGGACTTAGGTGAGTCAACCGAGTCTGGCAACCAATCTCCCACCTTCTGTAGAAGGCTAAGCAGAAATCCTACTGAATTTCTACTGAATCTAGGCAGCTGAAAAGCTGCCTCAAGGTTCTCTCTTTAGCACTGATGAGGAAATCCCCCCCTCAGGGTGGGGATTCCCAGGAGAACAGGCCCCCGTGGTGCCACTGCTCACAGAAATAATTGCTCAGGGATCTCAGCACACGCCTGGGGAATGCCAGACAAGAACAATTACAAATAGTTATCCTCCTCGTGGATTTTTCACCTACTGCTGAAAACTAAGCTCTTCCATGGTACCAATCACTAACTGCTTGCAGCTGGATATTTTTAAGGCATGAACGTTTACTAGCAAGTCCTGAATGAAGATTTCCTGCATGGCAGGAGAGCTGTCGATCCAACCAGTTCCATTCCACTCCACTCCCCTGTGGCACCTGTGTCTCACTGAACCACCCTGTGTCAAACCTTCTTTCTTCACGTGCATAAAACATTCACATCAGGCAGCAGAACTTGGGAGTAAAGGTATTTTTTATGTTTCTAAATTCCAGTCACTAAGAAAAACATTTGAAAAATAATTTTCACTTAAAATCTTCATTTCTCCCCTTGGCTCCCTCTGCACTCATACAGGCACATTCCACAGATGGATGGTCCTTTAAGCAAGTAGAAAAATATCAAGAATGGGTGATTTTCTGGAATTTTTTTACATCTTAAAAGAACGAAAGGGGAAATTGAAAAGACAAAACATTCCTTCCCCTCACGTGGTTGGAAAATAAAAAAAGAGAGTGAGATTTGTTCATTTGGATTTTTTCTAAATATGCTTTTAAAAACAAGCTGATAAAGAAAAAAGTTCATACTTTTTAAGCTGCACTTAAATGCAAAAGTAGTTTAAAATTAATATCTATGTGGAAATGACTAGATAAATCTAAAGACACTGACAGCCCCTTCTCATTCACCATAACAAAATTGGTGGAGCTCCAACACAGCACTTCTCTCAGTCCTCACAAACTGATTAATTTAACTGATTAACACTTTACCAATTTTTTTCTTTTATAGTACAGAACATTGCCATATCTTTATTCAAAAGATAGCATTTGAAAATAAACACTTCTGTCCAAACTGAGTATTTTTTATCTATCTTTTCTATTGGTCCTTCACACAGGAGAGGTGACCATCAACTCTTGTCACAATTCTTCAGAACAGAACTAGTCCCTAAAATTTGCAAAAGCCAATCTCGTTATAATTTTAATAGAATTTATAACAAGATTTAGGCACTAGCAAGGCTGTTACCTGATTTCTCCTGTTTTTAATGCAATATAATAACCACTTGGCACAACACAACCATTTTCAGAAATAAACAGAAAATTAGAAACGGAACTTAAACAACAAAATCCTGGATGACCATTTTAAAACTAACCTAAGACAGAAATAATAATTTGATTCTTCCTGAATTAATCCTTATTAACATTTCCTGACATGTTCCTGACATACAGGACCAAAAATGAACCACTACATTTGGGTGCCTTCTATAAACACTAATCCTTTCCCGGATGGATATGGATTAAAATCAGCTTTCTTATATAATCCAGTTTCTCAACACTGCCTGTGCATGTTCTTTTCTTCAGAATTTCATCACAACTTCATTTAGGCATTTTTTCAAACCCATCCTATCCTTCACACCCTGCAAAAGGTGCCCTCCCTCCACTGGCCTTGATCCACAGTAATATGTTGAAAATAGAGATCCATTTTTCTTGCCAGGCAGGGTGGATGGTTATCTGAAGGAAAAAGTTCCATTTCCCAGCATCTCACATTGAAACTAATGCCTGATAATTACATGGAAGTAACCATTCATCAAATCCATTAAATATCCATTTATCATGGTGATTCTCTCCTCCATGACACGAGGATCAAAATTAATCAGCCAAACCAAACTCCAAAACATCATTTAAAAAAAATAAAAAATCAAAGGGATGAAATTCATTTTATTCATAAGGAAGAGTGACTGAGGCCTTATAAATGTTAAACTACCTTCTGTCATTATAGGAAGTTATTTTCATCTCATCTTTACAATTCAAGTCAGCATAAATAGAGTAGCAATTAAAGGTTATTAAAAGTTATCTGATTCAAGTGAAAGTAACAAAATTTTTCATTCCCACACAAACCAGGCAATTTAAAGTAGCACGTAAAAGGGAAAACCTTGCACTCCACAATCAAACCCATCTAAATGGACCTTAGTAGCTGAAAACACATATATGTGTGTGTGTATATATATATATATAAACACTATCTAAACTGAAGCATCTCCTCAACAGAAAAGCATTGTAAGCACATTAGTGGATTTGTCCCTTCTAGCTGGCCTAATGAGACTTGACTCATGTAATACATCTCAGAACAGCTAAAAAAAAAAAATAAATTTCCAGCTGTCTCAGTTCTCTGCTGTTGCCTGTTGGAATGATGCCCACAGCACACTCATCAGCACATGGCCCACAGAGGGCATTCCATGTGCCCCTCCTCTCCCCACTGTGTGACCTCCCCCACACAGCTCCATCCTGTCCTGGGATGCCCAGGAGCTCCCCACTCCTCCTCCCCCACGGGGCTCAGCTTGGGCTGCATCTCCACTTCATCACTTCTAACCCTCTCCTAGAGGCTGCTGTTAAATTTACTGTCCAGCCACAAAAAGCCACTTCAGAAACAGTACAAATCCATGCTTTGTACCTATATCCCCAGAGAATACATTGGAGATAAGTCTATTACTGCCAGGAATGCAGCAACTAAATCAAAGTTCAACACACTATCACCTCCAATTTCCCAGAGGCCTTTTCTTTTTAACCTAAGCCCTTCTCCCTGCCCTTTTTTGCAGTCTCTGGTTGTCCTTCCTGTTTGCTGCGCATTAAATAATTCCCACTGGCCTCCACCCACACATCCCTCAGACACAAGGTAGGGCATTTACTGTCACTTAGCTGGATTTGAGTATCAGCAGTGCCTGTATTGCCTTATGTGCTGCTTCAGTGTGGTGGTGAAAATTAACAGCATCAACACTCACAAAGTTGGAGATAAAACCAGTAATTTCCACTCTTTAACATCTTAACTCAGTGTTAAAAATTCATTTGTGTATTGTTTGCTCTGACAGAGGATTTCAGACCCCTGAAATCTAAATGCCAGCTTCCTCCTCCTTACCCTCCCCTGAGGGGTTTGTAAGCAACTGAAAAGCTTTTCAGTAATGGACATTTCAGGCAATATTTTGTTACCAAAGAAGTAAAGTACTATTATACATCTTTTTCTCTCAGGATTGCTTGAAAAACTGAAATGAGAACTGCCATCAAGGGAGATGCAGCTGCAAGATCTGGGCACAGTGACATCTTTGCCAGTTGAAAAAAAAATTAAATTATATTAACAGCAAAAATAGAAGCAGGATAATAACCCCATGAAGATTTTTCCCCAAAGTAAAATAATTCAACACATATTTAAATACATTTGATCATTTATTCAAGACAAATTATGAGAGTATAAGCAAGAGAGTAGCAGAGTGAATTTCCCTTTACTTGAAAAGAACTCTGTAATGTCAATATTTAAAAGATGTTCTTTTTTCATACTTAATGAACAACTATACACTTACAGTCTAAAATGGCTCACTTTACACTAAACAAGCATCTCAGAAGGAAGAAAGCAGTCTTCAAAGGACACTATGAGAGAACTTTCACTTCACTGACTACTTGAAGCTACAGGAACAAAAGGTATCTTTAACTCCCAACCCATATGAATTTATTTTGCTGTAAATCTTCAAACACATAGAAGATAAGCAGCTCAGTATTGTTTCACACAGCACAAAAAGCTTTTTTTCCAAACACATCATTTTACATGATTTTCTAACAGCAGGACGAGGAGGAACACCAGGTATATTGCACCTTTTTGCCTCTTAGCTGAAGAAATGCAACAGGAAATACTCTAAAAATCTCCCAGCTGAGTTCATCTTTCCAGGTTCGGATCCAAGAAGCAAAACTATTAGCATCCCTCAAGAAACTTAAGACTCTTTGAAAGAGAAAAATGCTGTGCAAAAAGAACAACTAAATACATAATAGAGATATACTATTACCATAAAAACTTTTTTTTTAATATATATAGATATATATAGATATATACATATACAGACTATGACTCTGTTTTTACATTGTTTTTGCAGCTTTGTCTCAGATGGCAGCAGAGCCAGGGCCCTCCTGCAGATCCAGGAGGATGTTACCACCCTCAATCTGCTCTGAAATACATGTTAGGATTGCCAGGAAACAGCAGGAAAGGCCACAGATTTACACCACGTCAGCCAGCTCTGAAGATTGCAGGTGATTGAGCCAATAATCTGCAAAACTGGCTCTTTACCTGAAGGAAAGTGCCAGTTGCACAGTAGTTTTTAGTTGGCCACTTACAGTCATATTTAGTCAGTTTACTTCCTGTTCATGGTTGTCACACGCAGTTAATAATTAAAATTATTGGTGCCCTGGCATTCTAGGATTAAGTGCAATAGGTAAAAAAAATACACCTGCATGAAAAAAAAAAAAAAAATCCAACTTAAATAGCTCCTGAAGTTTCAAGTCCAAAGGATTCTGGTTTAGATACTGCTTTCACCATCCTAGGTCAGGGGAGCATTTGGACACTGTTACGTGGGTTGGATAATTCTGCTCAGGAATTTATGCTCTGAGCACTCCAAGTGCAGAGTTTTACTGCCTTTAAATGGGAAAAAATTGTTAAATTGTGGTAATTTGAAGTCAAACAAATGACAGCTTTTTCAGGAGCATTTGGGCACACACTCTGCCTTGAGTCAAAGTGCTCTACACTTACATTCAAATAAGCTCTCTTAAACTGAATAATGCCCAAGTTCAAGTGACTTACTGACCTGGAGCTTATATGGTCACCAAACTCAGATTAGCACATCCTTAAGGATCTATGCATTCAAATCGTGGGAAGCTTTACATCTTCATAGGACAATTTCTGCCTTTTAAACCCCTCTACACTGAAAGCCCGAGATAAACTCCCTAGCAGACTGTGCTACTTCAAACTTTATAAGATACAGAGCACAGGAAAAGTTCTTACTAACTTTGGGTTCTACAATGTTTTGTGCCATTGTTTTGCAAATTGTCTTTCGTTTTGGAGAATTGCTCCCTACAGCATTCTCTCTGTATTTTCCTATTTTAGAGTGAAACAAAAGTCTTAAAGAAAAAAACCAAACCTCACACATCACTGTAGTCACAAGGGTGCTTAATTCACAAACGTTTTAAAGGCAAGCTTTAAACATCCTGATGGATTTTCTCAGTCATTTCAATGTTAATTTTACTGCTTCATCCAAAATATAAGTTCTCCAGACCATACAAATAATTATTTTGTTGATACTGGTTCTTCTCTTCACTTTCATTCCTCAAGGTAGAGATGTAATTTTGAGTTTATGTGGCATCAGTGGGTTGGGGTTTTTTTAAAGCACAAACAATAATAATTCATCGTTTTAAGCAACCTCTGGGAGATGGGACAATTTCCAAAGGCAAGCTTACAGTTCCTATAACAGCATTACTTGTACCCTTCTCTTGACAAAAATACTGTTCACAAGAGGCACAAGCAGAACACCCCTCTGGGTCTGGTACAGCCCAGCCTGCTGTGACACGTCCCATGCAAAACATTCTCCAAAAAGAGGATTTCACTCTCAGACTCGTTACACAGCAGAGTCTTGCAAAGTTCTGTTGTGCCCCAGCCCTACTGGTTTACTGTTAAGAACCTTTTTCTTGTACCTGAAAAGCTTTTGTGCCACCAACACCAACTCAAGCTGATTCAGGCACAGCAGGAAAGGTTTAAGCATGAACACAATGCACCATTAGAAGTTAATTTTGTTCAAGGCTGAGCAGGATATCTGTTCTAGTCTGGTAAACAGCAATATAATTGCAGCCAAAGTTTACTTTTCATTCAGAAAGAGCTATGCAGTCATAGAAATACTCCTATACAAACTATAATTAGGTGGTATTGTATAAATCAAGCTACTCGTGGAATAATTTAGCAAAGCCCACAGTTTATATTTGAGCCTTACATCTACATACTGCATTGTTTAATTAGCCATGAGGTATCAAGGCTAATATTGGCTCACAGTTCTCTACCCCTAACAATTCTTTGAAGCCAGAAAAATACCAGTGCATTTCCACTGAATAATAAAAACACTGCAGCAATTTAACTGTGATGCATCTGTCTGATACTCATAAGACTACCACTGGAATACTGCTTTCCAGAATAGTCATCCTACCTTTTATTAAGGGTTTCAAACAACTCAATCCTTGTAAATATTTATATAATATGCTAAGTGAAAGTGGAAATAGATTTTTTCCAGTACAATGGACTTAATTACCATGATAAAGACACAGCACATACCTGAACCATTCACTTACAAACTCAGTAAGAACCAAACATTCCAAACAGGCAATTAATCAAAGTCATTCTGAATTAAGTCAAGGCAGTTTGTCTTACTGTTGGAGATTCATTTGTCTCACGTGTGTATCATATTTATAGTAACTGATGTCAAGTATCTTCTAAATATAAGTGCTACAGTACTTATATATAATAGAATGTGCACACCATCATTGATTAGAATACAGACTAATATATTAAAATCAAAATAATTTGTGCAGAGAGCCTGTGAAATTGAATTCACATCCAATCTGCTGAAAAAGAATTTCCATTTGACTCTAAACTCCAATTCACAATGCATAAACTATGGCTATTTATTATAGTGTTCTGTCATTTGTCACTTTTATAGAATACACGCATTTTCCAGGCTATAAAATGCCTTAAAATTGTGCAGCAATGATGTATGTTATTATTTTTCTTTGCCAATGTTTGGATTACATTCAGCAGCTCAAAACAGGGCTGATTTATAATCTGAATAAATAGCAACATCCTTCAACTGTGTGTCTATGAAAGCTTCATTTACTTCTCGATTCTAAATGCTATATTCAAACCAAATATTTGAGCAAATTAAATTCAGAACATCTCACTGCACTGGGCTGATGGAAGCAACTGCAGAAGCTGCTGAAAGAGCATAACTTTCCTGCAAACACTTCAACAGGAGTGCAGTGCTGCCAGCAGCTGGCAACCAAATTTCACTTACAGATTCTGATTCAGAGAGCAAAAATCCAGCCACCACTGAAAGCCTGTATAGCAGGCTCTGACACTGACAGCTTCTAAATACAGGAACTCCTAAAGAAAGCCTCCTTCAGTAGTTAATTTGCAGTTCAGTCACCCTGAATATTTCTTTCCTTCTAAACTGCTTTGATGATCTGATAACCTCAAACTCGTGAGCTGTGTTTCACTTCAAAATTATCCCAGAGGGTCACTTTAGGTCATAGTAAAAATGAAAACAGTGAGGCTCTAGACAAATGTGAAGAGTTCATTAGAAAAAACTGCTACCTAAGGAGTTCCAGAGAAACTTGCAAGCTCTGACAAGTCCCCATAGATGACTATAGCCCTACAGAATAGATAACATAATGGATTTAACAGCACATTTCCTCCCCTAGAGAAGTCATAATGAAGACACAAATACCCAGCACACATTCACTGCCCTCACTGACAGCTAATACTGCTCAGTTTGGAGTGTTTTGTTGTTTGGGATGGTTTTGGTAACCCTACAGCAAGTTACTCCTACAAACTCCACATCACAGTTTTGTGCTGGGAAGCCTGGGATGTATCCTTAAATCACAGCTGGACCAGTACAGCCATTCCATTCTTTTCCTTGAAAACAAACTTTCCCTCTTGGTTTCATTTGAAACAGCACAGTGCACATTGAGAAAGGAAAGTGTCAGCAAAAATACATAAGCTCATAAAGGAACCAGTCTTACAGCAAAATTAATTTGACTGTCTTCGCATGCTACCAAGGATAATTAGTAGAACACCTTACTCCATTACGAAATTGAAAAAGCTAGACGAAATACCCCAAACAGATAATGATGCTGGACCCTAATAATGTTCACCCAAAGGCCTTCTGAGCAAGGGAAAATTAGCCCACAATTCTCTAGAGACATCTCATGCTAGACAGGCTTCCCAGCATGGCTTTCCTAGAATAAAAATGTTTAGACAGGTTCAGAAAGGCACTCCAGAGGAAACATATGTTGTTCCTGGCTCTAATGGATGCTCTAGTAATTAACTTTCACAAGGACCACAGGCATATCATTAAATATTACATTCATCCTCAAACACTTGCTTCTAAATATATTTTTGTACATCAAGGTAAAGAAGAATTAAAATTAATTGCACCACTTAAAAGCTTGTTTCTCCAACTTGCAACTTGTTCAGCATTTCCACTTATAATGCCACGCCTTGGTTTTGCCTTCTGCTTCCTTGTGTATGAGAAATTTTTCACAGATTTTTAGGATGGGTGAAAGATTTCCAGAGAGCCACCTGCATCTTCCTGAGAGTGCCACAGGGCAGGTGGGGGAAAGGCAAGTCTGAGCACACGTGTACAAGGACATCATGTGCCAAAACATCAGGATACTAGGAGCATTAGGAATGGACTAAGAAAATAAGGAGGAAAGAGAGAAAAAAAAAAAAAAGAAAGGCGAAATGAGGAAATATAGGCAAGAGTGGAAGGAAATGAGGGGTAACAAAGTGAGATTTCTATGGCACAAAAATTTCCAAAGGAACAAAATCAGCAGTTGCACCTCTCCTGAAAGAGTCACACTTGGCTGTATCAGTAATAAATCAGAAGGGCAAAACCAGGGAACAGCATCTTCAGCTTTGGGATGTTCTGCATGAATCACCTTCACGATGTAGTTCAGTTACCTCGATGTTTAATAATTTTAACTGAGTTTCCTCAACATCTCATTTTAAAAAACAACCAAAAAAAAAAAAAAAAAAAACCCCACACATAATTTTCTTTATCAGTATTTGTCATAGAAATAAATTTCAGTCACTCTGCACAAATTCTGGTTTATTCCCAAGCAGATGAAATCCCATAGCCCAAAGGTAACACACAAATATTTGTCATCAGGAATGCCATTTTGTAACTCCAATCACCAAAAATATGTCATTTTTTCTCTCTACTGCCTCTCCCCATGAACAGTTTGCTGATAGCACCAACAGATTTTAGCTACAGTGAAAGCTATAATTTCTATACAAAAGATTTCACCTGGAAATGATCCGTGACAACTACAGAAAGATGAGTGAGTGACTTTGGAGGTGGAAAAAAAAACAAAAGAGCACGTATTGTAGGGAAGGGAGAACCCTTCATCCCATCTAAAATAGACACAACATCTGAAAGGCAAAAAAAGATGCCATTCTTTAAATGAAGGGCTGTGGGGTCATTCAAACCTCTGAGGAATTTTAGCAGCAGAGAAAATATTTCAAGTGCAGAAAAGACAGCAAAGTGTGTAATGATGAGACTGAGAGTTGGCAGGATATAACCACCAGGAGAAGAAAACATATAGTGAGAAAAGATATTAAGAAAGCAAAAAGGCTTTGGAGAACAGAGAAATTTTGATTTGTTAAACAGAAAGACAACATGCTACACAAGATACTGCCATAGCATTAGGCACCCATTGAAGACTGGGATTATTTCTGACCACACACAACTAAAGGTACAGTTTTAACTGGAGAAGGACCTGGCTCTCTGACCTGAAATCCAGTCACCTGTGGAAAGGGAAGACTCCTCTTGAAAGCCACAGCCTCATGACAGACATATCAAGTGCCAGAGGCAACATCTAAAATCACATTCTTGCAACAAAGAGCTTGTTGCTGGAACATTGAAATTTTCTGCTCTAATGGTCTGGTGCTCTCACAATTAGAAGGTGCTGCAAGCACTCAGGCTGCCTCTCAGTCCAGCCCCACAGCCAAAAGGGAAAGGTGAACATTTGGGGACATGTCCCTCACTACCTCCCCTTCCCACTCTGACCTTTTCATCAAATTCACGTTACGCTGCTGATCTCTGGGAAAGCTGATCTTCACTCTCTAACCTTCAAAAAGGACACAAGTTGACAGTAATTTTCACACCACATATGAACATAGCTTGAAAGATTTTTATGAGGCAGCAGGATTAATCTCCTAAGGAAATGTGAACAGCTGGGTAGTTTTTATTTACACAGAAATATCGAGACAAACTTGTGGGCCTCTCAATTTTTGGAAATACAAAGACTCTTCAAAATAATTATGTGAAGTGTTTTTGGTTTTGCAGCTAAATATTTGTGAGATTATTTTTCAGCCTCACAGGCACTGATTTTCAGCAACATTCAGAGTCAAGAACCATTTATTATATTACATGCATAAGCCATATTTTATACTAAAAATAGGCTTGCATTCCAAAAGAATGTTGTTTACACTCATGAAAATCTCATTAAATATGAAAGCCACAGGCAAAATGGAAAAGATGCTGATTTTCTTTATCTATTAGAAGTGGTGCTGATTGCTTTCAGAGCTGGGAAAAATGTCCGTTTCATGCAGCTAAACGTACTCTCCATAATCCATTTATCCCTCACTGGAGTTACAGTCGTTTGCCTTCCAGCAGGCAGGAATTGCACCGTGCTGCCACCGGGAGGCACAGTCAGATTTTACAGTTTGCAATTTTTCCATTTATGACAGAACAGCCTGCCTGAAGAATCTGACTAAAAGATATATTCAGCTTTGTTCTGGCAGAAGATAGGAAAAAAGTTATTCAATGATTTCAAAAATTCCAGAATTCTATCCACACAAAAATATGAAAGCAATCGACTGCCAGAGTAGATTCTAGCTATTTCAAGTTGAAGTGTGAATTCAGTTTGACATGAAGGGGCCACCCACAAAAATCTTTTTAAGATGGACTTTTTTTTTTTATTACATCCTATTGGTGGCTAAAATCATACAGAATTAACCACTTCCAGTAGCATAGAAAGAAATTTTCTCAGTAAAAAATAAATTACATTCCATTAATCGGAGAGCAGAAGATGAATGATCATTTCATTAAAAGCAAGCGTGGAGTTTTTAATTGCAATTTTAATGCTGTAGGCTATAAATAGATCTGAATTAAATGGCAGAAGTGTTGCTGCTATAAATTGACTTCAACTATGCTTAAACCACTTAGAAAACAAACTTACTTGAGAAAGAGACTTGGTGCAGCTTTTACAAAGTTGCAGCCTCTTTCCATTAATTTTCAACTCCAGTCCCTTCCACAGTGGATAAATAGCAGGAAAAAGACTTTAAAATGTTTGAATATAAAAGAATAACAAGAATCTGAAGACTGTCAGGAATCTGTCATTTCCAGAGAACTGTAAGAACTGGTTTTTGTGAAAGGGATCTGATACCAAACATCTGCCAGGCATTGACCTGTGCAGCCATGGGGTTTGGGGATTGAATCCACACAGTGGGCTGAGCTGGTCCAGCAGGGTCTGAGCTCTGCCTCCAACAGGCAGACCCCAGAAGAGATGTGCCCAGCGTCAGGGGCTGCTTCTTGTTCTGCTCTGCCTTGAGGCAGGAGGGGGGAGTCTGAAGGGTTCGTCTGGAGTAACTGCTGGAGCACACAAGCTCACAGGAAGCCCGGCCAGGAGCCTCACAGTTTTCAGATATCAGCCACACCTGAGGCTCTCTGGAGCTTTCAGAAACTTTATAATAACGATGCAATAATGCAGCATCCCAGACTAAAGTGACCTAATTCAGGACTGTAAAATGCGGCCATTATATTTTATCACTTTATCAAATCCCACTATGATTTAAATAACAGGAAGATGATACATAGCTTCCATGCAGAAATGGGTACAAAATCTGCTTCCTCCTAACTGAAACAGCGCACTCTGCATTTAGTTAAAACAACTTCAAAAATTGCTTTGATAAATGCCATTAAGAAATTAGGTGGTTTAGGAAAGAGATAATCTAAATATGATTCAAACCAAGTGTGGAACTACTGTGGAATTGCTAAGAAACCAGACAGCTAAAGTACTATGTTTATAATATTTTAGGAGGAAGTATTTCAAATTAACTTCTAAGTAGAATAAGCAATTGCTATGAAACAGAAAAAATTAAGTCAAAAATGTAATAGGTTATCAGTTAGGGGTCTCCCTGTGTAGCAGGGAGCAAGTGATCTAGACTAGTGTTTTCAAAAATTTATCTAAATAAATAAGGAGACAGATTGGCAGCCATCTGCAATTTACCACAACATCCGGATGAGATAAGTACTTAACTTCCATCACAGTCAGCAGGAGTTGGATGCTTAATGTATTTGGATGCTTTAGAAAATCACATTCAGCACCTAAACGTGTAAAGTGCATAAATATCTTTCACTTCACAGCCTTTAGTTTTCAAGTGCCTTAGTCCTGTATTTCTCAGATGAGAATAACTGTGTTTGCCTAATTCATGGGGGGACAGGAAAAAGCAATGAAGCCTGTGAGGTGTTTGGATCCTGCAGTGTGGTGCACAAACGCCGTGGAGAAGGACAGAGTGAGGGCAGAAAGGTGACTGGATGTGAGGATGCAATCAGGAACACAACACAGAGGAACATGGTGCAGTCCCAGCCTGAGAGAAACCAGAGGGTACACGGGAATTATTTAGCAACTTATGCAGAACATATGGCTGTCAACTTCTTCCTATGAAATCACCAAGTGAAAATATCCACTCTGAAATGTCCCCTCCTGTCGCTTTTCATGGAAACAAAGAAAATATAGGTACATCAGTACCCTTCACACTGTGACCAACCTGTTGTGAATCCCTACTCACATTTTCTACAGATTCAAGCTTTTTGTCTTTTGCTTTGATATCTGTGTGATTCTTTTCCAATCTAGTAACAATTTCTCCATCCCACTGACAGTAATAACCATCAGGGTCGGCACCCACCCACACCTTCCTCTCAAAGTCCAAAAAAGGCAACAAACAAAACTGTAGCAAACTTGTAATTGTAATGACAAATATGCCTAAAGCTTTATGTTGCCATGATTAATCAAAGTATCTGGGATCAAAATAACTTATGCACTTAAATTGTACAGTACTGTCTTAAGTATAAAATCAATCCAATCAGTAATTCACAAAAAAATCAATTCTGCATACTCCAGAGAAGGCAGGCATCCATTACACAGTAATTGTTACACAGCTGCTATAAATGCTCAATAAAGAAAAATGACCTTGAAAGCCCATCAGAAGTGCTCCCACACTTAAAGCTCATGTGTTGCACAACACTGAATTAAGCCTCCTCTTTGTAAGCTTCATTTTCTTTAAAGGGGAAATTCCATGAACACTCTAACAGTATTTTAGGTTGCTTCCAAAGTGATGCTTGTCATGGCATCATTGGCCACCTCTGCTGATCCCAGAACTGTCCAGTAAAATAGATCCTGCTTGGAACAGCTCAGGGACTGCTGAGCCCCAAACCCAGGGCCATCAAGTATGCTTGATGGTGGGGTTGGGGAGTCACAGGGCACTGCTGGTGAGGAAGTGCACCCACATAGTTTTAGAGTTGAGCAATTTCAACACTTCCACTGGATATTTAAAATGATTACAGTAGCAGCCATATGTGTTTTTACAGATGTATAAATATGCCCCCAACACTTATATAAAATCTTGATAATAAGTCTTGATACAAACTCAAGAAACCTGGTTACTGCTCCAGAAGAAAATTCTCCACTGTGATAAATCTACATGGAGATGATTTGGCAAAAATATATAACATTTTTCTCCCCACGTTTACTAGCTTGAACATACTTTCTCCCCATTTGGTTTCTTTCAGTCTTCTGCTTTCTTCCAGAAAGAGAGGAACATTTATGTTCATCTTTCTTCTCTGCTCCTGCCAGCAGCACTACATCAAAGGCAGGAAAGCACCTCGTAAATAAATGCTATTATTGCTAGAACAGTGCAAAAAACACTGTTTCAGTTCAATGACCAAAAAAGATGAAAAATTAATTTCAGGTCATCCCAAGCTGAACAAGGCCTCCTGGGCCAGCAGGTTTATTCCTCTAGAGCTGCTTGATTTTTTGCATTTTCAGCAAATTCTCTAAGTACACTCATAATATTTATGTCAAGGCCATTAATGAATATATTAAACAAGTCTGAAGCACTCCTTTTTTTTTCCCTGACCCATTTATTATAAAATAGAATGGTTCAGGTAGGAAGGGAACTTAAAGCTCATCTTGTTCCAACCTCCCCTGCCACAGGCAGGGACCCCTTCCACTGTCCCAGGCTGCTCCAAGCCCCATCCAGCCTGGCCTTGGACACTGCCAGGGATGGGGCAGCCTCAGCTGCTCTGGGAAACTGTGCCAGGGCCTGCCCACCCTCACAGGGAAGAATGTCTTCCTTGTACCAAATTTAAACCTCCTCCCTTTCAGTTTAAAGCCACAAGCCCTTGTCCTGTCCTGATAAAAAGTGCAGATGTTAGCAGCTGGACTGGCCACCAGACCAGCCAGAGGAGCACTGGCTTCTCAGCTCCTTTAGCTCAGCTGTGCTTTACTGTGCACCTTTAAAGTTATCAGTGCTGCTTCACTGTTATTGATGGTGACTTTAGTCAGGACTTCCAGCAATGGGGAACTAAGCCCAGAAAGGAATTAAACTTGTTTTCAATTAACAAATCTAAACACCATTTTCTTCCCTGAAAATACTGAATTCTGTTATTTAAACTGCCCAAATTTTCTCTGGCATTTATTAATTTATCTGAAAGTAAGGAATATTTTATGAACTTACATCAAAGAAAACCTATTCAACCATTTTTATATGCTTTCACTGAGCTCATTCTTTACAATCAACTAAATTCTGGGTAAGATAAACACACATATGGTACATGAGCCTAAATCTTCCTACAGAACTACACTGAAATTATTTCAGACTGCAGCTATACTAGAACACTACAGAGAAGCTTTGTCCTTTCCTGGCTCCTAGCAAGTACCAATCATAAAAAAATAAAGAGCAGCAGATAAATTTAACAATATCTGTATTTATCTGGATTTGCAGAGAGTTAGGTGTGAAGCTACACCAGGAGTTAAAACAGCAAATGCCTGAGCCTGCCAAATAGGCCTGTCCTTCCCTAAATTATTCTATAGTTCCTAGTAAAATTAACATTAGATTACAGGTTACAACAAATTCTTGAGAAAGATTATTAAAAGGGAAGCTTTCACCTTCACCTAAAGCCAAAGCAAAAGTTTTCAGTAAATCTAATGTTCAATTCTGTTATCTTTTTATATGACCCACAATCAAAAAACAGATACCTTATCTCTTCAGCAGCCAGATAATCTTACTTGGGTTTATGAGAATTCTTTTCCAAGCTGGAAGCATCAAGTTTATATATAATAAGCTGTCCTGGCTATCTTCCTTATCATAGGTCTCTATTAGATACCACAAACAACTGGATTTTCCCCATTGCCTCTTAAACATATCAATATTAGTGACAGAAATTTGGCTTAGCTACCAGAAATCACATTCCTCTGTCGCTGCATTTTTAAATGACACCCAGCCTCCACGATCTGAATTCACAGAATTCTAAGTACATTTAAGCAAAGAATTATTTGCATAGATGCATTTAAATTGGTTATTTTGTCCCACTTCTAGTGCAGTATCAAAAGACAAGGAATTTCACCCAAACAAGCCCTGAATATCATAATAATAATCTCTGTCCTGCTTGCTCTGCACTACAGTAACTCTTACCTCGAGCAGGTCCACACTAAAAAGTTTTTCCAAAGCAATTAGAGAAGAAATTTTACAAGATACTCCGGACTGCCTACCCTGCATTTTGTAGATTATTTTGCTTGAGGACAAATGAAAAAGAAACGTAGAATAATTTTGGGAAAGTTACTGAAAGTCAAAAAAATCTGAATCTGGTCTGACACACAGTGGTATGAATCAAGTACTTTCACAACAACCAGTTTTGATAAAACAGAGTAACAAAACATGAAAACTAATTTGGAACGTTTGTTCTGTACCTTAGAAGACCACCGGTGCTCACTCAAGCAGGTGCAGCCCAGGCAGCAGGAAGTATCCATAGATTTGTCAGGAATTTTCTGGTTCAGGGACAGTGAGGACAGAACTTGAGGATTTTGCCACCAAATCGTGCACCCTGTTAGCAAAGCTGCCCACCAGCAGAAACTGCCCTCGGTGAACAGGCCTGGAAGGAAAGGGCAGAGCATTTGAACAAGGATATAGAAGTGGCTTGCCAGGCTTGCTGATCCTCATCAGCAAATTAAACTGCTTAGGCACAGGAGGAGAGCCTGGCTAATTAAGCACAGTGCTGACACCTGGGTACCACAAACGTGTGCAGTCAGAAGGTAACTTACCACTGTTGATGCCCAAAGAGGATGGAAGATAAACATTTGCTGTCACATAGGAAGTACACATGTATTCTTTGCAGATCAAAAGTACTTTAAATCACGTCAGTCTGTCATTTGACAAATTAATTAATTTATCAAGATGTACTCCAGAATCCTGGACATTAAGTCATATTTTTTCTGCCAAAAATCATGGATCAAAGGTTTAACTAAAGATTTAACAATGAGGCAACTCTTACAGCCAGACCACTGAATTTTCAGCCATGGGTATTATTTTTATTATTTGATTGTGCATGAATTTGAACTATAATTTACAGGCATCAGATCCTTTTTAACTGCTTAATTAATAGCCTGGACTCTGCAATGAAAATTATTCTGAATACAGGGACCAAATTTAGCATGTTTTGTGTGGCAGTCTTAGACATTGTTTTGACCTTAATCTGCAATACTTATTCACAGTATAGCATAAAAGAGCAATGTTCTTTTTTTTCAAATTTTAGAATGTTCTGAAGCAGGTTAACTAAAGCATCCCTCCAAATTACCAGGTGGAAATCATTTAAAAATTTGAAGAGCTCCTAATTCAGTCAAAATAAATCATAGAATTTAAGAATTCTATGACTGGAGTGGATCCTAAACATCATCTAGTTCTAATCCCCTGCCATGGGAAGGAACATCTTCCACTATCCCAGGTTGCTCCAAACCCCATCCAAACTGGCCTTGAAAATTTCCAGGGATGGGGCAGCCACAGCTGCTCTGGGCAACCTGTGCCAGGGCCTCACCACCATCACAGGGAAGAATTTGTTCCTTATATCCAGTCTAAACTTATTCTCTTTCAGCTTGAAGTCATTCATTCATGCCCTTGTAAAAAGTCCCTCTCCAGATTTCAATTACACAATACAAAAAAAAAAAAAAAAAAAAAAAAAAAAAAAAAAAAAAAAAAAAAGAAAAATCAACTTATATTTACACTAAGTTTTTCAATAAAATTCCAGAACTATTACTTGTTAAGAAAACATTGCATGAAGGTGCTCATTAGAATGTGGTATAATGAATGAAAATTTTCAGCAGCTTTGTTTGCTTAATTTTGTCAACAGAAAAGAAGAAAAAAAAAATCCCACATTCTCCTTAGAAGAAACTATTTCCTTCTTTTCCAATCTACATGAAAGCAAACACATTCCCTTGTTGCCACAGTTACCATATGACTAAATTGTCCTAACAAACTTATTCCACAAAAATAAAGTAGCTATTCTTTCCCCTTGAAATTCTTCTTTGATATCTGTTCAAAGGTGAGTGAGCAGGTGCTAAGATTGTTAAATGCTCTTCCCTGCTCCTTCTTTTTCCAGAGCACTGAACCAGATACATTTATAAAACAGCAAATGTTGTCCTGCACGGGGAGAAAGAAAAGCTCCAGCTAGCAGAGGAAGCCCTTATCCTTCAAAGCATTATTTCCTAAAGTAGCACATGTAAATCACCTCACAGAATCAACCCAAACACATGAAAAAGAACTGGGCAGCAAAAGCAAAGGAGCACAGCTGCCATTAAAGATTTAGTTTCATAAAGAGCCAACAGTGCCTGCAGAGAAGCCCACTCAGGCAATCTCTGCCCTGCTGAGACTCAGGCAGAGCCTGTTGCTCCTCTCAAAAAATATTAAGTGTATTAATTACATTGTTAGTGCCTCCCCTGAAGCTGTCAGCCAGAGTGGAGCTGCTTTTCTTACTGCAGAAAATGTTGAGATTTCTAATGAAAAACAAACTCCCACGTGATTTCTGTTATTTCTTCCCAAACATTATCACGGTGTTCACCCTCTGTGGCAGGGAGAACAGGAGCCATGCAGCCTGGAATTTGAGGGTGTTTCTCCAGGAAACATTCACCTGCTCTGATGTGCTGCCCAAGGACCACATAGCTATAAACACCAGAGGGTTTCCATATTTAAAAACCAGTGAAACAGATGGAATCCGAGGCAAAACATGAGATTCTGTGAGTCTAATTTTCATCTGGTTAAACCAGGGAAGTCTTCCCTGAGTTCAGAGACTTCAATTTACACCAAGAAGAGTAAATGTACTTTAGCACTTTATAGTAGTTTCATTAGCTTTTTTCCTACTGCTTGCTGACTGTTAATCCCATTTCATGAGAAGTTAAAATTTAATCACCTGTAGGCAGGGAAGATGATAGTGACACACAAAAACCTTTATGATTTTTGATAACAGTCTAAGTGTGACCCACATGCAACCAGTGTGCAATCCCAGAACCTCAGAAGGTTTAGTTAATCCAGTTTTTAATTATGAAGTTCTATGTGAGCAGATAAGGACAATGGTAGTGCATTAACTCCTTAGAAAAATGGAGTGGTTCAGCTAATTACCATAATTTTAAAATACTAATAAATATTTAAAAATTTTTCACAGAATTTAATGCTAAATTTGGCAAACAAGACGTCTGATACATCTGGAAGACAAAGTTCTAATTAGATCAAATTGTATTTTATTTTATTTCATTACCTATTTGTGGAGCTTTCCTTTTTGATGAAAATTTGTTCACCTAAAGGAGGACAGGGTTCTATCCACAATTTATCTTTTATTGTCTATAAACCATCCTGCATGCAATAATTTAAGCTGCTTTTTTTTTTTTTTTTTTTTAATCAGAAAGAAATACAGAATTTTTTCAATAAAGTGCAAGAAATACATCAGGTTTGTCTTCTGGATATTTCCATTACAGAACAGCTCATTTAACCTATGAGCAGAGGTCACTGGAGAACCTGGGGAAAAGAAATCTCTGCAAGGTCATGTCTAAAAACTTACAGTGCACTGTTGGCAGTGACAGCAGAGACTCACAGAGCTCTTTGGAGGGAGGAGGTGAGTTGCTTTCTTTAGCTCATCAGCATTTCCAGGAAATCCATATTCTGTTCTTGTTTCTGCTGAGGCTTTATGTTTCTGCATGAGAAAGTTGAAAAACTCAAGTGCTTTCAGCTATTATCTACGTACTGAATCACACTCATTTAATAGGCAAGCGTTTCTTTTCAATATTTTGTAAATGGTTTATTTGAATTCGGTTTCTTTTTAGAAATATATTAATCACCAAACTGAATCACGAGAGGATACTAAATGTGGGGGTTTTTTACAATTTTTTTTAAATAAAATACTCCCACAGTTTCAAAGCTCTTCCTCATATTTCATGAGCAAAGCAACACACTGAAAAGAAACCTTTCCCATTTGGACAAAAGAGTATTTTCCAATTACAAAGTCTTGTTACAAACACTTTATCTGATTTTCAGCAGCATCAAATGCCATAGATTTTAATGGGACATTCAGTCAAAAGCAGGTCAAATTAGGTTACCAGCTTTCAGTGATATTTCTGAAATGGTTTTTCTATTGCCATACAAAACCACCCAAGTTTTGCAATATTCTGTCCTGCATCCTTGGCAATATCACCTGTCATAAAACCATGCTCTGACAGGAAAGGCAGAACAGCCAGAGGCTCCTTTTGAACACCAGACAGATGTAAGTGAGAGCAGCAGGCTCAGTCAGTGCCTCCAGACCTGCAGTGCAGACTGTCAAAGACAGATCTGTGCATTTCCTTCCCCACAGAGCAAACAAGACACTCACCTCAAAACGATGTTATAGTCCAAAGCAGCTGAATTTGTATTTGGGCACCCCTGGAAGCCCTCATCCTTGGCGGGATTTTAAAAAGCACAACAGTACTTTAAATGTATCCCACTGATTTTCAATAGAGTGTAAATCACACCTGTGATTTTTGGAGCTCTGGAGAAATAATTGTTTTGACAACACTCTCTGTGCTATTAAAAAGCCAGTTTAGAAAACCCCAGAGAGTTAATGCATCATCGGAAACTAGAATTGTAGAATTTCACACCTCTTTAGCAATGAACATTTACACTCAACTGACCGAAAATTTCATTCTCTTAATTTTTTTTGATTTAAAATGACAGAAGAAAACTAAAAACGTGGTAGGAATACATTATGTGATCTACTCATTCTATCCTTTGAAGGAAGAAAATAAATGTTAGTACAAAGCTGATGCAAAGAAATGAAGAAACTGTGAAGAGCAATTGCTGACAGAGGTGAGCACACCCTCCCACACTGGTACCACCAAAGCAAGGGAAGGGACTCTGCACTATTGCCAGTAAGTGTGGCAGATTTGCTGCCCCAAATCCTGACCAGCAGCACAAGGAGCTGCAGGAGTGACTCTTTGGGATTGCCTTCAGCATTGGAGTTGCCTTTCACCCCCTTTCCAACCTCACTGCTACATCCATGAGAACATTGCATGGCCCCAGCAGACACCAGAGATGAGTAAAAACGCAGGGGTTTTTATGTTTTTCATAGAATTGTTTTCAATCACCCTGTAAGGAGGCTGAACTGAAAATGGCACCAGGGAACGAGGGGCTTACTGTGCCGTGGTCCTGTCAGACAGTGAAATTACTCCTGTTCTTTCAGGGCCCCTGGTGCTGCCTGTTCTCTCTCTCTTGGAAGAAACTGGGAGAGACTCCAAACCCTCTCACAGCCATCTGGGGCAAGGACATGACTGTCCCTTGGCTCCAGCCAGAGGCAAGGTTTGGGGTAACTGCTCAGCTGAGCCCCATCCCAAGGGCAGACGAGTCTGCGTGGATCAGAGCAGCACAGGGGCATGTGGAGATCAGGGCCTGGGGATTTCACATTGTGAAATTGAAATAAATGCCTCAGTCCTACCACGGTGTCAAGAGAACTGGAGACAGACAGTGCTGGCCCATTTAAGCAGTAGTTACCTGCACTTCCACTCTGCAAAGCCTCTCCCAAGCAGTGTCTTTCATCTCCTCCTGTTTCTGAGATTACTGTGTGCTGACAGGAGTGTTTTGGAGTGATCTTAAAGTGCTTTTAACGGGTAACATGCGGAAATAAATAATTCAGGCTTTTCTCGAGTGTTTCTTTAGTGTCTCAGCTTACATATAGAGTGCTTTTATGGAGTGCTCACCTGTACAACGGGTTGTGCTCTCTGCTAAGTGATTTGCCCAAATGACTTTTGAATGCTCTTCTAACACAAAGATAGTAGACTTTTATATCCCTACTGTGATCACACCACTGCTAGGCAAGGGATCTAAACTACCAGACACAATTACTGCCATAGTTTCTAGCAAAAGTGCACATGCTTTGCCATTTAACATGCAATATTGTGTGAGTTTTTAATAAACTGTGTCTAACAGGAATAGTATATGGAAATAAAAAAGAATGGAAAAGTTTTGAAACAACCAGGGAAGATTTAATAATACCAAAAGAGATAGTAACATAATAAACATTAAAGACCTGAAATTACAGCTGCAAGCATATCCCACAGCAGCAACAGGTAATGCCAAAGTGTGTTAAATTAGTCACATCTGCTGAGAATTATTTATAATAGATGTATGGTATGATATGATATTGAGCAGCTGTGGTACTTTCTGATTATCCCTCCCTTCTATCACACGATCCACAAAAAAAGAAATACACATTTTCTCCTGAAAATGCTGGATATTCTGCTGCCAAGTTTTCCTTTAAAATGCTCATTTTTTAACACTTACATGTACACTCAGGATCAGGCGGTAAAAGCAAAGTACAGTTAACACACTCTGTGATGTTTTTCTGACATTTTCTGTAAAAAATACTCATGACTAAAGATTTCAGTAGCTACTGATACAGTTTATAATCCCTTAAAGTTTCACAGGATAGCAGTCCTAAAAAAAAAGTGTTTTAAACCTCTTTTTCTTTCTTCCTTCCTCTCTTTTTCTGTAGAGCACAGCCCAGGAACCCAGCCCTTAGGAGAAAAGTCTGGCTAGTGGCATCAGAATTAAAGCTTTCATGGTGTATTAACTTGTCTTGGAGGGCACAACCACTGTACAACAGATAAAATTAAACATCTTGGTCCAGGGATGTTCAACAGTTTCACTTTAGATGACATACTGTGCAGATGCTATTTCTGTCCCTGGGTTAACAGCCTGCTCTTGTAGCAAACTCCTTTGCCTCTGTGTCTCATCCAGCCCGCGGGAGAGGCGAGGGTGGATGTTGGGGGTGAGGCCTGTGGGCTGAAGCGGATTAAAGTTTCAGCTGACTGGTGTAAGGTCAGAGACACAGGGCAGGGTCTGTGCAGCACTGTTGGTGCACACCAAACTCAGCATTTACACTCCCCCGGAGCTGCAGCCTGACCCAGCTCTCCAGACCTTACACAAAAGTAATTAAACACATTTTGAAGCCTGCTGCCTACAGGGGAGAGGACTGGATGACCCTCCAAGCATCACATTTATGACACTGCAGTGTAATGTGAATATATGGTTTTGAAAAAGTGAAGACAGATAAAACAATGAAGACTGTAGAAAATTTGAGTGGTTTTACTATCCCTTCTCAGGATATAAAAATAGTTGGCACAGATCAAAAAGGCAGCAAATCATCCTCCCAGCTCCAACAGTGCTGATTTGTCTCAGCAAGGAACAGAAATGGCTGTGTGGAAAAGACCTTGCAACACAGGGAGACTGGCCAGCCTGCTGGGAAGACCTGACAGATTTCCTCAAAAGGTTTCATCTGATTTTAATTGATCATATTGAAGTTTTCTTCCCTTCTGCCTTGTAAGCAGCAGTTGTTTATAAACTGCACCTTCTCTTTTCTCAGTGCAGTGCTGCTCTTGTCAACCCAACATTCTCCTATTCAGCCTTCCTAAATTTCACTGATAGATGTACAAAGTGTAACCTGCTGGTAAGATTAGTGGTGAGAGTCTCTTAAATATTTCTGGAAAACAACCTTTTACTGAGCTAATGAGCTTCCAGTTCCACCTGGGTTTACAATTTACATATTCAAAAATCCTATTTAACTACATGTTAGAGTGTAGAGATTTATGTTTCCTTTTCCAGCAGATTCTGGCATAGTACCACAGCAAAGTAACATTAAAAATAGGAAACTAAATTGTACTGTATTGTTCATCCATTGCAGGATGAAAGCTTATTTGCACATGGTAAGGTAGCTTGTACTTTTTGTTTCACCAGAAGCAGCTGAAACCAGTAGCTAACTTATAGGCAGGATGATTTATAATACATTGTGGTGCCAGTCTGTTAGCTGACTGCTGTAGAAATAGTTTATCTACACCTGAGGTTTGGCACCTCTTCTCCCACTTTGTCTCACCTCAAAATGCTCAGAGACCACATTTTTCATGCCCTCCTGCCTTTACTGCTGCTGACAGGAGCAGAAGCTGCAGTGCCAGCCAGTTTTCATACATTTAGGTTTCAGAAGACATTGTGCTAATTCCTATAAGATACTTACAAACACAGAGAGTAAAAATCTGGCACGTTGCTAATCCTAGCTAGTTATCCTGAAACATAATTGTGGCACAGAACTATTTAAGGATTGCCCACATGCTTTATTGTCTGTTTTACCTGTATTTGGGCTTCAGCTTTGGGAGCACTCAGAAGGTGAGGAAATGGCTTCACTGGGGCCAAGTGAGAGCCCAGAGAGACAGACCCACTTGAGGAGAACGTGGGGCTCAGCAGGGACATAGCCCACGCTGCAGGGAATGGTCCTCAAGTCTGCATGGTAACAGAATGTTTCTCCCTAGAGGCCTCCAAGGACGGTAAAAGTTCTGAGAAAACCTTTTTTCCCTAACAAACCCCCTCTGTAGCTGTAGGTAGTCTCTCAATCCAAGCATAGTTTTGATTTCTCACTCAAGTACCTGTGGAAGCCCAGATTTCCCTCCTGAAGCAATACCCCCAAAGGAAAGAACTAAAAATACCCTTAGTAATTTGTACCTCCGTTTCTTGGCATTTTTCAGCAATTCCATCCATCACTGTTTCTCCATTTTGCCTGGCAAGAGCAATAGGGATCTGAGTACAACACCATTGTTGATCACAGCCAAAGAAAGACTATATGGGCACTTTTAATCACATTGTTCAGATATTACTTTTATGCTATGATATGTTCTTTGCATTTCAAAGCAAATCCAGATTTTTAAACTACGCACATGCTTTAAGGCTTTCACCAAGGGCATTTCTCTAAGCCATTTACAGGCAGTTGCAGCTTTGACTGCAGATAAACATTTTTAACCAAGAGGATGAGTTACATTACTCAGTTAGCTCAGTGCTGCTCATTATCTGGCTCCCATTTTTGTGCTGGATCAAATCCTGAATGCCACAAGACTAAAGGAAGATAATCAGATTGTTGTTTTGCATTACTTTGCCTACATGGTAATACCATTCAAATGCATTTAGGAAAATCTTTTTGTTTAGATGTATTACAAATAAATTAGGGCTTACTTACAAGCTTCATAAATAATCACTTTCCCCTCCATATGCATGCTTTTTTTTTTTTTTTTTTTGCTGTTTAGGATGTAGATAATGTCTATTTTGGAGGGCCCTTGTGGACAAAAGCACTTACAGACTTGGACTCAAAAAGAAAAAAAAAAAAAAAAACAACACAGTAATCTGAAAATTTAATACCCTGAGGTTCCTTTCAGACATGAAATAATGAGTATGAGGGAACGCTTCCAAATACTCAAATTTTCATGTGGTTTACCAGAAAGCCATAAACTGTCTTGGTCAAAACTGGTCCCAAACTCACTGACAGTCAACTTCTAGAAAGTTCAGCGCGAACTAAAACTTCAGGCTCTGTTACAAAACCCTATTTTCAAAAGAGCATAAATGAGAATCCACAGAGCCTTAAGTTCATTTTATATCAGAGTGAATTAAAGCACCTCAGTAATTAAAGACATGAAAGTTGTAATCACTAATGACAACAATCCACAGAGCAGCATGGGGGGGGCACTGGTGACAGCCACCTAACTTCCCCCAGCAGATCAGCCTGGGACACAAACATGGAGTTTGGTGACCTGGATGCTAATGTCCCCACAAATTCCTCACGGAAAGCTAATGCATTATTTGCATATGTGCAAACACTGGAGGGATTTTTGTGCCTGCCCTTTCTGTCTGCCTCTGGCTCAGCCCATCCACAGCACCTCAGGCATAAGCAGATATTCCAGAGCACAGTTCTGCAGTATCTGTTGATGCTCCAAAAACAGGCACCTCTCTTATTAGTAGCTTATTAAAGATTATGCGTATGTTATTTTTAATGATCTTAAAAAATTTGCCTTCGGTTTTACTCACCTGGACAGCTACTCAGTAGTGACACAGGACTGCCCAAAACATGTCCATTACAGCCATAGCTGCTTCAACACAAATTCTGTTGCCTTTGGAAATTTTGCTACTTCTGATATACTCTAGAATATTTCAACCACCTGCATTTGACTGCGCTGATACAGTACTTGGCAGTGGAGGAGGTTCCCCCTTTTTCAGAACTGGAAATGTGAATTGTCTTAACACAGAAGAGCAAACTGCAGATCCATGCACATGTTGCTCATTTTTTAAAATTTTCTTAGACTTTATTTATCCCTCAATAAAGTAATTAATTTGCTGCACACCAAGAATTAGACCAAGACTCTAACTGGTATCCAACAGAGGCAACACATGGCTGCACTGGGTGGGTTGCAGTGTGATGTGATGAGCTGGCTGAAGTGATACACCTGGAGCACCAGCAACTCCTCCTGACACAAACCTTGAGTAAACAGCTGAAGAGAAAACAAGAGGCTAATTCCTCATTGGAAGCTGGAAAATATATCACTTTTAGAAGATGAATTCTAAGCGTCGTTTCTTGCTTTTTATGTCTCCTGTTTCTGATGAAAACGAACCAAAAATACCTTCAGGGCTGCCATGGGACTGATTCTAAAGAAAACATCATTTTCACATCCAAGAGTTATCCTCAGAAGGGATCCCACGAGGTGCCTGTGTTTGCAAAGACTCTAAGGCAGTAACATGAGTTTTAGAAGTCAGACTCTGACAGTCCCAGGAAGAGGAAAGAAAATGTCATTCTATTCAGTTTAAAAAGCTCTACAATTTCTATGGTACTTTAAATTTGTTTTATATCTTTAATGTCAAAACCAGCACCCTCACACACTGTACACTAGGTGTTTTATCACCATTTTCAGTCAAATAAACTTTAATTAGATTGAGGGTTTTTAAAAGCTACTTGACATTTTCCAATCTCCAAAGGGGTTTTTACCTGTAACCCCTCTGCTCGTCATTTGCAAAGGCCCACGAGCCTTTTGCTGCTCACCTGTTTAATCCTACAAACTGTAACAAACTAGGGGATGGGAACAGAATTAATATTTATTTGTTTACTCTTAAAATGTCTTAACATCCCCCACTGATTTAAGTTGGGGGCAGGCTGTGAAGCTTTACTTACAAAACCAGCTTTGATATTTCTTTTAGAACAAAAAGCTTAATTTTCATAGAATGAAATGCTGAGTAATGTGACCCCCCCAAAATTTTTCTTATCTGTTGATCTCGAAGAAGGATAAAATATAATGTAAATTTAAGTATGAAGATAAAATCACATGGGAAAAAACAAGTTTCTTTTGAGCACAGATTCTAATCTATTCTAATAAGAATTTAATGTATGAGTGGTCTGTAAACTTCATATTTTTTGCAATTTAGCAGTGAGAAGCACATGTCAGATCGCTGATGAAATAAATGCTTGTCAGTCTATCCTGAGCTTGTATACAGAGTAGGAGATAATATCAAACCTTTCAGCTGAGACATATAAAGCCTTTTAAATTCAAGTCAAATTCTGTTGCATTTAATTTCCACTTATATGGCTGTATATTCTTTGCCAAAATATTCTACATTTGTTAGTTGGGGAGTTTTTACCAAGAATTGGTTAAGTCATTCTTAAATGTGATCTGGACCTGTTCTGAAATAGTGAGATTTTTAAAGTCTTCACTTAGTGACCTTAATCAGTTGCTACTGATCATCGACTTTACTCCACAATCTGAATCTTTATCTCATTATTAGTATGGGAAATGTCAACTTTCTTTTTTCAGTTCAACTCAAAAAGCTTGCAGAGGGATATGGTTGTGCAAAGCATGAGTAGTCCCATTTCTACTTTAGGGGAGAAAAAAAACATTAAACTTCCACTTCTAAAAGTAAGATTAAATGCAAAACATGCAAGTGATCTAAAAATATTTTTCATTGAAGTCTATCTAACTCTTTTACATACCCCATTTAAATATCTTTGAATCTACATAAGTTGAGAAATGCTGCTTATTTTTTGGACCTTCAGGGCCCTCAGATGAGCCAAAACAGCATTTTTTTCATTCACATGTTCCTTGGAACAACACACATGGTAGAACCCAGAGGAATAGTAGTTGCTCATATACAGTGTAAAAACTTCCATATTTGTTTCAATTTTTTATGGTTTTTTTGGCACATGCCCTGTCAGGAGAAGGCAGCCAGACCACATGCTGACTCTCTGACTGTTTCAAGCATTAGCTGTGTTGTTTAACTCCACAGGCAACAACACTGCTTCTGGAAAGGCTTCCATCCACAGAGAAGATGGTCTTGCCACAAAACGCTACAGCTCCTGCTAGAGAATGTAGAGAGACATATTGATTAAGTATTTTTATATTGTTAGTTTGGGGAATCATATATTGCAGTATCTGAGAAAGGAGGGAAGGGAAGGAAAAGGGAAGGAAAAGGGAAGGAAAAGAAGGAAGGAAGAAGGGAAGGAGAAGGGAAGGAGAAGGGAAGGAGAAGGGAAGAAAGGGAAGGAAGGAAGGAGAAGGAAGGGAAAAGGGAAGGAAAGAGAGGGAAGGAAAGGGAAGGAGAAGGGAAGGAAAGGGAAGGAAAGGGAAGGAGAAGGAAGGAGAAGGGAAGGAAAGGGAAGGAGAGGAAGAGAAGGGAAGGAAAAGGGAAGGAAAAGGGAAGGGAGAAAGGGAAGGAAGAAGGGAAGGAGAAGAGGGAAGGAAAAGGAGAAGGAAAGGGAAGGAAAAGGGAAGGAAGGAAAGGGAAGGAGAAAGGGAAGGAGAAGGGAAGGAGAAGGAGAAGGAAGAAGGGAAGGAGAAGGGAAGGAGAAGGGAAGGAGAAGGAGGAAGGAAGAAAGGAGAAAGGAAGAAAGGGAAAAGGGAAGGAAAAGGGAAGGAAAAGGGAAGGAAAAGGGAAGGAAAAGGGAAGGAAAGGGTTTGTTGCCACATAAGAGGGACATCTCATAGCAATTGCTACCATATGAACACTTGATTGAAGGAGGAGTTTTCATTTCTGAATATTTTTTACTTAGAAACAACATAAATACAAGCCAACACAAGCAAGACTAGCTCTACATCATTTTGATATGACCTCTATTTTTCAAGCTCGTTTAGCCTTCTGAAAGGCTATGTCTAGAATTTGCATTGCAGAAAATGTAAATAACTCAAAACATCAAGGAAACATCTTTTCTGTCTCAGAGAAACATCTGATGAAACAACTTTAGTTTACTCATGAACTGGCAAACCTAATTAAAGGATTCAGGAAGTTATAGTGACAGATTTGGACACTAATACATATCTGAGAAAGAGGCTGGCTTCAAAGTACAGCAGAGAAGCTTCTATTCATAAATATTTAACCAAAGCATTGATATAAAAATGAGAAAATCTCCTTCATTCTATTCCTTAAGGAAATTCTTTGAAACAAAACTACTCATTGAAACTAGCAACTTCTAATTCTCACAGATATGGAAGGATTTAACATAAGCATTTGTTTTAAAAAAGCTTCTACAAATTTCCACTTTAGCAACACGACATAACATTTGAGCCATGGAATCCCAGAATGATTTGGGTTGGAAGGGCCCCTATAGATACCTTGCTGCAAGCCCCCTGCAAACTGTACCTGTCTGCTCAACGGTGCCCAGCTCTTCCCAGAACTTGTGGCTACACCCTCAGCTCTGCCCCATGGCTATGCCAGACTTCAAGGTGTCCTTTTCCAGCTGTGTAAGGAACATCCTCAGAAGCCAGAAGTGCATGGAAGGGTCCAGCTTTGTTATTCCCGCTGCACAAACACCATTTTTATTGCTTCAGCTGCAGGTGATAAGTGACCCTTACCCCTCTCTCAAAAGACCTGTCTCAGGTCCCTTCCAGCCCTAGGAGGTCTCCAGGGACACCTCAGCCAGAGGGCAGGTAACTCTCATCAGCTGCTCTTTAAAGGGCTGAAGGCCCTTCTGGCTCATGGCAACAACCCCTTCTCCTTAGACACCTGCCTGTCCCTCTGGCTGGCAGACCTCGCTGCCCCACCAGCACAGCTGCAGAACCAGGATCCTCTCTCTTCCCTTGCCTGTGCTGCCTTGTGCTGGTCCTCCATTTTCACAGCCACACTTAATTATGGAAAGAGTACTTGATCTTCTTTAACCAACTAAACCTTCATCCAAATGGCTGCTGCAGCATTGTATGTCTGTTAAGTCACTAATTAATAAAATGTTATTGGACCAGAAACTTAAAGTGAATCTCACAGCAATTAAATAAAATTTAGAACCTGGCATTAAATTCACCTAATCATTGGCAGGCTACTAATCTTACCAAGAGCCACCTACTGAAATGGGATTGAAAGGAGAAGATCAGTGGGAGTTGCTATCATCACACTAAATCATGAAGTCACCCGGCACTTTGTGAGTATTTTATGTACTTGAACATTCAAGACATCTTCCAGTCATGGCAGAGAGTCCAGCTAAGCTTGCTCTCCTTGTAGTCATTACCAGCACAATCAGATGATTTCAAAACAGTTTTGAGATCAAGAAGCAGAGGGTTCAAGCCCATGGTCAGGTGTGATCCCACTCCAGCAGCCGCGAGAGGCATCGGGGGACAGCAGAAGGCTCTGTACATGCCCACTGCGATCCGACTGAGTCCACCAGGGCACAGAGATGTCTCTGTGCAGGGTTCCCATTGCCAGCACGGGCCTGGGAGGCTGCTGCACCACGCAGAGAGCACCTGCACTGCAGCCCTGCTACAGAAACCCGAGAAAAACCCAGACATGCTTTTACTTCCCTTGCAAACCAACTGCTCCTGAGCATGTGCATAGCAAAACTGCTATTGCTCTGGTTATTGGTAGTTATTTATCAATTACACTCAGGATCTGCAGCAGATTCCAACAATTACTCTGGTTTTACTATTTGATTCCATCCACATTTCATCAGCACGCTGCTACAGCATGCATTATACATGCTGTATATTCCTGCAGCATGTTCAGTGTTCTAGGAAGAAATGATGTATCCAAGAAGCCCTAGAGTCTGCCTCAAAAAGTTGTACAATCAAGTTTCCTCATAAGATCATTTGATGTATGTTGATTGCACTCAATACCACCAGCTTTCATCTCATCAGCCAACTTGGATCACATCTTGTCTTCAGGAAAGAAGGGCAAAAATCTTTGTAACTCACCACTAAATATAAAGCTACATTATTAAGAAACATAACTCAAACTCCTTCAGCAGAGTCAGACAGATTTTTCAGCTCTGTGGTGTTTCTCACTGAATGACAAGCAAATCAATCAAATGTGGTTGGACAGGGAAGATTTTCATTAGCTTTTTTGTGTCCCTCTGTTCTTCACACAGCGATGAAGATCAAAACTACATCAATTCATTTCTTTGACAATGCAAGGATAATTAAATATTCTTCATAGTAATATTCTTTATTTAGAGAATATGTTTCCTCTGAATTTCAGATCCTTCTATCTCTAGGAAAGGTGAATACAAATACCTGTAGGCTGAAAGAGAAAATGAACAAAAAACTCAAATTCCCAAATACAACAGCACCTTTATTCTGCACCTTGTCCAAGAACCTACAGATGACCTCTGGAGAAATCAAGAGTCACCGACCCTATGACTCTGTCTCTTAAAAATCAATAGAACTTCTGCCACTCTGTCTTAAAAAGGAACAAGAATGGTACTTTTTAATATTGTGTTTCAGCTGGGTATTGAAAAGAGACAGGAACACTCAAGGTCTCATCACTACAATACCAAGCCCTAAGGAGCCTTGTGCAAGTTATTTAGGCTTTCTTTGTCTCAATGTCCATCATAGAAAGGAATTAATAGTGCTTAATTGTTCATCATGTTGGCATGAGGCAAGAACAAGACCATTTCTTGATGTGTATTTTTGGAAACGTAAATTGTCACCTATGGAAACTCTCAAGTATCACGGATCTGACTCAGAAAAACAAATGCAAGAAAATGTCTGAAAAGAAGAAATTTTGATTAAATAATGACTGTGGGATTAGATCTGTTATTAAAAAGATAACACTCGTCTATTATCTAGCTTTTATAGCCAGGGATATTCTCCATAAATCATAATGAATAAAGTAGTCACATAAAATAATACTGAATTCAGAAGGGTTATCAGTGTCATTTTAGTATTACCTCGTACTATCTTCATTATCTTAGAAACTTTTTATCATCTTTTTTCAAAGTGTCATTTTAAGAAAACACTGAGAATAAGACATTAAGTATTCTCAAGTAAGCCCCCTTACTGAAAACAATTGCAATATTTTATCTCTTTTTCTCCCCTTTTCCTCTGAAAGACTCATCAGCTCAACTCATTACCATAAACTTTTCATCTACATGAGAGTTGTCCACAGGCAGTGGGATGAAAAATACAAAAAGAGAAAAAGTTACCACAGATCAATGTATGCACAAAACACAATTTCTACCAGACTGCCTCCCATGAGATGGGAGGGGATACTATTGACAACTCTGCTGTGATTCATAGTACTTTTAACTTTCTCCTTTTTCATAGAATCATGGAATAATTTGAGTTGTTAGGGACCTTTAAATTTTATCTAGCTCAACCACCCTGAAGTGAGCAGGGATGTGTTCCACCAGATCAGGTTTTTCAGGACCCCATCCCACCTGACATCCAGTGTTTCCAGGGATGGGCCCTCTACCATCCCTCTGAGCAACCTGTTCCTGTCATTGTAAAATATATCCTTATATCTAGTTTAAATCTACCCTCTTGAAATTTTGAGCACCCCTTTCTTTATCCCAACAGGCCCAGATAAAAAGTCTGTCCCTATCTTTCTCCTAAGATGAGAAAGTGTTGCAAGGCTTCTCTGAGGTGTCCCTGGACACTTTACAACACCTTGGCTCCAGCTTGAAAACTCCAGCCACCTCTGCTGCTGATGGCATCTGGCCACTGGCTGGCAGACAAAAACTTTGATGCTTCCACAAAAGCTTTTGGCACAAAATCATATATTTGGCATCTTCAGCCTTCAGGGTAGAGGATGATCAATCCCAGCCTGGATATTTTCTTGGAAACTAAAATTATCGAAGATAATGAAAATAAAAAAATTAAAAGAAAAAAGTTGTTTCTATGGTATGCAGCGAATTGATGCTCTGCAGAACCGAGTTCACTAATAAAATGTCTTGGGAGTAATTTCTTATCCATTAAGATGGCTTATAATTGATTAATGATGTATACAATCCCAAGATTTTCCTTTTACTGAACATTTTCATATTAAAATGCCTAGAAATGTTTCTGTAAGTATTTAATGGCAGAAATAGATTTGGTCCATCTTACATCAACTCCCATCTGCTATGCTTTACTCTGTGTCAGAGGGAATAGTCATTACAGATATTATCTGTATTAGACAGCCAAGAGAACCTACAGCATATATCAAAAAAACTGCCCTCCAGCCTTTACATATTTACAATTTGCATTTATCTTTTTAAGCTTTCAATAAGCAATTTCTCTGAGATATTTCCTCTAAGATGTTTTATTGTTTGTTTACAGTAATTTTGCTACTTTATCAACCACTTAGATGATATATTTACTCAGCTACCTCATCTGGAACATGCTTCCTTTTATGTCTCATGATCTACATTGCACTTTCTACAGCAGAATTGTAGCTATTCAATAATTTATACTTTGACATTATGAAACTCTGTCGAATATTCACAGTACTAATCTGGAGAACTCTTACATTATCACATACTACTCCATGCAGCCTAAACCTGTAGGTATTCAACATTTTAATTTAAAAAGTTAAACTATAAATGCTGATTATGTAAGTGTGCATGATCAATCACACAAGTCATCATTCAAAGCAGCTATTAAATAGAAACAAAACTTTGTGCTAAACTGTAGTGTTAGTAGTTTCATTCCTATGCTCTAAATTCAGAAATCATTAAAGACTGATCTTTGGACTTACAGATACTTTACTGTCTGTTTTCTCTGCAGTAACAACATAGAATAAAAACTGGAAAGTAATTAACACATTGCATCCCTCCTCAAAAAAGTGATTGACCTAAGCAAGAAGGCAGCTTGAGAATTGTTAGTTTTAAAAAATACCAAACCATAAAAAAATAAAATTTCTCCCCAAACCCACTGTATCAGTTGCAGGCACTTTTCCAAAATCTTGCAGTGCACTTTTTCTGCAGTGTGTGCAGCACTCATCAAATGAGAATACACACTGGTCTTTTGATTACAGTTTAAAAATGAAACATAAAAATCTTGAGTATCAGTGATTATTTCTTTTTCATTCAAACTCATTCTTTCTTAGTTCCATGGCATCTAACCCATGCCAGCTTTAATTTGTAAGGCTAGAGTACTCAGAGGATGACACACACAGAAAACACAGGTTGCTACATCTTTCTCAACATGAGAAATAAGTTCTTCAAAATCCTACAATGATGATTCCTTTTCTTTATCAAAATTTGGTTCCAAATGTTTTAGATCTCAAACTATAACAATATGTTTCAGAAGGAAAGGTGATAGACAGGTTGAAACTTTAAAGCTTTTTCAACTATTTCATGTAAAAATGCAAACCAGTTTAATTACAGAAATCTTCTTAGGTCTAGTGACCCAAATTCTCCATTGGCCATTCTCTCTTGCAGCATCAGGCGAGTTACTTCAGCAAGCAATTTCATGCACAACATTCATTCTGAGCACTGCCTGGGACTATGAATGCATTTATTTTATGCTGCTCAATCCAGTACAAAAATGACAGAGCTGTGCTGGGAACATAAAGCCTGGCAGGGAATGAGCTTCTCGCTTCCATGTGTCTGGAGCTCAATCCAAATATAACTCGCCTGTCTCAGGATTGCTACAGTGACCCTCCAGAATTTCAAACCAGTATGACAAGAAACAACTTAAAAATCAAAAAATCTGACACAATGTAATTTTAGTTATGACTCATGAAATAAATCTCTTTCACAGTATAACCACCAACTTAATCACTTGGTATCTAGGTACTGCATGTGGAAAAGTACAGCTGCCCACCCATAACCAAGGGGGCAATGGTCATCTAAAATTCTTTTTCTTCATTCTTTAAGAGACCTCAAATTTGAACAGTGCTTAGTGTTATAATTCTGATGATGTAAAGTTCTTTGAATCTATAAAATATCTGTAAAGATATCTCAAAAAATGTCTTCACATGGCATCAGCTTTTTGATGGGTTTCACCAGTAAAGGTGACCTCTCCTGGGATGCAATTAATGTCACCAGGGACTTCTACATCACTGAGGGGAAAGAGGCATCCAGAGAGTTTGGGAAATGTTTAGAGAGGCACAAATACTACGAAAATAGAAAACCACCAATCTTTGTTTAATTATTTTATGGATTTGTTTGATGAACATTTGTTTGCCCTCTGCAAATATTTGCATAATCAAGTTTCAGAAACATTAATGTTCCCAGAAAACACATTACAGCTGTTGAATTATAAAACTGAGATTTTTCAAACTCCAAACTAAATCTATACAAAAAATACGTACTCGTGGATGTCAGCTGAGGTTTTACTGTCAGCAAATATAGGGAATTCACAGCTTAGAAATCATGAGTAGGAAAGAGAGCCACGGTTAGTATACATTGGGTCTTTAAACAGACAAATCTGTGATTATGTTAACTCCCAGCAGCCAGATAATATTGTATTTTCAAAAATTAGTTGAAAAGCATGAGCACCTCAGAAAGCAAAAATCATCCCAAACCATAGAGACATCAGTAAAGTCTGTACGATGTGCCACCGACAGACATGACTCCTGAGGGATTAACTCTTCCTCCTTTTTCTTCAGTCCTTTTCTGCCATATTTCTTTTGCCTCCTTTCCCCCCAGAATTTCTGCTGGCCAGGCACAGCCGAACAGAGCGAAACAGGGACTAAGCCAGAGCCAGCTCCCTCCAGGCTGCCCAGGGACCAGCACCAGCTCTTTTTCTGCCACAGTGGTTCCCTTGCTCCTGATTCTGTAGGAAAACAGCCCCCAAGGACTCACACCCAGCAGAAAACAGAAAGCCACAAAGGAAAAGTGATTGAGAGGTCTCAGCTCCCCACACCACAGTGCTGAGGTCACTCTGACCTTCGGGCAGCTGGAACAGCCTGCTAAGCCAGGGAAAGCTTCCTTCCACCTCCTAAGAGAAACAGTCAACCTAAAAAGAGAGCTTTAATTCCATGGGAAACTTCAGCAGAAACAGTAGCAGAATGTCTGCCTGGATGAACAGTTACCACCACAGGAAGCAGAACTCATGAGTCTACCCCAAACTCCAATTCTCCAGTTTTCAGCTCCAGCATTAAGACACTGTGTCCTGTACAAAAAAGGTCAACTAAGAAATTATTGATATGTGTATAAACTACAGCAAGAAAACTTTTAGCAAATCATTCCAGCACTGCCAGAATGGGGTTTTTGGGTTTGGATTAGCAGGAGAGCTGGGGAAAGGATCTTTACAAGCCGCAGAAACTAATACGTCCCACGAGAAAATGCAGAATATGCAGAAGCAAATTCCTTCCAACCTCTCGGAGGAGCAAGGTTAGGACAGAGACTGAATAAACACATTATTGTGCTGCTCAGTGCCACACACGGACACTGAATTTGCTCGTACAAGTAAAATGTGAGTGATGGGAAAGCTCAAAAGCTTTGAGAGGTTGATTCCTTTCAGTGTTCAGGAGCTGCACTGATAATCTCAGAACACCTTCATACTTATTTATACTGACAACAGGCAAACAGGTTAAGAGGAAAAGAAAAAGACTTGTCCCTTCCCTAGATTTATCCAAGAAGCCAAAGTAAGCCCTAAGTCTTCCTGTGTGTGCAGTGGGACCAGGCTCACTGCAGGTTTGAGGGTGCCAGGCTGTGAGAGGGATCCGTGTGTGCCCACCGAGACAGGGGCACGGCAAAGCCAGAGCCACTGCAGCCAGGAAGGGATTCCAGAAACTGCCCAAGCCCAGGAGGCAGCAGGGATGGATGGGCCATCAGGGACAGGCACCAGGTCTTGTGTCTGCTCCCCTCCTCTGAGCAGAAAGAAGAAATACAGGAAACAGAGGCAGGTTTTGGCTCTGTTATCGGCACGAGGAAGTATAAAAGCTATTTTTTAACATGATGGTCATGTCTGCAGGTCATCTCTGCAGCAAATATGAGCAGCAACGTTTGTGGCATTAATCCCACAATGGCAGACTGATGCAGCTTTCAAGCTGAGTAAGGGTTTAATGCTCTGAAGGGAAAGCAAAAAAAGATTTCTTTTAGATAAATTGCTTAATTGGGAAGTCAAGAACTCTCCTGCCTAAGCAATTGATTTTACAAAAGAAAAAAAAAGTTTACTTCAAGATGTGAGCCTGCTATTCATCTATAATACCCAGGGAAAAACTAAGCCAAGGGATAGACTCTTGCCTTTTCACTGCTGAAACCACAATTTTAAAAACATAAATAAATAAGGCTAATAAACAAGTATTTAAACAAATATTCTTTATTCCTTGACTGTTGTAGTGAAGAGCAAATTGAGAGACAGAGACACCGTTCCAGACCTCTGACAGATCGTTTACCCAGGCGGCAGGGGCTGAGGAAATGGGGTGCCCAGAGGACACTCAGCGCTCACCACTGGCATCAAGAGATCAGCTCCCCTCGAGCTAATGGACTTTGGTGAGCACTGACTTGTACAGTGCCGCAGATCTCGGGGAAAAGCTCCTGCACCACCCCCTGCCCCAGAGAAACTCCTCCACCTTCTGCAGGAGCACGGACGGAGCATTTACAGCCACCAGTGTGACCACCAGGCACAGGCATCTGCCCCAGCCTTCTCCTCCCGCCAGGAACAACCTCCAGCAGGGCTCCGTTTTGTCAGAACTGAAAATGTTTGCATCTCACACGTCCAGGGGGCGTGAATCTCCCTTCCTGCTGCACCTGCAGAGGTTCCTCTCTGAGGAACAGCTGCAGGACACGCTGCCAGCCAGGGACTTGACCCTGGGCAAAGCACCACTGGTGAAAAGGACAGTCAGGATGGGATCAGGCACATGCCCTCCCATGCAGGAGGAAACACCTTAAAGAACAGCCTTTGAAGACAGAGTTTGTCTTCTTAATGACATAAACTTAAAGCCAAGTTAGATATTAAAAGCACTAGCATGGTGTGACTTTCTCAAGCTGCAGGAACATAAAAACCTAAGTGTTACCCTTTGATATAGCATCAACTTTTCTGTGTTTAGCAACTTGCTGCACAACTGCACACTCTTTTTACACAAATAGGTTTAATTTTGATTTCATCACCATCGTGCTAACATGAAAACTCTTAGAAATCCTCATGCAGAAATGCCACTGAATGACTATGCCTGACATCCATTACTTGCAGAAGTAGCTCAGGTTGGACAAGAAGCAATAGGCTTATTATTGGTACTGAAATATTCATTTTTAATTAGCTACATCAATTAAAATTACAAAATAAGCTTAAAACAACTTAATTTTTTTAAAATATAGTTTAACACATGTGTACTGTTATTGCCTCCCACAGTGCAAAAACCATTATTGCACAGGTAGCTAAATGTGGACAAAGATTACCAAAATACTATTCTTGTATTCTCCCCAAACCTTTTCTTAAAGGGGAAACATTTGCAAAATTATTATCATAGTTTTCACAACAAACTCATGGTTTTGTCTTTTTTTTTTTTTTTTGGTCACTTTTCTGTTACTACACAAAACAGCTGACTTAATTATAACAAACCTTGTGTATATAGTCTTCATTTTCCCCATACTGCCTAGCTCTTCCAAATATATACATACATCTATGGGTTTTTTCCCCAGCATAAAGCCTGCAGACACTGTGCTTCTAGGGGTTCCACAGTGAGCTAACTTTGAAAACCTCATCTCTGTCACTTCTCCTAAAAAGTACATTATCTGTGTCTCTTGGTTTCTCTTTAGGGCTGTGACTTTCTGCAACAACTGCAGTGTGACAGGTCAGATCTGGCAACGTAATCTAACCCATGAGCCGATATCCCGAGCAACCCTCCTCAGCTGAAGCTCCACTACCACAGCTCATTCTGGTCTCTCTTGACTCGCCAGCTGCCGTCAGCAGCCAGTCGTGCTCAGATCCCGTCTCCCTAAAACTCCCTCATCTCTGCCTCCTCCTGCCAAGCTGCCGCCACTGCTTCAAGGTGTCCTTCAGATATCATCTCTACTTCCTTCTCAACTTTCTGCCAAACTTCCCCAGGGCTCGCCTTGCCCATCCTTTTCCCTCGCTAAGGTCACAAACAAGCTCAAACTGAACAGCCGTCTCCTGCTCTCCAGTTCCATTCGCTTCCTCTTTAAACTCTAACTTTGGATTATTTTTCTGATGTATCCTTGGGGAAAAGGTCAGCAGCTCAAGGCCAGCATCAGTATCACGAAGCCTTAAACATCTTTGGACATTATCCCGCTTCCCTGGAGGCCCCAGCATCCTCCCTCCCTCTGGCACTCCTGCGGTGGGGATGAGACCCACAGCACACGCCCACCACTCAGCTTGGGCACAGGAGTTCCCTTTGCCATCAGCGCTGAGAAATTAGCATTTCAAAGCATAACTCACTCAAACTATTTCACCGGTTACATTTAAAATTAAATAAATCACACCCTCATCTGCAGCAGTTGCATTAGCTGCACAGCTCAGGACTGTGAAAAGTCTTTAATTAAGCTGATGACTCTGATTCTAGGTGTTCCTTCCCTCGGGTCCCTGGGGCTGCCGTCTATTGCTGTGAATCACTCTCGGTTCCACTCACAGTGTAACGAGCCTGCCTGTCTCATTCTCTCTCTTTGAAACAAAAAGCCCCCAGTGCATCCTGCCACATCAGGTGCTTCGTTGTTCTTAAGAATCACAGAAGTTAATTTTGCTTTGCTTCTGGCACATGCTGCCAGTAACACTGGGTGTTGTCAGCACGTGAGAAGTCAAAGATCCAAAACCCTGCCAAATGATCAACCCAGCGAAGTGACAAACCTGGATGCTGCAGAACTTAACATTTATAATTCAATTTGAGGACCTTAGATAAAAATCTTTTAACAGAAAATGTCCTAAGCAAATTCCAAAGCAATGCTCAGGTGTTACTATGTTAAGTTTAATAATGAAATACTGAACAAAATTAGCACAAAATTTTCTTAATATATGGCTAGTAAAACAGTTTTAGATTAAAGAATGAGAAAGATTAAATTCCTCATGATGTGACATCCATGCAGGAAGGTGTTATGTAACACTCACAGACCCATGTCTTAAGTGGCTTCAAAGAGAATCAAATTTAATGCACTATTCCTTAAAGTAATGATGGGCAGTAGGAAAAATTTTATGATTACAATCCAGGAAAGTACTAACCCACTATTAATTATAATTTACCACCATGTTCATGTATCTTTGTGTTTACTAGTTTTAAAGTGACTGCCTTCTAAATTCCTATGGTCAGCATTACACTGAATGCTATGAATTGTCTATGTATTAGAATACATGGGGGGGGCTATATATTATAATATATTCAGGCATATAAAAGTACTTGCACTTTTTGCTAATTGCTTCTAAGTTTTATGAAAAGAGCAGGGAATTAAGATTGGAAAGTTTTGAAAGCATATTGACAGCTTGTAGACAAGGAAGTGCCAGCAAACATACCCCACCAGAAGGTCAGAGCAGGCAACGGGACTGAGCTCCCCTGCAAGGAGAGACCCCGACCACTTCCATCGTGGAATGCTGGGCAATTGCTGCTGGACACACTGGGCCCGAGCACCAGACCTGTGGAGGCACTGTGCTGCTCCTTATGGTATCAGCTGGGGATTTGATGCAACTCCTTCCTTTTTTCCCTCTCTTTTAGTTTTTAACTAGTACTAGTTAACTAATCTTGATGTTACCTTTGACATGGAGCAATTCTTTATTCATAGGCATAAAATGGAAAATATAAGCATTTCAAATGGGGTTTTTTTCCTCTTTCTTACCTCTTCTTACGATGGACTGACTGTTTTTAATAGCGAAAGGCCCCAGTTATTCTCTGGTAATACAGACGTTGGCAAGGAGACTGAAAAAGTACAGAAAGGTAATACATGGAAATGGGAAGATGTAAAAGTTTTGATTTGTTCTTCAAATTTCCACCTAGTGAACTCTAGCTTGTCTTCCCCACACATACATATTTGTCTCATGCACATAGTTTTGGTCTACTAAATACAAAATAAATCACACCAGCAACTCCACTCAACAAAAATGCATTCAGGCAACAACACTTAAGGTATTTCTATCACGCTCCAAGCCAGTCTCTTTTATGAGTGCTATGATCTAGAATTTTTGGAGTCCCCTAACAGGTCACTATACATCTCTTAAAGAACACAATAAACACTGGAGTGTCGTACATTTGCTCAGTGCTCTGGAAAATAGAAATATTTACTTTGTTCTAAGACTGCATTTTGAGCTGGCCACATCCTGACGGTGACAGTGATCTGTGTCCCCATGGCCAGGCTGCCTCCTGCCACCGCCACACTGCATTGCCCCAGAGCTGCAGCTCCTAACACAGCAAGGCAGACATTCTGGCACGTGCCACAACACTGCTCAAATTCCACGTTGCCTTAAACAAAATCCTATGCAAGCATGTTCCATTTAAATGCACTTATTTGGGGTTTTCGCATTGTTATGCTGCCACAGACTGTGTTCCTAGCAATGACACAGCCCAGTGCCCTTCGCTATGTATCCCCGCTAGTTCATAACTGAACACTCACTGAGATTATCTGTTAGTGACTTGCTTTTGATGTAATGGATTTCAGAAATGCTGCTCTCATTTTAAGAGATTTATTTCCTAAGCGGCTGGTAGAGTGCAGGGATTCCCCTGTCTGCACAAGGCCTGGAGTGTGCACATCCTGCAGGCATTCAAAGATCCAGCTACCTGAAGTTTCAACCCAAAACGAGTGACCGAGCAGCCTTCATGACCAGGAGCAGCTCAAATGAATCTCTCCCTCTCTCTCTCTCTCTGTAGGAGGAGATGTGTTTGCAGTCTGCAGGAGTGGGCAGATGTTTCCTGCTAAGGCACAGGTTTGGTTTAAAAAAAATTAGTTGTTCTAAACACATAGAAGTCCAAAGGGAACACTAAAACCACGCTTAAAGTCTTTGCTCCTCAACTTAACTGTAAATAAGAAAACTGTTAGTACACCACTACTCATCAATTAGCAGGTGCTAAAGCACTACTACAATAAACCTGAAACGTAAAAATTGCTGATACAGTCCCCGGACACTGATGAAACTTGCTGCAGAATTTTTGCTAAGGACATATCTGCACTTTCCTTTTATAGTTTACAATCTAAGAGCTAATGAATAAATAAAAGTGAAAGGAAGGCAGGAAAGAAAGAAGAGTAAAAGGTTATAACATACATATTATATTACACAGTAATTATGTGCTTCTGAAATGCCAATTAGTAACTCCTTCCATGATCCAGCTCACAGTCAGATCAATATGAGGTTGATAACAGCAGAGAGTTGTGATCTGGTAAGGAATATATAAAGCCACAGAAATATTAGCTTAACTCCATTTTTTTTAATAAGAGCAAATTGTAGTCACGACTGTGTTAAGAGCAAGACAAACTTTTCTATTCCACAGTCCCTGTAAATTTCACACAGATGTTTGGTTTGTTTTTCTAGCAAGCCAAGAAAATTATTTTCTATTTTCTGGGTTGAGGATTTTTTTCTTTCTTTGCTCTGAGCAAGGCAAACAATGTTTTAACAGAATTTTTTGCTGTCAGAGGAAAAAGAACACTGAAAAGTTATTTGGCCATCAGCATAACATGGAAGTGCACAAAAATCAGTGATTCTCCTGCAAGACCTAATTCGCTTGTCGTGTTGACAAGATGACCCAAAAATGTGAAGAATAAAATCAATTTCATAGCCAGGGTGGATTCTGGAGGCAAGCATGTAACGATACAGAAATTTGCAGGTATTTGGCATCCCCAGCTAGACCCTAGAAGCTTTTTGTTACACATCTCAGAGTGAAAGACATTGTTCACAGTAGTGTCAGCAAGGTGGTGAGGTTGCAATCATCTCAAAACAAGTTATAAAGAGTCTTAGAGGTAAAAGGCTTTTCTAGGAGGTTTCTCATTTTGTCCAAGGGGTTTGGTATCTTTAGGCTTTTTTTCTTGCTTGATATTCATTTTCCTCCGTCCATTTGTTTCTCTTCCACCAAACTTACTTTGGATGCAGCGCACTCAGTTCATGGACACACAAAGCTGTAGCCATCCCTCAACGAAGAGGGATGTGAGGAAGGGCCGGGATGTCCCTCCATCCAGCACCAGCCCTCCTGCAGCCCCAGGGGCATTCAGAGAGGGAAGTGGCACGGATGAAGCTTGCAGGATTCAATTTCGCGGACAAGTGGATCATTCTACTTGTTCTGTGAATCCAGGAGTTTATGCTGTGTTACAAGGCAGAGAGTGGCTGATCGAAAAACCACTGAGAAGCGACATTACATTGATATTAACAGGAGCCGAGATGCCACAGCTTTGTGTCTTGGGGAGAAACATAAGCGGAATTAAGTAAGGGGTTTCAGGGATCTCATTCCAGTAAGTGTGAAGTTTTCCTGTAACTTTTTTTCTTGAATCTTCATAACTGCTAGAACCAACACTGTTTCTTGGGAAGTCATGCTTAAAATCCAATTTACACGTGTCTGTTCACTAATTATTTTTGAAGTAATTTCCAATACAATGTCCTCATTACCATAAGGAAGTTACTGCTTCTCTACAGTAGTAAATATTTTCTCATGGAGTATCCATTGGCTCAGCATTGAAGCACTTAAAACTATTTATAAAGCACATTTTACACCTGACACATAGAATTAAGAGTAGAAAAATGAGGCAGTTTTCTAATGGCATGAGTATTACTGTTCTGGTTGTAAAATGGACTCATGTCTAGAAGGCTCTGATTCATGTTCTCTCTTTTTGAAGACTATTGACTCCTCTGGCTCTTTTTCTTTTTTTTTTAATGGCATATTGATATTGGTGGTTGTTGTTGTTTTGGCTTAGAAGTCCAGTCAAATGAATTTAATAAATTTTTCTGGCAATGAAAAATTAGCATTGGCTGTTCCAAACATAACAAAAGGATATTTCCCAGAGCAAGTACCACACTGCTCTCTGTTCTCTAGTACTTTCAGAGATAGACCTAGAGAAGATGAAACAGTTTTAAGCAATTTGCGACTATATTTGCTGACTCTTTGAAGTAGGCCAGGGCAATTGTAATTCATCACTTCCCATGACCTTGCCCATTTGTGCACAAACTAAGGGGCTGTTCTGTGGTGTGATGGACACAGGTACACCTTACACAACTGGTCATTAGAGCCACAGGTAATCCCCTCCCCGACCCTGAGCCTGCAGACATTCTGCATTACTGATCACACACTGCACAGCCTAATGCAGCCCATATAAAAATGACAGCACTAATCGAAGATTTATACCTTTAATCCCCTCCTGCCTCAGCTCTAAATCATGATTTTTATTCCCAGCACTAACGGGATAAAGCCCAACTGAGAATTTCCTAACATGATGTGAAGTTCAGCCGCTCCTTCTGAGAAGACAAACAAACCCCAGACCCCACAACGTTTGCAGCACAAGGAGGGAAGCCCCAGCAGGTTTCCTCTCCCCGCGCAAACCCGAGCACAGCCTGGTACCCACTGCCCCGAGGCACCGATGGAAAGGCACTGAAGTGAACTCTTCAGGCTTTCACATCATTTTATGAAACAAAATAGCTAGTGTAAAATTTCTCGATGTTGTTTTTTTCAGGACTAAGAGTCACTAATCAAATATTGTCACTGACTGAGTTTTTATTTTATTTCAGGAAAAAAACACTTATTTCTGCAGAGGTACTTCCTACTGAATACCAATCTGGTTAGGGATTTCATTCTATCACTCTAGAGTGCAGTAACTCGGCTGGAAAGTAGTTTGCAATCAATGCAAAGGCGGGATGGTGTCAGAGGTTGGGCAAGAAGGCAGTCGAGGACAGAGCCCGCTATTCCCTCGGCTCTTCCCCCAGCAAGACCGGCCCCATGCCCAGCCGAAGCACCCCCAACTGCCCCCGCCGAGAGGACACGGCCACCCGCAGCAAGCACAGCGCCTCGTCCGCTCCCGGACCGCTCCGCCCGCGAACGCCGCGATCACGTCTCACGAGTGGATCTCACACCGCCTCCCCCGAGCAGAACCGCTGCCGTGCCGGTAGCGCGGAGCAGCGCTCCGGGAGGCGCCGCAGCTCCGTGCCGAGCCGCCGCCCGCCCGGGGCGAACTTTGGGCAGGGCAGGGCAGGGCAGGGCAGGGCTGGGCTGGGCTGGGCTGGCTCAGAAGGTGCCGCTGCCCGGGACGCGCCCCGCGGGACCCGCGGCCGGAGCTGTGCCTCCCCTCCGCCCGAGCTCCGTCGAAGTTCCCCGTGCCCGGCCGGCCCGGCGGCAGTGCGGGCGCGGGGCGGCCGGGGAGCCCCGCTGCTGCCGCCCCCCTACCTTGACGGCCCGGGACGAGTGGCAGTGGACGTGGTGGGACACAGTCGCCGTCTGGTTCATGTTGCCGGCGGCGCCGGGCGGGCTCGGGGCGCCCGCGGGTCCCTCCCGGCGCTCCGAGCGGCCGGGGGGCTCCGGCTGCGGCTCCGCTGCTCGGCGCCCCGGGGAGCCGCGGCGGCTCCGCCCGCCCGCCCCGCCCCGCCCCGCCCGGCCCCGCCCCGCCCGCCGGGCCGGCTCCGGACCGGGACCCGGACCGGGACCGGGACCCCGCCGGGCCGAGCGCAGGGAGCCGCGGGGGCAGCCCGGCCGGTGGCGCCGCCCTTGCCCCCGGGGCTGGGGAGCTGGACGCGATCAGCCCCGCTCTGGGAAAGCCGAGCCCCGCAGTGCTCTCAGCCGAGCTGAGTAAGACTGCAGCAGAAAGTTTATGCTGGCTGTTCTTTCCTTCGTGCTCCACGGTTTTTTTTTATTTCTACCTTCCCCGTTCCCTCCTGCCGCCTCCAGCCCACTGCGGTGCGGGATGCGGGCGTGCTTATGTAACACAGGTGCGAGGCACAGGCACCAGCCTCCCGGCCCTGCGAGGGGTTCCCGAAACCACCGCGCTTTGTTAAGCACCGCAACAGCTCCACGCCTCCCCGTGGAGCAGAGGAAATGCATCTCTAATTAGACTTTCTCCCAAATCACTTCCAGGGGGGTTGGTTGTGGTACTGGCTCAGAATCTGTCCCCTCCAGACTTGCGAGCAGGACTTGCCAGAAATACACAAATTCTCTTTCTGCGGGTCCAACCCAGAGCTGGTGCAAAGCCAGGATTTGGGGACGGAAGCTGGTAAGCTCTGTGAGCAGATTGTGACACCGCAGGCTGATAATGAACAAGCAATATTTTGTATATACATAACAACCATTAATGACTCTTACTTTAGAGAAACCTCCCAGTAGAACAGGACACAGTGTGCCACACACCGAGGCACTCCTGGGGTGTCTCTGGGGGCTGCACAAAACTGCAGCCAGGGCAGGTAAAGTTGGTTCAAGAGGCAGCAAAGAAGAATGAGGACAGGATACGACCAGAAGCCATGGCACAATCTCCTAAAGAAACTGCTGATTTGGAACCTCTCACTGTGTGAGACTCCAGGCATCTCTGAAGCATCTGTTCTTTCCAAACGCAGGCTGTTGAGCAGTATTTGCTACTGTATCAAAAGTTATACTCCCAGTGCAGGAAGTTATTGCTCAAAACCAAAATTACTTTTAAAATTCAGGCCCTGGGTTGAGCTTGTTTTATGGTTCTGTCTCATTTTCTTCCTCTACTGCCACTCCCTCTTTTTATAAAAAGTAATTTGAAGAAAACGTACAAAGCACGTGCCCAAAAAGTAGTGTTGCAAGAAAACAAAAGTTTTGCTAAAGGCTTCAGGCCGTGCTTTGCTACTTGAAGTTCCATCCCACTCTGCAGAGGAGAAGGCTGAGAGCTTGCTGTGGTTCCAGGTCAACACATCCTCACAGAGCCCACTGGGGACCCTCATCTGTGCTTGTAAATCTCATCACGACGTCAGACATCTGCAAGAGCTCTTTAAATGGGGTCCATTTTCAGAAGATTTTAATTTCCTAGGAGAAAATCTGCTTTAAATCATCTCACACACAGTATTCCAAAGGCAAGATTCATTTTGCACACCTTTACTCGGACACAAAGGCAGGTGCTGCTGGAGATGGAGCTGGTGAGGAAAAGACTGACGTGCTCAGTCTGCAGAAAGCTGCTGAGGCAGCCTTGTATGGGAAAGCATCCCTGGGTACCAATAACCCCTCCAGAGAGGGGGGAGCAGTCAATGTTTACTGCAGGGATACTGAGAAAAGTGTCCCTGCCAAAGGAAGCCAAATGCAAAGTAAAGACACAGCAAGAGGATCCCTCCTTGTCCAGACTTGAATATCTCCGGGCACTGCGAGCGAGGCATCCGGGCTGGCCTCTAGCCTGCAGGACTGCTCACATTAGCCTCCTTCACCTTAGCAGATTTATTGGATTTTGAGCAATAAAAACCACATTTAGCAAGCATATCAGGGGCTCAGCAGTGCTCTTTCACCTCTCTCTATCATATGCAGACAGGAATGAAACTTAATGGATATAGATGGGGAAAAAAACCACCCTCACATAAAAATGAGACATGATTCAACTCAAAGGTGAGTGTTAAGGGGGAAGGAATGAGTAAATGGCTGTTTGGGTAAAGGGCTAACAGGCTAACTTTCACCATACTCTGGCCAAACATTTGTCCTGAAAAGAAAATGATGACTTCAAGTAATTGTCACCAGGAGCTCAAGCAAGCAGAGGTAACCTGGAAGATTCAAAGATTCTTCTTCATCTTGAAATATACTTGTGTTTAACAATCTCACATGGGAACTACTTCAAGACAGAAGAATGAACTCTTGAGAATTTTAGCTGGACTAAATATCTGTGGGGTTTTGTAAGCTCCTATGAGAACTTTGTGCAAAGTTTTCATGCTTGATTTTATGCTTCACAGTGGCTGACCTTTCATGCAAGCCCTAAAAACAGCTTTAAACTAATAGAGAAATCTCTTCCTTATAATAACAAAGAAAAAGCAACTTGGGTTAAAAAGCTGTCAAAGACAGAGATAAGATCAATAATTTGTTGGCATGTTTTTAAATTAACTTCTACAAATGTTGAGATATCTATTCCTAGAAAGTACAGTTTGCTGATTAACCTCCTGCTCTCACAAGGTGGGACCTAATTAGAGAATGAACCTAACAAGGGCTGGAGCTGTAAAAGCTCTGTAAGTGTGTGGTTTGTCATTATAAAATATCCCAGAAACAAGATAGATCAATAGAGTGGGATTCCACAAAATTCCTGCTGAAATCCTCCTGAGCATCACTCTGCTCCTTGCCTCTCCAGTAATGTCATTCCCTGCCATCCCTCCTGTTCCCTGATGTGGCTGTTAATCCTCCAGAGGTGTAATCTTCTTTGGGAACTGGCTGCTTAGCAAAATGCAGTTCACCCTGGGTGCTGACTGCTAATGCAAGCATTCATGTTAGCCCTGCAAGGAGGTTCTCAAACGTTTCAGTGCCTTTAGGGTGCAATTAAATAACTGAGTTATTAACAAAATATGCTGGAGAATATTAAAATATGCTGGGAGCAGATGCCTCTGTTACACAGTGCAGTAGAGCAGGTGGCACTTGTCTGTGTTGGAGCAGCCCCTCAGTGCAGTGAACGAACCTCCTTCCTGAAATATTTAAAATGAGTTAGAAATCGACATGATCAGCCAGGAAAATTGAGTAAGCTATCCAGAAAGTTTGATAGAAAAGAAAATCTCTGCTTGTGACAGAAAAGCCTGCCAGTCCCACTGTCCAAGTGCAGTGAGTGGCTGTGGGCAGCAGAACTGCTGCTGGAGGCAGCATTTCCCAGAGGCTTCTGATCACTATTCAAGTCCTGCAGTAACCTGCTCTTAGAAACTCCCAATACAGTTCCCCAGCCACACATTTTCCTGCCTCTTATTTTCTAAGCCTTATGTTCTTTAAAAAAAAAAAAATCCCCACAACCCTTTCTTCTTTTTTTTTTTTTCTGTGTCACATTACATGAATTTTATAATCACCATCCCGAGAAATAAAAAATGTAAGTGTATATTGGTAATTATAGATACTTCTATAGCTGTAGAAAAATATTTGCTCTCTTTTCTGTTTTATGCAGCTACATAAAATTTAGTCTTACTGCTGCTCCATATACCAAGGGCCTAATTCTGTGTTCACACATGTTGGCAGCTATTGACACAAGTGAACTCAATTTCTAATTCACACCAGTTCATGATCAGATTACAGACTTCCCTGTTTATGGATGAAGAAGTTTTAATACCACAAGACAGGCTGACCTGGGATCACTGTGAGGCTGCCAGCTCCCTCAGGATTATTGCCCACCAGGAGCTGTGTGTCAGTGCTGGACTTGTGTGAAAGAACAGGGCAGAGCCTGCCTCCACTCAGCTTCCCAAAAATCCTCTACCTCAAGCAGCTCTCAAGGGAAAGGCCAGCAGCTCTCATGCACTGCTGCTCATGGCCAGCAAGCTCACACACAGCTCGAGGTATCCCAGGAAAAGCTGTTCCAGGAGGATGGCGCTGTGGCCGTGCACACACGTGTTCACGTGTGCACAATCCCACGTGCCCTGCAGCCTGCAATCTGGCTGCAGCTGGCGAAGGGAATGGGAAGGAAAATCCCCACAAGTAGAGCACAACTTCAGGCAGACTCAGTAGATCAGTGGGATGCCAGGTTTCAGCCTGGCTGCAGTGCCAGGGGCTGTTGCAGCTCTGGTAACCCACAATGTTTGGTTACTGACAGGGTTTCTCCGAGTGCACACCTCTCCCACTGGGAAGGCACCGTGTTCTCCCTGCCAGGTGTTGTCATGTGAAATGTATGTATGTCCACTCCTTTTAGCACTCCAGAATTCCCTCACGGCTTACTGCCTTGAGGTTTTGCAGGATGATTTCTAGCCAGCTCAGCATGGTTCAGTAATTGAAATTTCAACAAAACCAAGGAGAATCCACTCCATTGCTGAAAGACATGCTCAAAACTTATAAAATCCAGTCCAGTATATGGAACTGTTGAAGAAGCAAATATAGATGTTCCTCATTTATACTAGCTAATATCCACTGAAGTATAAGGGTACATTAGTTATTATTGCTTTCTATTCTTATTCACTACATTTATAGGAATATAAATAATAGGAAATATTTAGATTAAGTGTTTGCAACTCTCTTTAGAAATAAAAAGTGTGTTTTATAGAAACAAAAGTTCTGGTGCACAAAGGAACCATTGGTGCACAATGATTCCTTCGCTTAATTTTCTGTAAAGGTAAAGGTGAATGGTATTGAATTACGGTCAGAAGATGAAAAAAAAATCTCCCCTGCTACAATAATAATAAATTATTTCTACTAGATTTTGCCTGCAAACAGGAGATATCATGAAAATAGACCCAGTAATGTCTACATATCATTGATTCAGTGCAGGCAGTATGTTGTGAGAAGAGATGGATAGAACAGCCTGTATACAACTGCTTTGTTACCAGGGAAGAGAAGCGAGTGGTTTTTGAAATATAAAACTGCAAGCAGAGGCAAGAGAAAATGGTCTGTGCCTGGATGAACTGAATGTGTCACCCACAAAACCTGCACAGACAGGAGGTGGCTTTATGAGCAGCATTTCACAGGGCACCTCTTAGCTGATCTCTGTGGGCTGCTGAATTAATTCTGATGAGACACAGGCAAAGAGGATCTTCTGCAGGATCCCTCGTCTGTCCTGTGTGCCTGTTACCAGACTCAGAGAAGAAGAAAAGAGCAACCTTGAGTCCTTTTCATTTTCAAGTGAGGCTTCAGAGGAATAGCCAATACTATCCAAGAAAACAAAACAAAATGAAGCAAAAAAACCAACAGACATGGCCACCTAGCTATTTTCTTTAGCACACTATGTAGCGACAGATACACATACTTGACAGGTGAGGAACTTCAGGGAAAAAGAACAAATCCTTTTGCTTTGGGCTCACATGAATCCCATAGCAGACCCCTGGAGCACTCTGCTCCATCTCACTCATTCATTTAGCCTTCTATTTGCACAAGCTATTGCAGTATAAAAGCAGAAGGTGAACCTGACCTATCTGAGAAGTAGATTTAATTTCATGCATAACTATTACTCACACTGCTAACAGGATTCAATATTTCTACCATGCAAGAGCTACAGGATGAGTAATGCTTGTGCACGTGTGAGGATTTACAGGCACACAGCTGCCCATCGCCCTTCCTATGGGCATTGCACCACATTCAGGAACTGCCTCGAAGTACTGGAGACATGCCAAAAGTAGTGCCAAGTAATGTCAAATTTCTGTACAGGATTGTGCTTCTTTACATGTTTCTGTAAGCTTTGTGCCTTAAAATGTTGCTTGGCAGGGAGAACACTGAACAGCACGCAGAGCATTTGCTCTGCAAGAGCATCACAGCCCTGTCCAGTGAGGGCTCTCCAGGGATCTTCCTGCCCACTGAAGACAGGCCTGAGCACTGGATTTCTGGGTTGACACCGTAGCCAAAAGCCAGGCCAGAGGGGATTTATAGAAGGTTCAAGATCAGCATACAAGCTTGAATGAAATGTCAAGAAAGACTGAGGATATTTATCAGCAAGATTGTCTCCCTTACTTTCAGTATATATAATAATCCACCCGCAAGCAATCCCACTTTTTTTAAAGGTTAGACCTCAGGTAGTAGCCAAACTCCTGAAAGAGCATAAGAATTCCTACAATGATAGCCAGCCCAGCATTCCAAGTAATTTTGTACCCATTAGGTAGCCCAAAAACTTGCCAAGCTTTGCCAAATTTACTATGGCAGAACTTAGTGTGAAATAATTCTTTGCCCCCTCAACATGAAGAAGTTACCTCATGGCTCCTTCTGCTTCTGAGAGATTTGCACTATGTATCTCATGAAAGCAAATTTCACAGTGAGACATTATTTGGCGATGAGAAATTTTGCCCTGAACTGTTTGTTTGTAGAAGTATCATCCTGACATCGCTGCCAGTAAAGCCAGAATGAAAAATTAAAAAAGGAAAATTTACATTATTTAGAGGGCATGAAGTTTAAATTAATAGTTTTTAGCTATGGAGACTGAAGTGGGGAAGTAGGGGATTTTATGTTAGGTCTCAGAGGCTGCAGGAAAGATACGTTCCAGATTAAACAAACCACAGAAATTAAGTAACAAAAAAGAAAACTAAAAAATTGGCTACATAGACCATTTTCCTTCATCTATCTGAGTTAATACAAGCCTAAGCAAAATTTCAGAGGCGTACTATCACTAAGAGAAAAAATATGAGAATAATAAAACTTAAACCATAATTATTTCATTATGCATTAGTGGTACTGAATAAGAGACAAAAGCTCTCCTTATAAAAAAAGTAGAACATTATGTAGGGAAAAGTCCCACTCCTGTACTTTGCAACAAACCAAGAGCTGTTTCAACATAAACTCCAGTCAATGTCACAAGGCTTAAACTAGCCAAGGAAGATGTGAGATCATAAGGATTTCTTCTTTCTTTTAGGCTGTGTTCCTTTTAGTAAATCTCAGAGAACTGTTGGAGACCTGTGGGACTCACAGTGTTGAGAAGAATTTGTCAGGAACAAGCAAGTCTCATATACAGTTACATATTCTCTAGAAATTGTGCAATCTTCTAACAACTAAATCCAGAAATTATATTATCCCACTCTCAGGAAAATACCACAAGTTACACTTACTGGGATGCTGAAGGCCTCAAATGCAGGCTGACAGCAATAGTTCCTGTAAGCAAACACTGTTCATTGCATTTACTCACAACCTCTGAGGCAAATGTAACACAGCCATCCAGCACACACAATATAAGGGCACCAGCTCCAAACACATAATCCAGCCATTATTTTGATTGCAGTATTTTTTCCAAATTGATTCGAAAATATGTTTTTATTAAAGTGCGTGATTTGTCAAAAGCGCTTCCAGGAGGTGTAAGAAAAACAGCAAAGAGATTGGAGCTTGCTTAACCAAGTTTATAAACCTGCTGTTTCAGCCTCAAAGATGAATTACACTGCAGGAGCACGTTCACTAAACGTCTGTGCTCTCCTCCTTGCCCTCCTACCTATGTTCAAAGAACAGAATAGAAAAACATAAATCAAAGTCTCAGAACATATTTCTCCCCCAATTCTGAAGCTGCCATATCTCTATACCAGAATCATAATCCCCTGCAACACAAATAAAAAGCACAGCCCAGCAATCACCACTTCAAAATAATTACAGGCCACACAGTAATTTACACTTATCTAAAGCCTTTCACCCCAAGAATCCCAAAGCAATTTATACACAATATAGATGTGGCTGATATGAAAACAATAATGCCAAGGAGCTACTTGGGAATTGAGGCATTGTCTAAATCGTGTGGATCTTTGCAGTCCAAAACTTACCCATTATCCTGATAGCAGTTTGAACCAAACCTATTAAAAGCTTCCATATCAAACTAAGGACTATTCTAGGCACTGACAGGCACATTTGGAACCTTTAATTTTAGTCCATGATATTGAGAAGCCGCGAAATTAAAAGACATGAAACAACACTGCCCAGCAGAAGGGTGCTCATCTGAAGTACCACCAGGGTTAACACAACCTTCTGTAAAAGGTCTAAATTTCTGTATTTGCTTCCTTTTCCTTTATAGAATTTAATTCTCATCTATCCAGGCTGTGGCTAAGTACTGGCCTACAGGCAGAGCTTTGCTCCTTCTGTGGTAGCTCTGAAATACCATCATTTACCTCCCAGCAGCTCAGTAAATTAAAGCAGACAGCCCACAGGTGCTAGCTGGAGTTCCAGCACTCTCAATAGCACCAGGCCACACGGGTACCAATGGGTCTTTAAGCAGAGCTGTGAAATAGCTGCTGGTTCCCTAATCCTCCAACAGCACTCCTGGGGCTCTGGGGGACAGGAAGCTTGGGAAACTGAAGGGATGTGTATTTCTAACAATTACCTGGTAATCCATTTACATTTTCAAAGCTGTTTTCATATGGAAAGAGGCTACTGGCTCTTTGTATATTATTAAACGCATACTTTGTTATGGCTTTCCTCAGTTTTCAAAGTGCAGGCACAAAAATATTGAAAGCGTTCCCTGTATACTTTGTAGGATCCCCAAAAGGCAAATTTGGGGCATATAAAAATCTCTTTTGCAAGGTGAGTTATAGACAACAGCAATAGCTGGTCCCCTGGCAATCTTCAGATCCAGAAAAATCACTTCAAACCACCTTATTTTAAGGGATACCTAGATATTATTACCACATTTTAAAATTGTAAAATTGAATCAAAACACCTTCGTGCCATAGGATGCTTCAGTCTTAAGGGTAGGAAACCCTTTTCCCTTGCTCTACCCTTTGCAACATATTTCTCTACCCAAACATGTCCATAGGCCTGTCAGGGAAATGCAGGATTTGTAATGTTTTGAGTGAGAAGGGCACACATGGCAGGACTGCAGCATCTCATCTGCATGGCTGCTGCCTCTGCAGTCGCTCTGATCCCTGAGAGCATCGGCCTCACTGCGCCATCAGGAGTGCTGCTGGCTTAGGGAGGAGGAAAAGCTAAGTGTGCTTTGGGGAGCAGAATATTGTTTTTGTTTTAAAAGTAGGTAACATCAGAGGAAAATATTATTATTTTTGCTGCCTGCATGGTACCACGCTTCTGTTTCACCCCTGAGTGGCAGCTGCAGCATCTCTCAACAGGGAGACAGAACTTTGCTATGAAAACACAGAGAGAGAAGCCACTGCATGGGCAGTTCCTTGCACTTCTTCATGATCCCTGGGCTGACAGCAGATCTACCAACAACACTCAAAACAAGTGAATAATTCAACCATTTTTCACAAAGTTGTGCTGATCGTGGTTGATTGCATTGCCTCACACTGGATTTCTTTTCCTTATTACATTTCAGGGGGCAAAGGTGTCACAAAATTAACAACTTTAATTAAAATGTTCTTAGAAATTGCAAATATCCAGTGCTCTCTATTAAGAGACAGATGCCACAGAAGAAAATGGGATGAAATAACGGACCTCATAATGAGACTGTGTTTGGCTAAACTCTGAAACTAAAACAGCAAAGATGTGGGGTTTATTTCTTTTTCAATCTTCATATCGCTTCAATTTGTGGTTCACATTTTCAAGAGGTGAAAAACAATTTCAGTTAGTAAAAAAGCTGCCCAAAGAAGCTATGTCAATTTATACCACCTGGGAATCTCACTCTGCACTAATCTGTTTCATTCATCCCCATTTCTTGACATATAACTGCCAAGGGACTAGCCTGGATGTGGAAATGTATTACCCAAGTGTCACCAGTAATGCTGTCTCTTTTTCTCCCATTCTCTCCAGAGCATCTAAGCCAGAACTGACGTCAAAACTGGATTTGCAAAAGTGAGTGGAGGCAAGGGCAAGGATAAAAAGGGCTGAAGGAGTAGAATTCTATAGTAAATTCTGGGTAAAACAGGCTCTGTCATCGCCTTTACTGCAAACAGGAGTTAATTCCATAGTTCAGTCTTATCTTCTGTGTTCATATATTTATGAAAAGGCTTTATAACTCGGAGCTTGTAAATGTAAGGGAGTGTATTAGATGACCCCAGTGGTCCCACGAATCTTCATCTGTGGTTGCACTGCTCTCATGGAGCACAACTATTTGAGAAGCTGGTCTAGAAACAGGAAGGATTTTGATTATCCACACAATAGGTCTTGCATTGACTTTGGAGTTCAATAAAGAATCATTGCAGAGACCTGATGTCAGGGAGTACATATTTGCTGCTTCCTATGTTTCTAATCATAGTACAGTGGGCTGGAAAGACATCCTGGTGTATTCAGTGCAGTCCCTTGTCATTGCAGGTGACCAAATAATAAAACCCATTTTGTAACCTGATGGATTGCTTTGTTCTGTCAGAAGACATTTCGGGTCATGTAGTTTTATTTCTAGTTACAGAAACTTTCAGTCAGTGCCAGGCACACTCTTGATGGAAATGTATTTTGCAGTCTCAGGATATTGAAGAGCAGGGAGGGAGGGAGGGAAGGAAGGAAGGATTTCAGTATCAAAAAATAGCCAATGTCACATAATCATCAAAGAATTAGGACTTGAGAATATAGTTATTTACTGTGTATGGAAAATAGGCAATCTCAAGCGAAATTCAAGTTGTCTTCCCATTAAAGTACAAACTTGGCTGTAAAAGTGGCTCTGCTGATGGAACAAAGTTCTACATCTCATTTGATTTAGTTCCAAAAGATGCTCTAAGTGAAAAAAGCACTATGACACTACACAACAAAGTTCATGCTAAATGGATTTAAATTATAGAACTGATAGTTCTAACAGCATAAATTTTAATTTAAGTGTCTGTCTTAGTGCTGTGCTGCTGTACATTGCATTTAGAAGCAGATATAAGTGATCATTAATAAAATTCACAGTAACATTAAAAACTGGTGAGGTAGTCAATAATATTGTGAACTGCTGGATTATGTAAATCAACTGGCAGAGTAACATACATTTTAAAACTGCAAAATGTCAAGTATTAAAGTTTCTTAACAGGTGGGAAACAGAATAGCTGGACATGATGGCAATGAAAGGGACTTGCCATAGAAAATCCCCAATGAAATGTGACATCCACAAGTGCGAAGGGACAGAGCAAATATTTGGCTTCATGAAAAACAGAACCCAGAATTCTCTGGAGAGATTTTTTTTCACATTTTTTAAAGGAGCTGTTGAAAATGCTGGAGAAGGAGAGGGGAAGAAGAGGCTGAAGGCAGAACAAGACACATGAGCAGTGTTTATCAGCATTGAATAACTCAGAGCTCACCTGGTATCACATATGTTTATAACCAGGCTGTAACTGTGAGTTTTCACTCCCATCATGGCTGCTGTTGGAAAGAGACTTCCCCTCTAGCCTGTAAGAGCTTCAATGTCTTACAGCTTCTGCACTACTTGGTAGATAGCTTGATAGTTTATTGTAAAGCACTTCCCTAAAGTAATACTCTTTCATTCCCTGTTAACTTTCTATCTAGCTTTACACAATTAATTAGGAAAGTGTTCAAAGACCTAGATTTTAAACCACTTAATTAATTAGAAATGAAGTTTTAATGGTTATTCCTCTCAGACTATTTAATTTAATGAGAGAATTTGCAAGAAAAAGAAGGAAGATAAATCAATTTTGTCTATAACAAATTGCAACAGAAAACAGAAAAGAGATGAACATATGTATCTGTTTACAGTTGGACTGGATAAGAGCATCCCTACCAGAGCTCAGGGCATTGCAGATTTTTGGCAATGGGGACACAAATCATCAGTTCCAAGAAACTGCCCATTCAAACGAATTGGTATTTCTAACATAACCCAGGACATCACTGTTTCCATCCCACCTCCTAAAAACAACATTCAGAAACACAGAAACAGAGGGGCCTTGCCTCAAATCTGAGAAAAGGCTGGAAAAGAGAGACTGGTCCTCCCGAGGGTCCCTCCCAAGAGCTGTGCCAGCAGCTGGCAGTCAGCCAGGCTGAAGGCTCCTGCCAGGGTATCACAGGAGGAAAACGACCCTTTTCAGGAGGAGAAGGACACAACGGCCCCATAAAAACTAGAAAAACTAGTGAGTCATCATCCTAACACCCAGCTGAGCAATGTGATTTCATGCAGGACACACTTATTTGAGCTAAATCTTTCTATTAGAGGAAACAAAGCCATGCAGCAGCAGCAGCCCATCAGTTCTACTTTTAAAGAGCTGTCACACTGACATCTCTCTAAAAGCAAAATTCCTTTTTATGCCTGTGGAAGGTCTGAAAGCCAAATGATGGGAACATGCCCCTCTAAGTTACTGAAACATTTTCAGTTGTTTCTTTCCCTGAGGTATCTGCCACAAACAAGAAGATCCAAGACTGAAGACAGGATAACTTAGTAAAGAACACTGAAATACTTCTAATAATATGAGTAAGACCCAAGAAAATATCTGAGCTGCTGTTGCACTAAGCTTTATAAAGACAATAAAAGAAACTGCCCCTCTACTGAGACATTTCAAATCTTATCTTTGCTTTTAAAACGAAACGACTCTGATACATGGAAAACATCAGGCTCTGGTCTGGGGAGAGATGTTGCTTTGTTGTTTTATTTTAAGAACTTGGAATTGGATAGGATCTAACTATAAGCATTCAAAAAACCACTAAATTTGAAAAGAGGCTTTGTTCATGAGTACTGGCAAGACTGATTGGTGTTAAGATGAAATGAACTCCAAAGCATATAACACTTCAAAATAAATACCAGCATGTAGCACTGCTGTGATTTTGCCAGCCATCTGCATGATTCATCCCCATATGATGGTTCAGCCACCTATCTGGTTTTCCCAAAGTATTTGGAATAAGGGCTTGCTGGTACAAAGCATAACTTTCTTCCCCTCAATCCTTGCTAACATCCTGTCACTAATGCAAATCAATTCAGCTGGTCTAATTAAATGAGGAAATGGATCTGCTCGGAATTGTGCGTCTCTTCCACAATTCATATAGGAAAAATATTGACAGTGAATGTTGCTACTCCACATCAGCAACTGCCTTTTTAAAAAAAACTATGGGATAGTCTTTGGTGCAAAAGAAGAGGAGAGGGAAATACTAGGGAAGTTTTTTGGCTTTCAGAGGGTAAATCTAGATGCAAAGCCTTAGAAACTCTGAGGAGGAAGGAATAAATACAGTACTGCCCAAAGAGTAGCAAGACTGGCTGGATTAGTGAGTGGCCTGGGGTAAACAACAAAATGTTTCCTCAGCAAATCTCTGAGTCCACCCCAATAAATTCTAGTCTGGCCAGCAGCAGTACCAGTGCCAAAGAGGGAGGATGCATCTGCATTTTCTATTCTGCTCAGGACAGGATTTAATCCTAAACATTTTTTTTTTTAAATCATTTAATCTCTAAAATTTATGTAATCACTTATGACTAACTCCTCATTGTAACAGGAGTTTTACTGTGTGCAATTATCTCTTTAGTTTGGGTTTTAAATTAATGTCAGTCATTCTCCTTCCATTTAAAATCTCGTTTTTCACATGTACACTTTCCAGCAGCTTTGGAAGAGAAATATCAAAGGAGCAAATTCCCTCTGGTTTAATTTAACTGAAAAAAATGGAGTTAGAGAAAGGACAGTTTTGAATCATTACGGTGTGTCTGAACTCTCATAAGCAAGACAGAAAGCAGTAGAAATCTACAGATGCATAAAAAGTTTAATGTCTTTTACTGGGTTTTAATGAGGCTTTCTTGTTTTGACTGTGGGGAAGACAGGGAAGAGGAAAATATTTCTGCAACACCATGGTAAACATATCATAGGACAACACTTCCCTAGCCCCTGTTATGCTCCTGGAATTGCTCACAAAACAAAGCATAAGTGATGTGATTGTCAAATCCCCTTCCTCTGAGCACCATAATAATTTCGTGCACCTAAATACTGTAGGACTCTCATCAGAAGAGAAGTCCTCAGCACCTCCCAAGAAGCAGCAGCTTTCTTGGCACTGCCATTCTGTTTCAACAAAATCATCTGATCCATATGCTAAATTATTCCCACACTCTGAGTTCCACTGCTGTGCTGACACTCTGCTGCTGCCCCAGCATGGTGGGTTTTGCTTTGAGACATTTTGTCCAGGCCAAACCTGGCCATACAGAAGATGCCAACACTTAGCAAGTAGCTGCTTTAAAGAAGCCTCATTATATCTGATTTTGACTAACAAATGATGTAGGTAGGTAAATGAAGTTTGTTGTGATGGACCTGAAAATAACCTCTCTCATAATTATATTCACTTTTCTTATGTATTTTGCCAAATCTACTACATGTTCTAGTCCAGCTTCCACAGTATGAACTCTTCTGAAAACCAAGAAATTTATAACCAGGTGTATTTTGAGGTCCTCCTTTCTGTATTTCTGTTCCTATATTGAGCAAACATTAGGATTCATACATAGAATGTGTGCACACATAAATATCAAATCCTGTGTCTGAGTTTTAACTTTAGAATTCACTTCCCAGATGAAATTTGCATGCTCTAAAATGAGCCAGGAAAATTATCAAAGTGAATTGTGAACAAATATTTGAGAATGTTTGAGATATTTGGAAGTGGGGTTTTGCTGTATTGCTTTGGCTCCGTCTTTCCATGGGATTGATCCGAATGCATTATGGAGGCTACTAGAATGCATCCCTCTTTTGCATGGAAAATTGTAATTCTGTGACAAATCACTTGAAGTGGAATGTATTCAATTCCATCCCAAGAGATAACATTTTGTTTTGAGGAGAGTCAGATGCAGGAATGCTGCTGAGCTGTAGGCACACAAGTACTTAGAGCTGTGCATAGTGTGTAATTTAGGAGGCACCTCCTTAAAAAGGCACTGCTGGAAGATTGAGCTGAGCCCAGCATCTCTTCTTCCCTTTCTGATCCAAAAAGGAGGGGAACCCCCTGGAAAGCCCCTGTCACAGCTAGGCAGTTGGATTTGGGGGAATCCAGAAAGGCAGCCTGGCAGCTGGCCAGAGTCCAGCATGAGGATGGGCAGCTGCTGACAAGAACAGCAGCAGCCACAGAATACAAATCTCTGCTAAAGCAACAAGATTTAGTAACAGACAGTTACTGGTGGTGCTGCTGTTCCAAAGGAAGCATTCCTAAAGAAAAATATTCTGGGATTTTAATTACAAGTTTTCATTTCTATTTGTTTTATATTTCAATTCTAGATTTAAAAGAAAGATGGGGGGAAAAAAAAGAACAAACTCTTGGTTTTGGCAGAAAGCAGAAACTTCTTTCTTTCACACACATATTTAATTTAATTAGTAATTTGCCAGTAAAGGATTTCTGACAGAAAAAATTGGTCTACCCCATGCTGCTTCATGCACAGTGAAAATGGATTTTAAAACTTCTCCAGCATCTAGAGGGTGAAGAAAGTTTCCCTTTGCCCCAAGCCCAGCACCTTCAGTTTGGTACCCAGGATGTGAACAGCAGCTCACCAGAAACTCCCGTGGGTTTGGGCAGTGAGAGGTACAACACTGTAATTACATCCAAATATGTACTGATCAGATGAGCCCATTGAATGAGTGACACTAGCACATTGCAAAGATGACAGAAGTAAAAATTGCAGGAGAAGCAATTTCTATAAATGCTATATTTACATCTGGCCATGACATGGAGTAGCTCAGCACACCTTTTCTGCGAAACTATTTTTGCCAGCATTCTTAAAATATTACTGCTAACCCATAAGAAATATTCCTCATTGATTTTGACAGTTGTACATATTTGAATCTTACCCAGAGATGAGCTTCCAGTGACTGGCAAGTTAAATTTTTCCATGCCATTTGTTTGCAGATGGGGCAGTCAGCTCCCTGAATGACTTAAATCTCACTGTGGTTAAAAGGACTTAATATTGATGAAGGTTTCTTTCCAAAGAAACATTACAAATTTAATGTCAGAAAAGGTAACCAAGTAATCCGTGACTGACATTTACACACACACAGTCATATGTGATGTATTAACTCAGTGTTTATGGCTCTGCATGCAATTAACAGAACTGCAATTAAGTTCTGGCATAATTCTGCATTTCAAAAGGCCAGCACAAGCAAGGATATAAAATAAGCCAGGAGAAAAAGTCCTTTATCATTGCATTTTCCCTTTGGTGGCTGCATCCTTAGAAATGGATTCACAAGCACTGGGACTGGGCTGAGCCTGTGGAATGTTCAGAATAAAGTTTCTTTATCACAGTCCTGCTGGGGATGATCTGACTCAAATTTCAGTACCTGCTCTGAAAACAAATGTAAGGCATGAGTCACTAGGCCATTATCAAATATCATACCCAAACTAGATGACAAAAAGATGGTGATTTGCAACGTGACCTGCTGCTTAATACTGCAGTTTTAGTTCTTCTTTATTCCAAAGAATCCATCTACAAGTGCTGTTGTTGTCAGATTTCCAAGCATCTCAGCAGCATGGATTGCCTCCTTTCAGAAAGATGCTGTCAGATCCATCTGGACAATTCTGAGCTGCAGGGATGGCATGTGCTTGGCTGATGTATTTCCCCCCGAGTGCCCATTCAGCGTTTGTGCCCTTGTACCTCTTCTAAACAGGCTAAATGATTGCTGGTGCAGCTGGACATCAAGTTTCCAACAAAACAGCGATCCATCAAAAAATGCCAGTCTGTAGAAATTAATTCTTGTCTTACAACATGTCAGTTTTGATTTACCAGGGACAATCTTTTGCTGTCCAGTGGGATTTCTGACTAAAAGCACACAGCACATTTTAACCCAAAGCCCCCATGAGTGTGCTCATACAGCACCCCCCTTCTGGCCCATTGCAGACCCCAGTATTTCTCTCAAGTCTAGGTACCTTTTAAACACCCAGAAAATGAGCACAGACTTTACAAAGTCGTTTATCTTTAACACACTTTCTAAATATTTAAATGTGATCTACTGTTTATGACATTTCCTGATGAACCTGGGGTAGCTACCCAGGAGAAAGGCTGCATTCAGTTTAGATGTCACCACAGCAAAGCAACAGCAGAGCATGGATTTTCACGGACAGGATTCTGTGCTTAGAACCATGGACAGCACACTCGGACCGAGTGATTTGTTATTGCTTTGGAGCTGATGGCAGAAACCAGTCCTGATCCTTTACTCACTCACACAATGTAAACTGCAAAGGGGATGATTCCAGGCTAAATACTGCTAGCTGGTGTCTTTTTAATATTAGTTGTATGGCATCTTTTCTCAGATTAGTTAATGGATGTAACAGACATAACATAAACAGAATGGACTGTCATTGGCAATCACAGAGCTCTGCTGCTGCTAGAAAGGAAAGTAAATGTGAGCCTGCAAAATGCTCTTCTCTTTGGAGACACAAAACACGTGGAAGCTAATTTGTTTCTCTGCTATCACCACTTTTGAACCTGGCAAGAGTTCTCCTAAACTGAGTCCTATTTTATTCATAAGAATTCTACAACACTCAGTAAAGCAGCTGGCAACTACCAGCCATTCTGTTTTTTAAAGCTGAGTAAGCAAACCCTTTTGTTTTATTAACTGGTACAGGTTTTGTTAATGCCATCTGTAATACAAGTGATTTTATTGATTACAAGGCTGGCTTTTGCTAATTAGCTAAATTACTCTTCAGAAAAAGATCACTGAATTCTCTAAGTTCCATGAGAGGTAGACGATCTGGCTTATCAAACAAATCATTCCAGATCAGTGCATATCTGTTGTATTTCACCCTTGCACAGTAATCAGAAATCTCTTTCTGAAAAAGCTCTGAGAAGCCAGGAGTGATTCAGAGTCAAAAGGTCAGGGGTGGAGCAGGAACACTTACAAATGCAGGAAACACCTAGTGCTTGTTATCTGCTTGCTAATTCACCATAGATAATTGAATTTGTTTGCTATCCAATTAGTGCTTGTTTCTGTCCTTGGTACTGTGCTAAATCAGTTTAATGAAAGAGAATTGCTGATGGTTTAGCATCACTCTGGCTATTTTGAAGCTAAGCAGATTTAGCATTGATTTCTGGCATATGTTACTTTATCCAAACACAGTTTGTGTTTCTGTATACTTATATATACACACATAAGGCATAATGATCTGTGAAGTGAGGGTGGAATAAGGCCATCTCATGTATGGCAATTCTAAAGTCTCAAAACATCAATTTAAAATTGCATGCCTGCCTCTATGCAGCACAGCCCACACAAAATTGTGTCCGAGGTTTGCATCTTACCATGTGGTAAACCTGCGTACATGGAAGGTGACAGCCCAGTGGTTCAAAAACCGGTTGCCACCTCCTTTTTTCCTCAGTAAAAGTGGCAAGCGTCCCTGTTGATTGTTTTTTACAAAGTCTCCTTCCTATCAGACAATGAACCCAACCTTGCTGGACACAATTCTGGCCATAAAGAGAAAGGTCTTCTAAATTTTTTTTTATATTTGTTAAAAATAATACGTGCTCCAGTCACGTGTCTCAGTCACCCAAAAGCATAAACACTCTACAGGGGACATGAAATAGGCAATGCAAACCCAAAATCTATTTCAGAGGCAAAAGCTCTAAATTTAAGAAAATTGTCCTTTCTTTGGCTATTTCAGTAGCTTAACTTCAAAAAACCAAGGTTAAGAGACTGCGACTTAGCAAGTTCTTTTGCAGACTAGCATTAGTGAAAGTTTTAGAATCTGTAGGGATTTTTGAAGACCTGACCAGTCCACATACTGCACTTCTGCATGCTTTTAAAACTGAAGTTCCAGCAGTGGCAAACTTATTGTGCAGATTATGATCAGACAAGGCTGATTTGAATGAGCTAAAAGCATAAACTCAGAAGTTAAATCCTGCTTTTTCCAATTTTCTTTGATCCAATCAATATGCATACTGTCTGAATGCTTCCACAAAGCATAAGTGAAGTTAACTTGAACAGAACTTTTATTGTTGAGTAGCTGACATTGACTGTCATTGCTGTTCCTACTGAGCCAGAGAGTTTCTGATCATATTTTCCTGAAGTATCTTTGTTAAGTCATAGGATTTACTTCACTTAGACATGACACATATCTCATCACTCTGGGACCCATCCAAATTCTTCCTGTGCTCATTAAACTCCTAGAACCAAAGGAAGCTGTGCTACTTTTCTATAGGTTACAATGATGGAAAAATATGTTTTGAACTTATCATAAACTTCAAATAAACTAAGAGTTTAAAAAAAAATATTTTGGTACGTCCAGTTTCTGAATTATATGACTAGAACAAAAATATTAAAATGTGAGAAGATCCATTCTTGAACCCCATTCATTTTTCATTGACCCTTTCTTGTCAATTAAGCTAGGCCTCAGTTTCTCAGGCTTCATACAGTATATTTTATTATGGTAACTCTGCTTTTTGCTTTCTTCCTTCACGTTTGTCTGTAATTTTCAACTCCTAGCTCACAGCAGAGGTAAACTGCCTCATAAGGTAGCAACACTGTTTTATAAAAACTCTGCAAGATGGAGTTTTCTCCATTATCTTCTGCTTCACAGATATATTGGTTTTCCTCAGACAGAACTTTTTCCTTTTCCCTTGTTCCTCTTTCCCTTTTCTCTTCCTGTCAGAAGTGTATTCATGCTTTTTCTCGAAGCCAGCCAGGAAAATATTATTAACTATTATTAACTCCCTGCTTTCATAGCAGGAGTCCCTGTGCCACCACACAGTTAAAGTGTAACTGAGAGAAATTCAAGCTAAGGTTAAAATCAGCCACTGTGTGAGAGAGGGAATTAAATTAACTCTGAACATCATAGCCAGGCTACAACATTCAGGATAGCCCTTCTGAGCTATGATTTTTAAGCTGGTCACTGTGATCTTGGACAGTAACTCAGTAACTATTTCAGGAAATTATTTTTCTTCCCTTTCTTTTTTCTTTTTTTTTCTTTTTTTGGTTTTTTGGGTTTTGTTTGTTTGTTTGTTTTTGTATGTTTTTTTGTTTGTTTGGCTGGTTGATTGGGTTTTTTCTGCTTTGGTTTAAGCTGCTTGCTAATAGATAATTCAACAAGAATAGACAAGCCAGAGCATTCAATAAGTCAGAGCCAGGTAACTGCCATGCAGTCTCTGTCTTCCAGACTGAGTGATCACCCAGTACTGCAGCACATTTCAGAGACATTCACATTTACTCCTCTGTACAAGTCCTTTTATCTGTCTTTCCTCTGCAGTGTCTGAACAGTTTCCTGTAATGCATTAAGAAATATGAATATTATACATCACCTCTATGGTTCTCTTTCTCATGTTCATGTAGGTGAGGAGAGAAATATATTAATGTTAATGATCACTTTAACTTCCTTAATACTTATGCTGCTTCCAGCTTTTCTGAGCAGGGACTCTTTCTTACTGGTAAGACCATTTTGGCTTAAAGCTCTTTCTGATTTTAAAATGTATTACAGCAGTGAAAGTCTTTGCATTTCAAGGGAGCTGTAGTAATGGATTTGGTGACCTGTCTAAAGCAGCATAAATTCGGTGTGCCCGGGGTGTGTGAGGCACTCATGGGCTTCTCAAGGCAGTGGCACCTGAAGGACCCTTCGGGGTGGGGAGGCACAGCACGGCAGTCTCTCTGCCCCAGCACCGTGCCAGGGATGCTCTGCAGAGCCTGTCTGGACCTGTCTGTCAGGACGCCCCGGCCCTGCAGTGCTCACCTTCTGAGCAGCCCTCCCTGGTGATTTGTTAGAAGGGCTGCTCTTGCTGCAAGCCCCAGTGGGGAAGATGCCTGTGGGTCTCACTGTGGTGTCTGTGTGTCCAGGCTGATCCCCTCCAGCTCTTTTCCAGTGCTTGAGAGCAACGAGTTTCTTCTCACCTGTTCTCTGGGAGTAATCTCTGACTCCTCCAGTCAATGCACAGATATTTCATCATTCATTGTAGTTTATATTCAGTGTTAGCATATATTAGCCAACACAGCAACGTTTTCATACCAAAGGTGTTATAGACAGATGGTTGAGGCACTCATTATACATTCCTGTACAATTTGCTCCAAAACAAAATGTCTGAATGCAACTTTTCCATACTTGTGATTAGAAAACATCCTTCTCTTCCTGTTGGTTCTCCAAGGGCCTGCAGCCACCCATGGAGCAGGACCAGTGCCTGGTGCAGGCAGGGATGGTCCAGGCCCATGGATTTCCCCACCACCCAGCTGGGAGTTAGTGCCACACAAATGACCCTGCCCTAAAATCCCGATGCACAGCAGCACAGCCACCCATGGACACTCCTTCAACTGACTCAGTGAGGCTGAGACTCACCAGCCCTGTATGTCTCCATTCAGAATTTCTTATCCAGCTGTCCCTGAGCCTGCAGACATCCTCTCCTCTAAGCTGCTGTTCCCTCTCCAGAAAAATGTTTGGAAAGCTCTATCAGGATGTAAAACAAAAAATCCCCTTTTAGGACTTATCTTTCTCCTAACACGGTTCCCAGCTGTTTGTAGGCTTTGTTTAATGTCATCTTTTCAATTTAAATGCTCTTATTCCAAGATAAGAAAAACAATTCCCTGACTTGCATTTCTTTTATCTGTCCTAATTAGTTTTTTAATTAATTCATAACTCCAAAAGCCTTCATTATTTCATGTTTCAATTTAACTTCCGAACTGGCATAATCAGATTAGCAATCAGACCCATTTTGAAAAATTCTGCTCACAGGAAGCTGGGAAAACTCATACAAAACTGCCTCTGCAAATCCGAGAAGCTTACGGTTCCTGCTTTGTTCCCCCAGTCTAAGGTTCAAGTTTGCAGGCATCCCACTCCATCTGATGTGAACTTACTTACAAGGATGATTCTTTCCCCCAGCAACAGCTCTGTTATTATTAGTTATTTGCACTGCAGTGCTTGGAAAGGATTCAAAGGAGCAGGGATCTGGGTTACAACGAGCCACACAATGCCTCCTGGGCACAGCCATCCAGCTCCCCTCCTCTTTCCTGAATTACCACTCTCCCCACGATGCCAAAGTGTTCTGCTGCTCACCGGCAATAAGTGACATTTCATGGGCGTACTTGGAGAGCAGTCCATTAAAAAGTACAGCCAGCTGCAGATCAAAAAGGCTGAGAGATCAAGCAGAAGCAGATAGGAGGAAGCTGTCTCCCTCTCCGAAACATTTCCACAGTACTGCTCTTACTCAGGAGAGCACCACACTTTGGAAAAGCACTTAAATACGTGCTTGTCTCTGAATACTGGCTGGTGCCACTGAAGCCCCTGAAAGATAAGCATCCTCAAGAGCATCTTGAATAGAGACAGGCTTTGCATGTGATTACACTCCATAGCCGATCTGGGATCTGGGAAATGCAACCCAAGAAGTAGAAAGTCATTGTCATGGCAGATTTACAGAGCACCACAACACTGCCCGTGCCAATCACGCAGCAACACTGAGATTTCTCATCCAACTAATCCTCCAGTTCTTGCCAGTTTAGCCCTGGAAATGGAGAAATTAGACAATATTTCCTACAGCATCCCTTCTAATCTTTCTGCTATATTATTGGAGGTATTCAGAACCTGCTTTGCCATGGGGTTATTTATAACAAATTTCTAAAAATCCTAATAAACACTGTCCCATTTTTGTGCTGTTCTTCAAGTACTACCTGAGGCCACAAAGCACTCATTCAAAAGTGTCCACACACCAATGGTTCACATCACTCTCACAGTCTCTCTGCCTTAGAAGATTTTTTTTTAAGATTACATAGGCTGCAGTTTTCTTTCATGTGTGAAGAGACAGGAAAATGTTAGGAAATTACAGAGATTAGGAACTTTTTCCTTCATGCTTTAAACTTCTTCATTCGAGCATTAAGAAGCAATTGAGAGAACCATGATATGGTAACTTTAGCACACACATAGAAAGTGCAAATATTTTAATTCCTTGAACACATCAAACCCATAAAGATTTTAGAATTTACCTAAAAATTTACTACTCTACCCCCAGAAAGCCCTGTAGTGTCTGGCCAGGGTTAATGCAATTATTGAAATATGGACACAAATGGAAAGAGAGGAATAATACCCATAATGACATGTTCTACTGTGTTACACTAAGGTCAAGTTTAGTTGGATAAAAGCTGCTGCACGAGATTTTTACCAAGGCTCAAAGTTTCATGCGTACAGATGAAGAAAACCTTAAAAAAGATAGCTATAAAAATTAAAATAAATACAATTACTCATCTATTTGTGAACTGAAGCTTCTCTTGCTTTTAAAATCATTCAGTGGAAATCTAAGTGGCATGGCATGACTATACAGTTTAAATTAAATCACATTAATCAATATTTATTCTTATAGCAAGGAATATGTGTTGTCAGCTTTTCATCTTTAGAAAAGGATTAACGACGTTAAAACCAGTTCTCATGATGAGATAAAATTAAATGTGTGGTTTTTCTCACTAGAGAATATATGCATTGCTCCTATCATGATATTAAATAAGTTTTCAATGAATTCACAGTGTTTGCATGTTTGCACATAAGACATTTGTACTGATGACCTGCAGAGTCACTGCTGAAACTGCTAAGTGTGAAACTGCATAAAGATTATTTTTTACAAAGCCAGAAGGATATTTCTTCTTTTAAAAACATTCTGCACATGCTCTCATGTAAAACATTGCAGTAGCTGGCAGTACCCAGATTCGGATGTCTGTGTGAGCTGAGTGGGAAATAATCTTCCATTAATTTTCAAATAACTTCTGGAGTGGAGTGATGCTCGGTGTCATGTTTTTCTTGGGATTTCCTTGACAACTGAAACTCATTCATAATTCATCTGCTTATAAAATCCACCTGAGGAACACTCGTGGAGGAGGGGACACAGTTGTACCTTCTATGCTGCAATGCATAGGCATTGCAGTATGGTCTGAGTCTGTCCCCTTAAAAATACTCCACATCTCCTGGTGTCTGCCGAAGAACCTTAAAAATGGGTATAGGGGAGGGCTGACCATTGCCAGCACTTCAGTTCTGCCCCAGCCTGCTCTGCCACCAGGTAGACTGGGATCCATTTCTAGGGGGCTCTTCAGAAAGCCCAGGCACAACTATGAGCTCACAGGCAGGGTGGGGACTGTGTGCCACCCTCATCCCACCCATCCACACAGCCCATTTCTGCTGGTCAGGAGAATGAATGTTCACCAAGACAGAAACCAAACCTGCAAGCAGAGCACCCTGAGGGCTGCTTTAACACATTTACAGTTGTGTCCTGCTGTGCAGCTTGTGTGACATGTGGGTTTGTCCCCTTGGAGGGACATTGAAATGCCAGGCAGAGCTGCAGCAGTTGCAGAGGAACCTGTGCAGAAGAAGGCTTTGGTCAATTTTTTCACCTCGAGGGCCATTATAAGTTTCTAAATCATCACTTTGCTTAACTCTCACTTACACTAACATGCATAAAGGAAAATGAAGATGAATTAAATGATCGTTATCTATAAAAGCCGTAATTCCCACCTTTCCTCCTCCACCACCCATTGAGTGATATAGGCCCAGACTGGGCACACCAGGGAGGCAAAGAAATGCTACGTTTTGTCTTATAGCTAATCTATTATGGGATGAAGGAGGTGACACTTAAGAAATGTGTGATCTCTCAAAACCATACCCACATTTGTGTTATTGTCTCTTACAAAACCTCCTGCCTGCAGTGTGGGTGCAGTGGGCGTCAGCAGAGCTGGTGCACCAAAATGTAGCACTCAGTTGCCTTTAGCAGTGCCTTAATGCTTTCCTAAGCATTTTGCTTGAAAGATTTAATACTTATCATCTCTTTTTGCTACATCCCCCTCTGTCTGACACGTAAATAATGAAAGTGTGCTCTTCCTATTTTGATATCTCGTCCTGACAATCAGCTGCAGGGAAAGTGCAGTCAGTCAGTATTTGACAGGAATGAAAGAGAGAAAACAGGCTGAGTTCCATCTGTTTGGTAAGTTTCAAAGGCAATCCCATAAACTCTCTTCAGCAGTGCTGGAGCCTAACAATACCAGCTGCTGGAAATCCTCATCCCTTTGCAGATATCCCCAGCTCCAGATGCAGTTCCCACCAAAACACATCAGAAGAACACAGGAGGTCTGAAAATCGTGTCACTGGTCATACATCCCTGTTCTGTAGGGCTAGGGGTGAGCCTGAAGGGAAAACCAGAAACTTTCAAGGCAGAAATAGAAAGCACCATGTAACTGGGTCCCCCCTTCTCAGCCACCACGCTGCCCACAGCCACACTCATTGAAATCCTTTGGCCTGGGGTGGTTGCCCAAGGAGGGCAAATTCAGACGCAGCAGGAAAAGCCTCAAGGGCTTGGCAGCCTGATAACAGAGAGAGGAAATGTCCATTTGCCACATCCACTGAGAGGCAGCTAGCACTTCAATGTTTAAATATTTCTGAAGCTCAGATTAATCTGACTCCCAGACTAGATTTTCTAAGCTATGAAGATGGTTTTGATATTGATTCCTTTTGTATTCTCCTATGCCAATTACTACTTGCAACTGCATGGAAATCTTCCAGGAATTTTGCAAACAATTGATGGTTTGAAAAAATCTGAGATATTTTATCCACAGAGAAGCCCCTTACACTGGAGGAAATGAGAACCTTGCACTAAGCACTTGGGAAATATTCATTATTCATACAATCAACACCCAGTCTTGGTCTCTGTTTATGTACTTCTCTGTCAAAAACTTTTACATTCCTCTTACAAGTATCAGACCCTGCCTTTTTGAAGCTGAAGTTTCACATCCTTACTAAAATTCAGGCTACCAGCAGCTTGGAGCCCCCCTGCAATGGAACTGAGTATTAAATTTATGCTGAGGTCAAAAAGCAGTTGGTGTCCTTCTAAAACGTTTCATCCCTTTCCCCAAGTCCCTTGCATAGTTATCCACATAAAGTAAACATGCAAGCCTGGTACTTTATTTTCACAGCAGATATTTCTCACAGAATGATTTTCCCCCATGCAGGAAAATTTTTACCACTTTGAAAATTTATATTCTGGAGCTTCTGAAAGTGGGTGCTTGGGCACTGGCACCTGCACCCACAGCTGCTTCAGAAAGCAGAGAATAAACCACTGAAAGCAGCACTAACAAGCACCAAGGCTTTGCCTTGCTTGGGGCACTTTAGAGCACTCAGGTAGAATTGCAATTGCAGCTGACCCCCTGTAATACACAGAAAAAGATCATTCCCCCTGAAAGCAGCTCTGACTTTGCTCTGCATTACCTTCCTAAGCTGGATGCCTCAAGCAAGGTAAATCCATACTTCTTTTGTGTAGTCTTAGCACTAAAATGCCTTGAATTGCTGTTGTTTTGCCTTCACCTTCATCCCCTACCCCTGTTTTGCCACATGTCTGCAGAAGGCATCTGGTCCTTCCCATTCAGTCCTCTAAAAACTAAATTCTTTATTGATATCACTTATCTCTGACTTTCCAGAACGAAAGAAACCAGGAAAGGAAAAGTGACACAGGTTTCAAATTCAGAATGGGTAGAATAAGATAAGAATAAAAATATTTTCTTTATGAATGGCAAATAATTATCAGTAGAGAACACATCTTTGAGATATTCCCTAACTGGAAAGAGAAATAAATTAAAACCTACAATAAAAATTTTATAGCAGTTAGTGATTTCACTTTGGAAAATCTGCTAGGAAAAAAAAAGTTAATGACATATTAATTTTTTTTTTTGGGGGGTGAGAAATTATTATTTTGGCCGGGGGTGGGTGTTTAAGTTCGACAGTTTCTTGTAAATCTACTCAGCCACCTAGCAATTAATAAAGTTAAATTTTTTTGTGTCTTTCATGCTGTACCAAGGCAGAGCACTGAATGCTCAGGTTTCTCTTGCAGGCTGGTTCACATCAGTTGCATACACACAGAAGAAAACATTCTGAAATGTGTTAAATAACTATCAGCAGAAACTCAGGGCAAGGGTCAGAGGGCACAAGATTTCTACCAGCGTGGTTGGAAGACTCTTTATTTTCCTTTGGATTCTGCCCAGGGTATCTTTTGCATTTCATTTTAACTCCATGGAAGAAGCAGGAAATTTGGGTCTGACAGGTCTCAAATCAACACTCAAACCCCCTGACATACTGTGTTTTCATCTATTAGGCTTTTGATCCTTGAAGAGACTGAAATCTGTTTGAACCAAATTATTTTTCAGCATTGTGGATGACACTACAATTTTTAGCCACAAACTCAGTTCAAATGAGGTACGAGGAAGTGCCAAAATGTCAAAGCCACGGAGCCGGAGATGGCTTTGGTACTTTCATTAATTTGGATCCAAGATGATATACAGGACCACGGGGCACAAAAAAGAGTTTGTGCTTGAAATAAACATTGAAAAGATAAGTGGAATAACCAGAGTTCTAACATAAAATTCGAAGTTCCCATTTCCTTTATACACCCCCTCTTCAGAGTTTTGCTTTAAAACTGAACTCAACCAGAGTCTAATGGCAAGAGATGATGTGAAGCTACATCAGTAGCTGGCAGCCTGAAGAGGAAATTCACAGCACCACTGCACAAGAAAGGAGGCAGAGCTGAGCTGGTGAGACTTAAAATTGACATTTGTCCATTATATTACTTTTTCTAAATCATTACATATCCCTAAGAAAAATGAATGTGCTACAGTGGGTTTATTTAAACCTCAGTGGAGTTTGAAGTTATTTGGATTTTTCTTTAAGCAATTTCATCTATTGCTCTTCTTGTCTCCAATTAGCTGACACATAATCCAAAATCCTGTTACAAAATCAAGTAGATTTTGTCTTAAAATGATAATTATCACCAAGTCTTTTTGAAGCTGATAAGCATCGCTGCCCTCCATTCCTCAAAGGAGACAGACAGCAGCAAAGCAGCTTTCCTGAAACCACAGAGAAACCATCCCAGAGCCTGAAATGTGATTTAACTTCTGTGCTTTTCTAAACTGTGCAGGGACAGTGCCTTCATGATGAGTCTTCACTGGGCACTGTGTCAGCAAACACTTTAAATCACTCTTTTGAAAGTCTGCAGAAGTGAAAAAACAACCTCATGGCAGGGCCACCCCCAGGAATTTGCCCTGTGCAATTCCATGGATATTTAGCTCAGGCAAGGTACTCTCCAGGCTCACATCCCTGCAGGCATATGTGGAGGCAATGGAGCAGCCCAAGGCAGAAACTGCAGGAAAATGTTAGTAATAGTATGATTCAAAGAGAGGCAGTGCAACTCCTCCCCCTCTGCACATGATCTAACATCACATATGTGAGGGAACATGAATCCTGTGCTCCCCACGCCCATTTGATTTCAGTCCTTCTCTCCCAGTTGGAGCAAACCCTGTTCTCATCACAGCAGTTTCCTTTACCTCTTGTTTGATGTATTTGCTCAGATTCTTATTAGTCCTTGGAGAAAAGGCATCAGAATAGATGAATCCCATTTTTCAGGAGCTCTTTTGAAGAACTAGCCCTTAGCCATAATTTGTTTCCTTCAGTTAAGCTGAAGGTTTATGACATTTGGTGCAACCTGGGTTCCTCAGGACAGAGCCTTTATCTGCCTGTCCACAGGAACTTGTGCAACGAGCTCCATATCCTTAGCCAAGGCTTTTCACATCTCACCACAATATAAATTCTGCTCTAAGCACAAAGTACATCACTTTTATCAGAAGCCTCTCACTTCAAAGGGAAACTGCAGTGGAACAGTGCATTAAACAGATCCATGGGGCTCATAAGCATTTATAAGCCTCCTAAAGGCAAAACTCTTACAGTTCATCTTCTCAGCTAAAAAAAAAAAAAAAAAAAAAAAAAAAGACTCAGTTTTAACTTCTTTTTTTCTTTTACAGTGAAATACAGCAGTATCTGTAAGCTGTTCAAAGCTCACAGTGACAATCATTCAGGGATCATGGTCATTCCCATGCACAGCCCAAAGGAGCAGCATCCTCCCACAGGTAGTGGCTCCCCCCAGCCTCCCCACAGCTCAGTGTCCCCCAGAAGTGCTCTCCCCCAGCCTAGGTCTCAGCACTGCCCAGCACAGAGGGCAGGGAGTCCCTCAGCCCTGAACCTCGAGGCTGCCACCCCTCGTGCTGTCCCCATGGCCACCAGGCAGCTCCCTGGGCAGAGCACACGGAGCTGGGACATTTGACTGATTGTGGGCTCTCCACAAATGCTTGATATGGGATAATTAATGACGGGCCCTAATTGTCACTTGGCCTCTGCTGGGAAGTGCAGTGTGTTGCTCCTGTACTCACAAGCTGTGTAAGGCTGGCAAAGCCAGAGAGTCAGGGCCAAACACAACCAAAACCCACCACACTCACAACAGGCACATCACACACTCCCTCATTCCTTATTCCCTTTGTCTTTTCCTTTTAAAAATTCCTATTACAAGTGAAGAATTTGATAGTGAAGAATGTGGTTACATGCAAAACTCAGGGTATTTATTCCTTCAAAAATAATGTGTGAAAGCTTCCACACAATTAGTGCTGCCACTGTAAATTGTTTTCACTAGAAATGACGTGATAAAATGTTACACAGCAGGTGGGAGCTCCATTACTAAATGCCCAGAAGGAAACCAGATGAAGGAGGTTTTTTCTGTCTGATGAGAATTGACCATTATTATAATTGAATAACCTTTTTTTAAAAGAGGTACTGAGCAAAGTTTTCATGGCCTTAATTGCTTCACATAACTTCCCACATCACATGCTATTGTTGTTCTTATCCTAAGTGTCACTCGATATTCATGACAATTCATAAAGACTATCATTTGTGCTAATTGATGTCATTAATATACAGTCTTTGAAGGCCTTTCTGTAATCATTAGCTAAACCATATGGGATGTAAAATCAATGATCTGAATTATGTCATTAATAATAATAAGTTAGGTGTGAGTGAGCTTTTCCCCAAAATACAAATTCTTCAAGTAATTTAATTTCTATTATCAGTCTAGAGAAACAATAACCTTGACATAAATCAAAGTTTCATACGACCCAAGACATTTATTTAATGCCAGCATCTTTTGTCCTTTAGTTGGAGAAAAATTTAAATTGTTATCTATAACCATGTAAAACATTAGCCCCAGATAAATTAAGATTTCACAGTGGAAATGCTGAGGGCCAAATCTGCTCTGGTGTAATTACTTAAATAAAGTGTCTGAGTATTGAAACAAATTCTTGTGGTCTGAGAGAGAACAAAACCAGTAAAATTTTGCCAATAACTTCATGGATATTGCAGTTCCTCATTTCCTCCTCCACTCCATAAAACTCTAGGAAGTCTTGCACCCTGCCTGCTGTTCTCTGCAGAAGGAGCAAACATCAAGTGAAAATAGTATAAAGGAAATCATGCAATATCTTCATTTTGGTGCTGTCTCTTCTAATACCTTTTCTCTCATAAACCAAATCATGGACGGGCTTTACCCGTTTCCATACTCTCACCTGGCAGGGAGGAGAGATCACGGCAGTCACCAGTTTAACTCCAGCTACCGACAGTGGGAAGAGGACTCCTCCTTCCCGGGCTGTGCCAGGTCTCGCAGTGCTGGGACACCACGGGTGCTGCCAAAGCAGCGCCAAAAGGCAGCCCAGGACATCACAACCGGCTAAATGCCGCTCATGAGCTGCCGGACCTCAACTCTGAAGCTGCTTCAGAGCTTCTTTTTTAAACAGAAACATTAGCTTTTGGGGTTTTTTTTTTTTGGTTTTTTTGGTGGGTTTTTTTGGTGGTTTTTTTTTTTTTTTTCCCCAGCTGAGAGAATGGCTGGACCCAGAAGGCAGAGGTTTCCTGGCTAAATACTGCCCGGAGGCATAATAAAAGAGCTGTAAGTGCTGTTTTCTCCTGTGAACTCTGAGCATGTTGAGCCTTCCTGACCTCGGTGGCGCTGGTGTTTCAGATTTCAGCTGACGAGGGCAGTGTACCATCAACGCATCCAGAGCCAGCAGCAGGCAGCAGGCGCTCAAAGCCAGCACAGCTCCCGGCTCTCAACTCCTGGGCAGAGGAGGAAATGGAAGCTTCACCCTGAGGAGCAGAGAGCAGCAGTTCCAGGGCGTGCGCCTGGGAGAGGCTTTTCCAGGAGACAGGCTGGGGGAAGGTGGGGAAGGTGACCTGTCCTGAAGTGAGACCTCTCTGAGCGCCTCCTGCCCTCTCCCTGCCCACCCAAGGCTGGATCCATCACCCAGCCCCTGTGGGAGGCAGCAGGAAGGAAAACAGCTCTGAGAAAGCAAAGGGAAAACTGTGACTCTGCCCTATGTTAGCAGGAGGTGCTAACATGCCCCAGCCATGGGTGGAGAGCGTTTTTGGCAGTCATTTTATCCCCATCTGTATTACATGCAGATCCCAAGCTCAGATTCCTAATGCCTCTTCTCCTCTTGACTGAAAACTCCCCAAAATGACAGCTTGATAAGAAAGATGTTGCCGAAGACAAGATCTGACTGACAACGTCTTTACAAATGAGGGCTGTCAGGCAGAATGCATCTTGATTTGTGGATTTACAGAGAAAAATGTCTAAAATGTTTACTCCTAAACTCAGCACATTTGCAACAAAGAAATTAAAAGATATTAAATCTAGCAAAGTTTAGTGTCATTTTATGAGAACTACTTTAAAGAATATTACCTCATTACATAAATAAGAGTTTGCTGTTTAAGACCGAATAATTCCCAGTGGGCTTTACTGGTATATTCCTCTAAGGCAAAAGCAGACACAGTCTCTTTGTCAGTGATTTTTTTTTCAGGCATCCACAGCCACGTTGCTGCTTTTGCCTTAGAGGAATATACCAGTAAAGCCCATTTTTGCTGTTTGGTTGTTTCAGAGTACTAAAATTTGTCCAGGGAAGCTTCTCCTGAAGAAATGCAGTTTCTCAACAGAAAGTTTGTATTTCAGAACAGTTTCTAATGAAAGAAATGGTTGTTCATAGGAAATCCAGTGTGCCTCTGGCCTCTGCCATGGGTTTATTCAATCACCAGGAGCACGGATTTCCCTTTGCAGTTTCCTATCCATTAACAGTATTACTTCTGAGCATTTCCCCTGGTACGTGCTCCCCCCAGGAGGGCCCTCGCTGCCGCTCCTGGGCTTTAATGTGCACACCCAGAGCTGGGCACTCACCAGCACGGGGTGGCAGAGGGAGGCTGAGGCTGAAATTGGGGTGTTTCAATTTCCATATTTCATTTCCTTCAGCACGGTGCAGAGTTTCTGTTTCCATCAGAGATCAAGATAACTTTGATCAGGCTATTTTTATTTTGTAATACATTTTTTCATTGCTGCATGATCCTCTCTTCTAGCCTTGAACTGAACCTCAATGAGTTATCTCCCTGTTTTCAATCATCAATTCTTTGGGGAAAAAGAAAACAAAGCAATCACACAGCAGGGACAAGAGCATCTTTTTTTTTATATAAAGATCTTCCGGATATTTTTCAGCGAGGCTGGTTTTATTCTCATCCCTTAGTGAGAACCAGAGGAACATTCTCAGGAGGCTGAACTGGCATTTGGGCACCTATCAAATTTGGCTTTCACTAAAACTCATTTCCTTGCAGTCTCCTTGAATTAATTCTGGTGGCTGACACATGACCGTCCTGGCTCACTACAAAGTCCATTTTAAACCTCATAGAAACTGCATTCCTGGATCCTTCTTGAAAGCATAATTGTGTTCATTATAAATTTAATTATTTTAATTGCCAGCCAAAAGAACTTTCTTTCATTACACTCACGTAAAGCTCATAATTTCCCCCTCCTACAGTCACTAACCAACTCGCATAAAAGAAAATACATTAAATTGATTTTCTTCCATAGGAAATACATCAAGGAATGGAGAGGATTGATTTCCCTCCATAGGAAACATGACATAAATGTTTTTAATCCAGGTGCTGCATTCTTTTACCATGTACAGTATGAAAAACTGTGCTATAAAAATGAAATTAAATGCATAATAGCATGGGAAAATCTTCCCTCATATTATCTTAAAGTATCCATTTTTTTGGCAGGACACAAAATAAACCTTTAAGCATTACCTACACCCATCTATTTTCTAGTGGATTCTAGTACTTATTTATGCACCTTTCTGGGATGCTCTTTGGAAAGGACCATGTTTCATCATCTCTCTCTGATTTCAGTGAGCAGACTGGGGATGCAATGTACTCACTGAATTTGAGTAAGAGTGACAAATCTCCCCCTGTGCTGTAGCAGACTGCACTCTTCCATCAAGTATCAATCCCGTGAAGATTTATAACTGAGGGTATAATTCACAGCCTCCTTTAAATTTTGTATCTCAAGGCTGTACCATCCTTGACTTTAAAATCAACCATGCAGATTTTATGGGTCAAAGCTGTAATTACATAAAATTTTAATAAATCTCATGGCCTGTAAAAGGCAAAAAGAAGGCAAAGTTAGAAATATGAGTTTCAACATTGCAGATTTTTCAGCTCAATTATTCCATTTAATCTTGGGCTTATCCTTAGTGAAAATACATTAGTTACTATGTCCTTCTGAGGTCATTATCACAGACAAGCCATTGTTGAACAGAAGGATTTCCCCTATTTTCTATTCAAAAATAATTCCCAGCAGCTCCTCTCTTCTGCACTGCCAGCACAAGGGGAGAACACAGTGTTCTATGGCCTCCATGCCCACAGGAGGTGCTGAGTGCTATTCAAGAGATGTCATGTATTCCTGCAGAAAGGATCCATGTGCCATCACACCCTAACTCTGGGCAGGCAGCAGGAGCCAGGCAAATGCACCAGTGCTCCCAGTAAAGGAGGGATATTCACTTGCTGTTGACTGGTTCACTTCCGAGCCTTCTGTTGCCTTGAACACAACATTTACATTTCTCTTTCTCTTCAAGCCCATTTCCCTGGATAATAAACACCAGATCTTCTTTGATCAGTATTCAGTAAAAGTCATGCAGATGCAATCTTTTTGATCGGCATTTTCTATATCTGTAAACAAAATATCAGCAAAAGGTTGACTCTGTTATATCTGCCAGAGAGAGACCCAGTTATTGATCTGGAAACTAGGCTTCCATTTTATTGAAAGACTGATTATCTTTTTATCTAAATTGGCAGAAGATATCTATAAGAAACTTCTTATCTTAGTGCAGGCAGGTCCTCTTTCCAGGGTAGCATGTTGGCCAACAGCAGTCATGACTGCTTTCATGACTCTCTAATAACCATTATCTGCCATTGAATAATAGAGATCAGTTTAGAATCAATAGTTCTGAAGTCAAACACATGGAGCGCCATTACTGAAACTGGAGATCAAATGCAGTTTCTAGGGTCCCATTTTTGTTGGTCCAACAGAATATGTAATCCTAATTTTTCTAATTGCCTTTTGCTATTAGTGTACCAGAAGTGCCCACATGTAATCTCTGTCTGTGGTTTTGATTTTAGAGAATGACAGAACCACAGGATGGGTCAGGTTGGAAGGGACCACAGCGGATCACCTAGTCCAAGCTCCATGCTCAAGCAGGATCATCCCAGAGCACATTGCCTGGGATTGCTTGCTTGAGCTGTGCATTTACCATATCTAAGTTGTGCAGATGGCAGGAAGAGAAAACCCCACCAAGGTCAGAAATGGTCTTTGAGTTGTGCTGCAAAGGGAACCAGAAATGCTGGTGACAATTCATGTGTAGTTGGTTTGTGCTCACTGTGTCAATGTGGCACTCCCAAATAAACAGGTGGCTGTGAAGGCTCCACAAAGCTTTTCCTCATTCTTGTAGCCCCTACACTAGTTTTATTACCTTGCCCAGAGTTTTAATCATCTGCCTTCCTAATATTTTTTCAAAGATTTTGATGGCCTTTTCATTTTTTACCAGAGCTCAAATAGGCTCCTTGACAGGCTTTAATGACAGCTACTCAAGGGGTAGTGGTTGAGCCTGCTACAAGAATACCACTCCTATTGGATGTTCATTTATAGACCAAAGAGTAAATAAACCCACAAGATGTATTCAGGGATGCACTGTCAGCCATGGTGACATGATGAAATATTCCAATCTCATGCTGGGAGATTTCCACACTTACATTGGCAAGATCTTCCATACAAGAGAAGAACTAATCTGAAAATAAGAAAATTCTTTTTTGTCTAAGATTTTTAAAGTCCTTAGGTTTACAGGGATAAGCAAGATTCAGCCACGGTTGCAAAACTTGCTCATTCTTGCTAGTTACTGCTTGTTTCTGCAGGCAGAAAGCCAGACCCAGAGCATTTGTCAGACCACAGTACATTAAGGCTTATCTTTCACCTGTCTGTGATGCTGGCCAGGAGACACTGCATGTCTCCCTGAGCTCAATTCCAAGGAATAGGCTAATTTCTTTAATTGATTCCTAATCTGAAAGATGCCTTCCTAGGAGTAATGAAGGGAAACAGTGCTTATGCCACACCTGCTTGGTTTATGGTCTCCTATTCAATATCTTGACAAAAAGAAAATGTAACAACACTTGAATTCTCTTGCCAATGAGACATGGATGATAAACTCTCTATTCCTGAAGAATTTCAACACATCAGTAAGAATCAAACAGTTAAAGCTGAATTCACATGAGGAGGAAGTTACACCACTGGAAAGTAAAAAAATCCCTCCTGTGGCTGATGCCTAGCACAGTTCCCATTCCTGTCAGACAGTAGAAGCAGTTAGCTTGTAATTTCTGTAAGCCCCTGTAGATTAGAGTTGCATTTATCAGATAGTGTCTTACACCTACCTGTGTGCCTTTGTTAGACACATTCCTGTCTGTACAACACTGCAATAGTTTAACTGGACATGGAGCTATTGATACACAGGACAGGAATGCAGGACACAGAGGAATAAGCCAGTCTGGATGTTCCTCATTCTCCAGGGTCTTTTCGGGAAGTGCCCTTATCCTAACCTTCAAGTTATCAGTGGCTTTGCCTATCCTAGAGATTTCCCATAGCAACAGGATTAAGGTTGTTGTCAAAATGTGCTTTGCAGGTGACAAGGCACCTCGTGTCACAAGGGCTACCTGACCAAGGGGCAGCACTGCCTAGCTGACTTGAGCAAGGCATTTCACTGCATGAATGCCTCTCTGTCAGTTCGAGGCCAAGAGTAAGGTTTTGGCCATCCTTTTTGTGTACATAACTTAGGGACTAGAGAGCAAAACCACATGCAAGACTTACGATGAGCTGCTTAATGGTAAAATGTCACTGCATTGTTGAGAACAATTCCTGTTAAAGTGGTCACAAGCTGCTGTCAGTTTGTCTGTTTGATCTATTAATCTGTTGCTGCTGCAAATGTGACCCTTATTTCCTTGGTTTTCACATCTCATTATAAACTTTGTCCAAACTTTAAACGAAACAGCAATCATCTTCAGTTATTCACTGTGGCATTAAAGGTCCTGGCCCCCAGAGGAGGATCTCCAGCCACGGCTCACTTGTAAATAAATATAAATGCAAACAAAGCCATTAAGAAAAAAAAAGTTTGCTTATTCTGCCATGGCTTCTTATACTGCCTGTGTTCGTTTCTAGAAATAACATTGCTACTTTATAGTCCAGAGTAGGCTGTAAATTAACCAGCACTGCACTGGATATATTCACAGTTACCATTTGCCATTGCCAACCACTTATAGATTTCCAATAAACAGGTCTCATTCATTGTAAAAATTAGATAATTGAAACTATCTATTTGCCTCAAGGCTGTGGTCTCAGAGGTGATGCTTTCTGTGTTGCCACGACAAGTGGGAGACAGCAGCCATAATTCACTTCCACAATACTCTTTGCCCATTTTTTGTGTCATTAATAAGCACATTTTATGAGATACTGGAGATTATGAGTCGACTTCTGCCCACAGCTCTTCCACCAGAGGAACTCCCCTTTTTTCCTCTTTTACCATCCCTTACCTCAGTAGAGGTATTTAAAAATGATAAGAGAATAGAATCTTGTCAGAAATAGCAATCTCAAACTACTCTATTATCTTTTCCATGCTGCAGATACCTAACTCTTGATTATTATACAGACTCTGAAATAAATGCATTCATGATAGTGAGAAATGTATAGCAAACACTGCAAAACAAATTTTCATGCAGTCCTTTCCACTGAAGGGTAACTTATCTACTGAAGTACTAATTAAATATCTTTGACTGTCTGATTAAAATCTTAGGGTTGAAAACATGTATTTTGTGTTAGACTGCAGCAAAGTAGAAGAGGTGGAGAAAGGATCAACTGGCATAAAGTGATTGCATCAACATCAACAGATAAATAGTTTTAAGTGTATATCTCCACTTTAAACAGAAAAAAATCAGAAATTAGAAATTTCCCACTTACAAAATGCCTCTTTATGATTTTCTCACCATAATTTTCATCCAGTGCTACAACACATTAACTGACTCCTTGTTACAGTAAAAGTCCATTTAGTAATTTTTCCAAACCTGTATTCATCGTGAGGAGATGTGGGATGGACCTTGCACTTGGAGCTATGATAATTTTTTTTTCAGGGCAATCATTGAGATTACATGCTCCCTCACTGAAAATCAGTCAAATATATCCCCTGATAGTTCAGGGAGTTGGTGAGTGGATGATCCATCTCCCATTTCCCAGGTGCAGAGCTATTCCTGACCCACTGCACCTTTTCATCTGACAGACTGCTGCTCACATCCCTGTGAGGCAGTTTATAAAATCTTATGGAGTCACTTTTGTACTTCATGAAGTAATGTGGGGATATCAGACATTATTTATGCCACATATCACTAGCTTGAAACTAAAATAAATCTGCAACAAAATTACTTCTGCATTTTTCTCTGAAAAATTAAAACAAACTTGAACAGGAATTTATAGAAGAAAACTCTTCTCTTGTTTTCATGCATGAATTGCTGGCAGCTGGACATGCTTTGCATTTGTAAACCAAGGAGCAGAAACTGGTTTGAGTTCCTGTCCTACCTGAGCCTTTTCCCACATCCTTGGGAAGTTCCATAGTCACAAAGATAACAGAAACTTTGGATTGGATGTTTGTCTCAACCATTTTCATGTAAAGGAGAGTTTCAGCCTCATGCAGAAGTTCTTCCAAAATTATCAGATTCCCTGAGACTTCTGTGTCTTGAAAAGCAGTTTTCTTGTATTACAGTGAGAAAATGAGTTTAAACCCCAACATCTTTGTCGAGCAGATTTTTAAGTTAAGTGTCTGGTGTTCCCACAAGCAGCCTTTGCTCAGCACTGGTGACAAAACCAGAGCTCTGCAGGAAGGACATGCCAAAACCAAAGAAAGTGTCAGGAGCAAGTGTGGAGTGGATAGAGCAGTCCTTCTAGTGAAGGACTTGCTGCTGAGGCATCCCTAAGAGCAGCTCACCTGCACTGCACTCAAAGTGAGCAGGATTTTGTGCAATCTGTCAATAAATATGGCTGCTCCAAAGGAACACTTCACCCCTATTATCATTTTTCGTCCCAAAGGAAGAGGATAAATGAGGGTAATGGTGGCAACTGCCCAGGCTAAAAGGGCAATATCACACAAGAGATATCATTGACAGCTACAGGGGGAATATTTGACTGAGTAACTCAGAAGCATCAAGGCCTTTACCCTTAAAATTATGCTGTACTTCATATATCATTTCCAGCCATGTTCTGCATCATTCCCTTCATGATCGAAAATGATCATTTTATTCTTACTAACAATATTTAAACCAAGATGTACCTGCAGGGAAATACATGATTGCTCTGCAAGAGAGCACTTCAAATATTGAAACTGGCAAGTCCTTTATCCATAAGCCAAGAGATTTGTTGCACTTGTTAAAACTGAAATATGCAATACAGAAAAAGAAGGGTATAATTATAATTTATGGAGAGAGTATTCAGTAAACACTGTGATTCAAATTGTTTGTATATGCTGCTTTAAATAACCATTCTCCTACATGAAAAACTCTGAGTTCGAAAAGAACAAATGAAGAACTGGAATTCAAGTTGGTGTTTTATTCCACATAATGACCGTTCAAATAGAAAAATCTCCACTGATTACATTCATTTATGGGCCTTGGTAAGCATAAGAGAGTATTTTAGCTAATTTATGAAGATTAGAATACTCATGACTTATAGGAAACAATTTATACAAGCAGTTCTAAAATATATTTTTAGATTAAGAAACAGCTGAAATTCTGGCAGTGGCTGAATTAGCAAAGAGAAGACACACAATAGTATTGATTAAAATTTGCATAATATCTGCTTAATTAAAAAAAGCAGTGTTATATATTGCAGCCAAAAGATTAATCCACTTTTCAACCAGTTTTAAAAGAATAACATAATTGTTGATCAGAAACATTTTTTCCTCCAAGTAATTTGCCAAATAAGGGCCTAAAATGTAAAATATTTTTTCCATTAGTTTTAGGTAATTGAAATGCAAAGTGCTAAGCACTTAATCTTTCCAGGCAGGAAAAGCTGCCTGCTGTCAGATTTTATTAAGTCTTTTTGCTGCTCTTTGTATAGTCAATAACAAGTGTCTAAACCCAGGAAATGATGTAGAGGTAGTGTTCAAAGGTAAGGATATGATAAGGTGGTGTTTGCATTCAGGATAATATGAAAAAGTCCAACATGTACGCAGGAAGATTATTCTCTATGTCAACTAATTAGCATGTTTATTGGAAGCATTAATTATTCTGACAACCAAAGAGATTTTTAAGTGTGTTAACTCTCCGTATGCTCATTTCCTACATGCCTTTCTAGGCAGACTCCTTATATGTTTATATTAGTAAAGTTAAAAGAAATAGTTCTTTCCAATTCTAATATGTGCTAGAATGTAAAAAGTAAATTCTACCAGGAATAAGTGAATTTCAAAACAAATCCAAGACAAATAAAATTCTGACAAAAATTAGAACACCCTTGGCACCTACCAGGAGGTGGCCTCTCATTTGAGCTCATGATGTTACCTGCACCTCAGAAAAACGGTTTAGATTTAAACCTACACCTGAAAAACACAATGGCTTACAAGAGCTCAGATATCAAAACAAACTAACAGCAGATAAATAAAGCATTGTCAGGTTTGATCACATGCAACACTTAAGTAAGGACCTGGTGTCAGATCTGTTCAGAAATTAAATAATTTGGCATGTAGCTTTGCTGCTTAGAGCAACCACTGCATTGCCAGGACCACACTCTCCCACCAGCCTCATCCCCAGTGCCGTTCTTGCTCACATTGAAAATTTAGAGAAAAATAATCATTTTCACTGTGCCCAAAAGCACTGTTTGGAGCAATATTTTCCAGTCTCAATCTCACAAATCTGTTCCCTGCAGAAGGAAAAAGGAATTCTTTATGTTTTTCTAGTCTTTGTAGTGTGCCCGCACACAGCTTTTTGAGAGCAACACAAATATGCCCTATTTTCTCCTATCTTTCTTCTTTCCCATTATTTTCTTTCAACTTTCTTTGCAATTTTTCTTTCTTTCATTTCCTCTAGTGTTATTTTCCCTGTCTACCTTTCTTGTACTTTAACTGTCCTATTCTCAGGTCCATGTCTTTACACCCATATCTGAGTCAATCTTTCCTGACTTCTCCTCACTTTCCCTCGCTGCTTCTCTCGTCTCCAACTTTTCCTCTCACCTTTATCTCTGCACTGAGGTCTTTCAGTACACACTGCACATTCTCCTTCTGTTACATACATGCATCAAATTATCTGCTCTTGGCATGAATGCATATGCAATAAAAACTGGGTGTTTATTAATAGCTCAGAGTTGCTGACCACTGAGGCTTTTTTACATCATGTTAAGTGTTTTTCTTAAGATTTCCTCCTGTTACTCCTGTGTCTACATTACAAACCAGCAAGACAGGGACCTTTGTCTATAACACACTGAAAAACCTCCTATCTAGGGCCATCATGTAGCCTTTCTTTTTCTCCTGCCAGCTTCTCCTGGCTTCCTCTTCCTCTGAAAAACTAAACAGATACAATCTAATTACCAGTCTAATCTCAGGCCATCATTAGTGAAGTAGACACAGAGTGAATTCAATATCACTTCAGGGAGATCATTACTTGAACAATCTCACAAAACTCGTTAATATACCTTGCTTTGAAACTGCACCTCCAAGCATTTTACAAGAACTCAATAATACACTTTCAAGGCTGATTAAATTGGGGTGCAAAGAGAGAATTTAAGAATCTGCATGCAAAATAAAATAAAAACCCAAATCAAGATAAAATCCAAGTAACAACAAAGTGGCTGTGGGTGAACTCATAATGGTTTCTATCAAGAAATAAAATCTGATAGAGGTGTTAACTGGGCACAACTCCAAAGCAGCTGCTAGCCTGGCACAAGGTAAACAGCACTCCAGTGACTTCAGCTATCTGTAAAAAGCAACAGCTCAAGGGTCATAATTTTGTAACAGTTTAGGGATATAGGGACAAAGGTAACTATAGTTAACTACTAGAGACTCATCTGCCCTTCTAGGCATAACAAAATCTACATTATTGAGATACAATGATATTGTATCTAATATTAAATCTGATGTTAAATCCACCAGTGTCACATACTGAATACAACTTTGATTATGACATTATATGGTTTTCCATGTTCAAATCACACTTTTGTGTGGTAGCAAAATCAGTTCAAAAGGAAAAAAATAAATGAAATAACTGGTTTTAAAAAAAGGAGCAATGTTTAAGAAGAAAAATACAAATCTCATAGAATAAGAAACAGAAAGCTTTCTGGTAGATTTCTTGCTTATTATTATGATTAATTCATTATTAGCATAAAATATACCTTTTGTATGAGATAGCTAATAACTTTTGGCTACAAAGCAGGTTCCTTCCCACAGGAAGAAAGGGAGATCCAAGCCAACAATGGAGAACTTCAGCCAAAATACTATTTCACAAAAGACTAGGAAAATCAAAGGGAAAAATAAATTGCTGAAAAAAATTATTGGCTTGATATTTAAAACTGCTGAGCATCGGCAAGTCCCATTTAAGTCACAGGGAGCTAAAACCATTGACAACCATTGTAAATCAGGCTGGATAAGTGGCACGACCAAAAACAAGCCAAGCTTACCAAAGAGATTTCATAAGCTAATGATGTGAAATAAGAGTTCTCACTTGAGCTTAGTGGCAAAAGAAAATAATACAGCTTAACAAGAAAGCTCTCAGAATCCATGACACAAACGTTTACCATTTTTTGAGTGTTTTCTTTTAAAGAAGACTCATTTTCTCTGTCATGTTTCTGATAAGGAAAGCATTTCAGTGACAAGTATGGGATTATATGCAAACCAAACCTGTACAAACAAATCAGTATTCAAAAGAAGTTTTAGTAAGAATATATATGTGTCAAAGCTTGCCTCAGTGATTTTACTTTTAGCTTTGTTTTTTCAAGAATGTACTGAAAATAAAGAGGAAAAAAACCTCTTCAGAGTCCTTTGACACTGACATGCTTAGGATTACAAAGATGAGGGAGCATCATATAGTTTTCTACTGGATGGTACCATTCAAGGTGTTAGAACACCTCTTTGCACCCAGATCATAATATTTTCACTTCTCTGGTCTCAGCACAGATTCACAGATTACCATAAACTGTTAAAATCCTTGGCCACAGTGAAGTAACAGTGAAGCATTTCAGTGTTGTCTGAAATGAAATCCAAGGCAACTGCTTTGAAAATCCTTGCAGTCTTGGAAAGAGTAAACATGACTTCAGGAGCATTCATCAATATGTTCAATTTATTTTAATGATACGTAGGCCACTGCAAATGGTTGTGTGCTTTGTCATTGGGTGCACAGAGAAGATCTGACTACTGAGATGCCATTAAATTAGTACTACTCATGTTGAAAAGTGTCTCAAATTGGCCTTTTTTTTAGTAAGAAGAAAGAAATGTTTTTGTTCCTTCCTGCAATTTGTCAGAGCCACACAACTGTATTACATGGCTTGGCACATTTTTGAAGAGTAATTTCTGAAAGAATTCATAAGAGAAAGATGAAACCACGTTTCAAGACACAGAGACATCTCAGTGAAATATTGTGCAGATCATCCCCCGCACACACCAAATTAAGGGGACATTTTCCCTGCTTCTAAACAAATGATTCATACCAATTTTCCACTGTCTTCCATTCCCAGACCCCTTGGAAGAACCCTCTAGGGAACAGGAGGATTTGCTGCTACCAGCCACAGGTTTTCCAGGAAACCTGCCCTGGTCAACATACTCTGGGAGCCAGCCTGGAAAAGGGGAGATGAGGCAGACTCTGGTACAAGACGGAATTTTTAGAAATGGCTTTCTGACTGCAGAAAATATTGGGAAAATGAAGACTGACTCACTTGCTGACCAACAGATTAGAAATCTTCACCTTCTGTGAAGCAGTGTAAGACATCTGAATTGGTAATTCCACTCTCTGCAGAGCAGAATGATCCCTCTAAGCACTCTGTACGCCCCTGGATCAGTATTTTTCAAGTGAACAATTAAAAAGAGAGACAAACGCATTCCAGCAAACTGGCAGCAGTAACCTGGCTTCAGTGGTGAGCACCCAGGCACAACACATGGGGCTGTGAGACTGTTTGCAAGTGCTCCATCCCCAGTACACATCAAAACCTCCAGGTGAACAAACTGGGAAAACATGAATTCAGCTGGAGCCTGATAACTTTTTGGCCACTTTTCTGATAGGTCTGAAATACATGGAGTAGGTAGAGAACCACAGAAACTTTTCTTGTGCCACTGCTGCTTTCTGTTGTTACATTTTCTAAAGTTGGGTTTCTATATAATAAAGCAGGGTGATCAAGGCCTCACCTATTGTTTTATCACCCCCTGCCATGGCTTCAAGAATTTCAGATGTTCAATGTAAACTCACCTTGGGCATGATGTTTTTCAAGCCCTGAACACACCTATAGATTTTCTTCTTTTCAAGTACAGGCTGATTTTATTGCACCAAACTTAATATGTTGATCCTGACTCCAGTGCATGGAATCACAATATCACTCACTTCACACTCCAGTGGAGATGCTGTGCAGTCGTTCTACAGTAGGAAAAGTCAAAATCTGACCACTTTGTATTAAAGAGGCTTTACCTTCCCTTCACCCTTTCAGGTTAGCTAAACACTTGTTTCCAGTGTATTTAGAAAAAGTCCAATAAAGTTTAACACTCTGAAATTCAGTGGAAAGTACAATTCATAGTGTAATATAGTCCTAAGACTCATTTTTTTCCCTTTTCTTTTGTAGTTCTCTGAAGTCCCCCTCAGCTTTGGTTTCCAAAACACTACAAAGTACAGGAAATTCAATGAAGGACTAACATGGGCTTTATGGTCCCATTTTCTTTTACATAAGGATGTCTTAGACTTAGAAAACTTCAAGAGGAAAAAAACCAATGAGGAATTAAAATATTAATGCAGTAAATAATCTTTTCTCCTCTGAAGGAGAAGCACAGTATTTTTCTGCGATATCTCCACTAACTTTTACTATTTTCTTACCTCAGGTCCTCTTCATCTAGTTCAAGGTAAAGCAGGGCCACAATCCAAAGCAGAACTTCACCAAATGGCTCTTGCACTTTGGCTAGAAATTCTGGCTGAGTTAGGAAACATATTTTAGAGGAAAACACATACAGGAAGAAGTTTTGCATATAAACAGCTTAGCTCAATGGGGCCTCTGATCTCCAACAAAGCTTTGAGTGTTTTGCCATGCAATTAAGAAGCTAATTATCCTCATGCAGACATGTCATTTTTAGGACACTGAGCCTTCCTCCAATGATGTGACAATTTCTCTTTTCAGATTAAGATGTAAACACTTTCATGCATATAAATGTTTGTACAAAAGAATTGCTTTTATGTAAACACTTCACTGGTGAAAGTCACAGAAACCTATTGATGCGCAAAATTTTGCATATATTTCCAGTGCTAGTCAGGTGTTACATCTCTGAGAGCACAAACCAGGGGTAATGAGGAGCATTCTGGTTCTGATCCTTTTATATTCTGTGATGTGTCTTGTCTGCTTTATTCACTTATCAAACAGCAGTCACTGTACTATAGAGAAGCTGCTAAGCTGCAGAAACAGGCTGTAATAAGCTTTTCAAGCACCTGATGTGGCAAAACAGAATACTTGTTTATATATTCTGGGAAGTTTTGGAAATGTGGGTTAAACATGCAGTATCCATAAGATGCAGAACATTTCATTTTACACCACCAGCAGTTATAACAGTGTGAGAATTTTTACTTTACTTTGTATCATAGCAACTAATGAAGCCATTACTTTTTTCTGAATTCAGCTCACTAATAGTTTCAGTGGAAAACTTATCCAAAACACTTCACCAGAGGCATCCCTAATGTTCTGCCAGTAAATAACATATTTCATTTATAAACCTGTTTTCCTTCCCACTTGGCTGGGCCTTTAGAAGCCTGTCAATAGACCAGGGAAATCCAATTTTTGAACTCAGCTAAATCTCATTTTCAAAAGTGACTTCAGTGCTCAGAACTTGTCCTCACTTCAGTCAAAGATACAATTGTAATTCAGATAGGCATCTCGGCACCAAATAGCTGTGCAAGGTATGATCCTGATACTCCTGACACAGCACAGGGGCCAAATGGGAGAACTAGCAGTAAGTCCTGGATGGGTTTCTGACCCCTGCCTTGGCTGCCATGGTTATATTGCTGTCTCTGCTCCAATGCTGTCTTTGATCTCGCTGTGCAAGTTGCAGTCTGAATTCAGTCCCTCACTGACAGGGTGTTCATGTGCATGATTTTACATTGCTAAGTTTTATCTTATGCTTGCAGTGGGCTAGAAGTGATCACATAGCTATGACCCCATGGAAAGTCAACAAAATCTGACTTCCAGGCCCACTTTAAAAACATTAAACAAAAGCCCTCAGCATAATCCTAATTTCAAACACATTTTATAAATGTACGATTAAAAACCAAACAGCTTAAAACAGTACTATTGTGTAAAAGGCAGAAGAATCCAACCAATCACTCAAAAACTGCTAAATCAAACATTCTTCTAGCACATATGGAGAATATTTTGCTTTTTAGTAAGGGTGTTAAGCACTGAGCTGAGCTGAGCCGAGCTGCCTTGCAAAAGCCACTGCAATGCAAAGTAACCCCCTCCCAACTGGTGGGTTTAGTGCTTCTGGGTAAAGCTTGCCCTGGTTCAGTAAGTCCTGAATATGAGTAGGTGTTAATACTTACAGCAATTTGTAGAAGGGAAAAAAGCATACAGGATACAAATCCACACCTCATTTTATTTAACCAAGTATTTAAGCATAAGTCCCTTGAGGCTCCAGTGGGAGTGTTGAGGAATTTTTTCTCATTTAGCAGCTGCAAAGTTTTAAGGAAATCTAAAACGTTATATGAAGAGGAATAATAAGTTATGAGGAAAAAAAAATCTGCAAATTGCATCATTTTATCTGGAGATACATGCAGAATGTTAGCAATTCAAAAAGAGCTTGTTGCACATATGAGGCCACAAGAGTGAGTAAATGCAACTCCATGGAAGAATTGTGTAAATAAAATAGGTCTCAAAAAAAGCTTCCTCATGGCATCTTCTGTACTTTGCAAAGAATATTCAGCCAATTAAGCCATTGAACTTGACTTCTGATTTAATTACTTGAACTTTGACTCTCAGAACATGCACTCCTACACACAGTAAAATGACCTTATGACTAAGCATTAAGACCAAACGATATCACATCTTAAAAAAAGCTGTAGCACTTTACCATGCTAAAGACTGCTTTCTGAAATGAGAAAACAGTAAAATTACTAAATTGTTTGGGGAATACTCATTGATAACACATACAATCAACTTCTTTTCTTCTGCCAGGTTTTAAATTACACTGTCTAGGTGTTACATGTTCCCTCATTTTAAATACATTTTCTCCCAGCTTTGCTTCTAAAACTCACTGTAAGTCAGCTGCTTCCCTAGCCTAGTACTTGTATTTTTAGAGTTTTATTTGTGCATGTGAATGACTTATTACTGTAGGATTGCTCATAAGTACAGGTTGACACTTAGGATTCTTCCCAAGTTTATGAAATAACTTGATTTCTACTCCAAAATTTTCAATATACTGCCAATTTTAAAACTTGTACATGCTCTTATCTGAGGTGTTTGACACAAGCAATCAATTCTAGTTTGAATTTATATATATTCTTTTATATATGTAAATATATTCCACAAAGCAATAAGGAAAGGTCAAACTGGTGACTGTTAAAGCTTCTATTAAGAAATGTCATGAGGTTATTACATTTTAATCACTGAAAGAGGTATCTTTCAGAAAACCTCTTTCTAATCAAAGAAAATTTGCACTTCTTAAACAAGGGAAAACTTCACATGAGTCTAGTGGTTATAAAACTTCATCTGCTTTGATCTTTTCAGGAAGAAGGTGTTATGGGAAAGTGTGTTCCCCTCTATTCTGTTTGATAGCCCCAGTCTTGGCAGAACCTGTTATATTTTCTTTGGATCCATTTCAAAATGCTGAAAATCTCTCTCCATGGAGAAAACTTCAACACAGCCTTTAAAGAATAAATATATTGACATGCAGTATTATAATGAGCTAAAGAGAACACAAAAGAAGCTGAAGGTTTGAAAGTATTGTGGTATTGAACCAGAAAAAAACAGGACTTTTCTAATTCTCAGTGTCCTACTCCATAAAATCTAAATGTTAGCTCTTCACAAAGAGCATAAGACCTTACTCAAGACCTTATGGCTTGGCTCAAGGCTTTGAACATGAAAAACCTGGCTGAGGCACATTGTTCTTAGATTATTGAAACTTTGGGGTCACAGTCTGCTGTTAATGTGTGATGCTTGCTTTGATTTTTATGATCAGAGGGGATATATTCATTTATACTCCTTTGACTGTCTTAGAAATAGCATCAGAATTGCCAAGAGAATTAGGTCAGACTTCTTTGGGAAAACTCAGTGTCCATTATAAGAATGATGAGAGACAGAATACTCTCCAGTGAATCCTATTCAATGTAAATTGAGAGCAACTACATGCTGAAATGATACACAACACTGTGTCTGAATTCTACAGCATCAAATTATAAAACAAAGTTATCTTCTCTTTATGCTCACCTTTGATGTGCCTCATTGATGGCAGTGGGAGTTCAACATAAGGACACTTTAGATGCCATCCAGACAGCAGGGATGCAAACTAACAGCTTTTGCAATTGGCAGTTTTCTGCAGAGCCTTGTAAGAGTCATGTTATCTTCAGTAAACATGTTTTGGCATCGAAAGCATTCAAATTTCCCTGGCTTTCAGTTGAGAATACTTCCAATTCGAAGGTGACCCATGAGGCTCTCTGCAGAGCCCTGCAAACTCTGAAACACTGTAGCAAAATCCTGACAGGAGAGTCTTGAACAGAGAACAGTTTGCGGCTCTCCGCAGGGTTATATTTGTAGCTGCTTTGGCTACAGGAGGCCTCTTCTCCCCGAGGGTGTCCTGTGCTGGGCATTCCTCAAAGCAGAGAGGAGGGAGAGGCACCAAGGTCAGGGCTGCGAGCACCAAGGCCAGAGGAGGCGAGGAGGAGAAGGAGCTCCAGGTTCTGGAGCTGGAATTTCCCTGCAGCCTGTGGAGAGGACTACAGTGGAGCAGATATCTACACTTCAGCCCATGGAGTACCCCATGGAGTAGCCCAGAGCAGGTGCTCCTGAGAGGCACTGCACCCCAGCTCCAGATTAAATTAATTTTCCACAAATCGAGTCTGTTTCCTCATGTCAGTAATTGGTGAGTGATAACCCCATTTTTATTTGAGCCCAGGAGCATTTTTATTCTGCTTTTCATCTCTGGAACTCGTGTAGCCTATTTCATAGGATAGCAGATATATCACAGTGCTGCTGCTGTGGGAAAAAAGGAAAAATCTGGAAGGGAAATGGTTCAATTTGCTTCTGCTGGGTTGTCTATTATTTTTACAGGACAGTAGTCTAGTGGTGGACTACAAAATACTCTTGAGGAAAAATTTTCTAATTGTTAATTAGCTATCATAAGGAAGAATGGAGTCTGTTATCCAAATGACTATATTTTTTATATTACTTTAAGAAAAACCTAAATGAAAATTCATAGTATTTTATACATTTGCAATACTTACATTATTGTCTTTTTTGTCTTCAAATTGAACATAATTTAAAGATAAAATGGCCATTTTGACATTTAGAAAATAATACAAAAATTAATCTGAAAAGCCAAAAGCCTGGACTTAGAGCAGAACACTGATTTTCTTCAATTCCCTGCTAAGACCTCCTATTTCTTTATTGTAGTGAAATTGTCATAAACAATATTTGCGTGTTTTATTCTACGACATTTCAGCCTGAAATAACTTCAGTTTTTTATTAACTGCAAGACTGAGTCCTATTCATCAGTTAGGCAGGTGTATTGCCTGATAATGCAATAAGCTTTCCTGGATGTATGAGTTGTTTTATTTCTTTTATACCAGCAATCAGACATTTCTTTTGTACCAAGAGCGTAATAAAAACAAAAGGCTTATTTCTTTCTTATGGTAGCAAAGTCATAAATTATCATCCATCAGCAATAACTGTTGCCATTTAATAAAAAAATAAACCTTTCCTAAATCTCTCATGGAACATAATAGATAAGAATAAACAATGATATTAAAGTTGGTGCCAAAATGAAGGATTGCTGCAAGTGAGGATGTGCAGTGAAGTTATTTATGTAGATAACACAGTCTGGCAGCCAAAACGAACTAATTCAGTTGTAACAAAACAAATAATCCAAACTTTTCTGGAATCTAAATAGTCATAAATTGTAATAATCCTAATTTGTTCTCCAAGTATTTCAAAGACAAAAAATCAGTCTGAAACACAAACTAATTTAAAAACAACAACAATCAGAGCAGAGTGCTCTAAGTATTTCACCTGCAAAGTACCTATAAGCTGTTCACCTGAGGATCTCCAAAGAAAAGTTCCTCTTTCCTTCCTGTCCTGCTTAGCTCAGACTATCAATCCAAATTTGGCATTTTTTTCTATGTTTTCTAGAACTAAATGTCAGCTTTAAACAACCAACATGGAGGTTGCTACTTCAGACAGTCTGGAGACCTTGTAGCTGCAGCCAGATATGCACCATATTTTTAAAATTGCATTCCAGATGAAAAGTTACTGTCTTGGGTAGCTGAAAAAAAATCAACCAGTCTGGAAAACCAGGTTGAAACATAGCGGACAAGCACTATTGGATGTGAACCTCTGTAAGACACAGCTTGCATTTCGGTGGAGTGACCACGTTTAATCAAGAAAACCTGCACAGAGTCTCTAGGAACAGGCAGAACAGCAATGAAACGCGTTAACCAAAATCACTGTTTCTTTAACCACTCTCAAACTTTATCATATTCAAAATGACAAGCGCCACATTCTTTTGCCATATTTGTTTGCAATGTATTGTGAGTCTATAAATATCTCCCGTTCTTCATCCTCTTTATCCTCTGTTCACACAACACAGTGCACAGTGTGTGTATCTGTGGAGGGCACTCCTTACACCTCAGCTGCAGAGCCCTTCCCAGGTGCTCCCGCTGTGCCTCGCACTCAGAGGCTGCAGCAGGACAGAGTGATCAGCAGCTCCATAAATCAGCAATATCAATGTCTGAACTGGAGATCATCTTCCCAGAAAAACTGATTTGTGGATAGACTTATTGTCTTCCCACCTGCTATCCTGAGAAGGTGATCAGTCATCTTCCGTCTTTCATCTGGGTAAAAATGCTCTTTCCCATTTGCACAATGGACATCTGGTGCCTGGATCATCTCTGCTGTCCTTCAGGAGAGGGGAAGACACTTCTCCAGTTGAAGTAGAGCAGAGAGGGAAGCACAACCCCATGGGAAGCTCCTTCACCTTGCGTTCATTAGAGGATGGAGGAAGCAGAGTACAAAATGAGGCAAAGCTGAGGAACACCCACCAGATGAACGCTGCCTGCCCCAGAAACCTCATCCAGGTGTGCAGCTGCAAACTGAGATTGGAAGGACAATACCCACAGCTTCCTATAAACCCTGAAATTCAATACTGGCTTCTTTAAATATAGATATGTTAACTACAAGGAAGATAAATTATGACCTAGCAATAAAATTCATAGGGTTATCTTTTTTTTTTTTTTTCACTGAAAGTTTGAAAGTGGAAAATATCTTTCCATTATCTCTTTCCTTGATATATAACCTTTATAAATCACTGGCACTCAATTAGTCTACACTGGGAAACCAATTTATATGAGCAAATAATGATGTGATTTCCTTACTTTTTATTTCCACACACACCTGACTAACTCAAGGCCAAGGAAGATGCAGTTAAGGAACTCCACAGAGTAGAGAATAAAGACACATGGGCCAGAGGGATGTCAGAGAGGATACACAGGACATTCAACAGCAGAGCAGCAGGCTCACAGGGCGTGGATTAATATCCACTCATTTCCAGGCACCAGCCAGATTGGAGCATTAGAACAAGCCATCTGTGAGAAAAGGTTGCATGACAAAATTTTAATAAGAGAGAGAAATCTTTATTTCCTATCCCTAGATATGGATTAGTGTTAAATTTTGGGAAGTCACATCTCACTTCCCTGGCAAAAGTTCTCTTGCTGACTCTTCCAGCCGTTCTGAAATAATTTTTTTCTCTCATTCCTTCCCTCTTTCATGTTCTCCTTCCCTAGTCCCAGTTTCTGGCAGCCCAAGTACGCATCAGCTCTGTCTGTCCCTTTGCCCTTTAGGACTCATCTGAAAAGGGAACTTATGCTGAAAGCTCATTCCTGAGATTTCATCAGACCCTGGGGAAAGCCTGGGTTCTCTTATGAGCACCTCCAAATTCTTTGGCATGGATGGCCAAAGAAAAATTTTTAGGGAAAAATAACCTTACTGCAAATATACTTTAAGGGCCAGGTACCTTTGGTCTCTGTGAAAAGGTAAAAACTTCTTTCCTAAGGGGCCTTTCAAGAAATACTGTAAAGTACAAAAGAATCAACTGGTATTAAGAGGAGGGGAAATTGATTGCAAACATTTGTAGAACAATTAATTCAGCAAGACACCCAATGTTACCACGGGTAACATTATAGGCTTTAGCATTTGGGCATGAAAAGTCATCCTTCATGAAATCACTCATTGCAAATCCTAAGAAAATCATTACTTTCTTACTGGAGATGGAGAAGGGAGAGACTTTGTTAAATAGTCTCTGAAAATGATGCTATATGCTTCAAAGATTAACAACATAAAACTTCCTTCATATAAACTGCAGCAATTCCTCTGTGTTTTAATAGCTTAACAAATATACTTAGGAATTTTACAATAAAGAAAAAGTGATAAGGCAATTATTTACTACCCACAAAAAGCTTTGAAACTATTTATTCAATATACGGTCTAAATTACACATTACACATTAGGTTAACAGGTTGTAAATGATAATCTAGCACAAACCTCAAATGATGGCTTTTGCTTCCCAGAGTGATAACATTATTCCCAGCTAGAAGGGAATAAAAATACAAATTATTTTTTCTTTGTGACCGTGAAAACTTTCCAGTTACAATTCACATGCAGTTCAATATTTTATGCACAAGTGAAGGAAGAAAGCAACATTTACATGACAGAGTTATCTGTCTTTTTTTTATATTGCAGCTGTTTGGAAAGCCACAGGGCAAAGGCATTTATATATGAGATAAGCTCAGTCTGTAGAACAAATGAATGATGGATTGTGTATTAAATGCCCTGTCTTCGGACAGCTAATTAGCTTCGTGCTGCTCAATTAAGCTTTGAAAGGATATGTTGTGTTTCTTGATGGAAGAGCAAACATTTCCAGACTATTTCACATTCTCAGTGCTTTCTGTTTCTACGACTGAGAAGTCCAAGAAGAAAAAGAAAAATCCAGCAGCCTTACCAAAAGGTATCAAAGTCTAAACTACAAAGTAGGCAACAAAGTTATTTTCAATAGTACTAAAATCCTTTGATTTTATGTAAAATAGCTTAAAAATGTAAGCTAATTTGGGATAGGAGGAACTATAAATCCATGTCTTCAATGCTTCTTAAACTAGAAAAGTAGCAGGACCTCTCCAAGGAGAGGATAGAAATGCTGTAGGACAACTTCCAATGGTTTGTTAATATTGCCTCTTTATTCAGCTAGTCCAAAATTTCCCACCTGTTTTCTTCCTGGCTAGTATCATAAGCATGAGCATTGAGCAAGAAATATTCAAGTGTCTTTGGATTCCTCAGTCAACAGTATGAAAGAGACATTAAAGATTTAAGTCTGATGTTTTTCTTGTTATCCAAATCCTTTGAGACTTAAGAAGTAAGGGAAACCTTCCAAGACCAGGTTTTTCACAAGAACTTCAATTCTTGATCTTTTCTTTTTCCTGCTGCTAGTAACAAGACAGCTGACTTCTGCCTTCTCTTTTTCTGCTTGCCAGCCTCAGAGTAGGAAAGCCTGGTTAAATTGCCATGGAGAGGGGGTAAAACTAAATGAGATTCCTGGGAAGGAGTGATGGCTTTTAAACCTAAACCCATGGTTCAGGCTGCATTGAGCTCTAGCAGTGGGATCTTTCTGGTATGGTGAGCAATCAAATTCTCTTTCCCTGTAAAATTTTCATTGCTCTGCACATTAATCTACTGTTGAGCTGTAAATGGCACATGCAGAGTATTTATTCAATGTCAGCCAGTAACCAGGAAAAGGAAAAATCTGTCATCAAATTCTGCCTTTGGCACTGTGAACTTCAAGGATCAGTTCTTATCAGACTTCTGTACTGGGTATTTTTTTCAGCCTGAATCTTAAAGATAAGAGCATTTACTAAGCACTTTGGATTGTGAAGTAAAGAGACATCAGAAATTTCTGTCATAGATCACTGATGATCACACTAACAAAGAGGGTAAAAAATCTGAGAAAATTCAGAAGCTATGAAAAGGTTTTTCATCTTCAGTTACCAGTGTTATTTATTGTACTTTTCCTAGAAAATTCTGTCTTTCAGAAACTGCACTCAGAGGCAGATGTGGAAATCCATCCCAAGGAAGAACTGTCATCTACCAACCTGCAGGAGTGAGTACACATTTTGCATGATAATATACATTTGTGCACAGATACACACACACACACACACACACACACACACACACACACACACACACACACACACACACACATATGCATATGTATTATATATAGTGTTAAAGTGGGCCCATACAAACCTGCATGTTTTTCTTTCTGGCACCTCAGAAAGGTTCCCTTGTCAGAAACAGATGGAACAGCTGTGCATCAAGACTATTTTTCTGTACCTCTGCTTTTAAAGATTTTTCTTCCAAAGCCCCAATTTAGTATACCATGCTATACAAGTATACAAATACATGTATTCTGCACATAAAAATATGACATGTACACTCATCTGCAAGAACATTACAGAGAAACCCTTTTAAATATGAGCACTTTTTTGTGCTTTTTTTTACTTTAATCTGTTTTCTCTGAAGAAAACACTCGGTGTTCCGGCTCTTGCAACTCCTGTTTGGGAAGGAAAGAAAAATTCCTCAGGGTTAAGCAGGGAAGTCTTTGAAATCAGATGTTAAATCCACAGGTCGCAATACTGAGAAAGCAGTTCTTTGTATGAGCCCAAATGAAAACTCACCTAGAAGCCACAAGGAAGCATTAACACTAATTTAACAATTGTTTTAAAAGTGACGTTTGGAATTTGTTGCATGGCAGTTGAACCTCTTACAGATATTTCAGTACAGACAACCTTTAAAATTTAAGCTGAATGTACCTATAATGGCTTCATTGTGGCATTCCTCAAATGTTATCATGAATTACCTCTAGATGCTTCTCTTGGAGGAGGAAATCAAAATGGCAGCAGGTGCAGCTGGAAGACACAACTTCCCACACTGACAGAGAACTCCAGTGCACAAGCAGAGCTGAGAAACCTTTCCTCCAGATAGAGAAATCAGCCAGAGTGCATCACTGCCTGGCTCTGAAAACTGCTCTCCCACAAATATATGAATATTTCCAATTTGAACAATTTCCAATATGAACATTTTCAATTAAGAAACGTGAGATATTTTTCTGGTGTCAGTAGAAAAAGCAACCTTTATTTAAATATAAAAAAGAGAAAAAACACGACATTTTTAATCACTGTCTTCTATGGGCTGCACCTCTGTGACAACCAAAGGGTCAACATCCTCAAAGCCAGACCAAACGTTTAGATTTGCAGTTGTGACTGTTTGCACAACAGTTAAAATGTTCAAAGCATACAACTGCTCTTGAAAATCATAACAATTACAGCTACTAAGAAAATATTTTCAATTCTTTGACTACTCTCATATTGCGTCTTTTTTTCTTTTTTTTTAAAGACACAGTTAGTTTTATTTCTGCCTGTTTTCTCCCTCAACTTTGATACCACCATTTTTAATTAAGCAGACTCTTCTAACTCTGAACACACTTCAGATACACCAGGCCTCATATGCCTGTATATAACACTTTCCTATAGAAAGCTGTCAGAGGAACAGCACTGGTCTGAGCTGAATTTCATGTTCTCAGAGTGAATCAGAAGCTCTGTCAAGAGTGAAGAATTAGCAAGAACCCACCATGAAAGGAGGAGGGCTTACTTTGTTCTGAATCCGAGAAAACCAGCATCACTACTTCCTAGATTGTATATGAATCCTGACCCACTTTTTTTTCCAAAAGCCTTAATATCATGGGTTTAAAGCAGGGAGAGTTCAAAATGCACCAGAATAGATCTGCTGATTAAATAAATTATTAAATATTGTGTTGTATTCCTCCTGAAAATTCTGCAGTGCCACTTCCTAAACTAACCCTCTGAAGTCAGCACAGAGTGGAACAGTAGGTCCTTGAGGCGTTGTTTTCTAAGACTTTGCATAAACCCAGGTCACATGAAGGAAACCAACACACCCAGAAAGGAAAAGCAGGTGGAAGAATTAAACAGAAAATGCACAATAACTGAAACCCAACAATGCGTTTTGGAAGAAACGGGAAACAAACCTTTTATGTAACAGGAGAAACAATAGCGGGTGAAATGCTTCTTTCAGAAGTGTTTCTCAGCCTCCAAACGCGTGGGCCAGCCTGGCTGAGAGGCACCCCTGGGGCAGCAGAGCCCTCCCTGTGCCCTGCTGGCTGCAGCAGAGTCTCAGTGATTGCTGAAACTGAGCCTGGACCAGAGGTTCCTGCAACGGAGCAGGGCTGAGGGGCAGAACTGCTGCTTTCCTCTGCTGCCTGCCCCTGCTCCCTCCCAGCACAGCCCCCTCCAAGCTCAGCACCTCCCTCGATGGGAAACACAGGGCTGGGGGAAGCTCTGACAGACATTTCCACCGTAGCAGCCTGTGAACAAAGATTAATGTCAGCAGAAGCCCAGATAAAAGCTTGACTGTGTCGAATGCCAGAAATGTTCCTTATTTCCCCTTTCATTATGAAAAATTATTTTATCTTGACTTTTCAGAAATACAGCATGATTGCTCTTTCAATTAATTTAGTGCTCTGTTTTCCATTAATACAGTACAGAAAAACTGTAACCCATTGTACTGTCCCAGGGCTTTTTTCAAAGATGCTGATTTACAGCAGAAAAGGGATTTTGTGTTTCTTGCCAGTTATAAAATTGCTAAGGTAAAGCCAGGAAGCAGACATGTTAGCATTCATTTCATTTCCAGCTCCTTCTATTTCCCCATGAAGGCTGCAGCAGGCAGTTCAACATAAAAGAAAGTTATTAAAAATTCCACACCCTTGAAGCAATCTTCATAAAACTGATAAAAAATTCAATTTTCAAATTGCTTAATACGGCCTTCTCTTGACTAACACAGTTATCCTAACTTAAGGACCTTTTAAACTAATGACCTGGAAGGAATAGAGAATATTTCATTTGAATCTGTGCAAAATTTGAAGAAATGCTCTGTACTCTGATTTTTTGCATCTCTTAGTACCATTAGTAGTCCCTGAGCATCCTTCTCTGCCATGGAAACTTACAGGAAAGAACAGAGTGATTCATAATGCAGTGCAAGTGATTAAGTACATTTGAACTCAGAAATATTAATAAGTTGCTGGTCATATATTTAAAACAAAGTCATGAATACATAATGCCTTACAAGTCCCATTCAAATATTACAGTAGTTGAAATAATGAAAGTTTACTTAACTAAACCACCTAGGAGCAGAACATATAATAAATTAATTTTGGACTGTTTTTGAATTGGAGTTATGATAATTTATCTCATAGCTCTTTGTTCAAACACAACACTTGAACAAAAAATTTAAAAACAACTCTAGTGGCATGAATCTACATTAAAAACTAGATTCCCAAATTTATCCAGCTTAGTGAATACCACTAAGAAGATTTCTTGAAAGTTTCTTAAAAGCTTCCCTACATAAGACAATACACATAAATCAGTCTGCAGTAAGCCTAAGAATCAAACAGAAGCTAAACATTTATCTTTGTCAGCCCTTTAGAGGAAGTGGCCCAGATTTCTAAAAAGCTTTGTGAAGAGCAGCCACGCAGAGGATGCCTTGAGAGTCTTCCTGGAACAGAGGCTAGACAGTGTTAAAGGAATAAAGTAGAGATTTATTAGAAGGCCTTCACAGGATACTCCTCAGGCAGTACAAGAGCCTGACCATGGCTTCACCCAAGATGGACCCTGGGTCACAAGTTTTCACACTTTTATAAGTTTTGGTCCATTTCCATATTGGGGTTGTCCAATTACAGCTTCAGGTTATGAAGTTCCATCCTCCCAGATTGCTCTCCTCAATTCACTGTTGTTTGTATTTTTTGGGCCCAAAGCTCCTTGTTTCTCAGGCTGGAAAAGGATTGTTTTGTCTAAACTGTGAAGAGAACTTGCTGACACTTTATATGAAGTTCAGAGTTATATACTAATGCAGTAGAGAATCTGGAAAATATGAAAGCTAAAACTTCAGGCATCACAGAGTTGCAGAGAGATCTGTCCTGCGAGGTGCTGGCTGATGGCACAGACCTGAGTGGCATCTGCACCCCCTGCTCCCATTCCTGGCTGATTCCTGGCACAGCCACTCAGCAAACAGTTCAGGCCCCGAGCTAGACCAGCACCTTATCAGCTGCTGGCATATTCCCACAGTCTTCACCAGCCCACACAGTTAACAAAATAATTCCCACAAGCCAGACTTTCCTGCAGCAGAGCAACACCAGCTCTGGAGATGGTGCTCGCACAAGCGTAAGTGACAATCCACCCTCCAGACCTGCAGGTGAAGGGGATGGTTTCATATCCCTCAGTTTTCCTAACACCCAGATTCTGCTGCAGCACTTGCTGACAGAGTTATAACTCCTGCACCCTGACAGGAGGATGGCCTGTTTTGTGAGGAAGGATGAGCAGTTTAAAACAAACACAAGAAAAGCTAATATTTTGCAGCACAGTGCTCCCCATCAAAGCCTCTGTACCTCTCACAGGGCCGAACTCTTCTTCCACACACCATGACTATTCCTTTTGAACTTCTGCTGGGGTTTTAGTTCTGATTGGAGAACAAGCTTGTGTATCGATTAGCAAGAGAAAGAAAAAATCTAGCTTTGAAACTGTTCTTTTGAAGATATTTTCTTCTGGCTTCATGCAAATATCCGATAAATCTGGGAAATATTTGCAATGGCATTCAGGTAGCAGGATACAAACTTGATATATATGGAAGTTTCTGGTCTAATTATTCTGAGTGATGCAGAGATTTAATGAATGGATGAGGGAGTACCCACTTGGACTCATACACTATCTCCAAGAGGTACTTTTTAAAGCCGATTATCTGATAAAAATTAATTTATATTTAAGCAACTGCAGAAATCAGTTTCTTTCGAGTACCCACTTTTATAAACTGCAGATGCGACTTCATTATCTGATGAAGTACAGTGCCTGTTGTCAAACTAAGAAAGTGACACACAGTAACTGAGCAAATATTTGTGAATAGCATTCATGACTTCTTAAATTTCAATGTGAACCATAGGGATGTAGGCTAATATCTGGAGAACTTTAGAGATTTCTGAAGATGGATGCTTTGATTAGGTGGATTTATGAGCACTGTATGTTACAACCAAGTCTTTGTCGCACCAGGGGAAAAAAACTCCAGCAGCTCACTTAGACACAGTAACCCCACTTCAGAGCACTGTCTAAGCGCAGACAGATGAGAGGAAAAAGCCTTAACCCCACTTGACAGAGAACTTAAACTCAAGCAAGGTGCAGGAAGCCCATCTCCCCCAGAGCAGGGAACAGAGTCAGCTCCTTCTAAACACATCTCAGGCTCAGTAGTAACACTGTCCTGGCTCAAAGTGCCCCTTGGTGTCACACAGATGTGCCTGTGGAGAAATGCTTGCTGCTGACCTCTGCCTGCAGCCTGTAAAGTCAATGGCCAAGCTCCTACTGAAGGCAATGCGAGCACAGGCAACCGAGGGCAAGAGGCTTTTGAGACGGGGCCCATAATATGCACAGCGAGAAAGCAATTGTACTTGCACCGTTGATTTGAGCAAAGCATTATCATGCTTTGAGCACACCTATTTTCTGGTGAGCTACAGTGGTTGTTAGAGCATAAGCACAATCTGCCATCACGTAATAAAGTCAACACATTGCACTTTAATTGGATGGAGTCATTTACACAGTAGTAACAGGGACTGAGAAGCAAAACACAACTCCTCATTTTCTTAAATCTATAACCAGCTGCTTTCACTGCAGGAATAAAGGGTATATGCCTCACTCACCTCTTTTTCGTCTTTGTGTTTTGCCAGGTAATTTAAGAAACGTTTACAAAAACCCCACTGTTTTCAGAGATTGAGTTATTCAACAATGCAGCTGCTTGCAGGGGAGTCAATCAGTTGGGAGAGGCTCCAACAACTTTTGCAAAGCTACAAAATCCCCGGATACAGAAAGCAACAACCCAAAAGGTAAAAGAACTCCTTTTCCAGAAGAAGTGCCCCAGTGATGCAAAATACAGCTTAATTTAGTGCACTGACAGAGACAAGGACTTCAAAATGTTTTGAGAGACTTTACTGTAGAAAGAGAAAATTAAGTGTATAAGAAATTATTTGCTGCAAGCATTTTCCCAAATTAAATCTCAGTATTCCTTTTCATGTATTTTCTGTATGCATTTCATTCCAAATTAAACTTTGTAACCTTTTAATCCCCTCTTACTAATTCCCCATTGCTGGCTTGATTAGCACTAATCAGATGAAACATTTGACTGGATAAATATCGTAATTGTTTTTCCTCAGTTGCAAACATGCACTGTAGGTGTCACTTCGCCAGCACCAAACATAGAACTTCCAAACCTGGAACTGCTGTCCAATTCCACCTTGCCAAAAAATTATGAATGATTTTAGGAAATAAATTCTAAATTTATGCAACCATTGACAAACCTGGTTCAGTACCAAATGTAATAAGTATTTCCACAAAATCTATGGCATAATTCATCTGAATCTCATAATTATGTTTTTTCCCCACCCTGTGTTTGTGGAAGGGCTTGTTTTACAACAGCAAATACTGCTCCATGATGCAGACAGTGCAAAAACACAGACTCCAACATGAGAATATCTATATCCAGAGATTCCATCAGGAGAGTAGAAATTGCACATAAGCTGCTTCTTGTAAAAAGCTGCTGTCGTTTAAAGTTTCATCTTCATCCATAATTTTGTATCTTTGCTCCTGTTTCTCTTCAAGATGTATTTTGAACACTATTCTATTGTATTATACGCCCCTGAACAATCTGTTCAGTCAATTTTTGGATTACCAGCTCATTGTACAGACTGAGTTAATAAAAGCTTTTAGTCTCTTTATTCCTATCTACTTCAAAACAAATAGATATAAAATCTTTTCTGGTTTTTGAGTAAATGTAGTTATAAGCAATACTCTGGGTATCTTTATCAATATAATTTATTTTGATAAACATATTTACAAAATATTCTTCCACCTTGACTAAAGCAAGTGCTTCTAAATACATATTAGTATGTAACAGAAAGAAAATCTGACAGACAGCTCACATTGTATTCTCTGGATGGCACAAGACTGTATCTACAAAAAATCATCCTTTAAAAGCAGTGTCTGGTACCACAAAGCAAAGATGTCCCTTCCAATTGCACTGAGTCTCTCTCCATCACCATCATCACTGGAGGAAAAAAATGGCACTGAAACACTGTGTGGAGCTGCTGTACACACGTGATGTCCGTATGTTAAACATGACTTGAGATGTCATGCTTGACATGAGAGACACGATATTGGGAATGCAAACCAGGGGAACTTGAGCTCCAATTTTAAAACTGAGAACAGCTTCCTTACAAGTCTAGTGCTGACTGCTCCAACAGCATATTAGGACACTTAATTTTTTTCCTACTTGGGCAAGTTACACAAGAACTGAAATTTACTTAGTATATCATGAAGCCTATGCTTGTTGCTCCACTTGTAGCATATGGAAAATCATTAAATAATGCCTTTACAAGGAGAGCAAATGCTGCAATCTAATTTCAAGGTAAAATGTCTCCAACTAACTTGAAATATAGAACAAAAATTAGGACGACCAAGGTATATATTGCATGTTCAAGATGTTGTTGTCTTGAACAAAAATTAGTTAGTAGTTCAAAGAAAGAGCCTGGAAGTTTGCAACATGCTTTCTCTCTAAACTCATTTAGATTTCCAAGAGATAGTGGCAAAGCAGTATTGCCTTCCAAACTAGCAAAATGGTCCAGATAGTTTTGATATCAATTACTGCCTTTGCAGTAATTGAGAAGACTTCTTGTTATTGTGGAAGAGGCTCATGTAATTTAGAGAGCCAGTTAAGACCCAAACAATGCTGGTGTAGTCACTCCAATCTCTCCTCCTCTGGTCTGCAATGACTTTTCAGATTTTCAACATTCACCTTCAGTGCCTAAAGTCCTTTGGGAGGTATCCAGACCAAGCATTGCAGTAGATTTTACTGTGTTACAAAGTGCTTCTGTTAAACCCACCTAGGTCTGTGACAAAGGATCACATGCTTGAGTGAGGGCACAGCAAGAAATGGGGAATATATTCCTCCAATGTCTTGCTCTGAGGAACCTCCACCATGAACAGGACCACAAAGGAGAGTAAAATTTGCCAAATATATCCCTTTTAAAAGAAAGTCTATGTCCCAAACACTCGAGTAAGCCCTAGGCCCAACCTGTTTCTCTAAACACAAATAAGAGAAATGGAGTAATGATAGTTGGTAATTATGTACAAAATATCTTCCTTGAGTGTACAACACTGCAATCTGACAAAAACTTGTTCTTTAGCATTAGCTGTGTGATTTACCAGGGAGAATTCTTTTCTGGAAAAAATTATTTAGTATCATTTTTGCATCTCATTTTCTCATTTAAATTCCTGTATGATTGTTGACAGAGCATTCATGGGCACTTACCTGTGATAACTTCAGTTACTGTAAGAGGAAGGCCAAGAGAAAAGGTAGGATTTTACACCTATGCTGTTGGTAGAAGTAGGGAAGTAGGGACACCAACGCTTGCTCTCTACCCATCCCCTTTACCTTCCACATGGGTAGTGCAGGAACTTGCTCATCCCACTGTGGTTTCCTGCTTGTAGCACATAATGTGAGAGGAGAAATAGCCCAGGCCAACTTGTCAACTTGCCAGTCCAGTGTTAATTGCCCTTTGTACCCACCAGGAGGCTGGGAGTGCCCAGCAGCTGCCTGGGGCTGAGCAGACACAGCTACACAGCCTTCTCGAAAGGCTGCAAATATGCAAAGGCAACATCGAGCTTCCTTTATTCCAGCACTTGCTGAAAATATTTTGGATGCTTAGCAAATCTGGGCTCAAGCACTCACCCCCAGTCAGAAACAAAACCCCTTGTTCTTCCAGGGCATCCTCTTCCACTGTGGCAGTGTCATTCTTATTCCCTAGCCATTGTCCTGTGCTGACATTGCTGTGATAACACAACTCAGTCTTCTTTGCAAACTAAATATTTCTGCACATCTCTCTCATTATCCCTCTAAATGAAAGCACCAGAGTAAATATGAGTTAAGATTAGGCTGAGTATACTCTGGTTCTAATTAAGAATGTTGTAAAAGTTGTAGTGAGATCCAGTGCTTTCCTTACCTTTGCTAATCCACTTAATAGCTTTTCCAAGGCACAGACAGGCTGCTAGATGACCTTATCCTGGTAATAAGGGAAATCAGGCCCTGCCCATTTCTAAAGGACAAGCTAAAAACCTGCCTCCTGAGCTTCTGATATGGTCTTAGCTGCTGCTGGAAAACCAAGTAGCTACCATAGCCAAGGTATCTTGCTCCCAGCTGAGGTCATCTGAAGGCCTGGCACCTCTTCTCACAAAGGAAGAGAAAGTAAAATAAACACATGGGCCTTTAGCATCTTGAAACCAGTCTATACTAAATCCTTTAGGACTGACCTTGGAGAACTTGGTAGTCCACATGATAAGCAGTATGAATCTGTTTCCTGCAGATTCACAAATGACTCAAGATTTTTGTTTTATCAAAGCCCTAGCTTACTCTCACACCTTTCTATTTCCTGGCAGCACAGCTTCTAGGGCTGCACTCAAGCCCATGAACTGAGCATTTTCAGTATGAAAAAAGCCAAACATTCTCTTTTAGGGTTCTTGACATTTGAAATTTATATTTACTCACTCCCTTATGAACCAGAGACTAATAAACCTTCAAGGAACTCTTGACAACTTGGCACTTTAAGGCCAAAAGTAGATTTACACCACTGCCCTAAAACAGACTAGATTGGTAGAAAACTGAACAGCAATTTTGGGAACTACTTTGATGCATATGTTTGTAGAGAGCTATTTGATTTAGGGTAGGATTGAAGAAGAATTAATAAAGGTCTGGTCTTTATTGGATTTCAGAGATTTTTCTAAGGCTGCATGGTGTTGGATCTTTTGAAAAGCAATCCAAATAAATGCATAAAATATTGATCTTGTCCAGCAAGGCCAAAATAATGTAGATGTTAAAGTTCCCTGCTCTCCATGTAAATCAAAATCAGTAAAAACTAAAGCAAAATGCTACAATTAAATGTATAGGTTTGTGTCTCATACCAATATCCTTCAGGTCCTGAAGTCCTGCAAACATTTTCCCCAGCTCTGCTGCACAGGGTCATGCATTACTTATGCACTGTGTGTACTTAGAAAAGACGAGCTCTTTGCCATTCTCAGGTAGTCTCTGAATAACACATAAAAGTGCTGGGTTGCTCAGAGCAGCCCTCAGACAAGCTCAGCAGAGGTGCTTCGCAGGCCACTCTCTAACAAACTGTAACCCAGGGATGTGCTGGGAATGCAGCTCCTGGAAAGGCCATGTCAGGAGTGAGCAGCTTCTCAAGCTCTGCTCTCATCAGGGAGCGGTGGCCCAAGAAACACAGCCCTGCCACAGTGAACAATCAGAGTGTGGCCGAACACTCAGGCATTTTAATGCCTCTCCCTAGGCTGCACTTTCTATCCTTTGCCTCCTATGCTCTACAAAATCCTACCTGTGGTTTGCTAAATACCTGGAAGTTAAGCAGGATAAGAAGCACTGCAGAATGTGGAGTGTTATAGCTCCACACGTCTCAGACAAGAGATACAAACCCTGTTAGCAACCCAGCATAGCCGAAGCTGACATGAAAACTGGTTCCCTTCACTCATCCTCACCAGCGAGGTGCTGCTCGTGCTAACACTGCACACAGGACCTTCCCAGCGTGACTGACCCTGGCTCTGGGTCCCTTGGGCTGGGTGCTCTCCAAACAGAGCTGTGTTTGTCAGAATGTGAGTCAGCATGGGCTGAAGCCTCCAGCAGGAGGATAGGAAGTGTCTGGGGAAAAGCCCCTTCCACACTCAAGCAGCTTCAGACACAGGGACCATCTCATACCTGACTGAGCTGGTTTCACCCAAGGGGTGGGATCAGCATGGTTCTGGCATTTGGGGGGTAGCAAGGGCAGTCTGAAACAAGAGCTGGCACATCTGGAAACAAGGACAGCAGTAAGGTGGATCCGCCCTAGGCATGACAGGCTGTGTAACCCAAGTGTTTCCTTCCTGCTTAGGTAACAAAGCAAGGGTTCAGGACTGTAATATTTTTCCCTGACCCCACACTACAGTTCACATGTGCAGGGGTTGAGAGACACGAAGCATGCTATGCAAGCAAAGCCAGTTTATTACACTAGTCACCAGTATTTATAGTTCTCTAAGTTCCATACAAAATTTTCCACTTGGACCCCTTTGCCCCTGTTCCTGTAGCAACATAACCTTTTGGGTTATGAAGTCCCTGTTGCATTCTTGCACCAGCAATCTCCTTGTTACATCTTCTCTCATCAGAGTGGTCAGAGTGACCAGATATGATGTCTTCACTTTTGTTCTTGCCTTATCTTTCCCATGGCTTCCACTGTTCCAGGACCAAGAGGTCAGTGGCACTACCCAGCTCAGCTTCTGTAGCTGTCTGATCTTCCACATATGTGGAGTGCACTGAATAAAGATTTTCCATGAGACTGGGAAGAGCTTATCTCTATCAGGCTGGCCAACCACTAGTGTTTCTTCACACATTAGATTCCCAGGGCAGATACTGTTTGTGTTCTTGTTTGCACATTGCTACACATTTTTATTAGAGCAGTTTTATTTGTTGTATCCCTTAATCAGGGCTGTAAAGATTTTTCTGAATTCTCTGCTTTTAAACACTTGGTTTCATGAGTTACTTTTGCCCCCTGTTTATTGCTGGAAGACAGAGAGTTACTAACTATGTAATTTTATGTAAAAATTAAATACAATATAAGTTTGAAAAAACAGAATGACCAGGTATGCAGCCATAGCTTGTTTCTCATTAGCCTTCAGCAATTTTGCTTAAAACTTGTGCCATCAAGTTGTCTATTACTTGCTTTTTAAAAATAAAATACTAACCATCTTTCCAGAGAGGTGATTGGAACCATATATTAAAAATGCAAGTTGTAGTGTCTTCAGGATACATTGTTTCTCAGAAGGCCTTTGCTCAGTTAATCAGACATAAAGAGCTTGCCAGAATCACAATCTGTATGTTGGTGTCGAGGACATCACCCATGTGTCACTTCTGTAATCAACCCAATTTGCTAAGCTCCCAAGTTCCTTGCCACAGCCTTTAGATGGAAATAAAGCCCACTTGTTAATCATGAGAATAATTGATTTTTGCAGTAATTGACAGTGATGGAAATAAAAACAAGTTGCCTTGGGTAAACAAAGAACTAGCAAAAGCCTCAGCAGTAGTCAGCTATGATCTGCATTTCTGAATAACAAAAGCTGCCCAAATAATGCCTAAAGTCAGAGGCAGTGAGAGACTTGTGCACTTCCCAGTATTTCTGAACCATATATCCTGTGCCACATGCAATGCATACCAACAGGAATCCTGCCCTGCAAGTAAAGACCAGGTAAGAACAGACAGGGACAGTGAAAAGCAAGTTGTCCAGAACATCCCTGCCAAAGTGCCCTCTCCTCTAATGTCTGCATTTGGAACATTCAGCTACTCAATGCACTACTCTTTTATCAGAACTTAAGGGATTACAACATCTCTCTAAAGGTAAAAGAGGGAAAAGCCTTTTCTGTCCGGGTTGTATTACATAAAACTATAGTAATAATTTAGGTCAATACCATTTAAATTGTAAATACTGAAGGGTATGGAACAATTAGTGCAGGAACAAACAGTTCAGAAGTGTGAAGGCCAGGATTTACAAGCAAAACTTATCTAGAAAAAGGCTTGATAATGGTCATTTTTATTTGCACCACGCTGTCACTCCAGTTGGTTCAGTCCAACAACAGATGTCTGTTTTGATATCCATCCCTATTTTAGGATTATTTAAAAAATACCCAATTATCATAACATTTCAGAAAAACAAATCAATTTCAGAGATAGCAGCTCCCTAGTTATGGATCACAGATTTAAAGGACTACTAGGAGAATAGGATGAGGAAATTTACTTTGGAAAGATTGTACATTCTGACTCAGAAATGAAATACAGTAGTCAGAAAGCAGGATGTGCTTGGTAATAAGTGTGGATTTCCAGCCTTATAGCTGGCCTGGGAGCTGGGGAAGGTGCTTTCTGTTTCCAGATATAACTTCTCCTTTGTCAGCTTGCCACACAGAATTGCTGCATTGTGAAAACAAGACTGCATTTACACTGTAGTTATCAGAAGACTTCACTTAGTTTGGCTAAGGAAGCAGAGGATTTCACATTCACTTTGCAGAAGAGCAAGTTGAATAATTATAAAATAAACCTTCTAAACTTCAGCAAATAAGTGAAATTACAAGACCCCATATGCCATATTTGAGGTCTTTAATATACTCGAGGTCCTAATACTCACAGGAGAAAAGATTCTGGACACTGCTCAGTTTCACAGCACATATCATACAGCTAAATATGACAAATCACTGGTTCTCTTGCTATATCAGTGATGTATTTCTCAAAACATGTTTCAGGTACGAAACAAAATTAACACATTAACAGACATCATTAACACTGACACTGTGCTACTGGTCCATTACCTCTCACATTACTGAATCTTCCACATTTAAGAGGTTCTCTATAACAAATATAGGAAATTTTATTCGTGTTCTAACCTTTCCTAGGTTTCTTTTTTTTCTTCATAACTTTTTTTCACCACAAGCATTGTGGACAATATGGCAACTCTGACACACTGCAAAGCACTTGTGCTCACTTCACATTTGTCACATGCCCTCACTGATCCAGTGTCTCACAAGCTGCTCTTATATATGTTATATGGACAATATGAATTCTGAGAACCTGTTGTCAAAACATTATAAAAATCCTTTAGAGACAAGTTCTTTCAACATTACGGCTAACTGCATGCAAGTCAAGTGCACTGTTTATATTACCAAATGTCATATCTAATTCCCTGTTATGAACCCTTGAAATAAAATTATGTGATAATTACACAATCTGTTTGAAACCTGACAAATATATTCCCAGCATAAATGATTTATGAAGATAATGCGTTGCTATAGCATAATAGTACTTCTTAATGGAAGCAGTAAAGCTGTTTCCTATGCTCCGATAACCACAGTGATTTCTTACACAACTACTGATTGAGCAATAGATAATGTAGGCATTTTGGAAACTATGTACACCACAGATTTATTTCAGGCTGCTCAAAAGTTATGGCCTGCCTACCTAAATGGCCTGTTAGCAAGGTATGAGCTTCAGTTGGGCTGTTTTACTCGCTCCTACCCAATTTAGTGCCACTGCACTAGATTTATGTTTAGAGCCATGCACAGTTTAGTCTCTTTTGGTAAGAACTGTTGTTAATCAGAAAATTAATGACTTGGCTGGTGTGGTGCGAGACATTAGTAATGCCAGCCCTGCTCTCCTGGAAGGGACTTTGGGCTGATAGCTGGTGAGCAGGAAATCCCCCCATGTGGGAAAGGCTTGTGGCCCTGCTGCTCCAAGAGCACCACCAGTGACGGCAATCGAGGCACAGCCAGGAACATGCAGCCCTGTGGCTTCTCCTGGGTGTCCTCCCCTTGCTCCTCTCCCTCCTACCAAGGGGTGCAAGTGATGCTCAAGTGAGGGAAAGTGATGCTCCAGAGATGCTCAAGAGGGAAAGCAATTCAATACACTACCAACTGCATATTACATTATTTTCCTATCTCCTTCCTACCAAATGAGAAGTCCCTTCTCTATCGTTTCATCATCATTATAATTAGTATGTATGGAAGATGATCAAATTAATTGTTTCTTGGGTGCAAATCTAGTACTGGTAAGATGTTAACAATTTAAATGAGACCCTCAATTTTCTACACATTTCTGTTGAGAGTTTAGTAATTGCTTTAGCTTTGTTCGTTCTGCCAATCCATGCTTCAGAACACTGATTTCATTAATGAGCAGCTAAACATGACTGCCCTGCTGATGATTTGTTCCCGTGTTACCTGGGAAATGTCACTTGTAATGGCCTAAGCTCAGAAAAAGGGCACTGAAAATTTTTAAGTGGCAGCACTTTGTTTTACTCCAAATTGCTGCAAGTGGAAGAAAAATTGTATCTTAGACAGCCATTTCCAAGAGCATATCTAGAAACGATTGGTGCAACTTGCAAAATCATATCTGGTATGAAGATGAAAACTCTCACTATGAAAATTTTTCTGAGTTTTAATTATCATAAATGTATATTCTTCTAGACCATCAGTGCTAGAATTATGGTCTATAATTAAGGAGGAGCTCTAATCTGGTTTGTTCTTATCTTCACTCTAATTTTTCAGTAACACAAGGTCTGTAAAGCATGAACATTTAATATTTCAGAACCAATGCCAAGTGGACATGATGAAAATAAGACTGAAAAATGTATTCTTCCTTCCTTAGCACTATTAAATATTTTTCTGTGCTTAGCTGAGAACTTCTGCTGGTTTTGTGCTTTCAGGTAGCCAGAGGAACATTGGTTAAGGGAGCAAAATAGTGTTGCAGACATGTTTCTTGCTAATTTAGTGAACATGTACTCCTATTCATGAAATCCTTTCAGATCTTTCCTTATGCAAGTTTATACATGCTTAGATCTTGTCAGATAAATCCTATGGCTGGGATAGCAGAAGGGGAGCCATGTACCCCACTGCACAAATAATTCGCTGAAATTCTGGGAAGGTTTGTGATTGGACTGGGATCTGCTTCAGCACCACCCCTGCTACTGACTGGGCTTAGATATTGTCATATAAAAGGCTGACCCTTTCAGTTCCCTGTTGCCTGCAAACGACCAAGAGGTCTGCTAACACTGCTAAAAATTGTTTAAGAGCATTTTTAGTATCAACAATATAGGATATTTTCCTTAGACTTTGTTCTGATTCAACAAATTCAGTTGAAATATTCCTAAGCAAAATATGTCTAAGGATTAGAAGACAGACAGAGATATAAACAACTGAAGGCAAGGTCCTAAGGAAAAAAGCAAACATAGAATCAGGCACTGTTGCCTGTACTGCCAAAGCAATGATTATAGCCCTAAGAGAAGCATCAGCAAATTACTGTCCTCATGAATAATTTTAAGGCAGTTATTTAAATAAGAAGTAGAGCAGGTGTTAGATACTAATCTGTTTTGTAAAGTAATTATATTAGTTGTATGCAATGTAATTGCAAATGAGTGCAACAGGCATTGAAGTGGGGGGGAGATAAGAGCAACAAGGGTAAAAGCCTGCAGCTACACAGGTGAACTCCATGCATTTATGGATGATGTAGGAATGGGAACTTTCATTAGTTCTGGTGGGCATGTGGCCATATCATGGCCAAGCAGAGTTACCACAGTGCAGCAGAAAGGAAGATTCCAGCTATGCCACACTTTTCTGCTCTCCACAGTGTTTTAAAGAGCAGTTTGAAAAACGCAGAGAAATTTTGTCAGCAGCTCTGCAGTATTGCCATGAGGGAATAAAGTTCAGTGGTATTTTGAGACATTCACAGATGTGAGAAGGGAACCACAAAGTGTTTTACTTGATTCAACTGTTGCCTGCCTGCCTCCCTTTCCACTGCTTTTCTTGCACACATGTGCTGGAGATCTCCCCCTTCCCCGCAGCTCATCTTGGCAAGCTTGGATGTGTCCCAAGAGAGGAGCTGGCTCACCAGGAGGCCACTCTGCAAAATGTCTGCAGGACAAGGCAGGTACACCAACAACCCTGGGTAGATTAGGAGAGCAGAGAGAAGGACCCACTGAGCAGGTTTTAGGCAATATGTGAAAACATGTGATAATCTCCCTGGGTTGTGGGGAGGAAAGGGTTTGAGGCAGACAAGACTAACTTCACAGGAAGGCAAAAAAATGCATTCTAGGTTAGGGAAACAGAGGTGGCTTGAGGCTGAGATAGGCAAGAGAGCAGGGAAGAAAGGAGAGGAGGTTTCCAAAAATCCCATCTACTGTGTATAATATCAGGGCACTCTGTATAAAGCAGGGTAAAGACTATTGAAGACCATTAAAATTTAGCAACATGGTTTAAGTTCACATGATCAAAGGCAAATCTCTTGGAGATAATTTCCTGGGTGCATCACACGTAAGAAACCCAAGAGGAACATTGCCACCAGCAGACGACCAGTGCCCAGAACCCCAACCCTTCATGAGGTTCCCTGCATGTTTGGGGTGCTTCTCCACAGCCAGACACTTCTCCTGGACTATCCTTCACAGACACCTCCCTGGCACTTCCCACTCAGAGTGCTTCAGCAGCAATCAGATGTCCAGGGACCAAAACCCAGGTCCCAAGGGTTCTCTGGTGAACCCCTGGTTCAGATCACAAACCAACACTGATGCTCTGAAATTCTGCATTCATCTAAGACAGGCCTCAATCCCAGGTCTGTTCTAGCTCCACATGGAATAACATGGTTTCTGTAAAGCTTGGTTTTTCTAACTAGAACAAAATGTTCTACAGGCAGGAGCAGGGAGAGCACAGCTTTGTTACAAGGAGGAAATTGAGTATTTTTTTATGCAGACAATTGACATGTAGACAACTATCTTAAAATCAGATCAAGGAAAAAGATTTTTCTCCACATTTTGTAGCTATCAGTGTCCAAAAAATAAAACATTTGACTCCTGAGTGGGTTTTGGTTGCTTTTTTAGTTCTCCAAGAGTCCTGATGTGATTATTAGATCAATTTCTGTCCATTAGAATTTGAAATGAATCTGTTTTGCAACTAGTAAGTGCCCTTCTAGTATCTCACTGAACATTTTTGATAGATGGATGAATTTAAATAGAACAAAAATGTATCTGATAATGAAGTCATTACGCTTTTCTGATTTAATCAGAATATTTGTACCATATAAGTCCATCAGAATATCAACGAGATGATTCATACCAGGCATCTTCAGGGAAATAACAAGCATTTAAAAAAATTTTATACTTCCAGCAGTGAGACTTTGTCCTCACAATCATCCACTTTGCACAAAGCTTTGGTATGTTCATTGTGCATCTCTGCAGCCCTGCAGTCCTATTTCAATGTTCTCTTAACAAAGGTGCCATCAGTTAGAAGGTGTCATATGAAGAGAGGCATTTTGCCTTTAACAGGTATTCACAATTCAGGTGAATGTTTTGAGGCAAATGAGTAAAGGCACATCTAACTCAGCTTCTGGGGAAAATCTCTCTGTTTCTCAGTCACATAAGGAGGGCCAGGAGCAGGCAAGGGCCAGGAACAAGGCACTGTCAGTGCTGCAGGACAACAGAGCCATGCCCACCCCACCCAGGAGTCCCCCAGGTACCAATGGCAGTGTCTGGGGACAGGTTGTTTATGCCCATTTGCCAAATACAAGCTACACCTACTTCTGGGGCTTTTAGTATCCCAACCCAAACAGCTGTGGGGCCATCCCTCCTCCCAGCTCCAATAGATGACCCCAATATAATCCCATGATAGAACTCTGCTGCTGGGCTTTCCCACCTTCTTATCTCAGAACTCTACTGATGAGGTGTAGAAATCAGGGATGCAACTGAGCACTCTCATGAAAATTTATCTTTACCTCAAGCTCTTTTGTTTGGTTGCCAGGCACCAAAACCCACTGTGAGAAACAGAAGACCTTGAGTCAAGCACAGTCCAGCAGCAGTTAAAACATTGGTGTGTTACCAACACTGTTTAATCATCAATTCAAAGCTCAGCACCATTCAGCACCCCATGAAGTGAAGTGACTTTGTGGGTAAATGAGGCATTAGCACAGTATTTGTAACCAACTGCTGTTTGTCAGGCAGTTTTCAACCAAAATTTTCAGTCTACATGTTTTATTACACATCCCTACCCATACAGACCATTATAACAAGCCGTTGACGTCATTAAACTTTAGCTCATATTTCTAATTACATCCTAAATATCTAAATGTTTGAAATAACAATGTTCTGAGTTTCAGTCAGGCTCTGCATGTTAATATATGTTATATAAAGATACATCTCACTAGGTAAGACGCTTTAAGGAAATTACTTGGGAAATTCAACTCCAGCATATCACAGATTTCAACCCAATCTGGGCTGTAAACCATGACAAACCTGAGGATAACAGAGCAATAAAACTTGCAAGTGCCCTTTACAAAAAACATGGGAAAACCCCAGTGTTTCAGTGGTTTTAAGCTTCACAGGTACTTATTTTTAGATTAAAATTGGTTTTTGTCTCTTTGTCAAGTATGAGTTTAATTTCCACGTTTGACTGGAGTTAATAAGGAAATAAGGACATTTACCTTGCTCCTCCATGTTATTCTGCCCTGTTAAGTCTCACATACAGAGGGCTTGGTGACAGTTTCGGAAGCAGTAGAGCTCTTTTAACAATTTATGATCCCAATACAGAGAGAAAAAGCACACAGCCAGAACCTCAGCACCCCATTCCTGGTGATGGGGAGCCATGTCTTAAATCTGCATTCCTGGGCTCATTCCCCCACCCAGGGCACAGTGTGTTTCAGCTCAGCACTGAACTACCCAACATCCAGTTTGCCCCTGTGAAAGCCAGATCAGGTAAAGATTAGTTTTTCATCTGTTTACATGTCTTACGATATAAAACACTCCTTGTTTTTCACATCCTTCCCATGATATCTGAAGCAGCACCAGCCCACCTAGAAGTTCTGAGTGAATTCAAACATTAATGTTTTGATGAAAAGCCTGTTCAACAGCTGACAGATATTTCCCCTCCAATCATTCCCTTTTTCCAATTGCAATTCTGCCGAGGCTGCACTTGCTCTAACTTGTTTTTTATTGCTCAACAACAACTCATTTAACAACAGGAGAGTTATTGGCTGATACCAAACAAAACCTTATCCTCTCTGTCAGTTGTGCAACCTGCACAAACCACTCCAGGAGCAGCTCAGGAGAGCAGAGGAGGTGTCTCTGCATGGCACAGGAGCACACCAGGTCTGAATGCACAGCTCCTCATAAGAAACCAGCTCACAGCCAGGAGAACTGGTCTTAGGGGATTGTTTCCTGGAGGCCTGAAAAGCCTGCTCAGTGTTGAGGGGCCTTTCGGAAAGAATTCCTGCTCTAAGCATATTAGACTTAAAACCTGCTTTCAAGAAAAATGTCACATGAAAAGTTTCAAGAAGTCAGACTTTTTCTTGATGTGGATGAATCAACCTTACTTGCAAGACAAGGTTTTCGTAAACCTACAAGCAGTGAAGACATCAAATAAATGATGTTGACCAGGTTTAGTTTAAATTCTCTAACTTTTACTAAGTATAAACTTGCCTTTCCTGTACATTTCTGAATATCACTTAAGACCAGTTGCTGTTGGAAGCTGGGTTCCAGGCCCTCAGCTACCCTTTTTATTTACATAGGCCAGGTAAGAAGAATTAATGAGATTATAATCAATCTAATTCAAGAGATACAGTCTGCAAGATTGTTATCTCTATGTGCTGCACAACTTTAAAATTACAAAACATCATCCAGAGTAGCTTAATAAAACTCTCTGGTCCAGGCACAGCAATGGTCAAAAATATCTAAAGAATTGGATGCCTAGAAAACATGATAGAAAATAGTGAAATTATAATAATGTCCTCAGATCAATATTACTCTTCCAGAACATAAAGACTGAGCAGACGAGTGACAAAGGTGAAATTATTAGCTTCAATTCTAACTGCTTCTACAGAAGGGCATAGGGCTTGCAGAAAAACTGCAAATTGGTGGTGCCCTGATTTTAAAATCATTTGGTCCCTTCATTACACCAATCAGTGTGAATGTACGTGAGGAACACGAACCCGAGGCTCAGTCAGAATCTGCAGGCTCTACTCTCACTCTCAATCTTACAGCCAGAGCACTTTATGGCTCAAGCTGTCTGAAATAGATACTGTGGACAGCAGCACAAATGTTGAATTTGTCAAGAGAGCTGACATTGCGTTCAGCACATCTGTAATTGCAATCTGGCCCCTACCAGAAGTAATTCCAAGCAACTGCTTAGGAACAATATTTTTTTTCCCTCACCTCCCGTTCTGTTTTTAAAGAAACTCAGAGAAAGTCTCTTCAGATGATTCAGTGCTCCTGCATCCTGACAGACTGGGAACTGACCTCTATGTGCACGTGCACCCACACAGCAGTGGAAAATCCAACGGCTGCTGCCCATGTCCCTGCTGGATAAGTGGGGTCTTCTCAAACTCTTCTGCAGCACTTGGTGAATAACTTCAGAAGGAAAAGTGTTTTTTGCAGCAACGTGGTAAACTCCTTTTCCTGTTGCAATCCCATTAGCATCCCACCTTCCCAGGACTGCTGCAGCACCAGGAAAACCCTAACTGCTTCACAGCCAGAAGGAGCTACAGAGACTCTCAGGGAATACAGATACCTAGACCATCACTTCCATTAAAATCACAAAATAAAAGCATTAACAGCTACATTTATCCACAGTCTCCAAAAGCACAAAAAGGAAATGACAGAAGGTTTTTCTCTCTAGAACTGCTTTTAGATGAATACACCATTTTCACTGAAGGAAGAAGAGTCTTACAGGAAAAACTACTTTTGCTATCACACCCGGTTAGCACAAAATACACATTTATCTGTTAAGATATGGTCAAGACCGAATTTTGATATGGGTAACATAATCACCACATTAGTGATAGAAAGGCAATTCAAGGTTTTAAGGCTCACAGCAGGTGCCTGCTAGCTCCCAATATGTGCTTAAATCTTGCAGTACTCAGTGGCAGGTAGAGGTGTTTGCAGAACTGACATCCTCAGAATAATGGCATACAGATGGTAGCAGACCTGAAACACTTCTATTCATTTTAGAATAGCATATGTAAAAATTTTGAGCATCTTAAACATGAAATCTGTGCTTCCCTTAAGCAAATGAAACTGTAATTTATAGCTTTCTCATCTATATTCATGGACTCTGAAACTTGATTTTATTATCATGCATCTTCACATTGGTTTCCATTCAAAACTTAGTTTAACACCCTTCTGCACAGGACTGCGACTGATGCTAAAGCAAAAGCTTGATCAAAGCAACAAGAACACTTAGAGAAAGAAAACATTTAAGAAAAAGTTACCCAGCTAAAGAAAACAAAAAGGTATAAGCTAGTAAGCTGTTACCAATTATATTATTTTCTATTTGAATGGCATCTTGTTTTCTCCAGATGTGTGAAACAAATTCCTGCCCCGATCTATGCTGAGCTGGGGTTCCACTGCAGACACTCAGAACCACGACTCCTTTTACCACAATTGTCACAATACCATAGGAAAACACCTCTAACATTTTTAAAGGAAATTGTATTGACGACATTTATTTTTTTAAACAAATATTGCAAATTTTTAAAATACAGAAATCAGTGACTGTTATAATGATTTTCAGAATATCAGTTCCAATGCCAAGAAATAATTATGGTTTTAATAAACTGTTTGCTATTTTGCTGGAAATGTCCAAACTGATGATGAATTGTTACACTACTCAGTCTGGATGCTAGAACACATCCAACATTAGAAAAAGTTATGAATTTAATTAAACCATCTGTGATAACAAGCAATCTCCTTCCAAATGGTGGTAACATCTTCCCCATGAAAAAACAGGAAATATCCGAAAGGTTTGATTCCATACGACTAATTAAATAAGTTAAGGCTCAAATTATCCCACGGGTAAATTTTAAATGCAAATTTGAATTTCAAAAGAGTTAATTTCAACCTTTCAGCCATATTTTTCCCACAGACCATTTAACTGTGCATCTTTTGTAATTATGGACAGGCATATTTGACTGACAAAGGTATACTCGAATCATTTTTGTGGCCTTTTTTTTTTTTTTTTTTTGCTGTGAGTATGGACTATCATCATACATACTCCAGTGTGTACAAGTTGGGAAGAAGTTGAGCAAGCTTGAAGTTATTGCCTCTTCCATGAGTTGCAAACTTTGGTGTAACATAGGGGTCCACCTGAAAAGAGGGGCAGAGCTGAAAAAGGTGATTTTTGGTGCTGGGGATGAGCTGGGATCCACCCTGAGCGGTGGGGGAAGGAGGCCCTGGAGTCCCCTCAGGCACTGGAGTGGCTCTGAAAGAAGTGTTCCTTCCCTAAACCCAGCTCCTAGAGAAAAGGGAGGCAGTGAATCATCAAATAATTAAAAACACTGGTGGGAAAAGTAAGCCAGATAATAAAAATCGACTTACAGCACGGGACGGGGAGGTGGGGGCCTGCGGGGCCTTGCTCCTGGCAGCCGCCGGCTCTCGGCTCTCTTGCTCGCCACTCTGCCTTTAATTTCACTCGTGTTTAGGAAAAAGGGGTCAAACGTTTCAGTCAAGCCTTGGACTTGGTGTTAGTGTCCAGATTCTGGCTGTGAGGGCTCCTCTGTGAGGAGATTCCCCCTGGAATTCCGTGCCACAGCCCCAGGGCCAGCCATGCCGGGCCCTCAGCAGCGCCGGCCTCAGCCCGGCCACCGGCACCCCCGAGAATTGCATTTACAGAGCACAGAGTGCACTTCTGTGGGGAGCTCCGAGGAGAACGTCCCTCGTAGGGATGCCTGGGCATCCTTCCTCGCATCAACCATGGCAGATTTTTAGGGAATTCAACGCTGTTAAATAATGCGTTTCTGAGATCACGGCGAGAAACAGCTCATGCCACAAACTGGCCAAGTTAAATCAGAAACATTCATCAGAAGACAGCTATGGCCATGGAGGTTGAATTATTTATCTCTAAACATCTTGAGCTCAGATCAGGGCTTTTGCCGAATCTTTGCCTGGCTCGCAGAGCAGGGTTGATTTCCAGGCAAACCTTGCCAGAATCCTTAGATCCGAGGCAGATCTGCCACGAGGAAGATTTCCTCTGAAAATGAATGCTCTCTCCAAGTCCTTTCAGCTTTTCCAAGACTTTTTAATTTCTTCCCTATACTCTGAAAATGGCCTTCCAGCACTGCAAGTTAGAAAGTTCCACAAGCACTGAATGTATTTGGGCTCCAGAAGCTTCCAAATTCTTGCTGCAGAAGTGGAATTGAGGATAGAAAAGAACATCCTTTATTTGGGTGTTTGGATGTTTTCCTCAAATTTCTGGTTGAAAGTTTGCACTTGGAATTGAAACCACATATCAAATCCACACAGGTAGAGAAAACCCTGGCAAAATGTCTGCCTAATCTGTCCTTTACATCTCAGCAATGAAAATCCTACAGCCTTTTTCGCTGTGGTTCAAATGGGACATGGAGGAAGAAGACATTCCTTGCCTATGGCTCCTTCACCAAGGAAGAGTGGCAGGTTAGCTAATTCCCATTCTGAGAAGGGCTGATTTGGGCTGATTTTAGCACACCATGATGTATTTTGAGAATCCTCATAGAATCAGAGGGTCCATGTACTTAGCTAGACCAGAACTACAAACATCTTATAATGCCTAAGTCCTGCTTGCCACAATTTAAGTTAAATGCTTCTTCCTTTACCTGTTATAGTCATGGAAACAGTTTCTTTCTCTGCACATTTTTTGGTATATTGTAGACCTCAGGTGTTTCAATGATCTTCTCCTCTCAGCTACAGCACCTCCCTCTTTGCTCATACACCTCACTTTTGGTAGCCCTGTACTCCCTGGGACAGGTCCACTGCACGTTTTTGAGAACAGTGCAAGAGTGTAATGTTCGTGATTTTCCTGATAGCTGGAGGATAATTGTGTGCGACTCAAAGGTCCTTCTTACAATTTGTCATTGGCTTCCCACTTTCTATAAAAATTCATTTTAAAATTTCAGGTCACTGAAAAGCTGACAGTTCAATTTCCTACCCAGTCTCCACATCAGGATACTTTGCTTTCAAATTCCTTAATAAACAGCAAAGCCTTTGGAATACATTTCCTGCGTAGATTTTTTTTCCATGTGGAAATCTTAGCAATTATTGGAGAGAACCAAAATGTGCTGCCTTTATTACCTTCTCCCACTTCACCTTCCCAAGAACACTTTCCTGGTCATGATTATAAAAAGTGCCTTTCACCGTCCTTTTCTCAGTGAGTCCCCTGTGCTGATCAGGTCAAAGCCAAACAATTCTTTTTCCCTGCTTTCTCTGCTTCTCTGTCCAAAGTTGTATCCAGGTTTCTTCTGGAACCTTTGTGTCCCTGGGCAGTCTGTTCCTTCCCACAGAGTGTCTCATCAAGCCCAGTCTTCCCTTCAGATGATGTTATTTGCTGTTGTTGAGGTCTCAGCCATGTGGCAATTACCTCGGCCCCTATAACTGGTATCCTCATCCTTCATTCCTTTCACTTCCAGCCAGGGACTTTAAATGGTTTCATTGCTCATCACTTTCTGGACCTCAGAGTAGTTATACAGTTCCTTCCTTCATTCCTTCTCATTCCTCATCCACCAGGGTAGAAATTACTTGCCTAATATGCTTGCAAAAAAAACCCAACTGGTTATTTTTTTTTTATTATCCTTGCCAGTGCTGTACCTTCACAAGTTCGCATCACTACTCCTGTTTATGTCAAGTCTTTTTCAGGGATCAACTTTTCACTCACAAATCTCATCTTCTATTTATCAATTTTACAACCAAATATACTCTTCCCATCATTTATATTTTAGACCATCTTTTGATTTTCACATCACCTTTTTCCACAGGTTGAACTGCTCTACTCTAGATAATTGATGGAAGGGGGCAGGTTCTCATAAATGTGTTGTTTAGCAAAATGCAAACAGTCACAATCGTTTGGAACCAGAAGAACATACTTGAATACTTCCTGGCTTTTGAATGTTGATGGAACAAGAATAGAAAACGTGTATGTAAAGAGAGAGATTTCTGTGTATGTATAGGCAGAGAAAAATAGAGCCATAAATGTATAGATTAAAAAATTTATTCACCATCAGTTTTTATACCGCTCTTTTTTTTGTTGTTTTATTACAGATGAACATTCTTTAGATCAAAGTCTAGGTTCCTGGAAGCATGTTTTCATAACTTATTAGTCTAAGAAAACAAAATCCAAAAATACCACAAAATTTCATGGGCTTATCCCACGGCAGTTGTTTTGAATACATAAGACCAAATGCAGCTGACCTTGTGGCAGTAGAATGTCCACTCAATGAGGTTACATTTTTTCTTAGGGAAGAATAGCAGGTTTCAGTCCACAGAGGTATTTGGTTTGATTTTTAGAGATCATTTTCTGCAGAGTTTTGCAGGGAAGATGATTTCCACAATGCAAAGCTATGCAAACATTTTAATCAACTTGCAGGTGGACACATCCCAATGAACGAAAATGTACTAAATAACAAAGATTAAGAAAGCATCATGCAATGCCAAAAGTATTGAATGTTTTGAGGGAAAGGGGATAGAAAAGAAAGGCAAAAAAACCCAGAAATTCACTTTTAAGCTGCTGTAACACTTTCTTCACCTATATTTTAATTAAAATATAATTTTGACTACATAGGAAATAGTTTCAGAAATCATGTTTTGCAATCAAAGAATTAATTCTCATGCTATGGCCCACCCTGATGCTGTAAATAGAAAGACTCCAAATTTCATATGCTGCTGGAACCTCATACACACAGGTGGCTACTTAGATCAAATAACCCAAAAGCCAATGCTCAGTGCTGCTAACGGGCTCTGCATGACTGAGACTCTGTGGGAGCCCAGGAGCCTCAAGGAGCTGCTCCCCAGCTCTGCAGAGCACTTGCACACAGGTTCCCCTGGCCACTCAGCTGGAACTGCTGCCACACCTCACTTGGTTCAAAGAATATGAGCTCACACGGCCTTCTTAGAAAGTCCCATGAATTACCAAGGTCTGGATGCAGGACCAGGGTGTGATCTGTAAACACTACAGGATTTGTGGGATCAGGATGAGATCTGTAATTGCTACAGGAGTCAGCCAGATTGAACAGCTGAGAGTATCAGGGTATTTGAATATGAGCATCATTTAATAGGAAATCTCTCTGCTTGGTAACTACAGGCATTGCACTGGGGCTGGCAAAATCTTTGTGTCTTGGCCTGGACCAGAGAATGGAAAGAAAATCTTGGCAAGGGCTGGAAAGCAGCATCAGCTCAAGCCACATTTGAGGAGTTAATGAACTCAAGGAGTAAAGCTCTTAAAGGAATGAATATCCCCAAATTAATAAAATTTTTCATTTCATTAGGAAGTGAATACTCTTTCTTTTTACTCTACATCATTGAAACCCTAAAGACAGCCCCTATGGAAATATAAAAAACTCATCTGAAAAACTGATTTCATCTTTATCCATTATCTTTTTAAACGCAGCATCTTAGTGCCTGTGCTTTGAGTGTTCTCCAGAGAGCCAGTGGGGTTTCTTAATGGACTCTGCGCCGGGCTGTGTAGCTTCACCTAACAATATAAATGTAGCAATTCTGCTGAGGAATGATGGAATGTGGAATGATTGTCAGTTATAGCCTTGTATGTGGGAATCTCTCCTTTTCAGTGCATTTGTGTGCATTTCCTGCCAGAGAGAAGTTCAGTCCAAATCTCTGTGCAATATTTAAAACATAATTGTGTTTAACATACCCAGCAAAAAGTGGCAAGAAATGCAACAATGAGGAAAAGCCCAGACTTGTTTCCAAACAATTCCTGGGCTAGCTGAGCCAGGCAGCTCTCAAGAACTGTGCTCAAGGAAGTGTCCAGCAGGATGGAATGCCATGGGGAGCCACAGAGCAGCTGCAGGGGGTGTGTGGGGCCCTGCAATTGGGAAGGGACCTGTGGAGATCACCCAGTCCTAGCCCCCTGCCCAAGCAGGGCCACCTGGAGCAGGGGACACAGGAATACACCCAGAAGGGTTTGGAATATTCCCAAAGAGGGAGGCTCCACGCCCTCCCTGGGCAGCTGTTCCAGCACTCTGCCACCCTCAAGATAAAGAACTTCGTCCTCATGGTGAGGTGAAACTTCCTGGTCGTTGCTCCTCATCCTGTCCCTGGAACCACTGAATGGATTCTGGCACCATTTTGTTCAGCTGAAGATGTCCACTTTGGGCTGAACACAAGTGGTCAAAATTTAAAACACTGGTAGACATCAAAACACTGGGAGCAGTTAATCAGCTGCTTCATTTAGTAATTTTTTCCAGTAATTAATCATCTTCTCTGCTAAAAACTGTGCTGGATTTCTCATTTGAATGTATTTGGCTTCAGCTTTCTGCTATTCCTTCTTTTTATATCTTTCTTTAACCTGAGCCACTTAATTGTAGAGCAACAACTACTCTTTCCCTGTGGATTTCCAGTGTAATCAAGTTACCTCTCCATTTCCTTTCTGATAATTTAAAAAATTTGAACTCCTTAATGCTGCCTCTTTCAGATGGAGCTTAACCAACTCTGCAGACAGAAATTCTGTGTTCAGCTTTTTTTTTCTTTATCCCCAATAGTGTTCTTCAACATCCTTTTTAAAATATCAGTCTCATTAAAATCAGATTAAAATGCATTTTGCCCAAATAAACCCTGCCTCCCAAGTGATCTGCATGACTTTAATAAGATTTCCCCTTCCTCATGTTAGTTCTCACTTTGTACCAGCCCATGGGTTTACAATCCATGTTGCTGTATTTGCTTTGGTGGAGTGCAGCAGTGTCGGGGGGCTCCTCTCTGACCCCAGAGACACCTGGGGCAGGTGGCAGCTCCTGTGATGTTGCACTCTGATAAGATCTCAGCCTTTTCCCGGGCTGATTCGTCCAAGTGCAGACCTGTCCCTCCCGTGGCACTGAGCTGCCTTGTCCCTGACCCCGAGGGTGCAGCTGGCTGTGGCCCCTGTGCCCCTCTGGCGCAGCCCAGCCATCTCCCCTCTCTCACGAGAGCTGGGGGTGTGTAGTGCAATGCATTTACTCTCCTCTGCATTTGTTGAGGCATTTTCTATGCAGGTAGCATAATAAGCACAACAAGGAAGGCAGGCAACCCAGGGTTTCTGCTGATGTCTGATGCAGTCAGAGCTCCCATTGCTGTGTTCCAACACCCATTTGCCCATGGGGAGGTGTGAAATGAGCAATTGTAAAGCTGAGACAAACTTCAGCTGTTCAACATTTTAGAAATCTTTTTTGAACCACCATATGTGCCATATTTTTTCATCACAGAACTTCTATATGTGCCTTATTTTTTTTTTCCGGTAGTTGTTGGTATGACCAGCCTGTTCAAGACAAAAAGCTTGTAAAATATTTCTTTGATTAATTCTAGTAGTTTAAATAAAATTGTTATTTACAATCAGTTGCTCATTGCAGGAGAGATGGCAGCAAAAACACTGCCCTCTGCCACCTGTCCTTCACCTCCACCACCTCATGCAATCCCACCCACTGCACCAGAGCCATGGGCTTGGCACACCCAGTGATGGCCGTGGCCAAAAGCCCGACCTTCTGAACTTCAACTTTGGAAAAGTGATGTAGATTCCATGCCCTGATGTCTGTGGGTCTGCAGACACAATCCCACCATGGCTGGTATTTATAATTCAATGGAGTTTTGATTGTCTCTGGGGGAATTAAGCAAAATGGGGTTACAAAGATCTGTTTGTATTTTCAAAATGGCCTTGTGAAATCCCTCATAAGATTCACCTTCATGCATTCTTTGAGTCAGGAGTGAGTAATGTGATTTAGCTTCTACATTTTATGGGATCTGCAGCTGTAGAATTAGAAAATGGAGCCAAAATAAATAATAAAAATAAAACAAGTACCAGAGAGACACAAATGCCATTCTAAGCAAAGGCAGCTTCTGTAAATGGGAGTGTCAGGTAGAGCCTGCTGGGCTTCCTTAGGGAAATAACAGGACAGCATCTTCCCATCACTGAAGTCATCTGGGAGACAGCCTCTGTAGGAAGTTCTCTACAGCTCTTTGTTTCTCATGTTGTTTTATGTTAGGTCAGCAATTACTCAGGGACCTGTCACAGATTATAATTTGGCAAATAAAGGTTTGTATGTGCCCAGAGCCAGGAGCAGACAGGACAAGAGTGAAAATGGGCAGTGGTGGCTGGTCTCTGGTCGGGGTTTTTAGAGCAAGCCCTGTGAGATGCTGAGTCTGTCACTGCCCTGGGCTGCCCATTATGGTGGCTGTGGTTGCTGTGGTTGCTGTGATTGCTGTGGTGGCTGTGTTGCTGTGGTGCTGGGGTTGCTGTGGTTGCTGTGGTTCCTGTGGTTGCTGTGGTGGCTGTGGTGGCTGGGGTGGCTGTGGTTGCTGTGTGCTGTGTTGCTGTGGTGGCTGTGGTTGCTGGTGGCTGTGGTTGCTGTGGTTGCTGTGGTTCTGTGGTTGCTGTGGTTGCTGTGGTTGCTCTGGTGGCTGTGGTTGCTGTGGTTGCTGTGGTGGCTGTGGTTGCTGTGGTTGCTGTGGTGGCTGTGGTGCTGTGGTTGCTGTGGTTGCTGTGGTGGCTGTGGTGGCTGTGGTGCTGTGGTTGCTGTGGTTGCTGTGGTTGCTGTGGTTGCTGTGGTTGCTGTGGTTGCTCTGGTGGCTGTGGTTGCTGTGGTTGCTGTGGTTGCTGTGGTTGCTGTGGTGGCTGTGGTTCTGTGGTTGCTGTGGTTGCTGTGGTTGCTCTGTGGCTGTGGTTGCTGTGGTTGCTGTGGTGCTGTGGTTCTGTGGTTGCTGTGGTTGCGTGGTTGCTCTGTGGCTGTGGTTGCTGTGGTTGCTGTGGTTGCTGTGGTTGCTGTGGTTGCTGGTGGCTGTGGTTGCTGTGGTTGTTGTGTTGCTGTGATGGCTGTGGTTGCTCTGGTGGCTGTGGTTGCTGTGGTTGCTGTGGTTGCTGTGGTGGCTGTGGTTGCTGTGGTTGCTGTGGTGGCTGTGGTTGCTGTGGTGGCTGTGGTTGCTGTGGTTGCTGTGGTGGCTGTGGTTGCTGTGGTTGCTGTGGTGGCTGTGGTTGCTGTGGTGGCTGTGGGCTGTGGTGCTGGGTGGCTGTGGTTGCTGTGGTGGCTGTGGTTGCTGTGGTTGCTGTGGTTGCTGTGGTTTGCTGTGGTTGCTGTGGTTTGCTGTGGTGGCTGTGGTTGCTGTGGTTGCTGTGGTTGCTGTGGTTGCTGTGGTGGCTGTGGTGGCTGTGGTTGCTGTGGTTGTTGTGGTTGCTGTGGTTTGCTGTGGTTGCTGTGGTTTGCTGTGGTGGCTGTGGTTGCTGTGGTTGCTGTGGTTGCTCTGGTGGCTGTGGTGGCTGTGGTTGCTCTGGTGGCTGTGGTTGCTGTGGTTCCTCTGGTGGCTGTGGTGGCTGTGATTGCTGTGATGGCTGTGGTTGCTGTGATGGCTGTGGTTGCTGTGGTTGCTCTGGTGGCTGTGGTTTCTCTGAGGGTGGCTGTGGTTGCTCTGGTGGCTGTGGTTGCTGTGATGGCTGTGGTTGCTGTGGTTGCTCTGGTGGCTGTGGTTTCTCTGAGGGTGGCTGTGGTTGCTCTGGTGGCTGTACGGGGCAGCGCTCCGGGATCCATCGCTCCCCCGGCCGGAGCATTCACCAGGGCATGCACGAACAGCCAGCCCAGCCCAAGCACCAAGCAATGTTAAAGCAGATCTCCGTTGTACCCTGCAGCATTGGCACATGCTAACTCCCTTCCTTCCCTTCCCTCCCCCTCCAACCGCCCATCTGTAATGATTTTGCTTTCTATTTGCTAATGGAGTGGAAGAACCGGGAGCAGCAGCTTTAATGCCAGATGAAATGCCCCTCCCGGGAGTGCTGAGCGAGTGACACAGCGCTGGATGTCGGGCTGGTCTCCCTGCCAGGTGCCTGTGCAGCGAACTTGACATCCTTGTCTAGACAGATAATATGTTTCCTTTTCCCCATCACTTTGCAATGCAAGTCTGAACATTCTTAGTCTTTCAAATACGAATGAAACATATTTTTTTAAACAGTTTGCAAGCTTCTTTCTGATTTTATTCCTTTTCTCTTCTTTATGGTACTCACTGGAATCCATTTTTAATTGAAATCACTTCACCTCTAGGTCAGCCTGAAAGGTGCAACCATTACATTTCTGTCTTCCCAAGTTTGGAAGATATTTTTCATTTTGCAGCTATAGAAATTAGCTCTCTTAGCTTCCTAAAGAGCAGCAGTTGCAAGAAATGCGCAACTTGAGCAGCCAAAAACCAAAAATTTGCAACAAGCGAAGCCCTGGCAGAAAGTCTGGGGAGTGCACTGGCGCCCCACTGCTGTCTTTTGGGGCAGCTCATTTGTTCATAGCTAATTGGGCCGAAGCTCAGGAAGCTCCCTAGGATCGGGAAGGATATCTGAACTGAGGGTGCAGCCACATTGCAGAGATACCAATTTGCTGTGATATCCCTTTGGATGCAATGACCAGATCCATACTTCGATGTGTTTGGGCAGGTAATTCCACTTCAGAGTTTTTCTAGGTTTGTTTTGTTGTTTTGGGTTTTTTTATCCAGTTCAGTTCAATTTCCATGAAAATAGGATTTCCATTTGGGATGAAAATTTACATTTCCTATCAGTTCTACTCTAATGAACTTAGAGTTTCTTCTTTATTTTATTTTTCAATGTGGCCAGAGCATGCCTCTCCAAATACTGTGTGCTTTGTCCTGTCTAGCTTCCATTCATTTTTCTGCCTTTGTGCATGCTGTTCACCTTTCACATTTTGGAAATTGCTTTAGATGCAAATACATCCATTTGTAACTCCACACTCAAGATTTTAGAAGTTACTAGAAAATCCAAAGTAACATACGACAGATCTGAGCCTTTGCTGCTGATTCACATAATTGGTTTAGGGATTTTGGTTTTCTCATTTTCTTCTTTTATTAACAGATGTTCTCTTCCATTTTAAAGGGCTTGAAAATGTTAATTGTTTAAAGTACCAAGTCTGATCATTCTTTATCCTCTCTGTATTTTTCAGCTTTTTCTTTCTGCTACATCACCAAGCAGCACTCAGCACATTTAATTCACTCTGCAGACCTCAGTTACAGATTAGCAGACTCATTCCCTTCACACGGCATGCTGGGATTTAGAGAAATAGAAGTAAGCAGAAAACACTGGACTTTAAACAGGGGCTCAGACACAAAAACAAGTTACCTGACTTGGGAAGTTTGAAAGGAGCAGCTGGGCTGCAAGAACTGGCTATGTCCACACTTTTAGCATGACTCAAACAGAAGGATATTGATTTGGTTTAGTCTGGAACATGGAAGGATGAGCAAAGTCCACTTATCTGGTATTTCCAGTGGTTCAAACCATGCACACAAAGATGCACAGCTCAGCTTGGCCACAGCAACTTTCTTTGTTTGTGGTCCCGTTTTGCTGCCTTGAGCCCCCCCCCCCATTGTCAGAAATTTAGACAGAAAATTTTGGATGGGCTGTAGGGCACATTGTCTGAGTTGTGTTTCGTCATTAAATACACCTTTGTGCTTGAGCTTCCTGTAGGTTTCTAGACAGGTGGGCAGTTCCCAGATGAAACCAAATGAGGCACTCTGAGTGACCACCTGCAGGGTCCAGGCTCCAAAACCACAGCCACAAATGCCAATGCTCCAGAGCACTTTGCCTAGCTTAGAGTGACGGTACCCGCTTTTGAAAAGGAAAACATCTTCCCCTTCACTCCTCAATTACCCTTCCCAGACCCATTCACAAGGGCCAGAGCACAGCAAAGGAGAGTCCCCAGGATAGTGGCTACAAAGACATCAGCTTATTCTCGAAATATTCAGAAATCGTATGAAGAAGTGCTCTTGGCCAATGGAAACTGCTGAAGGTGGTCCAGTGATCAGTCAGCAGCAATGATGCTTTGCCTCTGTTTCTACCAACTGCCTTCCCTGCTCCTTGGACATGTCAGTCACTTGCTGTTGGAAATTGAAGGGGGTTTTCTTACTCCTGTGGGCCTGATTTTTAGTCTCAAATAAAGGTTTTGCAAGACTTTCATGGAAAACACTAGACAAATTCAGCATCGTGTCAGAGCTGGGGCACAGCTGACTGAGGAGATGATGCACAGCCCCGGGACTGCCTCAGGGAAGGGTTTCTTGTGCCCTCATTCACATTTCTATCCATCTTGCAGCTCCAGCAAAGAGCTCTGGATAAACACAACTTGGGCCTTTAATAAAGTACAGCTTGCTGTGAACAGGACAGCAACCTTGTGTGTCTTCTCCTTTTCAAAGTGTGCTTCTCCTCTGTTTCTTCCATCAAGGCAAGGGCCAGTGGCAGATTTAACACTTCCCTGGCTGCTAGCAGGAAGGCTTGGTGACAGAGAGGGGAGCACAGAGGTTCTGGGGACAGCCAGAGGAATGTCAGACAGGGACAGGAGATGGCACAGAGAGTGTTGAACCTGTCCCCCTCTGTCTGTCAGCAATTCACCACTCCTGCATCAGTGCAAACAGATTCACTGTGTGATGCACAGGCAAGTTGTCAGCCTGGGAGTCTGCTCCACCCAGCAAGGATGCCAAGGGCTCCCTCCAGCTGCCTGAAGTGCCACCTGAAGGATGACTCAAGGACATCTGAGACCTCCTTGAGGCAGATGTGAAGAGTAGCAAGGTGCCCCATGGGGATCTCAAATGGCACTAGATCCCTGTGTTTAAGCAGCTGCCTTGCAGGTCTCTGCCCCACTGGACTGCAACGTGGGAGCACAGCTGACAAAAATGCACATTTTGTACCTTAACATCATTCCAAAGTCATGTTGGGTTACAAATTACAGATCCAAGTGCTGACTTTGCCTGTCACAATTCCCAGCAAGGCGTTTCAGCTGGGCCAATTAAGACTCAGTCTGGAAACTTTCTGTAAGTTATTTCTTTTAGGATTTCAGCAATGGGCCTGGCTGCCAAGTGACATTTCTGAGCACTTTGTTCTAAGCTGAGGCAGTCTCTGATGATCCAAGCCACCCTGTGAAGACATGAGCAGTAATCCCTTCAAAGATACAACCCTCCTTTTCCTCTGAAGTGCCGTCAACAGCTTTTTCCTTTCTGAAGGAAAACAGCAAGTGCTGCAACATGATATATAGTTTATTGCTATTAATTTTTGGGTATGATATTTCTGAGGATATCCTATCTCTTTAAGTTTTTTATTGGCTGGAATAATTTTCTTATTTAAGGGAATCTGTTGAATTGTGGGGTTTTCCTACTTAATTAAACCCCAAATGAATTTCACTGTTAATTTTCTCAATAGCCATTTGCTCAGTACAAGTAAGTGGAAAGTATGACCTGTCAGCATATTCCTCTGCAATAGTATACATGCAGCTTCCTCTCCAGCTTGCTCCTGTGAGGGTGGGAGATATCCACAAGAGGATATGTCTGAATGCCTGGAAGCCAGAAGCCTCCACAAGCTGTCCCAAATCACCAGAACTGTGCTCAGTCAGTGCAGAGCTGGGAAGGAGAGAGATAAATAGAAGGGGAATTCAGCAGGACATGTGGTCACAGTTCAGGTCTTCCTTGAGCAAAGGGTTTTTTTCATGCATAGTTTTCCATATCACCTTCTCAAATGATTGGGAAATACCAATGAAACTGCTTAGAGGAAAGCCCTGGAGGCAGAGCAGGAATTGTTAAAATGCCATACCCTGCCCACAGCTTGTACCTGCACCTGGATCAGGCCACACCACAGGCACTGGAGTCAAATGAAAATGTACAGTCACTACTTGGGATTTTCTGGATGGTATTTTGTGTCTGTAGAAAAAGGAGTTCAAAGACATTTCCAAATTCTGGAGGTGATCAGCTGTGAAGTTTAAATCTGTTTCATAGTTGGGATAGGCCTTAACAATGTACTGCTTTAAAGATAATTCTGCATAACATAGTTTTTCTATCTCATTCTGCCTGCTGCAGCATCTCTCTCCATTCTTGCTGCAGCCCAAGAAATCCTCACATTAAATCTTCCCCCACCAGTCTTGTCTGTCACTGCACCAGCCTACGTGTTATTGTCTCTTTAATTTTGCTAGGCAGGACTTCAATGTGCCTTACACCATCCTACACTTGGTTCTCATACTACCCTCTAACTTTATTTCACATCCTTTATTTTGTATTTCCAGGCAGTTGCCATTTCTCTTAGTCTTCTTGTTTTACATTACTCTCCTGACCCGACTATATGATCATCCTATTTTTCATATGATCATGTTTCACCTTCTGCTTTCCCCAGTTCTGATGGGTTTTCATTTATTTTTCTGGCAAGGTTTTGATGTCAGTTCACCAATTAATTCTTACTGTCACCACCTGCAATTAATATTGACTAGGTGACTATGGACTTTTGAGAATTGAGCCCTAATTTCCAGAAGTTTTAAGGGGAGACAAATAGCTCAGGGCTGGCCTGCCAGTTTGGGATCCCAGATGTCTTTGAAGGATGGCTGTACTGGACCAGACAGTAGAAATCTGCAGCATCTCACATGAGGAAAAGAATGAAAAGATGAAAATTCCCATGTATATTACAGTAGTAATGATATCACAGTGGGAGTATGTTGCCTTATTCCAGATTTATAGCTGGGATTTGTGAATGTCCCAGGGTTCAGCATGCAATCCCAAAGACACTCTATTTGCGTGTACTCCACATTCAATAAATAAAAAATGGAAGTGTCAGAGACACATTCTAAAACACTCTGTCATTAAGCAGTTGCTAGCAAATCTTATGCCTTTTGGTCATTATTCTCCCAAAAGCTCTCCCTGTATGTTGTGATGAGCTGGAGATGTTCAAACTTTACTTCCAGGCTGAGAACCAGAGCAAAGGGAAAAGAAAAAGGAGTGGGGGAAAGTTATCTTTAAATCTGTGTGTCTTAAGATAAAATCCTGCCTGCAACCAGCCTCAGCCTGGCAGAAGGAGTGATGACTAAGCCCCATTTCCTTCTGTGAGCAACCACATCACTGACAACATCAGCCATGCAGCCTCACCCACCGAGGGACACTGATGGGCCATGAAATTTGAACCCGTGTCAATGATACATTTAACTTCCCATCCTTCACTCCAGTTCCAGATAGACATAATTCATAAAGGACAGGTTTTGCAGTTTGCAGACAGAAACAAAGCCAGTATTAATACAAAGGTCAATTTTTTACCCATCCACTCTTTTTCTGAAGACTCAGGGTCTGAGAGGTGATGAAAGCAACACAAGATTATTACTTGGAATGAAAGCATGAGGATATTTCTTTCCTCTGAGGTGCAAAGCATGCAGAGGGAAGAGTGAGACCTGCAAGATCTCTGAGCAGAGCCCTCTTTCCCACCTCCACCCCCCTTGCAAGCTGTCTGTTCCCTCCCCAGCCCACTGAATTCACACCTCTAGTAAGGAAGACACAGGACTGCCATTCCTGCAGTGCATCTCTTCTTCCCCAAAACCCTCTGTGGATGGGCAAACCACCAGATCTCACTCCTGCATGACCCCAGCAAAGCTGAAGCTTAACTTTCATCTGGGCTGCCATCCTTGGAAGAAAAAAACGGTGGTCCTGGGACAGGTGCCTGAATCCTCACCAATGTCCTCCCCATGGTTACCTGTCCCCTGAAGCTGTCTGCTCCCAGGACCTGTCCTCTAAATTGCTGTCCCTTTTTCTGCTCATTTCTCCCTTGCCAGAACCTTCTGAGTACGCTTCTGGGCATCACACAGGCTCATGTCACCTACAAAACCCCAGGATATATGGTGTATTTAACCACTGCAGCCAGCTCCTTTATTTTCACCCTCTAGAACATAACATTTTCTTTTTCTTTTCAGTAGAAGGCAAGGCATTGCACACAATGACCTCTTAAAGATGTTTATAGTTCTCTTTATAGTTCTTCCACCCTTGCAAAGATAAAATTTTAATTTGCTTTCCCCAAGCAGGACTATTCCTACTCCATTATATTGGCACTTACCCACTGCCAAAGCCTTACACACTGCACGATGTGAAAGAAAGACAGTCACAGGGAATAAAATAATTTGTGCTGAAATGTACCCCAACCATTTGAACCCAACCAAATCTGAATTATTTTTGTGTTTGGGCTGGAATGGAAGAATGAGTTCCACCTCAGTGAGAGCTAAATGTTTCTGTGCCCCAGATGTTTTGTCCATGCCTGCAGATATTTCTTCACTTAGTGCCACCCTGGCACCTACTCAGGTGACAACAAACACAAGCTGATGTCTCTCGCTTCACCCACCAGCTCTGCCAGGTTTGGTGACTTGGTTGAGATCTTGCTCTTTACCCAGAGCCTTAAAGCCATGCCCCAAAGTGAAGGTGCCTGATGGATCCTACCTGTTCCCCCCTGGCCATTGTCCTGAATTACTGTTGGGTCATCCCAGAAAAAGCAGAATCACGGATGACTCTGAAAGTTTGAAAGTCGCTGGCTTGGACTTTTTGATTATTATTCTGCTTCCTCTGTGAGAGATGAGCTGCACTCCCAACCTCGTGTTCTTTATTTGCAGGTGATTTTGACTTAACTGCACTATTGATCCCAAGATGGATAGGAAGCCCAACAGCTTAAGCCCTGTCCCCGAAGGTGCGAAAACTTCATTAGATTTATGAAATTCTCCAGGATATACTGGGACTCTGCAGTCTATCTAGCAGAAAAGCTTTGCATTTTACTCCCATTCACAAGATTTGTATTCCTTGTTGAATTATTATTTTTTATTATTATTATTTAGACTCAAGATTTTTCCTCTAGCTCAACTGCACAAGAAATGCAGTCAGTTTGTAGGCAGGGAGATGAGCAGTCCATCTCCCATGATATCCCATCTCTCAGACTCATCCTAACACTGTCATCTCTGCATCCTTTCTCTCAGGCAGGACAGATTTGGCATTTTCCTCTGAGGGAATTAATGAGGCTTCATGATTTCCTCTTGTTTTCACCTGGGATAAACAAAAGTGTCTTTAGAAGGGGTCAGATAAAAGCAAGAAGCAATGGCCTTATAGGTGTGTCCCAGTTTTGGCTATATTTTTTTCACAGTAAGGGCTGTGTTTTGTACTGTTTATGGAACCAGTGCTGATAACTCAGGGATGCTTTCCTTCCCCCTGGGCAGTGCATACACAGGGCCAAGGCCTTTTCTGCTCCTCATCCTGCCCCACCAGTGAGGAGGCTGGGGATACACAGGGAGTTGGGAGGGACTGGACAGCTGAGCCGGGGGATTTCCAGACCACGGGGCATCATGCTCAGCACACTGAGCTGGGGAAGGAAGGGGAGGGTATTTGAAGCAGTGGTGTTCGCCTTCCCCAGTCACCTCTGTGTGTGAGAGAACCTGGCTTTCCTGGAGATGGCTGAACACCCTCCTGCCCATGGGAAGTGGGGAATGAATTCCCTGGTTTGGTTCTCTTCAGAGAACAGCTTTTGTTTCACCTATTGAGCTGTCTTTATCCCCATCGTGTGGGAGCGAGTGAGTGGCTGAGTGGGGCTGAGTTGTCACCTGGGGTTAGACCACAACAAGATGCAAATAAAACCTGGCACCACCTTCTGACTCAGAGCAGGAACATCACCCAGCCGTGGGGACAGAACCCCAGGCAGCACACTGCACTCCGTGGCTAAAGTGGCACTGGGGCACCAAGGGGATCACTTAGGACCAGCATTTTTTAATAACTTCCCTCACCGTGTGTCATGGGGAGTTAGTGGCAGATCCCTGACATTTGTAGAACAGATTGATTCAGAGGCTGAGAAGTCCAGAGAGGATAATGAAGTTAGACAGGTATTGTCTAAATGAGAGAAGAAAAAGGCCACCTTGTATATATAGGAAATAACAATCCAAAATGTGGAATTTTTATTTAGAAAGTGAATGAAGCCTTGATAGCAACAAAACAGAAGTAGCCCGAGAACAGACAATAAATAAGATGAGCGTAACGTGAGGAGAAACTGGTAAATATCATCAAAATGTGATGGCTCAGGGCTGTTCCCTGGAATAGCCACAGCTTCTGCTGTTCTACAGGGAATAGAGGCAGGCAGTGCACTGCATACACTGGCAGGATTGGTGAGGAGGACAGCAAGGACTGCTTAGGATCAGGAAAAAGGAGACATGACAGCTATACACTTGAGGATTTTGTAAAATGGCAACATCCAAAGCAGTGCAAGCAGGTTTCAACATAGCTGTGTGAGGAGGGAATGTAAACCAGCCTGCTGGAAGAGCAGGAAACCCTCCCTGGCAGCAGAGCAGGTCGCCTGTGAAGTCACACAGCTTGAGAGGCAGGAAGGGAGCATCCTGCACCCAGCCTGGACCAGCATGAGACAACTTCCCCAGACACCAGTAGCCGGCCACAGCCACGGTCCTGGCCCAGCCCCACTCTGGCTGCCCCAGAGAAACCTCCTACCCCACCAAGGCAATGCTGCTACAGCAGTTTCCCTCTTATCCAAACGTAAAATAGAAACACTCCTTATTGCCCTTTTCTGCAGTTCTGGTGAAGCTTCAGCACGATAAACCATTACAGGAATGACATCTTTTTAGGCATTTCTAGATTATGTGCATAGCACAAAGGAAACCACACTTTTCTTCCCATGAAATAGTGACTGTTCTCACCATTAAATGGTTGTTTGGACTTTCATTACATTTTCTATTTGCAAAAATCCTTGGACATGGGCATTACTTTGAGCTAGCTCCAGCAATGATACTTGCAGTCATACCAAAAGTGGAGCTTTAAAAGACCCTTTACATCTCTGATTTTCCTCACTTCTGTCTGGAGAGCATCAAAATTTTTGCTTGCTTATTCAAGGCAGTAATACAGAGGATATGATATACTTATGGTATATTTTTAAGAAGACATTTCACAAGCAACTTCTCCAGACTACAAGCAGTACCCCTTCTTTAAGGGTGTATTTTTGGCTGTACCTGGGGATACCCTGTAGCAGCCTGGGGTGACAGGAATTGCCACCTGGCCAGAGCATTTGAATGTGACTGCAAAACTTGTGCCATCATCAGCCCTCGATGGGCTGGACTCTCATGAACCAAATCCTCTGTCCTCCCTTAAAGTCTCTTTGCTAAATGGTGGCAATGCTCCAGTCTGGAGCAGGCAGCAGGTTGGGTTTGTTTGGTTGGGTGAGGAGTTCCCCCATTTCCTCTGACAGAAGACCCATGGGATGCAAATTGTTACTGTGATAAAAACCCCTCTGCTGAAAAACAATTGCACCAGGCAGCCCTGTGCTAAACAAGTGCTTTGAGCTCCCAGGCTCCACATGCAGTCCTGGCTGACCTTTACAGAGAGTTTCTGCTGTGCCATTAATTTTCACAGGTCCCTTAGGTGGGCACTTCAGAGAGCCTTCCCTCACCTAGCACACTGCAGATCCAGGGTTATGGCATTTTCAGACACACCAGCCAAAGACCCATGCAGGCTTATTTTATTTAATGGGTGTTTTTATATATCCTTTAATCAAATGTTTGGCTGCAGCAATCATCTTGGCTAATGAATGTGAGCAGGACTCCTCTGTGTTCAATGACTGGGTCCTTCTTTTCACATCACACCACTCCTCCCCTAACATAGGGACATAGGTATAGGGCACCTTGTCAGAATACATTTTATTATTTCTAAGCATTACTGGAATCTATTTCTTCCTCTTGAACTAGAATCTGAAATAATGAATTAGTTTCCTATAAGGTAGGCCACCTAAATGATTAAACCTGTGACCATGTTGCTAATTTAAGTACACTATTTTTAAAAGCTATTGAAAAAGGTCCACTACTCAAAATCGTTTTTCAAGATCTTGCTTTGTTTAAAAGCACAGCCCTCATTAAAAAAACATCTCTGAATGCAACCACTTAAACATATTTTAAACTGTCCAAGAGTTACTTGGGCAGATTTACCAATGTCTGTGCATTACAGATAATGAAGGCAAACACTGCAGTGACAAAGAGAGGCCAGAGAGTGTAAGGTCCAGCTCTGGAAGATCACATCCCAAGCAGCAGTTGCTGCCCCAGAAGAGCTCCCAGTAATTACAGCCCCACAAGAAGCATAATGGGATGTATTACAGAGCAGTTTATGAAGTTCAGAATACACCTGTGGTGCATCCCAATTCTACAAACAACTATGGCAAACATTATATAGCTTTCCTTTGGGGACGAGTGAAAATTACACACAGAGGGACTGGAAATCTATTAAGCCATTCAGCAGGTAATAATTCCTGCCAAATCAGGCAGTAATGTTAGCTGCTTATTAGCTGTGTTAGTACCCGCAGACAGAAGGCATCCGGCGCGTTCTGTGGCACAGCATTATCCCTTGATTTGTTTCAGGCCACTTGTATTTGTCACCCACCCCCTCAGGAAGCCAAAGCCACCACCTGGCATCAGTTAGCTGGAGGCTTCCCTCTGTAAATTGATCTTTGTGAATTAAGGCAGCAGAAGCTGTGGGCTGAATTACACCCAGCTGTGTGCAGGGCTGTTTTCAGAGGAGATTGTATTTTCAACTCAGGTGAGCCAAGGAAGGGATGAGCAAGTTTTGCTGCTCCAGTAAATCATACACTGAAGGCTTTGTGGTCTTCCCCAAAACACAGCTGCACACAGAACAAGGGCTCTAGCAGCAGTTTCAGCACTTGTATCCAGCATCAGCCTTAACAATAAAATGATCAATGCTCCAGCAAGAAAAGAGGAGAGAGAAAAAGCATCAACAGATATTTTATAGGCATAAACTGTAAAAATTAGATTAGTTATGTGACTCCTTGACCAATTGTAGGGTAATAATCTTGGAGAGCAATCTAATTTAAATTTCTATTTACTGTTATTACATTGCAGCCACTAAGAACAAGAGCCTGTCAGTCTTTCCCCTCTTTTTTCCTGATTGCCTTCACTCTTTTACTGTGGAGCTGCTTATCCAAAACTGCATGTGGAGCATGCAGGCAGTAACCCCTGTGGCAAAGGGCCCCACACTGCAGGGGTACCATCCCCACTCATGTAAAGAGGGCTCAGGTACCTCAGTGCCATAACTGACCCATCCCTCTGTCGTGTATCTTACTCAAAAAGCACACCAGATTTTAATTATCACATTGTTCCTATGTAATACCTAAAAGTCATGGCAGAGGACACCATATAAAAAATTTTATCCAGCAAGTCACTCAAGATTTGTACTCATCATGTAAAGACCTGGCTGTTAAATGGTTTTCCATAAAGTCTTAATTTTTTTTTAATTTAAAGGGCAGATTTGGAGTTTTCTGAGCCACTTCTGTCTAAAGTCTAGTATGCATGATAGCTTCACAGAGTGTGATCCAGCTGTGAATGAGTAAAATGCCTTTTCAATATTGCAGGTGCACATCAATATAAAGACAATATTGAAAAGTCAGTTGTGTTTACCAAGTTAACGTGCACATTTTATGTGCTCACTTAGGCCAGTGCACTGCGCCAGTGGCAAGGCAAGGCTGTTAGGGCAAATACAAATACTATAAAAACTGAATTAAGTTTCTCTATGTCTTTGCAGATGCCTCTTATTTGATATTCTCCTGCTCCTTTTTTATTCCCCATGTGAAGCTGAGCACTGTGCCCCTGCTGAAATGCTGACACTTCCAGTTATAACCTCATTGCAGCAGAAAAGCCCCAGGAAGATGAGTCTGGATCCTGCTGCCAGAGCCTGGGGAGGGCTGGAAGGTGATGGAGGTCACCAGGCTGGGCCACGGTGCTGTCCAAAAGCTCCAGGCATGTGGTTTGGAGCAAGGAGACTCCCAGCTCCTTCCTTCTGCTTCTTCACCAGGTATTTATGGGCTGTTTATCATATATTGCAGAAGTGCCTTTCCTGCTCTACCACCCCGGCAGTGAGAGGAGCCCCTGTGCCATCGTTGCCTTCCTCCTTATGTCCAGACAGTTGTCCTGCCTTAGGAATTTCCAGTCCCACTCTCAGAGGAGACTCTGCTGCTCAAACACATCTGAAACAAAGTATGTGAAGTTATCCCTATGCTGAACAAAGGAAAAAAAACCCAAATAGCATTTGATGTGAATCAGGGCTTAAAAGCACAGAGACAATATAAATCCTGCATTGTCGTTAACACTCATGAAGAGGAAAATATTTTTTCCTTTGGGAAAGGTAGCAAACAAAGGAGTAAAGGGACTTTCATCACTTTCTGGCTTTGGCTGCAGCAGCAGGTGGCAGCGGTCACACATCTGAGGAGACTCAGGGAATTGACTCAGCAGCCCTACATCCCACGGTCCTGCAGCAGCAGCAGCTCCTCCTCCGCCAGGATCAGGGCTGAGGCAGCTGCCAGCACTGCCCACCAGGGAGAGGAAAACCCTGCAGATAGGATCAGACAGGCGCAAATGTTTTCTGCCAAAAAAATTTCACATTTCCAGTGTGCTTTGAAGGAAACTTTTAAAAGCAAATTTTTTTTATGCCAGTGAATTTCCCCTCAGATTTTTTACTTAAGCTACTCTGACCTGCTTGAGTTACTGAAGAGCAAGAACTCTGTGTAAATTAGTAAATTGCTACACAGCTATGTATTTAACAAAAATTAAAAGTTTCTAAGAACTTACAGCCTGTGTGATAGTGTTCAAAAATACATAATCACAGAATGATTATATGCAGGTGCTTTTTATTGTAGTGAGTGAGAACCGGGGGTGCCTTTACCCGAATCTCGGTTCTGTCCAGTCGTTCACAGTGCACAGATTTATTATATTTCAGCCATTACTAAAAATAGATTTTTGCTTAAGCAATAATTTCTATAACAACCTTGTCAATAACAAACTAAAACACATGTACACATCTTATCTAAAAAGACCATGGAAAGCTCCTCCCTAATACCAATTCCCGTTACTACTAATCTTCTTGTCACACCACCCTAAATACCAACCAAGCATTCTCTGAGCCTGGTCATGCCTGGCTTTTTAGAAACTCTTTAGCTCTAATTTAGAAAATCTTTAGCTCTAACTCCATGCTAAAATGGATAATAGTAACATTTTAACCCTTACACTATCACGTGTACCCAGCAGAAGGCATGTGTGTGGTCACTGAAGCTGGCAAGGAAGATGTTTGGGTGGGCTAAGGAGCGGGGAAAGAAAGCTGCCCCTTCTTCCCAGTCCAGTTCTGGATGTCCACCTGCAATGATCTGCAGGATTCAGCCCTGTGCAACCCCTCTGTCCAGGTTCTTAACCTTGCTCAGACTGCTGGAACCAAACATGTTTCTTATTTGAAGGATAATTAACCTTCCAAGTGAAAGTCAGGGTTCCAGGCTGCACGGAGGTGCTGCATAAAGGAAAACCCAAAATCACCTGGGAAAACCCACAGGCTGTGCCCTGGGATGCACCTCCCACGCCCCTGCTCCATAACCTGAGCTCGGCCCCTCGGCTCGGGTCCTGATGCATCAGGCACTGTCTCCCTTTACCTTGCAGCCAGGTCCGTGTTTGTCTGACTTGGACAGGTTTCAGCAGCTGCCAGGGTGCTGCAGGGCATGCAGGGGTAAGAGAGTGACAGGACCATGAGCCAGAGGTGGCTGCTGAACAGAACAAAATCATCCCCCCCTCAGGGTGTTTCACAGCTGAGGAAAGGTGTGTCTGTCCTTTTCGAGTTCGCTGTCAGCTTGCACATTTGGCAAATAAACCACATTAGACATTTTGTAGTTCAGATGAGTTAATGGAGGTGAGAGAGGAGCAGAAGGTTGCCAGGTCATGACTTCATGAAATCAAAGTGCGTTAGCAATAATTAGAGGAGTTCTTCCATAAATACTCATAGCTCTGTGAAATACAAGAGGCACACACAGCTGCTCCCCAGCTCCAGCCCAGGACCACTCCCAGAGTGTCTGCTCAGGCTGAACACTGTGACTACACCACAGCAGCCTGGTTAGGGCACAGCTCCCCAGTACAATACAAAGACTTTCCTCTTCCCCAAATCAACCCCCAGAAAACAGCACGATTCGCTCAGAAATGCCTGGTGAGCCATACTGAGGACAGTGCTGAGACATCCGTGCAGTATCACCACAGCAGGGTAAGATTATCATTACCTGCCCTTTGTGGGGGACAAGCACAGCACACTAAAGGCACCTCACTACAACCAATCTCTCAGGACCGCGATAAGCAGAGCTCTCCCTGGCTTTATCCCTGCCTATGCGGTGGGTGCATGCCCGTGCCATCTCCTGTGCACTCCCTACAACCAGGTGCAAGGAAAGGTTGAGGTAATTCGGGACTGAATTGCAATGACTGCAAAACCCTGCTCGCAGTTGTCTCCTGAAGCGCTGTCACATCCCGCATGTGCCAGCGATTCCCTTCAGAGCACCGCCGGTACTCCCTGCGCCGAGGGGCTCGGTCCTGTCAGCACCCACAGGGGAGCTCACACGCTCCTGCCCGGAGCATCTGCAGGCACACGCGGACTCACTCCGGGTGACAGACACGGCTCTAATCCTGCTCCCCTCGGCGTGCCTACAAGGCACAGCCTGCCCAGGAAGCTGTGCCATCGGATGCTTCCAGTTAGCTGCTTTTCGGCAGGCAGGCTGTGCTGAGGGGTTTTCCAGGCTGTTGCCAAGCAGGATTTCTTGTCGGAACGTGCCATCCTGTGGCGATGAGTAAAACCGTGCCTGCGGGCAAAGCCTCCCACACCGAAACACGAAACGTGCTGCAACAAGGCCAATTCCCCCTCCCCTCCCCACGGGACCGCCGCTGCAACTCTGCAATAAAACACATCCGTGCATGTTGCTGAGTTTCTGGGTTCCTTGGGAGATTTACCAGTTGCTCTATATTTGTTATTTATTATTGTTCGAGGCACAACTTTTGGTCATTTTCACCACTAACACGGTCTGGCTGAATCAGCGTTTGGAAATTGCAGAGAGCAGTGAAAGCTAACCCACAGCTGAGCCCCGAGCGGGAGGCAGGGGGGTTCACTCAGAACAGGCACTGCGGCCAGACCCCTTGCCATGCTGGGGGCAGCAGCCCCAGCCCTGGGCTCTGCAACAGTCAGGGCTGGGGGACCCAAACCAGACCAGGGGGAAATTTTCCATACAGCTGAGTAGTCAGGGCATTTAGCTGGGAAGAAGAGATGTATTTAAACCCCTGCTGCAGTTAACGTTCATTTATTAAAAAGTATTGGAACAACTCCAAGATGCTAAAAGAGATTTGTCCTGAGTGCCTATGTAGGTCAGCTTCTGCGCTTTCATGAAGTGGAAATGGCTTCTTCTGTGCCGGTCTGTCTTTCAAACCAAACATCTTTCTTGACCTTTTAATTCATGAAAAGAAAAAAAGAACCAAGCTCTTTTCTCGCCGAATCAGTGTTGCATGCTCCATATCAAGCACTACATCTTCAGCTCCTACAAATTGCTGCTGCGCTTTCTGGGCCTCCCCCCAGCAGTAAATGCATTTATATAAAAAATACGTATTTATATTTATATTGCAACATTGGGGGAAAAACCCTACAGCCACTGTGCATGCTACTGCCCAAACACACGGGAGGCATTGCTTCTCATGGGGGTGAGGGACACCTGCAGCCAACACAGCCAGGCTCTGCCTGCCCTTTGGCAACCCAGTTTCTGATAAAAACAGTGAGAGGAAAGAGATATCTGCAGCATCCACGTGGAAGCTGGGATTTCTGTCCTGTTTAATACAGGAAAGTCACAGGCTTGTACTGGAACAGAGGACTGGCACTTGGAGCTGAAAATTCCAGCACTTTGCTTCTGTGGGGGAAACAAACAAACAAACAAAAATACAGAAACAAAACACAAAACCTAAGTGATGCTAACAATGTAATCCTCTTAATTTTACTGCCACAGGAGTTTTGGTCTACCCAGAGAACACCAGTTGTCAGGCAGGGAGGCTGCACAGCACTAGCCCACAGCTGGCAGCAGGAGCTCAGCCAGCCCAGCAGTCACCTCCAGACAGCTTTTCAAGTAGTAACTCATCCATCCCAACAATACCTAACACTTGGTACAAACATTTGCACAAAATGAAGAGATGAGCCTAAACCAACTTGGCGGGGACCTTTGGTTTATTCAAAGTTCAGCTGCATGAAACTACCAGCTTTTAAGCCAATTAAACTGGAATAAAATCAAATACCTGGAGAAGGGTAAGTGAGCCAAGTTTGGGCAGGCCAGACTCCTACAGCTGTCTAGTGCTCTTTTCTGTACACAGCCAGCACTGCTCCAGATCATCCTGCAGGCAGCAGGACACGAGAAGTGTTTATCTCCTTTAAAGACTAATAAAATCAGTAAGCTGGAAATAACAACCTCAGCTTTCAGCAGATGGGAAGACCCCACTCCTGTGTCTTTGAGATTTCCTTCCTGAAGGAAGGAAATTCCTTCCAGCCTTCCTGGACTCCTCTGCCCTTCAGGATAGTCTCCTAAGGGATTCATACATAGGACATGAAGCTATGCCATGACATCAATCCTATTAAATCCTCCTACATGGGTTTAAAATTGCCTTCTTCATGGAACCACCCCAGTAACAAGCCTTGGGAGAAAAAAAATATAATTTGATTCTGTGTGAGTTTTTTTTTAAATGCTTGCCTTTGCAATGAACCTTTTGGATGCTTTAAGCCCAACCCCACCCAGAACAATGTGAGATGCACGTTTGGGGATTGCAGAGGGCTTTCCTGGAAGTGCCTGTGCTTCACCTTGCAGTGTGTGCTGTACACAATCCCTGGGATGGCCTGCCCCGAGGCTGCTCAGCCCTCCACCCCTCACCAGCAGCAGACCTGATTTGGATCTAGTGTTACAGGTGCAGAACACTGACATGAGCCATTTCCATGAGTTACTCCCGTTGTACAAGGCTGAATTTACTATTATGTCTGCTGTGTTTAAGTACTGATGATTCTCCATGCAGCCCAAGTCATTAAGAGGAGGTGCCTGTACATGTTTTACTTCTTTACACACCCAAAATCAGCTGTGTAACTTCTCCAAAAGTACATCTGCAGTATTAAAAAAAATAGAAAACATGCTGCCAAAAACTGCCACTTACTTCATTCTATAAGAAAATTAACTATTTTAGTATTTTAGATCACAACTACAAAAAAAAAAAAAAAAAAAAAAAAAAAAAAAAAAAAAAAAAAAAAAGAAATCAACGGCTGTGTAAGGGTAGGGTTGCTTTCCATTTGCTTCCACACAAATGACAAAGAGAAGCTTAGAGCAGCTTCCCTGGGGCCTCAGGAAGATGGACACAGGATTTGTCTAACACTCAAGATCTCCCTCCAGCTGTGTGTGACTGGAATTCACTCCTCTTCACATTTGCTCAGTTATGTATGTGTGTCAGGAATTTGTTTTTCAAGTGAATTTTTTAGACCTTTTTTCTAGAGAGGAAAAAGATCCTTGCCTTATCTTCACACTACTGCAGTATATCAAAATATCCTGTCGGTGGAATACGATACAGGTGGCAGAACCAGGATTGCTGGAAAAGAACTCAAATTAACTTTATTTTATATGTATTTGCCTATTGGTCTTCTTTACCACGTGAATCAGTCTACAACTGTGACTCAAACTGAATTAAAAAGTGAGTTATAAAAATATAATACACTGTATCACTGTTAGGGAGATGTTATGAATATAGTTTTATAATCGAATTGTTCAAAACTTTGTTGTTTGCATCACGTTCTGTTTGATTCCAGCATGTAAATTTTTTACAGTGATTATTGTAAAAACACTTTCCCACATTTATCCTTGTTTTGGAGTCACATTTGCCAAGCTTTGAAGCTCTGGCAATCGATAAGCTTCTCTGATAAAAATGTGCGACATGTTTTCAACTCGGAATAAACCAGGCTATCTCCCTCTTGTGGTCTCTGATGCAAACAGCCTCAACTCCATCTGCGGGCTCAGCAGTGCCTAAAGAATTCTATCATCAAATACCACCAGAAACTGTAAACAATTCCAGTCACTACACAAAGGGTTCTTCCTAGAAAGAAGGAGAAAGAGATTGTTTTCACTTTATTTTTATCTACATGGTATTTTCTTGCAGAAAAACCACAGAGATTGAAAACGCAGTGCTGACTCCTGAATAGCACCACCTGCAAGAAAGTGGGGGGAAAATGTTACAGAACAAAGTAGATGAACAAACCCAACAGTGGAGGAGCTGTCAGGCTTCTCTAGGTAAGTGCTAGCTAGCTGAACACACAAACTGAACTTCTAAAATGCTCACACTTGAGTTACACAAAGCACATCACATCTCTACCTCACAGACCAACCTCACTCCTCAAAAGCCACAGCGGATGTGTAGGGACCCATGCTCAGAACTTCCCATGTCATGAGATTAACAAGTCTGACACCAACATAAAAAGAAATTTTGTGCCTTTATTGGAATGGTGTTAGGCTTTAAATACACCAATTTTTGATAACCTGATTATTTGGTTTAATTAGAAATGACACTACAGAACTGCAATACTGGTCCAACAGTCTTGTCTTTACTTTTTTTTTTTTTTTTTTAAAGCAAGAGATAGTATGAAAATGCACCAAGTAATCAGAAAGCACTAGCAGGCATTGGTTAATCCAAGATAGTAGCTTCTTAGTTCCAAAAGCACTCGCATTGTATGGAACCCGGGATTTAGACTGGTCATGATTTGCAAGAGCTAGTTGCATGACTCATGACTTCTTTTTTCTTTTTAAAATTTACTTTCAAGTTGGTCAATGGTAAATTTTTTTCCTCAAATATTACAGTTTCTTTTATTCATATTTTTCCTCAAAGTATAAAAAAGTATGAAATATAAACAAGCTCCTGTATTGCACCCATGAAGGGGTACAATGGAAGCATTAGAGAGCTGACTATCTACACACCATCAAATCCCACCAAATCTTGAATAATTCATTAATGTACAAAATATCTGGGCACAGAAAGAACTAAAATCCACTTTTTTTTTTCTGTTTTGTTACGCACAGGTTCAAATGATCAATCTAAAGAAAAAACGTGATCATTTTGGCTTTCCACTACATCCGCATGTTGAGACACTTATTAAAATGATCCTGCTTAATTGTGTTTGGTCTTTTTCTTATTGTCAAGTCATGTTTGTTATCTTAATACCAGCCATCAGACAAACAAGTAATCAGAAAGACTCTTCCTCCTCCCCACTTCCCCCTCCCTGACCCTGCAGGGTCAGCTTTAAGACATGACTCCAAACACGGGGTTGTGACGACAGATGCTAGGGCCAATCTCTTCATAATCTTTTTTGGTATGGCATACTTGGTAGAATTCAGGCTGTAAAGGAAAGGAAAAGAACATTAGTGTATGGTATATACACCTAATTTTAACAATATTAACCTTTATGAAGCCAGGAGAAAAAAACAAAGCACAGAAATCCTAAAATTAACTTACATCACACGTGGCTAAGCATCAATGCAAAGATATATTCTGCCACAAAACCAAAATGCACAATTTAACAACTCACACAAAGCTTTAATTCAGCTTTCATTTGCTCTTCCAAGTCTTTCTAGTCTAATGCAAAAACAGGGAAGGTGTATTTACCACCTGAGGTCTACCAGAAATTCCCCTACCACATTTAATATGCAATGAAGGTGAGATGAGAGCTCCAAAAGCACAGTCAGAATGGCTCAAACATGCTCAGCTCTACAGCTAAACTCACTGTGGAAGCCAGCATTGATCCTCCAAACCAGACTGCATATCTCTGCATATGGTGTGTAATGACTTGGACATCGATGGGCTTCGGCTGCACAAGAGGAGAGAAAAGGAACACATTAAAACTTCTGCAGGAAGAAATCAGATCTAGTGCTAAAGGAGTGTTTTTCACAAATTAGTATTTTCATAAATTCTGTGCGTGTAAATTTACATTTATGGCATTAGACTTTCCCTTGTACAATGAGGAGTAAGAAACAGCTCCTGCTGATAAATCGATACCTGCTTTATCATACAGAGATACTTCCATGCAAAACACATTTTTTTCACACTACATTCTGATTAATTTCTTGATGGACTATTTATGCATTTATAAGCATTAATCCATAATATCTAAACTTTTCTAAAAAACACACTTTAGGAAGCTAATACTCAAGTTTCATGTGATTATTCCAATAAAGCATCAGTTGCAGATTGAAAGTTTATCCAGGATCAATACAGCCAGTCCTGCTTTTCTGAACCACAGCACTCATTCCAGTCAGCCATTCCCTTTCCTATTCCTTACTCCTGCCTATCAAAACTGTATCTACCAGTGTATGTAACAGAGTTTATTTATTCTAGTCCAACCCACTGAAATTTGAAACAGTATCTAAAACTGTTCTGGAACACATTTGCAAAACTCCAGCCAGTGATTCTTTGCCATGCCTGGCACTTACAAGAAAAAAAGAATCACATCCAATTTCCTTACTCAGATTCTGCTTCCTTACTAAGTGGTACAAGTCTAGTAAAGAAAACAGAGACTAAATGATGTTTCTTGGGCCAGAGAACTGTGTATGACTTAAATTTCAGACTTGTCTACATGGCATATTATAAAGCTCTGCTGGGGTTTTAAAGGATTGTTTGAGCTCACCTAGCTAGATTGATACCACAAAATAAATGAGGAAAGTAACTTTCATTTTGCCTTAAAAGAAAAAAAAAAAAACACTATTTCTTTTCTCTGGTGGTCTTTTATTTATGCAGAGACAACAGGAAGATGCAACAGTTAGGTCAGAGGTCTGAAGTGGAAAGAGCACAAATTAAGGATCATGCAGTTCAGCAAAGACATGAAGTCACAGTATGGTAAGATAATCGAGAGGGAAGGGACCACATCATGGCTCTGGTCTGGCCTCCTGCTCAAGGCAGGCTAAGCTATGAAGCCAGAGGAAGGCATCCAGGGTTTTATCCAGCTGAACCCCAAAAGTCAGTCATCTCCCCACAGGTACTGAGGCACTATCAGGAGTCCCAAAGCCTTCCCTTCTCTAATCAAGGCTCCCTCATTCCTCACAGGACACGTGCTCCTGCCTCTCCTGATGGCTCAACAATGAGCTTGATTCATCTCTTATCTTCAAGCTCAAAAGACTGAGCACAATGAATTGTCACTGCTCCATAAACACCAAGCACAAAGCCAGCTGGAGTGGCCAACTGCTGGTATGTGATCAGTGTAGCAATGGGAGGCTGAAGAGCCTCTGTAAGAACATCAAATAAGGTAAAGACATTTCAACCAAGACAACGATCATTGCAAGATGTTATTTGAACATCTTCCAGGTAACAGATGCTTGTTAAGTGTGTGAGCTGCACGACCAACCTTCAGTCTGCCACCACTAAGTTCTTCACTAAGTTTCAGCCTGGCATCAACAGTCCTTTTCAAGTCTCGCTGTAAACGGCGACCGAAGTCCCTGAACATGGTTGAGCCTCCGGAGAGGACAATATTCTGTTTTGAATAACAACATTTGTTAACCACGTCTGAAAATGCAAATCTCCAACTTTTCCCAGTTCCAAAATTTTAAATAACTAAATACAGTTTTTAAAGCTACAGTTAGAAGGCATGCTTTTAACTGTAAATTATCTAACATATAAGCATGACACAACATGAACTCATAAAGAGTTTGCCACATTAAAATTGGCTGTGCTTTAAAACCCATTTATATCTTATTACATCTCGCCACTTTTGTTTTTTGTTTCCCTAATGAAAAAGCACATTCTGAAAATGTCAAAGTGAATAACAAAGCCTTCTGCATATTGGATTCATTTCAGAAAAATGGTTAATTTTGCTCATTTGATTTTGATTTTTAAGGGTTTTAAATATATACCTTGATAAAAATCACAACTCTTCTAAAACCCCTATATAAAAAAAGACATTATAGCTACTGACCTTATATAGAGGACGTCTAACATCAATGGGACAATTCTGAATAACTTCATCTACTACTTCTGAGATTGGTTGTGTGAAGTCAGGATTAGCAAACTGCAATCAGGAATAAAATCAAGTCAAGTCACTGTGAAGGACCACGTATTGCAAAGGAAAAGAGGCTAAGAGGAAAGAAAGGAAAGAACCATTCTATTATACTAGAGATGGCATGAAAACTCAAAATGGAATCAGTTGTTAAATATTTTTGTTGCCATTTATAAGCGGTTTGTGTATCACCCTGTAATTATATAAATATCAGCAGCAATCAAGAATCAAACCATGCTGACTTGCAACAATAGCTGGTATCTACTTATTTATAAGTAGAAATATAAGTCAGGATAACCACTTCTTTACAATATTGCAAATAGGATTTCTATGCTATCATCTAAAATGCTTTTAAAACAGAAAGTATAGACAGGTCAAATGAACTTACCTCAGGATGGAAGAAAATCTCTGGCCCCAGGAATCTCTCGTAACCAACATCAATGGTAAATTCTTTCTTTGAGATAGCATTAATTCCAGTATATTGTTTAATCCACTTTGTACCATCTGTGTCATACTTGTTAAATTCTTTTACTAAGTCAGGGCAAACATAACTAAAGCGCTCCTGAAAATTGAATAGATACAGTCAGAACTATCTAAAGTATAGAAAACTGGTAAGAAATTTCAACAACTGTAGTAATTTAAAGTTTTAAGAGTAAGTATTAAATTGGCAGATAAAAAACAGGCCTCAAAACAGCTGAACTGACATTTACTGTACACAGGTAGATAATGGCTCTGCCACTACAGATCATTTCTGTGCAGCACTGAAGGCTCTTGCTGAGCTAAATTACTTCTGCTTTTCCTCTAAACTTCGATGATTGTGAGAAATTAATTCTGAACTACATTGAAGAACTGCCAGGGAAACAAAATTTAAGTGTACTTTAAGCTGAATGTCTTTCAGAATAGCTTTGTTCTCTATGTAATGTGTATTACTAAAAAAACCCACATTAATACTCAGAAAGAATGTAAGAGCAATTACAGCTCTTTATATGACACATCCAGCCAACAGTATTTCCTACAGAACATTACAATAATAATAGCAACAAGATAATAACCACAACAATAATGATAATGGAGAGGAAGAGAAAGGGGAGACAACAGGTGAAGAGTGAAATTCCAGGCCAAACTGAATGAGTATAACCCAAGTGCAAACCTGGAGTTTAAGCTATTTCATGTTATTACATTAAGACATTTTTACATTACTTGGAATCAGAGCCCCATTACTCAGAAGTACAATTACTTTCAGATATTCATGAACTTTAAAAACAGATACCAAGTTGTGATATAAAATAACCTTAAGACCTGCAACATTCACATTACCTTCACTGCTTTAGCTGTTTCCAAGGATTGCTCAGGAGGAATTCCTACTTCTCTCTCCCTCAGCAACTGCTGAATGAAGTATGTGATATCTCTCCCAGCAATTGGAATGTGTTTGATACAGCTGCCAATCACATATCCTTCAGCCTGTAAACAAAATTAATGGGGACAAAGATACTGATAAGAACTACTATCACCAAAGCTCAGAGGGAGAGAGAAACACAGGAGTCTAAACTCCTACCCACTACCTGTGATTCTGAGGCTAAAGCCCTTTAAGATTGGCTCATTTAATTACCACAAATCCAATTCTTCACAGTATAGCCTTACTTTACTTTGCATGGCATTGGTACATAATTCTTACAAGGTTAGAAGGAACAGAAAGGTCACTAGTACATAAGGCAGACAAATCACTATACTCACTATTCCTTGGCCTTTATTTTCTCTTCAAAATGAGGTTACTCTTACCAAAAAGGTCAAGGAACCTTTTTTTCGTGAAATATTATTTTAGAATAACTGAAGTGGCCCTGCAGTCACAGCCACTGATGTAAGACGTTACAATCCACATGAACCAAAATTAATTTTCTGAAAGCAGGGAGAAAATGCATAATTTCAGCACATTAATTGAGACTGCTCAGAACATCAGACTGGCCCATCCTCATCCATCAACCTACAAGTCACACTCACCCTGGGGACTACCATCAATGCATTAAAAACATCTGGTATAAACAAGAAACCAAGTGTGCAAGGCTGGCCTTCAACCCTACCAGACCTGCCAAATCCAAACAGAGGAATCCAGGTATCACACTCATAAAATATATACCTATATACACACACCTTATGTTCATACAAAAACGTCTTACTAGCACAGAAAATAATGTCATTTTAAAAATCTACCACTACTGTCACCTTCACTACAGAGATAAGCACTTGTTAATTCCTTTTTATCTATTTTTTAATAGAAGTGGTAGAACATTATTGACAATTTGTTCCACACGTTTAAAAATTTCAGAAGTAAATGGCATTCTGCAAAAGGAGGTTAATGCTTCAAATTACATAGAATACCTGCTCTTACTTCAATTAAAAAACCCAAACCCACAAAACAGGACATGTTCAATTCTCTTAAACAGTAATTTAAACTACTAAGCACAATTTTAGAAGTTTACCTATATAAGGTCTGAGGTGTCAATTGTTTCCTAAGTCTTATTAAAAAAACACTAACTCCAATGAACAGTCTGAATAACAATTTAGCCACTATATTCCACCAAAATGAGTATGAAATTCCTGCATTACAGTGTATGTTTGACTACACCAGTGCTACTGTTTTTTAAAAAAATGATGTTACTGTGGCATGATAATTGCACAGATTTTTGTCTTAAAAATTCTAATCTAACTTCATTTTGAAAATCCAAATGTATCTGGTACATAGACATGAATTTAACTCCCCCAAGAAAGATGGGCAATAGTTTGACAGTAAGGTAAATTACTGCAGCTCTAGTGTTCATTATTTAATAAAACATCACACAATCATCCAGGTTTCTGCTTTAGCAACTTGATGTATTGGAACAGGTGAATATTCAACACTAACCAACCCTAGGGGCTGTTTCCTTCCAGTCAAGCAGGAACTTTGCCTTTGCTTATATGGCTGAAGCACTACAAAATACTGGGAACAGGTGGACAAAAACTATAAACAATAGTTTTATAGAGAGAGTATCTGCCCTCTAATACGTTATATTATTTCTACTTTATATATATATAAATGGGCTGAGCTAAATGAAAATAAAAAGACAAACTCTGTACTGACTCTATGAAGAGCCTATTCACTCTCACCAGCAAACCAAAATGGAAATGCACTGCAGCAATTTCACCCATCACTTAGCATGGCTTTGGCAATTTTAAGGTAAGTCACTGAAAGACAATTACCCCTGCCAAACTCAGGGTTACAGAGAAGTTCAAGAGTTTCTGCACTACAAAACGAACCAAAACTCTCACCCACAGCCCCGGGAATTATCTGACGGTTTTGAAGGCTGCTATCTGTACTTGAGTGTGTGTAGGTGTACACTTCAGAGACCTAGAGGACAAGCAGTTGTGCACTGAAGCTGCCTGCAGCTGTGGGGCACACTTACCACAGGAATAACGTGAGTGACACCATCTCCACTGTCTATAACTGTGCCGGTCAGCGTGCGCTCTCCTACTTGTCTTGACGTCCAAGATGCAGCTAAGGCAAGGACAGCCTTGGAGAAAAACCACACCAAGATCAAGTATTAGTAAAACATCTCACTTTCCACCACCCCTTCCAAGGACAGACTGACACCCCCATGGTAATTTACAGCACGAAAAATGATTTAATAATATTATATATGTCTATGCGACAGCTTAGGAAAAAAAGAGGCTGCAAAATGTAATTTTTGACACTTGCCTAATGTTTTTTCAGCCATGCTCAAACATAAGTTTTCGTTACTTCACACTGAAAGGGATTCAGTTCTTGGATTAAAAGAATTATTATGGTGTGGGTTTTTTATTTACTTATGATGCAACAGATATACTCTACTGCTCAGAAGCCTGCAGAGGTAACAGAGGAACTGTATCCAGTAACCACCCACTAAATCAAAGCATGTCAAACATGCCATGCTGGAACTGCCAACCAGAAGGACATAAATGAGTTCCAAACACCACTTTTTTTTTTTTTTTATTTAAAAAAAAAAAAAACCCACAGTTTTTTCACAGTGAAATTAGTTTTAGCCCAAGGAGAAATATTGCAGCTGTGACTTTCAATATGCCTGCACTTACCTGAACAGCAATATATAGCCCTGGAACATTAAAAGATTCAAACATGATTTCAGCAGTATATTCTCTGTTTTCTGGAGTATTTAATGGAGGCTCAGTCTGTGAGACAAAAAAAAAAAAAAAAAAAAAAAACAAACCCCACGAGTTTTGCTTCCATTCAAACCAAACATTTGTCTTTAAAACAAAAGAACCACCAGCTCCTAAGTTTTGCTAAGATGAGTCATTCAACAACAATAGCATGTAAAAATAGTAATGGACAAAGGGTGCTTTTAAGAATTTATGCAAATTGCATTAAAAGAAAGAAAAACAAAAGGGCAATAAAAATTGCATCAGTTACTGATTAAGAACTTACACCCAAGCCTCCTTTGTGGGTCAGTTAGCTCATTACAATTTTTGATTTCACTTGAAAGAATCAAGGACTATTAAAATATGTGAAAGGATACAGTTTGGCACATTTAAAGAACAACATTTTTTAGATTTCTCAGTGAAAAGAGCTGTTTTCCTTCAGAAGGCAGCCACTGTAACACAAGTTGATATGCTCAGCTGCAGGAATGTACTCGAGAGAGAGAAGCTGAAGACACAAAACATACTATAACAGTGTGCTATAGCTTTCATTGAAATATCAAACATACTCAAGTCTCTGCTCTGAAGGAGCATTTTGCATAGTGCTACAGAATATTTGAGAGAAGAAAATACCACTCTTCCCTTGCAGCAACTGTGTAACAGGAGGGTAGAAAGAGGAGGGAGTCAGACTCTTCATAAAGGTATTGGGGCAAGGGGCCAGGGACACAAAACTCAACTTGGGAAATCCTAAGTAGGTATTAGGAGGAAAAAGCTAACGTGAGGGTGGCCAAACATTGGAAAAAGGGCCCCAGTGTTGTTAGGGAACTTTGATCCTTGGAGATATTCACAGCTTGGCCGGACACAGCCTTGAGCAACTGGACCTAATTATTGCTTCAAGAAGATGAAGGCATTTAAACAGGTATGGCCAACACCTCTAATTCCAAACTTGCTCTATGAATAACACACTCAACCAAATTGCCTACTGCAATGGCTCTAAATAAAATACTAAGGAACAGCAGATGTTTCAGAATAATATCGACCTTAATTCAGATCTAATCAGCCCAAACATGACCATCAACCCTTTCAGTTTCACAGAAAATAAAAGACAAAAATTTACTCTCTAGATACTTCATCCAGATGGCAATACTGTAAAAACAAAATAACTGCAATTATGTAAAGTCAAAACACAAGGATTTTTTGTGTCAAACATATAAACATATAAAAACATATAAACTTGAGACTATTGAATTCAGTGGAAAAGGAAAATAAGGAAGTGATGAATCAGACAGTTTGGAGGGAAATAAGAAGAGAACAGAAAAATGTTTGCTGTTCAGACACACTGACATTTTTATTAAAGAACCTGCTTAAGGCAGGTCAAGAAAGCTCCAGGTAATTTATTTACTTTTTATTTCAAAATATGCATATTTATATTTGAGAATTTACATAGATCAGCACATTGTTATTCATCATATGGAATTTCTTAAGCAGGGCATAAATTTACCTACCAAAAGAAAATAATGGTCCTCAGGCTCTGCCCTTAAATACTTAAAGATAACTTGCTCCATAAACCTCTCCATCAAGTCCCAGTCTTCAACTATACCATGGCGAATAGGCCACTGTTGGAGAAATATATCAAATTATAATGGAAACATAAAGAAAAAAAAGACACAAAAGATCCCCAAACCACACAAAAAACCTGTTTTCAACTGCAGTAAAAGTATGTGGTCTAAACAGAGAAGAAACCTCGATTTAGGCTTCCCCTATTCCCATGTGACACCAATTCAAAATTCTGATTCTGACCTTGAGGAGCAGAGACAACACATTGTATTTTTCTCAGTACAGCAGAATGGTGGCACTGGGATAAACCAAAAGTTGCCCCAGCCCAGTGTCCCACTCTGATGCTGCTAAGAGAAGTTGCCAAGGAAAAAGAGAATGTGGCATTTCCACCTAAGACACTCTCATCCTCCTTTCACTTATAAAGAAATGTATATATAGTATATACATATATTCAGTGTTTTGCAAATTTCCACAAGCTCCTCAAGGTCAACAAAACTAATACCAAAGCTTATTTTCTATTTAAACAGAGTTAAAAAATAAATACAACTTATGTTAGCTAAAAAGCATTCTCAGCATTATATTTACTGTACATGTGACGTTTGCTAAACAGTATTGAAAAACAACTTTTATCATTTTTCATAATACCTTGGTTGCATAAGTTGGTTTTTCTATTGCTTCGTCCCCAATGAAGAAGTCTAAATCATCCACACCTTTCAAAACCCTCCTCTGTGCTTGATCCACCACTTTTGCTGACTCTTTGATAGCAATACCTTCAACAGAGAACACAAACATTATTATTGTAGGTCATATACCCTGCACTAACATAAAAACATCCTACACTGACAGAACAGACACACTAATCACAATCAAATGTAACTCAGAAAAGCTACACAGAACACAGAAAATTTGACTTCCAGTCATAGCTAAGCACAGTAAGGACTTAGAAAGTAACACAGTAACAGACTTAAACACAAATTTAATTGTTAGACACTCAACATGCAATCAGAAAAATAAAATAGTCACAGAAACACTAAAATAGGATATCCCCACAGATCTCATTTTATTCAACAAATGTGCTAACTTTCTGTACACTCCAACAATAACAATTTTAAGTGCTATTATTAGTGTTGTCATTCTTTTAAGAAGAATCACTCCCCTGCTACCAGGGCTGCAGCACCAGCAATATCTGCTGCATTTTTTCTAGTCTAATTGCCTTTAAACACAATCCTTCACACAGATGAGGAAATTCATATACACAAGTAGCATTAAATCAGCCTCAGCCATTCCAAGGTGTGCTCCAAAAACTCTTTCAATGGCAGAAGTATTTTTCTAGTTCTCACCTTCAGCAAGAAGTCATGTTTGCTCACAACTAAGATTTTAAAAAGTGATGAAAACAGCTGCAGTCTCAAGCCCAGCAGCCAGGGCAGCACAGCTCCAGGATTTGGAAACCAGCAGCCTGCTAAGGGCTGAAGTTCATTGATCCTCCCCACTCTCCCCCTTCCCTTCCCACACAGAGCAACACAGGCAGAGCCAGAGGAACCAAGAAGCAAGGAATGTTGTGAAAGACTGAACAGGATGGAACAGAAGTCATTATTTTCAGCTCTTCAGGAAGAAAACTGAATCATACTGCAACTTCTGTAGCTGCTTACAGGAGAGCAGAGAGGAAGCAGAAGGCTGGAGGAAGCCAAATAGAAGGGGGGTAGATGGGAAGCAGAAGCTGAACTCACAGGGAAGGAAATGTTGCAAGGCAGGTGCTTGCTGCAAGTCAAGAGAGGAACCTTCACAAATACTTTCAGGTCATTGAGCTCACACATCTGGGGGAATTTTCCTGTCCAGATGTGTGTTATCCTCAAGAACTTTCAAGTAAAATCCATCACTTGGCACAGGATTATACCAGCTCTCAAGCACTACTGGTTTCTCTGTTACAGGCCTAAAAAAAAGATGGGAGGTCTCAAGTATTTTGCTGCCCTCAAGGTCAGTTTGTTCAGCCCTGCATTTGGAAGCTAGAAATTAGGAGCAAACAACCTGAATCAAGAATCAGATCTTGAAAACACAAACAAGAAAATAAATCTTGCCAAAACCTCAGCTGTGGTGCCTGAGGATGGGCAGCAACCCAGCAATACCCAGAGCAGTTACCTTTGGTTTGCTTGGCACAAGAATTAAGAGATTTTAGGGGAAAAGGAAAAAAAAAAGAACATCCTTGCATTGAATCAATTTTTGTGCTGATACTACTCAAGCCAGTTTTTCCTCTTAGAAGTAAAGAAAAGGCCATCAGCTATCACAGATAAAGTGAAATAATGAAAAATTAAGGGAACTACTGGGTAATGGAAATAAGGTGACTCCCATTTTTACAAAAAGCAGGAAAAACCTGCTTAAGTGAATAAAAATCAAGCAAAGTTAATGATCTAAGATCTAAAAAGCAGCCAGGGAAGAAAGCAGTGAACCCAAGCCGCATCAAAAAATTTTCCCATTAAATTCTCATTTACTTCACTTTTCATGTAAGCATTTATCATCTCTACAGAAGCATATTCAGAATAAAATCAAGAACACATCATAAAGAGATAAAAATTTGTTAAGAGCAGGAGTGAATAAGATAAGCTACAAGTGAACAAGGCACAAAGAATGCTGCTCAGACCTGTTGAACAGCAAACATTAATTTTAGAGAATCATACTGATAAAATCCACTGATGGAAGTGCAAGGAAAAACCAAATAACTTTTCCACAGAGAATAATATTAAGGAAATTATAGACACCAATGCCTTCTTGTAACATTTTATTTTGAAACTAGGTACTGCTGTACTCTATTTTTGTTTCTCTAATGTGGATTAACCCAGTGCTATTTTATTTCATTCGAGGCAGAGGATTAACACAAACTCATGCTGTTACTGTAATTATCTAGTTTGGATTGCAGCACAAATGAGAAAAATGCCTTTTTCACTGAGCAAACTGCAGTCAGGGGTCATTTCAGCTGCAGGAGCATCTACACTGAGCATCCTTTTTGCCATAAACCATACTATATCAAAAAGCCACCAAAAAATCTAATTTCCCCTCCTTCTCTTCTATATTAATAGCATCCCTGTTGGATAAATTTCTCTGCTTAATGATCTGACAGGTCATTTCATTCCCAGTGTTTAAAATATCATGATATTTCTTCTTTTTTGGAACAAGAAAGTGATCTTCAAAATAAATAATCAAATCTAAAGATGCAGAAAAAGTACGTAAACTATGTATCTGAAATTAAATAACCACTTGCCCATTTATAATTTAACAAGTCCTATGAAGTTTAAAGAGCACTGTAAGGGTTTTTCCAATGCTTAGGAACTTTTTATATCTAATGTTAAAATAGCTTTTGTGTGAAAAGCAAAACTGTAGACTGTTTTGTATGACACTGAGATAAACTTAATGAAGTTAATTTGGAAAACCAAATAATCTAAGAAATACCTATTAGAAGCGAAAATAGAAGATATGGAATGTATTCTCTGAATGCATTCTCCTGTTCTCATGTAAGTGAATTAGCTTTAACTTTCCATGAAAATTACTTTTTAGAGTACATTTCCTAGAAAAACCAACACAGAGCCTGAACTTCCAAGTTCTATTTTACAGTGACTGTGCTGAAGTAGTATTAGTCCCAGTTCTCTTCCTGTTGTATTTGCAAGGAAAACTGGGTGTGCTAATTATTCCTTTTCAGCAGGATGTAATCCGTGATTACTTTGGCACAGATGAACAATGAGGAACTGCCAAGTGGTGTAGGAGGTCAAAAGGTGAAGCATTTCTAAGGGAAGCTGAGTGAGCTCCACTCTCTGGAGTAGAACTGTATCTCTTCAAGGGGAGAAACAGTTCAGGAGCCAGGGAGCAAATAAATAAGCTATTCTAGGTGGGGGCAAAAGCTGACGTGGTTTCTTATTGCACTTGCAAAAAACAGCAAATTAATATAGCTGTAATACTGACAACTTCCAGGCAACTAGAACATTTTAAACCCTAGAGATATTACATCACACAATTTTAATTTTTTTACAGTTATAATCAACTCAACGTCTTACCAGATAAACCACTAAACAGGAAAAAACCTCCTAAATGGTAAACATAGCCATGCTACTGGATTTTTACATTATTTCAACATCCAAAAAATTCGCTTCAAATATTAAAGGCCTTTTTTAATGAATGTATCTTTCTCAAGTGAGTATCTGTACCAAAACAAGAAAGTCACATTATTACTCAGTGCCATCACTCCGAGGTCAAGTTCTTTTAATTTGGTTTTTGTTTTCTTGTGGGTTTTTTTTATGGCATGTTACACAAAGTCCAAGAGTAATTTGATACACAAGTAACAAATACTTACATGAAGGGATAATGAACTGGGGTTCAGTATTACCCGCATATCCGAGCTTTGTATACCTGTTGAGGCAAAAAAAATTTGGTTGTAATATTTAATACTACAAATAACAAAGATATCTCCTCTTTTTTAATGAGCAGACCCCTCTTCCCATATCAGAAGGACACCATGCCAATCCTTCTATAAAAATAAACAAAAAAAACTACAGCAAACTAAGATTTTCTCTCTTTTAAAGTATAAAACAATGCTTCCTGCCACAGATCAAGCACCACTAACTTCTACTCTAATAACATTTTACTAAGGAATACAATGTAATTCAATCTATCACTGTTTAGGAGTATAATTTTGACCGAGTAGTTGCTCCCTGCTCAGCAGCTAGCACCTCCAGAGAAATATCTTCATATAGCTAATGCTAGTGGTGAAAGTGTTTTTGTAATTCCTAACTACAGGGAGGAAAAGCTGCCCTGCCCAGAGACTGCCAGCTGGGCAGGAGGCAGGGCTGGTCACCCTCATGTCACAAGCAGCTGAAAATCACAAGTCCTAGCAAAAGCCATTCCATTTCACAAATGGAAAACAGTGTCAAAACGTGTCTAACAGGAGTAAAGGAAGCAAGAGGAAAATCACTACATGCCTTCACCCAGTCTCCAGAATGTGCTGTGAATATTATCTTCATTATCACCACGCAAGAAAGCTGAAGAAATGAACAAAGCATTCGTGAAAAATAACTACAAAACTCAGGGTACCAAAACCAGCTGCTAGAAATGTCGCCACAAAGCAGCACTGGCAAACTCTAAACCATACAGACCAAAATGCATAGCTCAAGAGTTAGTTAACCACATGTCATTAACAAACACAGATGTGACAAAGGTCTCATTTTCTCTGTACAGGCAGGCAGCTGCAGTAAATCAGCACTGTCGTCGTTCGTATCTCTGGTCAGCCTGGCGTTCGGCTTCACCGCCCACTCGCTCCCATACACCTTGACAGTCTCGTGTGTGGGTACTTGGCTCTGCAGCACCTTAGCCTATGCTGTCACGGCTGTGGTTTCAAAGAGGGGACTCTCAGAGACAGCCGGGAACATAGGTTTTATTCGGGGGTTACAGGGGAGGCCCCTGACCCCAGGCCTGGTGCCTCAGGCATGAGAGACCCCGAACCTGGGTTACAAGGGGGTTTTTATCCAAAGGGAGATGGGGGTGGGGTGGATACAGATTACAAACCAATAAGACAACTTAAAGTAAGTTGGGGAGGGGTCTCTGGGGGATCCATCAACCTCTGAAAGTCTTGGACTGCACTGGACCTTGAAGATGATTGATGGACCGAGGGAGGAAAGCTACATTGCTAGGGTGGACAGAAGCCTATCTCGGGGAAAACCAATGGGAAACGGTCTCTGGGCAGAGGCCGGGGTTGTCTTGGGAACTCTTATCAGGAATCTGACCAGGTGACTCCCAAAGCAGGGGGCCCCCTTTACAGAGACTAGAAAAAACTACACTAAAATAACAATACTATACTTATCACTAAAACTTATCAAACAATTCCAGCATTCCCGCACAGCACCATCAGCAAAGGCACGGAGGCCGCAGTAGCAGCTCGACAGCTGTGAGCACTGCTGCAAAGCGGGAAGACCCCCGGAGGTGTAAGGCAGCGGTGACTCCGCCAAGCCATGAACTCCAGGCGGTAACACAGCACGGGGCTGCGCCGCGCTGCCAGGAGGCAGGAGGGCAGCGTTCCCGGGATAGCACAGCGCCTCGGCGAACACCGCGAAGGCTCTGCAGGAGATGGCTGTTCAAAGCTGGGAACCCGATCTTGGGCGGAACACACCGGAACAGCGCTCAGTAACCACGCACAGAAACTTGATTTCCTACCAGTCGACTGGGAAGTTTCTTCAAGAAAACTTCTCAGTCAGAAGAGAACAAAGAATGAAAAAAGAAACTAAATATCAGAAAAAATTTCACGCCTCATGAAGACATCAGCATTAGGCACTATATGTGCCTCACCTCAGGACACACAACTTAGATTTTATTCATTGAAGTTTGATTTTCTTCTTAAAGATCTACTTTCCAAAAGAAATAAAGAATGCCACAAACCGGTGCCTCTTTAACCTATCACGCAGAATAAAACTGTTCGCTGTATTTATAGTGTTTTAAGAGGCTTTTAGTGCCACGATTACCAGGTAAACCAGCAAATACTGACTCACACCCTCTACTTTCCCCTGCAAACCAGAACTGCGGCATGGAGACTACAAAGCTAAATCTACACAAGAACTTTGGAGCCTGAATGCTGCACAAGCCTACAACTAGATTGGAAGTGTTTTTCAACAGTTAAAAAAGTTAGAACTGTTTGATTATTAAACTCAGTATTTCATAGAAAGCAAAAAGCTGAACTGCTGCAGGTAGCTGGCAGCTTACACGCTTGTGGGTGGGAGTTCACCCAGCAAACACACAGCCAGCAAGACTGAAAGAAAAATAATCTCATGAAAGATGCATTTTACATAAAAAGAGAGTATTCAGACATAAAATCAGCACATATAAAAATACTATGACCTACTCAGCAAGAAGTGTACTGACTCAGGGAAAAAAAAAAAAAAAAAAAAAAAGTAGTGTATTTTTAGGCTTCCAAGAAAAGAAAGGGAAAAAACCTGCATGACTTTTGATCTCTGAATATTAGGGCACTATCTCAGCAAGTCTCCAGTGCAGTGTCCTACACAACACATCTCTCATATCCAAGATTTCTTTGAACACCTGGAATTCCAGCATCACTGGCATGTGGGCCAGGCATGGACCCCATGCTCCCCTGGGAGCCTCAGGTCTGCAGCACAGCCAGGGACCATGGCACAACACATTATAAACACTAAACCTGAATTTCGTAACTAAATGCATTTGAGTTAAAATGGAGTCTAAAAATGTGATCAGTGATGCAAAAGGTAAGGAAAACTAAATGAAAGTTGACAAAAATCTTCAGTTCTCCAAACACACAATCTAGTCACTGTGGGATTCTTTACAAATTAACTTTTGCAGATACGAGGCCTCATTCAGACTAATCAGATCTATCACTAAAGTAAATATTTAAATCACATGAAAAGAAGAATACAATAGGCAATCCAGATTCCACAAATACACAGTTTCCACAAGGAGTTCATACATGGCAATGTGCGTCTGAGTAATGAATGATTCACAGGGGAACAAGGCACACCCCAGCTTCTTCAGGGCAGGAATTACTGCTGCTGCAGAAAAAGAATCCTGATAGCAGAGATATCATAAGGCAGTACCAATACTGGATTTTCCATAAATCACCCCTTGTCTTGCTCCTCAGAACTGAACAGTGGCAGAAGGGACTTGCATGGAGACAGGCAGGCACACCCCATTAATGAATGAGACATGGACTCAGCCTTCCCACATGGAATTTGGGGCATTCAGCAGTACGAGCACAAGGCACCGCCCACAGGAGTGTAACGGTAAAAGCTAATTTCTATTAAAATCTGTAACACAGAACTGATTTACAAAATCCCAAAGGTGAAAGCCTTGATTGGTCAGGTATTTCCCTTCCTCTGTGTTCAGCTCCCTGAAGTGTTTATGTAGGCTTATTAGCTCATTAAAAAAAAAAAAAAAAGGAAAAACTCCTAAGAAACAATCAGGCAAAAAAATGTGTTGGATAATCATGGCCTTTAGCTCAGAAAACCAGCTACAGAGTATCCAAGAGCAGTATGCAAAGTCTCCATACACATGTGCAAGTCTGTATATGGAGACACATACAAACCTCCCTTCCATACTCTCTCAGCATATAAAAAATATATATATAAATATATATATGCATATAGTGCTGATATTCCCCAGTGACTTCCCTGTAACACCTTCTCCAAAAGGCAACGCCACTCTCTACTGCACACAATAATGTGATAAACAAAACATGATATTTTTGTAACGGACATTCATAGCACAAACAGGTTTGGGAGAGCAACTAATGAAGGTTCCTTCTGAGCTAAGTCTACTAAACCCTATCTCACCTACCAGTAGAGAAATATCTCCAGGTCTTCACCCTTAAAAACTCACACCCTGAAATTGCACAGCAGCTGTGCAACTCTCTGCCCAAGAGCCCTCTGGAAGGACAGCCAAAGGGCTTTCCACAATGTTCTCAACAGCACTAATGGGATTTCTTGCATGTGCTCTCTCACCTGGAATAGATGTTTCTGAGGCTATGACACAAAAGCAATGTCACTGGGAGGTTACTTGTGCATTAGTCACGCAGACCATTTTAAAGCCAAAAGGAAACAGTGCTGAGGGTAAGAACTTGTGAGGAGGATGTCATTACCAGAACCTCCACTGCAAACCACAAACTATGACCACGTGCCTTTGCTCCACTGCTTTCCTACCGACAACAAATGCCAATCTCCTGAGTTATAGACCCTAGTTCAAGCACTTTAATTTTAATGAAAGTGAGGAACAGGGGGGACAACTGCTTTGTGGGCACTGCAGTTGTCCAGCTGCTCCTGAAGTACCACAGAGCTGGGGGGGTCCAACACAAATTGTGCTGTCATTTCTCTGACAGCCCCACACAAAGGCAGGAGTTAACTGAGCACAAGCAGACAAGAGCACTCGAGGACAAGCATCACCTGATCTCCAACTCCTAGAGCATATCTAGGTTACACCTATTCCTCAGGTACTCCTAATGACCTGGGCTAACAAAAATATCATCCATTTAAAATGCACACACAAACGCAAGTAAGATGTACCTGCAATTCTGGTCCCACTGGAAAGATACAAAGCAACTTGAAAAACAAACAAAAGAAAAAAGAAGCATTTTTCTGTAGGAAAAGTAAAGCAAGTGGGAGTAAAAAACCCCAAACTGAAGGAAATCAGAACAGTCTCTGGTTTACCTTCCAGGTGCATCATTAGAAAAATAAGGGCATTTTGTTTAGAGGGCTACTTTTTTCCTGTTGTTCATCAAACTGCTCTCTTCATGATGGTTCTGAATTAATGTTCACCATCTGAGCCACAACTCTTCTGTGCAAGTTCTCACTCCAAATACAACACATCCTTTGCCTGTATTTCACCCTGCAGATGCAATGGGATTCCCAGGCACCATAGCCTGGACAGTACACATGGGTAACTTCTAAAATTCTGCTTTGGTGTGTACCACAACCTGTACATCAAGCCCAGCAAGGTTTCCCTACCTAAACACACCTCAACTCCTATGCAGAACATGTCCAAGTGGTCATGGTCCAAGCAAGTCTAACACCCAGTGATTAGATTAGGCTTTAGACAATTAAATGCATTTATTCTTGAATGTAAGCTGATACTGCCTTTTTTGCAAGGTGCCACACTTGCTCAGGCAGCAGGAGATCCATGCTCCATATCCCCTTCCATGCAAATGGGTCTGAAGCCAATCTCCCATTTCCCTTGAGAGCCTCTTCCCACATGTTTATGAACTCTCCTGAGGCAGGAGTGCTTTGCATTTCTTTACTGAAACCACGTGGAAAAAAAAAGACACCAGGAAATGAGGGCCAAAGACAGAAAGCAAGACGATTGCAACACTCATCATTCAACACATGTTTATTGCTGGCTAAATTACCTTAACTCAAAAAATTCTAAGTAAGCAGGGTATAGAAGGCACTACAGAAAGGCTCAGTGTGGAGATTCTAAGGAGAACACGCACCTGGTAATATTCAAAAGGGCATGAAACAAACCTCACAGCAAAAACTCCAAGTTTTTAAACAGAATGGAAAGGGATTCCATGGACACATGGTCTGTCCATCAATGACTTTATCAAAAAGGGCTTAATATCCTTTCCTGTTTTAACTGGTCAAATTCTACATAGACAGGAACTATAAGATAGATACCATGTTTTTACTGTGCGATGTCTTCTGATAACAGCTGCCTTAAAAAGAAGTGGATCATTTCTCAAACATGAATGAATTCCTAGTCTTCATACACAGAGCTTCACGTGACTGAAAAGCCTGAACAAGCCCTTATGTTTCTATTTGTTGCTTTTCTTCTATCATCCTTCTTGTACCAGGATTGTTCTCCCATCCAGTTGGGACTGAAAAGCCTAGGAAGTATTTACTTTACAAACCCCTGTAAAGAGAAATTATGAGAAAATAACAGTGAAAGAAGAAAGCTGTCTTGCCCCTTTAAAAAAGATCCCAGCTCTTGCATTAGGTGCAAATTGGTTAAGCAGCAGCAGAAGTCCTTGAAGGACTGATTATATTAGGAAAATGGGGCTTGTATTAATAAATTAGTTTACTATCTCTTTTTAAATGTCCTTTATAAAACATAAGACAGTAAGATTTTGAAATTAGCCATGTTTTTCATATTTTACATCTTTAGCTAATACAGTTTACCCTTTACATATTACTAGTTTGCATTTTTAAATAACAGCTTCTTCTGTCAAATCTTAAAACACTTTTAATCAACAAGTGTTTTAAGCAATCAATAGTGGAAACCAAAGAATTTGCTGTATAAATGGAAAAAGCCCCACAAGATTAGAAGCCCTCTCAGGTAAAGAGAACCTTCTTAATCTGTAGATAAGGCAAATGAAGGAAGGGCAAAAGGGAGTATAATATTTCAATGACATATGGGACTTCTAGCTAGTAGAGGTGCTAAAAATCTCATAGTCTACAAGCTTGACCTTGGAATTAACTGTATTGCTGTGTGTTTGAAACTATTATTTTACAGTATTTTCCAAAAAAAATATCAGCCCACTCAAGCAAGAACCTTCACCTTGGTAACAAATACTTCTGTGCCACATACAGAAACTGTCACAGTAAAACAAACTATAAGCAGATTGGTGTGCAATTTAATAAATGAACTCAAAAGCAGCTTGAAAAAGAAGTGCTTCTAGCAGTGTTTATTTCCCAAATAGATAAAAACCACCTTTAAAAAAGGTTGATTTATCTTTAAAGGCATCCATATTTTTGTGCAGAAATCTATCCAGTGCTTCTTTTTATCAGCAGCTACCTCTACAACTCGGAGCACAGACAAATATACTGCTGGCTAGTAAAATCCAGCTAAAATGGGGAGTGAAAACCACGACGACACAGCTGCATAGAGCCAGACCAGAATGACCAAGAGGAACAGAGGGGCAAAAGCAGCACTGAGAATAAATTCATATGTACTGCAATACAGGTCTCCAGGTGACATTTTTAACACCAGTCTGGAGAACAGAGGAAGCTATTGCATTGTGCTGCTTCTATCTTTACCAGCATTTGGATGGAGTAGAAGAATAACAACTTTCAATTTCGCTTTATGTTTACTACCACCAAATCTTTGAAAATCAACCAACTGAACAAAAATGAACATTGGTAAGCTGACTCTGGAAAAATTCTCAGAAAAGTAAAGAGGAAGATAAGATGCATTTATGTCCAAAAGACTGGCTTATAATTGAGCCACAAAAAGTGGACATGAAACCAGCCCATACTTGTGTTTTCAACTAACAAAATCCAAGTTCTGGCACCCTGATGATACTACCACCAAAATTTGTCAATTCTACTTGTATTTGTAAGCCTGTTTCTCATATTTAATGCTGGCACATACTTTAACACAAAAGTTAAAGCTTTCCTTTGACTGCACTTTCCTCAAAGTAAGAAGAGCAAACTGCTTTGGATATTATCTTCGTACAATGAGAGCAGAGTAGTTTGTGTTGGCAAAGGCAAAATGCTCCCTTTCTACTCTCTGCTTCCTTTGAGACTTCTAGGCTAATTCATTTTAACAAGTGTCTTAACAGTGCCTCTGTGTTACACCACTCCCACACAGCACTCACCTATACTGATAGGCTTCCTAATAAAACTGTATTTCATTTTTCCAGGCTTTCTGAGCATTTTTCACGGCCTGCCTATTTCATGCAGTATTTCCAAATAATGAGGAAAGAATACCCAAAAGTTTGGCAGTCTTAATGAATAATTATTTAATAGTATAAGTTATTTAGTATGAGGGGGAGATTTATTTGGCAACTTTCTACATAATTTACCCAAAATAAGCTGAACATCAGGAGCTGGCCTCAATTATCCTTGTGGGTCCTTTCCAACTCAGAATAATTTATGACGTCACAGACATTTATAGGGGAAAAAAAATCCAAGAAAATAATTATACATATTTTTCAACAGCTAAAACAAGGAAGGATAAATTGAATGAACACATACATAACCTGCAAGTAAACAAAATCCTGCACTTGAAGAAATTAAACAGGTGAAATCTAAGTTTTGCAATGTAGAAAAAGCCTGACTTGACCTGGAAGTTTCTTCAAGCAAGCGTAATAAGGGGCTAGAAAGTTATTACCCATTAAAAAAAAAAAAAGGAAAAAAAAGTTGAGCTTTTGTGCTTGCTATTTATTTACATAGTTTCAGCACTTGAGAGCTCCAGCTTTGACCCAGCTGTGTCCCCAATCCCACCAACCTGAGCAGAGGGCAGGATGAAACAGAACAGCCTGGGAGAGCAGGGCTGGCAGGCAGGAGCACCCAGCAAGCACCAAGGGATTGTCCCAGCACTCCCAATCTACAGCCAGTACCACTTCAGCCTCTCAGCAGGTAACCAAATGTTTTCCATCAAGAGCAGGCTTGCACTAAAGCACCAGATTACACATTTATCATGTTACACCACAGCTTCTAATAAAAGATGGTTCCGATTAGAAACAGCTGGCTTGTAGTAAAAAATGCCCCACTCAGCTGTGCACAAAAACATACCAGTAAATCATATTTAATATAAAGAGCAGTTTCCATTTAACAGGATCACAGAGATTCTGAAGTCCAACAGTAAATACGTGATCAGTTGTATTGTGAAAGCTCTTGCAGATGATAAACAACATTCCATACCAAAGGCAAGTCATGACAAAAAAAAACACCAACACCAAACACCTAGATAACAGATACGGTGTTAAGCAAAGAATTACAATTTGGATTCACCCACTGACAGCATTTATTTATCAAAATAAAGTATCAATAGATAACCTCCTGTCTTCATCTTGCTCTCTACAGCCTGAGCATGCCAAAACACATCCTGTGCACAGCTGCAAACATCTGCACTGACCACAAGAGAATAATAAAGAGAAAAAGGAAATCCCAGAAAAAATTAAAACCGTACATTTATCTAGTTTTTCCATCTAGTCTTAAAAATGCAAACCCATGATCAGTACAAAAAGAAAATATGAATCATATTATAATCTACATTAAGTTCATGGATAAAATTTCTTTTTTTCAATTTTGGATAGATATAACTTAATAAACAAAACTCCAGCAATACATCACTAGCAGCACTTGGAAAGGATTGATGCTTCATTCTGATAGTTAAAGTAATCTTGCTATGAGCACTAACAAGACTGCAATCCAATTGGCATTTTTAAGCATCTACCCAAGGATGATTTCTGTTAGACTGGTACACTTAAACATATTTTAGTTCAGTGACCAAAACAAAAAAATAAAGATTAAAGCAACAGAGATTCCTTTTCTTGCATAGAGCAGAAAAGAACTTGGAATTTCCTTGGGACGAACCCAAGCGTGTTGTGAGTTATTTTACCTTTGAAATTAACCTTGTCTCCCCAATGTCTTTTAATTTTGGACAAGCATTCATTTAAGTTTTTTTAAATAAAGTTTGAAATTGTCAAAACCTTTTAGCATGTCCCAAAGAGAGTCTGCAATGATGAAACTAAATGTTGAAACGTTATGTTGAAACTTTCCAATTGCATGAACTAACAGACCTACTGCTAAGTTTCTTATACATGCCTATAAAGCAATACATAGATTACTACCCACAACTGCTGCAATATTTCTGAACTCCTAAAAACTGTATTTTCAACTGATTTAGACAAGTAAATGTCCATAGGAGTCATGAAATCTTACTGGGCAGAAAGTCCAAGCCCGGTACTAAACACAGCAAGGAACAGTAATGGAACCTGCCTGTCCCAGGCACACCTCAAACCCTGCCCTCCCTCAAACCTTGCCCCAAGCAGGAGCCATTCAGTTCACAGGAGGAGCTTCAGCAATCATTAACTTTACAGACCCAGCCTAGGGGTGCCAGTGGGTTTGTCCTCTACCCTGAAATGTCACCGCCTCTTTTCTTTGTACGAGGCAAAGGGAGACACTGGAAAAGAAGAGCAGAAACAGAAGGACTGGCAGGTGCCATGCATCTTGAATGGCTTCTGGAATGCACTAAAGCAAGATATAAACTGATTCCTATGACAGAATAACAAAAAAAAAAAAAAAGTGTAAATAGAAATATACATACTCCTAATTGAACTCCTATTATTACTAATTATATTGCATACTCTTAGCATTTAGTGTTGCAACATGGACTGTGATGTATTGGAATCATCCAAGAGACACCACAGGGCATCACTAGCCTTCAAAGTCTCCTTGCAAATGTTTTTCAAATTTATTAAATCAATTCTTAACCTAGTACAATTCCTTTTTGAATTGTACTAGGCTAACAATTGACTTAATACATTTAAATGGATGAAGGATGACACATTTTCCCCTCCCTCCCTAACCACACTTCAGCCACTGGCAAGCAAAAGATACTCTAAAAGCCTAAAAGAGTATGTTTTCTAAATGCCATCAAGGAAATACTTTGTCCACGCTTTCCATACTGAAAAATTACTTCTGGGATGACACAACACAAAGAAAATTCAGCCCAAAAGAGAAAACTTTCATGAAGACTCAATCCCACAGAAGACTGTGACAAGAGATCTGGTTGAAGTATAAACTGCAAAAATAGCATGGTGCTGCAATCTTTAAACTAAACATAACTTAGGCTTTGAAAAACCTGCAGAAATAACCCATGTCTGGGACATTAGGGAAGAAAAATAATTTCAAGGCACAGTATAAGATACTAAGTTCAAGAGCTCACAAAACAGACTGTTACTTCCCCCTGCCTTGACTTTATAGCACTGAATTTCTCACCTCACAGATTTTGCTGTCTATTGAAGATTATTGCTTTTCATGGATCTTGCACTCATTTACATTCTCAGGTCAAAACCCAGAAGAGAAACAGAAAGACATAATCCTGTCACACCTTATCACATCAGAAGACTCTCAACCCATAAATACTTTGCTCTCCATAAGAGCTACAGAGGTGTTGCACAAAGATTAACTAGAGCAGTAGAGTTGTAGAGAATTTCCCCAAAACAAAGCTCACTCCAGCCAGCTTCTGCTCCTCTGACAGCAGAATTCTGTGTGCCCAAATTTACTCTTCCTTCATTCACAGCGCTGGTTGGAGAGTCTGAATAGCCAAGAAACTCTCAGAGATGTACATGACTCATTCCAAACAACAGCTTGCAACTCCACATCAAGAAACCCTGGAAATCCTGAGCAGCCTCAATCCTCCCAGCTCTCAGTTCAGCGGGAACCCAGACTGCCAGGAGGTGTCGAAGAAATCCTGAGTTCCCATCAAGAACAGGAAATCTTTCTCAAGTCAACCCCAAAACCTTTAATTCACCCCTGGTATGCAAGAAAGAAGTTAAAAAACCCACATCACTTTTTGCAACCTGTGCATGGGAAATAAAAATGGGCCTAGCTTGGCATTGGAGAGAAGGCAGAAAACAAGACCCATGACAACAGGTTGGGTTTTTCCACACAATCATATAACCATATAATCATTTACTCAAGAGAAAGGTTACCAACAGACATCACCCTCCCAACAAAAGACTCTTGGGTACATTGGAAAAGCTGGTCACCGCTGACACTCAAGTATCAAATGGATCCACCTGGCAGCCACTGAAAAATGGCACACAAACCTGCAGAAAACAAAGTTCAGGTACAGAAAATACAAATAATATTCTGTACATCCCTTTCAGTGCTATAATTATGTTCTCATTTTGGAAGAACAGTAGCTGCATAGCCTCTTACTGACAGTTCAGCTGAAAAGCCATTAATTTAAACACTTGCAATTATATGCCATCCTGAATGAGCTAATTCAGTGTTATACAAGTTACACTGAAGGAAAAAAGTGCATTCACACAGAAAGACAGTTAAAATCTACTTGTCAACCTAATCAAGCTAAATTCCAAAGTGGCGTAGGAAGAGCTTTTAATCATGACTCGCAGGCAGTGCTGTGCTGCCTGTAGAAGAGGCGGCAAGAACAATTCAAATACCCAAAAGGCACAGAGCAAAAGACTACAGCCTACTGTGATTAAAAAATGACTAAGAGCCTTTTCCTTTCTTTGGTACATTGCTCACATACTTTATGGGAAGAACTCCATCTCGGTTTTCTATTTTGAATTTTTTTTAAAATGCATGTAATACTTAGATACACCAAAGTAGGAAGTAAATCTCATTCACGGCATACCTACTGACTTCAGGAAAATCAAAAATTACCAGTGTTCGAAGGATATAAACAGAACAGCACATAGGTGCTACTTCATAGCTATCACTCATGGACCTGATGCCCACCTTTAGTGGAAAGAAGAGAAAGAGAGGGGCTCTCAGCACACAAGAGAAGCCAAATTCACAACTAACATGACCAAGACTTCCTGACAATAAGGTCCACAGAGTTGTTCTACAAATTATCCAACAAAACTACAATATACTTAAAACTAAACTAGATAAGGCTATCAGTTATAGAAATAGATAATACTGGGTTTAACAGTTATGTTAAACTAAATGGGCTCTTCTGATTTTTCGTATTTTGCCTGTAACTCTACTGTACAATTAAAAGTATAGTGCTTTAGACAAGCAGCTTCTAAAACCACAAGTATTTACTTGTCTTACTAGGTATCAATTACCTTATTTTCTAGGTATCAAGTTTGCTTAAGCAAAAAATGCAAATTTCAGGGTAGCAAATGTAACACTGGAAGAATTTCAGTTGAATCTGACTGCCATGTCACTGATTAAACCCATTTTCCAGCTCCAGCTGTATGACATGTACTTACGTGACCCCTAAAAAGTTTGACTGAGACGTTAAAACCTCAAGAGACAGTCATCATATTATCTCGGCAATCTTTTCTGTGCTTTGGTCTCTTTGAAAGAAGTCCTTGTCATTTGTATAATCCATGCAGGCTGATGCTGAAAAGCATAACTCCACGCCTTTCTTATCCCTCTGTCTTAGGAGGCATAAATGCACACACGCATTAAAAATAAACCCAAAATTTAACACTCAGATAAATAAATTGAACTGAAGCTACAAGCACAAGACATAGGAAGACACTATTCAGTAACACTTGTACACCTGCCCTTTGCTGATTGAGGTCAATTCTCCTGAGATTATAAACTATCAACCCTTCCCTCTAAAAAAAGCCTTATTGGAAAACCAGTGCATATTTAAAGCCTGTTCTAAGCAAGGCAGCTCCTTTCACCCTTTCTCTTTTGGCTGTATCTTCAAAACCTCTTTTCCTCTTTTTGGGGGCTATATTTAATTTGTCTGCTTTCTGTCATTTTGGCAGACAGACCAGAACACTGAGACCTCAGATGATCTGCACCGAGCACAGGGCTGACATAGTTTGTGTTCTCACACAAAAAGTGGGAGGGCCGCACCAAATAAAAAATAAAAGCCAAGAGCATGATCATGCTATCATAACCCACTGTACTCTTACCCACCTGTTTCTTACTCATCTCATTTTTCCTTTGTAAATTCAACACTTTATATTTTTGTCTACTAAAATTATTGAATTCAAACTACCCCAACACTCGGTAACCTTTACAGTGCTACAAATCTTTACCCCCACTTTCCTGAAGCAGAACTTTATGGAAGAACAATCTTGGATGAGGAAATGCACCTGAAAAGAGAAGCCTGGGAGAGTAAAATAGGCTGGGCTGCATTCAAAAAAGACATGGCATACAATAAAACAGTATCTTAGAGCATTTTTTAAAGATTTGTAGGGAAAAAAATAGAAGTAAGACTTGACTAACATCATATTCAAGAGCATTAGCGTAGACTCTGAAGCAAAGTTGATTAATGGTGTACTTGCACATACATCTTCCCCAGGAACATCCGTTTTAATACTCATGTCCCTTGGTACACCTCTCACATCAAGAAGACAAAGTCATTTCTTACACAGCTCTGTGCTTGCATGCTGCTCCTGCGGGGCACTGCTGAAAGCTTTAAGCGAATTTCTAACCCAGTGGTCACAACCTGTACTTTACAAACCTATAAAGACATAATGATTGCCTTTAATGGGACTAGCGGTGATACACAAACATGTGGGATGGGAAAAAGCCTCTGGTGACATACGGCAGAATAGTTACAGATCTTTTGCCTTGAAAGACAAACAGCACATATACACATGCTAAACTCACATATACTTCTATTACACTCAGCTACACACCCTCATACCCACTGTGCTAACTTTCCTCCATCCCACAGAATTCAAGGTTTTAATTCTGCTTTCACTATAAGAATGACTTTTTCATACAACTGTTAGACACGCAAACATCAGACACACACATACCTATATCTGCTCTTCCTAAAGGCCGATTTATTAATGTCCTACACCAAACAGATTCTCTTGAGAATGCTTTCAGAAACAAGTGCTCAGGTTGCAGAAGAACACGCCCTTTCAAGAAAGCACGATAAATATCTGCACCTACAGAACACTCACTGAAAACTTCCTTTATTTTTAGCAAGAGGGATGAGAAGCGAAACAAAACTAAAAACGACTCAAAGAAGCAGTATGCCATCAGTAACAGCTAAAGAGCCTCGAAAACACAGCAGTGCTTTCCCTCCCAATGAAACATCGGTGCCTGGTGGAGACGTTTCCTCTTTCCGACGGCGCCGCGGGTCGGAGCGCGCCTGGCGCTGCCCGGGCACCGCGGGCGCTCCGGGGCTGCCGCCCTGCCCGGCCCCGGCGCCCCGCGGCTCCTCCCGCACCGCTCCTGGCGCTACGGGTCACTGGCACCGCGTTCTCTCCGCCGCCTGGCAGCTGCTGAACGAAAAGAAGCGTTTCCAAAGCGGATTTGGTTCAGGTTTGACACTGAAAACTGCCTTATAAGGTATAAAAGCCCGAAAGCAGGAAGAGGCTTTGACAAAACTAAGGAAGTTCCTCTGCGCCTGCTCGATGGAAGGGGAGGGGTTTTTTTTCTTCCACAGAGAGAAGTAACACAGAATAAATGACATTATCTGCACATTAATAAAAAAAAAAAAAAAAATACACACGATCCCCACAGACAGCGCCGGGCGGAGCGGCGATTCCCCCGAGCCGGAGCATCCCAGGGGCTCCGGGCAGCCGCGGGAGCCGTGTCCCCGCTCGCCGGCCCCGGCAGCCGCACAAGGTCCCGCACCGCGGCCCGGCACCGGTGGGGGCGGCCCCGGGCGGCCCGAGAGCAGCGAGCGGGGCCGCGCCGGGACACGGCTCTCGCCGGGCGGAGAACGAAAGGCGGGGAAGAGAAGGCGGCTGGATGCTCCCCCCGGCCCGGCCCGACCCGGCCCATCCCTCCCGGCCCCGGCCCCGGCCCCGCGGCGGCTCGGGCGCGGCTGCCCGGCCCGGCAGCGCGACCCCCGCCGCCATCTGCAGCAGCATCGGCGGCGGAACCCGCCCGGCCCCGCCCCGGGCGGCCCCGAGCTGTCAGCGGCCGCGTCTCACCCCGTGCCGCAGTCCACCACGCAGGCCGGGAGCCGCCCTGCCATGCTGGTCGGTAGCGGCGGTGCTGGGGACGGCGGGCAGCCCTGGGCTCCGGCGGGGCTCGACGGGCTGCGCTCGGCGGCACCGAGGGACTTCCGCAGGGCGGGCGCTGCCTCCGCCCCCGCCCGCTCGCGGCCCGGCCAGCCCAAGATGGCTGCCCCGCCCCGCCCCGTGACGCGCGGTGGCGCGGCCTCGCCCGCCGGGCGGAGCGCCCTCGGGGCGGCGGGAGCCGCTCCGCCGCCCGGTGTCCCGAGGGTAGCGCGGCGTCGCTCGGGCTGCGAAACACCCCCGCGGTCGCCGGGTCCGGCCAGTGACCCAACAGCACCGTGTCCGACAGGCCGTGTGCCACGTCCGGGCTTTCCTTAAACGCCTGCAGGCTCGTGACTCCGCCACCCCCATGGGCTGTCCATTCCAATCGCAGAATCACAGCGCTGTTAGAGTTGGAAGGGACCTGTGGAGATCATTCGGTCCATCCCCCGTGCCCAGGCAGGGTCACCTGGAGCAGTGACACAGGCACGCATCCAGATGGATTCGGGATGTCTCCAGTGAGGGAGACTCCGTGCTCTTCCCCAGTGCACTGCCACCCCCTTCGATGTAGAGAAATTCTTCCTCATGCTGCGATGAAACTTCTTGTTCTTTAGTCTATGGCCAGTGCTCCTCGTTCTGTCGCTGGGCACCACTGAAACGAGTCTGGCACCATCCTCTTGGCACCTGTTTTTGAGATGTTTCTATGCATTAAGGAGATCCTCTCTCAGTCTTCTCCGGACTAAACAGGTCCATCTCAACAGTCCCTCCTTGTAAGAGAGATCATCATCTTTGTCCCAAGGACAAGAGACAATGCACTGTTGGGGTCAGGTGTTCAGGTGGATAAAATATAATCTGTATTCTTTCTTTCCACCTTCCACAGCCCTTCAGGCTTTGAAGGACAGAGTGCTGAGCACACCGGATCTGGCCCAGTCCTTGCCCTGTGGTGTAGTGCAGCCACACACTATTTTTTGTTTGTTTTCAAAGTACCTTAGTGTTTTAACAGTTCTCATATTAGGTATTTCGGGTATTTTCAGTCCTTTGTTTGCTTCTCCTGCCCTGGCAATCAGAAGGTGTGAGCTTCATGGCTTAATCGAATGTCAGGCTGCGAACACATTTGATAGTCCATCAAAATGAGCAATTGTCAGGACTCAGTGGGAGCTAATGGATCTTAATGGCTCTAGTAAGCTTCACCAGGGGGCTCCACCCCACAGTCCTTGTCCCAGAGCGCTGGAGAGCCAGTTAAGCTCAGCTCTGGCCCCGTCTGATTTTGTCTGAGCTATCCTGTAGGTCTGTGCTGTCCTAGTCTTGCTTGCTGGATTGATATTAGGCTTGCTTTGTCCCTCTGGTAGTCTCCACACTGGCCCTAGTCCTGGACTGACATCCTGACTTCACCCCAGAGCTGTGTAGCTGCAGGTGGCCCCGTGTACCTTAGCGAATCTCCCAAGTATTCTCACAGTGGTCTGGCTTCCTTCTCCAAGTGTGTTCTCCTCACCTGGTTTCACCTATCTCTAATTTATCGCCTCTTTGCCTTTTTTCGCTGGAGGGATAGCCTAGAGTCAGTGCCAAAGCAAAGGAAAGACTAGGTACATGCCCTTCAGGATGAGATAGGAGAGAGCAAAACCATCCCTTTCAGTAGCAGCAGCCAGGCAGTTCATTTGGGAAGTTCAAGTCACCATCTGGCTTCCGTGGGCTGCCAGATCTTCCTGAGGAACATAAGCAAGGAAAGGAGATATTGAGAATATTAACATTTTTATTTTAATGTCAAAGCAAATTAGGCGTAGAACATTATGAGACATTTTACAGATAATGAAAGGGATTTTTACAGGATATTGTGTAGCTTGTGAGTTGTGCTGAGATAGAATATTAAAGATGAATATCTCTGAAAGCTCTTCAGAAAAAGTGCAAATAGCCCTTTCCTTTGTATGTGCTGCTGTGTGTGCACGAGTAAATATTTATCTAAAATGAGTACAGTTAGGATATAAATTTCCATGTGGACTTTTCACTCTCCTTTCAGTTTTATTACCTGGTAGTCAGGGTTATACATGCAGCAGGTTCAGCTGCTGCATCTGGCAGACGGATGAGAGAGCAGCTTTGGGCTCCAGCTGCTGGAGTTAAAGTATCCTCCCAGAGGAGCACAAAACAAGGTCCAAAAACCTGAGGCATGTGGAAAGGATGGAGCTGGCAGGTCCTGTCCAGGCCATACAGCTCACAGAGCCAGCACAGACAGGATCAGGACCAGAGTTAATTTATCCATCTGCAATGAGATTTAAACAGAACAACTGTTAGTGTTCCATAGCTGACCAGCCTTTATTACCCAATATTTTCAAATAATGCTCCTGATTAGTCTTGCTAAACCTTGATAGCAAAGCCAAAGGACAGAGAGTAGAATGGCTGTAATAGTGTGCTGGAGACTTTCTGCTAGCACAAGCATCATTTCACTATAAAACTTTAAATCACGCACAAAAGCACTTACTGTAATGCACTCCATAGAAAATATCCCATTGATGAATTTATCTTTTCCTCTCTGTGAGTACAAGTGTTTTCTGGGAAATGGTGGGGCCCTGAGCAGAACAAAAAGGTTGAGCAGAACAAAACAGTACTGCAGGTCATATGGAAAGTGAAACAATTCTGTTAAGCAACTCCATTGCAATCTCTTGCTATCAGTGTGTGTTCTTCCTGAGTCTGCACGAAGAATGACATTGAAAAAGAGCAGTGCTGGTGCATTTTATTTTACTGAATTACAGTGGAATTTACATTTGAGGACCAAAAAGCATAGGATTGCTCTCAGTATCGAGGTGCCAAGTCAATCATAGTTTTGCAAGGGAAGGGGTTGAAAGACCGAACTCCCTGGCCATGAGATCTCATGTTTCATTTTATTAGCCTTGCCAGATGCAGTTTTCAGGTGGCTGTGCACTCATACATCAGCCCAATAAAGTAAAGGGGCAAGATTTCTCTTTAAGCAATTTATCACATTGTGGGACCATAACACAAGTTTGATACATTGACTCATACAAATTCATGCAGATCAATCTAAATTTCAATACAGATTTCTGTATAGACCGTTTGTAGTTTTATGCATTGGCATCTAGATTACCTTGGTGGATATTTTTAGCATAGAAGTCTTGTGCTTAAATTACAAAATTGAGCTTATAAAGCTGAAATTCAGCTAGATCTGGCAGGATTGTTGTGCCGATTGGTATATTTTTTTCATGGAAAGGTTTTCCACCTTTTACTTATTTTTTCAGTACAGGAGAGTAGAAAAGCCTACAGTCTGTTTTCCTGGTGTAATTTTCTGAATCTTTTCATCCTCATTTGGCCAGAAGTCAGTTCCTGAGTTATGAAAAGCTTTTCATTGTTTTAGAGTGTACCAGAAATTAAATTTTTAATGTGTAGGTACAATGTTTTAGTATATTCTCAATCTTACCAATGGAATGGGAGTGAACAAAAGCTTGATTTGCCTTTATGTGGTACCATCTCTGGAAGTGTTCAAAAAGCCTGTGGGTGTGGCACTTGGGCACATGGTTTAGCTATGAGCGTGGTGGTGCTGGGTTGGTCTTAGAGGTCTTTTCCAACTCTTATGATCCTGTGAAATCCTATACAGCACACATAATCAAGCAGCAGCATCCTTCTATGATGCACCAAGTCCAGCTATTGTAAGCACAGTTGGAGTGCAGGTGATCTTTTCCTAAACATCCATGATAACAAAGTAATTACCATTGCAGAGCATCCTCCTTCTGTTGCCATCTGCCTCCAGGCAGTTTGCAATGTAAACACAGAGCAAGGGAATGCAGATGAATACAAATGAATAAGAAATGAAAGGATTAAAGTCAGAAAGAAAGTATTTCTATTAATCAACAGGTAAACGGAGATGTAGTCCAACAGTTTGATTCAGATGGAAGGAATTTGCAGACAGCTTTCTACAAGTGTTATACAAATAAGTCGTGGGACTCCACAGTTTTCCAAGATGCAGATATGGTTAACCAGCTCCAGCAATGGTAAGTATTAAAATTTCACACAAGTAACCTCAGCCTGAAGAAGTGTGTACCTAGACAAAAGCATTACAAATCCCTTGCTAAGCTGTGTGGGAAGCTTTTCAGAATCCTGCTCACTCTGGATCGTTTTCATGCTGTTAATGGCCTGCCCTTGAACATGCAGAAAGAACAACGCTGTGAATCCATATATAGATCCAGGCCTGGGAAGTGCAGTAAAGTGCAAGGCAAAAAAAAAAAAAAAAAAAAAAACCAAACCAAAAAAAAAAAGAACTCCAGGGGTGGAAGGATTTTGGAAATGCCCAGGAGAGCTGAGAATCTCATGCCTGGATCAGCATGTTGCCATTCAGATTGGCATAAACTGAATTTAAAAGGCACCTTAATATCCAGTATATCACACTGACCAGTCCTTAAGCCCAGCTAAACATGACAATAATAGCTAGAGAAACAGCCAAGAAAAATCATGTCTAGGTTATCCATTAGATAATATTCCTTTATTGAAAGTATTTATTATAAAGTACACTGCTTAATCACTTAACCATCACGAGTATTTTAATATAAATAAGTTTTCCAATAATTGAGAGACTACTACAGAGAGCTAAAAAAGCTGTTTTATCTACACAGATATAAGATGTGTGTAGATTTCTTCCATGAAGGGCCACAAGCAAGATAAAAGTGTAATTGGTTGATTTTGGCATAGCTATAGCAACAGACATATGGGAGGCATGTAATTTCATGGAGCTGCACATGGTGAAGTCATGGCAAATTACCAGACACTCATTTGATGTGGCTGCTCTCCAAGAGTTCAACATAGATCAACTAAAACCATTAACTTTCAAAATATAATTAGTCCAACCATATTTTTTTTAAACGAAGGATGGCAAAAAACCCAGCTATAATTCTTGTTACACTGAAACAAGGTGTGTAAGGAAGAGAGAAATTTATAAACTGGGGCTTGTTTATATCCCTGGACTATTATGACAACACCACTATTGCCCAATTCCTACCAATTTTTATTGGTAGGAATAACAGCAAATCGTGTATCAAAAGACAAACCTAGGAAAAGAATTTGTCTGAAAATGTGTTGCCTCAAGAACTTAATGTTCTGGGCTGAGGCAAAATCTGCAAAAGTCAAGGGAAACTGCATTCCTATTTACAGCTCGCTTTTCCATTCAAAATTGGTTATCTGTATGCTGTTATTCTGTTCTTTCTCATAACATCTCAATCCTTTATAATGCCACTGTAAGTGAACTAGCAGAAGGATGGCAGCAGAATTCCTACAGCTGCAAAGCAGGACTCAAACCTCTGCCCTTGAGTTGTATCTGTCCTGCACAGGCTCCACAGAGTCACACCTGGGAGCCAAGGAATAGCAGTGCACAGTTTGCCCATGATCAGAAAATCAGGACTTTCTCGTGTAATAGAAATTATTATGTGTTCTTAGTTGCACCTATTTGCTTCCTTGGCTGGAACAAATGTGTATTGCTGCCTTTTTCATGTGACTTGCACACTTCAGCTGAACTGAGAACCTAAATCAATCACAGCTGGAAGTGCCTGACCTGCATCAACTTCTACACTCCCTGTGTCATGAACACTATTTTGGGTAAAAGCTGTGATAACTCGCAAATTTATGTAAAATCACTTTTTTTAATTTAGTGGTCATTTTTTTTTTTTCAAATTTGTCAGCTGTGTGCTAAATAAAACCAGTGTGTCACCAGTTTGCAGTTTAGCAGCTGTTTAACTCTTATATGAGCTTTTCAGCAGAGCACAGAAGCCCACACAGGTGAAAAGTGGCCTTAAAACAGTGGCAAGTACTGGAGCAGGAAAAGCTGGATTGGAAAAGAAGATCAAGGTGAACCTAGTGGGTCATTTCACAAAAGAAGTAGCATGAAGAGTCGTAGAGAGTTCAACAGCACCGTGGGTTTTTTTTCCTACCCAACCATTTGAAACTGCAAGTAATTGAATGTGTGACAGGTAAACAAATTGGTTTCTGTTCTGAGACGTTTTTCTGGCTTTCACCGTTGCTTATCAACTTTTGAGAGGGTTTGGCTGCTAATATTTGACCTCTCATTCTAAATGGCTTTTCATAAGAGGATTGTTTAGTAACACTCATATTGTATATGTTTGGATTTCTCCTTGGTGTGTGACTTTTGATAAAAATATATTATCTTCAGTTGACCCAAACTGTTGACTCCCCAGATTAACTTTCAGAAGATAACAGATGTTACAAGGTTATTATATCACATCTATGGTCATTGTGCCACATTACTCTTACTGTATTTACTTCAAGATAATGCAGGGAAGAGAGGAGGGCTAGGAGGAGAATTTGGAGCTCAACGGGACAGTTGTCCTTCTCTGGATGCAGCAGGGTGCTGCTTGAATCTACAGTATCAATTATCTGGATCTATGGCATCCACAGTTCTATTGGAGAAGCATGGATGAGCACTCTCCAATTGTCTCTGGATGAAAGGGAACATAACTAAAAACACCCCTTCTGCTGGGTTAAATGATTTGGCTGCCTTCTTTCCTGCAGGATAGGGAATGTTCTCTCGCAAAACAGAGAACATTCCCTCCACCAGAGCTGGGGGAAGGCAAGGAACAACTCATGCAGCATCTTTTCAATTATCACAGCTATCTGCAGTCCAAGTTTCTTATTAAGATGTATGATTTATTTAGGAACAATATACAGTACTACTTAAATTAGTCAGCAGCGGAACACTTTAAAAATACCATGTTCTTCGATAAGTGTATAACTCAATCTATTTCTAGTGACAATGCTGCTTGCATACAAAATGGAAACAATTTCAAGGCACTATTTCTGAATGCTGTGTGCCTCCATAGAGGGTTTATTCTATCTGTTTGGTTATATATAAAGAAATTGTTAACTAATTTCTGTAAAGTTTAGATTCTTTGTTTGTCCTACTCAAACCGTAGGAAATTTTCCTGAAATAATACCTTAATGAATCACCAAAAAGTATAAAAGCTGATTTGCAGCTCTACAGTGCTGTGTCTGACACTGTAAGGATCATGTGGCCTTTGAAGAAGGCCACAGACAATTTTTAATGATGTGGTCTTCGCATGTCCAGTGTCAAAAATATATCAAAAGTAACACGTTGTATCCAAGTGTTTCTCATTCTGCTGCTTTAAAAAACAGTATTAAAAGCAAACACACCGGTAAATTATGCTAATGAATATGTAAATTCAACAAAATCTTCTAGACAAACAGATTACATTAATTATGTTAGTCCTTACTATGAGAATAGGGGCATTAAAATCTCTATTTGGAACACTACATGCCTGTTCAATTTGGTGTGGCCATCCTAACAAGCCAACAGACTTGACCTTTATGAACAATACACTTTGAAACCTTTTGATCTAAAAATAATGTACCAGCAAAGCCCCAAACCAGTAGCTCTGTCCATGCAATTCCTCACCTGATAAAATTTCATTTTTGGCGTAGTTTAAGATCATCTGCATTGAGAAGACCAGTGGTGTTAAAATTAGAAGATGTGAAAAACAAAACTCTGCCTCCTGTATTTCCCTGCAGAACAGCTTGCAGTTTAATCCATTTGTGTGCTCCCTCTATAGAACCCACATATACACAGGAGGTCTCCCTGGCTAATGGGGTAAGAATCCACGTGGGACATTCCTTCCTTTGCTTTAGGCCCTTCTGAGGAGAATCCCTGCCTTCTCTGGAGCATTATGCATTCCCAGCAAGGGAGCAGTTCCCTTTTGCCATACTGGGCAATGCTTCCATTCCCTTTGAATACCACCTTATGTTGCAATGTGCCTCCGTGAATCATTGTGATTATTCACCCAGGAATGTGCAAAAGCACAAATGTAAAAATCTGTTCTGTGTTCTGAACATGCGGGGTCAGATTATCAGCAGTTCCATCTGACTAGGCTTGTGCTGAGAGAACTGCTTGACTTGATCTTTGGAAGAGTTGCTTTAGTGGGTTTATTCAGTGTAAATAAAATTCACTTTTGGCTCTGTGTTAAGGCCTGTTTGGTGGGTTTGGATCACATCTCCAGCAGGACAGGTATTCATGCTCACATATGCATTTCTGCCAGCCCTGGTGTTCAAGTGGCTCTCTGGTTGTCAACATGCATGAAGGCTACATGTGCAGGCCACCCCTATGTATGATTTCTCTCAATGGCATGGTAATTCTGTAATTCAGAACACTTCCAAAAGGTTTACTTTCCATTTACTTGTGGTTTGCTTGAATAGGTTTTCAAATAGTTTTTTTAATTATCTTTTTTAAAACAATTAATGATCACAACTCACCTACTGAAAATATTTGAGTGATAGCAATTCAGTAATTTTCAGTCTGGGAAATCCCATTGAAAATTAAGCTTCCTGTTTTCTTTCCTATTATAAATCAGCAGAGTAAAGAGGCTGAGGTAGGTGATGACAAGTTCCCCAAATGAGTTGTTTTACTCACTTGTAATTTTATTACTAGCTAATATTTGCAAGTAAAGTTCAGTAGGAAGCAGAAAAAGCTCTTGATTCCAATTAATTTTCTACAGCTATTAAAAGTAATGGTTGATAAAAAATTGCATCACAAAAATATTTGTGGTTTCTTCTTCTATTACATCTGCAGAGTAACACTTTTTCTGTAAGTACCAGTAGTTCTCATAGTGATCAGCATTAATTTTATTCAAAATAATACATTTTAAGCACTAAGATTTCTTAGAGCCTTGTCATCAGGTAAAACACTTAAGAAAACAGCAATATAACAGCTCAGCAAGGGTCAAAAACACAAAACGTTTGTAAATACACAAATAAGGGACTGAAAACAGAATGGAAATTGCAACTTTAACAGTCTAATTATATTTCATGTATCCATAGGAATGTTTTCATTTCAGCCTCTCAAGAACTGGACCAGAAGGAGAGGAAGGCAGTGAGGGTAATTGAGCAATAAATCATTCCCTCAGTCATAAAAGGTTTCTTGCAAAGCTGGACTTAGGATGTGAGAACACCTCAAGAACAGTTGAGGACAAATATAAGGCAGTTAAAACTCAAATAATGCAAAGAAGGTGAAGTGGAACAAGGATTACAAGTTGTGTGACAAGATTATTATCCAGCGGCCTAAACCCAAGCAAAACAAAACATTTTCTGTTATGTCACAAGACTGCCTCAATAAATCCATAACAGCTCTTGCCTTACTGAGTTCACATAAAGGGATTAGCCAAATTCATGGGTCCATCAAGAGCTATTAAATGCGTTGGCTGAATTACATCCTTCCAGATGAGGATGCTGATACCCATTTATTTCTAAAAACTAAAAGGATGTGCCATGGAACAACTCTCTTGTTTCCAACACTATTTTTCATCTATTATGAGACATTTGGGAGACATCAGGATTCTGAGCTAGAAGGATTTTTGATCTAACCCAACAGGACAGGGGAGCACCCCACTGTCATGCATCCTATACCAAGTCTAGTCCTGAACACTCAGGCTGTATCCTTTCCCTAGGGAGAGCAGAAGCTGATCAAAACTGATTTTGTCAGTTTGAATTTTTAATACAGTTTCTTCTGCTGCTTTGCCTTGTTCATCAACATGAGCATCTTGTTCATCAACGATCTGTTCTAAATCCTTTTGATACAAGCATTTCTCTAAAACAAGTAGATTCAATTCCTTTGTAGAGATCTATTATGAGACTAACAGAGTATTAAATTTCATTCTTAGGATCTGATCTATTTCTTGCAAATCAGCTTTTATGTTCTTGTAAGTAGAATATATATAAGAGCAGAAACTAAATTCAAATTTTCTTGATAAGAGCAATTTAGAAGGTTTGCATGTTTTGTGAATGTTTCATCTTAAGAAAATATTACAGTGATGCTGGGAAATAGATATAATTTTGCTTTGCCTATGAAAATGCTATGCATGTAACTAAAATATTCACAGCAAGAAAAATAAATATGCAGTATGTGTATACTTTCAAGATACATATTATTTTATTACATGTGTTTACTAAAATCTAATTCCTGAAAAAGTGCAGTAAAAACAAAAGGGAAATAATCCTCATAATAGTTTCTTTCAGAGAAGACATAAGATCATCATGTGAACTTTTACAGTAGGAAACAAATTACTTAATCAAGAGCTAAAAATACAGAAGTCCTATGATATTTTTAAGTGTAATGACTAAAAACTTCTGGGCTTCTGACAATGTTGACCTGTTTATCTCAAAATGCCCCAGGAGCCACAGCGTAAGAGCCTCGTCCTGTGATGAAGAAATCTTGGCACTCCACCTGAAGGACAACAGTGTCCTCCTGTTTGCCTGCCCCAGTCAAAATGCTGAAAATCAGAACCCCAACGAGGTGGGTTTAGCTCTGTTGCCATATTGAGATGCAAACTGCTGCTTTGCCTCCTAAAGAAGAAAACTGATATGTGTACATGAGTGGACACATGGAGCTGCACCCAGAAAGCTGGTCTTAATTCAGGTGGGATTTCACGTGCTTTCCACTGTCAAAGGAGACTAAAGCATAAACAGAGAGAAAATCTTCATATCACAGACGTTTTGTCATCACTACTGCTGATCACTCTGGGAAAGCATTTTCCAGGAACAGCAAATCAAGCTGAGTTCTCCTGTCAATGCACAATCAGGTAAGACAGAAGAGTCTGGGAATCAAAAACCTTCCCTGCTGCCTTATTTATTCTCCCTGTTCAAATGCAGTGGGTTTGGGTTTTTTAAATATAAAACACTCACCCAACTTTAATATAAATTATGCATAATATTTGTCAATATATTTTTTAGTAAAGGCAGTATTAGCTATAGGAAAATCTTACGTGCTGTTTCTCTGTCAGAGTACTGTAGTCATAACTCTTTGGTCTTCTCTTCAGGTTTTGCTGCTGATTAACTGACTGACCTTGGACAGGCCATGTAAGTTTACTGAGTCTCTCTATAAATACTAAACAAAGATCTGCTAGACCTAAGAAAATTAGATGCTGCGAAATGCACACAAGTTTTTGCAGTTACATTTTATACATTTTTCAACTCCTCTGAATTACACAGAATGCACCATTTCAAGAGGACTGCTACTTTCCCAAAGCTTTGTCTAAGAAATTCAGTTTACCTAAAATCTCTTTACAAAGTTGTAAAGTCGCAATATCATGTAAAAGCACTATATTGCATATTTTAGTATTTTTGGCTGAAAGGCCAATAGTGATAGTGAGGCCAGAAGGACAGCAAATCAATACTGTATTTATAATGTATACTCAGAATACATCAAAAAAAGACAGTTTGAACCAAGAGCATAATTCACTGCATGTCCTTGTGCCATTTATGCTATAAATGCTTCAGGGTAGGGATTTTATCTTACTAATTCTAGCAAGCAGTTTCACAGAACATCAGACTTGTTGGATCTCTCTTAGTGTTCCTATATGCAAATTAAATACAGCTGGATTAAGAAATTCAGATTCACAAAAAAAAAAAAAAAAAAAAGCCCAAACCAATTTCACACTAAAAGTTCTTCAAGTTTGGTTTGTTGGGTTGTTTTGTTTTGGTTTTTTTTTTTTTTAAGAAGTAGCTTTTGTTTATCTACAGGAAATAACTCAAGCCCAACAGCAAAACTCACACAAATGATATCACATTTTTATATGGGAGGGAATGGATTTTTTCAATCACTAACCTATAGGAAAGGTGAAACATCATGTTTGATTTCAACAGTTTTTAAGTGCGAGTAGCATTTAAAAAAATTTCACAGCTATATCATATGTGTCACCTAATAACAATTAAACACCTTTTTATTCATGTGCATACATTGCTTACTATTGTTTCCTAGAAGTTTTTGCTGTAAAATTTCCAAAATATGTATTAGCTAAATTTTGCCAAAAGCTTTATTTCTGTTACTAGGTGAATACTGAATACACTGCAAGATGTGACATACACCTGATTATCTTTAGGTTGGTATTGTGAGCTTAATTCTTAAATATTAATCAACACTGAATACAGAGAGTACTAACATTGACTACAAAACCAAACCAAACAGGGCCAGAATCTGATTTTGCAATTTCATCTAAGCATATGATAGTTCATTTTATCCAATATTTTTGATAGATTTTGTCTAGTATTTCCTTTTACAGCTTGTAAGTCACTAGCATATACATCTCAAAATTTTGCTTTAATTTATCTTGCATGCCTGCACAATATCACTTTTTTATGCTCTTAAAAGTGTGTTGATAGTGAAGCAGACATCTATTTCAAAAATGTAATTGCCACTATTTTCAGGTTCTGTGAGATTTTGTATCACCGAATGTAAAGATTATGGTAACTATGAAACTAAGATTCCACCAACGCACTGCATTTTAGGACATTTCTCAAGGTCTTGCAAACTTTGGTTTTCTTCTTCCCTTTTTATTTTTTTTTTTTTTTTTTTTTGACAGACTGGTTTCAAGCTCCATCCCACTTCTCCATCTCTAGTTCTTCATTCCGTGCTCCCTTCTCCGTTCCTTCAAATTTTAATTTTTTTTTTTTTTTTTTTTTTTTTTTTTTTTTTTCCTGCTTGTCCTTCAGTTTTGGAAGAGGCTGTGTAAATGCCCGTGTCTCCGGAGCAAGCTCTGCTCCATCAGAGCTGTTCTGCCATTCCCTTCTCACAGGCGGTCGATCTCTGGAGCAGCCGGCGCCGCTGCCAGCTGCGCTCCCGGGAGCCCAGGCCCGGGAGCCGCGGGGGATGGTCCCCGCCGGTGCCGGGACCAGCAGGAGCCCGGGGTCAGCAGCCCTGGCTCTTCCCCGCCGTGCCGAGCGCTCCCTCCGCGTCCCCGCTGCCGCGGGCAGGAGCCGGGAGCGGCCCCGGAGCCGCGGCCAGGCCGGCGGCAGAGCGGGGCTGCCCGGCGGGACACGGAGCGGCGGCGCAGCCTTGGGCTGCGGAGGGGCTGGGCACGGGAGAGGAATGGGAATGGGGATGGGAACGGGGATGGGAATGCACACGAGGAAGGGGGCAGTGATTTGTCCTGGGCTGGAGATGGGGGCGGGGAAGAGAACGCTGATAGGAATGGGGTCGGTGATGGCAATGGGGACGGGGATAGGGATGGGAATGGGGACAGTGATGGGGAAGGGGATCGGAAGGGGGACGGGAATGGGGGTGGTGATGGGGATAGGGATGGGGATGGTGGTTGTGGTGCGGACAGGGATGTGGACGGTGATGGTGACTGTGATGGTGACAGGGATGCGGATGGTGGTGGTGACTGTGATGGTGACCGTGGTGAGGACAGAGATGTGGATGTGGTCGGTGCTGATGACGGCGATGGTGACCGTGGTGGGACAGGAATGCGGACGGTGGTGGTGACCGTGGCAGTGACTGCGGGTGGGGGGTACAGGGCTGTGGCTAGTGGTGGTGACTGTGATGGTGACCGTGGTGGGACAGGGATGTGGGTGTGGACGGTGCTGGTGACCGTGGCGGGCACACGGATATCCCCGCCGCCCCTCCCGCAGCCGGGCAGGGGGCGGGCAGCAGGGCAGGGGTGTGGAGCTGCTGGCCGAGCGGGTCGATGGGGCCGGCCCGCGGGCGGGGCGGTCGCTCGCGGGCTCGGGGATGGATTGCGGGTGTCCGGCGCGGGCGGGCGGTGCCGCCGCCGGACGGAGCGCGGGGGGCGCCGGGCCCGGTGCGGCCTCAGGTACCGGGAACGGGAGCGGGCCGGGAACGGGCGGGTTCCGCCGCTGCCGCAGGAACCGCGGCGAGAGGCCCCGCAGGGCCGAGCGGGCCCAGGCCCGGGAGGGAACTTTGTCCCTTCGCGCGGGCGGGGGCCGTGCCCACCCGGGCCGGGGCCGTGCGTGTGCCCCGTGTCCCGCCGCCCGCCGGCCCCGTCCGCCCGTGACAGCCGTGTGCGGAACGCGCTCTCCGCCTCGGGGCAGCTCCCCTGGCCGGCTGGGGCGCTGCGGAGGGGCGCCGCTCTCCCCACAGCGAGCCCGTACCAGCCCTGGTGCGGGCGGCGCGACCGGGGAGGTGATCGTGCCCCTGTGCTCGGCACCGGCGAGGCCCCGCCTCGGGTGCCGTGTCCTGCTCTGTGCACTCGCTGCGGGAAAGGCGTCCGGGCACGGGAGCGTGTCCGGAGAAGGGCCCCGGAGCTGCCCAGGGGTGTGGAGCTCACATCCTGTAAGCAGCGTCTGAAGGAGCTCAGGGAGTTCAGCCCGGAGTAAAGGAGGCTTTGGGGAGACTTTATTGCTCTCCGCGACTTCCTGACAGGAGCCGGGTGGGTTGAACTCCCAGGAAACAGTGGCAGGACAAGTGGACAGTGTTAAGCTGCGCCAGGGGAGGTTCAGGTTGGACATTTGGAAGAATTTCTTTACAGAAGGGTGATTAAACAATGGAATGGGCTGCCCGGGGAGGTGGGGGAGTTGTCATCCCCGGAGGTGTTTAAGGAAAGTCGGCGCCATGGTGTGGTTGACAGGGTTGGATTCGATGATTTCAGAGCTCTTTTCCAACCTAATCGGCTCAGTGATTCTGAGCGGGCATCACTGTCCTGCCTCCTGTCCCACCCTGCTGGGGGTGAGAGGGGTACGTGCTTCCCCTGCTTGGGCTGCAGCTCCCTTTCCTTTCCCCCTGCAGTTTCCAGTGTTCTAGGTGTGAGTGCAGTGCACTCATTCTTTCTCCCCCTGAGGTCCCCAGGGCTTGAGCCATAAATCTTTTTACTTAGGCAACCACTTTTCTCTGGGTTCATTAAGAAGATTTACTCATTTGCATCTCTTTTTTCCTGCTACTTTTCCCCAAAGATATCTCTCACAGGAAGGAGACCCCGTTCACTCTTGAGTGTGGTGATTTCACCGATTTCTACCTTGCCTGGAAGGCTCAGCTTCCAGCTGCCAGGGAGTCTCTGAAAGCTGCCCTGCTGGTTCTTATCAGGGATCTGTGTCTGTATATCCTGTGACAAAGCACGATATGTTTAGTCCTTGCGCTAGACAAGATTAGATCTGCAGCATGTGAAATGGATGTCATTTGTAATCCTTAGCTGATGTTAAATGTGGAGCTACTGGTGGCTGAGAGATTGCTTTGTATGTGGTGAAGCTTAGAGAGGCCTTGGCAGCTTGACATGGAGTTTTTTTCCCCTAATGTTGCTGGACAAGAATAACAAGGAGGTCAGTGTCTGCTCTGCTTGTCAGCTTTCACTCTGCAAACCTGAAACTTGTGTGTTTCTAAGTCATTGCAGTCAGACTGCAAGTCCAGCAGGGTCACAGCCTAGCTGGGGGTGCTGCAGGAATTACTGAGAACTGTGTGCTTGGGTAGGCTGGTAGCTGGAAAGGGCTCTGAGGTATAAAGCAGGTGAATACTCTGCACTACTAGTTCTGTATAGGAAAATTTGTTTGGAGTTTTGTTTCATGAATTTTGAGAAAGTGCTGAATAGGAAGCCTTCATTTAATTCGTGAGAACTTTCATGTTCTTTTTATTCCTTAGTTACCCATATCCAGCTGTGCCATGGCAGTTTGATAGCATGACTGTTACATACCACCAGATTCCTAAAACATATCTTTGATTAAGCTAAATTCTCCTATTTTGATAATTAAATTAAAGTGTTTTCTGTGCAGACTTTGGTTTTGTGTAGCTTCCTATGTAGATGGGAGCAGTGATCTCTGCTTGCAGAACTCAGTATTGGCATGGAAAATTTGGTTACATTTTTGCGTCTTTTGCTTCACTATATTCTAAGATACTACAGGAAACTTTCTTTGAATAAAAATGACAGGGCTGCAGTGAATGTAAGTCATGTTGCATAAGGCTCACTTTTCCATCTCTTCTGAACATTCTTGCCTTTGCTCTCATCTCGTGGTACCCTTTGGAGGTTGAGTGGATGTGAGAATTGTGTTAGATTAATGTTGCTTTAATGTATATTTACAGATTTTGACATATAAATGTAAATCATTTTACTTTCAGGTTTTTGTTTGGTTTTTTTTTTGGTTAAAGTGAAAGCAGTGTCTCTCTTTTTCTTATCTCAAAAACAATCCAATATGAAACAAGAATCACCTGATGATGGAACCTGTTAAAAGGGGGAGGAGATTGTATCCCAGAACTTGTATTGTTGGAGCAGCTGGTATAACTGGAAAAACTAAACCCGTTTATTTTGCTTGCAAGCCTTATCTTGATATGTTGTCTTTCAAATTGTGTATGAAATAATCTTGAGTAAATACAAGGAAGAATTTCCAGTCGACTAGCTTGTACCATGGCTTGTGACTGAGATACTGTTCTGTGTCTTTTGGCATTCTTATTATGTCCTTTTTTTTTTTTTTTTTTTTTTCCTCTTTTTTGCTGGTGGAGGGGAGAGGCAGGCTGTGTGTTTTCCTCCTGGAACATCCAGAACAGCAATACTTCTGTTTTGCAATGATTTGGCAATTTTTTGGCCTGTAATGTTCTCTTCCCTGATTGTCAGTGCAGTAAAAGTTTGTGAATTTCACGTGATTTTCTCTTCTTGGGCGGAGCTTTTAATGTGGAAATAATCTGCACAAAGAAACATTTGATGCTGTCCAAATAAGATTGCACATGGAGCATCAATGGTGCAGTCTCATTTCCTGCCCTCAGAAGTTGCTTGTTGCATGCTCAGAACAGGAGAGATGGACTGGCTGCTGAGCCTGTTGGCTTTAGTGTGCTGTGTGAACATGCACTGTAGACTACACAGACTGCTTTTTATATCTTTTTCAGATCATAAATTGAAGTGGTGACTCTTCTTACATGATCTAGGGTACTGCAGAATTTTAAAATTAAAATACAGTGTCATGACAAGAAATTTTTTAATGTTTATTTTTCAGAAGACCTTCATGTAACTGGCTGAAAAATGGTTATGCAAGATGACAGCACCAACTCTAAGACTGTTGGAATGGTAAAGTTTTTTTTAAATAAAGGAGACTTCAATGAGTCTCAGTGCTGTTTGCTGAAAATTAGAACGATGTTAAGAATGTCTTTTAAATTAATATTCCTTTAAATGTCAGATTTGAGCTGGTATGTTTAAAGTTAAACCATGTGGAAAGCATATTTATTTCCTAAAAATGGAAACAAAGGACAAACATGCTGAAGTTTCTGCTCTGTTAATAGAGTAGAATATGATATTTACTTTTAAACCAGAATTTTTATTGCAGTCTCTGTGTCTTCTGGTTGCTCAAATTTATCATAACTTTGTGCAATTGATAAATTAAATGTTCTATAAGGGTTGGAGGGTAAAGTCCTCCAACAATAATGCCAAGGTTGTGACTTCAATCCCTGGGCCATTCCCTTAAGAGCTGAGCTTTAGCATCCTTAACATATGTGTGTGACTCCTGTTGATTCAGGACATCCCTAAAACAGAGCTTAGCAACATTTCACATTAGTAATAATAAAAAAAATATTAAAAATTCTAGCACTTCCAGGCAATAAAACTTATGGCTTAATTTATGGCTTAATAATGTTTCTTTTCCTATATAACAGTTTTAAAGTGGATTTTGTTGAATGCGTTTATAGGATCTGAGTTTAAAAATGAAAAAAAGTTTTATGGAGGATGATGTTTTGTTTTAATACAATAATAATGCTGTATCCATTTAAGGAAAGATACTGGGCTTTCACAAGACATAACATGGAGGTCCCTTATCTTTCTAGATTATTGTAAGGCCAACAAGCCTACATGTTCTTCCATTACCTTCCTAGTTCTAATGTTTAAATTCTTTGCTTAGGAATGTACGCTTAAGAAATAGTGCCTTTCTCTGCATAGCTCAGAAACTCAGAACTTAACATCATCTTGTTCCTCATGTGAATCTCCTATAGACAATTAATAAGGAAGGGATCATGTTCTTTGTAGTACCCAAAGTAGGTAAGGATTCTGTTTTCTTGCAGTTCAGGGCTGCCCTGCTGGCATTTTTGATGCAGGCCAGTTCTTAAGGTTCTAAATCTGTATGTCCCCAACACTTAGGACTTGAGCTGCAGAAGACACTTGTGGAACTTGAAATTTTAGACAGGATTTTGAAAAGATAAATGCTTAATATGCCTATGCACACAAGGTTTCACACTTCGCTTTTTTTGGGTTTTTTTCAGGAGACTGTCTTCACTTTGACATGAAGTGTGAAGTTTGTTAGTCACCACTTTTGTTTCATTTTTACAGTTATTGTGGAAGGTAATATGAGAAAAGTCTTGTTCTTGTGTGTTCATTTCTATCAGAGCATGTTACCCTCAAGGTACAGAAGCCAGACATAAATTGTGGAATTGTATTTCATTGCAAGTTCATGAGTACTGTTAACAATGTGTCCATCTAAAGCTTCTCAAAATAATCGTTTCAATATGTCTTTGCATTTTGTGTGATGTTTTCCGGGGTTTTAATTCTGTCCTAAAACTTAGTATTTAGGTTTCAGTAGCCTTTTGAATTTCTGCTGAACTTACAGGTATTTTAGTATTGCTGCTTGGTAAATTTTTTGGTCAACTATTAGCTTGAAGGTGATTGTGCTGAACTTTGTAGTCACCTTTTCTTGTTAAGCTTTTTGCCTTGTTTGGGAAGGATCAAGCAGAAGCTATATTAGGCACAGAAATGTTAAACAGATACGTGGTAGTCAGATGAGAAAGTAATAGCTGCTCTTACTGCAACATATAAAAAATTTCAACTTCCAAGGCATAATTATGGGCTCTTTATTTAGGATTTTAACATCTACTTATTAAAGGTACAGAAGAAATGGTGTAAAATGTACATAGCCTGTGAATAACTTTATGTGTAACCTCTTACCTAAGCAGTGCTGGATGTTCAATCATCCTTTCCTTTGTTCCTGTTGAGGGATTTTTAAAGCAAGGGATTTGTTCAAGCCTAACTTAGGCAAGCTGAGTACAAGAATTAAACAACTGTAGAATGTGAATGTTACCTGTGTGATCTCTGTTCACAGTGTGCTTTGAAGCAGCCTGTGGTGAGAGCAGCAGAGCTGTAGGTGTGAGGGAGTGTCTGATGTGGAGATGTCCAGTTGATGAGGCTGCTGCCATTCCCTCCTGTCTCCCCAGCTGCCTCTCCCCTCCTGCCTGCAGCACAGGACTGGTGGAAGGCTGCAGTGCTTTCTGTTTCTAGGATCCTTTCCCACTGTCCATGTGTTGTGCTATAGCCTGACGGGAATGAGATTTCTTCCTTCCAGCTTGTTTGGAATTCTTCTATGCCCAGCTTCCACGTTAGCTGCATATTATGCAAACACAGAAGCAATTTTTAGGCTGTATATAATATAACTTCATGTAATGGCTTGTAAGCTATTAGTCATAATAAAATGAAGGCAAAGTTTGTAGAGTATAATATGTAAACCAATTCCTAAAAACTGAAAAAACCTTTAGCAGCCTTCAGGCATGAAAACCTTTATGTTAATTTCCTCAAGTTTAAGAGAATACATTTATTTGCTCATTCTTTGAGAACAAATGTTTTCTCCTTTATTCTGTATCAAATAGAAGCTATAATTCCTTGCTGAGTCTTTCATAACTTTGCCTCTCTCTACTTACAGATTTCTGCTTTCTTTTGTCAGTCCCACCATTTTATCAGAAAAGCAGAGTAATTATCTGGAACTGGTGCCCACACATGGAATATATCAGCATAGATCTAGTGGTATAATTATACTTCAGGAACTCTGCCTGTTCATTTTTCTTTTGAAAGAAGCCCTTTAAGAAATGGAGGAGAAATTGTCAAGATCTGAACATGGCAGAGACTGTATAGAGATATGAGTCAAAGCAGAAAACAAGTGCTGTGATCTCCAGTGTGCTTGTGCATATCTGGGTATTTAAATACTTGATCTGAGGAACAGGCTACTCTGGAAAAAATGTAATGTACCTTCTTCACTCACCGAGGACAGTGTTGTACTGTCTCTTTTGTAAATTATTTGTAAATAATGAAAAGAAAGCAAGTATTTGTATGTTGACACATGTGGAAAAAACAAAGTTCAATTTAAATTTATCAAACTGTATTAGCAAAGCAGATGACCTCTATTTACTGTGAAAGTCAGAAGCTTCTCTCTAAAGATGATTTAGGTTGCAGTTCCTTGAGCAATTCTCTCAGAGATGGTTTGAGTTTATGGTATGCTATGCCATCTGTAGTTAATGAAATCTTAATAAATTGGTACTTAAAATACATACATAAATAAGTGAAGATTAATGATAGAAATACCACATACATGTCTGACTGGCATTCATTAGAGAGTTTGTAAAGGATTCTAGTACAAGAATGAGTCATCAGTCTCTGTCACTTATATATGAAGCTGTTTAGTAATATAATTGAAAGTTTTCCTAAATTTAGGCCTTCCATAAATTTAGGCCATCCAATGGGCAGCTGTAAAGCTGTGTCACAAATCTGGATTCCCTTGTAGTAGCATTAATGGATTTTTGATAGGTTTTCACTAGAATTGGTTCATGCCTATGTTTCATAAATTACCAGACAGCTGTGTATATTTTTTTTTAATTCAACTGCATGTGTGTTCTACTTTTTTAAGTTTACATTTAATTATTCTATTTTTTTCTTGAATTGCCTCTTGTTTTAATGGTTTATAATTTACCCAAATGTTTTCCTGTGTCTTCTGAATTATTTGTTGAATGCCTCTAAACATATTTCTGACATTTGTCACAACACATCATTCTAATTTATACTATCAGGTATCTGAACTTACCCAAATATAGTGGTTTCAAATATTGCAGAACTTGTAGTGTAAATTTCAAAAAGACATTGTGTTTTACCTCCTTTTTGCTTACTTCATTGCTAAAGCAGTTGATAAATTTTTGCAAAGTCAAGATTTACCTTCTAATTGTCCCTAATATCTGAAAATTTCCTGCCATATCTGTCAAAGATCTGCTTTCTAACAACACAGCTATGTGTGTCCTCACATACTAGGTTCTGTTCCTGTATATGAAACAGTTGCCCCTGGTGATTTTTTGTGTGTGTGTGTGTGTGTGTGTCACTGTAACCTTTTGGTTTTTATTTCTGTGTCCCTCTTGCCCAGGTTCCAAATGGTGTGGGTTTTTATCATGAACAGGATGAGCTCCCAGAGCAGTTCATCTGCTCAGCGCAGGCGAATGGCTCTCGGAATTGTCATTCTCCTCCTGGTTGATGTGATCTGGGTGGCCTCTTCAGAACTCACGTCTGTAAGTATTGTTCCACACATTTTAAAGGGAAAATAAATGAGAAAGATGCAGCAGAAACGTGGTGATCAAACACTCAGTGTTTCACCAGCCTGAATCCACTGAAACTTACAGATAATTTCAACTCGGTGCCTGTTTCTTTTGAGACCGGTGTTACTGATGACTTTAAAATGAAACAGCATAAACTCATAACTGTGTACTGTAATCTGGGAGTTCATTTTGTTATTGCCATATTGATTAAAATAATGGCCATATGGTTCCCAAAAATTAGTGAATGAGCTATAACATGGCAGGCTGTGTGATGTGGTGAATTGTCATTCAGAACATCCAGAAGTCTAGGATGAAAGGACTCGGGTCATGGAGTTTAAACACTGTCATTTCATTTAGTTCCTATAAACCATATTGAAACTGTTGTGGTATTTATTTAATGTGAAGTTTTAGGGCTTAAAACAGAGCTTTAGCAATGAAAATTGAGTTTTTAATAAATTCCTAAATTCAGTTTTCTGAACTGTCATTAAGTTATGTTCTATATCAGTTTTGAAACTAAGCAGATACAAATGTTTCTGCTTATCATGTGATATTAATGAAACATTTTTTTGGAACTAGCTGGTAGAGTCACTCTTGATACTGAAATATTCTTTAGACAAACTAATCTTCTCTAATTTTTGATTAATATGTTATTGCTTATAAAAGGGGTCTTCAATTTAGAAAATATTTATATGTAAATGTATTTTCAGTGCTATTTGAGCTCAGTAGCATATAAATGTGTTGCTTGGTGAGATACAAGTAAGAAGTAGTTTTCCTTCTGTGGCATTGTTTCTTACAAAAAGGCTCTTTTTTGTTGGCATTGGAGGTAGTTTGGGCAAGGGCTCCCCCAGAACACATAGGGCTACTTGGTTCCTTTGGTCATCCATGCCAATATTCACAAACTGTGTTATTTTGGGAACCAGACTGTTCTGGACTGTATATTTACACCTGATCATTCATTTTGTGAATTCTTACTTACCTATTTGGTAATTTTGGATACTGCAATTATTTTCTTCCCACAGTATGTTTTTACAAGGTACAACAAACCCTTTTTCAGTACATTTGCAAAAACATCTATGTTTGTTTTGTACCTCTTGGGATTTATTGTTTGGAAGCCATGGAGGCAGCAGTGTACTCGTGGGTTTCGTGGAAGGCATGCAGCTTTTGTAAGTATTATAATTGTAGATGTTGTGGTATTTGTCTAAGTTTGTACAGAAAAAAGCACTTAAAATAGAGACGAGAGGATAGCAAAGGTTACATATTTGAGTTATTAACTGAATCATGCCACAGGAAGACATGGCAGCCATAACAGTTGTCATGTGAAAGGATGAGAGGCAAGAAAAAGCAATTTGAGATGTGTCAGGAGTTGTAAGAAATGCTCTGCTGGGCCAGACCATTGGTCCCTGCAGCCTGGTTTTGTATCCTGGGCAATTGCAGAGATAATTCCTCTTAACAAGAGCTTATGAAACTCACTGTCAGCTCTTGGTTCCCTTTAACTCCCCCAACATCTGTAACCAGTGGAATTAGGACTTGAACTTTGTGGCTGATTTTTAGCACTGACTCTTTTTGTCTCTAGCACAACTATGAACTGTTTGCTGACTGTTTTGAGGGGTTTAAAGTTACATTTAGTGAACGTGATAAAATTACGTTTTTGTTATTGTTAGTATTGGGTTTTGTACCTTTTATGCATGTACCCTCTGATGCCCATTCCAGAATTAGGTATAGTTTGTGCTAGAACATAAAATTGTTGTTATATGACAGAAATACCGGGGTTTTTTTCCAAGAGATGCTGGGAAGAGCAGTTGTTCTGTGCCAGTGTTTCAAAATGCTGAACAGCAGCACTCAGGAAGCAGTAAGACATTTGGCCTGATACTAATCTCACATTAAAAAAAAAAAAGAAAATGTGATCCAAGAACATGCTGTTAATCAACATGTCTTTATAGAAAATAGCTTGTGTGAAAGGAACTTACTTTAGATTTTCTGGATATGTTAGACTTCACTGATAGTGACAGTTGTAGGTATAACATATTTAAAGTGTTACATGACTTTTATCTGATTTTTTTTTTCCTAAAAAGAAAAGACAAAGCACAAAGAACAATTAAAAAAATCCTTTTTAAAAATGCCTGAGTTAAACACAGAGCGTTTAAAGTTGGCTGATATATTGATAAAATTTTTGCTATATCAACATTTAATACCAAGTGTTTCTGTATAACGTGGCACGTGTTAGACTTGATGTTGTTCAGAATCTTCATGAGATAATTTGGGAATAAACAGAACTTAGTTTCTTTGCTGACAGTAATGAAATATGAACAGGAATGCAATGAGTAAGAGTGCCCAGTCTGTCACATGTTGTGTATGGCACTCATGACGCTGCTACTGGAATCCCATTATTTTTCCTTTTCCAAAGAGCAATGCAGACAGGACTGTAATGTGCTGTTAGAAAATTCCTTCTCCCTCAAGGGGTGTAGTTAAATATTCAACTCTAATTATTCCAAGTGCCTTTAAAGTGTCTTGTGTTTATTAGTCTGGAAAACACATCCATTTATATGGTTTTATTTCAACCATTGCTTGGACAAACACTCACACTTGACTTCTAAGTTCTCTTCCATATTAGAGACTTTGTTTAATGGGTTTGCTGCCATCATGGTAGAACAGCAAGCTGCAGGTCAGGGAATATGGGTTTGGTAAGGTGCAGAAAGGAGCAGGGAAAGGAACTCTGCCTCAGTAAAACAAGGAAAGAAGCAGCTTGTTAATAAATGCACAATCATTTAGTGGGGATTGTGTCCCTAAGACTGAATTTTGCAGGTTTTCTGTATCTAAGAGCCTCATCCTGCATTCATTCCTGGGTAGTTGAATTTAGTGGGGTTCAAGAGGTGCAAGGAAGTACTGAAATTATTTACTGAACTTGTAAGCCCTCTTGGTATGGAGAGGAGGGCTGAGAGGACAGAGGGGATTGTGACAGAATTATGGAAAAGTCAGAAAAAAACTTACTTTTCAAAAATCTCGGTTACTAATAACTTTGCCTTGGTAGTTAACTACATTAACATTTTTGTAATTAGTTTGCAGATGCTGAAGGTTATTTTGCTGCTTGTACAACAGATACCACTATGAACAGTTCTCTAGTAAGTGCCTTTATTTATGAAGATCAGTGTTTTACAATAACATGGCAGACTATCTTGACTTACTGTTTATAAAATATGGCAGTTTTAAGTGTAATAGGTTTTGTCAAAGGGAATTGGTAACTTACATGTTTGTATGTTATTAATAAGTACTGCAAATAATGGTATTGCTTTCTGTAAGAAATATGGGTTCTCAGCTCAACAAAGCATGCACTTGAATGTTTCTATAGTAGTTTGTCAAGAAGTATTATCTTGTACTGAGGAAACCTTTTCATATTCAGCTCAGTACCAGCTCTGTAATAGAGTGGGGGAAGCAATTGAGTATTGCAAATTACTGCATGGATATTTTATACAGAATTACTTGATGTTTTTTCAGATGTATTCTGCATTTAATTTTTTGGGGATTTTCAACTTTATCTATCTGTATTTAAGAATAAAATCATCTTGGCCTTCTCAGTTCATTAAGATCATGTGACTCTAGAGACTTGGGCAGTTTTGCATTAATTTAAACATCTGCCAAAATTCTTGTCTTAAACAAGCCTCATGAAAATCCATCTACCAGATCTTTTTCATGACTTCACTTTTACAGATTATTAATTTAATCTAAACAAGTAGCTTAAAATTTATCTTGTTAGCAAAAGTTTTAATTGCTTGAAATACTTCTAAGAGCCTTATGTATAGTAGATATTTTCCAAAGTTTTTTGATGTTTAGGTCTAGGGAAGAAAATTTTAAGGTTATGGGAAGAAAATGAGTACATGAATTTTTGTACATATGTTCTATATTTCATGTTCCTAGTTTATAATTTGGACAGAAGCTATCAGTAATGAAATATCTGTGATATTGGTGACTTATTTTGTTATTTTAAATCAGTAGGTATGAATCTTCCAGCCATAAGTTTTGTGTTCATAAGGATACACACAGAAGAGCACAGTTCTCTTTTAGTACTGTGTTTTACCAATATGTGTAATATACAGTATATTGTATAAATGAATTTAGACAAGTCTATCCACTGTGTGCAGACCTGCTTTAAGTCTGATTCTCTCACTACTCACCAAGCATTTCTTTATTTAGTTTTCTAATTCGCTAAATAAATTGTACTGGTTATATTTTAAATATCCTGCTTAACTGTATTTTTACTTATACTGATTCATTGCAGAGTGAACCTTTATATGTTCCTGTAAAGTTTCATGATTTGCCAACTGAAAAAAATGGCAGTAATAGTAGTGATGCAGAGAAAAGTGAGTAAAGACTTCTCGAATACTGTATTGTTAGTTCTTTGGGGAAGGAGTTACTTTTCTCTTTCTTTAGAGAAAAGTATCATGTTGCTGTCATGTTGCAGGGCTTGCTTCCCCTTCCCCCCCTCCATTTTTTCCCCTTTTTTCTCCTTTTTGAAATCTCTTATTGCATGAATTGCAGTCTCACATATTTACTTTCAGGTAGAGAAAACATAGGCCTGTCGTTCAGTTTACCTTTCTTGGTCACTACAGATGCAGCCTATGTTTATCTCAAGGGACCAACTGGGTTCAGTACTTGTGATTCTTTCCTTCTGGGCTTGTAAGACCAGCAGCAGTGAGTCAGCCTCTGGAAAAACAAGCTATTGTCCTTTTTAGAGCAGGAGCAAAGCAGTCAAAGTAAGAATTTTAACAGTCTATGTGCATTCTGGTTTTATTTAAGCCTCACTATCTTGTGATAGTACCTGAAACAGGCCTAACAGTCCCAGACAATTGTAACAAGGTTGCTTCAAAACATCCAGTTAGCCAATCCTCAGCAAAAGAGTCCCTACTTATCAAAGGGAAGCTCTCTTAATTTCTACATGGCACACATTAGGAACTACTTTGGTAGGTTCTGCTTCCTTGGGGCAACATGCAACAATCACTTCAGAATTGGTCCAGCAGCAGCTTTTCCTTTACTTTTTTTTTAGGAAATTAGGTATTGTTTCACATTGATTTAGGCTAGTATTTGCCTGTAGTGTTTAGTGTAATGTTTTCTTTACAGAGGAAGCTAATGATACTAAAATAACCTTCTAAATAAAACCCGATCTTAGTTTGCAAGATTACTGCGAGAGTGGATTTCAAAAGGGCAAATGACTTTATGGTCTCTGCTAAGCTTTGAGGTCTGTTGGACTTAAATTTTCTGACTGAAACATTGTCCTTGCAGTTAGGTATAGTTGTGTGCAGGTTTTGGCTGTTTGACTATTACAGTTAAAGAAAATCTCATATATGTAATGTTTTTCAAGATGGAATAATTCCTATCTAAAATGTGTTGTTACCTTTTGTTGATATTTTGACTGGGAGCAAGGGTGGTGCTTTTCAGTGAGGTTTCCATGGGTGGAAAATTTACTGACTGAAAACAGTAATTAATTGTGCTTTGTCTTATTACTGGCCTCCTGAACAGCAAAATATTAGTTTAATAAATCATGATGGCATGTCTTCTGTTTGGATAAGAACCTGTTATTTGTGCAGTACTATAATCAATGATGTGTTACAATATCATAGTTTTCTTTGCATATTGTATTGGCTCAAAAGTGTAATAATAATAATATGAATCATATTTCTTTTTTTTCCTTTCCTTTTATTTTTTTTTCCTCCTCTCAAGCACCCAAGAAGCCTCGTGTGAGGTTCAGTAACATCATGGAGATCCGGCAGCTCCCATCAAGCCACGCTTTGGAGGCAAAGCTGTCCCGCATGTCATACCCAACAGTGAAGGAGCAGGAATCAATCTTAAAAACTGTAGGAAAACTCACTGCAAGCCAAGTAGCAAAAATTAGCTTTTTCTTTTGCTTTGTGGTATGTGCTCCGTTCTTTCAGAAAATTTAAGTAAATATGTATTTAAAACTTAGGTAATAAGTACTGAGCTGACTTGTATTCTTTAAACCTTATTTTATAAATGTACCATAGGAAATAAAACTTTCCTTGTGCTGGTCATGAATGTGCAAGATTTAATTATGAATCTGCTGGTAGATGCTGTTGCTGCATCATGCCTCAGTTCTGTGGGGAGAGAGAGATTCCAGCGTTTGGATTTTTGAGACAGAAAAAGTAGAGGCCAGATCAGTGATACCTTTTCCAGAAGCACCTTCAGTGATACTGCCAAATGGATACTATGTAGTGTGGACTCATCATGGCTTTTCCTCAGGAAGCAGAGCTCTTTAAACGTTATTGTTATTATTGTGATTATCATCAACAATAATATTACCACTAATGCACACACCAGAAAATAGTGGTGTAATTTTTTCTGGGGTAGTGTCCTCATGTCCAAAACAAATCCTGTTTATTCTGTTCATGGATGCTACTGGAATGTACATGTATTTCTTCTTGGATTTTATTAATATTTCTACATAAGACTAGAGAATGGTTACTTCCCTCAGAATATATCTGAGATCTTATTAATGAAATCTCAATCAAGAAGTGAGAAAACACTTGCCATTTTAGTCCTTTGTGGAGGAATTAAGAAATATTTTTTAGGCATTGAATGTAAGAGATGCTTGTTTTTAACAGTGGAGATGTGTGCTGATTTTAAGTACGCTTAAAAAAACCTCATTAGGCTGAATAATGTCACATACATTACTGAAATTTCTTTGCAGCCCTTGTGCAGTTATCATCTTGAAGCGCTCCAAGTACCTTTAGTTAGTACAGGCTAGTTATTATAATGTTGTTTCAATTATTTTTAAGTTCCGAAGGTTTGCTGCTGTCTTTTAATATGCCTGCCACTTTAATAGAAGTCTCTTTAAGCTAAAAATCTAGTTCTGGTTTTATTTTTGGTTAAATAATTGGGTTGTTTTTTTCTTAAAGCAGGAATTTATTGCTCTGAGAAATTTAAGCTCTGTTGTTGCTACCCATATAATAACAAAATTATTTTTCCCCAGTGGTTTTTGGCAAATTTCTCATACCAAGAAGCTCTGTCAGATACCCAAGTTGCCATAGTTAATATCTTGTCATCGACCTCTGGTAAGTTTTATTTACACCACCAGCATTATAATGCTGTTTATAACATAAAAACCTCTTGTTACAATGGATTTGTGTAACATTTTATACCATGGATTTGACCTAAAGGCCTTGAATATGTGTGCTTAGAAAATTAACTTTGTATGTGCTGACGTTTTTTAAAGTACCTTCATGATTGCCCTGCTTTTTCTGTGTGTACTGCTGCAGTTACATCTGTATCTTAAAGAAGTGAATTTGGAGTGCAATAGCTTTGAAGCTGTGCAGTTTTCTGAGCAAACTACTGGCAAAACTTGATTGTATAAACTCTGAATTTCTCTTGCAGGGCTTTTTACATTAATCTTAGCTGCGGTCTTTCCCAGTAACAGTGGAGATCGGTTTACCCTGTCCAAACTATTAGCTGTTATTTTAAGGTAAGATAATGGGAGGGAACATTTGGTCCAAAACTCCCTGGTACAGTGAGAGGACAACTGTACCTGCTGTACCTGTGTTTCTGTGACAATAAATGATACCCATTGCTTTTTAAAAATCCTTGTTTCACAGGTGAATTGAGCAACCGAATTAAGTATTTTTAAATGCCTCATATAATGAAACATTTCCAAATGTCAATCTCCTGTAGGAAATTAGATTAATTTCTGTTGGAAGTAGATGAACTTATTTTCTTGATGTTTATTTGTGGTATGTTTTATTTTTGTAATGGTGAAAAAGCTTGACACTCAGTGTTGTCAGCCTGTTTCATTAAATGCCTGGTGCATTGTTCTGGGAAGTTAAAAGTGGGGTGGTTGGTTTTAACTTGGGGTTATGCCTTAGCTGTTGAGAACTCCTTTTGACTTTCCAGAAGTGGGTTTTGGTTAACTAAAAGTGCCTAAAGATAGATCTGTATATTTGTTCTTCTCTTTCTTTTAACCGTTTTTTGTAAAGAAATTCCTGAGTTCAAGCAACGTTTTGCATTTCTTCTCTTTTTTTGCTAGCATTGGTGGTGTGGTACTTGTTAACCTTTCTGGATCTGAAAAATCTGCTGGAAAAGATACAATAGGTATTTACTTACGGGTTTTAATCCTGGAATATGCAGTGGTCAGTACCATCTTCTGACAGTACTAGGCAGTCATATAGCAAGCTCTATATCTCTTATTCATGTAACGTCTCACAATCTGTTTTTTTAATTTCAACTTCTAAAAATTGCCGTTTATTATAATTTTACACCCTATGGGTATATTGGAAAAGTATTTACATTTTAGAGCTTTCCCCATTTTCCCATGTTTTTTTCATTTAGTAATGGATTCTGTAATCAACAGAAGTTTAGGACAGTTGGTCCTACTGTGCATAACGTGTTTGGCATATCTCAATGATTATTTTTTCAATTTTTCCAGGTTCCCTTTGGTCTCTTGTCGGAGCAATGCTGTATGCTGTCTACATAGTCATGATAAAAAGGAAAGTAGATAGAGAAGATAAACTTGACATACCAATGTTCTTTGGTAAGACCAAAAGTAACTCTGTTGAAAGTTTTAATGCAATGTGTGATTAAATGATTTGCTTTCAGGCAGTGAACTGTGTCTGAGTGGTAAAGGGGCTTAGAAAAGCCAGGGAAGTAAAGAAAGCCTCTTACTCCCATGGTTGTGAATCCTTTAGAGACTTTAGGTTGTGTGAATTGTTTCTTGTTTGGAGCCTTAACAATGAGAGGAACTTCCTGTGGGCATACAGACAGCTCCACTGACTTAATGAGGTTTCTGATTTTTATTTTCTTTTCAATTTCAAGCCTGTAAATATCTGATGCAAATTTAGTTTGTGAATTTGAGGTTAAATTTCTTACATTTATTTCTTTTGAAAGATTTAAAACACTGCTTCATGCCTGCTTTTCTATATGCATATTGTAAAAGTAGCAGATTTTGGTTATGTTGAGGACTATTTATTGTGCTGTATTTAATACTGTTTTTATATTCAGGTTTTGTAGGACTGTTTAATCTGTTGCTGCTGTGGCCAGGGTTCTTCCTGCTTCACTATACTGGGTTTGAAGCATTTGAGTTTCCCAATAAACTGATATGGATGTGCATTGTCATAAATGGCCTTATTGGAACAGTTTTGTCAGAGTTTCTCTGGCTGTGGTATGTACTCCATATGTGGAATATATTTCACATGAATTATCTTTCCTATATTCTCAGATGTTGAGATGTAAAATTGTCTAGGTTGGGGTTTGTGCTTTTTTTTTTTTTTTCTGTCCACATGAGCAGTTTTGCTATTGTGTCACAATGGCCTGTTAAGACAACAGCTAACTTTAAAAAGTTAAATGTGTTCTTGTAGTAATTAAGATACTGTGTTCTTAACTTATTCCAGAATTAACATTTGGAGACAAAGAGACTTTGTGTTACAGAGTTACAGTAGCAAAAAGAGAGTATGAGTTCTGTTGTTACAGTTCTGTGACAATACTGCAACAAAAGATCAAGGTGGAGTAGACGGAGTTCCACAAAAACATTTTTACTTTTTTAGGGGGTGTGGATTTTTGTTTGTTATTTCTAGTTTAAAACGATGTATGAATTTTAATGATTTTTTTTTGTTTTTTGACAAACTTCTACACCAGATCTAGGTGTAAATGTGTTGTAGCATATGTTCATTTGTGTTTGAAGTTGTTTGTTGATAGAATATTTTTGTGTTTATATCTAATCTCTAAGATTAGACTGCAGCTCAGTATCAGTGTCAAGTTAAGTGTAATTTTAACATAAGCAAAATAACAAACAAACACATAACCCCCTCAGACCTCAAAAATGGTCTCTTGTCCCAAGATCAAGTACTAGTGTAGGGTTAAGTGCATGGGTATGCACAGACGTTTTTTACATACCTGATATACCTGATACTTGTGTAATTACTCAGAATGATATTCCAGTCAATTAAAGAGCTAGTTTTACATACAGTTCCTTTTCCCTAGAGGTTTGGATTGGGACCAATTTCAGAATTTGTGCTGATATCATTCTTTACCAGTCCAGTGTGCCAAAAGTATTCTTTACTTTTTTTGGGAGTAAATAATATCATTTAACTTACTCATTTACTCCACCCAACCACATATTACCAACTAAATAATATAGGGATAGGTGTGACTCTTTGGAGTTTTTTTGTAACCCACTGATAAATTTTTATTGGATTCTGTACCATTTATTCCTTTGCAGTTTTCTGTGGACATGTTGATTGTAATTCAGTTTGTAAGCAGTTTCTTATGTTTTAGAGAATCATGGTATGGAAACGAAATGCAGATTTTTCTAGATGAACTTACTACATGTGAAATAGGGAGATTTCCATTATCTCAAAAGACTGGTATGGGAATTAAACCTCAGCCCAGAGACATCCATTGCCTAGTTAAGAATTCTGTGCACTTTCACAGATTTATGATGGAGTGTGATGGTGTGAGTTGATTTTTGTTTATTAAACAGTAACTAACAGTTCATCAAATGTCTTCCTCGTTTGATGTATTACTTTGATTGTCTTTTATCTTTTAAGTAAGACCTCATTATTATAATTACTATTTATTGTCATTAAATTGTATAATTGTTATTAATTTATTGTCTTTTAGGGGATGCTTTCTTACCTCATCACTGATAGGCACACTTGCCCTAAGCCTTACAATACCTCTGTCCATAATAGCTGACATGTGCATGCAAAAGGTAAGGTACTATTAAATTTTGATCATTGTTCACAGAATTTCTTCTATTTAAATTCTTTTAGGCTTGTCCTTGTTTATTTGGTACAAGAAATTAGTCAAGTTTTGCACTTGGAATGTTTCCAGCCAAAAGAAGCTTTGCTGTTCAATATTTTTACAATCTAAGTGTAAATTGTAATGAGTACCTTCAGGCTCCTGAAACTTTGTGCATGTAAAACTGGAGTAAAAAACCCCAAACACAACTTGTATTTTGCTTTTACTTCACATCAGTGTGGATTTTGGAAAATAAGTCAGAAAAATAAAAGGATAAATATAAGAAAAGTCAAAAAGAGTTAGACCTTGAATAAATACTTTTGCAATGAATGTATGATAGGCAGCATGTTTTGTTTTAGTTTTACCTACATATTCCAGCATGGAAATAGAGCAGGCACTGCAGTGATTCCAACAGTAATAAAGCATTTGTTGGTAAGACAATTGTATTTGTGTTGCTCTTAAAGTATCTGCAATACACACTTGAGACATAAATTGTTATGGGATGGTAAATAACTTGTGATAACTGTAAAGGAAACAAGAAACAAAATATCTGTAGATTCCTCCCCAAAATTCATTTTCACGAGGTCAATATATGTGAGCTAATGCTGGTAGTAAATAATAAGAATTTTATATGTAGGTTTGTGTGTCAGTACACATTTTAGATATACACAAATGTGTTTACATGTGCAAATGCATTGGTAGAGGTGTATATATATATAGTTACATATATCAATTTATGAAAATTTTAAGTTGTCTTCTCAAGTGATTCATCTAAACTTTCTTCTGGAGAATGGACTATGCTTTTCTAATTCCCAGTAAACAGCTTAATTTCTAGCTGTTTATTCTCAATAAACAGAGTCCAGATCTTGTAAAATTAATTTATTCCTCATGTATTAATGCACAATGGAGGCATTTCAAATAGCAGAAACATCTCCAAAGCTCTGTTGAATGACTTTCAGCTGACATTGGTAACAAAAAGGCAAATTACCTTTTCAAGTCACATTGTGGGAAGTAAATCCTTTCTGTCTTACAATTTAGAAATAAATTTCTGGTATTAGAAGCACAAGTGAGAGACCCTGATTAGAGGCAAAGTGCTGCAGACTGAGGTTTTTTGCACAGGTGTATTTGTGCAAGTCTGTCTCTGTCATACAGACATCAGAATATCCTAAGCCAAGCCCTGTGCTCTCTGAAGTCTCAGGTATCCACATCTCAGATGACCTGACAGAATTTTAGCTTCCAGGTTCAAGCTGCACTGTTAAGTGACTCTGGCCAGCCTTTTTACTTTAAAGAAACCTGCACAAAATGCCACTGGCATGGCTAATAATCAGGGAATCACAGAATGTGCTGAGCTGGAAGGGGACCCACCAGGATCACCCAGTCCAACTCCTGGCCCTGCACAGGACAGCCCAAGAATCACCCCATGTAATGTAAAGATTAAAATACCAATACATTCAGCCTTCATATGACTGTTAAATGGCATGGTAATTACACAATATTCATAATTACTAACTTTCTGGATATTTATTTTCTTGTAATTTTCTAACATAAATCTGAATCTTAGGAAATTACAGCCAGGTTTCTAATGACTAATTCCTTTTGGCAGCTTACGTGTTCTGAATTTCATTAGAAATCAGTTAGGAAACATAGGGCTTAACAATTGCAGTTGATGGGATCTTTGAGGAGGATCAGCTGTGCCAGGTACCAAAGCTGAATCTGTTTTCTGCAGTCTTCAGTTTGGGATCTTTTTCTCCACACGGGGGGGCCGTGCCCACGGCTCATGGCTCTGTCATCCTGAAAGGCAGATCCCAGGCTCTTCCTGTCCTTGTGCCCTTGGTTTGGAGTTACAGAACCATGGAATGGTTTGCGTTGGAATGGACTGTAAAGATCATCCCTTTCCAACCCATGGAATGTCCAGGAGACTTTCTCCTTGGCACCTGAAAACCTAAAACTGAGACTATTTGGAAATAGCAGTCTTCATTCAGCTCCCAGTGTAAACAGAATGTTCCATTCTAAAGAATGGATCAGTGGGAACAGGTTATGCAGTTCTTAGAAGAAGCAGTAAGTGTAGAAATTGTACCAAATAGCTCACACTGTTTAAAATAACTCAAACTGCATCTCCAACTTGCAATAATAATCATTCCAAATGTATAGCATGTCAATTCTTTTTTAAGCTATCAAGTGAATGATGTTTGTGTTTCAATTCCAGGTGCAGTTTTCCTGGTTATTTTTTGCAGGAGCAGTACCTGTATTTTTTTCATTTTTCATTGCAACTCTCTTGTGTCACTATAACAACTGGGATCCAGTGATGGTGGGAATCAGAAGAATTTTTGCCTTTATTTGTAGAAAACATCGAATTCAGAGGTAGGGCAGCCACAAACTATGATTCTGTCTGTTTAGCTTTTCCAGTATCCTATAAACCTATAATATTCTATAAACCACAATACTCATACTCTGTTTATTTTCACCTAATTTTACATTCAGGTGTACTAATTTCTTAATAGCAGTACTTGCCAATCCATTGAAACAATTAACCTATGTAATGCTAAGAAAATGGAAATATGTGAGGTGTGTTTACCTTTTAAAAGAAGTTTCCTAGTGGTTGTCACAGGTTTCTCCTTAATGCATATGTGGTAATTTCTGTAGCCAGCACATGCAGTGAAAATTGTGCAAACTTGAGTACACTTGATAAACTGAAGAAGTCTTTGCATGGTTTTAATGTCTGTGCATACTTGGTGCTTATGTTGGCTTCGTAACAACCAATTTAGTATTATTTATTCAAAGTATAACTTTAACTAAATGTCTCCTTTAAGAATGCCAGAAGAAAGTGAGCAGTGTGAAAGCCTCATTCCTATGCATAGTGTTTCACAGGATGGAGACAGCTGCTGTTCATAGACAGAAGGTAAACCTTTAATAACCCTAAAACAACACAGAAAAGTGAAGAGTGGTTTTCATGGTGGCATTTGTGTTATGCAGGGACACATTTTAAAAGAGCATGCAGTCAGCCTTGTTCTGTATTGATGGACAGAGTTTTCAAGTTTATTTTCAAAATTATTACTACTACTTGTTGGCAAGCATTATTCTTAGAGTTCTTGGTCCATGGTTTTGAAATGTAATTTTTTTGAAATGTAGTATTGCAAAGTTCATCCGAGAGCAGGTACAAGTCAATACACCAGAACAGCCATACAACTACTTGGCATGGTGATGTGTTTGGAAGATAGCTGAAGTAATTCATTCACTCTTGACTGCTGTTGAGGTCTCAGTTTGGGCTACTGCAGCTCATGAAAAACACCAACCATTTAGGGAAGTTTAAAGATCATCACCAGACTTCATCATTATCAGTCTGGAAAGTGGAAAGGAGCCCTTGTGTTTGTGGTTGACAAGAATTAAGTTTGTAAATTCTATTAAATTTTAGGCTAAATAGTTCTCGTGATAAGGATAGGGAAAGTGGACTAGAATAGCTGAAGAGTTTGCAAATATCCCACTTTAAAAGGAGGTCACACAAATCTCTAAAAGGAACATTACATGGTTTGTCAATACTGGCTTGGAGCATTAAAGCAGACACAGTTTAGGACTCTCCTAGCCCTGTGCTTCAGATTTTTCAATAATGCCTGCAGAATTACATGAGAAGTACATTTTTATTTTCCAGTGTTGCTTAAATCTAATAATGAAATTAAAAATATTCTAATGAAAACAGTAATTGTGATGTCTTAAGACATAGAGTTATTTCCTTTGTTAGTAAGATGGAAACAAATACTTATGTCAATTCCTCTTTTGTAATCCTGTTATGTACCCCTGATAATTTTTTTTCTTCTTCTTCTCAGTTTAAAAATGGAATGATGCCCAGCGAAGAGACAATCTTCTGGAAAAGTCCCTAAGGAATCATGTTTCAGTGCCTAATCTGAATTTGTAGTAAAAATAAGAAGTTTCAGTTCTTTTGAAACTCTAAACTTTTTCTCTTTCTTGCTTTCATCTGATTTTATAAATGAACAGAGTTACATGCCTGTCACCATAGGGAGTCAGTCCATCTGAGTGACTGACCTGCCTTATAACACTTGAGCTGGTGACATTACTTGACAAAATCAAGAAAGCAAATGCTGTTATGTGATTTCTTTCTTTTTTTTAAGTCACAATTTTGTTAAATGCTGGACAATATTATTTTTAAAAGATACTTTAAAGTGAGTTATGTAAATAAGTTTGCAGGTCATCAGGTCTTACAGGCTTTCAGATGAAAAGCTGAATAGATATGTTACCTGTAGTAGGTACAAATTAAATTTTTTACGTTGTATAAACTATTTGCATATCAATAGATGAAAATAGAAAAATAATTTATTAAGTGCATTCTTATAATTACTGAGGCAGGATCTTTGTACGGTCCTGGAACACTACATATATAATGTCTTAGGCCATTTTGAGTAGCCTTGTAATGGCAATGGGTGCTGATGTTTAAAAATCAAAAAAATTGCCCAACAATCAGGAATGCTTAAAATTTCAGTGAATGGTAAAATATTTCTAATTACAATACATTTGGGTATACATTCTTATACATGTTTTAAAACAGTCTGGTTCTGTAGCTCGTTCTCAGTCACAGTTGTCTCAGACATGAAAATTTTCAAGTGTAGCTGCCACATTGTGAAAGAGATCAATTTAATTGTGAAAGTTTTCAGTCTGTGGGTTGGCACTACGCTAATCTGCTAAACAATATGAAAAGGAAAGGTGTTGGCATTGATTTTTCTTCCCCCCGGCTGTATTAATAAATTTATTCTAAAACTGATAATTATCTTCCTTCCACTGCAGTGTATTATCCTTTTTAATCCAGAGAAGCTCTTATAATTATATTCAGGAATATTTGAAATTAGTCAATGCCATTTTTCAGCTCCTGGCCTATAAGACACTTAGATCAAAGTTAATTTTGGTTTTTGATGGATTTTTTTTTTTATAATGAATGTAAGATGGATTTTTAGCCAGGAGTATTTTCTTCCACATAACAAGGTTATTAATAATGTAGGGTATTTCTACTGTCCCTCCACACAAATACAGAAGGATGACATAGCAGAAATGCCTGTTCATGTTTTGGCACTCAGTAATGATCCTTCCAAAAGCAATTTTGGTCTTCTGGTAATAAAACTATTGTTTGAGAGGGAATGCAAGAAAGCAACTGCTTAAGCTCTACCTTTATAGAAGAATTTGAGCCAGCAGCTGGAATTTAATATAAGAACTGTGTGTAGAGAAGGAAGACAAAATGAACCTGGGGCTATTCTGTTCAAATATTTAACCTTTATCAAGTTTTTCCTTCCTGTTTTTAATACTGGATTGCACTACAAACTTTGGGGATCTGAGGCATCTCTTTAAGATGAGATAGTAAGTCCTTCTTGGACACTAAAATAAGAATTAAAAAAAAGCCCAAACACGACCACAACAAAATCACAAACCTAAAAGAGACAAGAAAGTCAATTAAATTTCATGGTTAAATTTCCAGACCCCACAAGTAGAGGGGTTGAAAATGCAGTATGTTGAACTAATTTTATTTTGGTAGAATTTTTTGATCAGTGGAGTTGCCTTAGGTTTTGGATTTGTCATTCAAAATTATGACAAATTTAGAGGATGTTTGCTTTAACTTTTTTTCAAGAATTATTGTTAATGCCTACTCTCAAATTTTAAAAAAGTCTTTTTTCAGTTAATGAAACATTTCAATATGATCCTGCAGAATATTTGATACCAGGCATTAACTCCAAATTTGAATCAGCTGGGACTTGTGCTATCAGTGCATTAAGCCTGGGAAAACCGAGTTTGCTTTCAGAGGGGCAATGACAGTATTTGTAACAAAATTTTCTGTTACTGTTTTCTGCAATTGGTCATGCAAACAGGATTGGATCTGTAATGTCAAATATGCAGTTGCTATTTTTATTTGCCCTTATGTTCATGGCTTAAAGTCAAAGATCATCATAGCCTTCCATGTATATGACTGTTAATTTGCATTATTCGTTAGTTTGAGAGGTTAAGAAAAGAAGTCCTTAGAGAATATTATTCTGTTTCTGACCCCAGGAATGTTGAAGAACACTCAGTAAACTCAAAGTCAGGACTTCCCAAATGTTTTTGTTTTTAACAAAAATGTGGGTTGGTTTTTTTTGTAAGATACGAAATATTTCTATCTCTTGGCACTAGGTAGCTTAAGCTGTGTTTTTGCATTAAATTACAGTTCTTTAAATAGTAGGAACAAAACAAACTGTCCTTGCTGAAAGGATTTTAAACAGTGGTGCCCCTGTAGTTACAGGAAATGTGTTACGCTTTTAATTACAGAAGCTATGACATATAACATTGTTCCTGCATTTAATAGAATGTGATGGAGTTTTTTCTACAAAACCTTGTGATTTTTCTTACAATGATATTTTATAAATATAATGTCTGATTTGAAATGTAAATTGCATAGCTTGGTAAATGCACAAGAGATTTAGCTTTGATTCTCAGGTATCTCTGACGCAATGGAGACGTGCTGGGTTTTTCTTCCCTGTGACACAACTGGAATGTGAAGGAGCTCTCATGAATGCTTTACTTCTTTGTGGTAGTATATATTGTCATTACTCTTACTGTTTTATTTGGGGATGTCCTCACTCCGACTTACTTCTTGTAGGAACCACATATGCTTTAGGAAAATAATGTCGAGCATTTCTTTCATTGTCGCTAGAGGCTTAAGGAACAGTGATTTCACAGGCCGACAAAACAGGAAATAAATGCTGCCCGTTGCTCTGTCAAACAGTTGAACTAATTCCTGTAATCCCTTGAGACAGCAACAATTTCTTCTGGGCGTGCAATTGAGATTTTGGGGCTGTTTGGTTTTTATATATGAAGGAAATTATGATAATTTGCCAAAAGCTACAGAGCATGCCTTTGCTTTTAGGGTTTTGATTACTCTCGCCTAGTTTGATAAGCAGTGTCCTGCACTTCAAGAGCAGAAAAGGATTTCAAATGGCCCGTTTGTATGGCCAGTTTGTGTTGGGTTTCAGTCACTCTGAAAATGTGTTCGCTACAAGGGACTGCTGCAGATGTGACACTGGTTCAGCGAGGGATGGAAATGGCTCGCCTGTAACAAAGCCTGGGGCACGAGTGCCCCTGAAGGCACTGAGGGCTTGCTCTTTGGCTTTCCCAGTCGTCACTGCACCCTGCTCCCTTGGCTTCTGGCCTCTGGGAATGCCGCTTAGGGGCAGGGGCTGTAGGACAGGGCTGGTCAGAGTTGGGCTGCAGGGACTGCACACAGACTCAGAAGCTGGAGGCTGAGGCACAGTCTGGCTGTCCCTGTATTTTGTGGAAATGGGGTGTGAAGCAGGGCTGTTGTTCAACCCGGGGAGCTGCAGGTGATTCTTGGTCTATTCGTGGCAGACCTCCTGCAAGTTGCTTTTCTTGGCGTGTGCTGCTGTAATTGTCATTTCTGTCACAATACTCTGCCTAGGTACTGCTATTCACAGCTGTGATGGCTTTAAATAAGGCGGCAAAATGATTTCTTTGTAATTCTTGGTTCCATTTCTCTTAGTGTTGAATGTTGTCTTTCCAATTCCCTACTAAAAGATCCTCCTATCTTAGGGCAATTGTTACTGAGCTAAACTAAGCTATCAGAGGACAGGGAAAACCAGTTAAATTTTGGAGATAGGCTGAGTTTACGGACAATATGAAATAGACCTTGGAAAGTCGGAGTGTAAATGAACTGAAGAACTGGCATGCTCAAAGCTCAAGAAACAAACTGATATGAATATCACAATGTTGCGTTATATGGCTAACTGTAGGATGGTACCTTGAATCGCTTCAAAGTTTCCTTTACTTGAGTTTTGAGTTAGTTACCATTTCTGTTCTGGCTGTCACATGTAGTGCCTGCGATTTAATAGTTATAACTCCAGTAGCATTTATGTGATTCATAAACTATTGCTATGCATTTTTTCCTTATCTAATACATGATTTCATTTATGTTGCATTTTGTTTTACATGATCATTGCAGGGCATGATTTCTCAGGGAAATATGGATGATACCATACGTTGTGAGAGCTGATAACTAATTCCTGCTTTTAAAATCGCTACAAACATTTCCAGGTTTCACTCAAACATTTCACATCATGTAACTTCCATGTTGAATTTCCTTAGGCTTATCAGGTAAATCACGATGAGAATGTTAAGAGCATTTAAAGATGTCAATAAAATTTTCTCTGCCCATCACGTAGTTACTTTTTGGAGAAACATCCATTCTAAGGTGATGCTGAAGTGTATGTGATTTTGTACTTTATTGCCCTCATTGCCATAGAAATGAATAGTTACTCTACTGACTTTGAAACTGCACTTCTGGCAGTGACATTAACTTTCAGGGTTAGGCAGTGCTGTAATAATACATAATCTGATTCTGGGATAGATCAGTATAAATCTCTAACATAAATATATTAATTTATATCATTAAATTTTTACAAAGTCTCGTCACTTTAGGGGATTTTTTTGTTTGTTTTTCCAGTAAAGTTACTTTGGCTAGAATGAGTTTTGATCCAAAGCCCATGAGAGTCATAGACAGCATTAATAAAGTAAAACTTTATTAAAAAAACTCTGCAGTCAGGTTGACCTTTATGCCTTTGCAGTATTTCTGTCTGCAGCATGTATTTGGAGTGGTTTGCTCTAAGGCCTCTGTAATATAAATGGAGGGATTTTAGTGCTGGTGAAGATGGTAAACACGTTCCTGTTACTGATCACAAAAGGTATTTCCACATAGCCAGTATGCAGCTTAATTATTTAGAAAGTGAATTTGTCTTGCTACATGACTTTTGTTTAAAATCAGCAGCACGAGAAATACTAACCCTGCACTTTGCTGTATACTTCTTTTGTCCATGGTGAGAACATACGATCGTAGTCACCAGCCTTGAGCATCAGCTTCCTCTTGATGATTTCTGCTTTGACATTTCCATTTCCATGCCCTCTTGCATTCATTGCAAAATGAATTTCCTCTCTAGGTAAAGCCTGTGTAATTGTGTTTTGACTGCCCTAGTCCTCTGTGGTGTTAGAAATCTGACATAAAACATAAATCTGACATGTAATGTGACTACTTAAGAGATTTGTGTTCTCACTCTTGTCATTACATCTGGAATTAGTAGGTAACCAGACTTTTTCTGGATATGCCTGTCGTGATGTGGAATGCATCCAGAATTCCATCTGGCTTTCACTTCCTACTTTTAAAAAGCATAAAGGGCTTTTCTCTGAGGATTTTTGTAGAAAGCAGCTGTTTAGTTCTACAAGTTTAGAGTCCTTTAACTGCATCTGAATTTATATAGCTGCATCCAGTGTTCCATTCTTTTTTTACTGAACTTCTGAAGGTTTTTTCAGGGAATGTGCACAAATTTTCTGTATGTTCCACAGAAGAAATATGACTGGATACTGAAATGGCCTCAGAAATAAAAATTCAGGGCTGTTTATTCTATAGTTCTTCACATAATGTTCCTGATTTTTTACCCGCATTTTTTTTCTAAGATACCCAACAAAATAAACCAAATCAAGCCCACATTCTTACCAAGCTGAGGGGAATTAGCCATTTAGCACAGAACTAATTTTATTATATGCAAATGATTGTATTTTTATCGATGATACCAGTCAATGTGTTACTGATGTTTCTTGTCTTTGTCACAGGTGATGCTTCTCTTCTACCTAAATTTGACCTCTTGCATACCAATCAAGTTAGCCCCACTGCCAGAATAAGTAATTTCTGAAATATTGTAGAATATACTTTTTCCTCTAACTAGGGGAACAACATTGGCTTTCCAACCAAACTGTGTCATTTTCCTGTTAGAGAAGAAAAAAAAAAAAAAAACCTACTAAAAAATTTAAAACAGAAATGTTAATTGAAAATCAAGATTATTAGTAGGAAAGTAGGAAACACGCTGTAAAATCATTGGGGTAACTTTTTGCATAGCCCACTTCCACATAGAAAGTGCTTGGGCAGGAGTTTATTAGATTGATCTCTGGTTGATTTTGATTTAATGTAGAAAGTAAGTATTTTAAATAATAATTTCATATTGAAACTGAAGGCTTAAATTAAGCCCTGTGATTGTTTTAAAAAACTGGAACAAAGTTGTATTTAGAGACTTAGGAGGTTTCTTTTTGTTTGTGGTTTGTTTTTTTGAAATCCATGGAATGCAGTCACAAAGGAGTGCTCTGTCGATTGGCACTCCTGAGACGCTGTTTGCACAAGGCTACACGGAAAGCTGGCCAGGTGTTGGAGTTGATGTTATCTGAATGGAATTAGGAAAATGTTCTGAGTATGAGGTACCACTTCAGCACTGTAGAGCTGAAGGGGTGTTTGTAATGATTTAAAATTCGTGTAAGGTCTCTTTGGAGTAGATATTATTAAAACAAAATTGTTTATGAAACCTTGAATTATGAAACCCCTGAAACCTGAGTGCATTAAAAGATGCACAAAACCAGCCGTAGTTTTGATGGCTGTTCTGGAGTTACATTTTGTACTGAGTTTCAGGGAATTCTCAGTTACACTTTGACAGTGGAAGCTGCTTTAACTGAAGAGCTTTCACCTGAAGAAAACTTTTTTTTTCCCTGAAGTCTGTACAGTTTGCTGATAATGCAGATGTTCTGGGAGCACAACAAGTTCCAGATATCCAAGTCTCTTCTGTGAAACATCTTTATGCATCATCTTTTAACCATTCTCCTTAGTGAAAGCAGAACGTGAATTGCTGATGTGTATTGCATTTGCACTTGAAAACCTGATTCCAGAGTGTGTTAAACCTTGATCTATTTTGATAAAAAAGAAATGTAGCATTTTAATCTAATTTCCATTTAATGACAAGGATATTCATGCAGAGAAAAACATATATCAGAGTTTGATGCAGTGATTTTTAAGCCAAGAAAACAGCAGGATGGCAGTGGTTAATCTGAAATGAAGATGCATATCTCTTCAGAAACTCTGGTTTCCTCCTGCCCTCTTTATACCAAATTGTGTCTTCATTATTCTGGGACAATACAGGTGAAGCAAAGAACCAGAGCTTTTACCCTTTGTTCTCTAAAAGTGAACACTGGCTTTTGCCTGGGCTGTCTTTGTCCTGTCACTTCATTTTCTGATGAGAGGTCAGTTAAATAAAAAATATAGAATAAGTATTTTTAATTAAAATCAGATTTAAGGTATTAATTATTTTGAAATTCTCTATATTAATAGAGATCTAATGAATGGAAAATGAAGTGCTATATTGCAAATACTGAACAGTGCTTATATATTTTTAACAAAACCAGTATATATATGAATATTTGAAACATACGTGAAGATGGAAATTGGAAGATTGTTTTTATGTTAAAAGGTTTATAAATGGAAATTCTTAATATCCAGTACCAAAACCCTATAAAAGGGCTAATGGAGAGAAAATGTAATGTGTTCTGATTAACAGCCTGTGTAATACAATCAATGGGTGTGATGTTTTCGTTCTGTATTATATTTATTATGTGTAAGTAAACAATAAAGATTATAAATCTTATTTTCTTAACAGGAATTGGTATTTGGTTGGGGTTACTGCTTAATGTGTTTTATATCATCAGTTATGAAAAAATGGTCACTAGGGCTGTTCTTAAAAGTGAGTTTTGGCATGTCTCGCGTTAGCTGAAGTCAGCCAGGCTGTGGAGGGTGTGATTTGGTGTCAGCTCGGTCCGGGTGCCGGCTCGGGCTGGGGCAGGGTTGGTTTTCATGCCCGGGGCTGGTTCGGGGCTGTGCCGGCTCTGTGCTGCGCACGGGCTGATGATGCACAGGGCCTTCTGCTGCTGCCGAGCCGGGCGTGCCCGGAGCAGAGCCCTGCTGCTGTGCCTGCCCCACGCCGGGGACGGGATGGGCCGACACGGGATGGGGGGACAGGGCCGGGATGGGAGGACACGGGCTATGGGACACGGCCGGGATGGGGACACGGGATATGGGACACGGCCGGGATGGGGACACGGGATATGGGACACGGCCGAGATAGGGACACGGCTGGGATGGGGGAACAGAGCTGGAATGGGGGACACGGCCGGGATAGGGACACGGCCGAGATGGGGACACAAGATATGGGACACGGCTGGAATAGGGACACGGCCGGGCTGGGGACCCGGGCTGGCCGAGGGCCATCCCAGGCCGCGGGCCAGCGTGCTGAGTGCCCCAGTGCGGGGCAGAGGGAAGGAGAGAGGCCGTGTGCAGCGCTGCCGTCTGTCATCCCGAGCCACCATTGCACTGGCAGGGGTGGCTGAACGCCTGCCCAGCCCTGGGAAGCCGCGAGTTCACCGCTTGGTTTGCTCCGCTTTCCCAGCTAAACCGGCCGGACCTCAACCCGCGAGGCTCCTGCCTCCGCCCTGCCCTCGCTGGCGGGGCTGTGCGCGCCGGGCCGGCGCTCCCGCGGCTCCGCGCCGTGCCGGCCCGGCCCCGCGTTCGGCGCTCCCCGCGGCTCCTCGCCGTGCCGGTCCGGCCCCGCGTTCGGCGCTCCCCGCGGCTCCTCGCCGTGCCGGCCCGGCCCCGCGTTCGGTGCTCCCCGCGGCTCCTCGCCGTGCCGGCCCGGCCCCGCGTTCGGTGCTCCCCGCGGCTCCTCGCCGTGCCGGCCCGGCCCCGCGTTCGGTGCTCCCCGCGGCTCCTCGCCGTGCCGGCCGGCCCCGCGTTCGGTGCTCCCCGCGGCTCCGCGCCGTGCCGGCCCGGCCCCGCGTTCGGTGCTCCCGCGGCTCCTCGCCGTGCCGGCCCGGCCCCGCGTTCGGCGCTCCCCGCGGCCGCGGCGGTTTCGGTTCGGGAGCCCGGGACGGCCGAGCGAGCCCAGGGCTGCGAGCGGCAGGGGGAGCTCCGGCCGTGCCTAGCCCGGCTGCGGCTCCGCAATTGTCGTATAAGCGGTGAAAAGACAATTAATTTACCTGTTTATCATCCCTGATTCCCGCAGTTAACCAGGGCTAGACATTGACCTTTCTTCTTGCAGCTGAACTTTCAGCGTCTTTAATAATTAAAACCTCGAGGATGATAGGCATTTGACTAAATTCTTAATAAAAAAACAAAATATGAAAAAAAAATCTTTTCTGAGTTTTTTACACTAAAACTAGCGGATACTTGCTTCACCACTAACTCATTAATGAGTTCATTGCATATTCTCTGACAAGCGACAGGAATTCTGGAGCTCAAATTAAGAATTTGAAGCTACTTTACTTAAAAAGTTTCTATATATTTTCGAAGGCAAGTTGGCAATAACAATCCTGTCCTTTTTCTAGTGTCCTAACGGATGGCAAGGATCCCAGTCATTATGTGATTCCTCCTTTTTAAGTTGTAGAGATAAGGTAAAATGTGGAATAATTTTTGGCAGGTTCTGCCATTAAAACATAAAACCCTAAAATGCATCATTTGCTTAGGCTCTGTCCGTACTTGATGAGATGTGCTGCGTGAATGGCTGGGACAGGTGGTGACAGAACCACAGGCAGTAGTTTTTGCAGTGGAGACCTTGATAAAAATGTGTGGGAGCACACAAGGAGCTCCTGGGGAAACAACTGAGGTGAGAACTTGTTTGGTGCTTTAGTTTTTTTGTTGTTTTATTGGGTATTTGTTAGTTGTTTTTTTCTCCTTATCCACAGTGTGAATCGATGTATTGTTATTCTGGTAGGCTATTAAGATCTAAACTCTCCTCTGTGATATCCTGACACCTGGTACTTTTCTGTATACAAAGGGATCAGTGGGTGCAGGTCTCTGGATTGCTTTCAGTCTTCAGGATGTAATTTGTTGACACATTATCTTGTTCTACTCTGTATGCTCTTCAGTTTTAGGAGGCACATTTCATACATGAAACTGCCACTTGCCACAAGCTCAGTGTCACTTGCTACAAGGTGAGGTTTAAAACTTCTGAGAAGGAGGATTGAAACCCCATTTTCAAACTTCTTTCTATCGACAGTATGTATGTGGGAGCCATTCTTGGGGTTTATATCTGCAACCCAAGTATATTCTGTTTATATTGATTTTAAAAAATTTGGACAAAACTTTGGGTTTCCAGAGAAACTACTACCTCAATGCGAACTCTTCTTCCTCTTTTCCCCTCACTTCCCCTTCTTCTTGCCTCCAGCCACTACTTCAAGATCATGTGAAAGAAAAGTCATTTCTAGTTTGTGGCTTTGCAAGCTTTCAGGACTGTTTTTGGTAGTGTTACCTAACGCGTTATAATTTGCTGGGAGATTAAAATCTTCATAACATAAAGATTCCTTAATTACCTAAATAGGCTTTTCTTTGTGGGAATCTTACAGCGTTGGGGCATTTTCTAGGCTTCTTTGATTTAACTACTGGGGTCCTGCTGCTAATGGTGATAGGAGACTCGTGATTGCACTGGGAGTGTGCATTTACACAACACTAGAGAAGCTTCATAAACATAAAGGAACATTTTGTCTAGCTGTAATAGCGTTCCCATTTAGAAAGAAACTCGTCTGCCAGTAGATCTCCTTCCTTTTTTTTTTTTTTTTAAATCCCTTTGGTAGAAATAAAAATGTTTAGTTGTAAGCAGATGGCTTTTGTGGCTGTGATATTGCAGGCAAACAGGAAAGTGATGCCCCATGAGAGGTTTCTGACAATGGGACGTGTGGTGGTATCAGAGCAAAGGGAGGTGAAGAGGAAATCTGATGCAAGGACCATGATGGATGGAGTTGGGTCTCATGCACACCTCTCCCCAAGTCCTCCTTGCCTTTTTATTTGCTTCCCTCCTCATAAAGGAATGTACAGAAGACCCTTTTCACTAATTGAGAACATGTCATTAGTTCATAGTATAAATATTTAAAAATATTATGGATATGTGTTAGTAATTTAACACATGCCTTTTGTTAATAACACATTTTGTCAAAAGTGCTGAGACTGACTTCCACCTCCCCTTTCACTGTTAGGTAAAAGCTGATACAGCTCCATCTGTCACTCTTTTGCATGTGATGTTTTTCCCAGTGCTTAAAAATGGAGTTGGATTCACTACTCTTCCTCCAGGAATGTGTTGGCCATAGTGAGTTTCAAGTGTAGGAAGAGAAGCTCCTGGAAAATGTGTTCCTAGGGTAAAACAGTCTCACTGAAATATTTTTCTCAAGGAAATGGTTATGGACTAAGCCAGTGTCCTGAGATGCAAAGGGACAATCAGGATCAGCCTAACCTAGAGAAGAAAAGAACAAAGTGATGATCAGTCAGGAGCTGATGGAGAGCCATGGAAGGGAATGAGCAGCCCCTTGGAATTGGATGCATAATGGATTTCCAGTAAATGAGTATAACTGAGCTCTTGCAAACGGAGTCAGCCTGCGCTGAAATTATTCCTGTCCTTGCCTGCTCCTTTTGTACTCAAGGGTAGGGTAAGACGGTGAGTTCTTGTTAAAGCTTCAAGACAGAACAATTTTGTGAGAGTCTCAACTGTTCTGTGAATAGTGGATGAATCACCTTCAGATTGTCATGGATTAAAAGTTTCAAAACACCCCAAAACTGAAGTGTTTCATTATTTTAAAAACTACTAATTTGCTTTTAGGGGTGTGAAAGATGTAAAGGTTTGGTGACACATTGAGTCTGTCATGAAATAATCGTAATGTCATATTGGCACCCTGCCAAAGTAATTCCTCAAAACACCTAGTTAATGCTTTTAGTGATGTATCTGCTTTCTGGCTCTGGTCTGCCATAATACCTGTCAACCTGCCTTTGCAGATGGTTTCTAAAATTGACACATTTATGTCTCCCTTTGTAAATACTTCATTTTTTCCTTTTTTCCCCCCCTTCTCCTCTCATAGGTTTAAAAAAAGACAGTTCAATTCTAAATTGTTAGCAAAATTGGCAGCAGAGTCACCCTAGCAGTACAGCAAAGAGGCACAAGTAGAGAGGAGTTGAGAATCCTGACTTTGTGAATTTCTCTTCACATACCAGACTATTTAAATCTGAAGAGTATGTTGGCCTTGAAGAGGATCTTCAAGAGAATTCTTTAACAAAGTTGCTTGTTCCACATAACAATATTTTCTTATATGTTTTAAAAACAATGTGCTTCTTGCTTGGTTTGGTTTTTCCAGAGAGGACAATAGTTTCAAGGTAAAGGCTGCTGGGTGTAAACTCAAGACAGAATGGACTCTTAGTGAAGCTCTGGAGTCCTACAGCCTATTCCATAGTGTCCTTCTGAATGTGACCTGTTCCAAGGACCCAATCTTTTATGTGCTGCTTCGAGTGTTGTGAGTAGACCCAATACTACCTCTTCCCCTTCCTGATCATTACTGATTACACTCGGGAGAGTTCCTTCACCTTCCAGTGGTTTGGGTTTTCTCCTTCCTAAAATCATGGTAATGATTTCAATTTCTTTTTTAGGAGGTAAAAACAAGACAACAAATTGTTGGCACAGTTTCTTCTGGGCAGAAAGCTGTAGTTCCCATGTCCTTAACAATGCCTCAGTTCTTAAGGAAGCAATAGCTACAGCTTTCAGCCCAGGCCCTGCAGCAATTATTGCCATTTTGTCTCTCATATTCCTTTAAATCTCCCTAATTCCTCCTGCCCTGCCTGACCTGTGCCACTTGAGCAGTCAGTTCGCTTCCCAAAATCCTTAACCAGTCCCCACCAGAGGATCTGAGATCAGTGCTGGGCCAGGACCTTTAGTTGTGGATGCCACCAGAGAGACACCAATGAAGACTAACTACTATTGGTTGCATTTTTAAGAAAGTCTTTTAGATGTTTGAAAAGAGAGTGGGGATTGCTCCAAACACCTAAAAGTTTTTGGGTTTTTTTCTTTAATGTAACAAATGTCAGCGTACCCCGACTGCTGCTGCTGCAGAAGCTGTGCCTGTATCAAAGGATGCAGAGCCATCTTAACGGAAATGGAGAAATGTTAGAAACTGTGGCTGAGATTCAGTGTTTGAGGAACTGGCCCAGGCTTCCCAAAATTCACATCCGTAGGAGACCAGGGAAAGGAGTAAGCCAAGAAGGAGAGAGGAGTAGGAAGAGAGGTAAATCGGGTGGCACACACACAGGGTGAAGGCTGTGCAAGTCATCTCCTTCCATCTCCAATTCTGCCCCCTAAGGTAGTTATCAGAAATTCCCAAAACTCAGGAAGATCAAACCTTTTCTATGCTTACTGTTCTCTAAGCTATTCCTTCTTTCAGCAGTGAAATAATTTTTATGTTCTGTCTCCTTAGATCAGACATACCTTGCAGCATTGAAACACCCAAGAGATGTTTGCATATTTATTTTTCTGTCTTAGAAAAATCTGCACATAGTGAAAAGCATTTTGAAAACATCCTGCTAGTGATAATTTCATCACTCTCCACCCACAATTTATTGTGTCTGAACATTTGCTTCCTCTGAGCCACCTTGCTGCCTCTAAACCTATTCATGGACTTCTCAAAATGCTTTTCTACATCCTGCAAATCACCAGACTCAGGTTAGGTAGGAGAAATTCTTCCACTGGTAAATGGACTCTGCTGGTTAGTGGTACCCTGGTGTGCTTTTTGTTTGGTTTTTAATCACATGTTACTCCCACAAACCTACTGTGTTTTTCTTTTCCCCATCTTTATATGCACCAAGTTACTCCTTGGAGATAGTCTAGCTTCCAAAAAATGGGAGTCTGAAATGTGTGTCTTTTACAGAAAGTATAAGTACTTCCATGTAAATTGTAACCCTCTGAAGAAACATCTAAAAAATTACCCCTCACCTACATGTTCACTGTCCCACTGAGCTGAGATTTCTTTGTGCCTTATGGGCTTTAAATAAAGGGTGTTCCTTTCCCCCCTTCTTAATTTGCTCCTGTATTGGGAGGGCTTTTTCCCTTCCTTTGCAGACAAAGCAGCCTTTTGGAGAATTCAGGATAGCTGAAACATCTCAGCGGGTGTGGTGTGAAACTGGGCTTGCTGTGAACACTGACTTAGAACTTTGTGCTTGAAGGCATCCCACCGAGTCTCTGTTCAGGTGAACGAAATCCCACTTCTGAGAGCGTTACAGGCTGGATCATCAACTAGGAGTCAAAGGCATGGCCCCATGTATTTGAATGGAAATGTCCTAATTAGCAGTGCTAATTTATATCAATGAAAAAATCTGATTTTAACGGATAATCTGCAGTTAATCCCTACAGTGGGTAAATAACCATCTCTAAAGGTGGTCCTTAGAGGGCTCTGTTAATTCGATTTTGTAACTTTTCTGTAGATTTTTTGGTAGCAAGTAGAAATTTATGTGACTAGAAGAAAGAGATGTACCTGAGACTCGTTACAGTAAAAGTGAGAGTAGGAGCAACAGAAATGTCTTGCTCCTTGCTGATTGCATGAGCCAATGTGGATCACATGAATGAATTCTTTATATTTAATGTGACTTCTTTATTGTCCGTCACCCTAAGAGCAACACAGAGTTTTAAATTTTGTCTTTCCATTTCTCTCTTAGTTACTGCTTCAGTTCTTCTCTGCACTGTACTTGGACTGAAGTGTTTTAATGTTATTTCCCAAAATTGTTTGGGCTTGGAGTTATATTAACATTATTGCTAATAGTAACTAAAGTGCAGATCCTGGGGTTAGTGTATTCATGGCTACCTACTGGTTAAAATAAATTTCTGGATGGGGTTTAACAAAACGTACCAGAAGGGCAGACTGTCCTTGGCCCCTAATAATGTTGATTTTCTTGAAGACAGTTCTTAGGCCACTAGTTTTGATCCTTTTGCAAAATAAATATATCCTTGCTGCTATTTTCTGTCTGCAGAACATCCTTTTAGGAATCAGTTATGTACACTGCAGTAATTATTTAGTCTTAATTAGTAAGATAGTTTTATTCATGGCCTCCTTTGCTGGTCATCTGTTCTATTATTTCAAATCCAGGTCTGGCAAAATTTCTTTGCCTGCAGTTGCTTGAGAGGAAGATTATACAACTAATTGGACTGCCTGGCTGTTGTCCATGGCCTGTAAATGTCCATCTTGTCCAAACAGCTGTATAGAAATTTCCAGACTAGCAGCCTGGTCTGGCATGCAGAGTCAAGCTTTATTCACCCAGTGCAATTATCACTCATCCCAAGTGACACAAAGATGAAGACACCTTCTTGTGAAGGATGCTTCAAGAATTAGGAAACTGATTCACTCTTCAGGTGTCTTTAGTTATCAACCAGAGATCACGTCATCAAATATACACTGTATGAGCTGATTTATCTAGATAGTAATATGGACAATTATTAAAATATCCAAATTATTAAAATGTCCAGACAGTTACCGAATTAAGGCAGAAAGCTGAACCTGATAGCTGACACAATACCTGGTGCTCAGCTCAGTATTGCTGCTTAGTCTTACAGACATGGCCAGGGAGAAAGGGAGAGGTTGCACATGCTGCAATAATGGACCATCACACTGAAGTATGTCAGTAAAACTCACTTTAGGAAATAGGTTCAGATATGTAAGGTGCAATAACAAAGTAATCACATGTAATATTTACTGATGTTGAAAGACCTAAATGCATAAAATTTGCAATTCTGCATGGCATAATAGAAACTGAGCACAAATACTATGGCAAAGACAGAGCCCTGTGAGTGTATTTGTACAGTTATCCCATACAGCCCCTAGCTGCTACAACCTGCCACCCTTTCTAATCACCTCAGGCACTTAGTCCAGAGGAGTTCTTGCTAAATTCACACAGGTTTAAGGCTGTGTTCCTCTCCTGGCCGATTTTGTGCTCTGTCCTCCTCTGTGGGTGTCTCCTGCCCCTGCTGCCCACCCTGGGCACTCTCCAGCTGTCTGCCACAGCTGTCCCCTCAGCCCCCAGTGCCCCGGGGCTGTGCTCTGCAGTCTCTCTCTGGAGGATTTTGGAGTCACCAGCTGTGGAGAAGGAGCCCTGCAACTTCTGATCTCTGATGCCAGCAGGGCCAGGTGGGCAGCAGGGTCTCCTGTCCCAGGCCCTCAGGTGTGGGTGGGGGTTCAGAGCACAGTGTGGAGTCATGAGGCTGGGAAGCCATGGGATCAGCTCTGTTACTTTATTCTTTCCTTACGAAGGCATGTCTTACCTTGTGTCTTTCCATAACCTTGTCCTCCAGTTGTCACTTCCCATGGGTTCTGATGGACACAGTGCTTTGCTGTTGCCCAAGTGGCATGAAGTGGCTCCCAGGGAGCTGCCAAAATACAGCCTTGGAATCATAATCTTACTTACATAAGCTCATATTGGTGCTCTTTCATGCTGATCTACTTATGTGGTCTCCAGAGATTGCTTTAACATTGACTTTGGTTCATCTGGATGTTACAGTGTGCCCTCCATAGGTGCCTGTTAAATTTATCTTACCCCTGGCTTTAGTGGGGATACCACCCCACAGAGCTGACACCCTGTGCCCCAAAATGTGACCATGCAGGCAAAGTCAGAAAAATATTGCAGAGATTTCTGCTTTGGGTACTTGGCCCAGGTGTGCTGTGGCAGGCTGGGAGCTGCTGTGATCCTGCAGAGCATCCTGCAGTGCCTGGGGCATGGAGCAGTTTCCTGGAGTTGGCAGGTTCTTTGGGAAACCTGAGAATTCACCCCCAGCACCTCTTGCTGTGCTGCTGATGGCAGCGTGGCTTTGCTTGGCTTGGGCAGGTGTTGGGCTGGGCTGGTCCCTGTGCTGGGAGGATTTGAAGGCTCAGGCTGAAAGTTTCAGGTGGAGAGGCAGGCTCTGTGCTTAAACACTCCAGCCTGAGCTGGGTTTGGTCAGTAACACCTCAGGGGCTTAAGCTGCTTGCAGGGATGTAGGAGGAAAGGTGTTGCCTCCACTCCCTCCCCAGCCATCCAGCCTGAGCTTCCACGAGCAGAGGCAAAAAGGTGACAGATCTCTGTCCTCTACAGCTGCTCCTGCTGTCTGACTGCCCGGGCAGAGCTCCCTGCCTCAAATCCTGCTTTTTTGGGACAGCAGACAAGGTCTTCTTGTCTGCTATGCCCTCTGATTTGAAATCGTGTGCACTGAATTTTAAAATTCAGGCCCTTTCTCATCCTTTCTTGCAGGACATGGTGTTGTCTTGCAAGCCAGGCCTGAGGTGACTGAATGTGATAGCATTTTGTAATTTTTGATTGAATAGATGTACTCTGAAAGCAGAACAAACCTAATGGCTCAGTGCTCCCTGGATCATGGTTTCCCAAAGAAGAGACCTTGGCTTCTTTGTACAAGCACAGCACATTTTTACTTCAGTAAAATTTTTAAGATCTAGAATGGGGAGCTAAATAACCTGAAATATAAAGTATTAAATACAAAATAATTTCACAATAATATATGTAATCAGTTCCATCAATCACATATGATAGTCTTTCAGTTTTATAAACTGCTCTTCTGCATAATAAAGCAAGTGACTTCAAACAGCCAAAGTCGCTGTTTCTCCAAAAATCACCTTTTTTGAAAACTGAATCAGACAAATATATAGAAAATAACAGGGGGGGAAAATCCTCCTCTATAGGTAATTCTTGCTTGCAGCTGAAGAATTACAGAGACAGAAGATACCCTGAGCCTCTCTGAGACTGCCAGGCTGCTTTAAGCTGCTGCTTTTGGAGCTTCTCTGCTGGCCTCAGCTCCCAAAGCCACTGGCTTAGCAGCCTAAGCCGGGTTCTCTTTGGAGAAAAGGGATAACAGTAAAAAGAGCAGTTTACAGAAGGAAAAGGATACTTATCAGGGACAGGATGCTATCAGGAATTAAAAATCTTGCCTGGTGGTATGTAGGTTGCTCCAGCTGATGGAGAGAGTATTTCAGATTATTTTATCTTTGTTTCTGTGTCTGGTCAGGATTTCTTCAAATGTGAGGTTGCTGAGACCTGGGTGGTGTCCCACTACCTTGGGAGCCCTTGAGGAAGGCAAAGCAGGAGAAGCAGCAACTCGAGTTCCTCTTTATATGGGTGCCTAACAAGAATTGAACATAGCTATCCCAAAGGGATGGGTAAATAACCAACTACCACACTGAATATTTTATAAGGATCTGGTTTTCATCTTGGCATGTCTTCGTTGTTTCACTGATTTTCCAGTTGATTCTCCTTTCATTTTTTACTCATGATCAGAACACCATCTTGGTAATATTTATTTATTTTTATAAATTTACACCAAAGAACTTTTTTTTAGTAAAAGTTTGACATTTATATCATCACTGCTAGCTGACACTTTGTGAGCTTTTTTTCTGTGCAAGAGCTATGTTGTTCAGGATCCCTTGAGGCTCAGTTGTGAAACTTTCCAAAGAATGAAATTATGACCTCACTGAAGCACTTTTTTCAGTGATGGAGATAAAAGAACATTTTTGGGGAAATACTGGACGTCCATAAATAGAAATGCATATATTATGTCTCTTTTTATACACCACTTTTAGATGTAAGATACTCTCCACTAAAAGAGGCTAAAATACCTGTTATATTCTCCTGGGATTTCTCCCTTTCCAGTTCCCATCATAGTGCCATTTAGTAAGTTTTGGGATCTGTGCAAATTTCTGACTCTTGGAAGTGCTTTTGCTTTTAATTTAAGACTTAGAAGTCTTAAATCTCTTACTCTTTGTAACATATTCTACAGAGGAACCATATGAATTGCTAGGCACCCAGTAATAAACATTACTGTACTTACACACTGTGGATTTCATACAAATAAACGAGCAGGCACTATTCATTCTCAAAGAGTGGGAACGGAGCTTTCCTATATTTTGAAGACTTTTTGCAAAATTTCACGATGGTCTTAATTATTCAGTACCCATTATGGGCCTCCAAGATGGGAATGAGAGCCGTATTTCCTAGAAATGAAACATGGAAGTGTTCTCTGAGCTATTTTAATGCTAATTCTTGTTCACTTTTTCAGAGCCTGAGCTTTAAACAACACAACTGTGAAAAGATCAGACTGAACTGGGAAATGTATTTTGGTCATAGATGTGAAATTGTGAATTGGCATTTAATTGTGGGAAGTGATTCTGTAGTAGGTCGTTTTAGATCTTTCAATTGGTGTGAGTCAGAGAGCTTTTATGGCAACAAAATTGCACAGTAGGCTTTAATTGTGCATAATTATTGCACTGCATGGTGCAGATACTATACTGTAGGCATTCAGCTGCTTTCTGTTAAATGTTTTTGTTGAAATCTCTGAAGAAGTGTACCTGATGTTATTTGATATATGTTTGTTTAAAGTGCTCGTGCTTTTTTTTTTTTTTTGTCTTAGGAAAATGAAAATAATTATAATAGAATATATTTCCTCCCTCCTTCCCCCCATTTTCCAGATGACTAATTATACTGTACAGGATACCTGTGGGCATCTGCTAAAATGAACTGGAGTCTTATTTCTGATTTCAGCCCCAAGAATCTTACAAAAGGTCTTTGGGTTTAAGAGTGTAACTTTAAATAATACATAAATAATAAATAAAGAGTGAATGATACTTGGCACACTTTCATCTTGTTACTTCTGTAATCTGCAGCTGTTTCCAATTTGATTATTTTTCTTCCTTGAGTGTTTTATGTCTGCTGGATCTGACAAATGCACCCACCTACAACACAGCCTGTGCCTTGGGATTAGGAAAATTTTATTTCCTCCTCTATAAGTAAGTAAAACATTTTTATCACTGTTGACCTAGTGATTTGTGAAATCCTGTTGTACTTTCTTATTTTTCCTGCTGAGCTTTTAAATTGTCAGCAGTGATCTGATTGTTTCCTACCATTTCACCAACAATGGAGCCCAGGCCAGCACTCTGTGGCTCTCATGAATGCAGTATCACAGCTCTCAGCCATCAAAAGGGCTTTGTGATGTTTCTAGGATGTGACATTTCTAGGGAAAAACAGTTTGGGCTTGGAGCTCGGGTTTTTGGGGGATGAAAAAAATAGGGTCTGATATTATTGTCATTATTCTACCACAAGATTCTGTAGCTCTTCTGCCTTTCCAGGGATGAAAGTACTGTGTAACAAACAGCAGTTCTGGCAGATCTTTTTCCTGTCTGTGTTGATGAACTTGCCATCGCTGTAATGTAGATAACAAACCCCACAATAAGCCTCTTTCTTGTTAGCATCTTCCAGCACAGCAGGTTCTGTAGCTGGCCTCAGAGAACAAGGGGCAGGAAGAACGAATGTTCATTGCACCACTGCAAAACCTTTTATTGTTCTTGTTTGTATAGTAAAAGTGAAGACGCAGGAAGAATTTTTTTTTTTTTTTTTTTTTTTCATAACTATACCACATGATTCCAAGAGAATCTGAAGAATATTGTTTCAGGTTAAGCCAGGCAGGGATTTTCCCCCTCTTCCAGACTATTTCCTACAGTTATACCTGATGATCTGTACATTTCACAAAGAACATGTGAAGAATTCTCTTACAGTCTTACAGCTCTTTTCACAGGAATGTGCATTCGGGAACAATGCAGAATCGTTGGCATCTCACCTACTCTGAATTTTACTAGGGAGGTGAACTTTTATCATTTCTGCTTCACTACTTCCACGAGTGGGAAATAACTGTACAAACACCATGACTTCTGCCTTCCTAGGGTGCTCTCAGCCCAGAGGGCAGAGAACAGACACCTCTGGGGCAGGTGAGGGGTAACTCTTGATAGGAACTGTGAAAAGAAACGTTTAAGCACATTTCGACACCTTTGTCTTCTGTATAGGCCTACCTGTTAAGTGGGGTGTGGCCTTCAGTTAAATAGGGTCATTTTACAACGTGGCAGGTTTAAATGTTCGTTTACTTCCAAAGCCATTGCACTTCCAGAGATGATCAAGTCTTTGATCGTGTGCCATAGAACCACATCCACTGTAATGTTTCAATTCAATCTGCTTTTTTTGTTTGTTTGTTTAGATTTTTTTCTAAAACATTTTTTGTTGTTTTGTATTTTTTTAAAGGTATTTTTTTTTAAATTTTCTTTGTTTTCCTCACTTTAGTTTTTAAGGAGTGGGAGGAAGAATGAGCCGCAATGAAAGGGGAGAAATTCTTACTGATTATCTTACTGCCTTAAACGACAATTTGGATGTAGTCCCAGATTGTACATCTGCCCCTCTAATGTACAGCTGAAATGATATTAATACCAAAGCAGACATCTGTGTGCTGGATGTGTTCAGCTGCTTGGGAGGGTGCTGCTGCTGCTGCTGCATCTGCAGAGAGCAGCCTGAGCTTCCTCCTGTGCTCAGCAAGCAGCGGCAGGAGGGAAGAGCAGCCCTGGCTGGCGCCTGTGCTCTCCACCCGGTCTAGAAAGCTCTGACATTGGCATTTCACCCTTCAGTGCCCATCCTGCTTTCTCTAACTCTTGCAAGGTACTCTAGCTCACATCTAGAGTCAGGTTATGCTTTGGGATTCCAGCGCAAAGGAAGAGAAAAGGGTTTCTCAGTGTTTAACTGGACAGGCACCAGCACTGATGGGTAAGGGCAGCCTTTCTGAGCAGGGCTGAAGCCTGAAAAGGAGAAAACTGCAATGCCCTGGCTGCACCAGCTACTCAGGCATACTCCTCTGACTGTTCTTATGGTTAAATTAATGAATTAATTCACACTTGCATCTGCAAAAAGAGCTGAACCTTTTTTCAGCTCAGGTGAAGTTACAGGCCAGGCTAGGATAGTGAAAATGTTTGGATAGGGAAGAGGTTTTACCATCCTTGCTTATTCATATAAAAATATTTGTATTTTTGTATTTTGCTAATAATTCTAACTTTAAACTAGTCCCAGAGTGGAAAGACCTATTTACACTTGACATCTTTTTTGAGAGAGCTTCATCTACCATGTAGCAAGATGACTGATATTCAATAGGTGCCTTCTTCCAGGTTTCTTTTCCAAAGGCATCATTTATAGGTTGCCAGGTAACCATAAGTCTGACTTTTAAATAATACTTCATAGAGGTACAAAAAGCAAGATTTTTTTCCCTGAGCTGAAATAGCAAGAACTATCTGAAATGAACAATAGCCTTAGCAAATGTGTATGGAGCTGACTACTGACATATACACACAAAATCATGGAAAAAGCCATTTGCCAAACTCTTCTGTGTCTCTATGGATCCAATCCCAAGCACAGACAGTGTGTATTTTCCTACCTGGTTATTAAATTGAATCTGCATATTCTTACTTTAGGTCATTTTAGTGTTCAATAGGTGAATAATATTCTTCATCCCCTCCAGGAAAAGCAGGTGTCTGCTGCTCCCAGCCTGATTCTGCTTCTCCACCGAGCTGGCTACAGTTTCTGCAGTGTGGGAGAGAGGAATAAAAAAGATAAGTGTAATTAAAATTGTCAGCATTAACATAAGAAGCCAAATGTCCCTAGAGGACAGTGCCAGCTCTTCCTTTCTCCTTCTGCTTTAATCTGAGAAGAAGCCGAGTGCTGTGGAGCAGCCAGGATCCCTGATGGAGCTGGGAGAGAGCTCAGTGATGGGGCTGCCACCTTCCCAGCCCACTGCATGGCTGTGCCTCAGTCACCGCTTAGGTAAGGGACCTTCTTCTGGGAATTAACCCACTATGAGCCAGAGCTAAACCTGTGCTTATTGCTGCCCTGTGCGCAGCAGCACCAGTCAGAGGATGCAGTGAATTTGCTTTAACCCCTTGTTACTAAGGCAGCCCAGCCCGGCCTGCCGGGCAGGAGAGCCCAGGCTGGGACTGGAGCCTGGGGAGCAGGGTGGGTCTCCGAAGTGGTTGTTGCTGCCAAAGGTGGAATCGACTTTGGCAGCAGTTAAAGGAAGCTGTGACAATGTGGCCTTAAAAGCAAGAAGGTCCTTGCTCCTGCACTCCTCCTGCCCTAGTTGGTTTCATGGTGAATCTTGCTGAAGAGCAGCTCTAGTCTGTGTCTTGTAGAAGTCCAAGGGGCAAGTGATTGCCTCTAGTTCTTGTCTCTCTGATGTTTAGGGCAGGGCAGGAGTCCCAGCCCAGCCCTGAGGCCAGGAGCTTGGGTCACACCGTTTGCTCTTTGCCCCAGTGTGGCAAGGAATTTCCATTCTCACATGCCTAGCGTTGAGTCTAAAATCTCTGCACAACAATTTTCATTTCCCTTTAAAGGCTGGCTTTTGAATGTTTTCTTTTTTCCACAGTATTTTTACCTCTGAGGCCATTGAGGAATATCTTACTCAAACATTCAAGCCAAATCAACTCTATTTCCAGACCTTCATCACGGCAGCATTGCATTAGAACAACTTAATAAAATGTTTATACCAATGTCTGAAGTTCACACTAATCTGAGAGTGTGCAATGACCTCTGTAGGATAAATTGTACAACTCAGCACTGAAACATGACCACAGTACAAAGTATACTGTTTGGAAATCTACTGTCAGACAAGAAATCCAGCTTTACAATTTTTGCTTCAGAATTTATACTGGCACTTCTTTATCATAAATGAGATACTTACATGCCATCCTTTTGGACATTACAGAATACTTCAGGATCAGAGCTGGTGCTGAAAACACAGCTCAGGTATCACTAAAGCCAGCCAGATTTTTCCTAGCAGCGTGCTCATGTTAACTTTTCTGATAAGGTAAAACTGATAACCCATTTATTGTGTGGTTTGCTAAGTCTGTGCTTCTGATGAAGTGCTCTGGTGCTGTAACTTAATGAAGACTGCAGGCTTATTTCAGCAGAACATGAAAGTCTTAATCCTTTTTTGCTGCAAAAGCAAACAACTGTCCTTATGACAGCCCAAGCCAGAACAACAGAGCTCAGGAAGGATCCTTGCACACAGAGCCACTGCAGTGCTTGGGTAGCAGGTTACCCACTTGTGCCTCAGTGTGTGTTTATTTATACAGGTGTTGCTAAACTAGGAGGACCATAGTAACATAAAGTAGAACTCTGGCATCTGCAGCCTGCATTTCTCTTTGCATTCCTACCAAAACCCGAGAAACAGATTCATACCTGCCCAAGTACCAAAAAGCCTTGAGCACATCTAATACACCGGTTTGCTCGAATTGCAAATGGAAGTGATTCATCTTTTCCACACACTGGCTCCCTACTGTTAGGTCAGGAATAGTAAGGAGATGCGGGGGAGCTGGAAAGCTCACCTCAGCAGCTTTTTTCATTCATAATTCAGCTGGGGTTGGACCCAAACCTGTTGAAGAACTATTACAGTTGATTGCTCTAGGATTGTAGTATCCAGCCATTTACTATGCAGACAGAGGAAAGCAGAGCTTAGAAAATAAATACAGCCATGTGATGCAATGGAATATTCCAGTCAAATCACAGCCTAATCCTTCAGACCCCCCTCAAGTGTTAGGCTGTTTCCAGGTGAAGACAGAAGAATTGTCTGTAGCGATTCAGAAATGTTCAATGAGGTTTCTTGGTTGATATCACAGCAGGAAGACTCAAACAAAGCAGCACAACTGGTTGTCTTGTGTTCTACAACACTGAAAAGAGGATTTTTAAAATGGCATCTCTGACCTTGTGATGTTCTTTTAAAATCATGAAACATGGGGTAAAATAGTTAATGTGTAGCATTTTTCAAAGATTAAAAAACTTGACATGGGCGAGAAACTCTCATCCTTACGTTGGCAAAATAATGGAAAAGTTAATAAGGGATTTAAATGATAGAGATTCAAAGGACATAAATATAATAAATGTTAATCAGCACAGTTTTTCTGAAAAATATAGCTTATGCAGCAAGCCTGATTTTGGATGAGATTACAAATGTGTTGATAATGGCTGTTGTATAGATATTGATAATATTTTTCTTATATTCTGATGAAAAATTCTGCATTCTGCAGCTTCAGTAAAACACACATTGAAAATGAGCTAGCAGATCCCAAAAATGAGATATCATTGGCAATTATTACAGAACTCTTAAATTGCTCCAGGGAGGTTGGTTGGGGGAACATTAAACAAAATGCAGCAGATCGACTGATCAGCTCGGGCTAATCACGGGCTGGAGCTGGGCATTCCCTCTGGGAAACAGAAAACCCTGGATGTATTTCAAATGGTTCAAACAGCATCTGAAAGTACTGAACATTTTCATCAATGATCCAGCTGCAAGCACATGGATTAAAGCCTGGGGCAGTGGTCAGCATGAGGGCAGGGCATCCCAGCTTGCTCTACAGTTTATTGGATAAATCTGAGCCCGTGCACAAGATGCAACCAATAGACAACCTGTGAGGGATGCTTCTGCAGAAGGGAGAATTCCCTGGAAAACAGCAGCTGCAACTTGCAGCTCAATGCAATTTGCCAAGGTGATTCCATAGCAGAAAGGAGGAGGAGGAGGAAGAATGAAGTGTTAGCTGAGAAATAGCTGATAGGACTGGGAAGGAATCCCCCAGGTGTCCCACCCTGGTGAGGTAAAGGCAGTAATGCCTTCATGGGAAACCCTGATCTGAGAGGTGTAAAAAGCTGGATTGCAGATAGAAAACAAACAAACATGACCAGGGCCAGATATCTTGGTATAAGGAAGAAATAATCAGGAAGACCACACACAAGTGACAGCACACGGGTGACTGGAAGAGACTGTAAGTCCTCTCTTAAGGGCCGTTTGATTAAATTAGAGTCACAACAAGAACTAGAGTCTGCAGGCAGAAATCAAACAAGTGCAAATAAGAAACTGTACTCACTCAAAGGAACTACAAAAAGCAGTGATGATGCCTGCATCTCTCGAGGTCTCTGGGTGAAGAAGGGTACAGATATCTCAGCCAAACAGAAGCCAATGTGCTCACTGCTGGGGGGGCTGCGGGATTGTCATGGGATCTGACCAGCCTGCTCCCTTCTGATCTTCAATGTAATGAACCTAGGAGTGAAAAAGCACAGCTTTTATTGAAGGCAGTTAAATTTTTGCCTAAAGAAGTTCTGCAGCATAATTCCAGGTTTTTGAAAATTGAACGAAGTTCTTGGTTCTGAATACAAATCTTGCCTTGTAGTGTTGCTGTTTGCACACATCACAGAGTTCTTGAGCTATTTAATCCTCATTAGTGAAGCATTATTAATCCACAACACTGAAGGACAGAAGGTATAATTTAGAGAAATCCTTATGGGAAGGATCTCATAGGAGATAAAAAGGAATTAAAGTGTTTCCATGGACTAGTAACACAAATCATGGCATTCTAATGCAGTTATTCTATTAGTGTTGTAAATCTAAAATTCTGCACAAGAGTTTTGGGTTCCTGTGGGTGCTATAAGGTTAGGGAATAGCGTTCATTTTTAACCTGTATTATATCTAACCCTGATCTGTGGGATTCCCATCTGGTTTGCCCCTTAAGGCTTTCCAGTAGTGTGATGTGTTAGAGAACCACTGAACTGTTCAGCTCACTATCTTGGGATTATTTTCCTTTATACTCACTACCAGTTGAACCTGTCAAAAACAATTATTAAGCAATTTGTAACATAGTAAAGATGTAAATGGTCTCAAAAAGCATACGATTGAAAAAAGTAGCAACGAATTTCTGGAGTTGCATACTTGTAGAAATCCATATTAACTTGTTCCTCGAGGGGTAGACTACTTGAAAATATTTTGGAGAGTTAGAATAGTCAGGAATTATCAGTCTGAATAAAAGGGGGAAGGGCTTTGCAGCCACCTTCTCAGGGAGAGGGAAATCTCCCTGCTCAAGGGAGAAATCTCCCTTCTCAGAGAGAAGAGGAGCAGTTCTCAGGGACACATCCCGAGTTCCCTGGGAAGGGAGTGACGCCCCTCGGTCTGAGAAGCTGGATCTGTCATTTCTCACAGCTTCCACGTAAGAGATGCAATGCCTTGGAAACAGCAGTGTCCTTAAGTGATGCTGCAATCAAAGTGGGAATGAAACAATGGTGCTTTATGCAGCACAGACAATGGGCATGATACTCTATTCCAAAATGTTTCAGTGTGGGAGGCGAATTATCTCTGCCAGTAACAAAGGGAGCAAATAAAAGATCTTGTATTTTCCCTTAACAAAGCAAAATGGCTGTTTTGATCATATTTAGTGGTTCCTCAGCTCCTTCTCACCGAATTCACCACACAGTGGAGTTAAAGGTGTGAAGTACTTAGATTTCCTTCTCACCAATTCACTACACAGTAGAGATAAAGGTGTGAAGTACTTAGATTTAAGACTGACATTTATTTTTATGGTAGCACTACGTAACTTGCAGAGCAGGAGTTCCCTGTCTGGGGCTTCCTTCAGCCCCTGCAGTCAGGCTTGACCTCAGTGCTGGTAGTAGGAGACTTTGCCCATTCGGGGCCAAAAGAGGAGAGAGAAACCTCAGCAGGCAGGAGTTTCTCACTGCCAGGCCATGGAGCCTGATCTAAACAAGAGAACAATTATCCTCTGGCACTCCCCAGTCCTCAGACCTGTCTTTTGATTTGCTCCCTTCTTATTTCCTTTCCTTTGCCAAGCTGTGTACATACACCACATGCAGGAGAGTAGGATGCTCATGAGCCTGACTATCCTGCCCACTCCAGGTTTCCTGGGTGGAAAAGAGTGTCACCTCTGTCTCTCGAAGCATATTCTTGGGTACAGGCCCTCTACCAAGAGTTTGTTTTGGAGATGAGTACTGAAAATTGGGGTGGGGTCTGTTGTAAGTCCTGCCCAGCCTCCAGAGCTGCAGTGGAGCTGCAGAGTCCCTGATCAGAGCTCACTGCAGGTCTCACACAGAGTTTGCAAATGCATTTTTAAACTCTGCTGATGTAGACATGTAGATAAAACCCAAGCCCAACTCTAAATCTTGCAAACATGCACAAAACATTTTCAAGGAGACCTGCCTGACTTGTCATCCCTTTAGGATTTTGGTTGATGTTTAACAGTTCCAGATTTCTTTTTTTTGCCCTAGAAAGCCTTTTCTTCCTGTAGATAATACACAAGTCTGAGTTAAAACTTTATATTTTTACAAATTCCAGTTCCTTCTTTCTGGGTAGCATCTGGAGAGATTATCTGTGGACTGAGGACAGTGTCTCCACATAATTTCTATTCCTTATCAAATGTTTATTTTGGAGGAAACCAGGCAAGTCCATTCTGGAAGAGAGATTTCCTTTGACCTAGACCCAAGTCTTTTATTCATCTGAATGGATGTCCTGTAACACTAATGACTTTGAGCAGTCTGTATTGCTAGCTTGTTTCTGCATGCAGTGATTCTTCCTGATGGCCCTTAAGTCAAAGGGAAGTTAAGACTGGGAGCTACAATAACAAAGAAAAGTCACCCAGCAACTGGGCAATCCAAGTAACATTCACAAAATGTGTAGGATATGTCAGCTGATGCCCTCACGAAGATTTTTAAATGCTGTATCCAAATGCTGTATTTTTAAATGTTGTGTTTGTGCTGGGGTTCCTTTTTGTCAACAGGGAAAAGAGAGACTCCCAGGGCAGCAGGAATATTTTACACATTTTCTTTAGGACGGCGTCATTCAGGTCTTGGTTCCAGTGAGGAAGATCTCCACTGCCAACAGGCAGTCCTGGGTGACAGTGTCAGGTGTCTAAACAGGTCTTGTGGCAGCAGCCTGGCATTTCCAGCTGTTCAAAGCATATGTCTTCTTAGGAGGAATACTATGCTGTGCAACAAAGATAGAAAATATTGTCGAGGGGTAGGGATGACGGGGAGAGAATTAGAGATTCAGAGAGCAAAGAGAAAAAAAAAATTTAAATAATATATTTTCATGTTAACTTTATATAATTCATGCTTCAAAAATTATATAAAAGCACTGAGTTTGCTACAGACAAAGGTGGTTTTCTATTTTTCCAAAAGAGAAGAGCTCTACTTACCTGGTATATGAAGTCATAACAATTTATTGATCACAGGTATGTACTGATAGGTGGTCCTGTTGTGCTTAAACAACCACTTGCAGAGAATGCTGTACCACAAAAACACAGGTGAAATAAACAGTTTGGGATCCCAGTTTCTATTTTCCCTGTTCAGTTTCAGGACTTAAATATGTAGGACAGTGACCAGCCACTTCCCATGTTGTTTAATTGAAGCATTTCCAGGATAAAGGAAGTTACACAGATAAAATGAGCATAAGTGCATGCCCAAAGCAAATTATGAACCACACACACACACTCTGCAGGGCCATCAGAAATAAGTACTGCAAGCAATACAAACCTTAACTCTGAGGTAAAACGTGTGGTCTAAATTTAGATCAACTCACTTGCACGTTTGTTTGTTTTATATATTCTTTGCTTGACTTGCATTTATCAGTATAGTACTATATATTTATCAATATAGTACTAAATTGCCAAGCAGTTCCACTGTTAATATTTGTCTCTGCATTTCAGTGATATCTAAAATGCAGTGAAGAAAAAAATGCAATCTTCCATGAGTCAACACTGAGCTGGTGATGATAGAATACTCTGCAGCCAAATTCACCTGGTGTTTTTGCTGAGAGCAAGAACTGAAGCCCTGCATTCTGGCCAGATTTCATCTCAGTCAGAATTTACATGTTTTATTTAGAATATTTTTTAAATTTTTATTTTAAATATTTTATTTAGAGGTGGACATCTTCTAGATGCATAAATTACTGTATCATATTAACTTTCCTGATGTATGCAGAGTCAATTGTTGCTACCTATTGTGGCCCAGATCACAGCAACAGGTGAAGCACTGCCTTTTTTCTTACAAGCAATTTAAAACTGAATCTGTTGATGTTTCTGCAAGGAAATGAACTATATAATGGTAAAATACAAGATCCTTAAAGTGAGAAGCTGGGTATTTTGAATCTTGGCATCATATATGTACTGTGAATGAGAAAGAGCAGGGTGACAGAAATGCCCTTGCTATGGTGCTGTAGGACTCCATTAGAATTGGGTCAAAAAGCTGTCACTGTTTCCTTCAGGCTAAACCCCATCAGCTGAGTTCTGAAGAGGCAAAATTATTCTCTAATAGCTCAGCTGGGTACGTGAGTACAAGTCCTGATGGTAAGAAAATGGCAAGGACAAGAAGCAAGCAAGGAGATACTTTTTGCTTTTTTTTTTTTTTTTTTCCCAATAATAAGACTTAATATTTCTATAAAGAGACTTTTTCAGAAGACTAGGATTAAGCCATCAACTTTCTTTAAGAAGATTCTCTGTTGGTTTCTTCGGGGGAAAAAAAAAAAAAAAAAAGCAACATAAGCTCTGAACTGCAGTATTTCGGTACCTGCATGTGACAACCATTTCCATGGATTATTGACCTTGCAGATTTAAAAAAAATTATGGAGAATTCAGGATGTGAGATGCGTTTTTACAGAAGTTCTCTCTGTCTTGTCACTTTCAGCAATTAGCTATATTCAGAGAAAGAAATCTCAAGGTTTTTTTCTAGGGCAGTAGCATAGCAGTGTCCAAAAGCATGAACCTCTGTTAAAAGATGAGCTGGAAAAAACTGCATAGAAGAATTCCACTTAAAATATGGCATAAGGAACCGAGTATGCTCTCAAATAGGAGCTTTGAAGTGTATTTTGCAGCCATTAACATCTGTTTGGACAAGGTGGCAGTTTAGAAGTTACACAGAGAAAAATGGGGCTGGATTCAGTGTGCTGGGGATTGTGCCCCAAGGCTCACGGTGGTGATTTGTTGAACCAAATGTTGTGGTTTGGTGCCACTGTGCTTCAGACAGAAGGAAGCCTGACAGATATTTCAAGATATGAGTTCAAAACAGTCAGTTTGTGATTACTGGGACCTGGGCTTAGTGTATGTGTTTGTTTTTGGCTTTAAGTTATAGCTCCTTTGTCAGGATGCAAAAATTCCCAAAGGATGCAAAAAGGACCATCTCATTTCAGATTTACTTTACCTGCATTTTCCAGCCTGTCTAATGAGCTGCTCTCCCTTTGGGGCCAGGACTGGTGGCCTCTTCTGGCCTGCTGACACCTACTGCAGTGTTAGGGGACAGAGAAGGGCAGCTCTTCCCTTACTCCCAGAGGGGAACTTTAACCCTTTCACTTCCTTGCCAGGCAAAGTGCTCTCCCACCTAATCACAGACCTCCTGGTGCACTTTGTTTACGTCAGACAGCACTGAAATTGAGTGAAGGCTTTGAACAGCTTTAATGTCTTTAATTTACCATGGAGATCAGACAGCAGGTGGTGTATTGTTCAACAGTTCCAGATATGACTGTGTTATGTGTTTTGGTGCTTTTCCTGTGTTTTAATTATCATGAATTAACATCAATTAAAAGCACCAGAGCAGCCAGTGAAAACCTGTGTAAGTGCATTTCTTGCTCAGCAGTCTGGGTGCTGCAGGTCATGTGAGGAAGTTAGCAGGAATCCAGTGTATGGGTGAGGAGGCTCAGGTGTTGCACAGATTTTCTGAATCTTGGATAAACAATTTATTCTCGGTGTCCCCAGCTTCTTCTCATGTTACTTGCCAATTTGTAAAATACACTGCAAGTAGAGAAGTACTTTCAACTATTTATTTAGATGGAATGATTTGGAGCAGAGATCTTTTTCACTGTGTATCCTGGAAGAACTCCTGAAATCCCATCTTTATCCTTCAAATAAGCAAACACCTACACTACAATGCTCCAAGAAGATGGCATTACAGCAGGTAACACTGCACATTGCTGAACAAAGGATGGCAGCTTTCCACATGCCACCTTTGTAGAGGTAATCTAATTCCATTAGAATTGTTATGGATGTTCAGGTTACATGGAACTGCCCAGCTCACATAACCCAGTCTCTCATGCTGCCAGAAGGAAAGGAGCCAAGCAGTCAACAGCACAATGGTTGTTAAACTGTTTCACACAAACCCAAACTCCTAGGGAAATTAATAAGATATACATTTCACAAACGACTTGTTTTTATTTATATTATTAACAATCACAATAATCTTCCAAAGGAGAAAAATATGATTCAAGAATAACTCACCAGAAGAATAGAAAGGGATCTTAAGGGTAAAGAGGCTTGTTAGATTCCTGAAAACAGAAAGAAGCTGCAAGTTATCTGAGAGCAGTCTTTAATTATTTAAATTTCTAATGAAAAATAATTTAAAAAGCCAACATGAGCTGTCTTAAGCAAATTTATTCCTTAAAACATTTTAAATCATTTTGACATTTCGCTTTAGTCTGTGTTGTTTCTTCCTTTCATTCCTGCAGCACTTTCCTCTCTGCCTGTGCAGATCAGAGTAGCTGTCTCTGCAGAGCAGCAATCTCATTTTGTTTACTTTGTGTTTCGAAGGGAATCGAACAAGCCCAGGATTCACTTTCTCTAAACAAATACTGGCAAGACAAAGGTATCACAGCTATACTGGGGACAAGAGGTTCGCTGAGATGGGAAATGGTAAAGACTGGCAAGAAAAAAGCAGTCAATGTATTTTTATCTGAAAAAAGTTAATCCTTTTCACAGCCTCATTTTCTTTGCTTTTGAGATAGCTCCCCTTTTTCATTTAGGTTTTAGAGTTTTTAAGCGAAGGGAAGCAAGAAACCGAGATATTTTCTTTGTTCCTGTCAAGTAGCTTGAACAGTTCGAGAACAGAAACCAGTCAGAGCAGTGTGATTAGCGTAGCCAATTAAGGTGGATTTGCATATTCACAACACAGCTATCGAGAAATAATTCTGCAGAGATAACGCAAGTGTGGCAGTGCCTGTGTGCCAGTCAGAGCAGCCTGGCACTGTGCAGTGTGGGAATTGAGCAGAGAGCACGGGCTGATCCTGCAGAGTGGCCCCCGAGCCAGCAGGGAGGGAAGGGCGCTGGGCAGGCGGGAGCAGCCTGGCCCTGCATGCTGGAAAAGGTTAATCTGCCACCCACCTACCCAAATCCAACAGCACCTGTCCAATGGGTTTGTTTTTCCAACATTCATTCCAGCTATGATTTTTTGCTGCCTGAGAGTTTTGGGGGCCCAGCCTCTTCAGGAGTTTGGGACGCCTGGTCCATGGGCACAGTGGGGTGCGAGGTGGTGGGTGAGCTTTGCAAGGTGCACAAGGGGAGCTTCACACAGTGGATGGATGGTAAAGCTCTGCTTTCTTGTGCCCCCACAGGCTTTTCACCATGGTGGTATCTAAGCACCAGGCAAAAAAGCAAAACAGCCCTCCAGGAAACCTTGTACACTCTGTAGGACAACAAACTGGCGATCACAGCAGCTTTGTTATCTCGGAAGGTGAAAAATCACCTTTTGCACTAGAGCAACAACAATCTGTGCTCCCTCTAAGGGATTCTCTGGCTCCCACCACTTGTCATCTCTCACCAACAGCTGCCTCACCACAAACATTTGTGTGAGCACGGTGTGAGTGGCACACAGAGCCAGCTGCACCCCGAGCCCATGGGACCTGCATCCCCAGGAGGCTCAGCTTTCTCACCAAGGGGCTGGCAAGTGATTGGCAGTGTGCAGCATCCATGGGTGCTGATTTCATAAAGACACGCAGTGGCTTCTGTCCTTAATGCTCTTGCCTCCTCCTCCTCAGTGCTGGCAGCTGCATTCATGGTGTGCAATTGCAACAAATGGGGTCAGGAGGGACTCCCTGGAGCATTCTCCCAGGTACAACTGCACAGGCCACACTCACTTTCAAAACTGCTATGGGAAAGGCAGCAACACAGAAATTAACTCATGGTATTCACTGCTACAAAATATCAAGGAAAACTTAACGAAATGCCTAAGGTGGGACCATTACAAAAATCCTAAATTTATAAACAGGTATTGCATCCACCGGGGTGGACTGTGAGCTCTCAACCTCCATGCCACAAAGAAGCATTAAGCACATTTGGTTGTGGAGAAATGTCTCTCTCCAGGAAGAGATATCTTTGAATCACCCACAATAGGTATTTTACTCTAGAATACTCACTCCTGGTTTATCTAGTCCAGTAACCCATGGAGGATTTTTTTTTATTTTTAATGGTCTCCCTCTATGATTATCCACAATTGTCTCTTTCCTTCCTATCCCCTTTGTGGCACCAGCTCTTTATTAGAAACTTAATAAACTTTGTGTATGTTCTAAAGATAATATTGAAAACGTAAAATTGTGTTCTGCATTTTAAAATTGGTGTGAAAAAAAGAGGGAGATCTAATCCTATTGGGACTTCTCTTTTGCTCTCTCTCTCTCCTTTTTCCCTTTTGATGGTAAGCAGCAAATTTTAATTAGCTTCATTTCCACAATTCAGTCATGCATATGTAATCTTTGTTCACACTTTTATAAAGTAAAATTAAGTGAAAGAAATGGGGTAATAATAGAAAGCTTGTCTGAGCAGAACGAATGTGAATTATCAAATTTAAGGAAAGATGACTGGGACTACACAGCTTGAAGTTCTGCAAGGTTTCAGGTGATTTTTCTGGAACAGAGTGCATAAATAATGCACAGAAACAGGTGCTGATTATCCTGTTTGGGGCATCTTTTGTTCATTGTGTACTTGGGCTGCTGAGGTACAGCGATAACCACTGAATGTGAGGAGACTGCTTAATAACAACTTCCTAATGTTTCTCTTTTATCATGAGCTGCAAGTGTCACATGAGCTTGTCTCGTTAATAAAAATCACTTTGTGAACCCACTGTTTTTAGACTCGGTACTGGAGCAGATCACTGTACTGGGCCTCTCTCTATTATAGCTGCAAAAGCTATACTGCCGTTTTGCATTTGTAATTTAAAGGTTTCCTAATCCATATACACACCCTCTAATTAAATGTTTCCAGGGGTTACCTTGGGAGCCTTCAGTGCTATGGTTTGAAACTAAAACTAAAGACTGCATTAAATTCCTTCCCCCTGGGGTGAGACACAGGAGGGGGAAGAACATTTGCATCCCTGTTACTCCAGATTATTTGAAAGCATTGGTATGACTGGGATTACTGACTTTGTAATTTCTGTTATCTAACATGAGAAAATGGAAATTTGAAGGAAAACAATCCGTCTGTCTAAATCTAGAGCTCATCTTATTTTATAACTTTCAAGAAGCCTCTTTGGAGTCTAACCAGTTATTTTAAGAAGCTACCAGTTCATTAGCAGCAGCTGAAAACCAGAACCTCCTGTTGATGTAAATCAGTCTGTGGCTGCACAGGCTCCATAACCAGCGCTGCAGATGCTAAGGTCTTCATTAAAGGAAATGTGAAGCAGTGAAGCGTGTGGGAGTAGCACTCTCAGTAGTGAAGTTTGGAGCCCAGGGAATATTAAACTCATGAGGAGATACTTTCTCTTCAGCACCATTCACACGTTCAGCCTGACAACCAAACCACAGCTTTAGGAGGAACACCTCTTCCTGTGACAGGAAGTGAATTTCAGATATGAGGGGCTTGCTTTATTTTTTTTTCCCTCTGACGAAACCTGCTGTGCTGCCAGTGACTAAGGATAGCCAAGATTTTGGTTAATGGTTAACATTAGTATAACCACACAGACTGACTTCCTTCTGCTGGGACCAGGACCAAAAGCTGCTTTGCTTGCTGGGGACAGGCAAGCACGGAAAGCAGAGCAGTTCACACTGTGAAGAGCTGGAGAACAGAGGCTTCACCCTGTGGAGAAAGGAGGAGGAAAATCCAAAAAGAGCAAGAGGTGTTTGCTATAAAGGAAGGTAAGAGCTGAAACACTTCCCTGTTTCGCTTACTGACTCAGAGGCTGTTGCTCACTAACCCACAAACCCCACAGGTGTGGCTGGTTGAGACACACTCCTTCTACCTGACTGCTCGGACGTGTGTGGCGTGGGGAGAGGGGCAAAGTGAGGAAGGATCTGTTTGCTGTGAACTTGAAAGTTGGAGAGGGCAGGAGAGCACCTCTTCCCACCTGGGACTGCTCATGGCAGGAGAAACACCCACTTCAGACTGTTCTCATCTCATTGACCACAGCCACGTCCCAGAGTTTGAGGTGGCTCTGTGGGTCAAGATCACCTTGGCCTTAATCTATGTCTGCATCTTTGTTGCGGGCCTCTTGGGCAACAGCATCACCATCAAAGTCACCAGGATCCTGCAGAGGAAAGGCTACCTGCAGAAGGAGGTCACTGACCACATGGTGAGCCTGGCCTGCTCCGACCTGCTGGTCATCCTGCTGGGCATGCCCGTGGAATTCTACAGTGCCATCTGGAGCCCCTTTTCCACCCCCAATGGCAACCTTGCCTGCAAGCTGTACTGCTTCCTCTTCGAAGCCTGCAGCTATGCCACCGTGCTGCACGTGGCCACGCTCAGCTTTGAGAGGTACGTGGCCATCTGCCACCCCTTCAAGTTCAAGGCTGTGTCTGGGCCCCGCACGGTGAAGCTGCTCATTGCCTTCGTCTGGGGCACCTCTGTGTCGTGGCTCTGCCCCTGCTCTTTGCCATGGGCACAGAATATCCCCTGGAGATCATCGAGGGCTACCAGAGAAGGAGTTCCTGTGTCAAACCTACTCCCAGGCACTACATTCCTGAGCTGAAGCACAACATGACCATCTGCACCAACCTCTCCTCCAGGTGGCCTCTGTTTCAGGGCAGCATCTTCAGCGCCTTTGTCGTGTACATCATCGTGCTGGGCTCTGTCACCTTCATGTGCCACGGCATGATGAAAGCCCTCATGATCCACAAGGAAGGGACTGTGGCAGTGACGGGTGGACCGAGGCACCAGGAGAAATACCTAAGGAAAAGTGAAAGTTCAGAGGGCAAGAGCTCCAGGAGACAGATCACTATATTCCTGGGTAAGAGCCGTGTCCTACTCTGCCTCCCCTCCTTCCCCTCCTCCCTTTCCACTTGGGAGGAAAGCCCAAAAATCTCTGTTTTCATATCTCCAAGCTCTCCCAAAGGGTTTGAAAGTGGTACAAAATTAAGGATAATACTTTTGGTTGCGATGATACATTTTAAGGAGCCTGATGTTTCTGTATGTTTTTGGGGTTTTTTGTCATTAGAACAGGTGGGAGGGAAAAAGAAGGAAAAATACATTTACTGTCTGCTATTTCTGTTGGATTTCATTACATGCCTACCTGCAGCAATATGAGTGACAGGCTGTTGCAGCTTGACCTTTGGGGTAGCAATAGGCAACAGTTGCCTGGATATAACGTAGCTCTCCTTGGATGCATTCCCACTAAATTACAAATACCAGTGTATTTAGTAAGTCTGCTGATGGGAGGGAAGACTGTGTTGCAAGATCTCAAGCTTGTCTCTCTCTGAAGGCATTTTCCTGTTAATTCAGGCTGCTCCTTGGAGAGTTCTTAGCCTCAGCAGCTGTGGTTGTGTTGCATTTAAGCATTAAGAAAGCTGGACTGGAGAGCTGATTTGGTCTCACAAATTATGGTTGCCCTCTTTGAATTTTTTTCCTCTGGTTTTATTTGAAGGCCTGTAACCCTGAAATTATGTTTGATTCGGATCTCTCTTGCCACATTTGTCAGACAAAAAACTAATCAAGCTGTCATTTCACCAGCTTGGAATCTTTCTGGGCAGTGATCCATGCAGTCTCCACATTTGTTGATAGTCTTATAGGCACCCTTAATCATGCCCTGGCTGCATTACTGTTAGTTCCTGTATTGTTGGGTTGCTTATTATGATGCTGGATATAATAAATGAACCACCTAGAGTAGGAATGCACAGTAGACCCAGTATTTCTGTGTTGCTTTTTGGTGCTCTGACTGATATGGCAGAGAGGGACTTGAAATTCATGGGTCTGTCCACCTCTACAGCTTTAAGTTGATTAGATTTTGTATTACTTTTTTTCTTCTCTTTTGATAATTTTTTTCCTGAGGATTCTCTGCTTCATCTACTCCTGGTTTTGCCATGGTCTCTGTCTGTGGAGCTAAATACACCTTTTGCACAAAGCAGAAAAATAGATCTGCTCTTGAAGGGCTGCTTGGGGGATCCTTAGGTATGTGTGGATCTCCCTCCCCTTGTACATTAAAGTCAAGCCTAAGATCCAAATCCTGGCTAGGTTGAGAAGGAAAGGTAAATTACCATGACTTTTCCTCCCCTTCTTGATTACCCTTTCTGGTACTCTAGCACGGAATAGGCAGATGCAGGGCTGCTTGCAAAAGTGCTGAATAAATGAAAGCCACTGGTTTGCCCTTTGTGGTAAGGGGATTTGCCCCCCAGTGTATCAGACACTTCCACTGCACTCTCAGCTTTCTGGAGGCAGGAGATACTTGTGGGAAATCTCCAAAATTATTTCAGTGGCAAGACTCTTACTACAAGTTTTGCTGATTTACTTGGCTTGGGAAATAAATTAATAAACCGAGGAGAAAGAAACTCCGGCTTGCATTTCTGAGAACAATGCAAAGCAATTTAATTTGGAGATTTCATAAGAGTGATGCTTAGGGCACTTTTGGCCCAGAAGAAATGAACATATAAATTGTGTACAAATTGCTGAATTTAAATACTGTGATTTAGAAGTCCTCTTTGTTTTGCATTTAACAGATGGGTCAAATTAAAACCAATACTTGCACATTCGCAGCATATTTCACTTTTAATGTGAAATGTAAATGACAGTACATAGCATCATGTCTTTGTACATCTAACAGCAATAAAAACAATTTAGCATTTTCTTCTGGTTGTTAAAAGTGATAAGTTCTATAAAATGGAGATTAAAATCATAAATCTGACTATGAGAAAAAGCTAAGTAGAGGGTGACATGGGGAGGAACTAATGCTTTTTTAGTGTCTTGTTATTGTGTGGCACTCGAGAACATTCATGGAAATTAGTTGTACATGTTGAAAGATTTCTTGCCCAGGTGGTATTGATGCTTGCAAGAGGGGCCCTGGATGGGGTGACACCACTGCAGAAACTGGGTACCTGTAATACGTCTGAAAACACTTGGCTGATGTCTCTTTTATGAAATTAAAGATTTTGACAGTATTTAAAACCTCTTAATATGCTTGACCCACCCTGACAGGGATAAATTTAGTCTTTGTGGCTACTTGATCTTGTCTTTCTCCTATGGTCATGAGGGCAGTGACCACCTAAATGGTCACAAGGTGCCACTGGGGATCTCTTGCTGCTCCAACACCTGAGCTGAGGCCCTTGCACTGTAGCAGAGATAAAAAAGATCTTCAATTAGTGCAATAATTATAAATTTTACAAAAGGAATGCTTCCATAGCTGAAGGTAAGTTAAGATTCTTTAGGAAACGCTAACACTGGGCAAGGGGAGCAGTATGGGATGAGCCTCCACACAAGCTGCTGGAGGGAAAGCACCAGCAGCACTGCCTGCTCTCTCCATGGCTACACCCTCCTTAATCTGGTCATTGTCCAGGAGCACATTTGTACAAAAACAGCTGTGTGGTTTGTCCTCACACTGGGTCTGAGTCACCTAAACTTACACTCTACAACAAAGTGAGTTCTGATGATCCCAGCTGAAAAAGATGTCAGCTCTAGAGCTTCTGTGATGTTTCCCTTGGCAGCTTCAGTTTGATCTGCTAAAAGCCTTGATCATTTTGCATAAAGCAGCCTCAAGCCTACCACAGTACAGACATTGAAATAAGAGTCCGTTAGTTCTGCTAATTCACTTTCTTGGTATTCTACACTTCCAGTTGGCCCTTTGGAGCAACATTCCTCTGTTTCCCCAGATCCACTGAGTGGGGCTGCTGGGTACAGTGGGTGCTTTGCCATTTGACATCTGGGTAGCATCTTCCTGTCCATGATGAAACATTTGTCTTTCCTGAGGTGTTCCATCCAGAACAGAATTCAAAGTAATCTGGCTGCTGTGGAAGAGTTGGTGGAGGTGCATTTTAAACCACTGCTGTAGCTGCAGCAGTCTGCAGGAGCCACAGCTGATGCTGGACCTGCCCAGCTGGAGGCCCTCTTGGTACCAGTCCAGCACCATCAGCTCCCCTGGGACATGTGAAGCAGGAAATTCTCCACTGCTGTCTCTCTCCCACCTCTACAGAACTACAACTTTTCTGCTTTGGGACCATCTGATGAAGGATGAATTTTGCCTGGACAGCAGGTATCCTACAGTGCTTTTAATAAGCAGGCAAGGGAATTTGCAATAACCTACAGCAGTGCCTCCATCTGAGAAAGGCAGTGTAGTGGTGGTTTGAAAACTTTTTTTTTTTTATGTGGTGTAACACTGAAGTGTGTCAAATACACTGAGTGTCAACCTGAAGGCAGTGGCAGTGGCGGTTTCCTGTGATGTGGTAGGTACAGGCAGCTTCAGGTGTGGTCTGCTTTACAGGGCAAGAGCAGCCAGAGGCTTTACTGAGTTAAAAAAAAAAAAATAAAAAAAAAAAGAAGAAAAGAAAGAAAAGAAAACCCAACTAGAAAATGGGAAGAAGGGAAGGGCTGGAAAAGCTAGGCAGGAGGAAGTCAGACCTGACCAAGGCCATGCCACTTTTTTTGGTGGCTGTTGCTAAAACAATGCCAGGCTACTCTATAACAGCATCAAAGCCTCTGTAAACACCATGAGCAGCTGTACCAAGCCATAAGCTGAATCTAGATAAAACCTTGACTCAGAACTTCAAAGGATCTCTTAGAATTTAAGATGAAGCACCATTTTCTTCCCATATACTGCTGCTGGCAGTTTAATGCTCTGCTCAGAATAAAGGTATTGTGTGTAGGAATAGCCTCTCCAAATATCTAAAAAAGTGTATTTTGTAAGGCACTTGGCAAATTTCAGGAGGCAAATTACTTCAGAGTACTTCAAGTAGTTGTGAAAAATACATGGTTGTCATCTAGATATGACTCAGGCACAGTGTAATTTGACAATAGTAGAACTTCTGTTACAGGGAAATTAGATGCTTCTTCATAGGCTGGAATTTGCCTGTTTTTTTCCCTACTGAAAAAGGTAAATGTTAGGAATAGAACAAAACCAAAAAGAATAACCTAATTTATGAGATTCCAGAACACAGTTCCAGCCCATGTTCTTTAAAGTCAGCTGCATTGACTCTCTTGGTTCATTTCTTTAATCATTCCATCGTGCTGCCTTTCTTCAGGCACTTTGCTGCAGACCTGTCTGAAGATGAGCACACTGTTGGCTGGGTATGATTTTAATCTCTCTGTGTTTTGTATGGTGATTCCACCCATGTGTTTTCCTGAGCAGGGCTTTCAATTCCACCAGACAAGCAGGAGGCTCAGGGCACTGAACGGGGTGTCAGGGGCTGAGGGAACAAGGGACAGGCCAGGAGACCAGGGCCTGGCCACTCAGCTGTATGGGGCATCCACCCTCTGTAACTAGTAAGTGTTTTCTTTTACGTCCTGCTTCTTGGAAAAATGATAAAAGCAAATTATTTTCCTGCTAGTGTTCGGTTTAATTTGTCTTCCTCTTCTCTGAAAAAGCATTAACCCAGTGTCAATGGCAAAACCAGTAAGTGCTGTTGAATGCTGGCAGCACAAAACTGAAGCTCAGCTATTCAACAGGTGACAATGGAAAGGCAGCATTGAGGGATGATGGCTTCTCAGGGCAATTGTGTACAAATAATCTTTGAAGAGTGGGGGAGCTTCTGTTAGTTTAAAAAAAAATAATAAAAAAAAACCCCACAGTAAAATACACACAAGGCAAACTTTCAAAATCCAGATATCTGTATGTTCAGGTTTCCCACACAGCAATTTGAAAAGGAACATAGGGAGAGCCCAGCATAATTTTCCTCCCTATTGTACAGAAAACAATTTATCTACTGCTTTTAACTGGGCTCATGTAATAGCAGATTGTGCTTTCAGTATAGGTGGACGGACTTCCTTTCCTCCTACACTGAGGGATGACAAAACAGCACCAAGAGAAATAGAATCGAAGAATAGGGACTAATTGAGGCCAGCACCCCCAAGGCATTTAAGATTTTTGTAGTTTTAATGGGAAAATCAATGTGTGATTACACTTTGCATTAGAGTACTTAAAAATTGCATCAGCATGAACAGTCTGCAGCTCTGAAGACAACCTCACCCTGCTAATACTGTAGTCAGAGGACCAGATTCACCACTAATGTAATTCCATAATCCCCCATATGTGATGCCTTGGTAGATAGGGGTCTCTGGGGACACCTGAGTGCTGTTTTTGCATGAGAAACCCACAAGGACAATGAGTGCATTACTGGTGCTTTGTAAAGTCATGGCCACAATTCTGTCTTTCACCTGATGCCTACAAGGAGGCTGGGGCTTCACCTGGTCTGTAGGGACTTGTAGGTAATGGTCCTTTATGCTTCAGCATCTGCTGCCCAGAGAATAAGTGCACAGCTAAGGTTCCTCAAGTACTCCTGCCCTATACTTACAGCTGCCCAAAGTCTTTAAGCCTCATTAAGGACCATTAAACCGTGTTGGCCTTAAACTTAATATTATTAATCTCTCTCTCTTTCTCTCTTACAAGCTGTAGTTCATAAAGCTAGTGGCCCTTGATTCTTCTGGCAATCCTAGGTAAATGCTAAGAGAAGGAATTAGGGAAGTACAGGCAGTATCCCTCACTGTGGCAACATGAGCCAAGAAACAGGCAGAGGATGGCTGCCTTTGGAGCTGAGGTCAGGCTGTGTCTCATCAGCTGAAAAATACACTCTGTATCATGGCAAACCCCCTACCCCCCAAGACATGTTTTCTTACAAGTAGAAGCCTTGGAAAATGTCTTTTTCTTCAGAGTGGATAAGAAAGCATAAAGATTTATTTCTCTCAAACTGGAGAAACACAGATACTGCTACAGGTATGAAGTGGACTGGGGGCGATGGTCCTCGGACAAACATAGCAGCCCTGCATTAGGGAGCCCTGTTCCCATCAGTTTTGGTCTACTGCCCTTATCCTTTGGACAAGAGATTATTGTCGTAAGCATTATTTTCCCAGTTTCTCTCTGTTTTCTTGCTCTCTCTTCAGAGCAAGATGTCATCTTAAACGTAGATTGCTCTTGCTCTTGCAAACTCCCCAGTTTCAGTAGGTAGGAGTCATTTGTGGAAAGTTCACAGATAATTTATTGGAGTCTTCACCTGTGAAAGCTAAATTCATTATCTAATCCACTGTTGTTTCATATTCAAATTATACCACATTTCCTGTAATTAAATCTTTTGTTTTCCTATCTGATGCTGGGGCCATTATCTTTTAACAACAATTGCAAGCCTGTGAATTTTAATGGGGAAGAACTTTAATATCTGTGCATTTGTTAGTGAAACTTTCAATTTTGTTATTATGCTCTTAACTAGTGACACAGAGGGGTCGAGCTCAGCACATCTGCAGATGACACCAAGCTGAGTGCTGTGGCTGACACACCTGAAGGACAGGATGCCTTCCAAAGGGACTTGGACAAAGTTAGACAGGGCTTGGAGCAACCTGCTCTGACGGAATGTGTCCCTGTCCATGGCAGGGGCTTGAAGCAAGATGAGTTTATGGTCCCTTTCAACAATCCTTTAATACCATTCTATGATTCTGTAATTTTCCTATATAACTTCTTGGTTTACTGGAGGCAGCATTTGTGTAAGAAACTGAGAACTGACCAATACTTTACAGATTTCTTCCCCTTCATTGTAGCAGCTGAGTTCCTAAACCACTGAGGGTAAACAGTGAAGATTTCAAATTCTATTTGGCACGATGTGCTGTAGCACATTTTTGAGGGTATCATAAACACGCTTGTACTGCTTAGGTGAGAAAGCAGTATCCTTCTGATCTCTGCTATTCATGGATGAGTAATATCAAGGTCAGAATATTATGGATTAAATGAGTCTGTCAAGAACCTTTTAATCTTATGAATTGTGACTTACAAGGAAAGGTGAAACTGAGAAAGAGGTCTGGTACTGTGATGATATACTGATGATGACATAAACACACTTTTCCATGTTTCCACTTAAGCTGTCTGTAAGCTTCTCATTGTTGCATTAATTCCCTCTTAAAAGCACCCAGCATTTTTGCTCTTATCAATTTTAGAGTTTGGAATTTAAGTTGAAATGCAGATATAAGGTTAGAGCTGGGCATCAGCAGATGTATGTTGTTACAGAAGCATGCAGGGAGAGTTCTGTGAGTGCTCAGAAAACTCGTGACAACCACCTGCACATGGGGGCACATGTGTAACAATTACCAGGAAATGAAACTTGAATCGTCACTATAAAAACAACAGGGGTGCATTAGAGAAGTTAACATTTCTTAGCCATCCATCCTTGTCCTCAGTGTAAATGGCTTTCTTTTCCCTTGTTTGATTAGGTAGCATCTGTTTCAGTCTCTAGCTGAACCTTGCAAAAGAGCTCAGCCCCTTTCAGAGGGTAGTGTAACTATTTTGTCCCTGCTCATGCAGCATTTCTACAAATCCACCTTGATTTGCTCCTCCATACATTATTGCCAGCTTGCTTTTTGTTCAGTGTAATGATTGTTTTACACAGCTAAATGAGCAGCCACCTCATGCCCAGGCTTTTGTTTTTGTGGTATGTCTGGTATGGTGCTGCTGAAGGTGATTTTGATTTGAAGAAATATTAGAAGACTTTCTTGATTGCTCCTTCATAACCAAATCCCTGGAGTTCAGTATACACTATGCCTTCTATTAGATTGCTGTAACTGCAATTATAATAGTCCTTTTACCATAAGGCACAAAATTTAAATTGTGAAACTCACTGTTGTGGAGGCCAGATGTAAAAATGAGCTCCTAAAGAGGTTAAATGTAACCTTGAAGGATAATGCCATCAAGAACAAGATATAATCTCCATTCTAGAAAGTCCTGATACTGCTGGCTGCCAAGACCTTGGCGTGAATTAAAACAGGAAAATCCCTTGTTCCTTCTCCTGCAGATGTTTATGTGGGATCATCACAGAGAAAAATTAATGGGTAGATGAGTCCTAGGTCTGCCCCAGAATGTCTGCTTTTAATATGAAGCTTTCTGTATATGCAAAACCAGGCATGTAACCTGTCTGCCTTCAGCCAGGAACAGGAACATGAGCTTTTTTAAATGGTAGAACAAAAATTTTGAGTAGACAAGAGAAATAAAGGGATTGAAATGCTCTCCCTCAAATTTCAGTTATTTTTCCCTACACTCTTCTGCCCCTAAGATGTAAAGTTTTCAAGAAAAATAAAGGTGTAAATTTCTGGGTGTGTTACTTACCTCTGTTGTGTGTACACCAAAATGAGTCTCATTTGAAAAGCTCTAGCACTTACTGATTTTTTAATTCTTGTGCCTCACATTGTCCCTCTCTCCAATAAAGACAACTTTTGAGCCCCCTGAGTTTGAAAATAAAGCTGACATTTTTCCCATAAAGACCTGAGAATGAAGGTTCTCACCAGCTGAATCTCTTAGTAATGCTTAAAGACGCCCATAGAAGAGAGTTATTGAATCTGCTAAGACTGAACCAAAAATCAGAATAAAACTTTTAAGGTAGTTAAAGATTGCAGTATGTAAGCAACAGAGTACACAGATATTCAGTCTTGCTTGTGAACACAACTTTTACCGTGTCAGGCTTTAAGCATTAGATAAGAACCAGCATTGTGTGGTGAAGGTCAAACAGAAGTCAAAAGCACGCACGCTGGTGCTTGCCCTTGTCCTTCAGACAGTGAAATTGCTAAAAGCCTTCTGGCTTTCTGTCACAGGTTTACTCAACAGACCTTTCTGATTGCTTGAAAGAAATGCATGTCTAAAATGGGTGAAATGGGTTGTGTCACAGGTGTTCAAAAGATGGTAGGCATTTAAGGGATCGTTTTGTCTTGAAAACCAAAATACCTAAGCCTTCGTGCTAGCAATGATGACATCAACTTCTGCCAAGAGTGTATAAAAGCATGTATTGGCATTTTCAGCCATACACAAACTTTTGAAATATTGAATGATGATTCTAGAGGAGTAACTTATCTACTGAAGTTTAATGGTTTAGAATATATTTGTTTTAAAATATGAACTTTTGAAAAAAATGCAATGTGTAACTACCCGTATTGAGGTTGGAGGGAAAAAAGCTACTAAGATGGCTGGAGAATGGGTAGACAGATCTTTAACAGAAGCTGAAGAGAGGTTGCATTGTTTAATGTAGCAAACAGAAGAATACAGCTGGCTTTGAGTTATCTGTAAATACAGGAGGGCAGTGAGTGCCAAGGAAAGAGGAAGATCTGGTTGCACCCTGGTTTGAAAACCTTGCAAAAGGGGTTCAGAAACAGCCATAAGCAGAGTGACTCTGGGCACAGCCAGTCTGATCTCTGTGAGATCAGGAGCTAAGCCTTGCACTCCTGCAGACATGTTCAGACACTGCCCAAGGAGCCCAGCCTGGTTAAGTCAGGTTATGTCAAGCAGTTTGCAATTGCCTATGGGTGCAGAGCAAGAATGTTCCCTCCAGCCTGCACGCCTTCCTCTTCAGCTTAGAGAACTGAGTCTGAAAGTTGTAGTACCCTAGATTAAGTCCAAATTTAAAGGGCTTTAAATCCATGCTGACTATAGATTTGCTATTAAATGAAACAACCAAAAAACAGCAATAGAAGAGTAAAATGAGAAAGTTCTTCTGAAACTGCTGCCTGCTGGTCTGGTGGGCACAAAGGGCCATCACCCCTCAGCTGGAGCAGTGTCTGTGGAGGTTTGTGACTGTATCCCTCTTCTTGCCTTCAGTGCTTCCTCTGTGTCCTTTCTCAGAAAATTTTCCCCACCTGGTGTACTGGGAGGGAGCCTTGGGAACTCATTGTTAAAAGTTAATGGCTGGAGACTGGAGGTTTCCATTGGCTTGATTCCCTTCCCTTTTCCTACCTCCTGCTCATATAGATGTCTACTGAATTCTAAAAAGCTTTTTGATAGCAACTTGGAATTCAAATGTCCCCTTTCTATTTGTCTCCTGGTCCAAGCCAACATTTGGATGCATTCTTTTCTATTACTAAGAACATATTGACAATTTAGGAAACATTGTCCTACAGTGCAAACACTCTGATATTACAAAATACTGCCATGTTCTCTACATTGATCTAAATGAGAGCATTGGCACAAGAACTAATAGGTCTATAGGGGCCATGAATGAATACAGACAGAAATGAGAAAATTTCTAATCATGAGAAGGACATGTTCAGGGACAGTTTTCCAAGCAGAGAGTGGGACTGAACTCATTCAGTTTCTGAGGTACAGAATGTGATCATTTCTGCACATCTGGGGTGTGGTTGCCTGTGCTGGGAGTGGAGACATGTCTCTGGCCATAAAGACAAGGACTCTGCTGGTTTGGAAGGAAAAGGTTGGAATGAAAAGTCACATTTGGTGCTCCTTGCTGTGGCCTGTGTGACTCTGTATTCTCCTTTGGGAGACTGCTGAACTTGCAAGGTCCAGCAAGCCTAAGCAAGCTGAACATTTTCAGATACCTTTCAAATACCTTTTGCCAAAAGGAAACTTTGAGAACAGTGGTCTGGGACCACACAAGTCTCCCTTGGTGCACATCCAGATTTCTGCCTGTAGGTGAAGGAGCCATTTCCTACATGTTTTGGTCTCTGAATCAGGAGTAGGATATCCCTGTGCTGCTCCTCCTCTTGCTGCCCAGATGCACTCTGCCAGGCTGCCCTGGTGCCCTCCTGCAAGCCCATGTGGCTGTCAGCCTCCCTGTGCCTGATGATGTCCAAAACCCTGCCTCCGAGCCCCTATCTCCAAGGGAGAATTGCTTTAACCTTATCAAATGGAGGTGAAATTTAAAATGACTTAATGTTTATTTGCTGACAGGCAGGAATGTCCTCTAAATTGACTGTCACAGCTGGAACACAATGCTGTAGGACAAACTCATAACCTCTTTTTGGCCTTCAATGAAACAATGTTAAGTTTGGGAAGTGGAGATATAATTTTGGCCCCCGTGGATATGTATGGATAGCATTCTCATTTTGAAGTTTTATACAATGAAGCCGTATTTGATATTTGCATAATTCAAATAGATGAAATCCTCAAACAGGCACAGAAGACTTGATTTCATTAACTTGGGATGCAGCCATCCTCATCTTTCATGCAAATGGAAAATACCTTTCCTGTAAGTATGCTTTAAAGATTCATCTCTTTCTCTAATCAAGTGGTGAAATCCTACCCACGGGAACAAGAATTGATTTCTTTTCCCTTCAGACTCCATATCATAGACCTTATTTGGGTTAAATTCTGTCACAGAATGTAAGGTTAACCCTTCTGTGTGCTGCCAATCAGCTCCATGTGTTCCTGTTTGCTGCTCCAACAGGCTGAAAATGCACGTGGTGCAGTTGTCCTGCAGATGTAGCCATCAGCTCAGGCAAGCTCTGCCTCTTGTCAGCGAGGATCTATTTCCACTGGATCCCTGACCTTGAGAGCTCGTTTTTAAATTTCCTCCTGGGCCTTGAATGCTGTAATTGATTACAGTAGTTTTGGTTTCAGTCTTTAGCAATCAAGGTGAAGAATTGCTGCCGAATTTGTTAAGATGTCAGAGGAAGGCAGCTTGCCCATGCTGCATGGACAGAGCCAGGGAGCCCAGTGGGCTCCTGCCAGCCTTCCATGAAACACGGATGTTTCTGGCTGGGAATGGAAATCAGACAGGAATGCTCTGCTCCTGGAGCTGGCACTTGTGCCAGGGGCCTCCTGGGACAAGAGATAGCTCCACTGCATTAATTCAGTTTAGTAGGCATCAGTGAAAAGTAAAGGTGTTTGATGTTGGTCCAAGTAGTCTTAGGGAATAGTTTCATTATGTAGGCTGAGTCCATGGCAATGATTAGGTGAATTTCCCTCTCTCCTTACTGCTCTGAATTGCCTGTATATCTTTGTATGCTATTTTCTGGTTCACCTTCTTGGTAATAAGCCTCTGCATTTTATTTTCTGCCTTTCAGATATGTCACTTTTCACTCAAATTGTCTTATATTACTTGAAACTGATAGCCTGACCCCTTGGCCACTGTGCTTCATCAAAAGCAGGATGCTCTGCTACATTCTAATGAAAAGCTGTCTTAAAAATACAAAAAAAAAAAAAAAAACAAAAAAAAAAAACCAAAAAACATACCAAATGAAACCAAACAAATCAATAATAATAATAAAAAAAATAAAAACCACGCTTCCACCTCCCAAATTAAGAGCCACAAAGACAAGAGAAAAATATGTATTTTTCTCTAATGTCTCATGATGCTTTGTTTTCTCATTCTTTTTGCCTTAGAACACAAAGAAACTCATTGGAAAGGGTTTTTTCCTCACTCTGAAAGTGAATTTATGGTGTGCTCCTTGCCTCTCCTGCCCACTAGCCTGTCCTGCAGCAGAAAGCAGTTGGTCAGCTGCACTGAATGGCTCAAGAGAAGCCAAGATGACCGGGGTTTTCCTCTTGTATTGAAGGAATATTTTACTCTTTGATTGATGCTGATTAGTAAATATGAGTTTGAGTGTATCACATGTGGTATTCGACCTTGGCATGCAAGTCCCAGGACCTGGAGTGAGCTCAAAGGGAGCAGCCAGCTGAGAGATAACACCATCTCTGCTTCCCTCAGGGCTCATGTGGCCACCAAATGTGACTCTTTGACAGCAGGGAGTGCAGAAATGGTCTGTGCCCATGGATACCCACAGATGTGTGTATAGAAACATATTTACATGGGAGTATTGACTCATTAGGAGTAGCCATCCTCACCAATTCGCTTGCCACATCTCAGGGCACGTTGCTCTCACTGAGTAGCAGGTTTTGGCTTGTTTGAGTTCGTCTTCATGCAGAATCAGGCATTTGGGAAAAATCAGGTGTTGGGAAAAGACCTGTCCAGCAAAAGTCCCAAGAGCCTGGAGAGCGGGGCAAACACCACGCCTGTCAGTGTTCACTGGAGATCATCACACTGAATTCAGTAGGGATAAAAGCATTTCAGATGTTGGGTGACAAAAATCTTGCTGACTGAACTCTGCTGAACTCTGCTTTCAAGTCATTTTGGGTCAGGAATAATTGCCATCTTTAGATCACAATTTTCAAATTCTTTATCCCATGAAGCAGCACTGAGAAAGCCAAGTGTCCCCAGGGTTCAAATCTTCTTTATTTAATTTTCCTAGTATTTTAATGTATCAATGGTTCTGATCATTTTTGCTCAATGTGGTTTTGAGGAGAAAATTCTGAGGCATGAAAAAATCTGTTTAAAGTGAAACATCATGTTTTTGATCCAAGGACTGACGTTCTATGGGAGGTACAGAAACAAAAGTCTCATGATAACCCCTCTGCTCTCCTAAAATAGAAAACCTGCATAGTTAATGAATATAAATGAATGTACATTCACTTCCTTTTTTTCTGAGGTTACTAAAGCTGATTAGCACTAGGGTACCACAATTTATTTAAAGCAGTTGAGTAATTACTCTGCTTTCTATCCTATGAACATGCAACTTATTTATTACTAAAAGTTTGTGGGCTTTTAAAGGGTATCCTTGAAATAACATTGGGGACATATCTTTATCATCATCTGAGTTTTAAAATAAGTATTTTACACTTGATAATTCTGGTATACAGGCAAATAAGAAAAATTGGTCAATGCTATAGATATTCAATAAACTGTGATGCATCATCTTACAGGAAAGGACCTAAAATCCTTAGGCACAAAATAATGTATTGACAATTTGTGTTTACTCAAGTAGAATTCAATATGCAGCATAATTAAATTAGAAATTGATAGCTTGAGCAAAACAAAACAGTTTTTCATATAAAATTTAACAGGGGTGAAGCCCCTTTGCTTTATTGTGACACCAGGTGGATCAGGGTGCTTTGGCTGACAGTTATTTTCCAGCAGATCATCATAAAGTGACTTGTGCATGTTAGCCTTGCCTGTTATGTTGGGCTAATGAGAATTTATTCTCCACTTGCCTGTAGAGGCTGTGTTGTTAGTAATGCCAAGCAGGTTAAGTCACTCTCTCTAGGTCCATCCTTGCAAAAATTGCATCTTCTTTTCTCTCCAACCACCCATCCTGAGGGTGAGGAAAGACAGGCAGAAAAGTGAACTGACTCTGGCTGCAGTCAGAGGTGTCCAGGAGCTGTGAGGGTGTGGAGATTTTTCAGGCTTGTTCCTTGTTGTGCCTTCTTTAAACTTTAATAAGCTGGCAGTTGGACAGAAATACCTTTAACCTGGTTAAAAGTTATTCACTAGGTTTACATAATTTAAGGTATCATTGGAGTCTTCTTCGGGCTGGGAGGACTTTAATTCCTCATGCTTGGTAGTCTTCCCTAAAGATGTGTAAAGTTGTGTGTGAAGGAAAAGAAACAATGAGATTCTTAAACACAATATTATTATTTTACATGTAGTAACACCATTTTAGATTAACAACCACTTCAGTATGAAAATTCTATTTTGGGATTAATGACTAAATCATAGACACTTCTAGCCAAAACAAATGAAACTGTTGAGGTGAGCACCTAGCAGAGCAGAGTTTCAGTATGAGGTCTGCCTTCCCACGGGAACACACAGAGCTCTCATTAGTATTTGCAAGTTCTGTGTAGGTACCCAGGGAGGAACACACACCATTTAAAAGGTGGGGGAAAATAAAAGAGAATCTGCTCTGAAGCTTCCCTGCTAAAGCACTTGAACCTCATCTAAGGAGTATTATGGGACAGAAGAAAAATTCTGCAGCTGCTGAACTTTACGGCAAAGTTGCATTTCCTCCTCAGACCAGTTGTAAAAAGACAAGCTAAAATAAATCTTCTACATCTTGCAGATGTGCAGACAATTCATGAATAAAATTTAAATCTGCAAGCGACCTATTATGCCATAATAACAAGTTAAAAAATATTCAAAGCACCTGTATCCTCTCATTTAGAACCAGCTTCTGAGAACAATGACATCGGGCAGCCTCTCCTGGCTCAGCAGAAGCAGCATTGAGTTATAAAAATGAGGGTACTTCAGTGATGTAACTGGTAGTTTATTTATCACAAAACAGTGTTTTGGAGTCCAATCTGAGACCAAGGGTGTTGCTCTGGGTGATGAACAAACGACACAAACCTCGTTTATGAAAACTTCATCTGACTCCAGTCTTTATTCAAAACCTGACCCCTTTATATATCTTCTCGAGCAGGCCATCTCAGTGGTCAGAAGAGTGCCAGAACTCTTCATCCCGTTGGCCAAAACTGAAAGACAGAGAGAAGGTCCATCCCACAGAGAGGAATTCAAAACATCACTCTTGTTACAATAACACTTGCAATGTTTATGTCAAGCCTGTGAGAACCAGGTCTTCCTGAAACAAAACATCATGAAGAAACTGAGTCTAGAAACTCAGAAACTTCAGGCCCAGGAGCCTCAGACTACGCAGGGGCTTGCTGTCCATGCACTGTACAGACAAGAACAAATAATTTCTATGTCAAAATGTACAAAATCTACATAGAGACAGAAAGAATGGTGAGAAGGAAATTTGACATATGAAGCTGATCTCTTCTAATGTTTATTAACAGAGCAGTTACATTTTAAGTGCATGTACCAAATATTTTGAAAGCAGATAAGAAATGTTTATTTACAATAGAAAAGTGGCCTAGCTGCTTCTGAGAACCAGCGGCTCCATGACAACGTGTAGCAAGTTTTAGGTAACTCAGTTCTGTATTTCCTGAAAATGCACATGCAAGAATCTTCATTGTAAAAACAATTATTTATCTTTGAAGAGCTCATGATCACCAGAAGCTCCAACACATGTTGTGTTTTTGAAGATGTTGATCATGGGTTACTAGATGAAAATGAGCTGCAGTAAGCTGTCAAAGGCAGATGAATTTGAGTAGCAGGAAATGCTGCTAGTAGGCATTCATTGTCAGCCACCTCTGATGCTGGTGTTGGAAGATGAAGAGGATTATTTGCACCAGCTTGTAGCTGCTCAGAGGAAAAATAACTTTTGTGTATTTGCAGATTAGACTAGAGAAAGGCTTTGCTTCTCTGAAGAAAACTCCTTAAATATAACTTGCGCTGAGGCTCTGAAGTGCTGCCCGTTTGTATTTTTCCCTTGGCAGTGTTACAAAACCTCATCTCTCCCTGATCTGCATTTGAAGAGTCTTCATTTTTATCTCTTTTAGATATGGGACTTTTCTGCTTTAAGCACTTCCTCTCTTTCATTTGAGCATGGAGCTGTTGGGAGGCTTTTTTTTTTTTTTCCCATCTTGAGCCTGAGCAATAGTCCAACTATTTGCTTTAGAGAGTCCTTGGTTTGTCATTGATGGGCAGTTGTATTTCCAAATGGACTGACTGCAGCTCTCCTGGGTGAGTCTGTTTTGTCTGATTGTGTCTTGGAGTAACGCAGGGACAGCCTGCAGCTTTGTTTGTTCAGAGAACTGCACATTCAGACACACTGGTGCATTAAACTTCGTGCATTGGGGAGGGTAAACATCCCTCACGTGGAGTGTAGGCCTTATGGAATCACAGAACACCCTGAGCTGGATCATTTCTGATATGCAGTTTCACATGCAAAGGCATTGCTTGGAACGTGATGAAATTAAGAGAGTGAAGAAAGCGTGCAGTTTAATCCAGGCACACATCACTCCACAGGAACAGCCACTTCTGTGAGTGGTGTGTCACGTCAATGCTTGCTGCACAACCAGGTATTTTTGGCTTTTGAAAAGACCATCATCTGATGGTAATAGTGCAGGTTTTCTGAGCTCATGATATCTGTATGTGAAGAAATTAAGCTGAAACTCTCTCTCCTTTCCCCTCCTTTCCCTGTCTCCCACCAATATGACAGTTCTGGGTTGATCAGCAATGAACAAACATGAGAGATCTCTAAATGGGCTAAACGCATGCAGTTTAGTCATGGTACTTGATTTGAGTCCAAAAATGAGTAATTAAACAATTCTTGGAGACTGGTCTTCCTTTTTGCCCTACCTGCAATCTCTTTCTCCCCAGCTGGCTGAACAGCAGTGTGTGGGAATGTACCTGCAGATAGTACAGGAAATTTCTTTGAAGTCTTCCCTGCCTTTAATTTCATAGTTTATTTGTGGAAAATGTGATTACATAGGCTGTGATTTCATAGAATTGTGGAATGTTTTGGGTTGTAATGGACCTTAAAGACAATCTCTTTTCAACAGCCTGCTACAGGCAGGGACACCAGCACTACACCAGGTTACAAGAAAACCAAAATCCTTTTATTTTCTGTGTGTTTCTCTGGAATCACTCCAAGAACTCCACATCCTTCAGGTGCTGGAGTCCCAGAGTTCCAGGTGGGGTCTGGAGTAGAGGGGCAGGATCACCTCCCTCACCCTGCTGCTCACGTTTCTTTTGATGCAGCCCAGGATGTGGTTTGGGCTTTCTGGGCTGGAAGTGCACCATTTTTTGAGTAATTTTGAGTTTCTCATCAGCCAATTGACAGCCAGCTCAATTTGACAGAGGCTGTTTTCCCCTTGGATGCTCATAAGACCAAAAGTGACTGCTAAGTGTCCACCACTTTATGCTTCAAAGACAACATCCTCTTTGTAGCTTATAAAACGCTATAAGCAGGAATGTATTATGTGCATAAAATCTATGGCTCTCTCCTACATCCCAGCCATAATAGGGGGTTTTATGGCTCTTGTGCTCTTCCTCCAGCAGGCAGCACAGTTGCCTGAAAACAGCCCCAAGTCTGTTGACCAGAGGTGTGTGCACATTGTGATTGAGGAAGGGCTAATACTGTCAGCACTCTGGGTTTGGAGCCCAGCCTAAGAGGAGTTTTTAATTCTCTGGTTAGAGAAAGAGGTGCCAGCTTCATAAAGCTGTGTTACTTCTAAAGGGTTACAGATGAAGATAATCTGAAACACAGTAAGTATTATTAACAGAAAGCACTGGATGGAAGAAGATTTTCTTCATGGGAAATTGCCCATCCACAGCATAGTAAAGATTTTATTCCTTTCATAAGTCAGGATCCTGAGTTCAACTAAAGCTTTTACAACTTCAGATTTTTTTCCTGCTGTCCAGCTACCTCTGTTTCTTTTGGAGAACAAGTGAAGATTTTTCTTTTTAAAACACTTTTTCCATGCCTCAGCACCACACACCAAAGTGTATGCATATATTTTGCTTACGATACAGCCAGGACTTATTTATTATTTAACTTCCTTGCAATTAGGGTTCTAAAACAATAGCTACTTTTAGCCCTTCACAGTTATGGAGCAAACAGCAATTTTCTCACTGCTCAGCAGTAGCAACCTCTTTTCCTTCTTCTTCCCCCAAAATCAAAAGTAAATAGGATTTAATTTAATTCCTCCAGCCCCTACCTTAAGTTGTTCTATCCCGATGGCACCATTACTACAATTATATTTAACGTTTCATTCTTTACACCCTGTGAAATAAACACATTTACTAGCAATAACTTTGCTAAATTTGTAGCCCTTATACTCAGGGACTCTGCCCTCAGGTTCTCTGTGCTTTTGCTACAGAAAAATTGGACAAGACCTTCAAATGGTGTAGCTGGAAAAAGAAGTACATTCCCAGTATCTTTTCTTTAAAAAGCAGCAGAAGTTATTTCAGTGACACACAAAAAGATTTGTGTTGTAGAATAGCTGGAAAGCAGGTTTCCCTCCATTTGTATTCATGACAGCTTCTATATATTCAGCTATCAAAACCTATTATGAAGAGCTGTATTATAGTGTAGATAGATTTTTATGCTTGTCATAATACAGATCTATAGGTAAATTTGTCAATGATATGTTCACTGTCATATTGCTCTATTTCTTACAGAAAATATTCTTAATGATACCAAGCTCTATATCTTTACCGTGTAAGACTGAGTTTGTTTGGTTGCTCGGTTTTAAGAAGAATGCTTTAAATTAACAGGGGTTTCTCAGTTTGGAGCAAATTTAGAAACATCACATTTAAACCAAAAGTAATTTGCTGGGCTAGTTATTTTCTGCATCCTGTTTTTTTACTAAGGTATGCACGGTCCAACAAGCTTCTTCCTAGGACTTCTAGTGCTAGATTTTCCTTCTTCCCATTTATATGTGACTTGTACAGCCCATGTGAGCAGCTTATTCTGGAACAGATTTTAACAGATTGATTTAAAACCAAGTCTCCTTGATTCCCATTTAAGCTCTAAGCTTGAGCTCAGGGGCTGTCCTTAAAACCCAAAATTAAAAAAAAAAAGAAGTGTGTTTTTGGTAGAAAATCTCCTGATGAAATAAGTAATTTCTTCCATTTCTGCAGTGTTTTAGTTCTCATCCTCTCCTCCCTCCTGTGTTTCTCCATTCCTTGTTATTATCTGAAGTGGGGCTGAGTGTGGGGTGACCAGGCAGTTATAGGGAGGGAGCAGGAAGGAAGGGAGTGAGGAGGGAGGTCACTCATTAGTTTAAGAACAGACATTCAGGGCTTTTATTCCTCAGCAAACAAGAGGAATTTATACCAAAAATGTTGTTGCATAATTATTTTGGTCACAAAGATTGATCATAAAATGTTCATCACTTGGGAAAAGGAAGCCCAAGAAGATAAAGCCAAAATGTGTTTTCTCATCTGCAGAATGAAGAGTCGAGGTGTCCCTGTTCCTCTCACCCCATAAATAGCAAACCCGTCTCGGGCAGAGAGAAGAACTGAGGGCACAGCCTAGTTTTGGGGCTCTCAGAGCTGTGGCACATCTGTGGTGACACATCTTAACTCCCACAAATACACAATAATGTCATTTCTCTGGTACCTGTGGGTACCAGAAATCGCTGCTGATTTGTCCTTGAGCTCTGACTAATTTCCTTTCCAAACATAAAAATGACATCAACCATTGACTGAGTGACAAACTTGGTGATGCCAAGAAGGAAAGGAAATCCAAGCTGAAAGTTGTCACGCCCTCACAAGGAAAAGCCTGTGGGAGTGCTGGGGGTGCCCCAAGCCACACCAAGAAACCTCAGTGGGTGCAAGTGGGACAGCTCAGCCAGCACACACAGTCACTGAGGGTTCCTTTGTCCCGTGGGTCCTTGGGGAGCCACCCAGAAAGTGCCTCTGGGACAGAGGGGAGACGAAGGGAAAGCCTGTTCCCAGCACCTGGGGCTCTCCAGGGTGAGAGCTGGGCACAGTGACCTTTCACTGCAGTGTTCTGTGAGACCTGGTTCAAATGCACTCCTTGCTGCTGCCTGCACAGACTGCAGCAGGCACCTGTGCTCTGTGCTTTGGCAGTGGTGAGCTGGAGCTGCCCACAGTGCTGCATGTGGCGTTTCTGTGAGATCTCCACACCCATTTAATTTTTTCCCTCCTGATCACTCCCTTTGCAGCCTCCATCACTGTTTCCAGTCTAGGCTATGAGCACAGGCAAAAAACTACTAATTAGCTAATTTCTGAGACACAATCCATAGTTTCCCTGCCGAAGGTCTTGTGCTCTGAAGAAAAAGAAACTAATCTAGACAGAGGAGCCTTTCTGATTCCATTTTTCTGGTATTTTTCCGTGTTTCTTTTCCCAAATTGCCCTGCAGGTTAAACTACTACTCCATGTCCTCTGTTGTTCAGCTCCAAGTACAGCTCATACTTCAGCAACAGCATTCAAGATGAACCCAAATTAGGTCTGTGTCTGCAAGGGAGACAAAATAAAAAGAGCTAACTAGTTTAATTACTCCCCATTCAGATGTAATTCAGTTGCATTACACTAAGAAAAATAAACGCTGCTGGGATGTTATGAGACAATTAGTAAGATAATGGAAAATAGTTAATATCCCTCATGTGTGTGAAAGAATGCTTTCCCCTCTGCTTCAGAGTAGCCTTGAAAGTGTTTTCTGAGTTGTATTTTCAAGCAAGAATATCTTCTCCCCTGGGAAATTCTAACAAAATCCCGTCACAGGACAAAATGGTTATCTACAATTTGGAAATCACAGAGTTCAAAAAAATCACCTCGGTCCTGGGCCAGCCACAGGGCCAGATCCAGGAGCTGTGAGGATTCCCCTCTGTTGAGAATGAGGAGTGATTGCTGCACTTTCTCATGGGGCAGCTTTGGTTGTGCCCTGTGTGTCCTTGCAGGCACATCCAAATGAATCCTTGGCCACAGAGGCCATTCAAAATATTTCACTCAAAATGTCTCACAAGTATCTTTGTTTTTAGTGTTCAAGATTGAGGCTTTTTCCTCTTCCACTGCCACAGCAAAGTCAGAACAGTAAGTTTGCCAGTAACTTGCCAGCTTATCTTCCCAGCACATCTTGCCAGCCAGAAATGCATTTGCCCTTGGCTTCAGGGTCTGAGACTCAGGCTCTGATCCTAGCTCCTCTGTGGCCTCACTGAGTGACCTTCTTCAAGCTGTGCCTTCTCCCTGTGCCTCAGACACTTCCACACCATCGTGATAATGATTTTGGACTCTTGTAAGTGTGTTTTATTTGCTACAGTAGAGTCAATTACTCTGGATTTTGCCACTGTGTGAATTACCGGCTGCCAGCACCCATGGGCACATCGGGGTGAGCCCGAGCACTTGTGTGGGCATTAATGCAGATTTCCTCATTTCTCATGTTTTGAAGTCCTTTCATTGGGGATTAGTAGTTTGGGGATTTTTTTTAGTCTCTTAGATGTGGAATTCCTATTAAAAGTCAACTGCCCTGTGCAACTTGATCAAAAAAAAAAAAAAAAAAATCCCGTTTAATGTGAGATTAGTTTAGGCTTTTGTACTTGGTTTCCTTGGGACTCTAATGGCAGTCTGAAAAGGAAATCACCCCTGAGAATGTCTGGGTTTCACATAAATGTAATCCAATTACCCCAGTCTAGGCCATGCAGAACTATTTGGTCTGAGGTATACATCAATCTAGGAGAAGTACAATATAGTGAGCTGAAAAGAAGCAGATTGGGCATATTTCTTAATAGCATAACACAATGCAATTGCCAAAGGAAAGGCAGATGCTTCTGTCCCACATTACGCAGAGCCTGGACTGAGTAATTTGGGGGGGGGGGAAGGCGGGAGAGAGAGAAGCCTTGCAGGAAGGGATTTTAGAGGTATCTTCCCTGGAGGCCAGTTTTGTAAAGGCATACCATCTGGTGCATTCAAAATGCAAAAAGATTTGTTCTTCAGAAGTCTGAGCCAGGGATGAAAGTCCATCTCTGCCAGGGATGGCTTAGCAGTATCCAGAGAGAAGGATGAGTTTTATCACAAACAACGAGAGTCTCCTTTTCCTCCGCCCTTAACCTCTAATTCAAACATCAAATAGACTGATCTGACTGTAGCAGCCGGTTTCTGTAGAGAAAGTTTCTGATGTCCTTGCTTACTGTGAACTGAGCAACGAACTGTTTCATTACTATTTCTGCTTTGCTTCCAGGCACCTTCATTTTACACAGAGGTCAGAAAGGGGTTAAATGCAAACGCTGACATTATCCCAGGCAAAGGCTGAGCCGGGACTCAGCGGCTGCTCCTCCCTGCCTCGCACGCCTCCAGCAGCAGCCAGCCTGGGCTCTGTGCTGCAGGAGCTCGGGGCTGCTCAGTGCTGGCACCTCCCAGGCCTGAGCTGCAATGATGGAGTCTCCTTGCAGAATTAAGCAGTTTTTGCCCCATGCCCGCAGGGTGGATTTCAAATTTCCTGCTGGAGGAGCGGGTGGACGTTTAGCTTGCCTTGGAGACAGTGCTGGCGCTGTTGATGGAAGCCCCCAGTGCATCACTGTCACAGCTGGGGCTGGGGGCCTGCAGGAGGCACCTGCTGGCTCCTCCCTTCCCCAAGCATGAGCTCTTCAGGGCTCACAGTGCCCTTAGTGCTCCCACTGGGTGGGCTCAGGCTGGGCACAAACTGACCAACAGGCTGTGCTGAACAGAGTTAAGATTTTACAACAAAAGGTGGTGTAATCACTGAAGAAGACATTAGTGTTTCATGCCTGAATACTGGGAATTGATCACAGTCCACAGCTCCTGGGGTATCTCATGGCTGCAGGCTGAGTTTCCCTCTGGAAGCTGGGAGCCATAGGACAGCAATATTGAATACTGAGAAATAATTCTAATCTCTAGCTATTAGTGCCATGTATATCTTTGCCTGCATAAAAGCAACAAAACAAGCACCGTGGGCTGCACGTGCTGCAGCTCAGCAGAGCAGAGTGCTCCTGCGGCTCCCAGGTGTGCTGTGTACACAGGGGTGTGATCCCCATGGACTATTCACTCACAAGTGGTGTTCTGGCAGCCCTGCTCCTTGCTGTTCATGTCTGCAGAGCTTCGAACTTGTCTTTCTTTTGTTAAAATTAACATGCAGCCAGTTGATGTGCTGCTCATGAGATCCAAGTGCTGTCAAACCTCTTTCAGATGAGGCTTTTTGGTCTAATCAGGTGTAAAAGAAAGACTAGATTTAATCAATTACTTTATTTAAAAACATGTCTTATGTTGTTTTTTCTCATACTAGGAGAAAAATCCTGTCTGCCAACTAGAAGGAGCCTGTACAACCTCATCTTCCACAGGTACTTCTGCAGGCAGGAAACTCCTAGAGAACACCTTCTACTCTATTCCTTTTAATTTCTCCTGCTCATCCTCCAGATTTGTGAATAGGCTTTCCCATGCCTTTGAAGCTTAATGGCTTTAACCTCATTCCAGTCTTCCTTCAGTTTGGGCACCTAATGTGTAATATCATGGACCTCAGAGAGCAATAACTCACTGGAAAGTTATTTGGCATCTTCCTGATGCCCTGCCGTTAATGGGTGCTTCAGCCTTGAAGAAGCAGGCAGAGTCCTAGTGGTGATGCTTTGCTTTGTGTTGCCTTTATTTGTTCTTATTGATCTCTGAAATGCCTTTGCTGCACTATTATTGAGTTCTAACAGCTCCCACATGAAATGTGCTTTTGTCGCTAATTTTGTGATGTTTTCTTGGTTAAGAGCTTACCTGGGTGTGACTACACTTCCAAACACTGCCCACAGCTTCTGACTTGCCCATCTTATTCCTGTCAATGGAAGGAGAAGAGACAGCATAAGAGCAAAATCTGTTCTCTTGCTGTGATAACTTATGTGATCAGGAAAATTAATTCAAAATAAGTTTATTACAGAGAGGCAGCAATAACAGAGCCCTTGCATTGTCCTTTGTGGCCATGGTAGAGCTGGCTGTTATGAATAAATCAAATCACTTAAACTGGGGCTTTCTCCTGGTGAGTCTTCTTCTCCTACATTCTCTGTTCTTCCTCTTTCTTGGAGGATTTTTGTGGACTCGATAGAGCTTGAGAGCTGAGGAAAGTTTATTCAAATGTAACTTGTATAGTTGGGTTAAAGGGTGCTCTCTGCTTTCTCTCTGTCTCTGTTCCCCTTCACACCTGCCTCGCCTGATAGAGCACAGTGTCAGCGAGGCCAAAGGAACATACTCACTACCACACTTGGAAAAATGTATTAAAGCCCCTGGAAAACCTATTAAAGCTCAGGTTAGAAGCAGTGTTATTCCTCACCTGCCTAGTCCTTTTAAGTTGTTCTCTAACTATCTGTGTTGTAAATATTTCTGACCCAGAGGAGTGTTTCAGGTGGAAGCAAGAGTAAAACAAAAAATGCGGCTTAATTTAAAAGTCTTCCAGGGAAAAAAATGTGTTGACTGTTATAGAAAAATGCCAAAGCATCATTAAGTGCTGTAAATATCCTATTAATAAACCTCAGTTATTTAGAGTGGTCAGCCTTCATTTGCCTTGCCAGGGGGAAGGACATGTGATTTAAAACTTTCTTTTCCCTCTGTCACCTTGAGTAAGGAGGACCTGGTGGATTAATGGTGAGATGGTGAAGGGGAGAAGAGGAGAGAGAGGCTGTTGCTAGAATAAATTACCCTGAACTTCCCATTTCAGAAGTCAGCACTGCTGCTCTTCACCTTCCTTTTGTGGCACCCTTTTCTTCTTAACACTAAGAAACCCTCCAGAGGTTCACTGAGGGCCCAGCACAAGAGTAAACTGCTTTTACTCCTTTTTTCCCCAGCCTCCTTTTGAGTGATGTGAAGTCCTTGAGTCATTTCAGCTGTGTGGGTCCAATTTCCCTCTTGTGTCTGGGGGTGCAACACTTCCAGAAGCCACTGAAATGTTGTTGGCAGTAAGCAGGAGAGGTGTATGATGCTGTTGTGAGTAAATGCCAAGGCTGTAATGATAAAGCTTCCCTTCTGTCTCATTCCTCCCTGGAAATGCTCGAGACAGGCAGGACATTTCAAGTGCCTGTAATTGAAGGCAGTAAGGTTTTACTCGGTTCTGCTTAAATCAGTGGTCTCAAGCATATAGTATCCTGCAAATATATTGCTCTGTGCTTGATTTTATGGTTCTGCTACCATCAACTTCTGCTGGAGCTTTCTCAGGCATAAGAAAATCTGAAAAGTACAGATCATTAGAGGAAGTATTGAACCATTTGCTTGTAGACTAGACATAGATTAACTGGGAACGGATCAGTGCACTTTTATCACATGGCATCAATAGCAAGACTGAATCTTTGGGATAAAGGAAAAAATAATTGTTTGTAGTTGCAAGGAGATGAGGGGCAGCTTGAGAGAGCATGGTGTGAGGGGTACAGCAGCCTGCATCCTCTAAACAGAAGTGAATATTTGAAAACTGACTTTATGTGAAATCTCCGAAGTGAAAAACTCCCTGAGGCAATGCACTGGGAAAAGGGACTGGCACTGAGCTGCACTTTCCCCCTCTCCTCCCCAGGCCCTGGTGACTTGCTCTCTGTCACCAAGTCTCTACCAAGCCCTGGCTTAGTGCAGGGAAGGAGTTTCCCTCCCCTCCTTCCTCTGCGCTCTAATGGCAGCAGGGATCAATTCAGAGGGAGATTCCTCCAGCCTGTATTTATTGAGCGGGTCAGACCAGGAGATTGTAGTGGTTCATTCTGCCTTTCTAATCTAATAACCTGCTTTTATCCAGTTACCCTCTGGACTTTATTTTGAGCTACTATTCGATCAGAGCACAAACAAATGATAGAAACCCTCAATGACAGCATGCCAGAGGAAATGCTACAAAACCAGAATTAATTGGAAATATATATTCCAGGAGTGAGATATGGACCTTTTTTCTAATAGACTTAGACTTGGATATTATTACTGAAATACTGGCAAATTCACACATCAATGTAAATTGTCTTGCTGCATCTGTCAACAGGCACCTAAAGCAGTAATAAAGGCGGAATAGCTCCTCATAAATATCCAATATCCTAATTATCAGAGCTTGACTTAACCAATGGCAGGGTAATAAAAAATGAGATTTTTGGATCTTTTGCCATGACAAATGCATACTTTATTCTTTGAAGACCGACTGCAGTGTCACAACTTTTGTGGCAAATAGAGCATGAAGCATATTGTCAAAAATATGGTTAGGGAATATGAAGCCACTAAATATTTTATCTTCCTGGCAATGTACTAGGAGAAAAGTATAAACCTTAAATCTATCAGATTCCTCCTCCCACCTCCGAAACTGTTTTAATAATATAGAAATTTGAGTTCCTAGAGAAATACAATACATCCATTTTCCAGTGTGCTTTGATAGTATTGTGAATTTTGTAGTGTTTGCATTGGGGTTTAAAATGTCATCAGTGTATATCTCAGAGAGTTGTTTAGCAGTCACACGTTATGAACTTCCATTTTTTCCCTCTTCACTGATCAGTCATGATGGGCTGGTTGGATGCAAACCCCTTCTGACTGAGACATGGGGGGCCAGGAGGGGTCCTAGGGAGGGACAACCTGCCCTCAGAAAGTGTCACCCTCAGGGCAGGGTGAGGCCTCTGCACGCTGTCACCGAGTGACAGCATCACACTTTGAAGGGAGATGGATGGAAGGACTCCGGGAGCAGTGGGATCCATCCCATTTTATTTTCCTCTCGTGGCCATTGCTGTGGTTGGGAACCCATGTCTGGCTCAGTAAATTTGTGACAGTCAGCAATAAACACCAAATCTATACTGAACACCTTGATATGTGCTGTAGTTCACATTTTATTTTATTTAATTTATGGAAACAAAGCACCCTGCTACAGATTCATCAGGATATCATCCTACGTGGCAAGGATACACTGGGCCCTTAGGATTGAGTGCTGACATTCACCTGACCCTTGTGAAAAAGTGCTGATGAGAGAGGGTCTGGGTCATAAAATAGTTTTCTGCTGTTCTGTGTTTGCTCTTTCTGCTGTTCATTCCTAGATGAGGGGAAATGGGCATGTGTGTGCAGTGTCCTTTGAGGGCTACAGCTACACAGCTAAAATCCCAAACTTTCTGCACTCCAAGAGAATGGGTTTTTTGTTACCCCAGTGACATGGGGACAAAATACTTCAGGGTGCTAAGCAAATTCCTGGTTTACAAGTAGAAATATTTAGACATAAATGCTGCCTTTTCTCTCCTTGTTTTCCTTGGAAGAACCAGATGGAAATTTCCCAGCCTCACCCCAGCTGTGGTTGCAGTCACAGCCTGTGTCAGTGTGGTGGGGAGGAGGGCTGGCCTTCCTCCTGAGCTCGTCATCCCCCTCGCAGGCTCAGTGCAAAGAACTTCACTCAAGGTGTCAAAATCCTGTGCATCCAATCATTTCTTGAGGAGATTTGAAAGCAGGAATGCACATGTGCAAATCTTCCTGGTGAACTCTGCTCTTCTGGTGTAGGAATTTAAGTGCTCTGTACAATGGTGGTGGCATAAAAGTACTGTGTTCACTACACTCCACATGGTTTGAAATGAAAAGGACTTTATAGTAATGTTTTGACAACAGTGCTTTTTGGGAGGCTTCGTAATGGGAAGTGCTGCTTTTTTGATGAAAAAGCTTACAGATGAATGTGCATGAAGTAGGAGAACCCAATTTTTCACGACTTAGGGAAAAAAGCCTCCTTCTCCTAACACATCACTCATGCTCCAAGTACATTCACCTCTCTATTTTAAAGCACAAGAATGCACAACAGGCAGGACAGCACTGAGAGTATATCCTTTAGAAAGGACAGTCTATCATCTTGTCTCTGGCTTTATACTCTCTGTTGAACAAATCTGCCAACATGACACTGGATACTGGTGAGCAATTTGTATGGTTATAAAAATATTGGCAGTGCTCCATTGTTTTGCTATTTAATTCTTAATTTACATTTTTAATGTGCTGTGTCCTCATTCATATTATAGGTTTTACTCTTCTGTGTACATCCATAATAGAATGACTTTTTTTTCCCCAAAATTAATTATGAATACTAAAGAGCTGTTACAATTGCACTGTGTTTGAACTAAGGACTGTGCCTGTCTTTTAAGATATGCTTCCTTAGGAATGGAGTACTTTTTCAAGGGACAGGGGAAAATGAAGTAGGTACAGGTGTATTTTCAAGTGTTCTGCCTGAGCTACAGACTGTGTCCGGTACTCAGACTGGCAAAAAAAGTGTAATAAATGATGAGGACTGAAGGCCCAAACTCTGAATGGCCTGTCTCAATGTATTTATTAGCTTTCCCTCCTTCCTCCTCCTCATCCCCAGTTTTTGATGTGGAGGATGATGTGGATTTTTCCCAGTCCAAGGAAATAAAGGGCTTAGCAACAATACCTTCACTTTCTGTATCCAAGCAATGATTTTAAATTGCTGTGGCCAGTAAAACTTTTTTACTGGACTATGATTTGTGCTGGAACTGAACTGCTGGTAAATGGTTTGGTTTCCTCCTCCAGTAGAGCTTGCCCACAGGAAAGTATCCTAATATGTGTGTATTTTTGTGCTGTGTCCCCACAACACGTGGGCTGTTAAGGGAGGCAGGGAAATGCCAAGTCTGCTGGTTGGAGCTGGGGCTGAGCAGTAGGAGCTGGAGCACCTTGTCCTGTCCTGCCCTGGGGAGCTGGGCTGCAGAGGCAGCACCTCCTGCCAGAAAAGCAGAGGTGCAAGCTACAGGAGAGAACTGTCTGCAGGCATTTCATTCCATCGAACAGACTGCCATTCCCAGTGATTAATGGCTTATGGAATAGCAATACAGTGAAATCATTGACAGTAGGTTTAAAGTATAGTTTAAGGACTCTGAACCCAGAGAAATAACAGCAATCAAGTTTATGTGGTACAGGTTGATAAACCTGCTGCTGTGAGAAGCCAGTGCAAAACACAGGAAGAGAAAATGAGTTTGCACAGAACACCTCAGTGATCCGTACCAGTGCAGTGCTTGTTGCCCTCAAAAGCAGGGGGAAGGCTTCTTATTTCCAATGCTTTGCTCCAGCAAAAAGCTTTGCAGTTGCCATGAAGCCTGGAAACTTTAGGGCTGCTTTCAGGAGTGCACACCTTCCCCCAGTGGGGACTGTGTGTGTGCCTGTGTGAGCACAGGGAGCAGCCCCAGAGGGTGCAGCAGAAGCAATTCTTGCTATGTCATCACAGAGGGACTTGCAGGAGAATTTGGAGCAATTCACCAAGAGTAGGAATTAGACTGGAAAAAAGTTTGTACACATATGTGCAGACTCAGGCATTTTTATGAGGGTTGGGGTTGAGATAAAAGGGTTATGGGGAATGGGAAGCAGGTTATTCAGTGGAATTAAGACTGCATCCTGCAACTTTTCTTGGATCACTGGTGATCAGTGATGTATATCTTGGACCCTACATGCTCATTGTATGGATTTATATTCTTAGCTAATTGTTTAATGCTTTGCTTTCTTTTACAATGAGTAGTCACAATACTGCTAAAAATAAAGCTGTGTGTGGTTTATGCCAGATTTGGACTTCTCTTTAATCTACCAGATTTTGAAGACATTGGTGGAGAAAGAATTGGAGCATCCCCTAACTCATAAGTAAGAGGAGTTTGCCATCTCGATGGCACATTATTCTTATGGTTTTGTTCTAAACATCTGTTTATGAAAAGACAAAAAACATTATGCAAGAGAAATTACCCAAGCCCCGACGGAAGTCTGTTCTCTCCTGCGTGACCTCATATAGTCATAGTTTTTTCAGAAACATTAATAGACTCTTTGGGAATTTTTGAAAAGTGCCTCTTTCCTCTTGAAAGCTGTGTAAGTGGGAATTGTGAGTGGGAGAAGAGCTCTCTGCAGACCAGCTGCTTTAGGGCATTCCAGGACTCTTGGGCTGGGGGGGGGGGGAACTTCCACGCCTCCCTGTGCTCAGGGTCTCCCTCCTTCCCAGCTCGAGGGTTTGCCAAAGGCAGGGTGGGCAAGGAAGCAGAGCAAGCTGAGAAGGCACAGCCCTGTAAAGGGGTCTTTAAAGGCAGCTGCCTGCAAGGCATCCAGGGCTGAAGGGGGATGCAGTGGGAAGGGTTTACATCGGCTGCTAGTGCAAGGAAATATATTGGAAATGCCATCCTCAGCTCCCTGGACAAACACACTTTAGCTTCCTCAGAGCTGCATAGGGTGTAATAAACTGTTACTGCAGGGAGTCTACCCAGTGCTTTAGTTTTAATTCAAAAGATGTCTTTAATCTTCCTGTTGCTCTGTGTAAGTTGTAAATTACACAAACCTTCAGAAAATTATATGTAAAGTAGGATTATGATTCTCATTTTTATTTTGAAGCTGGCTCTGCATGGTAAAAACTGATTCTCATGGTCACTTAATTTTTCATTTACTCTCTGATATGCATTTCGTGTATTAAATTCCTTCAAATCTGGGCGGATTATTACAATGTGGATATTCTAAATTTATTTATAAGCAAACTAGCTAAACAGATGCTGTAGACATGAACTATAAATGGCCATAACTGTTGGGCTGACATGCCAGAGGATGTGTCTGTGCATGAGCTGTGCAGAACAAGAGCTGCTGCAGGGCACCAGCGTGCTCAGTGCTGCAGCAAGAGGCATCCCCACATCCCTTGGGGAGTTGGGCAGGGTTCAGGGAAGGTTAGGAGTCAGAATTCGAAGCAGCACTGGAGACTTTTATAGAAAAGCTATACTGGGAGTGAAGAGGGCACAGCAGAACAGGGAGCATCTCAGAAATTTGAAATTGGCTGTAACGCCTGCTGGTGGTGGCCATGCTGGGATAGGGCAGTGGCTTGATAAAGTTTAAACTTCGTTTTGTTCTTACTGAGCTCTGCTTTCCTCTGCATCCTCAGTGTTTACTCCTTTGGAGTGGCTCTGGTGGGGGAAGGAGGATGTGGTGGGTGAGCTGAGGGGCAGAGGGCTTTCCTGACAGGTGAACCTGAAGTGGGAGTGGGAACAGAACACCAAAGATAGGGGAAAGAAAATTAAAATTCCTGAGAGGGAATTGTCCCTGATGGTCCAAGGACCCTGCAGGCAGCAGTGTGTGGTTTGAGTGCTGCACTGGCCAGCAGACACGGCCCTCTGTAAAGTTCAGCCTCTCCCTGCTGGTGCTTTCCAGCTAGCACTGGAGTTACAGCACTAATTGGATCCTTTGTTTAAAATGAGCATAAAAAAATCTCCACCTCCAGGTATGGAGTGCCATTCAATTGCCAGCTCTGTGGGACTGCAGTCAGAGTTGTTGAGTGCATCTTGAATGTTTCCTGATTGTTAGGGGTTTCTTTTTTCACCCTCCCCCGAAGGTTGCAGGTTTTGTATTTAGTCTTTCCCTTCTTTCCTCTCCTTTTATTTCTTCCTTCTTCACCTCTCCTTCCTCTCTCTCTCTCTTTCTAATTTAAGCTAAATTGGTTGAGCTGTTTTTGATTTATGCAAGCATGGGGAAAATATGTTTTTCCCATAACTTCAGAATAAAATATGTGCACACTCATAACTCTAAGCTGGCTGGAGCTAGCAATGTCAAATTAGCTTGTTTATAGTTCTCACTGGGGAGTTCCAAGTTTTTGGAGAAAATTGGTTCTGTGTTTTTGAGTTCTGAATGCTCTGGAAGTCAGCGTTTTCATGTACACACATTAGGTGGGGTTTGTTCGATTTTTTCCTCCTTCCCCTGATGCTTTTAACCTGAATCAGCTCTGAGCCTTTAAGCATGCATTGCTAGGAGATTCTGTTGAAGTGCTAAAGCACTTTGGTCACACATGGGTGCAGAGAGTAGCACACTTTTCTTCCTTCTAAATAAACGTGTATGAGAACCAAAATGCAGTGGGGGATCTTGAATAATGCAAGCCTAGTGTTTCTAATGCAGTGTTAACCATGGGAAATGGTGAGTTTTCAGAAGGATTTGGACTTGTTTCAAAGACCTCTACCACAGTGTTTACAGCAGCTGCTAAATGTTGTTATGCTCTGTAGCACACAGTATCAAACAGGTGCACAGTAACCTGTAAGTGCTCTAAATGCAGTGATGCATTCCACCCTGTTGTGCTGCCTGCTTTTGGGGCAGCCTGTAGGTCGCAGCCCCATGTCTGTCCCTGTCCCTGAATCTGTCCCTGAAGCACCAACCCTGGCCTCAGCAGCCCGGCCACAGCCCAGACGCTGCTCCTTTGCTCCGGGGCTTGCACTCACTGTTGGTACAGATCCTGCTTTGCATGAGTATTGGCTGATATTAACTCTGGGGAGGGGCTAAGAGTAGCAAGCAAATTAACCTAACCATAAATCCCCCATGCAGGTTTTTAGCAGTTCCTGGCCTGCTTGCTTCCAAAGAGCTTTGCTGGGTGAAGGCTGGGTTCCTCCCGTGGCCATGCCCTGCCCCTCCCAGCCAGCACTGCCTCTTCCAGAGGGATGCTCGAGCTTCTGGACAGCCTTCTGAATGTTAGTGTCTCGATTTTAGGTCTGCACACATTATTTCCTCCCTCCTCTCTTTAAGCTGATCCCCGTCTGTGTTCCAGTGCAAGCAGGAGGTGGTACAAGATTTAACAGGGACTCAACTTGTATTGGCACAAAAAAAATTCAGAGCTGTTTTCACCAGAGAGGCAGCAAGCAAAGGAGCTGAAGGCTCTCTCTCTCTCTTCACTTCACTACTCTGCATCAGCCATTGAGTGGAAACCCTGATGCCTGGCCCGGCCCCTTTCCTCCCCACAGGCACCCAGGAGAGCTGAGGAAAGTCGGGGGGATCACTGCTGGCAGAGAAAAGGAAACACCAGGCTTGAGGCAGCTGCTGAAAACCTCTGTAAGAGCAAGGACACATCCCAGGGAGGATGGGGTTCAGGACTGGAGGGCACAGAGGGCATGCAGTGGGTGTTGGACTGCACAGCACATCCCTGTCCATGCACACTTCAGCACCTGCTCCCAGTCCTTGGAGAAACATCTTTATGCTGCACTGTTTAACTCAAGTAACTGTATTTGCATGTCCAGGAAAAGAATCCAATTTTGTGCTGTGTTAAAGTGCTGCCTCTCTAATGGGAGATCTGAGGGTTGAACTTTGGCTTAGAAAGATGTTTCTTGAAGTCGTGGTGGGTGTATTTGATGTATGCTCATAACAGCAGTTTTTGGTAGCACATCAACATCGCCTGCTTCTGTGCAAAGTGACAAAGGGCAGGTTTAGTTGAGATGTGAGGGAGAATTTCTTCACAGGGAGGGTGATGAGGCACTGGCACAGGTTGCCCAGAGTAGCTGTGGATGCCCCATCCCTGGCTTCAAGGCCTGATGATGGTTGGGTGGGACTTGGAGCACCCTGGTCTAGAGAAAGGTGCCCGTGTCAGGGAACTTTAAACAAGATGATCTTTAAGGTCCTTTCCAACCTAAACCATCCTGTGATTCTATGAAATGCATCCAAAATCGCACTCTATCATCGTTAACATTTATCATTGCTAATGAAATTACTTACTTAATCATTTTAACCTTGATGCTACCCTGGATAAAAGACCTACGATGTATCTGAAAGGAATAACTACACATTTGATACAGTTGAAAAGATAGCACTAATTTATTTTAGTCTGATTTATGATTAGTACTGCACTGCATGACGCACTCTGTGCTGCTCTGAACATCATTTAGGGCCCATAGGATAAATAATTGCTGTGCTCACCATCCCAGAAGCCGCGTGTCGGGCGGGCACTGTGTGTGCTGTGATTTTAGTTTCCAAAAATATGGGTGTGCTCCCACCATGGGGAGATGCTGAGCCACGAAAGGCTGAGTGAGTTCCAGCAGGGTGGGGAGAAGAGACCAAGGAATGCCAAGTATCAGCTCCATGAGGACAGCAGAAAAGGCTTATTCAGGATTTTACACAGTTATTTTCTTTTAAGAGAAAACCAAAATCTTTCCCCTTTGGCCACCATAATGAGTGTCCAGAGCCCAAATTTCTCCAATAAGGGTGCTCAGGTTTAAAAGCTGCTTTCTTGTATTTGTGCGGGGCAGTGGTGATAGTGAAATGAGATATGCTGCATTATTTTTGGTTCTTAATTTCAATTTAGGATGGCTTTTTCAGCCATACCTTAATCACGTAGTGCATCTCCAATCTACAGAGAGGACTGGATCATTAGGATAATTAGCAGCCATTAGGAGTATAGGATAATATCACTGTAAAGCTGTGCAGATGTTCTGTATTCTTCACGTCTCTGTCAAAGGAGGAAATTTAACATATGTCAGGTCCCGTCAGTGATGTCTACTTTATTCCTGTAGCATACAGGAAGTTTGGAGGGATTCATCAAGCTAGACTAAAAATATTTTTTCCTTCCTTGTTTTTGAGCAAAAAAAAAAAAGGTGTTTTCTTCTAAAAAATCAGTAATTTTTCTCTTGCTCCATTACCGCCTCCCAGGTTTTGGACTCAGAGGTACAAAACCATGAGCTCTTGCCAGTTGTTATTTCTCACTGAATTCCAACTTGCCTTTTTGTCTTACATTTATTCAGCCTGTGGTCATCAGCTCTGCATGACACAAACCTGTCTAACCTGTCATATTTTACTCCAATAAATGGAAAGGATGGCTCTGTGCAGCTGTTCCCACATGTGGTGGTTGTGACACTGGGACCGACCTTGTACCCCCACCCTTGTCCAGGCTGGGACAACTGTCCCCACCACATGGTCACATTTTGAATGAGAGTTATACCTGAGTGACCCCTGATAGTTCTGGATAAATTTAGGTGCTGGTGATTTCATTCAACAACTTCAATGCATTTTTTGTTGTTATTTTTTTTTAAAGAAGCATGGCTGCTTTGTCATGTTACAATACATAATTTTAGATTGCACTGTGTGGATTTTGTCTCCTTCTCTCAGAGGTGTATTTTAAGGTTGTTGTCATTTTAGACAGCATCTCTGAGATAGATTTCCAGATGATTTGAATGGATACCAAAAGGTATTTTAAGTCTTAATGTTAGATTTAGTTCATATCTTTCACTCTCTCTCTGGCTTGAAAGATGCTTTCAAAATGCAGAGCTCTGGTCCTATATCCGTGTGATTGGCACAAAGATTTAATAATCTCTTTTGTCTTTATGGCAGTTCCATTTGTAGCAATTTAAGCATCAGTCTCCAGTGAGCCTGATGAAAAAACTTTATTTAATATGAACCAGCTAAATATAATTTCCCATTTCTTTGATCTCCACTGTTTTAATTTGCTTCTTATCAGGTACCTGTAGGGCTAATAGATACAGTTGATGGTGTGCTGCTTACGGACAGATCTCATTTAAGCTACATGGATTATTGTTGGTGAGATATTGCAATATTCCTCTCATTATGGCTGTGCTAGTGCAGGTTAGAGATGTTGTTGCTAACAAACACCCCGAAGATGCTGTGGGTAAGGGTTTTGCTTCTGAATCTTCTTCCAGAAACTTCTCTAAAATATTAGGTGAGGATTTGATGAGCAAGGTCCTGAGCAAGTGCCTGTTGATGAACACCAAGGGTACCTTGGTCACCTTCATATGGGGGATTCTGGGGATATTTGTGGTGTGTAATCTTAGCTGTGAATTGCAGACAGAGCATCCATCCTTCTTGAGTCACAGAAGTGAGGCAAGAACCGAGTGTGACCATCAGGTGTCCAGCTGCCTGCTCTCACCTGCCTGTCTCCTCAGCCAGGGCCACCATTTGCAAGCAAATTGCATCCTGAAATGTCTTTCCTGCAGACACTTGGAGAAGAGGGGAACACTGAAAACCCCAACTTTTCTTTTCTTTTGCTGCATCCCTTGTTACTAAGAGCAGCAAGAGGCAAATAGTGCTTCAAAATCCCAGGAGGAGAACACCTCAAGAGGAAGTGTGAAGAGCAGGATGGAAGAGCCAGGCTGGATCAGTTTTCTGCTATTGCCAGCACCCACTGGAGATTTAACCTGCTGCCTTCAAATTTCCCTTTGAAGATGAATACTGAGGACTGGTAGGTTCAACTGAGGGTAGTTCAATGCCTCTGTCCTCTTCACCCATGCAAACCACCTGAGCATGCATTTGTAGAAGAAAAAAGCAGCTGTTTTTTCGTGCTGTGGATTTTTCTGCTTTTGTTCTGTAGTCCGATACGGACCTCGGTGCTCGTGAAGCAGAGATCAGGTGTGCACATGCACAGGTACATTATACTAATTAGAGGCAAATTGAAAACCAAACTCTTCTGCACTATTTAAAACACAATAAACAGCTTTTCTTCCTAAGTGTTAATCATCTCCTGCTGTTCAGTCTCTGAAGCTAAACCCCTCTATTCACTTCAAAACACTCGCAGTAACCAAGTGTGACATTGCAAAAAGGATTTTGAGGACTTCAGTCTGGGAAATAGCAAATGTGTTTAGGAGAATGAAATCACCAAGGTCTTTGGAACTACAAAGAAACTCCAGGCAAGAGAAGGAGAAGAAATGAAAAAACCAACCCTAGTCAATGTAAGTGCTCTAAAATTAGCAGGAGGGGAGGGAGAGGAGGTGTGTGTGTGCTCCGAAGAGTGTCTCCAACAGGGAGCAGTCCTGCAGCTGGGATGTGGGTGCTGCTGGGGCTTTGGACCCTCCGTGGGGTGAGGCCTGAGGGTGCTCTCCAGAGGCAGAGGGAGTCATCCAGCCTCTCCCAGCTCCAGCCCTCTCAGCCACGCTGGAGATCAGATTCTGCTATGCCATCAGCACTGTGAGATGGAGTGTGTTATTAAGCTGAACATAGACATAAAGAAAGGGTTGAGAAATTGCTGCAATCGCTGACCCATGCATTTATTATAATTGAGTCCATTAGCCTTAATTTTATAATTTCTAAATTAGCTTTTCAGATTTACAAATGGCCTTAATTGCTTCATGGAGGGAGCTGGGCTTTAACAAAGCTAAATGCCTGAAAACTGTATCAGTTACATCAGAATCAGTGGGTTCGTTTGTAGCATAATGCCTCCAATTTAGATCAAGCAAATTGTTTAGAAAATGCATTGTTGAAGCATCAAAGTTACTTAAAGCGATTCTAGCTAGGAAGAAAAAACCCCAAACCTCAACTGGAAGTTTTCCCAGGCAGATTCTTCCCTATGCATGCTAAACATTGATTTTAAGCACTATTTTAGTGCTTGCAAAAGGTGTTAGCATGTAAACATGAAACATGATATTATCTCTCTTGGTTAAGAGTAGCCTCTCTGCATCAAAGTTCTCATCCAGAATTTGGGGTCATTCTCTGGAATTTTCATGCCAATCTGTGAAGTACAATATTGATATTATAATCTTCCTTATGGCTTTCTTTTGGATATGAAGGAAGGATGTTCCAGTTTCTATTCCCATGTCCTGGTTGGTGAGCGATGTCTAGACGAGAAATGTTTAATCCAGAGATGCATATCACAGGTTTTGGAGAACATGTTCTTAGGGGACATTGCTGGAAAGTACAAAATCCCTTATCTTTATTTATTTATACAAATCTAGTAGAAGGATCCTCCAGTCCATTAAGAGATGTGAAGTGGTTTCATAGGGCTGATGGGCTTTGCCTAGTGCAGACAGCTGTAAGGAAGTAGACAATGAAAACTCAGTTGTCTTTCAACTTGTGCTGTTATGGTGTTTTTGGGATTTTCTTTAATGCATAGAAATGCAAAACCCCCTCATCACTTTTAAAACCTTGCTTTTCTATTGAGTACATTGCTAAGACTTGAATTCAGTCCAGCTGGCACATTGCCTCAAACCCCTGTTGCTGGTGTTCATCTCCCAACAGGAATATTTTCTGATTTGTTTCCTCATTATTGAGAAACGCAGGCTCTGACAGCAAAATGCCTTTGATGTTAATAGCTGCAAGGGGAATATTTTAATGTTTTCCCTGAAATTTTGCTGTTTGACCTCCTTCACAGGTAGCATTTCCTGAAGGCACTGTGGAGTGTCACCGACTGTATGCAGGGTCAGCTACTGTGGTCACAAAATTCCTGCTGTGCTGAACTTCTTAGAGCAAGTTGTTAAGGCTGAAATTTTACTTCTGAATGCTTTTATTCAAAGCAGGAAGGGGCTTGAATTAGAAGTTGTAGTCGTCACATCTTTATCTAGACGAAGTAAATTGAGGGGAGTAGAAAAACAAGGCCTGCAAAGTAATTTATTCAAAAGAAAAGAGAATCGTACATATTTGGGTTATTAATATGCAGCAGTAGTGTCTGTGCTTGAGAAGGAAGTGAGCATAGAGACTTCAGCAGATATCTCTGGTACAACCTGTGGCATGATGGTATGTTTGATTGCCTGTAGTACTCCGTGACAGACATTGAATTGGGGCAGGCAAGACCAATTACACATGTTTTTATGTGCAAGTTTCTTTTCAGACCTGGGTGCTTTGATTGAAGCTTAGAAATTGGACTCAGTTCTAAAGCAGGCAGCAACAAGAGGTATAGCTAGATTAAATACCTTTTTCCCTTCTACCTTCCATTTCAAGATCAGGGCTTTTCTCCTCTGCTGCCCCAGGATGAGCTCTCTCCACATTCCCCACTCCCCCTTACTCCCCCAAAAGGAAACCTCCTCTATGAATAATTTGATGATGGAGTTATTGTTGAAGATAAACAGCAGAGGTTGTGATCTAGTCTGAACTTCCACATTATTTGCTCTCTGGGTTGAGTCTCTCTGGCTACATCAGAAATTTTCCCTGTGACTGGACAATCTTCCTGGAGGAAATTTCATTTAAAACTATACATGTAGTTCTATAAAAACTTACATTTAACGCATGCTTTTTCCAAGGTTAGGAGAGTGGAAAACAAACCTCAGATACAGAATCCTCTGGAGCTCTGGTCCCAGTGGACCCTAGGTTATTATCAGAGAACGTGGACCTGTTTAATGTGATTTTTATTATTATACTTTTAACAATGTATTTTGTTGCTTACTCAGTTAGTTATGAATCTGAAATACCGCTGAGAAATGGGGGAAAAAAAACCTAAACCAAAACCCCAAACCACCTCAGACAACTAATGTTTGGATAACAGATAATATTTCAGAGAGTGGTGATTTTAAAGGTGTCACCCATGAGTTGAAGCATCCATGTGCAGGTGAGCTCTGCTGCCCTTCACATTTATGGGGCTGCACTGCTATAAAGAGGAGTCAGAGGGAGTGGAGGGAATCTGCCCAGCAGTAGCTGGCTCTGTGTCACTGTGCCAATTTCCACTGTCCAATCTTTCACCCCCACAGCCTCCATGAGAGGCCACAGTCCCCTCGAGTGCAGCACAGCAACTATTCAACTATTTCCCAGTGTGTGAGTATGTGTCCCAAACCCATTAAATCTTTCAGCTCATTTTTTTTTTTCCTGTTTATCTGTTGGCCTGGAGGTTATAGCATAAATTTGTCCTAAGGCCACTGAAGGCCTCTTCAGTTACAAGTACTGGAAGGAGTCGAAGAGTCCATTTAAACTGTGCATGACCCTTCTGTCTTGGTCACTGACTTCATTTGATTGAGCTTTGCTTTATTTTTGTAAAAGATTGCAGTGGTAAAGGCTATAAATATTAAAGGTTTAGAGAAAAGGGAAAGTGACAGGACACAAAGGGTACCTTGTCTTTACAGATTCTCATTGAGGATCCATAAAGATCAGAGAGGCAGTTTCCTCTTCCTTTTTCCTTTTTTTTCTTTTCTCAGCAGGGAAATGAGCAATAAGAGACAAGTTAGGTGGACTTCTTGAAGTTTTACAGTACTTCTCCATTGAGTGCAGATGTGCAGAATCTGAGCTCTGACCTATGGGCACCATCACGTGAAGATGGGAGAGAAATGAATATAGGTGGTAGTTATGACAGGGCTGAAAACAGCCTGTTTGATTTGCAAGCAGTGGCAGTACAGATGGTAATGCTCAGATTGGATGCTTTGATGGGATGATTCGTGCTGCATCCTTTGATGTCTGATAACAATCAACACCCTTTTATATCTAATAATATAGAAGCATCAGCCACAAGCTGTGATTGAATGCTGGTAAAGGCGAGCCACAGGGCTAAGCCCATCCTCCTCCTCCCTGCAGCTCTCCTGCCTGGCTGAATCTCATCTGCCTGAGGCCTGGTTTGTGTAGAACTCGTCAGCTTGGAAAGGTTTGTGTGTGAGTTTGGGTTCCCCACGACAGCACTGTGAGCTGGACATCCCACAATCAACTGAGGCAACGCTGTATCCCAGCCAGTCCTGCATCCACTGCACCACCAGGCAGAGGAGAAATGCCTCACAAAACATAGTGCCAGATTTCTCCAAGTCTCACTGGAGTTCTCGAATTTTTTTCAAATTCCCTTCAGTGAGAAAAATCTGGCACTGTGCTTTTTGAGGCAGCAGGGGTTAGGTGTTCTTTGGTGTTCACCTCCTTAGAGGATTTTGGGGGAAAGGAAGAGCCCCATCCTGGATGCTGAAGGAACAGAGTCCCTGGATATGAGCCCAGTTCATTTCAGATTGGAGAGTCCAGGTAAACCCAGGGTGCCCCCAGTGCTCCCATGCCTGTCCCCCTTGGTGTCTCACCACACCAGGGTGGTGGACCCGAGCTTTGCAGCTCCTGTGTGGCACCAGCATCGAGAGTTAGTCTTGAGAGGCCTTTACTTGCAGCTCTCCCAGGACTTTTTGGGTAAAAGTCTGACAACCACAATCTTTGAGAATTAAAATTGTGGGTTTAAATTGAGCACTTGGTTCTTAACATCGAGAAAATAGAGGGGTACAAGACAAATATTTCTGCCAGAAACCCAAGACTTATAGAAGGTAAAATTGCACATGAGCTTCCTTCTGCCTCAGGGCTTTCCTTCAGGCTTCTGAGCAATGAAGCAAATGTGATCCAAGATGAGTGTTCCCAAGAAATTGGGAAAATGGTCACTTTTTGTAGCAGTGTGATTTTCTCTGGAGTATGGTGGTGACTTTGGGGGCATTCAAGAAAGGGACCCCCATGGAAGTGATGTCAGGGTGATCACAGGGATGGTGCAGTTTGGTAAATCAGAGTATCAGGACTGCCTCCATATTTATCCCAGCATAATGAAAGTGGAGAGAGGATGTGAATTGCTGCCTATAAATACATCGGAGAAGTAAACACCAGGGAGACAAGGGAAAGGAGCTAGTTCAGCTAGAGGACAGTGCTGGCATGAGAACAAATCGGTAATAAACTGGCCGTGAATAAATTTGAAATGGAAATTAGAAGCAGCTTTCTAATCAGTAAAAAGGTGAGGTTCTGGAAAAGCTTTTCACTGGGATTTTGGGGCAAAACCCTACCTATTTTGCAGATGGATCTTAATCAATTTATTAATGTGATTGTGTGATGTGGTTGTCTCTAATATCAAGGGACTGGGCTCCTTGACCTAAACATCCCTTTAGTGCTGTGTTGCTACACGTTATATTTAGTAATTCCCTCTGAATTGCCGACGTGCACTGAGCACAGAGAAATGCTGTATTCTTGTGATGCAATGCTATCTTTCAAGAAGTGTATCAGACTGTAAAGGCACTGGGATGAGGATAGTGCTGGATACCTTTTTATTTAACCTACTTTGAAATGAAACCCGGGTGCTAAACGGCTTTAGTCACTCAGAGGATATTGGCCATATCTCTCCACACTCCATTACTAATTTAATTTCTGAAACTTGTGCTTCTGAAAAATATTGGCTGCTTAGGACTAGAAGTTGTAGAGGATATATAATATTCAAGGTTACTCTATGATTAAGGACAGCAAGCTGCCATCACATACTCTAGGTGTTAGCACAGCCTTGTCCACAAAAAGACCAGGCACTAATCATTACTCTTCTACTTCCCATGATGGTAGACACTTCAAGCAATAGAGAGAGCAATTTCTTACTTAAAAATTGGTTTACTGGTTTTCCTTCGAGCATCTGGAACCATCACTCTTGGATCCCTCCCTTCTGATCAGCTGATCAACAATTGCAATGGAAGAAGGAGTTGGCTGCTAAAAAAAGCCCCAGACCCCTCTCCCTGGTTTTGTACTTGGGAATGTGAGTTTTAAAATGAATCCTGTGAGGCCGATTGAATGTGATTGGCATCTGCCACTAGTACAGTGAGGAGAGGAAACACCAAGGCAGAAAACCGACACCTTGCAAAAAGCTATTCTTTTCCCTTATTCATCATCTCTGACTTCTCAACAATAGCTAAATAACAGGAAACACATTCTGTATTCTGAGTCTGCTCTCTGAAATGCCAAAAAGCAAATCAACAGCCTGGTTCATCCTAGGGTAAGAGGTCTCAGAATTTAAGTCAAGCTATGATGAATATACCATAATGCTGAAATTCCAGCAATGATTACTGTGTAAACATTATAAACAACTAGTCCGAGAGAGTAATTTGTTTTGCATTGAACAGAGTGCTCTGATTGTGACTGTCAGTGGAGTCTAATACTGATCCCAAACCTCATTTTTATTTTAAAAAAGGTGTAATAAGCAGATCAAAGAATGCGAGAGAAGAAAGAAATCTACACAGAACCGCACACAGGTTCAGAAAATATCCTCTGCAGAGGATTTGCAGTTATGAAATGCAATTTGTTTATGTAGGTTTTAAAGGATTCTGTGCAGCTTATTGACTTTTGTGTGTAACAAAGCATTCTGCATTTGATCATTGAATTCTGCTTTGCACCCCAGTGTGGCGGGGAGCACGGCGTGGCAAAGAGCTGCTAGTGCTGGAAGGTGTGAAAGTGCAGGGATAACGTTCATACCAGTCAGATCTATTTTGTGTCTCCAGTTGATAATTGCCTCAAATTTTGACAGTCCTGTGATACATCGGGTTTGTGACATGTCTGCAATTGCCTCTGCAGCACACACAGTGCAACTGCTCTGCCCAGGTGTGGAGGCTGCTGGGCTGGGCTGTGTTGGCAGAGGATGCTCGCTCAGAGCACTAGGAATTAGCACTTCCATTTAGCAGCAAGGAGCAGTAATCTACTGTCCAAGTACATCTCTTGCAGTGACTGGAGTGCAGCCCCAGTTTTCTGTATGTTCTGGTCCCTTTAACCAAATTATCATTTTTTGATGTTAGAATCTGTCTTCCTTCCAGACATGGGGAAGGAAAACCCAAACTAAATGGTGTTTAGCAGCTGTTTTGACATTTGGAGTGTATTTCCATCTGATGCTCTTATTCTCCGAACTGTATGAATGACTTCATAAGATGTAGTTTGTTGAGCATAATATGCAAAAGTTTGTTGTTTTTTTTTTTTTTTTTAAAGTCTCCATTTTACCAGCAGAAGAAAGGAAGTGCAGATTGATGCATGCTTTGGACTAAAAATGGAAAGTAATCTCTCAAACCATAAACTTATCTTTTAATGTAGGCATGTCTCATTTCATTACCTGCCAAACCAAATTAATGTGTTTGAGCGTCTCTGTTTGGTGATGCTGATACTACTCTTGAGTCCTTCAGTGTCTGCTCTGTGCCCTTTGCAGCCTGGTGCTCCAACAACAGCAAACTTGCTTGTGTAAGAGCCCAGCTGAGGGATTTTGACACAAGAAGCTATTTCTGAAAAACATGATGTTGAACTAATCTACCATGGAGCAGTCTCCTGCTGCAATGAATTTTCCCTGTCCCTTGGCAGAGGCTTGTTAGGAAAAGGGAGAGAGAGGATTCAAAGCATTTCTTTGAGGGTGCTGTGGGAGAGGGGCTGCTATAGGATGGGGTAGGGATGGGACCACAGCTCTGCTCTGCTCCACATCTGTAAATTCCCAAGTAAGGAATCTGTCCTGGAAAACCATATTGGGCTTTCAGAGGGAGAGTGAGAAGAGAGGGGCTAAGATTTCACTTGGAACAGGCCCCTGGAAATAAATGCTCAAGGATGGTCAGCAAATACTGTAAAGCATCTGTCCTAGGAGCCACTGTCCTCTGGATTGCTGCTGCTCTAGTTAAACCCCACTTCCTTGAATTCTGTCTTCATATCAATGGTAAAAAGTGGCAGTATTACAAACGTTCAGCACTGAAGCTCACAGCAGCCCTGGATGTGTAACCAGGTGCCATGTTGTAGGTATAATGATGAATTTTAAAAAGGAATGTAAGCAACTGAATACTGCAGGAATTTCTGTAGGGATTTGAAAGATTTCTGGAGTAAGCTCAGCTCAGATTTGCAGATGGTAAGTGTGAGGAGATGCCTGGGACAGAGCAGGAATAGCTAATTAATGTCAAGATGAGTATGAGGAAGCCTGATGCTATGGGCAGAGGGCATGTGGGCTCCAAGGTCTCATTTGCTAGTTGAGTAAGAACAAAGTGCAAACTGTGGACCAGCTTGGTATCTCTTCTCTTACCTGGTGGAAGGGAGAAGCAGAGGGGAGGGGGGCAAGTTGTTCCTTTTCAGCACCCCAGGGAAAAAGTTTGTTGAGCTCTTGGGATGGATGCACACACAGCAGAGCAACATTTTCTGAGGCTGAAGAAGAAATGATCACAGCATGTGCTGCATAATGAGAGCTCAGGTCAGTCACAGGCAATCAGTGAGGGTGAAGCCCAGGCTGACCAGCCCTGCTGCAGGCAGGACAGAAGGCTGAACTACGGGCCAGGGAGATGGACAGTGAGGCAGCATGTCTGGGAAAGATCAGGAAAAGAAGTGGTGGTGAGAGGGGGACTTCAATTTTGGCTCCATCCAAACTGCTCTCAAGCTGACAGCTGGGTATCCAGGTAGGGATCAGGGAGACAGGCTGAGCCTCTCACTGGGACTTACTGAGACAGGCTGGTGTTGGAGAGGCAAATCTGAGTTGTCAGCATGGAAATGGCAGCTAAATTTGTGCTGGCAGCGGAGGGGGGACCAAGCACCAATCTATGTGGTCCTACAGGAAGGAGAGTGAGGAATTGTTCTGGATTAATTGAAGCAGAAAAATATCCAAGAGGCTGACCTAATTGGGGGTGGGGAGTATTTTCCATTTTGCAAAACTCTGTAGGATTGAAAATATTAATTTTGCGATTTTGCATGCTTCAGATAACCAACAGCTTCACACTTGATAGAAGGACACAGAATCCAAAAGGAGTGTGCTAACCTGAAAATACACCCTGCCTCCAAAGAGCCCTTTTCCATCATCAGCAAAACCAATATGGCATTGATAGAGGGCTGTGGACAGAACTTCAAAACAGAACTGCAAACCAAGTGTTTTCAGCTGATTTGTTGACACCAGCTCTTGTGATTGTTTATCTTCAGCTCATTTGTGCCAGGGTGCCTGCAGCAAGCTTGGCAGGCTGTTTATGCCCTATGGAGATTTTCTTTTCATATAGTGGGATCTGGAAAAGTGGAGGAGGAAAATGGTTGGTGAAACTCCCAACCATCACCCTACTGCAAGTACTGCAGCCAAACATCAGAGCCCATGGACTCATTAAAAGGGAGGCAAAGATCCCAGAGTTCTGCCAGACCAAACAGCAGCTGCATGCAGGCAGGCAGGCTGCTCCTCTCAAAGATGTGAGGTAAACACGAGAGAGATGTCCCTGCAATGACAGGAGGTATATTTGTCACCATTCTGTCGTGACACAACCAGGCTTTTAGCAGTGGTGTGTTGTGCTTGCAGCCCTTCAGACTCCCGTGCCTTGCCTTGCCTTAGGTTGTCTCTCCCCACGCCTGTGTCCCGAGATCCCTGCTGTGTTTGCAGGTGGAATGCTGGTGGGGAGCTGGAGTGCTGGGCTTCTGTGTGGAGTGCCCGGGTGCTAAACCCCGTCCTTCAGTCCCACAGCAGCTGTCAGCCCCGTGCCCTGCAGAGACCCACAGTGGAGGAGTGCACACGGTTAGGAGAGGGAGTGCTCCAGTGTCCCTGCGGAGCCCTGCCAGCGTTCCTGCATGAACTGGGCAAATTGGTGCCCAGGCACCCTGGGCTAGCAGGGCTGTGGCAGGAGTGCTGGCTGAGCTGGGACTTCCTGATGCTGAGGTCCCCAAAGCTGACCAGTGGAAAATTCCCATCAAAGGTGGGACAACAGAGACCAAGACTAGCCAGAGGCTGCAAGTGAGTTTTAGGTCAAATCTTGTGTCTTTAGAGCATTGTTATCTTCTCCAAGCTATTTCTTAGAGGAAGGAATTCACAGAAACCCAAATGTTGGCATGCAAATCAGTCTGTCCCAGAAAATCAACAGGAAATAACAGATTTGTTTAGCATTTTTCCTTCTGACCCTATTTTTCGGTGCTGGCATGATTGCCTGGAAGGGCTGCAACATGCTTAGCTCTCCCTTGCCACAAAGCCCAGCACGGCTGCCATATAATTAAACAGAAGTGCAGCAAAAATATTGCCAAATTACCTTGTGATCATTTGGTTTGCAGGGGAGGGAGTGGAGAAAAACCTGTGTAAAGCAGTCACTTGGGCTGTGGTAAGAACTGTGGGTATGTGCAGAAAATGAATGAAACTTTCATTATTAACCTAATAGCTGCATAGCTGGGAGATTGCAGGGGTTTTCCTATAACAATGCCAACTGCTGTCTTTATTTACAGTATCTTAATTTTTTATACCTCTTGTTATGTTCTCTTTTATAAAGACACATATGAGGCTCCAAGCAGCATTAACTCAGGGACTGCTTTTTGTATTTCCCATATTCAGTTGCAGACTGCCATGGAAACAATTCCTTGTCCAATTGGGGGATTTATTTTATTTTTTAATAACTTTCTCCTGGGTTCTCAGTTATTTTTATTTTTAAATATTTTGACGTGTAGGAAAAATTTTTATAGAAAGTAGTAGCGATTGACTCGTGGAATCTAGTCTTAATTAAATTGCAGAAACAATATCTTCTGCAGTACTAACAAACTATATTATTAAAGTAATAAAAGTGAAAGAAACAATGTATTGATAACAAAATAGAAGGTAGAGTGAACAGGAGGATAGATAATGAAAGGCAAGTAAGGGTTTGGCAGCCCTCTACAGGGCAGAGTGGAGCTGGCAAAGGTCCAGCTGGAATATGCTCCCTAATTAACCTTAATTCTCCAGTTTTAAAGTCAGACTGGATGGTGACATGACATTTCTCTGTCATGTGCGCTCCTCTTGCCGAACGAATCCCGAGCGGGGATTTTGCACCGAATGGCGAGCGTGCGAATAAATTAAAATAAAATAAATAAATAAATAAACAAACCGAACTGCCACAAACCATTTCGGTTTTCAAGACTACAGGATATGCTTTTAATGCCCGTGTCGGAGCTCGGCGCTCAGCTGCGGGAAGTTCATTAAGGCGCTCATTAGCGCTATCTGATTCACTGCCGCAGCCTCTCCCGGGGAGCAGCTGCGGGAGCGCAGCAGCCGGGGCTCCGGCAGATGTTAATAACACTAATGCCCGAGCAGTTGGTGCTGCTCGAGGAGGAGACAGTAAAATATCTGCGCCGTCTCTCGCTACACTTAAAAAGAAAAAAAAACAAAAAACAAAAAACAAACAAACAAAAAAAAAACCACAAAAAAAAACCACCAAAAAAACCCTCAACAAAACCAAAAAAACAGTGCAACATAAAATAAAGCTATCAGCTCGGAATGTTTATAGTCGGTATTTATAGATTAGTGCAGTAAGTTGGAAAATCAAACACTGCTATGCACACACGAAGACCCATTCGATGAATTATTCAGGAAGATCTATTGTAAAGTGCTCCACTGACAAGGAAAGCAAACTAATGTTTCAGCGAGGTGAACTGAGCCTGCCCCCTCCGACCTGCCGGCCCGGCACCATCCAGGCTGGGGGGAATTCTTTTTTTCCATGTGCTGCCTGTGCACGCTGGCGGCGGCACAGAGGAGATGCAGCTGCACCTTGGGGCTGGGCTGGAAATCCTGTGAGGGGACAGACAAATTGGCAACTTCTCCAATAGCCAGGGGGCGGATGAGCCCGGCTGCTCCGCTCCGAAACACATTGGAGTAGCTCCACTGCTGTAGATGTGGAAAGCATTTCGTGCGTTTGCTGCGCTGAAAGAAATGACCAAAATCAGCAGGAAAAGCAGCCTGTTCATATTTCAGCAGTGCTGGAGGCTTTCCAGGTTGTGAATGTGTGTTGGCTCATTTGAATCCAGCTTATTGTGAATGTCCTCATTTTCCACCATGAAAGGTGAAACTGGGACCTGAGGTGAAAGGTTTTTTTTTTAAAATTTGTACCTGTTAGGCTGCTTTGCTTGCGTCCTTTTCCCGTGGCTTTAGGAAGTCCACGTGTGGGTGACGGGCTGGTGCCTGGTGTCAGAAGAGTTTCTCTGCTCCTCTTTCCCACTCACTGAAGTCGTATCAATGTGGTATTAGCAAAGCGTGCCTTTGGACACCACGGGACAGAAGGTGGCATTTACATTGCAGTAAATGCTTGTGAAGGGGACAGGACAAACCACCTTGAGTAGTTTGGAAAGGAGCATTGACTTTTAATAAAAAGGTATTGTATGTGGTACCTTGTAACTAAATTCTACTGCAAGGTGGTCTCAGTGCCTCTGGACACCTATCATACTCAGATACTGTGTAGTGGGCACCTCACCACACATAAATAAGTGATATACTAATTTTGCATGAACTGCTTAAAGCTAAAATAGGTTTTCAATCTCTTTGCCTGATTGCAGTATTGCCACCTGCCTCCTCTTCTTCACGTGGGATAAATCTTCACTTCTGGCCTTCAATGTACAGTTGAACTTGTGAATTTTTCATGCTATTTACTGTGGGGCTGTTTTCTTGCTCATGGTCTCTGTTAAATACTGATACATTTTCAATTATTTTTTTAATCTGATAAAGCTTTCAGCTAATTTTATTTGCGTTAATAAGAAATTCACCCCTCAAAAGTGTGTTTTCAGATCTTTTATCTGGAATGCCAATCTCCATTGCAAATGCTGCTTTGTGCTCACCCGCTGAGGCTTTGCACACCAAGATGATGTACAGCACAGCTGAGTGGCACCAGAATTGCAGACTTGAAAAGTGTTTGGTCCAGCACTGGGCCATTTTTTTCCCTCTCCATATCTTTCTATTTCACATTTGAATGTATCATTGTTCTGTGTTGGTATCACAGTGTTACTCTGTGTAACAGTCTTTTATTGCGGTAACTGTAAGATGCCCTTGAGGTTGTGGTGACAAAATGCCGAAGTTCTCTGCAGTACCTGAGGAGGACTGGAGGCAGAGGGGCGTGGAAAGCCTCAGCTCCTTCCTTTAATAAATTCCGTTCTGGTGTGGGCATCACTTTACTGATAACCTGTCAGGAGAGGGCTTGGCCAGAGGCAACCCTGACTGAGCCAACAGCAAATTCCCCAGTGACATGAATGTGCTTTTACTGGCACTGGGTGAATGAGTTTGTTTAATGAAAATCACGGGGCTTTCCTACCGACTTAACAAAGGGAAGTGCTCCCGTCTCCCTCATCAGTCTTGCATGGACAGCTCACCTCGTGCCACAGCTACAAACCCAGTTTGTGTGCACCACATGGGTGGGATCCCTCTCTTACAAAGAAGTGAAATTTTAATTTTTTTTTCTGTGCTCCGTGATTGTCAAGTTAAAACAAGGGCCAGGACCCCTTCCCATGCCCCTGGAGCATTGGGAATATTCTTCAGGGTGTACCTTGTGTGTGCTGATCTTTGCTCTTGAGTAAACCTGTCCAGGGGTTGGGGTGGCAAAGAGAGGCTGGCCTGGGTTCCCTGCCCCTCCCGACACACACAGCTCTGCCAAAACCACCATTGTGACTGTGGCAAGTCAGGAATTACCTGCTGCTTCTGACACGTCCAGGGACCCTGCATCCAAAGCATCATTGCGGAGCAGATTTTTACTGTGGAATCAAATCCCTTGGAGACTACTTTCTAATGGAAATGATAATGAAACTTTAATTATAACTGTGCTGCTTGGTTCCCTGAGCGTACACATCCCATTAGATGGTTTCTGCAAAGATAGTGACATCTTTCAAGTTAATTTCCAAGCATATTAAAGGGAAAAAAAAAAAAAAAAAAAAGAAAAGATGCTATTACCTGTGACATTACAACTGTTGGTATTTTTTCTGAGTTCACCAAAATTTCATTGGCATTAATCAGAGAGGTGACCAGAGAGCAATATAGTTCCTTGGGTTATAGAATTGAACTGAAATATTTGCATGAGCCAGAAACATGTTTTTTGATGAAGTTTAATGTGTTTAAGTTGTAAGGAATTTTTCAGAACAGCAGAAGGGCTTGTACAGATCATTGTTTGGGCAGCATGCAATCCAGGTTTTATTCAGGTGATTAAGAATAGTGTTCCCATGTGACTAGTAAAGGAAAAATATGGTGCAGTCTTTCCTCACTTATATCTGTATCATTATCTTATGCAATAATTTTGAAAAGAAGGGTATTTAACATATTTTTAACAGATGAGCCCTTCCATTAGCATCAGTTGCAGGCTCTGTGGGTAAGACTTGCCATTATTGCAACCCAGAAACTTGCAGCTGGAACTGCATTACATAAACCTGTTTATGAATGAGATTATTTGTAGGGCAAATACAATCCCCAGATCCTTTCTGCATGAGAAACTGAGCAGTTCAATGGTTTGTGGACTGAATGCAGATGACTGTGTGTCTCCAGTGACAAATAATGCAGGATAATTCCAGGTGCTGGAATGTGATCTTCCCAAGCTTGTGCTCAGCTGGGGTGTCCACTCATGACACCTTCTCCCTGGTGGTTTGGATATTGCAGGGCTGTGAGTATGGAGACAAGAGCTGGCAGGGAGACAGGCAGGGAGGGATTCTCCTCTCCAGCCTCAGCCCTTTGGGGTGTGAGCAGCTCGGGGAGCGTGGCCAGCAAGGACAAGCAGCTCTCAGACAGACTCCTCTGTGCACTGGGGCTGGGATGCAAACAGGCAGGGCAGCCCAAGGCACTGTCTGCTCCCAGCTCCTTCTGTCGAGGGAAGTCTGGGCTTTAGAACCCCAGACTGCCTTTTTCTAGGTGGACTTGAAAAAGAATAATCATAATAATAATAAAAAAGTCTTTCTGATGCTACTAGCTAAGAGGGACAGGAGAGGCCTTTGCAGCATTACAACACTGGAAAGTTATAGAGTTTTCACTGTTGATTTTTGAAAAGGGGAAGAAAAAGGCACTCCAGTGCAGGAGAGTGTAAGAAAGGACGATGTTCTTAGTTTAAAATAGCCCCAGAAAGCAATTACTCTTCTTGTGGGAAGTGCAAGATTCCTGGGTACTTCTTAAGCCTGTCCTGCAGGTACAAATGTGCCTTTAAAGTTTAACCTGCTCTGTGAATCCTGCTGGGAACCCCATGTTCTCTCCTTGGCTTTGTTGCTGTATCTCCAGCTTGTCTGTGTGGGCAATGCCAGATTGCAGTAAAGAAAAGTTGACATTACAACTCAGAATAAAGCCTTCTTCCCTGTGCAAGGCAAGGGGCTTATTTTCAGAGATAAGGTTAGCACCTTTGGCTCCTGCAGTGCCCTGAGTTAATGATTATCATATCCCAAATGCAGAACCAGGGGAATGAGCATGGTGCCAGCAGGAGAAGATACTGGAGGGATGTGCTGCCTTTGACATGACATCAGCTGTGAGCTGAGGGCCAGATCTGTTATTTAGTGCCCACAGCAACCTCGGTGTTACTTTGAGCAATTTCCCTCTGCTTTCACTGCAAGTTTTTATTCCAGCCATTAATTTATATAAGATGCTGGTATCGGGAGAAACAAGGGAATGTAATTCAGCCCAAATATGCTGCTATGGGGTCAGGCTTTTGTTCCTTGTTGCTAAGCAAAGTGACAGAACTGTGGGACAAGGCAGATGCAGGGTCTCCAGGTGTATATTACCTGTTCAGGGTGTAAACAGTTGAATCCTCCTGCATCTGGAAAAAAAAAAAAAAAAAAAAAAAAAAAAAAAAAAAAAAAAAAAAAACGTAAAAAAAGAAGAGAAGGAAAGAAAAAAGACAGAAAGGGAAAAAATCCCAAACTTGTATAATGCTTATGAGAACATTTTAACATCTGGAATAGCCAACATGTGTAGATCATGTTCATCATCTTCCTAATCAGCACTTCCATTAATGAGCTAATTGGTGCCAGCACGAAGTGGCTGTGTGAATTTGGTGCAGCAGGCTGCTGCACAGTGGCTGCCTGAGCATCATGGCTGTAACTGCTAAAATCATCCCACTGCACAGCAGCCCATCCTCTCGTGGTGTCAGAGCCCCTGCTCTGCTCCCTGCCTGTCATCCTGGGTTCCTGCAGCTCCATGAGGGCTTTTCTCCCCTGAAGAGCACTCAGGGCACCCCGGGGGCCTCTCTCAGTGCTGCCCCAGGCCCACACACAGGCAGCTGTCTCCCCTCAGTGCCTCTCATCTGCACAGGCAGCATAAAAGTCAATGTGCTGTCCTCTTAGACAGAAAAAAATATCTCCGTGCCTGACAGTCCATGCACAATGGATTTTATGTCTGCACCACTCAGGAGTGTGGGGTTTTGTCATCTCTGCTGTTCCTCTGTGCAGAGGGAGATCATGGGAAGACCAGGAATTTGGGAGAAGGGGCAGCTGCAGGCTTGCACTGGGGGGCAGGCAAAAGTGGGGAGGTGCAATGCAGATCAGCATGCACCAGTTTCCTTCTGGAATTGCTTGTGTAGAGGCAAACACGGATAGGAATGATGTCTAAACACTACCAGGTGGGTCCAGAAAGGAGAGACAGTAATCAGAGAGGGGTTCAGAAGGGAAGAGATGCAAAATTCCCCTGCCTGCACATGGGGAATTGGTGCAGCAGGGATTGTCCCATGCACCTAGGGCAGCATGCAGTGGGCATGCAGGGCCAGATGGGGATGGGGTGGAAGCTGGAGCACTCCCAGGGTGGTTGGTGCTTGCTCTGTGGGTTCTCAGGGCCCTTGATCCTCCCCTTCACCCCTAGAGCAGAGGCAGGATGCAGTGGGGCTCTCCCTGTGCATTGCAAGCCCTGCCACGGAGCCTGTCCTGTGCTCCATCACCCCACAGGCTTCCCTCTGGGAACACAGACTCATCCTGAATGAAAGCACTTTGTTATTTTTTATATATTGGAGGACTTATCATTTAATAGTTTTGTCCTTAACATGGTGCTGTTCATCTCTACTCATGATCTCTGGATTTCAGATGAATGTGCCCTACAGAGCACAAATTTACATGGAAATTCTTACAAATCTGGGGGGAAGTGCACTTTGTGTCTGCAGTTCGAATTTGCAGGTCCAGAAACTTCCTTCAAATATCCATCTGTACAATTCTGGTAAAAAAAGTAGTACCATGACAGATTAATTTTGTTTTAAATTAGACTCTAAGGATCAAGTTAGCCCAAGATCTTTAAGGTCTCAGTATCAGATATTGTGAGCCTAAATCTACATTTACACATTTACCCCTCCAAGCTTCCCCCCATGCCCTTTCCGGCCCCCACATAGGCACCAGCATTAAAAATGCCTTGGCACCAGCAGCATTCTTCCTCTTCAGGGAACAGCCTGAAATACAGAAAATCTCTGCAAAACAAAGTGCACATTTTATTATATAACCTCTAAATTGCAATTTGGAAAACAAACAGCTGCTTTTCTGGCTCCCCAAAGCCACTGTGAAGAGATACACTTTGTCTTACCAAGCCATCTACTGTTATCTACAGTGTTCATGTTTTCAATTGCAATGATAGTATGGGATTAACAAAGAATTCCAGCCTGTAGGTTAGGGGGTAAGCAGAGCAGAGCCACCCAGCTTTCCAGGGAAGCTCCACAGAGCCTGCAGGAGCCTGATTGCAGAAGGACTGTGAAAGTGAAACCTGATGAACTGGAAGGACAACCAGATTACAGTGCAGGCAGGACCAAGATTTTGAATTAAAAGTGTGTATTGGTGCACAAACAGATAAAAATAACTAAAGCCTCTTCATTTGAGGGCTTACAGAGGAATAATATCTTGCTAAGGTAGGCTTTTATAAGCATTAAACAGTTTTTGGCACTAGTAATATAATTACAAGGTCCAAAAAAATGAAGGTAGAAAATTGCCTTTTTCTGGGAAAGAGCACTGTTAATATTGAAATCATTAAAGAAGCCAAACCATGTGAAGGGCATCTTTATTCCCCTTTGGCTCATCATGACTTCACTTCGATCAATGCAAGCTACATCTCCACGGTTTTCTTTGTCTAAAGCAGCTTTGATCAACTCAATTGCACAAATTCCTCCAGGCTCCTTCAGTAGTAAGGATGTGTGCCCGAGGCTGGTCGTTGGTGACCTGTCCTTATCCACATGACCTTTATGATGAAGAAATAAGATTTAGAAATTAGTTTTTTTAGGTAAAGAAACAGCATTCAGCTCTCAGTGGACCAGCAGAGGGACATGGCTGTGAGTTGCTGCCTGTCACTGGAGCTGCTGGGTTTGTCCCAGCCAGTGGCACGGGGGGGCCCGCACCTCCACATGGCCACTGGCAAAATGTGGGAGCCTCACCCCTTTGCAGAGGAGATCCATAAAGGACAGACTGAAGGAAGTGCTTGTTGTGACTGTGGGCTGAGCAGGCTGGGTCCAGCCAGGCTGGGCACCCAGGGCAGGTGTCAGGGCTGCTGTGTGTCGGGGGCAGCCGGTCCTGCAGCACCAGGGAGGAGAGCTGGGTCTGTAACGGGGGCAAGGGGCGATTCCGCAGGCACAAACCCCACCTGCTTTTAAGGGGGGGAAGTGGAGAGGAGGTTCAGCTTGGTTTTAATCTCCTCCTTGACCTGTTGGCTCCTCATTTCCCTCCTTAATCCCTCTCCCGGTGGGAGCTGGGTGCCTGGGGTCCGGGTGGCCGCCTTTCCCCCCACCTGCCCCGGGCAGGAAGCAGGGAAGGACACCGGAGACAAAAAAACCACTCTGGCATGCACATAGAGTAAATCAGGGTGTTAAACAAAACCTCTGCTCTCAGCTGGCTAATGTTTCAAAGGAAAGCATTTCAAACGCTGGGAGAGATGGTGCAGTTAGCCGGTGATGCAATTACATGGCTGTAAGCTGTAGAAACTCTTTCAATGTGGCACATATTAAACCTTTCAGAGGTACTGCTTTGATTTTTAATTTTACGCTGTTGGCAGGCAATCAGGGTCTTTAATAGTATGGGGGCCAGAGGGAAAATGTTTCAAAACAGCAAGGATCTTATCATAGTGTGCAATTAATGAATAATTATTAAAAACCAGAAATAGCTGGAAGAGCAAGCAAGAGCTGGCAACGCAATTCTCTGGTTTCAGGCCTATAATGAAATCTCAAGGGAGGGAAGTATGATATGCAGCTTTGTGCAATTAAAGCTGGGATTTTTTCCCCCCTAGTTGAAAGATCAGTGATCTTGAAAAATATACCTGTCACTTGGGTTTGCTTTCCAGTCTTTTAATTGCCATGGTAAAGCATTAACATATAACAAATATGCATACATTCTTCCACAAACTATGGAATGCTGGGGTTCTTTGTTTTAAGCAGTAAGATTTTGATTGTTTTTATTAAAAAAAAAAAAAAAAAAGTTTGAAAAGAAGATTTTCAGCATGAACATGTTAATCATGGGAAAGGGCTGAAGTAATGCTCTGCCATTGCTCTGGCTGGTGAATTTGTCCAGGAAGACAGCAGAGATGAGAAGAAAAGATTCCATGAGGACATCCACATCTGTTTGATGCTCTGCCACAGGACAGTGCTTTCTCCGTTATTCTGAGGAAATTTCTTAACACCTGTAGTATCTTCCAATTTCAAATCCATTTAAAAAAGAGCAACCAAAAGGTGCAGCTACCACTGTGTATTACCACTGTCCTTGTTTTTCCAATTGAAAGTGAGTTTAGAGTTTGCATTTTCACTTGCAGTCTATAGGACCTTCCTGCTTGGAAGTGGGAACAACAGCTTTGCTTTTAAAGCTGCGTAACAAATCTAATATTTAAATGTGCTACACTCATGTTTTGCCACTGGAATCCTTCAGCCTGTGGCACAGCAAGAGGGCTCTGCCATGCAGGCTCGAAGATGCATTTGCTTCAGCAGCCTCTTCTTTTGAGTGCTGAACCGCATTTGCTCACTGCTGTTTCATTAGACATGAATTAAACACAGAAAAAGTTATTTACAGCTATCAGGCATTTGTACACACAGTGCTGAGAGGGGTTTTCCATGAGCTGTGAGCTGGAGCAGCCTGAGTCGTGTATATGAGTGTGTGTGTGTATGAGTGTACGAACGTATGAGTGTGTGTGTGTGTGTGTGTGTGTCTGTGAGTGTGTCTCTGTGTGTCTGTGTGTCTGTGTGTGTGTGAGTGTGTCTGTGTGTCTCTGTGTTTGTGTGTGTGTCTCTGTGTGTGTGTCTGTCTCTGTGTGTTTCCTGGCTGCTCTCATCCCGCGTTCCTGCCCCCGGTGTCACCCCCTGGAACTGGCACCCCGCAGCAGTGTAAGACGTGTCACCCCTGTGCAGTGCCTGTGCTCTGGTGCCTGACTGCTATTGACAAAAACAGACTGTGAACGTCTCCGAGAGGGCTGAAAGGGGAAAAAAACCCTCTCCTGGTTCCTTGGAAAGCTTTCTGGCTTGAGCACGCTTTTGCATATTTATTTAGACACTTTGATTGCCACGGAGCACGGCAGCTCTGAAGAACTTCACGAGCTACGAAGTGCTTCTTGAGAAACAATTAGATTTCCCAGACACATTGCACTGGGAACCAATGGCACTCTGTCAGGGGGGACGCCAAGCCGGCTGGTGGAGGCAAGCGAAACCCGGCACAAATGAGAGGTGGCATTCTCTTAAAACTGTTTCTACGAGACAGAAGTCGATCATCAGCACTGAGACTGGTTTCTTTGTGCTGGTGTTTTCTTTTCTGGCCTCGGGGTTTCATTGTGCTTTAGTTTTTTCCCGACTCTGATGCCCCTCGTTTCTCCAGGACGCTGTTATATGGTATGAGTGAGAGCGACCCCCGGGCCCCTGTCCTGGCTGGAGCACAGGAACTTCCCAGGACATGTGGCAGAGGGGCTGCTTGCTGAGTGTGCCAGCCAGCGGTGCAGAAAGCTGCAGAATTAGCAGACGGTCCTTTCTGGGGCAGTGCCTGTCCCTGTTGCCAGGGTGCGGCAGGGTTCCAGCAGCGCTGGCTGCCCGCGGGACTGAGGTACCAAACGGGGCAGCGTGAGCTCCTCTCCTCACACCACTCTGGTTTTGGGAACGGCCCCGCAGTGCCAGCAGCTCCTCCTCATCCCGGGGAAACGCTCCGAGTCCTTTTGTTCCTGAAACACCTCCCGAAGGCAGCAGCTTCTTTTCTCCGTGTCCCCATAGAGCACGGAGGCAGAGTGCGCACCAGTGGGGTTTGCTGCGGTGCTGTATCCGCCTGCAGCTCCTGTCACTAATGGATAATCTTGCCGGATCTGCTGTAATGCAGTGCCAGCTCAGCAAACTCCAAGGAGCTCTTGGGTAAAGTGCTCTCCATTTTGAGACCATTGTTGGCAGCTTATCACTTGATTTATCTCCTATTTTCAGGTGTGGAACTAAAGGTAAACTGTCATTGTAAATGACTAATTCAAGCAGAGCGAGTGAGCAGAGCACACAGTTTGCATATTTCAATACCACTTAATTAGAAAAAAAAAAAATCCCTTGTTCTGTACAAATGTACAGTGCAAATCCTTTCTCTTAGTGCTTCAGATGGGTAAAATGTTCTTTTGAGTCCCACATGTCTAACACTGCTGCTCATCTTGTTAAAACAGAGTTTTAATTTTGTCCCTGGGACCAGATTGGGAAGGAGCTGTTTTTAAAGTCCAACCTAGTATGTGTCTCAATGTGGGAAAGAATCTCTGCCGGCTGCTGGCACATACACCAGCACTGACACCTTTTAACCCAGCTTTGAACCTGCTGACCATACTTATTAATTTTTTTATTAAAAAAGGCCTTTTGTCCTTTGTAATTGTATAACTGCCTTTTTCTGTCCCAGTAGTCCTAGATGAGGTTGAGCTGTGTCTTCCCTAAAGGTGTTCTCATTTGACTCTTGTTCAAAACCCGCTTCCAACTGCAAATTGTGCTTTTGCATGACTAGACCTTCTCCTCTACCCACAAGCCACCTCCATGAAAAACAGACTCATTTACTGGATCAGTGGGAATAACATTTTCTCGTGGCATGCTGCTTTGAAAAAAAGAGATTCTTGATACGATCACTGCCTTGAACCCTCCTCTCTTACCATCCCCTCTTCCCTTCTTCCATTACCCTTTACACTCCTGCTGCACTGCTGGATGGCTGCACATCCAGCATTTGCATCATGTCCCTCCCTCTGCTCTTCATCTTGCCAGCCTAAATTGCTCCAGCAGCCTCATAATTTTGATCTGCAATCATTTTGCCCCAGTAGCTCACGGCAGTGCACAAACCAAACACTCCCTTTCTTTTCAGCCAGGGCTGGCTCCTGGTGTGCTGATCTCGAAGTAACTCTGGAGCTGAGAGGTTTGTGAGGAGCCAGGTGCACCAAAAGGCAGATTAAAAATTAAAGCTGGAAGAGAGAACATCCCTCTTAAGACACCATCCAGTGTTTTTTTTTCTTTCAGCACTAGCCAGTTGCTATTTAAACACAAAGTTATAAACCCACTATCCCATTTTAAAAAGAAATATCCTTTAGAAAAACAAACACACAGACAATAGTACCATCTTTCGATTTATTTGTGTGATTTCTGTTTTTCCAAACATGATTTCTAGCGGGTCTCTCTAGTGTGGCTAAACCCCCCTGCATTGTACATAGAATTTTCTCGTTCAGATCAATTTGCTAAATTTTCATTTAGTTTCAAAGTGGTTCATTTCGTTGAGGCTTCATTTTCTTCAGACTAGCAACTCAAGAGGTTTCCTGTAGCTTAGAGAGATTGCTTTTGAATTGGTACATTATTCAGCCATGAATTGTTTCTTTAGTATATGAGCAGCTGAGTGGGGCTTTTATTACAAATAAGAATTTCAGTGCAGAACAACTACTATTTTTGCCAAATAAAGAATGTAGAATTAAGCACAGGTCTTCACAATATGCAGAGATGTTTTTCCACACTGTGTCCATTGGGCGTTTTTTAGCGAAAAACTCCTATAAGGCATGGTAATATGATTGACTACAAGCAAGATTTTAAAAATAATACAGTGTAATGTACAAATGTGGCTACAGCAGTAAGAATTGAAATGCTTTCCCTACAACCTGGAGATACAAGTAAGTACATTTTGGTTTTTGTGATCAGCTACTAATTAAACAGGTTTTCAGCTGCTCAGCACCTGATCCTGTTGCGAAGTTCCAAGCCAGTGTAGCAGGATTTCTGCAATCACTGAGGTAATGAGGTGGCTCAGGGAAGCAGAGCAAGTGCAATCCCAGTGTTATGCACCAGCCTTTTAAAATATGGTTTTCCTCCGTGTTGTTTCTTGTTGTTTACCAGGGTACATGATTGCTTTTACCTACCTGGAATTAGTTTCCATCTCTGCAGGATTTTTTGTCTGATAAATTAACTTGGGTACAAGGAAAGCAGTAGGAAAGAAGTGCCTGGGTTTTGAAGATGCTGCCTCTGGATTTAGAGAGGTGCTGTAGATGGAATATTCTTGTAGCAAATCGGGTGATGTTATTTACTTGGTGCTTGGGGTAAAGGAGGCCCTTGTGTGTTCCAGCTGCCTTAGTAAAGAGATGGAAGAGCCCATCGTCAGCGCCCCAAAGCAGATCTGCTCTCTTTGGCTCTAACAGGCTGTAGAGGTGCAGCCAACAAAAGAGTTTTCCCTGACTTCAGAGGTGGGAGGCAGGGTTTGGAAGGGCATCCTTCCACCCTCCTCACAGCTACCCAGGGGTCACTGGAGCACCAAGTCCTGGCTCTTGGCTCTCTGACTTTGAGGAGAGAAGAGTCCATTTTTGCTCTGATACTGTAGGAAAGAGCTGCTTGTCCTTTGCTCTGTGACTTACTGGTCAAAGAAGTTTCTTGCCATATGGGAAGATGATTTACACTTTTGAGGTTAATCTCTGGAATACTTTGAGAAAAATTATCTCTATTACCTCTTGGGAGTTAGGGTTTCACTCATTAGCAGGTAGAAACCTTACAAAGTTCAAAAGAAGGTATTTGAAAATCTCTTCCCAAGATGTCTTAGTTGATAGGTCTGAGTAGAAAAACTTATTTCAAAGGAAGAGACAATTCTGAAAAGAGGACCAGAAATGAAAGTCCAGTGGATATAGCTGTGTTAACAGGGCCAGAACAGCTACTTAATTACGTAGCAATGTCAGAAGAAATAGGATTATCTATTTCTGTCATGGTCTGGGTCAAACTGAAGACCTACAGTTGAACTTAAAGTGCAATATGAATGCATAGGAAAGTTCCCAAATACTTATAATCACCCTCTCAGTTGCTGGGAATTCTGATATTTAATGATCTCCTTTCTCTCTTTCACAGTCATATTTTTATTATATGTGAAAAGGTTATTGTAGAAGTCTTTTCTCTTCACACGGGTCCTGTGTGTCCACAGTTGGAACCAGCTGCTTGAGGCTGGAGGAAGAAATATATTTTGTAATTTACAGTAAGGTAGATTTATTCCTTGCTAAAATCCTCTGCACTTTCACTGTGTTCCAGAAAACACCATACTTATCACCAAATTCCAGAATTTACATTAAAAATGGCATAATAGAATATACATTTCTACATCTCAATTCTTGCTTTTTGCTTCTAGAGTTTCCTTCAAAAAGCACCATTTTGTTCCTTCTTTTTCTGAGTGAGAGGATGGAGCAAACTCTTGGGTACTTGGAGCTCAAGCTTAATTAGTTTTCTCAGATATGCAGTAATATCTTATGGTTCTTAATGTTTCTTGGAAAGGTGCTACAAAAGATAGGGAGAGCTGCATGCTCCAATTCCACCTGGGATACTCTGGCTAGCTGTGGATTCACCTCAAGGAAAAGAGAGTTAAAAGGCCAGCAAAATGTACCCTGTATGGATTGGATAAAAGAAAGGAGCACGCAGTGGTTTTTCCAAAACATTTAATCGTTATAAGGGAGATTATTTCAAATAAATTGTATGCATCAAAATGAGCTGACATCTCTTGCTCTAGCTGAGATACAAGGCTGAGGTTGTGTTTGTGGAGGAGAGGAAGAAGTGCTGGCTGACATCTGCTGTGAGCTGCCCACCTGAGACATTTTGGAGGTCCCCAGCAGCTTCTGGAAGCAAAGTGCAAATATCACAGCACAGACAGAGGGCTCTCAGACCGAATGGTGTCCGTGTGCTGGGCGAGTCCATGCCCGGGGGTTTACCTGAATGCCATTTGCAGAGCACATTCGCCTTCTAACCCAGTGCAGGAAACTCAATTAGGCTGCTGCCAAGGCTGTGGTGAGGGGGAAGAATGCTCTTTATCTTGTATATATATACCTTGAAAAGGCTTGAGAAAGGAGGTTTTGACAGGTTTGCACTCTTTACAATTCTCTGGACAGTTCCAAAATGTAAATAGAAGGAGATTCAGGTGTCAGCAGAGAAGAAACTTCACTGCAATCAAAATACTGCAGCTCCCTGAATAGCCTTCTCAGAGGGAAGCTGCAAACAAGCCCTGTTTGCCTGGGACATTTTTCTTAGAGTGATTTCAAGGAGCTTCACCACTACCCAGGGGGTTGATCCAAATAATTAAAGGTTAGGCCTAATTTAGAAAATAAAGCTGCCTTTTTGCTTAGAATTTACTCTGTGTTTCCCCCATTGACATGCTAGCCAGGGCACAATTCAAAGAGCCAGACTGGAATTCAACCTTTGCTCACCTGCAGGGCTGAGATTGCCGCTGGAGATGGCTGAATCAGAGAGTCCTCCTCTCCCTACCTTTTCCAAAAGATTCCTGTGCCACCACCAAACACCTCATCCCTCACCCTCCTGCAGAGGGTGATAATCACTGTTCTCAGGGACAGAGGAGAACAAAGAAGTGGCCCTCAGTCTGAAGGCTGAGCCCCTGAGCTGTCAGCCTCATGCCAGTGGCGCCACAGCTGCCTCGTGAATCTCTGCTCTCTCATTCCCTGGCTTCTGCTTCCTGTTGCAGATTTTGGTTGGTGGAATTTGGATAGCTACACATTATTTTGATGGCAATTTGCTTTGGTTTCTCTTCTCACTTAGGCTGCTGAACATAAACTCCAATTGCATTTGTTTTTTAAAGCAGCTGGCAGGCATGATCGTGCTACCATTTGTGCATCAATAATTCCATTTTCATCTCACTTGCTAAAACAGAGCAAGTTTTATTCTTTTGCAGGTTTTTCTTACAAAAATCTGACTTGTATATTGATAATGCATCTCTCATTTAGGGAGAGCTTGGCTGATCCCCCCATGATCATCAGTTCCATATAACATATTTAAAGCTTGTCTTTCTGGCAGAGCTCACAAGTATCTGATGTATCTGCAGAGCTAATAGAGCATCGTTCTGTATTTGTATTCTGCAGTTGATTGTTCAGTGATTTCTCCTGCTGAATTGCAATAGATGAGCTGTTTAATGTTGCAACGGCTCATTTTGTAATGTAAAAACAAAAAAACCTCTCAATTCCAAATTGTGTTTGCTAGTTAAAATGCAGAATTTAAATGAGATTTATATGGAAGATGTATTTTTCCCATTGTTTTGCCAATGCAAAAGGAAAACAGGTCTTCACTCTTTCTAAAAGAAAATCAAAGCAACCATGGTAGGAATTTGTTTTGCAAGGAAGAAGCATCAATAAAAACTAAACCTCTTCGTTTCTACACATTTCAGTCCATATTAATGATTTTTATAAATACTTTCTCAATTCAGAAATAACAATTTCCAATACGCGTGTCTTTCCTGACAGTTGGAATGTTAAAATTTTTAAAAGTGAGCACTTTATATTTATTTTACTCTCTTATGTCTTCTGCTGCTGAGTCTATCAATATTTCCACAACATTCTTGATCTTCTTTTCACCAAAGTAGCCCTGATTTTAAAGGGGCTTTTATGTTTTACTGTTGAATTGTGCTTGTGAATAGCAATGAATGGCTCAAAAGCAGATGTGGGATTTTGTCTTTTATTGACAAACTGCACGAGGTGGGCACCTGAAAGAACAGTCAGCCCTCATTTCAAATGCCAAGTTGGTATTTATTGTACGTTCATGACTGTTTACTCACCTCTGTGAGGGAAGGAACCCAAGAGGACAAGGGAGCACAGGAAATTCCACTGGCTTTTTTGACTGGGGGCAGCCTTGGCTCTGTCCAGAGAGTTGGGGTCCCAGGCAATGTGCTGTGCAGTGTTGGTGAGTGACCCAAAAGACAAACCTGCACTGGGGGCTGCCCACATCATGGGGGTGCAGCCTCAGCACTGAATTATCCTGTTACAGTATCATAGATTAAAGCATCACCTCTGTGCACAGTTGTGAATATTTAGGACTGAATTATGGATGATGAGGGGTGCTAAGATGGAGTTTGGTACTGTAAGATTAACTGAAGAGCAAGATAAATCTCCAGTGCTGGGTCCGTCCTGGAGCTGCTGGCATTGGCTCCACTGGACATGGGCAAAGCTTCTGGCAGCTGCTCACAGGAGCCACCTCTGCAGCCACCCACTGCCAAACCCTTGACATGCAAGCAAGGCACAGAATATTAAAATTGACATGGTTCCTTCTGGTACTCTATGAGCATGTCTGGTTTTTAAAAGCATATCACAACTTTAATCACTATTTCGCAAAATGTCTGCTGACGTTCAGTAAGGATACTCCTGTCATGAAACATTTTTGAGTGCTTTTAGGTTTTTTTCTAGTGTTTGTACTGCAAAATGACAGTATTTAAAAATATTTGAGAAGCAAAACTTGACCCTGCTAGGAACTGAAGATAATTGTCAGACATTTTAAATTGCTGAGAAGTAAAACTGTTAACACTTGTGTCCTCACTAATTATGTTCTGCATATCTGTGTTCCCCTGGCAACTTCTGGTGCCTCTGGTTCCACTCTAACTAAGGGCTGTGGGCTGTTAGAGGATGGTGCAAAGTAAAAATAGCTTATTCTTCTGAAGAGCAATGCTTGCCATTGCTTGTGGAGAAGTGTGTGATGGGATCCCCCTAAGTTGTTATGTTCCAGTGCTGCAGAAAAGATTTTGTTGTAGTGCCCTGCAAGTCCCAGATATGTGGATCAATGATACACAGACCTGAAAATTTGTTTCAGCTCCATGTAAATCTGTCATAATGTCCCTGTTTAATTGCAGTGTTCATGTTTCTCAACCCAATGTGCTGTTATCAGCTGCAGAGAACTGAAGTACAATGGACACTGAAGCATCATCACTCTGCAAGGAAGCTCAGGTGTTCTGCTGGGCAGATTCCTTCAGCACTGGCTTCTATTAAAAGTCAGGTTTCTGGAATAAAAAAAATTGCCTCACTTTTTGCCAATAAGTCACTGGTGGGATATTGCTGTGCTTCAGCCAGCCCAGAGCAGCTCTCTGTTGCCAGTCAAGAGCAGAAATGTGTGTGGCAGGGCAGGGAGGACCTGAATGGAGCAAACTGCTGGGTGGTGCTGGGGTTTCAGCCAGAGAGAAGGGATTGTGGGCATGCTTTTGTATCCCTGGTTTGGCTCAGACACCACACTTGGCCAGAAGCTCTGAGAAGCCAGCTTGGTATCGTGGCACCCATAGGGGATTTAAGGCAGAGGAATTAGTCCAATCCAAGTGAGATGTACATTTTGGATTCTGCAGCATCTCATGGGCCTCACTGATGATTTATGTAGTCACCTGTGAAATGAAGTGTCAAAAACAGCAGCAGGTGATTTTCTGATGCCGTGGGGCAAATACTTGTGTGAAATTCTTCCTCATACGCCTGACAACTCCAGTTATCTGCAGAAGCTTTAAATAAAATAAAAAATAGACTCTCTGTGTTGTCACTGCCCCACACTTGAACACATTGCTGTTCTGAGCAGAGAATGGTCACTTACAGGAGGAATTCGTGTATCACTTTAGCATTTGGGATTCAGTGAGACCCTTAATGGTGTCTTTAGAGACACAACTTTATGTGCAGCAATATGTGCAACAGAACAGCAATGTATTTATTAAAATCTTGCAGGTTTGGTTCATTTATTGCCCCAAGAGGCAGCTAGTTTTCCTCAGTGCCTTTCATTTATCGCACCAGTTCATGGGACAGCACTGTTCTGTCACCATCGTGCTCACTAATGAGATGTGGCCTCACTGCACAGCACCCTCAAAGCTGGGAGGAGCATAATGAGCAGCAAGAGATGGACCCAAATGTCTCTGTCTGGGACTTGCTGGTCCATTGGTTTTTTGCTGGAAGCTGTTGATGGGATATACATGGAGCTGGTTTTCAGCCATTTGTCCCAGGCCATATACTTGATCCTTCCAGCAGTATTTACAATGATAATGAGTTTGTTGCTGGCTTCTGTTCAGTTCAAACCCATTCTGAGAAGGGCTGTGGGGAGTTTACCACAGCCTCTCTGTGAGCACTTAGAGATTTTCCTGCCTGTGCTGGTGACAAAGGTGTTGTCTCCCTCTGTCCTTTGCCCCTGGTCCCCCTGGCAGAGCCAGCAGAGGCAGGGGCAGGGGGTTGACCTCACTTTTGCTTTGCCAGTGGCACCTGTGCCTGTGGTCTGTAAGTGAAGTGGCTCCACAGCAAAGACAATGAGCTGCTGATGTGCAGCCATGAGGAAACCCCTGTTGTCTGAGAAGGCTGCACAGCAGCCAGCCCAGAGCCAGTGTCAGAGCCCACAGGGAACCTGAGGGTCTCCCTGGTGGTTAGAAAAACGGAATGGGAAAACCCTGGGAGATAGACACAGGCCCTACCTTCTCATTTTTCTCCCTGTAGTTACTCCCTGAGTAGGGCTAGTTTTCTTACTGCCTTCTTCTCTTACAGAGAGCATTTCTGAGAGGCAAATCTGTGATTCTGAAAGTTGAGGATACAAAAAGTGAATTGTTGAATAACTTGAGCTTATAGAAAATGCATGTAGCAATGCATGTATTGACTTGTTTCAGTGAATATAAAAATTTATTGTCCCTTGAACTAAATATTGACATGGACAAAGCAATATCAATATTTATCTCTCAGGTTAATACATTTTATGTTTGCCTCAACATACATCAATATGTGCTTATTATTACTGTAATGTTTGTCCTTCAGCAGAAGAAACTTGCATGTGGTTGAGAAGGGCAAGGGAGAAGTTTGTATTAGTATTCTTTTCCTGTTTTTAATCTTTGTTAGAAGTTTATCCTGCCCGTGCAGCACAGTGCAGCCCTCATTCAAGCAAAACCCTTACTGATGGTTGTGGCATTGTGCACTGAATACAGATTGGGTGGTGGGGTTTTGGGAAATGGCAGATTACTGAGTACCCTCGTAAGGGCAGTGAGACCACCCCTTCTGTTTTACAGACATGGGGGTGCTCCCTGCAGGGACCCTGCACCCAGGAGCTGCCTCACTGCCCACACTAACAGGGACACAGAGCACAGGACACCAGGGAGGAGAGTGACCTGAGCTGACACTCACTGCCTAGAAAAGGATGCTGCAAGTGTTGGACAGGGGCACAGAGGCAGATCTGATAGGACCCCCGTGGCAGGCTTATCTGATGCCTTGTGACACGCCTGAGTGTCTGGGGGCCAGCTGGAGTGGAGTTGAGGGCACTCTGGTGCCATAGAGAGCCCAGCAGCCTGCCTGGGCCTCCTGCAACTGTGTGTGGGCAAGAGGAGTGTGGCCATTCTCTGTGTCTAGAGGATTATCCCTCGGATCTGTCCCACTGCCTTTTTTCCTTTATTCTAGATCTTAGAGAGCAAGGCAGAGGTTTCCTAGAGAGATGATGACAGGCTGTACAGAAAGGATGCAGGCATGACAGCACTGAATATCACAAGACTAATTTAGGATATACAAAGGCCTTTTAGCACATGATTTGTGCCATACAGACCCTTTTATGTGGAGATACCAGCTCTGGCATAAAAGCTGCAATTTTCACAGAAGCCTAGAAGAGACTCTTCAGTTTCTCTGTGGATCTTGCTTTTAAACTTTCTGACCTTAAATGCAAGGGAGGCTGTGGGGGAGGCAATGATGGGACTGGGAGCAGTAGAAGGTGTGTTCCTGCACACCCTTCTGCTCATCAACAGCTCCTTGCTGTTGGTCAGAGATAGAGAGGGGGTTGAGCCATTTTTTGGACAGTGGCTGACACCAGATACTCACCAGGAGCTGTTAAAAGCTGCAGGCTTGGGTCTGAAATTCTACCCAGCTGCTTGAGGAGCAGAGAAACTGCTCCAAATGCTTCCCTGCCCGAAGAAGAACCAGTCCTTGAGACTGGAGAGCATGGAAGAGAGTTCCCTCCTCGAGGTGTTCCAGCCTGCCTCAGTTTCCCACGCCGAGGCAGAGCAGCCTGCAGTGCTGAGGGGCAGCTGCCACTCAGGCATCACTCTGCCTGGTTTCCTTGCTGCACTTACAAGCCAGACTTGCAGAAATGAAAGTAACAGCTGTTTGTAAACTGACATTTCAATGACAATTGTCAGGAGACAACAAGCATATGGCAGCTGACTTCTCTCTTGCAGGGAAATGCAGCAGCAGAGGCACAGAGCAGCTGCAGATGCTGGAAGACAGTGCTGCATTGAGCTGCAGTTGGGAAGGTCATCTCAGTAATTGAAGACTGCATTTCATGCCTTGACTCTTCTTGGAAGCTAGAAAGACAATAAACTAGTGCCTTAGGTCCTTATTTCTAACAAAAAGCAAGATTTCTGTCCTGGTTAGAATAACAAATGTACACAAGTACAAGCCAAAACCCCACCTCCTGAAAGTAGCATTCTTAATTAGTACTTGTATCTTTGCTTTTTTTTTTCCTTCTCCTAGTTATTAGTGGCTGATATTGAGACCACTGAAACCCTGATTAGAGGAAAGGTATCTTTGCATGTGTTTTCAAAGCCGTTTGTGGCAGAATCCAGTAGGGACCAAGTGCTTTCCTCATGATTAGCATTGCTTTATGATGGTAAACTTAATAATTAAAGGTGGTCTTTCTTCCTCTGTAGGGACTTCATGGTACTTCTGATGCACTGTTTGAAGACTTTGTGACTAAGCATTACTGTCATGTTGTGCCTTTGAGTACGGTCAGGCCAAGTACACAAAAGTGAAATGAACATTAAAAAAAGCTCTTCCTCTGAACCACTGCATTTCTGCCTGCACTTGACTCACAGCTCAGTAACCATATGCTTATATTCCACTGACAATTGCCATTTAAATGTCAGTTTACAAGCAGATGCTGAGAGCCTGCCTTTGAGTCATTAATTAAATCCCAGAGAGGCAAACTTTGAGGTCTAACCATGCTCTGGGCTGGATGAGACAGAGCAACAGCAGCACCAGCAGCAGAGCCTTGACCCACCAGGATGCTCAGGCTTAAGTGCACAGGCTGTCACCAACAGCCTCAGCTGAGGGGCTGTGGCAGCCAAAGGAAGCCTGTTCTTAGCACTGTCTGGTGGCAATTACGATCTTGTTGACAATTTCAGGCTTTTTGGGATGGCTGGCAGTAGCCAGGATAGAGGCAAAACACTGGATTATAAAAGGAGACAGATTTAACTGCTCAGGTGCAGAAAAACCCAACAAAAATCTATTCAACTGAAGAACAAGGAGAAGGGTGGAGAAGGAAGCCCTCTCTACCAGACATCTGCACATATTTAAAATCCTTCCCAATAAAATTCATAATGAATTTAATTCAGTCCCCTATGGCCCAGAGGAATGTTCTGAGTAATAAAAAAGTATTGCTAAGGGATAGAAGACTGCCAAAGTCCTATACTCTGCCAGCAATGAATATTTATACTATTGGCACTTAAATGCTAGGTTTATTTTACTACATAAATGATCCTTTGTTACATATTAAGAATTAATACAGTGAGATTGACTTTTGGGAAGTTAGAATAATGGTTCCCAAATTTAAAGTGTTATTAAATTTGTATGCTTTGTTTGTGAAGAGGCTTGGGTTGGGTTTTTTTCAGATTAAAATAGTAGTAGGATGCGGTAATTCCTATTTTGGGGAATACTGTTTTATGGCTTGTTTATGGTTTAGCTTTATAATGTAGTTTTAGTCAAGGATCTTTCAATGTCTTTTATTTTGTTTGTTACCTTGAAATTTCTAAATCAATGTAAAATGAATTCAAAGCTCCTGCCCTTACTTAAAGGTTGAGATGTTCTCACTTACAGAAGGCAAAACAAGGGCTCCTGGCTTCTGCTGGCATTTTTCTAATGCCCTTCTGATGCTTAAACTGCCATGATTCAAATGTGAGTTGGAAATTTCAAGCACCAGTGATGGAGGTTGCAGAACCACAGCGGTACTTTGTTTATACACATTGTTATTCCATGGAAAATAAAGCTCTGCTCTGTGTCACTTCCGTGCAGTGGTCAGGAAAATGGGGGACAAAAAGCAGAGCTACTGATCTTTCTCCCTTTAATAAGAAGGAGCGGAAGGCAAAGTTGCACATGAGCTGAAATGTGAAGAATTATTCCTCTCAGGCAGCAAGCTCACAGGAAAATACATCAGTGCTGGTGTAAGATTCAGTGTGGTTTACTCTCAGCTGGTTGAGGCTGTTTAAGCAGCTTTGGCACACTGCAGCACAACCCAGACTCCTCAAGCCTGTGTCCAGGCTCCGACTGGCAGCAGCAGTGCTGAGCACAGAGGCTTCCTGAGGTGTTCTTCTGCTGCCATGCCAAGTGTGAAAGTTGGAAAAAATATTGTGAGTCTGTCAGCGTGTTTATTTGCATGGTGCATGTCCTTTGAGTCAACAAGCATCTTTTCAAAGTGTAAAAATGAACAATTAGTCATCCCCAGAAAACAACAGGTTTGCAGACGTCCCCTCCCACCCCCCAAAAGACAACTCTCGCTGTGCTGCACAGGGGCACAAGCAGCTCATTTTTCACTTGCTGTACATACTACCAAATATTCAGTTCTCCAGAACAAAAGTGTCTGAAGAATACAAGGGGGTATCTTAAGCACTTGGCAGTTTGAATTAAAAAGAAAGGTCAATGCCAAGGAATTCAGATAGAGGCAAAAAAATATCAGACATCCCAGAGCAATGCAGTTGGGCTTTAAAACTGAATGCATGCATTGTTTGCTCACAGTTTTTCACAGCAGCATTCATAATTTAGGAAAACTATAAATCAGCATGACTAAGTATCCTGTTTCTGACCAAGAACAAAAAATAAAAATTGCACAATACACCTTATTTTCTTTTCACTTGAAAGAGATCTTCAGGTAAAATTTGATGAGAATTCCACAGATTTGTGCTCGTGAACTTTGTGTTTAAGTTGCACCAGAGAAAAAGCCCCAGTGAAGCCGCAGAATCCTTCCACTGCCTTTTTATAAGGCTCATCACAAGTCACTGCTCAGGGGGCCTTATTTTCTTTTGGCCCATGCCAGGAGTGATACCCTATAGCTGTTAAGCTGACAGCAGGAAGAGAGCACTGAAGGCCACAAACATTTGCAGGATTAATACAAAATTCAGATCAACTTTTGACACAGGCACAGCAGGTAGCGAACAGTGAGGCAAAGTGGCAGGGAAAAGCAGGGGCAGGGAGGGACTGTGGGACTCAGAGCAAAGAAAAAAGTGGCTGAGGAGAGTTCTGGTAGGCAAAGAACTGAAAATGGCAAAGGTCTTGGCAATGAATTTACTGTTGGTCTGCCAACAACAGCCTTCCAGGGCTCTTAAGCCAGTGCTATAGGTTTAAGATCTGCTACTTCCCCATCCCAACAAAGTTACTGTGACAGAAATCGATTACAGAAGCGAGGGATCCAAAGGACAGCCTTTATTTGGTAGCTCATTCAGGGAGATACTAAATTCGTTAAAATAATTATCCCCTTTATGAAAAAAAAAATTATTTTAAAGGCATTTCATACCTTTTCTTTGCTCGGGGGTACTGGTGACGAGAACTTGGACATATCCTGATGAAGCTCTGGCAGTTCCAACGTTATCGAAAAATCTTTCTTCTATTTTATGCCTTCCTTCCCTGCTACATTCACATCTTCCTGCTAGTGAAGTATCCTTTTCCTGGCTTCAAAAACCTGCTATTTCCGAATGGCATTTCTCCAGTGACCTGGTCAGTGGGGGCAATCTGGCTCAGCCTAGAGGGCTAAGAATGAAACAGCTTCTGTGCTGCTGCTGGGAGCAGCGGTCAGGCATTGGGTGAGGTTAACAGGGTGACACAGAGGGAGAACTGCCCCACCAGGACACTCCCTGCCGCGGGGAAGCACCAGACTGTGCAGCTTCTGCTCCCTCGGAGCGTTGGTGTAAGGCACGGCTCCTGCAGAGAGAGCAGCAAAGAGGGGACAGTGAACTGGAGGCTGCCCTGTGAGCCAGCACTGCTCGGGGGCAGCAGCAGCAGGAGTGATTTGAGTACCTGGGATGTCCCACGAGGTGTCAGGATCTCCAGCGCTGGCACACAGGGGCAGCAGAGGATGCACTGAGGAGCCAGGGGCCTTGCTCCCGCTCCATGCCCTGCCTGGGAACAGCCAGCCCCAGTCACTGCCGTTCCTGCAGGGCTGCAGCTCCGGCCCCGCCGCTGCGCCCTGCCCAACACGCTCCACGCAGGCAGAATTGTCAGACATCCAACACTTCAGCCACCCCTTTTTAATGCCATTAGTAATGCAGCAACATGTATTTATATTTACATATAAATACAAAATGGTCAGATACCACATTTTAAAGCGTAATTTACAATCTGAAACTGCTTACACTTTCATGACTAGGCTTGGGATTTTCTCATTTACATTCATCATTTAATTCCACTGGAATTTGATTTTTAAGAAAGCCCAACATATCTTAATTACCATAAAAAGATCCATACACATTTTACTTAAAAATAGCTTCTGTAAGAGGAAATCTACCAAAAATAACACGAAATATATTAATATGCATACATTTTCTTTTTTTGTAAAGTACAAACAAGAATCTGATCTCTTCTGGGTATTGCCTGATCTAATATGGCTATAGGTTCTATTTGTTTTGTTTGTTTTTCAAAGTAAAGGGAAAGACAGAAGAAATGTAAGAGCACAAACCAAAATGAAACCATATTCTTTCCAAAGACACAGTGATCAGAGAAAGAACACTTTGAAAACTAATAAATGACAACAGGTACAAAGAAACACCATCCAAGCGCTATGCAGTGTTTTGTCTGAGCATGTGCCGCAATGACCTTGTAACAGTTATTAAAAACAACCAACAAAAAATGCTACTGGCAGAAAAAGCTGTCAAGCAAAACACTGAAAAATTGGTACCATTTCCTAACAAGTAAGTGCAGAACTGACAGCATTTTAAGTGTCTTCCCCCACATATGCAGACCTCTTTCTTGCTCTCTCTGCCCGCAGGACTGATCATTGCGACTCTGGCGGTTTGCTGGATGCCAAACCAGGTCAGGAGGCTCATGGCTGCTGCTAAACCGAAGCAGGACTGGACCGTCCCTTACTTCAGAGCCTACATCACCCTCCTTCCCATCGCCGACATCTTCTTCTACCTCAGCTCGGTGGTGAACCCTCTGCTGTACAACATCTCCTCTCAGCAGTTCCGCAGCGTGTTCCTGCAGGTGCTGTGCTGCCGCCTCACCCTCCAGCACGCCAACAGGGAGCGGTTCCTCAGGGCCAACCAGAGCTCCGGGGCGCGGAGCACCCGCTCCCTGCGCCCGCTGCTCTTCACCTCCTCCAGCCGCGGTTCTTCCACCAAGGGCAACGCCAAAGTTTTCCTCAGCACCTTCCAGAAGGAACCCACACCTGGCTGCAGCCCACAGGAGCCGGGTCCTGCACCCCCAGACCCCAGCCTGGAAGCAGTGCCCCTCGAGACTGGCTCAGAGCCCGGTCCGGGCGCACAGAACGGCCTTTGTGAACATCAAGTATGACTTCATAAGGCAAAGTTAATGCTTAGCAGTGAGCTTAAAAACATGGAAATTGAAATGACTGAGGAAATGACAACATAGCAAAAGGAATAACACAGATGGATTTGTTTCCAGTTATGCAAAAGGAACAGGAGTTCTGTATCCTGCTGGGATTTTTAAGTGCACACTGGAAATTCAATCTGCTAACTGAACTCATTAGCTGACAAAAATATCAGCCTGTCTTCTCCACACAGCCACTTGAACTTCCCTTGCTGTTGACAGGGATTTGGAAACAAACAGAAAATAATTGCAGCGTCTTTGAAGAAAGAAGGATGCAGGACAAATTGTGCCAGGGCAAAAATACCCAAAACATCTTGCTTGAAGTTTAGCAGTACAAAAACAACAGAGCAAATTTAAGAAGCAGAAGAGTGGTTATCATGTGTGCCCTCGGCACCACGGCAGAGCTGCCCCTCTTCTTGGGCCGGGGTCCATTGCAGAGGGGAGTGTTGCAGCAGCTGATGCAGACGGAGTTCACCTTGCCAGGAGAGCAGAAGGACTGGTAGCCAGCAGAGGCGATCAGACACGCTGCCGAGGAGGCGCAGGACTTGCGGTACATGATTCCTGTGACACAGAACAAGGGTTACTCCGTTTGAGGGGAACACCTCACTGCAGGACTCGTGCTCAAGAACAGCTGCAAACCCAGTTTACACCCCCAAAGCATGCTGGTGCTTAGGGCAGACACCTCAGCAGTGACAGGACCAACAGCCCCACACTGCTGGAGCACCACCGTCACTCTGCCTGGGATTTCTCTGTAGTTCGATTCTGTTTGGAACCAAAAACAATGCAGACTTAATTTGCATAATGTACATCAAATGATGCATTTTATAACTGCAATTCTTCATCTTTCAGAATAAACTGTTTGAATAGCTATAACTGAAATGCAATTAGTGAGAAAATTAATTTTGTTTCTATTGCTGAACATGTCTGAGTTAAGGTGTCTAAGTAATTACAGCTTTCTATGCTCTTAATTTGTCTTTTGAGAATTTTTTTTTCCTTTTCTTGATTCTTTGCCACACACAGACAAGTAACCAAGAGTAAAAAGAGGATGATTATCAGCAAAACTTTCATCCTCCTTCCTCCCCTTTTAATTTTTTTTTTTTGAAGAAGAACTAGAAGTTCTTTTCCAGGTAATCTCGGTTCTTGCTTGTCTTTGAAGTTTCATACCCTCAATAACAAAAATTTCCATTTCTATAGAAGTGTCTTTCTTGAGTTAAAAGTCTTCCCTTTTTGAATGTAATTTAAGGTAATTTTAATTAATAAGCTAATTTATAATTTCTCAGATTGTTTTTAACTGAAAAAAGCACATTCTGACGCATGTACTTCTAGCTGTTATTTTGACACGGTTTATAAAGGCTTTAAAATACACAGTTGTATTTTCTTCTGTCACAGCGGAAAATGGTTATGGAAGTTCCCCATACCATTACTCCAAAATTTTCTTGCATGTGATACAGTAGAAATTGTGACTTAGAAAAACATACACATAATAGAAATAGATAATGGGGGCTTGTAGTTACAAAAAGAGTTACAAAAATTTTATCATTCGTAAGGATAATAAAATCACTATTCCTTCTGAATATGGCATTTTAAAAAGGTTTTATTTTTTACCTCCTGAAAAGCAAGGGAACAAGACTCCCTCGTTACATCATGTGGCATGGTCCCAAAATTCTTTAAATGCACAGTGATTGAGACTTTTTTGGAGGGAGTGAGGTGGGAATATGGCCTGCAGGTACTGGATTCACAATGCCTGCAGATACTTTTTTAGTCCCCAGGGACTTAATAACCACTACAGCACCTCCATGGTCCAGGAGCAACCTCTGTAATTTGGCATCAGCCACTGCAGCTCTGAGCGCTTCGAGCAGCAGCAGAACACCCTTTGTTTGGGCTGTGCTCAGAAAGAAAGATTTCCTGTCTTCAGAGACTTTTAATTAAAGCAATTCTTTTATACTGTCACAACACTGCTGCCATCCCAACAATGCAGGGGTTTCCTTGTTTTGTGTTCTCCCTCTGAAAATCTCAACTCTGAAATGTGTTTTTAGGCTATCTATCTCGTTAAACTTATGAAGAGAAGCCCTCGAGTGAGTGTTAAATCTTCCTCTGTCTCCAGTGAGCTTCAATCAATCAACACAGCAGGTAGAGCCTTTTCTCAAGAAGGAAGAGGAGCTGTGGGCTGTTCTCCCTGTAACAGCAAAGGCACACAGCTCAAGCAATGCAATCTTTATTACTACAGTTTGCAAAAAGAAGGGAATTCTGTCTCTGCTGACAAACCACTGCTGCCAAGGACCCTCAGTGGTGCTGCCAGTGATCGGCTTTACAATACCAAAATCTCAGCTGATGTTCCTCAACAAGACCTGGTGCTTTGAACATGTTCCTCCTGCAGTCTTCCCAGAGTAGAGGCAGATATGACCTTTCTCATGGTGACAATTAATGTGTTCCCTTCCCCTTCCCTCTTGAGAAAGGACTCCTGTATTCAATTAAACCAGGCACAATGACTGTTCTCCATTCCCTAATCCTGCATCAGATTATTTCCTGGAGCAACAAACACCCACCAAACTCAGCCATTCCTCAGTCTTCTATATGAACAGCAGTGAATTTGACTTTCCCCTCAAAAAAGCTTTTGACCCTGGCAGGTTTCCTACTCCCATGATTTTAAAGATCACTCTCTTCCTGCCGTTTCCTTTTCACAGGTTTCCTGCAAAGCTCTGTTCACAACTTTAACTAACGATTTATTAGTTTGTGTCCATGAAATATCACACTTTGCACTTCTTCTATAGATTAGGAGACTAGAATTGTTCACTGCTGTGAACAATTAGATGATGCCATCTGAGGCATGGTTTTCACCAGGCAACTCTAGGAATTCTCTCCTGCAAAAAAAAAAAAAAAAAAAATCAAAAAAAATCAAAGTCCTGCAGCTTAACTCCACATGTTTACAACAGATCTGTTCTCCAGGATCAATCCCACAGAACAATCCTGAGCTCCTTTTGAAGTCAAAACACAGTATTCCTGCACAGACCGAAATTTTACTACTCAAAGTTTCATGAACAGATGGACAATGTTCACACCTAAATAGGGAGAATAATCTGACTAGTAGCAAAATCCCCTTGTAACACTTCTCCAGTGGCTTTTCAGTAAATGCCTTACAATAGGAAATTTCACACCCAAATGATTGTTTATTCCCATTCCCTGTTCTAGTAATCTAAATCTCAGAAGTAATTTTTACATAAAAAACTCAGCATTTCCATCAGGTTTTTAACAGCTCCTTTGCTAACAACATGCCCTTCACGACCAAGATTTTTTCCTTTAAGTACTGATAGATTTTCTTGATCTCACAAACCAGCTGCTATCACACTAAGTGCTTTTTACAAAGCACCAGGTATGAAGCAAGCTTGGTGAGCACAGAAAGGCTGTGCTCTCTCTCTGGCTCTGCAGTATCTTGACAGGAAGTCACAATGCAAACAGGCGCAGAAGGTGGTGGAAAAGAGGGAATGTTAGCACTGCTGGAGTGACATTTTTAAAATACTTGTGCTGTGACTTCACTTACTCTTACAATTCTGGTAGGAAATACATTAGTACAACTGACCTTCATGATCTGATGGCACAGACACCAGCTCCTCACTTCAGCAAACAGTAACTGAGTTCAGCCAGGACAGCAGCCTCCTCCCTGAGTTATATCCAGAGAACTCTCCTCAAACTCCTCCTTTGCAGCATTGCTGAGCCAGTTCCAAAATGAGCCCCAAGATCTCCCTGAATCATTTGCCACCAGCAGGCTGAACTGCAGACAGCTCTTCAAAGTGGTTATCTGCCTCATAAGACTCATACCACAGACATAACTGCTAATTACTGGGTATTCTTGCCTGAGCAATCAGCTTGATGCATTCATTAACATATCACCCAGAAAAATAATTGCAAACCTTTCTGGAAGTTTTTCTTCTATCTCAGATTGTTCTGAGTCACTGGCTAAGCAAGGAGACTTCACTTTTTACACTCAGTTTTTACTGGGATGGGGTCATTCGCAGCTACTCACCCACAACAATTGACACTAGCGATCAATTAGCATATTTACAACTACTTAATTAGTATATTTATTGCCCAATTACCTGATGGATGAATACAGAGTAATTTGTCGTTTTTCACTTATTCAGCAGACCCCCAACAACTGTTTAGGGACTATAAGGATGTTTTACTATGAAGGACCTACTAGTGACAAACAGATTTTATTTGTTTTGGCATCAAGGTTTGTGGGATGTACATCAATAACTTGCAAGAAAAGAGGGGAGTACACAGAACTAGAACAGCTGTGTGATAATGTGCTCATATTCCCTACCCTCTCCTGTCACATATTCCTACAACAGCTATGTTCGTTTTCAGTTTTTTGGGTTTTTTTAAAGCAGATTTGGGCTTAAATTTGGCATTGAAAATTTATTTCTAGACTAGGCAATTTGCCCATGGTTACACCCCTCTCTGGCCCACAAGTCATCACATATTTAGACAGCGTCAGGGCACAAACTACTATTTCTGCCTTATTCCTTGCAATGAAGGGATGGGTGTAAATCTCAAGGCTTTTCTATAGTTCCTGCTTGCAATATTTATCTTCTCAGCTGGATCCAGGTGCATCTGCACCCTGGCACTGTTTAGGCCACACGCAGATGCATTCTGTCTTGATTGTAACAAACAATTCAAGCAATAGTTTATTCAAATCCAAAAGTGAGTGTTCTTTCCTCTACCCTGTCTGCACAGGCCAGCGCATTTCTCTTGAATAACAGTGTTAACTTGTTACTAGGACAACCAAGAAAGGTGACATCACACCTACTTCTTACACTGTGTTTATGCAGAAGGCACCAGAAGATCCAAGGTTTTGCTCTCACTGAGTGAAAAGGATCTTATCAGACACCTCTGATTCTAGGAGGTGCAGACAAAAAAGATGCTGTGTAAGCATGACTCTCCAACTTTTAAGAGCCAACCACAATCCAAGCGGTGTGACACTTCAGTGTGCACCTGTACTCTCAGGAGTGTCCTTCAGCAAAATGCACAGAGGCTCTCTGAAGCCAAAACAGGCAACCAGGATATCACCTCTGAGACCAGTGACCTAATTTCCAAAAAGAGTCACTTTCCCACTCCTATGACCCAGCTACTCTGAAACTGCTTTCTGCAACAGCATAGCTCAGCAGGAAATCACAGTCCTGCCCTTCACCCCAGGACCTCACAGCCACAAAACCCTCCTCTCTAAGTTTGCCTCAGTCAAGCAGACAGGGTTAGAGTTCTCAGATGTTCTCTGATCTTGTGCCTGTGACTGACACTCCACTTTTTAAAAGAAAGCTTTTCCTACACCAGTTTATATATAACCAATTTCACAGGCACATGTGAAGTCACTCTTGGGCAGATTCCACAAATCCCCTGCATGTGCTCTGAGCAAACCTGCCAGGTAAATCTTCTGGGGCTTAGAAAGAAATGTGTCCAACTAGGGCCCAGCACTGAGGCATCCCTGAGCCTTTTCAAGACTGCACCAGGTGCTGGAAACAAAAAAAAAAAAGCTCTAGAAAAGTAAGTAGCTGAGAAAGCCAACAGGCAGATCAAGGCAAGTTTGAGGTGTACACTTACAATATATCAGAACCTCCACTCAACTCTTTCAGATTGTGTGTTTAAATCTTGCCCATCTTTTCTAAGCAAGAGGTGGGAAATTGCTAATTCATGGTGTAGCACACAGAGCTCAGCCCCCACACGTGTCCTAGCCCTTGCATTAGCATGAACTGCACAGGATCTGTTTGGCTGTTCTTTTAATGTTGTTGCACATAAAGACAAATAGAGGACTGTGCTTATGTACCAATACTCCTTTCTTTTAATAGCCTGCATAGTTCCAACTGTCTTATTTCACCAAAATGTTATATTTTCTGCTCTTGGTGAATCTGCAAGTTTTCCCTCTCATTGTGCATAGAGTTGATGTGTGCCCTGCCTAGTCACTCTTGCTTTGTGATTTCATTCATGTATATAATTCTTTATTTTTTGCCCTGAACTGTCACTAGCTTACCCTGCACTCAAGCAAAATTCAGCACCGTGTAGGACTTACAAAAGCTCTTTTCTGATGTCTGCCAAGAAATAAAATGAGAATTTATACTAGTGCAAGAATAACATATAAACATGCAAACACCACTTTCTAAGGACCATAAAATATAAATGTGACTATTTCTGCATTTTACTGTATCAGTAATGCTACAAACATTGGGTTCAGACTACACACAAATAGGTTTGCAAATTATGTTTTTTAATTTCCGTATCAGGTTTTATGCCCATGGTTTTATGGCTTCAGTGGTTTTGCTATGATAATTATCATTTCCTCAGCTAGTACCTGTTCACATACATCAAACAGTGACATACTCCAGAGGTCCTATTGTGATTTGCTGTTTTCTAGAGAAAGTGATTATAAATACTTTATCTAATAAGGTCCTAAATATCGTAGAAGGTAACTGAATATTGAAGAGCAATCAATCATTCTTCTGACGTTGTGCTTCCCCAAACAATTGCAGTTTTAGTCAGGTCGTGTTTTTATTGGTTTAAAGTATATATTAAGCCACTTCAACACAACATTTCAGCTATGGCTGTAAATTCATTGTTACAAAAAACCCTCCCAAAAACCCCAAACAATTTAAGTAAGTGTAAAATATAATCATATCCAGCCATGTTCTGTAAGTTTCACTTCACACTAACTCTTCTTATCCTTGGAAACTCCAGACAGAAAGTTGATGAGACAAGTGGCTTAAATAATTTGTACCTTGCCAGAAATTTCATCATGAAATTTTCTAATTACCTTGTAAACAGCTACTTAAATACTGTGAGCTACCATGATCCATGTTTTCCAGACCTAAAAAAACCCCAAGGCACTAAAGTATGTGACTTGAAATCTATTGCAAAGCTATGCACACACTTCCTGATTTTTAATTTGTGTTTTAGAACTGCAGCTATTTTATCCAGGTCCTCTTTTTGATGCATTCTATAGACAAGATAAAAGCATATTCATGCCTTTAGGTTCTTACAGAGTATACAATTCTATTAACAATAAAACATACCCAACCCCCTCTGCCCCCCCTTCAAAATGAAAATAAAACACCCCCCACCAAATCTTACCTGGTTCACTCATTGTCATCATGATTTTGTATGAGAACCTAATATCCTCCATATATTTGGCACTTCTAAAATGTTGCACGTTTTTTCAGAAACTAACAGGAAGCTTTTAACAATGAAAGTCTGGCCTCCTCGCTCTCCTTCTGACCCTGACGTGACACCTTGCAGAAATTAAGTCAGCTCAGGAGAAAACTGTCCAATTGTCACTGACAGAGGACAAGGTTTTAGATTACCCTGATATCTTTTTGTAAATTGTGCCTTCTAATTCTGGTACTGGAACTGTGACCCAAAACAGTGTTGTTAACAACAAAACCCATCATATAAAAGTCTTTGTCACTGCTTGCAAAGCTGAAGCATGGCATTAAAATGCTTCAAAATGCATAGGCTGGGAAAGTGTAGTACAACTGCTAATGGTGGTGTTATCAAGTATTTTTTAAAGCCATGGGAGGCTAAAAATGAGTGGACAAAGCTCAGCTTTCACCTGCATAGCTAATAATTCTTTTGTTTCCTACTGTTATTTGTTTCTCTGCTCACTAACATGGACATACAGTCAAGCACTACAACACAACCTTCCTAACAAAGCAGGCTCACAGCCTTCCATCAAGGCCTCTCCTCTTACCTGATAGAAAGGTATCAAGATCTAAATGTCCTTTGCTAGCAAGACCTAAATATACTCGATCTTGTAGAGACAGAGGTGAACTTGGACTCAGTTTTCAGAATTCTGTATGAGCATTTTTCATGACAATCTTTATGTGCTGAGATGAAGGGCAGGTGCAGCCCTTTTGCCTTTACAAATGTTAAAGTGCTACATCCTTGCAAAAAGTCACATAAATAATTTTACATGTGAATAATCTTGCTGCACCCCTAATTAATGCCCTCACCAATTTCAGTGGAATAGCTCAGATGTTGGCCCGTGCATGCCAGAACTTTGGGAATTCATTCCACTCTTAAACCCTTAGCTATTTGCACTGTCAGGGTTTTACAGCCTGTTCAACTTCAGAGTAGGATTTTCCTGGGTTTTATATGGCTTTTTCCAGTTTCAAAGACTTATTGATATGTTGGCAAAATCCAGTTTTGTCAAGTTTTCAAAAAAAAAAAAAAATCCAAACTACAAAGGAAAAATGGAAATTAAAACTGTTTGGATTAATTAAAGCTTGCTTGCTTGCCAATGTTTTGATAAAGTCACTGGAAGCCAAGACGAGTGACAGAGTCAGGCTTCAAGAAGGTTTGGAAACACAAACTCATTTGTGTGTGAAATGCAATAGGAAACTCTTAGGGGAGCTTTAAGAGACACCAGGCTGTAGGCATGGTATCATCACAAAATTCATTTGTGTATCTTTCATACAAGCCTGAGAAATAAAATAACATAAAAAGCTATTGTCCATGTCCTGTGAAAAATGAAATTCGCTGGACCAGATACCCCATCTTCCTTAAAATAATGCAGCCTTCATCACTTCTGCACTCACATCTTCATCATGACTTTCAAGTCATAAACTGCTTGAACTGTTAACTCCACTGCTGCTTTTCTTTACTGAAAGGCAGTCAGAACAGCAACTGCTGCACACTCTCATCATTTCTCCTTAGCTGACACACTCAGGTCAGTTCGTTCTGTAAGTTTTCTGAGAAACCCAAAGATTGGAAAAAATTTACAAGTAAGAAAACGGCTTTGACATTTGAGAAAAAGTGGTTCTGAATGGTAATGTCTGCACAGATCCAAGTTTTCAGCATACACAGCAAATTAACAATATCCATTACAAGTCTTTTATTCAATGTCAAAAGTTAACTGTGTTTCCAATATTGATATTATGTCTTCGTTTCGCTGAGCACCTGGTAGCATGTGTGATGTTAGAGGCACCAACTGTCCCGTGCAAAATTTTTATCTTTTAAAATTGTCAATAAATACTATTTTGCTTTGATTAAAAAACAAACAAGAGCCCCCCCCAAATCTCAACAAATTCTGTTGAGTTATGTTGATATCCTTTGACCCAAAAAGCGGAGAGGAAAATAAATACCAAAAAAGAATCCACCACCAATTCAGTGGATGTTTCTTACTGTTTATAAATGGACACTGAGGATGCAACAACTTCCTATAAAGCTTTAATGCCTACAGTAATTCTGGCAACATTAAACTTTGTTTGTTGTTTTAATCACTTTGTCAATAAAATTACAGCAGAGCATAATTTTCCCTTGATATAAATATGCAATTAATTTTAGTACTAATGGATTCTATACATGAACACAGAAAAAAATATGTGGTTCTGTAATCTCATGAATAACTTAATCATGGCAAAACCAAGTAATAATCACAGGTAAAGAATTTACCACAGCCCAACTCACCATACAACATAGCCACTGATAAAACAAATGATGGGAAAACCAATACTGGAAAGAGTTCAAAGAAATAGACAAAGTTCTAATTCAACACTGAGATGCTGATCTTGCTCATGGTGTTACCATGCAAAACTTTTAAGCACACAACCACAGCAACTGCTTTAACTACACTGCAGAGTTATATACTAATTAAATACATTAAAAGGACCATTCTAAACCAAACAAATAAGCAAAGTTTCTTGTTTCAGATTAATACAATAATCCAATTATTTCCCAATTTGCTTGCAAAATGAAAAATCCTTGATATTTTAAAGTATTGGCATCGCTACTGTGGATCATTTTTTTTTCCTTGCAAGAGTTAGTAAAAGTATGTTCCCAACTACATTAGAACAGACGGAGTATTGTTCAAAACATGCATGTGGGCAGGTTTACTTACAGAGAGTTCCAAGAAATTGAGACTGGCTACCTCTCTGGACTGACTGTCTCATCCTTCCTGCTTTATCCCTCACTGATGGATTCACACTGCAAGTTTCATTTTGCCTTAAGTAGGTTTTAGATCAGCCTTCATGCTCAGATAACTCTTCCCCTCAGCAAAAGGAAAGACTATTATTACCAGTATGCTTTCTATGATATATAATATATATAAAAGCACATACACATTATATACTCATCTATCTATCACCAAGATGTTTCACTTGATCCCAATATACTGTGGGATTTCTTTGTTGCTACATGTATTCTAAAAATGAAGGAGCACTGGCATGTCTAATTTAAAAGTCCATAGACTGGCAAGAGAGAGGCAAGTGGGAGCAGGGAATCCGCCGTGGGTATTTCCACAAGGTATCTGCAAGTAGAATTACTGTAAGAACTTTGATCCTCAGTCAAACATTCAATTTACACAGTTTTCAAACACCTGCTTATTCAGTTGAAGAATGCACTAGAAAATTATCCTTTACATTAATTTCTGCAGGATAAAAATTTCTTGGCAAAGTCTTGAGTGCCACTTTCCATTCTCATCACTCCTCCCTCTAAAATAAGGCTTCTCCTTTCTTTTTTTTTTTTTTACATTTAATTAACAAATTAATTTGTAAGATTCTATATCACAGGGAAAATACTGTCTTGTCCTGTATCTCCCACTGGAACAGAAGGCTAACAATCATTAAACTTCTGGCAAAATTTTTCAATACAACTCAGCCTTAAGAGAGAAAAATATTTTGCCATTTGCTGCTCAATTCTCAATTCACTTTAATTTGTCCAAAGGAGCAAATATCTACCTGATATGACAAGCAGCTGAGATCAGATGCCTGATGATCTAATTCCAAATAAAAGTTACCAACCCCTGCTTTCTTAGCTGCTCACATCAGAGGCTGACAGAGGAACAGCCACTTTCTAAGCTCTGGGTTAGGAACACGCCTGAGCTGCTGTTACCTCTCCCCTGAAGCTTTTTCTCCAGAAGCTGAGACAATGTTCTGAGAGAACCCAATGACATCTGAAGCACTGATTTTAGAGACACTGAGGAGCAGCTGTTTAACTGTGAACAGGCATAAGGAGCTCTTTACAAGGTAAATGGGAAGAACAGCTCAGGGTCGTCATTTGCCACCGTGCTGCTTCTGCGACAGGGAGTTTAATGCAGAGATGAGGCTGAGCCCCAGAGCTGCCGTGGCACAACTCCCTCAACACCAACAAACTCTCCTGGAAGAGATTCCCTGGCCACACGCTGGCACTGCTCTGCAGGCACAACAGAATGTGAGCCAGCAACCCGCAAGAGCAAAACACAAACTGATGCCTCCTGCAGAGGAAGGGAGGCTCCATCAGTAGGATGGTTCCCCACTCACACCACGAGCATTATCTCAAAACACCGTGCTTAGCGCTAAATAAAGTTTGAGATAACTTGCAGCGCTTTGCTCACTGGCACAGCTGTGCTTTATTAATGACAAAAATGGGTTAATCTACAAAAATTGCACTCCTTTGACTGTATTTAGTCAACAGGAAAAAATCCTAATTATGAGATTGTGCTGTCAAATAAATGTAAATTCGCATCTTTCAAATTCTGGGTTAAAAGCTCAAACTGAAGTCTATTGTAAATTAAAATCAATACTTGAAACATTTCAGCTTTCAGTAATAAGCAACAACCAAAGAATCAGGTTATGAAATATACTGGTAGAAGTAGAATGAATTATTAAATAAAACTTAGAGAGTAAGCCATTTATATTGCACATTTAAATATCAATTAGGAATAAAACCAATAAAGGATGATGAACTGAATCATCTCTGTTTTACAACCAACCCTCTCTAAAATTGACTGAGGGTAACAGAAACTAAGCTTGCAATGTAAATTTCATTCAATTTGAAATAGGTTAAATTTTTAATTTATTAACTGTCTGAAATTTGCAATCTCTGAAGTTAAAATTAATAAGAAATGTACTTATAGAAGCAACCGTAATAGAACAGTGGCACCTGCTATGCACAGCATGCTAGTAACCTCCTAAAGGAAAAAATCCAAGGATCTGCTCAGAGAAAACATAAAATTGCACAGAAAAAAAAGCCCACCAAGAAGTTTAAGAGCTGCTAATTTACTGTATTATAAACCATTTCTTCACAGGAGTAAAAGCAAGTTATGAGTCAATGAAAAGAGCTCAAATCTGACTTTTTGTCTGTGTCTACAACCACATCTAGAGCCCTCCAAATCACCACAACATCCTGTCTAGCCTCACGAAAGTACTACAGAAGCTGTGGTGTGGAGATAGCAAAGCCCTCAAGCAGTCATTGAGAAATACTCAAGATTTTAAAAGCCGTAACTATCTCACATCCCCACCATCCTTTTCAAGTAAACTTGATACAAAATACTCCAGTAAAAATTAAGAGAGACAAATCATTCTTTAAACAGCTTAAACCCAGCCTTTTTTCCCCCACACTGGACAGGTTCTAGGTATTTCACAGCAGGAGTCACTGTGGATGGTGTTACCCAGGGTGAAAGACTGTCAGCAGTTCACCTGCTTTTGTTGCATAACAACAATTGTTATTATTTATCCGGAACTGATTACACAGTGATCTGAAATCACCAGCACACGTGGGGCCAGCTGCCTGACAAGCACTGGGAAGAGGAGTTTGCCAAGCCCAAGAGCCACTGCTGCTGCTCAGGATGGATGACTGCACATGTACAGAGGCAGCCTGCTGCTCCTGGAGGACTTGAGGGAAAGGACAGACTACAGCTCGATCTACATTAACAGCAAAACTCCAAAGCTGGGCACTCCCAGAGAGCAGCACCCCCTTAAATTGGGTCCTGAAGCCCCAGGCTGCCCTCTGCTCCCCAGGCTTGGCACAGGGGCTGTCCAGGCTGGGGCTGCCCGGGGAGTCACTGCTCCTTGTCCATTCCAGAGCGACACCCTCTCAGCTGCCTGCAGTTGGAGCAGGAGGCTCCAGGAGCTCCAGCTCCCTCCCTGCCATCCCACACTGCCCAGAGTCTCTAATAAAGTTCTTGTCCTCTGCTCACGTAGAAAGCTACAGAGCAACACAGTAGTGTAAGACCTGTCAGTCCTCTCTAAATCACAAATGCCTTCCACGATGCTGAACAAAACCCAGCCATTTATAACACAAAAGACAATAGAGGCAAGGTGCAGAATCACAGCTGATTTCCTCCTGGACACGTTGCTGTCCTAATATGTTAACTTCTATATTAACTGTAATAAGGAAAAAAAAAAATCTTTAAAATGGGTATGACAAATCCATTTGTCTTTCTTTTCCCCCTAAATCCCCTCCCCTGCCCCCTTTTTTAAAAAAAAACATCCCTCTCTCCCTTTTGCTTGACAGTTTCTTTAATGGGTGAAAGCAAAGATCACTACACTTTCTTTCCCTTAAGATGAACCTTCAGAGTATATAAATTGCTTGAGTAAATAAAAGAAAGGAGGGAATTACTAATTTAATGCTCTTCTATCTCTTGGGGAAAAAGCCCATGTAATTAACTGTAATGAGATTAAACTAACTTGTTGTTATTAATGTCCCAGTGCTGGGAAACTATATCAGAGACCCATAAGGCCGTGTATTAACCAGCTTTATCAACATGTGGTTGCATCCTTCAGTTTTTACACCGGTTTTAAAGGAAAACGTTTAACTTCATTGAGTTGCAAAGCCACTTGGAAGTACAAGACATCGAATCCAGTCCCTTCAGGAAGAGACATGAGATTCATCTGTAGCTGAACACCATGGATGGGTGGAGCCAAAAGCAACAAATGCTACCTAAACCAGAAAAAACAAAAGAATAATTATGAAATTCTTACCAAAACTTTTTTCCATTACTTCTTTCTGACACATATCTTGAACATTCACTGTACAGTTCACGATGAACTCTGGAGAGGAGCAGTCATTATTTAGCTGGAACTCCTCACACTGGTAACACTGTATTTGCAAACCCAAACCTGGAACAGATAGAGATTTGTTCAAAATCATAGAATGCTTTCTTTTGGAAAGGACCTTACAGATCATCTCATTCCAAGCCCCTGCCATGGGCAGGGACACCATCTGCTCAACGGGGTTGCTCAAAGCCCCATCTAACCTGCCCTTAAATAACAGCAATAGTATTAAAAAAGCAAATCGAAACAAACAAAAACCAAACACCGAAGAAAACCAAACAACCAACACGTGCCAGAAATCTTCCTTATCTTTCCCCCTTCGCATTTTGCTGTTTCTAGCTACTCAAGAGCTCAGACAAAGTGTCCCTTTGACAAATATGAAGTGAAGCAAGCGTGCCGCCGGCTCAGCGGAGGCCGAGCGTTGCCGGCTCTGCTGATGCTCCTTTCCGCGGGGCGGCCGCTCCGGCGCTGGAGACGCCGCCGCCAGGAGGCGACGGGCACCGGTACGGTACCGGTACCGACACCGGTACCGACAGCGGCACGGCAGCCGCTGCCCCTCGGCACAGCGGGCTGGAAGCCGCCCGCGCCCCGCAGAGAACAACCCGGCTCATAGATACGCTCCGGCTCTTATCTGTGCCGACGGATTTACTTAGCTACTAATTAATTACAAATGATTTAATTACTATTTTGCCATGCACAATTAAAGCGGCGGAGCATCCCTCGCCAGCCGCCTTTATCATGCAAACGAGGGGCTCCGCGGGGCTCGCCGGCAGCGTTCCGCCGGCGGTTCCCCACCCCTCGTCCCGCGGCGGGGACCCCGGCCCGCGCCCGCCCTCCGCTGGGAGCGCCTGCCGGGGCACCGGGCGGCATCCGCGGGGAGGCACCGGCTGCCGCGCCTCGCCTCGCCTCGCCCCGCGGGCAGCCGGCGCTGGGGACACCGGCGGGGGCTCTGCGGGCAGCACGGGGGCTCCGCCGGCCCGTTCCTTTATAGCGCCCGGTAGCAGCTCCGTCGAGGGGCTACGAGGGGACGGAGGCTCGCAGCGCCGGGCTGGCCGCGGGCGCCTCCGGGCGAGCGGCGCGGAGCCCTTACCTGGCGCCAGGCACAATCCCCAGAAAGTTGCAGCGAGGAGGAAGAGCCGCATCCTCCCGGAGCCGCGGCCGCCGGGCTGGCGTGCAGTCGCGAAGGGGCATCAGAAGCAGAGATGCAGCGGAGGCGCCGCGCACTTGTGCCGCTTCCCCGCCGCCTCCGCTGCGGAGCGGCGCCCCGGGAGCAGGCGGCGGAGCCCGCCCTGCCCAGCCCCGCACCGCGCTCCAGCCTCGCCGGAGTTGAGCGCTGAGACTGGAAGAAACTGTAGGAGAAGCGAGAGCTGGGGGGCGGCTCCCCCCTCCCTCCCCCAGCACCATGTGATGCCGGCGGAGCGGGGCGGGGATCCCCGCCAGCCGCTCCGCGCCTCGCCGGGCGCGCCGCGGGCACGGGCGAAGTTCAGCGAGGCAGGGGAGCCCCCGCACCGCCGGGCCCGGCTCCGAATCGCACGGCGCTGCCGAGGGACCCCGCGACCCCCTGCCCGCCGGGGCTGCTCATCGCATCGCCCCGCTCCGGCTCGGCCCGGTCCCGTCCCCGCTCGAGCCCACAGGTGGCAGCCGGAGCGCGTCTGTGGGGACTGACAGGCCGGGCCCGCGCCGCTCCCTCCCACAAACGCCCCGCAGCACCCACGTCCCCGGGAGGGACCGAGGGGAGGCGCGGCCCCGCCATTCCCTCCTCCCAGCCCCCTAAAAGGGAATTCGAGCGTGGGGGTGAAACGAGGGGGGTGAAAGGGCGCGGTGGCCGCGTCCGTGCCGGAGCGGCGGTCAGAGCCTGCCTCCTCGGCGGGCCGGAGGCGGGAGGGCCGGGGCCGGGGAGGCGGCCGGAGGCGGGAGGGCCGGGGCCGGGGGGAGGCGGCCGGAGGCGGCCGGAGGCGGCCCGATGGGGCGGGAGCGGCCCGATGGGGCGGCCCGATGGGGCGGCGGGAGCGGCCCGATGGGGCGGCCCGATGGGGCGGCGGGAGCGGCCCGATGGGGCGGCGGGAGCGGCCCGATGGGGCGGGAGCGGCCCGATGGGGCGGCGGGGGCGGCCCGATGGGGCGGGAGCGGCCCGATGGGGCGGCGGGAGCGGCCCGATGGGGCGGGAGCGGCCCGATGGGGCGGCCCGATGGGGCGGGAGCGGCCCGATGGGGCGGCGGGGGCGGCCCGATGGGGCGGCCCGATGGGGCGGCGGGAGCGGCCCGATGGGGCGGGAGCCCTCGGGCGCTGCGCAGCGCCCGCCCCGCGGAGGGAAGGGCAGGGCCAGCCGGGGCGCTGGGACCGTCTGTGAGGATCGCCTCCTCTCCGGAATACCGCGTTATTTCCCGGTGATGGTTTCACAGCTCTGCTCCAAGGAAGAGTTAATTAAGCTAAGACCGCTGTTTACAGCCCCGTGGCAGGAGTGCTCCGATCGCTGCCTGCCCGTGCGCGATGCCGGCTCCGGGGGTACCCCCTGATCCCAGCCTAGCATCCCCTTCCCAAACCCCTCAGCAGTCACCGGTAGGCAAGAGAAATTTTATTTACGAAAGATGTTTCAATGAAAATTTCTTAGAAGTTGAAAAAGACGATGCAAGTTTACGGCAGAAATTACTTAAAATATAACAAATTGCACAAAATATTAACACTGATCATACAATATTTCATAGATCAACAAGCAAGTGCTAAAGAAACTGTAGAGTCTAGAAATACCCCAAATATATCTAGTTTACAATTGCTGTACAAAAAGCAGTTATAAATACTTCACATCTAGAAAAAATACACAGAACCTTTGAAATAGACTCTCCCTTACATATAAACAACCTTTGTAGAAAAAACCAAGAACACCCAATACAGGCCAATCCCCCTGTTCCAAGATATGTTTGAACTAGTACTGGTTAGCACCAACATCTTAGCATGTCACAAACAGGAGTTGTTTTGTTTTTTAAAAAATAATTTTAGTGTTCAGTACTTACTTAAGACCAGAGACTAGAAAAGATAACACAGTATGGTACATTCATAATTTGATGGGAAATGACTACAGAAGAGGTGGAAGTTGAAAAACCACGTTGCAGTCAGAAGCACAGGGTGGTTTATGTGGTTCTCATTCCTACAAGACTCCTGTTTGTGTCAGCAGTGAATTGCTTTGACCCTGATCTCTCAAACAGTTATGTGCATGATTGATGAAGCCAATGCCAGCAGTATCAGGCCTTTTAATCTATTCATTTTCTTGCCATGTCAAAAGTCAAAACCCTTTTGAAATAAGACACCTGTTGTGAAGTTGTAATAACTGAAATGCACGTTTCCCTAGAATACCTGTATGGAATTGCACTAAAAGGAAAAAAAATAAAGTATGTTTTCTAAAAGGGAGTCCATCAGAGTTTATTAAAGACAGTCTGGCAGGCTCAAGTTTATGGTAATGCAGTGTTTCTACATACAGTTTTAAGACTAGGACAATTATAACTCTTTTAAAAAAATCTACTAGCTTTTCTTGTTAATATTAACACCATTTCTTTAAGTTAGTAATCTGCCATTACAGGAGCATAGCACCAATTTAATATTTATTGCTGTCGTGTATCCCTACAAATATATTTTCCCAAGGTATTTACAACTGTACAAATATTCACAAAAGTGCAAAATTAAGACTTTATTCCGTGTGTTGGTTGTGTTGGGTGTGTTGAGTCCCATGCACCACCGTGACACTGCCCTGCCTTATTGCTGTGTGCTGGGAGGTCAGAACACCCTGATGTGAGCATGGCGAGCTCCAGGGGGAATTTTCAGACAGTCTCTTCTCCCTCCTCACTCCACACTTGCCTTCAGCTCCATTCCGTGCTGCAGCCCACCAGGAAGTGTCTCTAAACGTCGTTGGAGCCCTGGCTGGCACAAGAGGAGAAGCTGTCATACAGGGAATCACTCAAGGATTCCAAATTGTCCACATCCTGCCGACCCGAGCCATTCGAGGAAGCTGCTTCTTTCTTTCCATTTCCTTCCTTCTGTCCTTCAACCTTGTTCAGACAGTTCTTCTCTTTTTCTAATAAAAGTACATTATTGCTGTTAAATTTATTGAGAGACTCCAGGGAAATCTTAGATACTCTATTCTGGGAATCTTCTTCTGTTTCTTCAGTTTGCTTCAATTTCTGTAAAAGTGAGGGAAATATTGGAAACACGTTCCTTAAAAAGTTATCTTTTTGTACACCATTAATTACCGTCTTTCCAAAGTTCACAGGGTGAGAGGAAATAGATTGTTAGATGCTTAAATAACTGTTATGATTAAATAGAACATTAGTGTCCATTTTAGGATAAATCATAACTTTAATGATTCTGCTGAGACAAAGAGGACTCCATTTATGTAACACTCAAGTGCTATTAATGTCCTAAGTAGCAGACCCTGGCTATGCATGTGTTAAACACCTTCAGCACCCTCACAGTAATTTAGGTCTTCTCCTGCATGAATACTTTGGGGGGGTATGTTTAAATAGGTATTTGTTTAAGTAGAGCTAAAAAAAACAAACCCAAACTGCAGAGGAGAAAACAGCATTTTCCATAAATTAAGGATGCAAATGAAACTTGCTAGGGAATAGCCTCACATTTTGCATGTATAAGCCTATCGATTTCCACAAACCCAAACCCTCCCTAATAGACAAGAAAGCAACAAAACAGGAAATTGCACTGAACTGGGCCGATCCCCACAGACCAGAATCAATCAGATATTGGCCAGCCCTTCTCAGAGAAGTGGTGTAATTCTGTGGGAACACTGGACGATGTATTAGCACATTATATTAAAAACACACCGTGGGATTGTACCAGAGTAATTTTATCCCTTTGTTAGCTACCAGTATTTTCAATCAGAGATCTGACCAAGGAATCATTAGGGAACTGTGTAGGGAGCAGCTCAATAAAAATGACCTGCTGTTCATATACAGAGTGTTTCAAAATCTGAGTAACTAACTCCTCTTATGGATCATATTACCAGAGAAATATGGGATAGCATTCAACATTTTACAATCAACATCCAATATCCTCCCGGGCAGAGAAGATTCAAGCATTCTGAGATATGCCATCAGAGTGCAAAGCCATTCCTCATTTTGGGTACTGCCATCAGATGGCAAAGACAGAATCAGTAATTTACTGTAAATCCAAGGCATCAATATTTTTGTTTTGCTAGAAAATGAGATGGCATTTTAAGCACACTGAAGATATAGCTTGGGCAGATGTGTGGATGCTGTGGGTCATTACATGTGCAGCTGTAAAGGGTCCTTAGAATTTTCTGAAGAATTCAAGCTTCAAGCCAGTCAAATGTTGTGCACGCTGTGCTGCTTCTCCTTGGAAATCTTTGGCGAGAGGAAAACAAATTGTTACATCGTTTGATTGCTTGTTTTGATGCTAGTTAGATAAAAACTGAAATGCCAGTCCAATGACTGTTTTTGCTCTGATCTTGTCACATTTCATAAGATGACAATGCATGGATTAGATTACTATTTATGGAAAATATTTCAAATAAACTTAAGCAAAGCAACAGGAGATCCTAAAGTCTTAGCAAATGAACATTTTCTGTTTGGTGCATTAATTAATCTTGAGTCTAAAAGGTTTTAGGGAATGTTGTGTTGGATTCTAATTTTAGATGACAGTTAAAACTAAAGTCTTTAATATCTGTAATTAAAATGTTTTCTGAGAGAGAGGCATATAACCCTTGGTAATGGGAATGAAATTTAGGACCCTACAATAGAAGTTTTTCACAATTTCACTTTAAAATGTTCTCCCTTTTGCCCTAATATGAAATACTGAAAAAGCTGTTTCACTTCTCTGTAGGCCAGATGAGAAAATTCTCAGCCATGGCATCAATAACGCACGTTAGCACTTTTTGCTGTTCAGAGTGCTAAACCTAAAATACTTTATTATATGACAGACTAAATGATGTTTCTTTGTCTTTAATTTCCCCACTTCACAGCTTTTCTTTAGATAAATTGAATGTGACTCGTTAGCACAGACTTGGGACTGCAGGACTCAATACTGGAGTTAGTAAGTTAGTGATAAAACTCTTATTGATTCAAATGGAGCCAATTCCAACTCCTGGGCAGAAGGATTACAGGCACCTGGAGAATCTGCAGAACAGAGCAGTCTGGGTGAAGCATCACAATCAGAGGAGGGTTTTGGCTGTCATCCTGAAGGGTGGATTTGCACCTCAGGACAGACCGGACTGAATTCATTGGCATATTCTGCATAAATGCAGTGTCAATAATTTTTTTATACCCGTCAAGCACAACCTAGGCTACAATCCTACTTTAATCACACCCTAGAGTCTCATTTATTTTATAAAGTACATTAGAGAAACTGAAGGGAATAAAAGTAATTGCAAATTTTAAGCAAAAACATTGAATTAAGTGAAATTGAAGTGAACTGAAGCCCATCAGAGAAACCTGTTGGCAAAAGATGCTGAGTAGTGAACAGTACATCTTAATACATCAGGACTTAAAGGGAAAACTAATTCTAAGTGCTAGCAAAATTTATCACTAAACAAGAAACAACTCAGAAATAAGTTATGGGTATTTTTTGGACATAGAGTTGTCCCTTTTAGGTGTCTCCTAGTACCCAGTTACATCCTTCTGTAAAAAACCTAGAAACTTCCCTTCTTTAACACATAGAAGAAAACTCATAAGCGAAAACAAAACTTTAAGCAGAGATATTAATGTAAGAATCTGCACAAGCATCAAACCATTTTCTCTCACAATAACACAATTATGTACATTCCTAGAGCTGAAAAGTCACTGGTCATTTCTTTAACCTTGGCCTGTGTCAGAACAGAAATGTTAACCTAAGTCAAGAATCTTTTCTCTAGTTACTATAGATACAATTTGTAAAGTTACTAAAGACCATTTATTTAGATTCATCCTTAAATTAGTTTCTTATTATTCATGGCAGTCTCAAAAGCTGCTAGATGAATTAAAAGGCAAAAGCAAAACAACTATTGTTAGAATTTGATTGATAAATTGGGTATGTGGTTACGTAGTATCTTTGGGGTTTTTTATGTAGATTTGCTATTGACTGCAGCAGAGTCACAGCTATAACAAAGAACAAGGGTTAGCCCAAAGACATTAACATTGTTTATTTTAAAGTAATTAGTTCATTAATGCATTTGAGAGTCACACTAATGTGACTCGGCAGCTGCTTCTGCAGAGTGGAATGAAGCGGGTGTGTTCTACATCCAGGAGGACTGGGTGGGACTGAGTTAGAAGTGTAGAGAGCACCTAAGGCGTGTTTTCCAGGCGAATCTCTCCTGAGTGCTTTCTGCATAGAGAACTGGTGGTTTTGTCACACAGCAAAGAGAAAGGCTCTGGGATTTTGCTCGCTGCTGCTACAAGAGTTATGATGGGACCGACAGTATTTGCTTGTTCTCACCCAGGATCCTTCTCAACAGTAATGCTTAAAACCATTTCAACCTCAAAGTGTTGACTTTGCTGCTGACTGTTCTGATCTGTTCTGTGAACAATGTGAGTGCTGCATTTGGTGCGGATGCTATATGTCTTCCTAAGTGTTAATTAAGGGAAAAGACAAAAACATGTAGTCAGAGATTTTGGTCTACAAGAGACAGATAATAGAAAAAAAGGAAAAAAGGCTCAGTGCAGACAAGATCTGTAGTTTTCACAGTGCCTCTGTAACAGCTCTGGCCTATTACCCTAAAGCAGATCAATGGTTAGCTTCTTTTACTTATCCTAAGTGTATTTTTGTATGGAAAATCTGTACCATTATGGCCTTAGGGTACAGGGAGCATTTGTTGTTCTACTCTACTGTATAGGAGGAGAGCTTCCCACGGCTGGAGTTTCTTACCTGCCCAGAATGGGGTGCTTGCACCACCTGAGAACAGTGACTAGTTGTCAGAAGAGGAGAAACTCTTCCTGACACACACAGACATTCATCACGGGCCACATCACTTTGAAATAAACTCATGAGTCATGTTTCAGAATAATGTTTCCTTGCTGGCAACATCCTAAAGGGAATAACTAAAACCCATTAGTGATGTAATAAAATCTGGCATGTCACTTCAAGCACAGCAAATTAGGAAAACAAAACTAGCCTGCAGTTACACTGATACATTATAAATAGGTGTTATTCCTACATTAATACATCAAAATAGGTTTTCTGCAAACTGTAAAAATGAGAGGTTACATGTGGGTAGAATGCCTTTTCAGAGCTGTGTGATCATGGGCCAGGAAGAACTGCAGCCCTTCTGAACAGCACAAGGATTCCTCAGGTGTTCTGGAAGGAGGGGCTGGTTCACAGGCACAAAGGAACCCACACTCGTGTGCAGCAAGGAAAGCAGCAGCAAGGCCACTTCTTGAATGTGGTAACATGCAGAAACACTGATTATCTGGAGGTCAGGCTATGCTTATAAGCAGAAACAGCAATGAAGCATTCTGCAGGATAAATGTATTTTCCAGCTGTCTAAGTTTAGTTAACCAGCACTTTAAAGAGCTCAGAATGAGTTACAAAAAAGAATAAAATGAACTTTATTTATGTCTCTCATGCATTGGGCAATTTAGTTTTTAGATTAACACAAAAGCAAGGAGGGCATTGCTTCAAGTGAAGTATAACTGCAAAACAGTATTGGGTAAAACCAACAAAATTGCTATGAGAATTAAACATAGATCAACAAAATCAATACTTAATTGTATAACTCAAGGTCTTTCATTTCAGATCTGATCTCTAAGAGAAGATACAAAGTATGTTCCCCTTTGTTTGTTTTTTTTAGTTATTGCTTATAACTTTATTGGGAGGGAAAACAATTTTCTAGATTCTTACTTTTTAAAAATTACTTGTTACTTTGTCTGCATATGCTCAAGGTAAACTTGATCCCAGGAGCCACTATTTCTTATTTTAAATTCACAGTTCTTCCAATTTAGATATCCTCTAACTGCTTTGTATTTATGACACAAGGGGTCTAAGTGGGATATGCTGTTGCAGCACCACATAGGCTGCTCATACATAACTCATTTAGTGGGACAATTTTAATATGTTCACAGCTTCTCGTAGAGCAGGAGATACAGGGCAGGTTTCTGACCAGACATGTACTGGTCTAATCAGAAGTAACTCCTCACTGAATTCTCTGGTGTCACAGGAAAAGGGTTGGGCAGTGGCTGTCTGTCATCTGGCCAGGACAGAATGCCATGCAGGCTCTCTGTGCAAAGCGAACAACCTCCAGATCTCATTGCACACCAGGTGAACAAGTAACACTGCAGTGAAAATAGTTACACAGCCACATCCAGCAAACTACAAAGGTGAAAGCTGTAACTGCATGACCTCTGCTGCATTACAGCCGAGCTAAAAATGGGATGTTCAAACCTCTTTTTCTTTAAAGCGTAACTTTAAATAATAAGACAAGCCTTGCTCTCCATTGTACATCATCAGAAGCTTTCATCTATTTTCTGGACTGACAGTAAAATAATTTCTGAAATAATGAATCATTTTTCTTTTTTCTACTTGAGCAGAAATCCCAAAATTATTTTGCTGTAGCAGATAATGACATTCTCAGAGACACACCATCAGATTTCCATGATAAACAATAAGTGCCAGCTTCTTTTGTGGAAAAAATATGCATTGCTAGGAAGCATTTTTTAGTTAATTAGTCTGTTCAGCAGTTGATAGGAAAGCCAGATATACAATGGTATGTATCGTCCCCTGATGGCATTATGGGTAATATAACAATGACAATGTAATCAAAGATTACCTACTGTATTTCAGAGTATAAAAATCTACAAATATATTTTAGTATCACAAGGAAAGCATTTCTCCTGATCCTGAATTGTAAGTGAATTACCTTAGAGGAAAACCAGCTGATTAGCACAAACTGTGTACGATTGATTCATGGCTGCAGATCTGGACAAAACAGATATTGCCTAATGAACAGGTGGCTGAGGAGTTGAGACTTATGTTGTCTATAGCTTGAATTCTTGTGTGGTTTAGGAGATAAAAGAATTTAGTTTAGTGAATTGGGCGTTATGCTTTCAAAAGCATAATTTTCATAAAATGATGAGATGACTCAGTACGTTCAGCATTCTAATGCCAAGATTACCATCCTCATACATGAATATTTCCTTGACATGACAAGACTGTTTGACCTGATTAGGTTTATACCAGCCCTCTTTGGACTTTTGCATAATTTAATAAACCAGGATGTTGAGGTCTAACTTCCCAGGCTTTTTGCCTTCTGTTCAGGTACAAACTGAATGGCACAAATGGGTTGTTTTGTCATAGTGCCACAGAATGGCCACTGGCTGCATCAACTCTGCATGGACAAAGTTTATTTAAAAAGGAATAAGAAAATACAATTCTAAGTGGCAATACCTTGGTAAACGATAACAGTGCTGGTGCTCAGCCAAGTGTGTTAAGGCGATGCATTAAAAAGAAAAGCAATTAAACACCAGTACTTTCTCCAGAAGGCAAAGCACAGCCTCACTCTGTTCACATTGGCAGAATCACCAATTTTCCTTCTCTCAGAGGGAATCTACCCACTAAAAGCAATGCTTAGTGCAATCAGAAGCTCACCACAAGGCATTAAGGAAGAAATATCCATGGTGAGAAAGGAAGCTGTTACTCAGTTTTTAGAACCTGATGGACTGAAAATGAACAAGAGATATATAGGATTCACTTAACTTCTCAGAGATCCTTTTAGCTTTACTCGTAGAGGGAGTTAAATATTTAAAAATTTTTCTGATTTTCTATTGATTGAAAAAAAAAAGCAGTGAAAGAAAGTCATGCTGAAAGGTATGATTGGTGACAGTTATTGAACTTGACTTAACCATTTGCAGGTCAATACTCTTCCTTCACAGATTATATGAAGGGTTATGTTGTCAGTGATAACCAAATAGTACTGGAACTATGCAGTCCTAAATAACTTCACTGTTTCAGTCTTCATCAGACTGTATTTCACCTCACAGAATTTAAATATACAGAGGTTTGTCCTACTGAATGAAAGTAATTATCCTTATCTTGATGAAAGTATGGCTGATTGCTTTAATAAAGAAGGGGCTTTTTACAAAAGAAAGGTTACAGTTTTATTCTAAACTAGAGGTTTGGTTGATTTTTATTTTTTTTTTTTTTGGTTGAGATGCTTACACAGACCTGAATCCAGGTGGGGAAAAAGTATATTCAGGGAGGTAGTTTAAACAAAAGAGTGAGTCCCACAGTAAACAAGGATTTTTCATTTTTAGCCTCTGAGCAGGAAGGAAATTTGGGAAGAGACAATTTTTCCAGACTCATCAGTTCCCTCTATGTGACTGCAACGCTCAGCCACTGCAGAGAGAGCCTTCATGTCCACAGTGCTCACACTTCAGAACTAAAGCTCTTCCAAGCTCCCACCAGGAATATAGAGGTCAAAATTTTAGAATTTGGAAACAGGGCCTTCTTCATTGTTAAAAAGTTCTGAATTAGCTTGCTTAAACCCCAGTCCAACAACATAGTTTATTTTAGGAGCCTGAAGCTGACATTTCCCTTTCCACTATAGATTTTAATCAACTCTACATAACAGAGATTTTTTTACCTCTAATGATTCTAACCAAAACCCACTGCCCTTTCTTTCTCCTTCTGTGACACCTGGCTTCTGAAGGGCTCTAATGAAACCCACTAGGTGTGCCCTCCTCTGCACCTTCCCTAAGTGAGGGACAGGGCAGTCCTGCACTGGGATAAGTGCTCCTGGAGGAGCAGGGGAACAGGGCAGAGCCCAGGCTGCCTTCCCAGTCAATGTGTAGCAGCCTGAACCATGTGCACACTGTTTTCTGACTCTGTGCAATGAGACTAGAAAAGCTCCTTTGTAATCAGAGAAAAGTGGGACAGGATAGATGCAAATAATGATGCTGGTTACATGACTGAGCTTGCCACCTCTCCAGCTGATGTTATGGTTTTCAGCACTGATTCAAGCAAAGCACGAATTACAGATGGAAACCTATGTTTTAAGTTCATCTGCTATCACATTCTACATAACAGTACAGTTATTTACATGGACTTTCTAAATTTATGCAAACAATTTATCTCTGCTGTAGGGCAGAGTATTTCAGGGATGGCGGCACAACACGCACAAAAATCCAAGACAGAGTTTCAGGCACAGGCTGCAGAACCAAATTAAAGTAGAAGGATAAATCCTCTCTTGCAATTTTTAGTTCATTTCAGTACAGCAAGTTGTATCAATAAAAAGCCTATAGTATAAGTCAGCTAGAAAATAAATGCTATGAAGGATGTTCCATTTTATGTTGTTTGAATTTGATTAGTGATTAGTCCTGGCGGTTAAACCACATGGGAACAGTAATCAAGGGTTCTCTGCTGCAGTTCTGTAACGACTGGAAAACACTCCTGGCTCATGTCCTATTCCATGATGGGATATTAACCTAAAATCTAATTAATATATGAATGAATTACGTTTCTAGAAACATACTATATTATAATCAATTTTAAGTGAGTTCCTAACAGGAGATAAGATGAAGAAAAAGCTGTAGAATTACCAGAGGCTGATAAATTCTGTTTACTGTGACTGATGATTTTTATGGAGGATAATTTTACAATCCATCAAACTTTTGTCAGTTCAAGAATCATGCTGCCAAACGTATGCAGTAAATTAATTTTTAAATTTACATATTTATTAAAAATCTTATTGAAAACAGCAGGAAGTAAGCCTTGTTTGAATAATAAAATAACTTGTTATTCTACTGGAAAGAAAACAAAACCCCCCCAACCTTCTATTAAGATGATTTTATAGCAAGGCAATAATTATAAACAACAACATGAATTAGTTAACCAAACACTATATTAAATAGACAACCCAAAAATTAATCAAGAATTTAGAAAACCTTTTTGGAAGAGATAATCAGGTAAAAAATGCAATTTAAAAGCTAAGGAATGGTTGATTTTCAGATGTGCTGGAGGACAGGTTTCCCAATCCAGGCCTGTTGGCTGGAGCTCCTGGAATCCTGGGCAGAGCTCGGGGAGCTGCAGGTGGCACAGGCTTCAGCCGGGGCTGAAGGTGCTGAGGAGGAAGGGATGTCCCGGGATCATGGGAGGAAGGGATGCTCCCTGCACGTGGCCACAGAGAGGTGCCCACTGGGACCTTTGGTCCCTTCCCTGCAGCTCTCTTTGGCTGCTCCTGACCCTGGGGCCAGCAATTCACACTCTTAAAACACCTGCTTTGTGTGTACAAAACTCAACTGGGATACGTGCAGGCAACAGGCAATTCGTGTCCTAAATGCTGACAGCAGGTGATAGTCCTTTATTCAACGCTAAAGGATGCTCAAAAAGAAACACTGATTCTCTGTTATCAGGAGAATTAAGAATTAGAATTATTAGAAATAAGGATTTAGAATTAAGCAGAGCAGTGCTGGGCACCACGATGACCACTGCTACAGATGCAGAAGGAAGCTCCTACAGTTAGATTTATAAAAGTTGAACTTGCCTCCTCACTGAGTTAAGGCAGTGATATCCATTATGATTAACATGCATATCATCTGTCTGTGATCCGAGGGGAATTTTAGTTAATTTATGGATTTAGATGTGTTTACTTCATCTTTTAGAAACGAGTACATCTGTTTCTGGTCATGACAAGCTCTACCCTACTTCGTGGCTCAGCCAGGCATATGGAATATGTCTCCCACTGGGATCTGGCAGGAGGCAATTGTGGCTGCAAACTCTGTTTGAATGGCACAGCCTCAAAACAGAAAAGTCAAGGACAAGTGCTGGACAGACCTTTGCCTTCCCACCTCCAGCTTCCCTGGATACCAGCAAAGCTCAGGTTAAGCATCTAACAGGACCTCAAAGGGTGGTAACTGTGCTGAGCCCACCTGGGCTGTAAAAGGACCTTCCCAGTTTGTGAGGAGATATTTCGGCAAGGCTTTTGAGGCTTTTTCAGAGAAAGAAGGCACAGTGAAAAGACACATTGGGAACCCTGGTTTTGTGGGTTCTGACCCCCCTTGTGTGGCTGTGAAGAAACTTTGGTTGGGTATGACTGAAGGAGGAATTTGGTGTGAAGAAGTAGCACAGGCTTCTGCTCCCAGAGTGTGCTTCCTGCAGGGAAAGAATAATGTAGGGGTTTTGCATTGATTTTGCTGCAATTTCTGTATAAAAAGAGAAATGTGTGAAGTGACAGCTGCCATGTGACTGGATCTGTTGGACCAATTATGAGATTAATTTATGAGATTCATTGACCTTAGCAATGCAGAAGTGTTACTACAGTATCAATGCTGCAGCTGCCGTGAGATACTGGTGATATAGAACATGTTCCTATGCCTAAAACACAGATTGTAATATTGTTAATATAATAGGCCACTAGGAGGACTAAAATACAACTGGAATTCATGCAGACACACTGTACAGCTAAAATGCACTCACGTTTTGAATGCCCATAGATGATAAAACCAGAAAATCTGGATGAAAACACAGAACAAAGCAGTTGCCAGGCCCTACTTGTGAATGAGTAACTTGAAAAAATGTTGCTGAAAATGAGCAGACATTTAATATTTATTAGAATACAAAAAACCCCAAAACTTTTAAGTGTTAATTTCTTCAATATCTTAGATTATTCAGGATTCAAATACTTGTAACAACAGAATAAAAATTTCCTCCCTGCACAGGCATGGTTAGGAGCCCTGTATGGACAGCAGGACTGCTGAAGGTGGTAGAGTTCTGCCCATGCAAAACTTTACAGGATCAGAGTGTGAATTTGCTTCTGACATTCAAAAATTCCTCATCAGAGGAGCAACGTGTTTATGGTTAGCCCTTGTAATGCAAGATCCCATCTTGAGCAAGAATGCTTGATGAGAATATTAAGTGATAATGATTATTTGCTTAGCACTGCTATGGGGCCTCCAAAGCTCTCAAAGCAGCCTGCTAACAGTACTAGATTAAATTCCAAATGCAGCTGGAAGGTATTATTTATATTCTTTATTTAAAAAATGGGGAATTTAATAGCAAGAGAGGCTTAGCAATTTGGACATTCAACCAGAACATCATCCCTATCTCCACAGTCCTGCACTCTTGTCTGTTAAGCTTTTTGTCAGTATTTGAATTTTTTTTTTATTTGCAGGCAAAAATTTCTCCATGGAAAGGCAGAGGCCTGTTATTCTCACTAGGGAGCATCTGAAATACTCTTCAACATACAGAACCTGGCATTTAATCCACTGAACGTGGTAGTTAATCAAATGTTTTGCACTGACTTTAGTTGAGTTTGGATCAGACTCTTGATGCATTAGAGAGATAAATAATTTAACTTACTGAGTTCCCCTAGAAACAAAATATTGAGCTGCAAACAAAGCTAACAAACACCAAATGGGATGCCATCTGCTGCAATGAACAGAACATGACCAGTTCCCCCCATGCTTGAGATTTCTCCAAAATACAATTTGAAATACGTTTGTTAAAGTCCCAACTGTCTCACAAAATTGGCTTAGCACAGGTTAGCAAATGCTAGTGCCACCAGCGGCAGCAAGGCATGCTATGATTTATCAACTGGAGTCGTGGATGATTTCATTCCTAGTGGAGTGCCCAGTGTAAACTCCCAGGGGTTTGTGCTGCCCAGAGCCCATGGAACCTTTGGAGATGTTTGTCTTCATGCACTGTGTCCTGGGCCTATGGACTCTGAGAGGTTTCTCCCCCTGAGTAAATATGAATGGCAATTATCCACATAGTGCTGCATTCATAAATCTGGATTTTTCTCTTCTCTGACATCCAGACTCCATGCCTACCAGAGAAACAGGATATGGAGGCAAAAGTTCTACTTCCCACAGATATCTCCCCCAGGAATGGCACGAGAGAGCTGAAATCCCAAGTCCCTGCTTTGTATGAAAGTTTTTGCCTGTGGAGGAGAGAGAGTGGGCTCCCCAACACTTTCACAGGAACAGAAGGATGGCGCTGAGCTAAAAGCAGAGCGTGTGACGCCTGTGGGTGACATCAGCCTTAGCCCCCTTTCCTCTTCCCGAGCACACTAATTGGGCAGCCAGGCAGCTTTTATGGAATGGGAGGGAGAAACCCAGCAGGATTTGCCTTGTAGAACAAGACAAGAAGATAAATGTCTTCATACCTAAATTTCCTGCCCAGTCAGACACTTCATCTTCTCGTATCACCACGACATGCGATGAAACTGCCCCGAACAAATAGAAGCTCCAAAGACAATTTAGTCTTTAGCAGTCAATCAGGAAGGCTCCAGCCCTCACATCACACAGCTTCTAAATGGTGGCTGCTGTCCTTGGCTTGCTCTGCTGCCTCTGTTTTAAACACCATGCCACTAATGATGTCATAACACAGCTTCCATGTTTTCACAATGGATTTTATTTGTAGAAATGCTGTATTAGAAATGTTGAGCTCTCTGTAACCTGGCTTGCCATAGTGGTTCTAGGAAATAGTAAAAGATAGAATGATGTTCCTATAATAGTGATAGTAAAAATATTCTGTAAAATTATACAAATGAAAGTTTTAGCTTTTTCCAGTTGCCCATACACTAATATTATGGAAAATGCAATGAAGAAATGGATTTAAAAATATGAAGAATTTCATTATGATATGATCTTAATGGGAACACAGTAGGACCAGATTAGAAAAGCACAGTATTTGGCCTTCCTTTTAGCTTAGGGGAAATGTCTGCTGACGTTCCATGTCATTGCCCACAGAGCCAATGCACAGGAGCAGGATGTTACAGACCAAACTTCTGCCAGTTAGAGGGAGAATGTCTAAATCGATATTCAAGCATCTATATAAACTCCATGCTTTTCACAGGATCCAAATAACATGAATCAGAGACATCAGCATAAGCTACAGATTTGTAGCACCTTTGAAAACTGGGCAGCTGAAGTGTCTAAATATCCATTTAGACACAGCCATTAAGAAAAGAAGCTAGAAAAAACCCTGACCTTTATTTTTACTGATTAGAGGCCATAAATAAGTCTCCTCTTAGTCTATGCAGAGAAAAATAATTCTTGCAAGAGCAACCAGGAAGCATGTGCTGTCTGCTTTGCTACTTCTGCTCCGCAGTTTCAGGCATTGTCTGAGACTCTTCTACATTTTAAATCTGCTTTTTGTCATATTATATGCGTTACTAACGAGTTTCTCAATCTGGTAGTTCTTTTTTGTTAGAAGAAATATCATAGACTATTACTTCAGAGTTAACATTTTAATTTTATAATCCACAGCAACACACCCTATTCATATTTAATCTTTTCTTTTCCACCTACTCCTGCTTTACTCTTCATCCTCCCAAACCCTTCTGAGGCCTTGTTTTACAGTTTGCTTTACAGAGCATTCAGCAGTAACCCATAGGATATGTGCATATGTAACCTGATGTCAGAAAAATCACTTTAAAGTGTTTGACTGGCAATTTTTCAGATAATAATCACTCAGGGTTTGACTTGCTGAGAATAACCCTTGAGTAGCTAAAGGAAGTTCTTCAGGCTACAATTTTTTACAGTAGGTAAAATTTTTACTGACCTCGATTAATAAGGAGGCAAAGGATGGAGAAATTGAGAGAAGGTGGCACTAATGGGAGCAGAGCCATCAGCTTATGTCTCAGTCACTGATGGATTGATGAGCAGCTCAGGCTGGCTCTGACATGTGCTATGGAAACTCTTATCACTCTTATCCTTTGTGAAGAATAATTGGACATTTAAATTAAGTAACTACATCTTGTGAACTTCCCAAAGTTCCCTGTGTCACTTATTGCTACTAAATCTGCTAAATACTATGTTTGTTTCTCCTATCAAAAATTATTTTTCATTAAATGAATATGAATGCTGCAAAAGCCTGAAATTCATGTATTTGGGCCTAAAAATATAGTAAGAGATAAAAATATTACACTTTGGGACCTACTCTAAAGTAGAATGTTTGAACTGCAAAAATATTTACCAATATTTTTCTTAAGGTTTTAGAGAACCCATGTGTCACACTGCACAAAGTCTAGTATAAATTCTCTTTTCAATAAAAGGCAAATCACTTCTGGTAAAGGAAAATAGCTAGAGGAACGAACTATAAACACCAAAAAATTATTTCAATATGTTTTTTGTCAATATTTGACATAAAATTTGCCTTCTTTTTAAAGACCATGTTGATTAGGATATTATTGTCATGTGCATTTGGAAAGAAAAAGCGTCCTCTTAATAACAGAAATAATTTGCCAACATATTCTCAGCATATTGCCACAATTCCTGCTACCATCATTGTGTAACTTACTCCTCAGGTATTCTCCTTGGTACAGAACTCTCACAGTAAAAGATCAGTCATTTTCCACCCTTCTCTACGTGCTGTTTGAGTGCTTTACGCAAAACATATTGCTGTTATAGATGGGGAAGGCAAGTTTCAGCTGGAAAAACAATTCACAGAACTATTACAGCGTTATTCATCTCATTTAACTCTGCTAATCACATGGTCCTCTTGGAGTCAAAATATTTTCCAGCTTCAGAAAACAAACAGCTCACTGAATACACCTCTGTGTCCTACTGTTCTTATTTTGATTGAGTCAATCCAATGTTTATTGGATCCAATCTAGTTTTCAGCTTTTTCTTTTATTACTAATATAATTTCTACCATTACAACAATTACACTATCTCACATATTTACTAATATTCATCATTTGTTGCTGTTAAGTGTTCCTGAATTCCATTTTGGCCCACAGTGTTATTATAATATTCCTATTCCACAGCAAGAGAAATGAAACCTGCAGCTTTATTTCCAAAGATGAGGGACTGAAGAGTGCCTGGTTACAAATGGCAGAAATGAGTGCACTTTGGGCCATGCTGCAAATCACATCAGCTCCATCTGTCAAACCTCTGAAAAACAGCCCGGAACATTTTACACTCGGGGAAATCACTGGCAAATTATGCTTTTATTCCGTATGTACTTTTGGTTCTTATTAGACTAAAGGATCTTCCTACTTACACCTAAGAGCCCCTGGGCCTATTAAATCCGGATGTAATCTCCAGTTATAAAGGCAAATGGACATGGGAGTGCTGGGGATGTGTCTGCAGTGAGCAAGGGGTGGGGCAGGGACTGAATGTGTTGGGGTCTTACCCACACCCTGCTTATTGCAGCTACTCATCCCTGCTGAGAAATGACCTGGGGTACCCAGGCCATCAGAGCTGTGACAGGGCAGACTCCCTGTGAATGAGCTCTGCACTGCCCTGTGCTGCCCTGTGCTGCTCTGTGCTGCTCTGCACTGCCCTGTGCTGCTCTGCTCTGCACTGTTCTGCACTGCTCTGCACTGCCCTGTGCTGCTCTGTGCTGCTCTGCACTGCCCTGTGCTGCTCTGCACTGCTCTGCACTGCCCTGTGCTGCTCTGTTCTGCACTGCCCTGTGCTGCTCTGCACTGCTCTGCAGTGCCCTGTGCTGCTCTGCTCTGCACTGCCCTGTGCTGCTCTGTGCTGCTCTGCACTGCCCTGTGCTGCTCTGCACTGCTCTGTGCTGCTCTGCACTGCCCTGTGCTGCTCTGCTCTGCACTGCCCTGTGCTGCTCTGTGCTGCTCTGCACTGCCCTGTGCTGCTCTGCACTGCCCTGTGCTGCTCTGCACTGCTCTGTGCTGCTCTGCACTGCCCTGTGCTGCTCTGCACTGCCCTGTGCTGCTCTGTGCTGCTCTGCACTGCCCTGTGCTGCTCTGTGCTGCTCTGCACTGCCCTGTGCTGCTCTGCACTGCTCTGTGCTGCTCTGCACTGCCCTGTGCTGCTCTGTGCTGCTCTGCACTGCCCTGTGCTGCTCTGCACTGCTCTGCACTGCCCTGTGCTGTTCTGCGCTGCTCTGCACTGCCCTGTGCTGCTCTGCTCTGCACTGCCCTGTGCTGCTCTGCACTGCTCTGCACTGCCCTGTGCTGCTCTGCTCTGCACTACTCTGTGCTGCTCTGCACTGCTCTGTGCTGCTCTGTGCTGCTCTGTGCTGCACTGCCCTGTGCTGCTCTGCTCTGAACTGCCCTGTGCTGCTCTGTGCTGCTCTGCACTGCTCTGCACTGTTCTGCACTGCTCTGCACTGCCCTGTGCTGCTCTGTGCTGCTCTGCACTGCTCTGCACTGTTCTGCGCTGCCCTGTGCTGCTCTGCACTGCTCTGTGCTGCTCTGTGCTGCTCTGCACTGTTCTGCACTGCCCTGTGCTGCTCTGCACAGCCCTGTGCTGCTCTGCACTGCCCTGTGCTGCTCTGTGCTGGTCTGTGCTGCTCTGCACTGCCCTGTTCTGCACTGCCCTGTGCTGCTCTGTGCTGCTCTGCACTGTTCTGCACTGCCCTGTGCTGCTCTGCACAGCTCTGTGCTGCTCTGCACTGCCCTGCACTGTTCTGCACTGCTCTGTGCTGCTCTGCACTGCCCTGTGCTGCTCTGTGCTGCTCTGCACTGCTCTGAACTACTCTGCACTGCTCTGCACTGCCCTGTGCTGCTCTGCACTACCCTGTGCTGCTCTGTACTGCCCTGTGCTGCTCTGCACTGTTCTGTGCTGCTCTGCACAGCTCTGTGCTGTTCTGTGCTGCCCTGGGCACTCACACATGAGCAGCTTTGTGCTGACCCTCAGGGACTCTGGCAAATGAACTGCAGGGCTTTTTGTGACATCTGGGCCAGTGTGTAAAGTGGTTATGCAGCTCCCACATGCTGAAAGGACAAGCTTCTCTCTGTAATTTGAAATTACTTGCTGGGACGGTGGGATATGGGGTTTCTGCTCCAGTGATCAAGTTTTTCCACTCAGGAAGGGCAAAGTTCTCTCCTCCTTAGAGTGCCAAAGGGGTCCAGTGAGCACAGGGCTCCAGCTGTGGCCACAGGACATCTTGGTGTGTTGCTTTAAATCACAATCCCAGACATCTGCACCTGGCAGTTGACGTGCCCCACAGGCACAGTTCAGTGGGTGCTGTGAGTGCCTGGGGTGTTCAGCACTAGGGGACACTGTGCCAGAGGCACTGGAGCTGCACCTACATGCCCAGCAATGCCTGAGTCCTTGGCTCTCCTGCTTTCCACTTCCTCCACAAGTTCTCAGCCTCACCTCCAAACAATTCTCCTGTTAGCCTTGCACACCATGTGTTTTAAATGCCACACAGCCTGCTCTCCTATGCCAAAGAGTTTCTGTCCCTCACTGATACCCAGATACTCTTTAAACTATGTGCTAAAAGATATTTGAGTTAAAATGTCGCCACCTACCCATCCCCATAAATACACTAACCAAACATAAAATAGCCTTTATACCAGCTGGAGGGCTAGTCAGAATGGGCTTTGGTGGCACAGTACTAAAACTACTGAGGCCATAATGCTAGAAGCAGAACTGCTTCAGCAGATAACAGCTTCTAGGGTTTTTTTAGGGTTATGTTTTCCCTAAAAATGTCCCTTGCATACCATTAAAAAAGTTATTTTCTCTGGTGGACACCATGTTCCAAATGTTTTGCCTTGCCAAAGCCTTTAAAAACTTAAGGAAGTTATGGAGAATGCTATCAACCTCCTTGCTGAGCCACTCTCCATTGCATAATTTTTTACTAAAACTCTCAGCAGCATAAGAAACCTCAGCAGTTTCACCTAGAAGGCACAGGGAGAGAAATGAGTCTCTGTAACTGCAGCTTTTTACTGTTGCCAAGCCAGTTCCTCAGGCTGGCTGTAAGGATGTTCTTCCACACCACACAACATTTCTCTAAGTGATGTGTGTCAAGTGAGGCTTTGGTCCCAGAAGACTGCCTAGCTAGGCTTCAAATTGCTTGTTTTGCTGTCTCTTCACTTTACTTTTTGGGGGCAACTTTGATGGCAAGGTATTAGAAACAATAAAGATCTCATTGGGAATATAAGGCTTGGAAGCAGATCTTAGAATGTGAACTTGTCCTGTGGAGGGGAAAAAGCATGCAGATACGAGTGATTTGTTGATGTCTGCAGATGCCTTTGCCTATTTCTAATTTAACATGAACAAATCAGATTTCAGGCTGGAAAAAATATGTTTAATTCTGTATTATTCCCATGGGTAGTATGGTCAAATCTGCTTTCTTATCAGACCATGCTCCTGTGGTTTTTGTCACTTACATTGTCAAATACTCCTATATAATTCCCCTGACAATGGGTCTTGCATCAACTTGGGCAATTGCTCAGACAGTCCCTGCTTTGATGGCACAAGTATTGCATCACTCATCTGAGAATCCCCTTTGATTACACAGAAAGGAAGTCCTGCAGCCCTAAGCCTGTCAGTGGGAAAATCCTATTGAGGTAATTTTGACAAATGGAAATGTGCAGCTCAAAGGTCCCCATGAGGCCACAATTGGGGATCACATGGTGGTGCTGAGTATTAATACCAGCAAATGTTTACATTGCTAGATCACCTCCCCAAACATATGCAATGATTTGTTTTATTCATTCCTTACCTGAAAAGAAAAGCAACGATCTTTAAAATGAGACTGCAGACTTATTTCCCATCTACAGATTGTACAATGGCAGTTTCTACCTTAATATCCTAAGTTCATCAGGACTAGGAAAGCAAATAAAGCTGATTCCCTCCCCACCTCATCTTCTTCCTCTCTCTTAAGCCTGGCATGAAAAACAGCAAAGAGCAGGTGAGGTTTTTGTGCTTGATACAAAGCAAACTAAATTATACAAATAGTACCCAGAAACTTAAGACCACCTAATTTCTGCATTTGATCCAGAACATTATATTCTTTCTCTTATTGACAAGAGACCTCTTCTGCCTTCCATAACTTTCTGGTACAATAATTTGTAAGAGCTGCTTTAAACTCTGTATTTGCAGTAACACACACATTGTACAAAGCAAGCTAAGACTGAGGCCATCAGGAGCATTTGTTGTTTTCTTCTGCTTGTAACATGACATAGGTGTTGCTGTCACCAATTTACAGACAGCAAAACAGATCCTGCTGGCCCAGCAAAATATTACCCAGGGCTGCTCCAGCTGCAGGTATTCATGTTATTATGAAAGTAAAAGGAAAGCAATTATTTAGTGCTCACTGGAGTGTGCACCGAGATGTGGTTTCACTCTCCTGAATACAGATGGTAACTACAATAGCTGATTTTTATTAAATTTCCCACAGAGGAAAGTTTGGGGAAATGTTTGTATTTTTAACTTTGGGTTGAAAGTCTGATATTCAGGACAAGGCAGCTACTGGAAAGGGGAAAGGAAGAAAGTAGTTCCACAGGGCAATACCTCCTTCCCATTTTAAAATCTTAGGATAAAGCTCTTCCCAAGTGCTAATTGGACCGAAATAATTTTCTTAAGCTTTTCCACATGTGATAAGCAGAATCCCTCCCTAAGCACATCTGATAATGTGAAAAAAATTAATTCTCTGTGAAAGCAGAGTGCTCATGGTCTCCTCAGAATTACTTCAGATACTTAAACACGGAGAGTCCTTTTTAAAAGAGACTTAATTCAAGAGCCGAAGAGCTGCTCTCTCTCAGAGAGAGCAAGACACCTTCAGAAAGGGTCTCAGAGAACCCAAATCAGGCACACAGACTTTTTTGGCACATTTTCCAAGATCTGCCTACAGAGGTGAACAGTGCAAAGTACCCAGTGTGCTGCCAGTTCATACCCCAGCTCAAGTCTTACTGATCTCTGTAGGAGATGAGACACAAGGAGAAGCAGCTCACTTATTTCCCCCTCACTGTTTAGTGTAGCCTGCAGAGGTGTCTGGGCTGCTCTAAGTGATGCTGTAACTCAGCAAGGCTGAACACCCTCTCTACTAACAGCTTAATGCTCGGAGGTCCTTGAGGATGGCAAGTGTTGTGCAATTACCAGACTTAGTCTTGTTTCTAGTCCTTTTGTGGGTATTCTCTCTGCTAATAAGAGGCTTGTGAGCACAACAAGTCAATCATTCAGCATTAACTCCCAATCAGCTTACTCAGCTGCAAAATCCTTGAGTTTATCTGGGAATGCCGCCAGGTCAGTCCCATTTTTAAGTGCGGCCTAAACAGCAGCAACATCTCTAATTTTTCCTTGGCCTGTATTTGCCAGCTCTCTCTAATGTCTACTTGAATTGCCAAACACGAGGATTTGATCTGACTCATGAATCATCTGTTCCACACATCCAAACTCTGCCCTGGTGGATGTGGCCACAACTTCTCATTGCACAGAGAAAACTCTTGCATTAAATGAGTCCCCCAGTTCAAGTGCCCATGCAATTAACAAGGTAACTGTACCAGAAATATCAGATTTCTTATGCATCTCATCACAACTGGGGGAAAACAAGAGGAATTAGAAACATACGATGGGTACCAACTCCTTCCATAAAGGATCTTTTATTTTAAAGTGCTCAAGTCATCCCTTGAATCCTAACAAGCCTTGATGGTGACTTAAATTGACTAATAGGGACAAAAGAGAGCAAGAAGGGCTGTATTACAAAGTATGTTATGGTTGATTAAGGACAGAGAAGTAAACATATTTTTCATAATTCTTTGGAACCGTAAGGATGATAAAGTAATGAAATCTTTGACCAACTCAATTACATCTCCAAATGGTTCCTGTTTGATTATAAAATACGTTAATAAACGATGGGCACGGGGAAGGGAAATTCATCTTGTTTTCTGAATTTCTGCAAGGAAAAAGTCACCAGAGCTTTTAAAGTCAAAACAGTAAATTAAATGAGGAAATGTGAAATAATTTTTTCACGGCATAAACTCGGTAACAGTCCTGATGTTGGCAAAGTGCTCAGGGCACTCCCAGGGTGCAGGGAAGAGGAACAGCTGTTTAATGCAGGGCTCAGTGAAGTTTTCACTGACGAGGTGTCTCCCCTGGGCTGGCTGCAGTGGACTTCAGATCAGGTGCTGCATATATTGTATTAAATCAGAGGAGTTACCATTCAAATAAAAATAATTTATTTGATACAGGTAAAAGTGAATGTTTCTTGTTTGGAAAATCCTGCACGAGGGAAATACCACCATGGTTGGTAATTTAGGTGAAAGTTTCCTGCTAATGATTCAATGCATTTTATTCCTTTCTTTGAAATTGTGATTTGCTTTTCTCATCCAAAATTCTGCTATGTGACAAATATGACAGAATTTCTGAATATGTTTTCCCGGTCAAAATAAAAGTAACGTAAAATTGGTCTTAATGCCAGAGAATTTAACCAGGATGCTGTTTAAGACTGTAACAGTAAGTATTTTTCCTTTCAATGTCTGAAAGTCTTTTTGACTCCTTAAGCTGTCCCTGCAGTTCATCACAGTAGTGGCCCATCAGCTGTTTCTCATCTGAAGCTCCTGTACAGTACTTTTTTTTTGCTGATGAAACTTGCTGTGTATAAACTTTGGAGGTAATGCTGCTGAATGCATTGGCTGAGAAGGAGACAAATCAAATGACAAGTCTGGGCTAAGAGAGCTTCCTGACTGCCTCATTAGAGCCCCCAGCCTGAACCACTGCCATCCTGGAGTGTACAGCCCAATTTAATTGGGCTCAGAGACTGTCTCAGCACATTCGCTCTTCAGACAAGCACTGTAAACTCATTTTGCCCATCATGATGCTTTTTTAACATACATCCTTTGTTTGGTGTTTTTGAAGGCTTGACAAATGCCACTTGGGAATTAAATTCAACACCTGTAAGACTTCCTTTTTCAAAATACCAAATATTCTGCATGAAAGCCACATTATTCTCCCCCAAAAATTTATATATATATTTTTAAAATTTGTTTGCCATAAGTACCTCTGTCTTTGCTGTTCCCCTCTTTTTGTGGGTAATGTTGCAGATCATAAAGCTCTGATTTAAACAGACTGTGGATCTTCTTGGGTTAGTCAAACTACAGCTCAGAAAAATTTGCTGTGCTGGTTCAAACAAGGAGTTCAGGGCAACCTGATTTTCATGGTTACTTCCTCTCATTTGTCATTCTGAAAAGTTTAATACTAATAGGCAAACCTCTAGTGTTTTACTGAGCTTTCACTGTTCAGGGAGAGGCTGTTTGGAGAGCTATTTCAGATCCTTAAAAAGTAAACTCAAGAGCTCCCAGCATAATGCATGAAAAATGCTGGTGCTGGCTGAGCTACACCTGATGCCTTTTATTTTAATGATGGAGTTTTACAGGATCCTGAGGCCTGTTCAATGGGCTTTCTTTAGCTTTTGAGGCAGATTGGGCACATTGCAGAGATGTCATATACATGGAATACATGAAAAGAATTAATTAAAAGCAGATGCAACTCTGAGTCACTTTTCTATACTGGAACCAAATTTAATTGCTCTGTTAATAGCAAAAAGCCTTGGCTTTCAGAAGGCAGAACTGATCTTTAAGTACTTTTTTCATATATATATATATATATATATACATATACACACATATATAATTCATCTCCTACACATAATTAAGTTGTGAATTTCTGGATGTTCAAGATGAGAAATTAAGTGGATGCTCAAATTATTTTCCTGCACATATCCTTTTTAACATCCTTCTGCTGCCTTTTTTCCTTTTTTTTTTCTTCCCAACTATGAACTCAGATTATTTAAAATTGTTCTTTCTAATATGATCCACATATATTAAAATCGAATCATATTCTGGGTACTAATAAAATTGGGTTGATTGGGAAATGAGGCACATACATTTCAGGATTTTTCTTTTGAAGTTTGTGGTCAATTTAATATTCAGTTGAGCAGGACTGTGATGCCAACAGAGTTGGAAGAAACAGGGCTACTGCCATTTTGTTCTTCATATTCCTTCTGTATATTTGGCCCAGATTCCTGAAAGCTCTAAGACTCTAACTTTGGTTAATCCACCTCTGAAGTCACAAGGCACAGTCATTTCCTGAAACTGAAAACTGGGGTCTGGGAAGAGATAAAAATTATTTTTCACTTATGCACTATACCAGTAAATTTCAAACCAGCAGCTCATTGCTTGTCTTCTGCTACCACCTTTGTTTATAGTGTAACACTCCCAAAATGTGCTGAGTGCTACACACAGACAAAAGGGCTTGAGTCTAAAAAGAAGAGCTGGAGAAACAGACTGAACAGGGGGGCAAAATGATTACACTGGATCACGACTGGGTGTCTCTACTTTCAAACAAATTGGCTTGTTAGATCAAAGGAGAGAGGGAAGGGAGTGAGAGGATGAGAGAAGAAGGCATGAGAACAGAGGAGGAAAACAACAGGTTGAAAAGTTTCTCTTCAGGATTGCTGAGACTGAGTGACATCAGCTTCAGTACTTCTAGACACAGAAAAGGAAGAGGAGAAGTAAGAGGAGAAAACAAATTTGTTTCTGTTTAGCTTCAAGGTCAACCCATCAGATCAGCACTGATCTCCACCAAAATAATGTTTAGAACCATAAAATCTGTAATTCCAGAGATAACACCAAGATTTCAAAAGATAGGTGATTTCCATAGCATAATTTCATTTGAATTTTCAGGAATACTTCTCCAGAGTTTTAAGTCATTTAATACATGTTGTTCTATATAAACTATCTAATTATATGTGAAGGACCAGCCTTGAATGATTAAATTCTGTGTTTACTTGCTAGCTTTAAATTTCAACTCCTCACTAATGATGGAGTACAAGTGCTAGCCTGTCTCTACTTGTCAGTTTTGTAAGTCTAATTCTGTGACAGGTGAGCATTCAAATGTAACATTCTGTTCTAAAAATATTCAGGTCTTTACTCTTCTGCAGGTCATGTTTTTTTCAAGACTGCCTGGTTTTAGTAATCAATCAACATACTGAGTTAAAAAACAAAAGGGAAGTAAAAATAATAATGAACAAAATGAGAAGTAATGTAAAAATTACAGTAACTCACACTTGGGCTCTCCTTGCTCTTGCTGTCTTTACTGGAAGCTCCACTCAGCTGCTCAATTAAACTGTAATGTGCCAATTGCTCAGGTCCATCCTCTCCAAAATGGCTATAGAGACTGTGTTGGTATAAATCCAAAATCGACATTGGGTTCCCCAAAAACGACCTTCTCTGACTTTGTTTTTCCTGCATAGCTGCAAGAGATGTAACAAATAATAGTATTATGACAGTCTACCTAGATTTTAATATAATTTTATATTATTTAAATGTATTTAAATTGCTTTTTAAGGTATCTGAAATAGAAACATTAAAAATACTACCTACTAATTCTCCAATGCATATACAGGGGACTATTCACACTTAATGTTTGAGCTGGGGAGATTGTATGAGACAGACAGAATTAATTTCCTTTCTTTTCAAATTATAGACAAAGTGGTTAATTTGGGGGATCTTCCCACTTAATTATTTGCAGCAAGATTTTGTTCTTCTCTTTTAATAGACTTACATGGCAGATGTGCTAAGTTCCTTTAGCATACCCTTTGTCTGTACTTGTGAGTTCTTTCCTTTTCACAACATTTTTAGTTAATGAACAGCATAAAAAATTCCCAAGTGAGTTAAGAAAGTGGTGCTTGTTTTAGAAACTGCTGTAGCACAACAACATTAGGAATAAAGCCCTGGTTTCTGAAGTCCAAGGCTGAAAACTCATTCAGAAGAACAAAATAAAAGCAGGGGAATTTTCTGCAGCTTCATGAAAGCACACAGGAGACAGATGTTTATGTGAACATCAAGCTCTTTCCTCACACTTATTGTTACACAAACTTCAACTCTGCCTTATAACCTACAGCCTTAGGAGAAAGTCTGCCTCCAATGCCTCTAACAGAATCACATCAGGGCACAACCAATTTATGAGATTGAAATCAAAACACTTTCATGGTTGGAAGAGAAGGATCTGGAATATTTGGCATATCCCCTGTTACTCTACTGACCTTCTCTGTAACATTGGGCAATGCACTGGGAATCTCATGCTAAGCCCATTAAATCAACAAAAGTCTTATCATTGACTTTTAATAGCCTTTGCATTGGGCACACAGTCTTTCTGTTCCCTGCTCATAAATGGAAAATGAAAATCACTCCAACATTATAATTGTGCGACCAGTGAGTTTGGGGACTCAGCTAAGAAATGCAATTATCTATTCATATAAAAATATTCTCTGTGGATTGGTTTGCTGGAGCCCCTGCCCCAGCCTCATGTGGATGTTTTGAGGTTATATCACTTGGGTGCATAACTGACACTGAGACCTCTGAACACAGAATGGCATAAAGTATGGCTGCTAACACCATGTGAGAACATTTACAGAGCACAGAACAGAAACCCTGACTATGAGCAACGAGCACAGCAGAAATACTTGTGCAATAATGTGTCATAATCTTCTATTTGTCTCAATTACAATTATGTCTTTTATTCTCTTACTGGCTCAAAAGGAAGGCATATACACAAAAGTAATGAATCTTTGTGTAAAATGGTCACCCCAAGTCATGCTTAGAGATCATTAAACCTGGAATCTGCTGCCATTTAAAGCAACTGCTAAAAATTCCTTTTTTTTTTATCAATTGCAATGAATGCAGGAAAGAAAAAAGCTTATTTACCTCTTTAAAAAAGCTAAATTTATTGCATTAAAATATGGTTTGTAAAAAGCAAAATCTGTAAAAAGAAGTGTTTATGGGCTGACTAAAATGACTTGCAATATTTTCTACAGATTAAACCCACAAAGCCACAGCAGTAATGTAAATAAATGGTCCTAGCTTCCTATTCTGCTCTCTCCCATGGCCTCACAAGCAATGGATCAGCTCTGAGAATGCAAATGGTAGAGGCAGCACCCAGCCACCCGTGGTGTTCTCCATGTCACCACGGGGAGGGTGCTGCAGGCACTGATCTCTGCCAGCCTGGGCTTGGGGCTGCACAGGGCTTCAGCTCCCAGGTGTGGGAAATAGAAAAGGTATAAAACTCTCAGAAAGCTGTGTGAAAGCACATCTCAGAACAGAGAACTGTAAGAAAGGTAAAGATGCAAGGCTAAGAAATAGTAACGCTATGTGCTATATAGAGAGAGGCCTTAGAAAATATGTGAAGCAGTTAATAGAAATGTGTAAGCCTAATAATGAAGCTTTATCCATTGTTTTAAACTACTACAAGTAGGCATTGTTAGAAGCAAGATATATGTGTAAGTTTACTAATTGGCTTTAGCAAAAGCTTTTCTTTTAATATTATCCTTTTGGCTAGAAAGCTTTTGAAAGACTCTGTAAGTAAGAGAACTTTGCTCTTGTAGCAGATGAAGCTGTTTCCATCTCCCTTGCTTGGCTCTGTAAAATGAGGCTGATGATTGTGATGGAACAAAAGCTTTGAGACAGCTGCCTCAGTAGACCCATCCTGTGTTTTGTGTATATATATATATATATATGTACATACAAGAAAAAAAATTATTAATCCAACAGAAATGGTAACCCCACATGAGGGAAAAAAAATCAACTGCTGAATTTATTGACAATCTTGGTAGTGCCAAGACGTTGCATTGGCCAGAATTTTCCACCTGCAGGGGATCCATGGGCTGCAAGGACAAGGACAGAGCCAGCCTGCCCTGGCCACCCTCAGGGCACACATCTGCACGGGAAGGTGGCTCCGAGCACAGCAGGCTGCTGGTCAAGACAAGGCAGCAATTTCCTGGGTTATTAAACACACAGAAAACTATTATCTCAAGAACTTCACTTAATGTATTTTTATCCACTGGAATCCAGTAAATTCTGAATTACCATCAATTCTCACTAAAAGCTTTCTTACTTGAAAGCTGCAATATATACAGAGAGGAAAATGAGAGAGAGTTCACTGTGGCACCATAACCAACATCACCTTGATACAGAGGTTGGGAAACTGTGGCCTTGATCACTGCATTATTTCAACTGGCTGTATAATAAAAAAGAAAAAAAAAAAAGAAAACTATATTTATAGTCACCTTTCAATTTTGTAATAATGTAGTTATTTTTATTTGCAATGAAGAGATTTATGCATAAAAGCCTACAAGTTAAGCCCCTACTAGCAAAAACTGTGGAAGAGGGGAAAAAGCATTTACACATAATAAAAACAAAAAGGTAATAAAATGTTAATGGAAAATAGACTGAAGAAAGATTTGGGGTTAGAAACTGAAATCTAGACAGAAAGTTCAATGAAGGACACCATCTGCTGCTGAGTCAGTGTGGGGATGAGGGACATACATCTTTATGTACAAATTTTCAATTACCTTGTCTGCTGCTCTTTGTTAACTCCACCAGAGTCTCCTCTGCAGTTCTGAAATAACTGGTTTTGTACTCTGGCTCTGGCTCACTGTCAGTGCTGCTCGCTGAGTACGTGCACACCCTCAGAGCTGTGTCCTACACAAAGAAGAGTATGGCAGCAAGTCAGATAATGCAAATACATCAAAATAATGCTGAAGATAGTATTGGGAATAGCACATTTTATGTTCTTCATGCAGTATAAACGGTAGTTCAACTGGGAAAGTCTGCACTGTCAGTCTAACTCCTTCAAGTAAGTAATCACCAGTCTGACATGGGGGAAATAACCCATTCTTCTCCTGCAACATCCCCTGAGACAGTCTGGCAGAAACAATCCATATTTCAACTTTTTTTTTTTTTTTTTCCCCACTGTAACCATTATTTTCGATTTTACCAATATTTTTGGATAATTTTATCCACCAAGTTCAATTTTAGTTCTTATGTTTAATATAGTCTATTTGTAACATGCAAAATCACCACACCACAAATAGTTTGCTGCAAGCAATTCTACAGACAATTAGGATGGCCAGTAGAGAATACACCATTTCTACACCAGTAAATCCTAATTGTTTCCTAAATTCATGTCCTTTGTCCTGGTACTTATATTACAGTACTGGAGAGCCCTTAATTCCCAGGTGATTCCTTTGCCAGTTCTTTCCAGGAAGCAGTATTATTGATTTTGTTCTGGGAACAAAGAGGAACACTGACAGCTCTGGACAGCTTCTAATCATGGAAGGCTCAAACCATTCAGGAGCAGCAGCTCAGTACAAAAAAAAACCCAAACCAGGAAAGGGAAAGCTAAGCCTGGTACTGTTGGGGTAATGGCATGTACAAATACCACCTACTACTATCCAGTTGCCTATCAGTGGCTCTAGCAAGATTTTAATTCTGTTTCTCCAAGAGGGATAATAATTTCCCCATGCTGCAGTTTTTAACTGGTGCAGAAGGACATCCCTTTGCCAGGAATCACACCCTTGTGGAGAGGGAACCAGTCTGAATGCAGCCTGGAATGCCCAGCATTAGAGATGGCAAGTGAGCTGTAGTCCCCAACCCCTACAGAAACGTGTTAGAGGAGTATTTTCCTGGTCACAACACTTCCATAGCACCTCTCAAACTCTCATACTACACAGCCATACAGACAAGGAAACAGCCCTGGGGAAAAACCAACCTGAGCCTCGTGAAAAGCAACAAACAAGATTAACTTTCTAGAAGAGAAGAATGGGGTAAAATTCTCTATTTCCTTTTCTAAAAGTGTCTGAGAGGATTTTAATTAAAACATGTTTATAATCAGAAGGACAAAGAGCCTTTAGGTGCTGTATTATTATTACTGATAAATAATGAGATAGTGAATGAAGGGTAAAGAAGGAAATGCAGCTGTTAGATTGTTAGTTACTCTTCACATCACATTAAAACACTGGCCATTAAAACACTGATACTTCTACATTGGCCACAATACCCATCTCATTTAAAAGATGCCACTACTTAACTTATACCTTTGTTTTAGGAGTTTTCTTGGGGGTCCACTCTGGAAGAACTTTTCTATTTTCTACAGTCTCTTCCGTGTGTTCTAATGAGGCAGAGGTCACAGAACTTGCTTCTTGCTCACTTTGTTTTGCAAGGTTAATTATTCCTGAATTAAGGGAGACAATATTTTAATTCTAGATCTCATCAACATCTTTCTGATAGTGTGTCAAATGTAATTCAGTAAAACCTGGGGGCAAATTGTGATACTTTCATTACGTTCAATAATATTTTACTACTCGAAGGAACGACTTAGTAACTTACTGGAATAGTTCTAACTAAAGTGACAAAATTTCATCCAAATTCTTTTCCAGTTAACAAGAGGAGAAGAAGGTATGAATTTAAATCCTTTCATTAGTTATAAAATATATACCCTTTCAACAAAGAAACAACATTCAATAACTACTTTTAGGCATTGCAGGATCTGCTCTGCTATTTTTATGTTCTCAGAGAACAATCTTTTAACATAAATATAATTGGAAGTACCTTTCTAGCAGAAAGCCAGCTTTTTTATTTGCTATATTTGTACTATGCAAAATCGGGACATCAAAGAAGATATATGGTGCATATGAAGTAAAGTGATAATTGTAATTTGGATGAGAAAGTGAGGGAGAGAAGAATTGAATGAAGATAGTTTAGTAAAGAATGAGCTGACCCCATCATCTGATGTATAGTACTTTTTTTGTAACATCTCTTCATGACAATTTAATTAAGATACAAACCTTACAAGGTTGGTGCAGTGAATATTAGCATTAAGATCAGAACAATCTTACTGCTACTGATTCTTATGAAGCAATTCAATGCTTGCAGTTTCTGTTCAATTTGTTATAATGACAGTGTTTAATCATGGGCTCTACTCTATAACACACTGCTGAATTGAGGTCACACATGTGGCCATTCAAGCATGTAGCACATAATCTATAACTAAGATTTCTCATCTGAATCCTTCTTAGCTGTACCATTAATTAATAGTACACTTATTTTAAAAATACTAAGTATTAAAATATCTTTCATTTAGCTTTGATTTGAAACAAGGAGGGGAGTCTTTAATAAAGCACACAATGTGTGTTTGCAGTCTATGATACCACAATTATCTGCACTGGTGTCTTAGTTCCCAAACCCCAACAACTGGGAATATTGCTATATGAACTCAGTTCTAAGATGTTTAATTAGGAACCTTCTGCTATGCATCCTATGGACATATAATAGAGGATTCTTTTCTCCTAGGTTCAATTTATGTCAGCTCGTTAGCAGAACATATATTTGATGGCCTTAAATTAAGCTCAAACTTGATATTTAACCTTACATGCTAACTACACAAAATCTCTTATAGATTGATACAGATTTATGCAAGTTAAATATTCATGAATTTTACAGGAGCAATAACTGGACTGACAAAGTGCTAATCACCATAACCCAAATAAATGAATGATATTACATTTGGTCAAGATAAAACCATACCCTTCTCCATTAAACTAATCACTTTTACTGTGCTTTCTGCTGTATCTGTTGTGCTGACTATGAAAATTTCCCTATTGTTAATGTTACATGATTTTTAATGCTATTAGCATATATATTTATAACTCCAAAGCCTTCCAAAAACTTATACAAACAGTCAATGTTTGTTAACAGAAAATGCACGGACTCCAATGGAACTATTTACTAATATAAAGTTATTTTCTGGAGCTTTGACAGACTGCCAGTCCTTTTATACCTTTGTCAGCTCTTGTTTTATAGCTTAAACACACACGTAGCTCATAAGTGAAAGCCAAGTGTTTTATGTTCATATCTAGAAGTGTGTTTGTATGATGTATTAAAGTAATGAGAGCCTTGTTTGAGGTCAAGGCCGTATATTCAGTGGGACAGAATTTATGCATTGAGGCCAAATGAGATTTTAGTTCAAATCCAGTATCAAAAGCAAGTCTTTATGAATTTATCTTTTCTGTGTTACAACATGGCTGTGCTCTGTACAGTCTGATCCTGAATATTGCTGAACATCCATATTCTTTTTCAAGTCAACCTTCAAGGCTGGCATATGTTCTTTTTTCTTCAAGTACTGTTTCTTGCGAAAAGGCTTTAAGTACTAAACTCATTTTTCTTCCTCAGATAAGCATTTTGTATAACAAAATTTCCATATGGCTCAGGTCACAAACTTGTCAACCTCATGCATTCATAAAATGAGTATCTTCTGCTCCACATTTAACATTTCTGTTATCAATTGCCATTATTACAGGATTTCTGCTAATCAAAAGAGAGGCCAAGGCAGAGACAATGCAATTTTCAGTGTAATTGACATTTTACCTGAGGAAGCTGGTTTGGGAAGGCGACTTTGAAAAGGTCGTATACCTTTGGCAGTCATGGCCGGATCAGATGTCGAGTGACTAATTACGCTTTCCGCAGACTCCTGGCTCTTGGCTGTTGAAGGCACTTCTCGCTCAAGAGTTTTGGCTTTTACTGAAGGAGCTGAAAGAGGAACTTGCTCGGATGCTGCAAGGACTCCCACTTCCAAGGCTGATTCCTGCTTAGGAACGTGGCGCCCCGTCGATCGGCTCCCCGAGTCAGGGAGGGGGAAGGTCCCGATGCCGCTGTCCAGCGTCCTCATCTGGCAGCAAGACTCTAAGGCACAGGAAATTGGGGTGATGGCACAGAGCTAAAGGCTTCTAAAGTCTGGGGAAGGATCTAGGGGCATTCCTTCTTAAAGGGAAGGTTTCAAGGCAAGGGAAACATTCTGCACTTTGTGAGTGTGCTGTTGCCTGTCACTGGAATGCTTTTGGCACTTTGTCCAAATACAAGGAAATACCCTGTTGAGGTGCAGTGAAATTAAGCAAGTGCTAAAACATTAACACTGGCCTGCTTTGGAGTAACAGTGTAATAATGGATAAGTGGGGCAGGTCCTGGAAAGCAATTGAAATGGAAATTTAAAATAATTTAATTTGAAGGTCCACAGAATGTCTGGAGAGTACCAGTGTGAGGGATGGAGTAGTGTAACACATTTCTTCCAACATAAACCCACACTCCACAAAGGTTTGGCCTCTCTACACCTGTGCTTTGCTAATTGTTTCTCATGCAAGAAGGTGTTACCCAAAATGTATCATGTATTCTTACACAAAATTAAGATTTTACAGAATTCCATCTCTCAGAGTATCCTGAAAGTCTTGGACAGCAACAGTCATGCCTTTGTTTACCGTGTCACGCTCTGGCTGTGCATATCCCAGTTTGGGTAAGTGTACACAATGCCAGGCAGGGATACCTTCAGCACTGGTTTTTTTTGGAAGCAGTACGGTCCCACACAGCCCTCCAGCTTATTCACCCTATTGGAAAGATGCCATAGGAGCCATGGAACAGGGAAAGGTGCAAGTGCAGCTGTGTGCACACTGCTGTTTGAGCAACCAGGATGTACAGGCAACCCCCCTGCCCTCTCATGCTCTACCAGTTTCCAGAGACTTCCCTTTTGTTTCTATTAAGGGGCAAACAATGTGGAAGAGACTGTCATGGCAAGGTCCTTCTGAGAGCTATAAAAGGAGGGAACTCCAGCACTAATGGCTGGAAAATGAGCATAATTTAGGTTAAATGTCTGGAAACATCCCTTGACAGCAAGATCTTAAGTCTGTGGCAGACAATCCCAAAGGAAGCAGAGGAATTTCTTTTGAACAATTTAAGGCTACACTAGACTAAAGATATACTGCAGTGAACAATTGTTCTCTACCAGGAGATGCAGAACATGGCCCAATATATCTTCTCCATCTCTATTTTACATGTCTCTGATATTGATTTTTTTATGATATGTCCATTTGTTATTTAAGTCTGTTTAGTTAGCAGTGCTCTGTCAAGTAATTTTCATTACTTTTTCCTCTGCAATGTTTCTAATACTCTCAAAAATTTAGAAGTATTTCTCACCTACAGGTTTTGACTACTTCTTTTTGAACTAAGAACATTACCATGGTCATTCTTGCTAAATACCTCCATCTCATAGGCCTTTCTTGATAACAAGTAAGAAACTACTTACAGATGAATTAAATATGTATTTCTATTCTATAGTTCTTGCAAAAAGAGAAGCAGCCTGTATTTCTGTGGTCCTCTTTGCCTTGTCCCCATCTCTCAGGATCAAGGAAGGACTGAAAGTCCTACAGAGCACCTGAACCTTACAGGGCCTAGCTGAGCTGCAGCAGCAAATGCTCTATCCATTGTCCTTTAAAAAGGCAATAAGTGACTGATTTCCCTCACACAACTGCTGCCTGCCAATAATTTCTCTCTGTAGGTAAAAGGAGGTAAGGTGTGGAAGCCATGCCTAGCTAGCACCTACATTTCCCATCACATTTTTGAGCTAATGTGGCATAATGATTTTCAAAGTTCCTGAAGGTTTTCCAGGAAAATATAAAGAAAAAAAAAAGACAATTATATTTGGTTCTGCTGCATCAAAAGGAGGTATCCCATCTACTGAACCCTCATCTCAGCTATACTTCCTCTAACTTCTTTTTTTTGTTGTTGTTGTTTTTGAATAGCAAAACACCTAGATAGAAGCAGAAGCGTGGAAAAGCGATTCAAAATGCCAGATGTTGCCTTTACCATTTTCCAAAGATAATCAAGCTGAAACAGCAGCTCGTGGACAGGCAATTCTTCAACTAAAGACTGTTGGTGAGAGAGTTAGCAAATAAAGGGAAATATGGAATAAAAAAGGACTTCTGTTATCTGCCTCTTAACCAGAAGACATATGTGCAGAATTGGTAGTGTTGGAGAGGCAGAGCTCTTCAGCAGAGACACAGAGTAAACTGAAAACACCACATAAAAAACCAGAGATGTCTGAGGAGTCTCCCCTCTCCTGTCTGTCTGGCCAACATGAGAGCTGATTTGGAACCTGTTTCCACAGGGACTCCTGTAGTGTTGTTTCCTTTCTGAACATTCCCTAAGAAATGAAAAAGTCCTTCCCTCCTAATTATTACAGGAAAATTAAGTAGAATCAAAAAGCAAAGGTACAGCCTTGCTAAGGGAGAACTGGAAGATGGAAACTTTTATCTTCTGAGGGCGTGTTTCTTAAAATGACATATGGATTTCTCTTGCCCACTATTACCTTGTGTACATCTAGGAATGGCCCTACAAGAATCAAAAGAAATGAATACTGAGGGCCAGACTTCCACGAATATACAGTTGCCTGCTGTTTCCAAAATAATTGGGAGACTGATGGAGGAGCACACTGGCAGTATCACATTTAATTAAAAGGAAAAATAGTTTTAATCAATTATAATCTTCCTTCAGAGAGACTTTATCCATGATAAAGGAAGTATACCAGGGGGAAAACAGATTTTTAAAACAGCTCACACAGCTCAATTTTTAGTTCTGAAAACCCACAAAAGGGTCTGGTTTTCAAAGTGCTCAATGCTTGGCAGCTCCCGTTGTGACACTTAGAGACAGATTTTTGGAAAATTCTGTGATTCAGCTATGCCGAACAATCCTCAAAAACCTGGTACTAAATCCAGAGGAAACCACAAAATTCTTCGTGGATTTTAATTCTTCTTATTGAAAATAACTAATTAACCTCTAAAGCTATATAATACAAAATAAAAAAATTATCTTTCAGAACAATTTGTATCACTGAAAGAACAAATATACGTTATCTTGCGTTGGTTTTAAATTTTTATGAAGCAACTGCAAAATAAAAAAATACTTTATACATCCCAGTGACAGCTTTCCAACAGCTTCATGGCCCATCTGATTTCATCAGCTGCACTGACACTTCAAATTACTGTTATCAGCGAGAGCTGCACAAGACTACATAATGAAAATATGTAAAAGTTAAATCTCTGGTGCTGTGACAGTACCACTCAGTAGATGAAAAATGACTCTGTGAAACATTAAAGTCTGGAAAGAGTTATATATGAGCTTAATTACTTTTGCTTGAGAATTCTTCCTGGTATACCCGCCAAATTCCTTGCCTGTTTCTGATTTTTTTTTCCCCTCCTCTTTCTTTGCCAGGGAAGAAAGAGGCTCACAGAGTGGTATTGGCTTTATAGTGGACACAGGCAGACTCATCATCAGCCTCTCAATAATCAGACTAGAATCAAAATCCTGAAATACTGAAATAACACCTTCCCTCCCTCTCATCATGGGGATTTGAGTCTGGACCTAAAACAAAGTCCTTGGAAGTTCTACTGTAGAGGAACAATGCCAAACTGAAAAACAAGGAAGAATTTATAGATGTTTCCTGGAGGTCATGAAACTCCTGACTGCATGGGAACCTCTAGATGACAGGGTGTTGTAAGAACTCAGTGGAAAATTTGAGGAAGACCTTTAATTGTTGAGAAACCTCTTAACCACAGGAGAAAAAAAAAAAAGGAGTTAACACTGCATAGAAAGTTTCCTGAACTACTTCTTAATAATTTTCGAATTTAATATTTTCATGTACAGGACAATCCTGCAGCTCATGTCCTACCTCAGCTGGACACCATGGTACCTTGTACAGCTGGACAATGCTCTGCAATATTGCATCTTTGCTGTGCTTCACAAACATTTTCTGGTATCAGTAGATAAGTAGATCATCTTCAACACAGAGTCAGCACCCAAATTAGAGAAGGGATAAAAAAGATCTGTGAAAACTGCACCACTCTGAGGGTCTGGCCAAGAAGAGAGTAGGAAAGGGACATAGGCTGGCAGGTATCAGGAATTCTAAAAATCAGATCATCACTGTCTAGCAGCTCATTCTGTATGGTTTTTTTTTCACATTTTCCTCTGAAATGCAAAAATTAAAGAGTTAGAAGTAAACATACCCCACTGATAAAAACTGACAGCTTAGAATTCATTGAAGCATTTTAGGGCATTCTCCTGAGCATAGATAATTTAAAAATGCATCTTAAATACCAGCAACAAATCATTAAACCTAATTATTCTTCAACTTTTTTTTTTTTTTTTTATTTCTTCTAAAACACTTGCCACAAAGCTATCAGAAACACATCTCCTGTCTCTCAGAAAGCATCCCTGGCACAATTCATTGGAGACTGGAAGAGATTACCCAGGGAAGCTGAGTGCTGACCCTGCCCTTGTGCTCCTTCAGGAGCGCTGCTCTGGGTCACTGTGAGGGTGAGAGCAGCTCTCACTCTGAGCTGGTACCACACTGCTTTATGCTGCTGCACAGCACCCTTCTCTGCTCCTTTTTTCATACAATGCATGTGAAAGGAAAATCAGTCTGGGGAAAAAAATAAAAGGAAGCATAGAACAGCTACTGTGAAGGGAATTGCTTCCAGCACAACATAAGAAATGTGGGCCCAGCCCTGGTTAAATTCTTCACTGATGGTTGCAAAATAGGGCATTACTCAAAATAAGCAGGGGAGCAAAATCTATCCCACTTTTAGATTAGGGACATGTTAATCTTTCTAATGTTGAACCTATGGTCGAGTCCTAGCACATAATGAAGAGGTTTCATGAATTTCATGGATGAGAAGACATAAGATGATGACGTTATCTTTTAAATACAGCTTCTGATTACACTTTTCTTCAATAATGTGAAAACATGCTTTTGCTAAGGGGATATAATGCCACGTGTTATTGCAAACAAACCTTTAACTGAATAACTGGAGAGTGTTTCATAATGTTTCCTTGGGTAAAGTAAAGATTCACATTCTAATAAAGTCTTTTTATGTTGTACCCTAAGTGAGTTTCACAGATGCTTAGTCTATTCACAAATCACATCCAAGTCCTTTACACAGGGACTGTTACACGCTGAGGAGTCTATAAAATAAGTCATGGTTATTTTGACCACACCTATTTAAAACAATATGTGAGTTTTTCTATCATTCTTGAATAATCCATAAAAATCTTTACAGAAACCACAAGATGCAAAGTTTTACCCGCAGAGCTAAAATTAGGCATCAATCAGCAGTTCCATTTAACAGGTATATGTGCATACACAGTACCACTCAGAATGGTCAGGCAATTCACCTACTTTGAGTCAGACATAATGGGAGGAGACATTTCTGGGTGGTGGCACAGAGGGAAGGACTTACAGGTTGCAGAGGAAATAATTACAGATCCTACTGTAATTGCAGTTTTGCCTCTCTCCCCACTTGTGCCACGAGTGACAGGAGGCAGCTGCCTCTCAGTCCTGCTTGAGAGCCTTGAGACTTCCAGAGGCAGCTCAACAACCTCATTCCCCACCATGGTGCTACCTATGGGACACACTGACGGATACCAGGTGCAATTACTGCAAACAGACCCATTTTCTACTTCAAATGACAAATAAACAGTTTCTATTTGGAGGTAGCAAAATAACAGAAGTCTTTATGTTACTTAACTTTGATGGCAAATCTATCAACATTAAAAATGAACAGCAACAAAAAGGACAAGTGTATCTTTTGTCAGAAAGATTACAGGTAGTTCTGCTTACATCAGGATTTCTAGGCATAATACTAGTAGCACAGGGACATATTTTCTTTAAAAGAAGCATCCCACCTCACAAAAAATGTGGAATCCTCCCCTGTGCTCACCACTACAGCTGGTTTGAGATATTCCTCACATAAATTTTCAAGTTTTGGCCTACAAAACTGTACATGATTGACAGAAATTTCAGCTGAAATCTTTAAGTAACCACCAGAATTCTCCACAGAAAGCAGGCATTTTCAGGAAAAAAAAATATCAGTCAAAAATAGCTCTGTATCAAGAACAGTTTTGCTGGGAAATTTCCAGCAAGCTGTTTTCAGAAGTACAGACTCAAGCCTTGACAGGTTTTGAGAGGTAAATAACACTGAACAGACTTTCTTCAAGGAGTATCCAGGACATTAAAAATGGAAGGACGTAGTTCCCATCAGTAACAGAATACACAGACTCTAACCAATTACCTTTATTTGCATATAAAAGTTCAAGAGTTTCCACTAAGCTGTCACGGGGAACCAGATAACATGTACTGGCTTTCTTCTGGAAAACAAAGGGAGTATAGTTTTCCTAGCATTTTGAAACATGCCAAATTAAAAATTAATAGATTTTCTCTTTTTCTTTTCAGAAGAGTATTTCACATGTTAATAGGTCTCTGCAAAATTCTTTCAAAAGTTAATAAACATCTTTAAGCTACACGTGGCATTGGCAGGAAGAAGTTAAACTACAGATGGCAAAACAGATCTCTTTATTTGCACATCCTTCTCTTCATCTGCAATGCTAAAGCAACCACAAAAAAATGAAAGTGCATTTCTGCCAAATCAACGTCAATTTTAAGTAGATTATTCCTCCTGGGTTTACACTATAATTTGATCCAGTTGGTCAAAGATGAGTGCATTATTGTTTTCTGTCTAGATCTGAGGTACAATCAGTGTGCAAAATTAAAACACCCAAAGGCTATCCAAGGTAAAACTAGAAAAGACACAAATTTTAGAGTCCTTCACTCCCATGGATCCTGCACTGGTGCCATGGAATTATTTCCAACATATACTAAGGAAGGATAAATGGGAAGAGGACTGTGCTGTGTATTTTCAAATGATGGAATTTCATTCATGGCTACTTGAATCTGGGATTACAATTTATGCCTATTTATAATAACAATAAACTAAATAAATACAGACTTTATGAACTTATTCAGTGTCCTTTTTATTTTCTTCCTAGTCACACTTTATTTTGCAAAACCCACATACTTCAATATGTCATTTATCCAATAAATTGTCAGCTGTCTTCACAGTTTTCCATGACCACAATCCCATCTGAAGTGTATTTTCTGAGTTGAAACAGATAATTGCTGCCTCATTTTAATTCCACTCCCATCTTAAAACACATTTCTACTGGTAAATCAAGATTAGTTTTAATTAGTAGGGAATACTAATGATCTTGTACTCCAATTTAGCAGTTATCTATGGACTTTTTTTTTTCAACAAATGCTCCCTATCCTCCTCCAGGCATTTAATCTGGTCTCTGCATGCTTGTAATGGTGGCAAGCTATGTGGAATAGGGTTGTTAAAGAGGACAAAATGAGCTGGAGAAAGAACTTGGATAATTTTTAAAATTTTCTACTCCACATCTCTAAGTGTCTATTAAATACAAAGGTGTACATGCAGTTTTCCAGCTGGAGAAGTCCCAGAGCCAATGGCACCTGGAATTGTCTCTCTTGTATTATGCTGTTATATTTTCTTTCTAAAAATCTACTTACTGTTCTCAGGAGACAGAACATTAGGAATAGATGCTGTTTTAGTCCTACTAGAAAAGATATATTGAGACTTATAATTAATTTGAAGAGCAGCTTGAAGCTCTGTGTAAAAGGTGAATGAAAATGAAGACTGGGCGCAGCCAGGCTGTCAATGAGGCCAGCCTAGAAATTCTTTGGGGAGCTATTCCTATTCTCTGGTTGTACATCCCCCTTTGGCTTTACATTGCCAATCAGCCTTACAACTTTGCAACCATCTTTGAGAAAGTTAGAGATGAGTAACAGCTGAGAAGAAGGAGAAGTCCTCACATCTCAAGCAAGGTGTGAATCCAAGGTAAGCAACGGGTCTGCTGCAAGGCAGGAATGTTGCTTTCCCAGGCTTTTTCACTGAGCTAAGCCTTCTGTTTCCCTTAGAACCCTGAAATGTGAAGGTTGGGAGCCAGCAATTGCACAGTCTCAGGAACACCTTTTAACAAGAAAGACACATCCCAGCTCTCAGAAATCCTGCCTGCAGATAGCAAAGCCCAAGACAGGCTGGTTTGTTATTCACCCAGGGGCTAAGGGTTGCCTTTTCCATGAAACCACAGGCCTTTATCTCTCCTGCTTTATGCCCAGCTCTTCACATTCAAACAGAGCTAATCCCACTTCTCCACCACTGGAGTGCTGCCATGAGGATAAAGAACATAGATGTTTATGCAGCCAGAGCATAACCAACCTGCAATCCCTGCCATGAATAATGCTTGTGCAGAGATACCTCCACTCAGCTTTTCTGGGGGTTGTTCAGGAATTAACAGCAAGCTGCAAAATACTTTAAAGAATCATTAAGATTGTGGGTTTGCTGGTTTATTTTAAAACTAACTGCATTAAACCACGGTTAGAGAAGTGAAGAGGTCACACTTAGCAGCTGAGAGGCATGGGCTGCTCCTGGTGCCCAGGGGAGCATTTGGCTGTTCCACGTAGGGCTTCTGCTCACTGACGACTGCACTGGAGGCATTTAAGGATAACGAGATGGAAACACTGATTTACTTGCTGTTAAGTAACTCTCTTATAAATTGGAGTTTGGTTTCACTCACATTGAGATACCTTCTTTGATTTTCTATTCCCAACAGATAGGACTAGGGATAGTGCTTTAAGCAAAAATGCTGTCTCTGGTAAACACAGACCAGTTTCTAAGTGCATAGGAAGCTCTGGGTTTTGCAAATGCGCTAGAGAATGTACTATATTTATTCTGTAACATCACTGCTTTTTGTTTGTTAGTACAAAAAAATACTGAAATTAAACCCACGTGAATATTAAATGACGCTTTAAATAATTTATTTTTAGTTTTACCCTGCAGTTGGCTTTACTTAAGTACTGCTAACAATCACTTAAAATATACATGCACACCTGAAAAAATCTAATTTTATTTCTTAATTAATGAAAACTTCTTAACAGAGTGAGAGCACAAAGCTTTAAGTAACTTTTAGATGCACTATAATGCTTCTATTCTGCTACCCAAGTTCAGCTACTCCAAACCAGCTGAATCAATGTGGAACTAAGTACAGGCAAGCAGGAGCTGGTAATAAACCATCATGATTTGAAGCCAGAAGAATGAATTGAGATTTTTTTTCAGGAATTCCATTTTTTGCAAAAAAAACCCATGCCACGTTATGTGGTGCTACAAAAACACCATTAGGATGACAGCTTTGAAAGAACATACTGCATCTCTGCTTGTTAAAGAAAGGAAGTAAAGAAATTATTCACTGTAAATATATTGGTTGATTTCCTTTTCTTTTCCTAACAGTGAACTGTCCAAACATTGAGAAATTGAGTTAGCCTAGTATTAAAAACAATGCACTAATTGTACAGGTATTATTTCTCTCTTTGAGTGACTTTTTTTTGAAGAGTCTGTTTTTCTATGAACTCCAGTGATGACTAATTGCATAATCATATGTCAACAATTCAGGTGTCAGACTGAAGACATGAATCAAAGCTCCAACTCAATTAAAAACAGCAACAAAATTAGGAATAGGCATCCTGTCCTCAGAGTGAGAATCTGGAAAGGAATATGCCAATACAGCTCAAACGTAATTGGTAATTCAGGTAAAAATGTATTTTTCCTAAAAGTTATATTAGATTTCATTGTAGAAAAGGAACATAAAGTCCCTCTGAGCATGGATGAAACCTGTTTAAAATAACACATCCTCACTAGAAATGCTTTTCAGTTTGCTCAGTTGTACTTCAGGTATATGAATTAATGGGAAATGCATGACTAAAGCTTCACACACACATCCACAGATGGCCCTTGCCAGGAGCAAAAAACATGTAAAGCAAAAAAGTTTCAAACAGAAGGACTCACACTGCTATAGAGAATACCGGTTTGTGCTATCCTGCAAGAGGTAAGATAATCAGGCACAGGCCTGATTTGAGTGATAAAAATGAATATAGATTGGGCTAGGCTGTAAAGTACTGTACATCAACACAGCAGCATTAACTTCAGAGTGCCAGAACCCGACCATCCTGTTTAATTGACATTTCAAGCCTGACTGAGACCAGCAGATTCTCAGTATCTTGAATAATAATTAGACTGTATCCTATATATAATGCATAAAGAGCCACACTTCTCATTCTAGTGATAAAATTTGGTATTTCTGGGAGAGTAGATGTAATGACAAAGAAGGAAATTAACAGCACATCACTGTGGCTAATAAGGAAGTGTTGATCCAAACTATTAATTCTCTCCTCAGAGTGAAGACAAGCTAGACAGTGGGCTGCAGCAGAGCTGTAGAAGAACTGGCAATTAGACAAATGCTGTGTGTACTATCTTCAAAGTACAAAGAAATTATTTGTCCTTGCCAGACTGTGAAGAAGGTAAGTTGACATAAATTAGAAGACATTAATGGATGTTAGTTTCTTATTATTCACATTGGCAAGGTTCTCCATCATCTTCACCAAAATACAAGTATCAACTAGAAAAATGCACAGAAAGTTTCACTCTGTTATCATAGGCTCCTCCAGACCATTACTTCAAAATCAATCCTGCAGCAATGCCCAAATGCCAAACAAGTCGAGAACACAGCACAGCTGATACTATTCATTCTGTTTCTAATGTTTTTCCAGACACACATAATGCCATTCCTCTCTCAGCTATCTCTTCTGCAGTGTAGCTTGTTCACCTTCTCATCCATACAAAAACCACATAAAAAAAGCAGTCATTTATTTTAATGAAGTTCCACTGAGAATATGCAGAGCAACTCAGTAGAAGGAAAGGCTATTTAGTCAGCTTTATGCACCAGTGTGAGTATTTCTGATGAGCAAGGCCTGGAATGGTAATTAAGGCTGTTGCACACTGCCCTGAAGGCCACTCAACAGCAGGACCACACCACATCTTGAGCAACACAAATATTGCAGCATAGCAACATGGGACTGCTGTATGTTGTGTAAAGTCCCCAAAGAATGGCACACTGGTCAGGGACAGATGCAGAACAGTATCTTTGAAGATTTAAAAACCTTGACTGATGAGGACCCTGAGCAGAACTTCCAACCTAAGGGGATGTTTCTACACACAGGACAGTCAGTTGTTCTTGCAATGCCTTCTAGTTATTAAACCAGATTTCCCATCAATGATGACTCATTTTAGCTGCTCTGGTTCAGGAAAGTAAGTAAACAACAGCCACAGGTCATTTCAATGGTGTCGAAGGATCAGAAAATGAAGATTTTGGAGTACAAAAGGGGAAGACTACTGCTTGATAATTGCATGGAAATGTAAATGCTATTGGGGTATTATATGGAGGCAGCAAATGGCATAAATTTAGAAGGACTGACTGAGGTATTTTGGCAAGTCAAAGTACAAATGGAACTGCTTTTTATCCAGATGATCTCAGTTCTATTTGTGCACTTTCAAATGTGCCTCCTGCCTGTACAGCAATACCATGGCAGATAAGATTGTGATGGTCTCACATCTTCAGGACACTTGTGGACTGGATTTTGAGGCTTTTTTGTTTTGATTTTTTTTTTTTAATGAATAAGTTTGGATCTCAGCATTACTAGAGGCAAGCAAATTATTTTACTATTTATCAATTCATCATTGTCCTAGCAATTTGGAACCTAGCCCTTTGGATTAGCAGCCAAGCTGGAAGCTGGTTAGGTATGTCAAGTGAGCAGATTTTTAAGTTGCCTGCTATGCTGAATTCCCATTTCAAGGCTCTAGCACACTTGCTAAGCAATACAGCCAGCACCTACAGATCTAACACCAACCTCTCAGCTTCCACATGCACACAGGGCTTGGGAGAACAGTTTTGTTATGATGTGCAAATAAATCCATGCATACTTGTACCATTGCTCATATAGGGGGATCATGAAAAATCTAATACCTTATCACAACTTGTATCAAAATAGAACATTTTGCAGATGTCAAATAGGAACAGACCCAGGCTGGAAACGGATTCATTGATACCTGGTTTTGCTCGATGACTTTTATAGACAGCAACCTCACCTGTAGAGACTCCTAGGCATTCCACAACTTTGCTGAGTGGTGATGGGGAAGATAAAGCAAATAGTTTTCCTTTATCTGAAAATGTGTAAATGAATGATTCAGCTGCTATATCAGTGATGATTGCTAAATGATTCTTAACTTCTATCAATGGCCCGATGAAAGGAACTAATGCTGACAGTGATAAATTGTTTTCTCAGGCATTGAGACTTCACGACAAGAGAGGATTTCTTTTGAGGTGAGAAGACACCATATCAGTTGAATATTGTCCTTCATTACAAGGATTTGGGGTCACACAGTGATTTGCTGGGCATTTAAGCAGATTGTGGCTTATCCCTTAGCCTCTCCACAGTGATGTGGATCACCTCTCTTTACTGAATGCACAGGCTATAACACAGGTAAGTTTGCTCACCATCCTTCCTCTCTCACTTATCCTGTTACATTTATCTCAGTAATCCATTACAGACCTCAGGTCATCCGTCTCCAGGTTTTGAGGGCTCCTTAATGTAAATGTGTTTGCTCAAATATATCAGACTTAATGGACATGCTTGAGGATGATGTATATAAAATTTAATGCATTTACCATATTAATCAGGCTTGTTTTCCTTCACATCTATTTCAATTCCCCAAGAATGAGAAGAAATGAATTTAATAGCTGTTTGCTTAGTACCCCAGTAAAAACACCCAGTGTTAATAGTTTACATAATGGTGGACAAAACCAAGTGTTTGATTTGACAGAGGGGAAGGGACAGTATTTTTTTTCTCTCATTGGAAACTTGGTACAAGCTCATTAAACAAACAGAGGGACTGCTATTGTTTTCAGCAAGCTTTGGAATAAGACATTGGATAATTTATATAACTAAGCACTAAAAGAATGTACACTAGCACATTTAGAAATGAAATGTGAAACATAATTTCTCAGTTCCAGTGTTCATCAGATCTAGATTTCAGAAAGAAACCAAGAGAAAAAAAAAGGCAGCTGGCACTGGAGCAAGGATCTGTTGGTTAGAAATGGTTATTGGTATGGATACAGAAAGGCTCTGAATGGCAGTCTTTGTGGATTTGTGGGGAGTTCACACAAGCAGCACCATACACGCAGTGACCACCAGTTTCAAATGATGCAAGTGAACAAACATGAGGAGAAAGGTGAGAAAAGGAAATGGATCTGTTTGTGGGAAAAATGTGCATAAGAGCCAGAAAGAAAAGAGGAGCCAGAAATGAATTTATCTGAGCACTAGAAAGAATGCAGGCACTTCTCATAGAAAAGTCTACTCATGAAGTGTGTTTTCTTATTATCATATATATAATTTCATAGTATGGCTACTGGGTGCTGAATAAAACAATATCAGAGCACAAAAGCCAAGGTTTTCATCTTTAGTATTTGATACGTCAATACAAATAATTGTAATGCTGACATTTCATTTTAAGTCAAAACCACTTCTATCTTCAAAGTTACATGTTCTGCCTTTGCTATCAGTATATCTGTAAAATTGCTATCAAGGAGCTGGCAACTTATCTCTAAAACTTGCTGTGAAGGACTTTCCTGGTTTCTACTGAAAATGGAGTTTGATCACTACGCTGCATATAAAGCTTAAAGGAAGGGATTTTAAAACACAATGCAACATATAAAATACTCACTATACTTCCTCTCTGGAACATGAAGCATCTAAAAGATTCAACCAAATACTACCTGAAGAAGACAAATCTCAAAAAAGTTTCTTAAAAAAAAAAAGTTTCTTCCTTTTTCTGCACAGATTGCCTTTAAATTACGTTGCAAAACCCTTCTGAAAGGTTGTTCTTGGAAAGCAGAAAAAAACGATGATAAAGCCTGCACAAGGCAGATGATTATTAAGAACTTTAATGGATTTGTGTGCTGGGCTACAGCAGAGCTACAAAAGAATCCCTTGACCTCAGTGTGTGTTTTTGTTCTGGAACAAAGCACCAAAGTCTACAGCACACTTTTAATGTTGCTTTGATAGTGTGGAAGCCCAGCCCTCTACCTAGCCAGACACTTTTCAAAACCCTTTTAAGTCTCTGAAGGCATTTGCTCTGTATTATCTACAAGGTTCCCATTTCACACTGAATGAATCCATTTAGAGCAACTGACCTGGACCTCTAATGAAAATTTGACAAATATTAGTTCCAAGTCCCTCTTCAAAGTTTCAAGAATTCTGGGTACACTTATCTTCATAATCTTTGCCCAGCTCTGAATTTCACTTGGAATTCTCCAAACAAACAAACAGGGGTCAATGCACAATTAGGCAATTTGTTTCCAGGGACTGTGAATCTTTCTACTGCAGATTCTAACCCCAGCCTGCCTCAGGGATTTAACTCCCCACCCAACTTCAGAAGGAAGTACCTTGTGCTTCCAGTGGAGCAGGCAGTACCAATAACACCCAGAAGGATTTTGGATTGCTATGACCAATTCTCCCATTATCAAGTATTTGCTGTCTAGAGAGACCACGAGAAACTTCAGGTCTACTCAGATTGTTAAAATCCATTTTATTCTTACCAGTGATGTCGTTTTGATGAAAAAATCTACTTGCAGTGATGCCCCTGATGTCAAAAACTCATCAGGCTTTTATTATACAATGAATCTGGCCTTTTAGCTCAATCATTGATGTATTAAATATAACATCTGAAACCATAAGCTTTCCAGTTCAATATAAACAATTCCTTCAGATTAACTGCCCATGCTTCCATGTACTCCCTGAATTTCAGTGCTTTAGACCCAGAAGTGTTTGATTCACTTATGTTGCTAAGGATGGAATGCCTGCTGGAAACGCACTATGGAAAATAAACTTATTTACACATGGAAATACCTGTGACAAAAAAAGAAACTCTCTTTCTTTTCATTGAAACCTGAGTGTAAATTTAAGAATAGACTTGAAACTTTCTCAGGCACTTCTCATCAGCCTCTCTCATTTAAGCTGAGGTTGTGTTTTGTGTGAAGCTTGAGTATATCATTAGCAAAAAGTTTATTCCATGCTGACTTGCTCTTCTAGCAAAATTTCACCCATTTGGGGTAACAGAAAAGGACACTGGGCCCAGAAAAATTATTATCGTGCAACTTTCAAACTGGGGTGTGATAAATCACTGAAGTGTTGCTGTCTGAGAAAATGGCACATTCAGTCTTTCTCTTCAGCCTCAGCAGTTGTTCATACCAACACTGAAGAATGAGATGATTAATTACAACTAAATTTCCTGTTCATTACAGATATATTCCCCAAAAGAAAACAGCCTGTTAATTTGTGTCTACCCAAAAATACTGCTGCTGTATACCCTAGTATTCCCATGTGAAGTTGTCTGCAAGAATGAATTCTTCAGTAATTAGCATTTGTTTGCTTGTGCCATGGATTTTTGACTTTTCCCTTGAAGCTGTTCATCAATGAAAATTCTGAATGCGTTATAATTAATACAATCACACTTTTTCAGGAGTAGCTGCTAATTCGAAACAGCACTTGAAATATGAAATATTGAACTTTTAAACAAATGCTTTGTTCCTCTCACGATGTCCAATTACTACATTCTATATGTAAAGGTGTCATCTGTAACTGTCTTGTAAGTTTTTGGGCCGTTGTGACAATAGGGAAATTCAAGACAAATAACGACATTTCTACTCCCTTGGGGGAAATAGAATTCTTTTCTTTGTAAAATGAAGGTGCCTCTTTTTATGTTTACATGGGAATAATACTGTCAGGAGCTTGACACATCATCTGTGCATTCAATAAAGGAATTTTATGTATAAGAATACTTGAAGACCCTGCTGCAGCTCTCTGAGCTGGGGAGTCTGTCATGACATGAAGGGGAAATCAACCTTTCCATCATGTCCTTCCTCTTACTAGTCACTAGCATTTTCCACTTCATCCCTCTTTCAAAACACAACTACTTTATTGCAAAGGGCTTGAGGGAAGAGCTCTGAGGATGACTGGACTTCAAAGGGACACTCATGAGTCCTTAGGTCTGCTATCTGTGGGCATGGGAGCACTGGAAGCATCTCAGCTGCCAGGGCTACATTTGGCTTCCTCACTGACACGACAGTAAAGGCATCCAGGGTGTAACATATTTTTAAAAACTTTCAAAATGCTTTAAATATATTTTGAAGAACAATATAATGCAATATAATGACTGCTTCATATGGAAATGATTATGTGTTCCCGAGATATGAGGAGGGAAATTGTATATAACTGGGCATTGGTGTTTTCTTTTAACTGAGCAAATCTGAAGAGCCAGCAAAATAATTAAATTGGTTTAGATCAGCAACTGACAATTAAAAACCTAGCAACTGGTATTCTACACATTGTTTGATTCATACCCAGAAGTATCTCAATGTTAGAATGTGATGAAGCAGAGTTGTCTCAAATGACACCTACCTAGGAGATGTTATCAGGATCTTGTTTATTAACTGGGCAGGACTGCTGCCAGTTTAGTTACTTTAGTGACAACTACAGAAACACATGCATTTCCTGCTGCATAAAAAACACTTTTCCTGCTTAATCATAGCCTTTCTACTATACATCCAGCTCTAAGTCTGTTTTGACAAAACCCAGTAGAATAAAAACCCACAGCAAACTTTGCTTTCTGGGGAAACAACAGGGAATGGCCTTAAGCTGATGGAGAGTGGATTTAGGAATTAGTAAGAAATTCCTCACTATAAGGGTGGTGAGGCCATGGGACAAGTTAGTGAGAGAAGCTGTGGCAGCACAGTTTCAGCAGGGAAAAAAAACCAGTAAAAAAATCAGTATCTTTCTACTAAATCTTTCGTATCAGAAAAATGCCAGAACCTTTATCAAGGAATTTTAAAAGAATCTGCTCCATAACCACTATGTCCTGTCAGAGGCTCAGATTTGGTGCCTGTGGGAGGAGCAAAATATTAATACTCTCAAAAGCCATCAGAACTAGATATTACAGGATCCAATTACAAATAAAAAATCAGAATATAGCAACAAGGCCTCAGCCACAACCACCAATTACACTGATGAACAAGAAGGATGCTCTGGAGTATTTTTACAAAAAAACCCCCAAAACTCTGCAAATAGTTGTTTTGGTTTTTTTCTTTTCTTTTTCAGTATCTAGATTAAAAATTGAAACCTTTTACATAATTCAAATTCAAGTTTTGAGAAATTTTGAGATGGATGCAAACTATTTCAGTATGAGGAAAAATAATTTTAGACAAGCTTAAGTGAGGTATTCTCTGCTGGGCAATTTCTGGTAGCAGAAAAGAAGTGCTTTATGCACAGCATGAGAGGCATGAATTTCTGTTTGCAGGGCTAGTGCCTGCCCAGTGGCAGAATGCCCTCAGAGTCCTACAGAGTACAAAGCCCTTGCTATTCAGTTGCTGTCATGGAGCCAGGTTATGGCTGAGTTCTCAGAGAGGGAAGAGTTTAGGGATCTTTCCTTCAGGTAACACAGCCAGAGTTTATTTGTCTGAATTTGGGACTGAAAGGGCTGCACAAGTCAATGAAGCATGCAAACTCTTTCCTACTGCCCCCAAAGGAAATGTGTTTTGACATGATACCTCTGTTTGGACTTGCTGGGTTGGCAGTACCAGTGAAATGAAAGATTCTGGCTAGTAAAAATGGAATCAGATTTCAACTTTTTAATAGAATTTTTGACTGCAGTCTCTATCTGCAAAGGGAACTTGCTAAAGGTGAATTTTTCTCGTTCAGTCAGTTTTTTATATTGGTGACACACTGCTCTAACACCAACCTCAGACTCCTGTTTTGTCCTCCATTGCCTATTAGATATTTTTACATGTACTGAGATTAAAAATTAGCATGTGCCAATCATGAGGCAGGATGGATGGTGCTACCATTCTACAGAAAAGGCAACTTTAATTTCAATAACAGCTTTAAGGTCTTCTGACCTTGAACAGACACCTGTTTGCTGCTCCTTGTAGTTTAGTTTATCACAGCAATTATTCTGCTATTTAAATTTTATTCTAAATATTACTAATTTAAGGCCAGATGAGAGTTCCAGTATGTCAGTATTATTCCCACTGGAAGTGTCATGCACAACAGCCCTAATGTTAAGCCACTGTATGTAACCCACTGTTCTTGGAGGCTGAAATGATCTTTCATAACCAGATCCCAAGGCCCTCCAGTCAAACATTGCACTGACCCACAACTGTAATGGCATGAATTCATCTCATGCATTTGATGAAACCTGGCTATCCAGGAGCTAAATGAAGGCTAAAGCTGAAATAAGGGGGCAAACAAACAAAGTAATGAGAATTAAGCATGTCTTTTTCGCAAGAACTGACAATAATAAAATCCAGTGTAAAATATAATTTTGTACCTATCACATGACTCTGACATGTAGTCCTTGTCATGGTGTCCTCCTCTTCTTCTTGCAGGTTTTCTGTGTCTACTTTAGCCTGTACATAGTGCAACAACAAAAGTGAAGAACATCTGTGACTCTGTTTAATGTTGCTTCATGACAACTACAGAATGTTTTGCAGAAATAAATCAGAGTAAAGTTACATGGCAGCTAAGAATGGAATATATAACCTGTCTTATTCAATGAATGATATCTGATGATAACAACTTTAATTTCATTCAAAATCACAATATGCAGCAATGAAAAATACCCTTGGAAGATGCACTTCTTCAAAATAAAAACCTAATATCTGGTGGGGTATCTCTTTAGTTCAGTTTGCAAACACTGAACTTTGGTGTTTCTATTTCCCCCTCTGTTTAAAAACATTTATTAGCTAGACAGGGATAAAAATTCATTTAAGAATGCAGTGCACTCTAAGAGCCTGCATGTGGTATTCAAGTTTGTGTTATTCAAATCCCTCAGATAGTATGGTTTTTTTTCAGATGTATTTTTGCCCTGTTATTCTGCACTCCTATTTCCCAGGGGTAATCTGACAATCCCAGATAATCTGAGTCCCTCCCTAGCACACAGTGAAATCCCCTCCACCAGGTGCCATCAGTGGCCACAATTCAGCTTCAAGGACATATTTTTCTGCCATGCTACATAAATCAAACAGGAATAAAGATACTTCCAGGCTGATGAGAGGAGGAAAGGCAGCGCCACAGAAAAAATTGCTTTTAACATCTCAGGGATATTAAATTATTTGCTAATCACTCTCTGCTGTTCTAAACTGCTTACAGCATGCTCACAATAACAAGAGCACATTTTGTAATCTAAACCACTGGAATTTATCACCATTTGCATGACCAATCTTCGATCACAGTGTAAATCTTGCTTGCTGGGTTACACAAGTAGCCCTGTTGACTTCTTGTGAGCAGTCTAAGTATGACACTAAAGACTTGCTCTCTAGATTTGTAAAAGTGCATTTGTTATCTCTTAATCCTAGGGATTTGATTATATCTTTTCTTTCTTACGAAATGCCTCTCTTCAGGCTACGGAAAATGAGGAGGCGAGTGTTCATTTGGCATCCAGTTCCAGGTGGAACAGTTTCTCACATTTGCAGAGTGCCTGGCCAAGCACTGCTGTGACATTTCACAATATTGCAATAGATCCCTGGGTGTTCCCCAAACACACAGACTGTGCACACAGAGTGCCACACAAAACTCGTGGTGTCTGGGGTTTGGTGCCACATTTCCACCTCACAAAGTGACGCCTGTGGCTGTTCTAAATCACACAGGGCTGTAATAAAATCACAAAGATGAAATGAAGCAGCGCAGCACAAAAATGATTGTATCTCACCTTAAGCTCCAGCCAAGGACATGAAAAAGAACTGGAGAATGTGGAATATCCTTGGTGTAGGCTAAAGTGTTATGTATTTCTGCTGGCTGGCCTTTAGAGCAAAGTGCTTTTTTGATGAACACTAACGGGAAGTGTATCCCTCTGAAGGTGAATGCACAAGGCCACCATTGGTGGAACATTGCTTTTTCCATAAATTCAGTGGCAGTCCAGCAATAACATCCTTTGCATGAACAGAAATCAGAGGTAATCAGTGCATGTGCTACGGCGTAATAGTGCCTCAAGCCTTTACCTGGCACATCATAAGAAAAGTGATTTAATCATCAAAAATTAAATAGCTTTTAAAGGAAAAAAAATCTTTCTAGAAAATTAATGTTAGACATTGTTCTGGCCAGGATTTAAAGCAGCAGTATATATCTGATAAGCAGTTTGGAAATACAGCAGCTTCCGCACTGAACCATATGACTGAGTGCACTTTGCATTGTTCAGAAAAGAAAAGAAATCTTCCTGGTTTAGGGCTTTTCAAAAGATTTATGCTGTTTTCTCCAAAAGCATTAATTTTGTCTTTTTATGAGCAAAAAAAATTGCACAACAGGCCATTCTACTGCATGTGACTGTTTTCAGTCACAGCTATCTCCCAGCCCTTTGCAATCTGCTTCAAAGTAAGCAGACACCAAAGAATAACTGGAAATGATAGTAATAAGATTCAAGAACTTTGAATTTAAAGACTTTGCATTGTTTTTCTTTTAGAAGTTTGGAGGACAAGATGAAATACCACGCATTGAGGAATTTTAACCTATATCTCTTTCATAAGTTAGCATTAATAACTATAAGCACATTTTAAATCTTGTTATTCTAGATATCATCAGTCTTTTGGCACTAGATACTTCTGTCAGGAATTAAGTACCACAGAAAACACAATATGAAACTCAAAAAAATGAAACATATAAATGTAACTTAATCTTCAAAAACCATACAAAAATATTTTGTTTCCCTGATAACAAGAGAGCGTATGGTGTAGCAGAAGTAATGCCTTTTCACCATGACTAACATGTCCTTAAAAACTAAATAGTATAATTAGCATTTCTCCATTATTTATGTGCATTAAGGACACCCTTTGTAGTTCCTTCATAAAATGAAGTGTGTTTCTTTAAGATATACTTAAAAGGCTATTATTGCAGCATTTAGGAAGACTTCACAAAATGACAGACAAAAAGCACAGCAAATTATTGCAGCATTAGAAAATAACAAGTTAGAAATTGCAGAAGCAATGTGTAGAGTTTTTTGTACTTCTGTACAGTGAAGATATACCCTAAGCTGTCAGGACCATATTAAATGGGGCATAGTTAAACTGAGTGGCTCTGATAAGGGGCTCTGTTCTGCTATCTAAGTTCTAGATCAGCTGGATTGAATTTCCTGCATATTGCACATTTCCAGACTTTCATTCTCTCTCTTTCCTTTCAGTGACACTACAAGGACAGCCTTAGATATGCTTATAATTTGTGGTTTTATAATGCAGGAGACATCTACATTTTCAAAGAAGAGATGATACCAGAGGAGTCAGGAGGAAAGTTTTCAAACACATTCATTTTGCATATGCTCCCTGTAAGTTTAAAAAAAAATGACCTTGCAGATGTTCCCAGCCAAGATGTCTGCATTAAAGTAAAAAAAAAAAAAAAAAAAAAAAAAAAAAAAAAAAAAAAAAAAAAAAAAAAAAAAGAAAAGAAACAAAATTTGCCTGAATTTGAAACTATGTATGGAATGCCTTGGCCTCAAGCATCCTCAACATCAGCCCTGAGCTAGGAGATTTTTCAGTTCCCATTACAAAGCTTTTTGCAATGCTCCCAGGGAATTTGTATTTCCGATTCCCTCAGATGAAATTGTTGTATGTGCTGCACTTCAGTAACTCAGCTCTATCAGAACAACAAAAGTAACAGCCTCAGCTTCAGAGTAAGTATTATATTTGCACAAGTTTCCAGGCTGTTTGTTAAAATTGTGGTTATGGTTAATTATACTCATAATAATATGGACAAGACAACAATTTCATGAACGAGGAAAGAATACTACAGGGTTAGAGCATCTCTGTTCTCCTTGTGCTGGACTTTAAAACATCAAGGGAAAAGCCCTCACTAGGAAAGACATTGCTCATTAAATTCTAAGGTTAATTAAAAGAAGCTTCACCTTCAGCCTGACTTTAGGTTACAATCCTAGACTCTGTGTGAACACTTCCAATGCAGCAAAGCTAGTCCAGAACCAGACTCCAGCAGCTAACAGAAAAAAGGATAATTTTTCTTCTACATTACAACATTCCTCCTCTCAAATAAATTAAATTATCAGGTACAGTTAGTACCTTATTGAAGTATAAAAATAACTACAGGCCTTTAACAGGGAGATTTTCAGTGGCACAAAGTCAGACGCAGAAAAACGTATGATTTTGCTTTTGAACCTTCCCTCTGAAGTGACAAATATTCCCAAATAATTTGCCTTTTCCGCATCAGCAGTGCACTTTTTAGGCTTAATGACTTCTATAATGTTCAGAGGAATGTTCAATACTGGTATGCAATTTTCAGGGAAAGGGGAAAAAATAATATAAAAAAGGTCCTATTATTTCACTCTACTACAGTATGATTATAGCATCATAGTGCATGTATCTTCACTGGAATTGAATTGCCAGCAGAAGCAGTAGAATCTTCATGACTATTTGTATAATGTGGCCTATATCTAGGCTGCCAACTTTTGCATTAATTCACAATCCTCTAGCTACACAAAATCTTTCTATCTTATATATAAACAGTTATTATGCTGTTTGCCTGCAATGGCAGTATGAAACACATCCAGAACTCAAAAAGAAGGTAATAATGTTTTCATGTACTGAAGCACTTACCAGGGACTGATTCTGCATTTCCATATCAGCTTTTGTGTTGCTGTTTTTCCTGTGGTTTCCTTGAGAGCTGATAGAGTTGCCGTGAAGAGAGGAGCCCTGGGAGCTGCCCTTCGACACACTCCTGTAGGAAACATTATTTGATCCACTTTCTGTCTGCTGAGCTGCTTTCTTATCAACTCTGCAGGTAGAGAGTGATTCCTCTGATAAATTGCATTGCCCTTCTTCAATCACTCTACTTTCCCATTCCTTTAATGTTTAAAGTAACCTCTCTGTATCTTTCTGTCTCTAGACCTTTGAGTGATAAATGTTTCTAACTAGCCCTGATCAAACCTGTCACTTGCAATTTCAGGTAGTGTATCAATTTAGCCTTTCACATGTGATGATTTATATTATATTTGGGACTGCTTTGGGGCAAACGTGAAAACACAATATACCCATTGCTAAGTTCTTCTGTGACAGCTGGAAAGGTAATTAATTCTGACAAGTTACCAAATATGTATTTTCTGGTTACAGTACAGGAAGATGGAATACATTAAAACATGTACCTAATTACCCTTTATCTTTACACACCATCTGACTAGATTCTTGATTTCTGGAATAATTTGAATTATCAGCTTGGATGTAACTTGCCTATCTTTAATTTCAAAGACCAATGGTTTGGTTAACAAAGTAACATGAACAAAATTATCATCTTATTGTTAATGTTTTGGGGTTGTCTTCCTGTAGAGATTAAAGTCACAACTGTGCACCTACTGTTTGCTACTGTGCATTCTTAGCACAAAAAGAGCATACATTGAACTTCATATCTGGGCATCTGTAAAGCTACATAGACATCAACACACCTCAAATTGTCTTCTGGAATTTTACCTGTTTAAAAGCTCTCTCATAAAGCTGTCTTTTGGTGAGTAGGCAGCTGTAGTAGAACCTCTGACTTGTTCACACTCAATCTCACCAGGATGGTCTTGGGAAGGCTTCATAATTTTGCTCTCCATGCCTAAAATGTCATCATTGTCCGTTTTCCCGTTAATTTCATTTTCTATTTCACAGTGTTGTTCGGTTTTCTTCTTTTCTTTTCTTCTCTCTAATTTTGCCTGCTTAATTCCAAATCCTGAAACTTTTGCATCCTTTTTTTCCACCTTAGTTTTAGGAACATCAGTCTTCCTGCTACTCAGTGCTGGGAGCTTACTTTTCCGGAAGCCAAACCAACTGGCTATAGAAGGCCCAGTCTTTTGTTTAGTCTCTACCGTGGGGGATTTGGTTTGTCCCTGACCCTTTTGCACATTTTCTTGAATGCATAACATGACTTTCTCCTCTATTGTAGGTTGCAGAGATGGTGAACTCAAAAGATCATCAACCTTCTCAGAGGTTTCTGCTAATTTTAAAGACATTTGCTGTCTTCGTGACTTTGTTGCTTCTATTTTATGAGGACACTTTACTCCATCAAAGCTTTGGAAGGACAAAATTTGTTTGGAAGACACAGTAGCAGAGGCTTCTAACTCCAATTCTGCTGACAGAACACTTTTTGTACCTAGAGCTTCATGCTTCAAGCTTTCAGTGCTTTTCTCACTCTGCGCAGATAGACTGCGTGCATCTTTCTGAGAAAATGGTTTGCTTCCATCACATTTTGAAGTGCTGTGAGACTGGTCCACTTTTTGGGATGATCTGAAGGGCAATTTGCTTGGACTTCCATGCTGGCTATTGCAACTACTCATATTTCCAAAAGAGCCTTGTCTAGGATAAGAATTTTCTGTGGGTTTAGCAGTACATAAAAGAGCCTCTGGCGTCACTGCTGTCCCAGGAGCAGCCTTGATTTGAAGCCCTTCTATGGCCGAGTTCTGCCTTGTTAGAGAATTCCCTCGGTCAGAAGTGTTTGTAATAATCTGAGTCCGTACTTTCCCGAGGCTTTCTGTCACAGGGGCAGATGGCTTCTCCCCTGTGTGAATGCTGAAACTCTGACTACGAGCTTTCGCTCCATTCATGCCCAGAGCTGGCTTCAAGTGTGACTTGTTGCTAGAAGAAACAGACCTCTTCACTAATTTGTTTTCTAATCCATCTCCTCTGTCTACCACCAAGTTGCAGCTTTCATGTGAATGAGCTGATGCTGCATCCATACTAAGTCCCACAGCACAATTATTTTTTACTTCAGTTTCAGACTTGGAGTCCTTCAATTCCGCGTCCGTCGCACCTTTGGTGGTTACACACACAGACTCACTTTGCTTGTACTTGCTGGAACTCACATTACTTTTGGAAGCTGCATTTATACTGTCTTTTTCCTGCTTCCCTGGTACAGTAGAGCTCTTGCGGAGAAGCTGGGGAGATTTGACAAATAATTTCAATCCTACAGGGAGACGGGTTTTCATTCCTCTCTCATTAGAGTTTTGAGAGGCATGTGCAGCATCACCGGCATGAAACAGCGTTGGCTGGAAATTGTTTACCTGAGATAGCAAAGGCTCACTTGTGCTCGTCGTATGACATCGAGGAGTTGTGGGGAGAATGCTTGGCATCTTTTGTAGCTGATCCAACCCACTGTCACTGGAAATATTGTTTTTGCTGGAATATGTGTCCTGTGAAGGAGTTGTTTCCAGTGATGGACAGCCTAGAGAAAAGGACCTGGCTGTTTGAAAATCTGTGCTGGAATACTCACGATTCCTGTGGAGACCCAATTGATTAGGGGTTTTTGGGCAGACTTGCTTTGTGGAAACTTTGGAAAGTCCTTGGCATGCACTGTGGGATTGCTGAGATGTGCATGAATTTTGCATAATTCCTTCTGCATTTTCTTGAAGGTAAGATAATTCAGTTTTGGCCCCAGAAGATACATTTTTTGCTTGCATTTCGTGACTAGATTGATTATGAAAGCTGGAGTTCACAGCTCCTTTTAATGGAGATGATTTCGGTACATTTTTTGCTGTTTCAGTGGGACCTAGCTTTACTACTAGAGGTGGAGAATTAGCATAATTAGGCCGAATCAACAGGGATGTTGACCTGCCTGGAGGAAGGGGTGGGGATGGAGACCGGGCTTCTACAGCAGCTAAATCACAATGAAAGTCTCTGGTTGGAGGTTCCCCATAGCTACTGGGCTCTATAGGGTGCTGAGGCAACAGTGGTGATGCTGGACTCTGTCTCTTTGGATACTTTGACCCATCCCCTCTGCCAGGACGTTTCATGTCAGGCAGGGGGTGGCCAGGGGGCTTTGGAACCTGAAATTCGACTTTTGAGTCAAAATGATGAGGTGGGCTTTGAGCCTTTTTGAATCTTGAAAGCTTTACAGGTGTCAGAGCAGGTGATTTCTCAAGGGCTGTGGGGCCCACTGACAGAGCTACAGGTGCCTCCCCACTCTCAGTCAACAGAGTTTTTTGGGGAGAAAATTTACATTTGCTGGGTATTTTAGTTATATTTGGCTTTTGATTGATTCCTGCATGCACAGTGGAGCTTGAATTGGCCTTGTATGATGCATCATACACTGGCTTCACTAGTTTCTGCCGTGAAGTATTTTGCTGTATCACTCTTCCACAGTGTGAAGATTCACCACAGGTCAGGGGGACAACTGCACTCTTATTCCCTGTATTATCTTCAAGAGTATTTTTCCCAGTTTCATCTTCCTGCCTTTCTAAAGCAGTGCAGTTTCTAGCATTGGGTCCTGGCTGCAAATCAGTTCTTCCCTGAGGTATAAGTTCAGCGTATTCTGCACTGGACGTAGTTTGTGGCTGGTTGATTGAAATCTCATTTCTTGTTACAGTGACAACTCCAGTTTGATGTGAGCTGAATTCAATTGGCTCACCATCCTAGCATCATATATTACTGTAATGCACTCTTCAGAAGAGGTCTTTTTTATAACCTTTTGTTGTTTAATGAAATTACATGGCTTAGGCCTAATGTCCGAGTGAACAGGTATCTGGTTCTCTTCTTTGTCAGGAGATACAAACTGAGAATTCTCCGTGACTTTGAGCAAGTCAGAGGTCTTTGTATACTTCTCAGGAAAGGGAGTTGCTAATAAATCTGAGGGACTTTTCTCATCACTGCTTTCTATATGCAATTCATCCAAGACTTCATTGTCATCAGTGTCTGAAAGCTGAAAATTAAAGTCCTTCCAGCCCATATTAGAATGGCCTTGATTTAACTGTAACTCAGGCAGCTTTGCTCTGGTGCATGATTTTACTTCTGCCTGAAATCCACTGATGAAACTAGTCAATTTCTCAGGTCTTTCCTTTGAATTAAAAAATGAACTTCTTTCTGGCAAATGTTTCCTGTTAGGATCCCAGTCAAAGAGACTGTCAGAAATGCTATGAGTTAATTTGCTACAATAGGTCCTGCAGTCTTTGCTTGGAACTTCCTGCAGCAACAGTAAGGATGAAGAATCATCATCTCCATCATCATGTGAATCTGAATCATAAGAGAAAGTTTTGTTGTGTTCAATGCAAATACTTCCCATTTCCATTGGCTTACAATGAGTCTGTTCATTATGGCCACCACACTTAATTCCAGGGGAATATATTCCCTCGTTGGAGTTCATGCAATCTTTGTAACCCCATTTTGATATTACTGAAGGTGGTTCAAGTAATATTTTTTGCTCCTGCAATTTTTTCAGCCCTTCTAAGATATGGTTTTCCTTGATACGAGTTGGAGGTAGATCATCTGCAGGACTTGAGAGGTTGCTTGGGAGAGAAGAACCAATGCTTATTCTTTTATCCCATCTCACGGATGACTGTCAAAAGAAAATAAAAATCACTTGTGTTACTCACAAGTGCTGTCAATAAAAGTGTTACCATTTTGGTAAAGAGACAGAGGAGTTGCATAATGGTATTCCATCCATTCTTTGCTATTTATAGCAAAGTTCTTTTTAATAAAGGATTTCACAGGGGTGTGAAAGCTGCAGTACATTAAAAACCTGTAAGAAGAACAATATGAATGGAAGGATTAAGATAAAGAAGAACAGTTTGGACTATGAAAGGCAGAATAAATGTCTGAACAAATGAGGAGACTGTAAGTAAGCTGGAGTGATAAAGGAATCGCTAAAAAAATTAAATGGGGGATAAGAGTTTAGTGACAAATGTTTTCAATATAAAAGCGAGAGAAAAGTAAAAAAACTTCTGAAACAGGCAGCTTTTCAATTAATCTTGTTTCAGATTAACTTAAACTAATACATGAAGAAAAATAATTTGATTTACCCTTTTGCTTGTCTTTCCATCATTCCAAGTGTAGGAGGAACCACTGGAATATTCACTGCAAGCACTTGAGAGGGAGAGCTCACTGCTGCTGCAGCTGCTCCGAGGATACAGGTGGCTAGAGCCTGTCATATTTAATTGACTCTGGCATTTCAAGACAGGTATGCTGGATTTTACATTCTGCTGGCATTCCTAAAATATGAGAAGAAATTGGAATATCTTATGTGTAGAAAACAATCATTTAATTTCCCCTTGATTAAGAATGGCAAAGAAAAAGCAAGTAAGCCACTTATGCCTTCCTCTCATGCAATTTAGTGTCTGGTGAATTTAATACAGAAAACTGAATTTAAAATTGCTAACGATTTCATTTGTCAGGGGAAAAAAAATCCACAATCCTCAATGTTTTCTTCTTTATTCTTGGACTAGTATTCTGCTTTTCTTATGGTAAAGATTATTCTGAGTCTATTTGAATTATGCTTCATACATAAGCAGCGTGCGCTGGTAAGATACAGAAAACAAAGTTATAAGAATACAAGTACATCTTGACAACTGCATTATAGCCCCACAATGTAACAGATGAGGCTGCACAGCCTGGACAAGGTAAATTAATTTAGTACCCTGAGCAGAATGTCCACTGAGAATGGAATCTCTCCATTACAGTCTAATTTTGGTTTCCTATCTAGTTCAAAGCTTTGTCTAAGAAACTCTCTGACGTAGGACAATCCATCTTCGTGTCGCTCGCAGACAGCTGAAGCCTCTTGCTTATGCAATTTATTGACACTTTATGGCTGCCTTTAGTACTTGTGTAGTTATCGCCCCTTTCCAAATGCAATTTCAGCTGACTGTGACTAAGTGCCAGCTTTGAGGAAGAGAGTAATGAAGAGTAGATAGCACTTTAGGTAAAATATTAAACCTCTGTAGGAGTAGCTAGGATGCCTTTAATTTGTTTTCAAACTAATACTCATGAGCTAACAGCGATGGAGCTTCTTTAGTGTTAAGTGCCTGCACTGTTCTCCAGTTTTTGTACAGAATCAGGCATCATTTTAATTACCAGGAACCAGACATGACTACATGAAAAGAGGCTGTAATGAGGTGGGGGTCAGTCTCCTGTCCCAATCAGAAACTGATAGGACAAGAGGAAACAGTCTCAAATTTTGCCAGGGGACATTTAGATTGGATATTAGGAAAAGTTCCTTCACTAAAAGAGTTGTCAAGCAACGCAGCAGGGAAGTGGTTGAATCACCATCCCTGGAGAGATTTAAAAGCTGTGTAGTTGTGGCACCTGGGGACATGGTTTAGTGCTGGGCTTGGCACTGCTGGGTTAATGGCTGGCCTCGGTGATCTCAAGGGACCTTTCTACCAGTGGTGAGTGAAAGGTTGTATTTGATGATCTTAACCAAAAAAGTCTTTTCCATCCAAAGTGAATCTATGATTCTGTGCCTTTGTTTCATAAAACTTCCCTTTGGATTTCATTAAGGCAAACTGAAACAATATTTATTGATTTTTGTATGTAGACGTATTTCAAATTAATTTTGCTTAAATGAAGAATTTACACTTAGGAAGAAACAAGAAATCTAAAATTATTGAATCCATAAAAAATTCAGCTAGACACAGCTTCCTCATGGCAATCTCTGAAACAACACTCAGTTTGTAGGCACTACTCATGTGCTGACATGTTTGTTGGCCTTTTGCTAATTTCTTCCATTCATTCCCCATGTTCCTCCCATTTATTACTACTGGGGTTGAACCTTTCTTCAGCTGAATGGGAGAGAGCAGAATTTTTACTGCTGAGGAGTTCATCAGTACAGCTGTTCATCGCTCAACTGACATCATAATGTTCTGGTTTTGACAAACGTAACTACAGGGCAAATCATTACTCTTCGTCACAGGCAAAACCTATGAATGGGAAAATCTTTTAGAGGCACCAAGAGCACATTTCACCTCTGGGTATTATTGGTACATGCACTCCTAGGAAGTCAAATGGATGCAGGAGGAACAGCCTTTAAATCCAGTGGCTCTGGGAAGAATACCTCTTTCAGCATCACAGGCAGGGTGATGCCTGTGTTTTTGGCTCTGAAGCAGATTTTGTTGTTTGTTTGAAACAAATGAGCCTTATTTTCTGACAGTGTGGCTCCCCTGGGAGAGATCCTGCCATCAGCTTCCTCAGCTGTGGCAGTGTCACTCCTGGGGAGGATGACTCTACAGAGGCCAATGGCAGCAGCTGCTTTGTCTGGCTATTCCTCTGTATTTTGGCTCTGGTATTGGGAAAACATGTCAGGTGGAACTCTGCCCTCTACACTGGGCTGTGTCCCAGCCATCACAGCATTCAAGGGAAGCATGCCTGTAAATCCTCTCCTTTAAGAACCTCCTGCAGGAGGAAAGAGATCACAGCACAGTGACAAGTATTGCCTTCCTGTCATCTTCAGCTAGTCTGAGAGCCTCTCCATCCTCTTGCTTTTTTTCCTTTGCACCTAAGTCAGGAGAAAGGCATTTGGTCCTACAGTTTCAGCAATGGGAAGAAATGGAGCTACGTAAGAAAAGCAAAAGAACTGTATATTACTGTAATCATCTTTAAGAGAGGAGAAAATGTGCAAAATACATCATGTCACTCCAGATTATGAAGTAGGGTATCTACTCAACTTCTAGATTGCATTCAGATCACTTAAGAAAGTGGAGTTTTCCTCTTCAATTTGCCTTTATTGTCTAAATTATTCAAGAAAGTACTTTGAATAGCATGTTTATGATGCATTAATTAAATATGTTTAACTTGCATATGGGTCTATTAACTGACATGGTGAAATTTTAATTTTTTGTAATCATGACTCTAGTCATTACCTTTAATGAAATTAGAGTAAAAAGGCCTGAATATAGTATTACAGTTTAAAAATGCAATTTTCACTAGAAATCAGAGAAAATTGAAATAATCAGACCATTAAAGACACAGAACTCTATATTAGAGCAACTTAACCTGAAGGCTTAATTAAATATAATGCAAAAGGTTGTTAGCATTTTTGTGAACCTTTGAAACAATGCCTTTTCATTAAAGTTGGTATTACAAGGGAGATTACATTTTTGTTGACACTACTATACTTCAAGATCAAAGGCACAAGCGGGTTCAATGTTCTGTTCCTGTACTCTTTGTTTCCCTGTATGTGATTTTTGGATTTTAAGCTGCTTTTCTCTCTGACAATGAAACATGAAAGCCACGCTGGCGAACGTTTTGCCAAATAAGCACAAAGCTCACTCCCTCTGAAAAAAAAAATGCAGAGCCCATGAATTTTTAAAAAGTTCATACATAATATATCATAAAAGTGGGATGAATAATACGGGGCATGGGCTTTAATAAAAAGCTCCTTGACCATTTCTCAGAGATTCTGAGATGTAATCAATACCCAAAAAGGTGTATCGGGGACATTGCTAAGATTTATACTTTTTTTGCACACAGTGACACTATCTGCTCACTATATCAACCGAGGACACAATATTGAATTTCAGAGAACAGAAGGAAGTAAAAGCATTGTTATCTGCCTCAACAGTGTTTCAATTCAGAGATCAGCTTTATGGCTCTTCCGTGACACCAGACTTCAGAGGAGAAAAGGAGGCTCCAGATGAGGGGAGCAAGGGCAGCACAAACACTCACGAGCATCTGAGCATCAGCACTTCGAGCTTGCACCAGGCTTCGGTTTCGTTCTACTTCGGAAAGCAAATCCCCAGATGAGAGGTCCAAGATGCGTGAATGGAGTTTCTGGGGGGGCAGAAGGGAAGGAGCAAAGCATAAGCATTTGTCAGATATGCAGCAGATCAGCATTTTTAAAATTCCAAACTCTGCTGTTAAATTTCAAGGGAAATGAAGAGCCTGAGGTAAAAGAGGATTTGTTCTAATTTGAAATGTTGCTCTTTGGGCTTACTTTGTCCAAGACTTTCTGTCTGGAGGACAGATCATTCTTCATCCAAAACAAAATCTACTTTTTCTTCTAGTCACTGCTTTGCAACTTATCATTACTCCACACACAACAATAACAAATGAACATGTGTCCCACCATAATCCAGAGAGTTTGACAGGTTTCAGGAAAAAAGCATAAAAATGAACTACAAAATTAACATTTATAAATCAATCAACATGTTAATGTTGTTTTATTTACGAGCTGTTATACCTTGCGTGAATGATTGCAAAAGTGACCCTATTTTTAACCAGCATTGATCTGCTGAAGGCCTCCTCTGCACACATTTTAACTCAAAGTCATTAATGTCATCTGTTAGGAACAATTAATGTGAATAGAAAATAATTGCATCAGGGAACTGGGGACTCAGAGGATTTTGTGCATTAATATTCACATGCTGTTCGATTATATACACAGTTGTTTTCTCAGTTTTGCTTGGAAGGATGGCTAAGCTTGTGCCTTTCCCTCCATGTTCACCTGTACACTAACTCTAGGGCTTTCAGTCTGCATTAAGCCTGGTTTGGTTTAATTGCAGTTTCAAGAAAATCCATGATTTATGTGAATGCCTCAGCCAATGACTTCAAAAGAAAAAATAACTGCAGTCTTGTTAGTCCTGGGCCAACACACCATGTAACAGGCAGTATGGATCAGCAGGGTCCATTAAAATCAATGAAAGTGGACTAAAAAAATAAAACCCAAGAAAAAAGGACTTTGGGTCAGGCTCTTTTCACTTTCCCATTAATTCTCCAGGCTTGCAACCCAAGAGGCTACATTTACCTCCCTCAGCTTGGAGGAACAAATGGTGCAGACCCTGCCCGGTGCTTTGTCAGAGGACTCTGTGAGGATGCACACCATGGAGATTTGTCAAGGCTGTTTGAGTGCCCCATCACCCTGTCCATCCAAAAAGACTGGCCAAAGAGGGAAAAAGAATCTGCAGCCAGAAGAGCCTTCACAGAGTGCAGTAGTAGCTCTCTGCAGGTCCCTGAAATGCAAGTCACACAGTATCTTACACCCAGTGACTCCCCAGCCTGCTCTCTGGGCACCCACTGAAGAAATTAATCTGCTAGAGAACAAAGCAGGCAGCCATTCCTCAGCCTCTGTTATCTGCATGCTCTGCTTCAGGCTTCTATTTCAATCTAGGAAATTTTTTAAAAAACTTCTAATTATGAATTTGGGTGTAATTTCTCAAAAGTTACTTATTCATCCAGGTTTATTAAGGAGGTACTGTCTGTTGCAGAGAGATTATGGAAAATATTTTCAATGATCAATATTCTGTAAAAGTATGTATTATCCAATGTATTGTTGAATAGATTAAAATGCTGCAAGCACTCAGTATCCAAGATACTTTTCATTATAAATATTAACTACATCCAGGCTATGTGTTTTTAACAGCAGTGATGCCTGGTTATTCAGCGTGCACCACTCAAAGTGCTAGCACTAGTACTACTGTCAGGTGTTTGATAAAGATTTAAACTCCAGGTAAAATGCCTGCCCAAAGTCACAGATTTACTGACTTTGTACACTTGTTCCTCTTGACAATAATTCCAACTGCATCACTGAGCCATCAGAGAATTCCACTGTTTTCAGAACCAAGAGTCACAAGGGCTATGAACAAGTGGTTTGCAGACAAATTAATTACTTTCTCCAGGGAAACCAGTCACCTGGGATATTTTAGTGGAAATTACAATAGTCAGATCTGTGCATTGGAGATGATGACTGGGGGCATCTGAGATGGATGAACATTTATAGGTGAAAATGTATTTTCCCAGAAAAAAACAAGGATCCTAGAAATAGTGGCAAAGGAATTTTACAGTTGTAACACTATCTTCCCATTTTTCCACTTTCCTGTTTTATTACTTAAATGGGAACATATAAACATTTCAACAAGGGAAACAAAATATTTTCCTACAATGCCATCCGATGAAATTCAGTGTTCCTTACATAATACAGAATCTGTGGCAGATATAAGAGCAGAGATAAGCCCATTTGGAACAGGCAGAAATCAGAAACAATTTTTGACCAGTGATTAATCACAGCCCAGCTGGAAAGAGCTCCGGGTTCTGGGGGTCCCTCCCCAGTGGCTCAGTGACTGGGGGGGCTGGGCTGCACAGGGGCCACACTGTGTTTGAGTCACCTCTGCCACTGTTAAACTCAGTGACACTGTAAAACTGCAGTACCAAAGGCAAATCAGCAGACTAAAATGATTAACAAAGAAGGAAAGTGTGTTCTCAAGATGTATTATGTGATTATATTTCTGTATCAAATGAGATCATCACATTGGGAATATTCCTCCCCACACATATGCAAATAAACTAACAGAGGTGGCCAGCACAATGACTAGCATTAACAAACAGCATAATAAAGTTTGAGGTCATTAATTAAATATAATCACACATCACGAAGCAAGTCATGCAATTACAAAAGAAAAGCATAAGAAAAATGTTTCTCTTTCATTTACTTTTCTTTTTCCTTCTCCATTGTCTAATTAAAGAATGGGAAAACTCTAGCATTTGTAAAAAAACTCATTAATGATGCATTTAAAATCAAGTAACAGATTGTGCTAACTATGTATCTTCATTCTGATTTCTTCTCAGATACACAGAATGTACTGTGTCCTTTATGGTTATTTTCAGATGACAGTCACATAGCTGGATCAAGGAGTTACTGCTGCCTTGCAAGTTGTACAGTATTAAAATCACTGTTGATGCTATCACGACACAATGCAACAAAAGGCAGGCCACTGCACAGAATGACTTCCACAGAAGAGATCACATCAGTTCGAATGAATACTTAAATATGACTCTCAGCAGTTACAACTGTAAATCCAAGTTATCTGCCCCATTTGCTGGTGCCCTATATAATGAAAAGGGGAAAATGAGCAGTACTGGGGAGTGCCTGGGCTCCTCTGGAAACAGGAAAGCATCAGGATCACTGGGCTGCAGACCTGAAAATACATATGGAACTGAATACAGCATGGACTGGGCCGACTTCCTTGGGAATTACCCTGTACTGATTACTGCAGGGCAGCTATGGGTTAAAACACTTGTTACATCTTAGCTTGGCTGGGCTCAGGTCTCTCCAAAAAGTGGTGCTGAGAGGCCAAGGCAGGACAGAGGGGACCTCTCTGCAGATGCCTGTGACCAACAGCAGCAAAGTTCTTCCTTCACCTGTGAGACTGATGCAGAAAAGGCAGTGCCCTTTGTGGTTCAATGCCAAGATTAACTCCCATAACCCACAGGAAAAATAAAAGCAAAGTAATTGATAATTTAGGTGGAAACCTGTTATATCAAGTGCAATAGGAAATACAATTATCTGGCAGGCAGATAACCAATCCATCAACCAGCAGGCCAGTTCCCCCTCCCCCAGCAGCATTCTTATTAAGACTTTCTAGGAAGATAAAAGAAAGCTACTAGCTGCTGGCACAAGGCAATATTACAGAGACTCCACTCACCATTGTGCCTCTTGACTCCATCTCTGCAGAATATCTATCAGTCCCCATCTCCTTTTTAAACATCTAATGGTCTGCAGCATTGCCAGAACAATTTTCAATGAATTATGCCAAAGAGTACACAGCTCTCCAATATTGGATGAGTTAATTGCTATTAAATCAATTGGCTTTGCTTTATCTCACATGAGCCAAAGTCTATCATTCACAGGAAGAAAATTCTCTCTCTAGATACCAAGGAGACATTTTCATCCTGCTGCTCCACGCCAGGGCTGTAAATGTTTGTTTGGTGTGTGTGGCCCTCTCCTGTCTTTGCTGTTTTTCAGGGCATCACAAACCTGAACAGGCACTTTCTGGCCTGCTTCCCTCTGTAGCCCAGCCAATGAAATTGGGCTGGCAGGGAAAACCTTCTCACTTCCATTTCACCATAAAGACAGTAGGTCACAGAAGGAAATAATATTATTAAGCAAGATATTTATATATTTTCAGTTTATGTAGAAGCATAATCTTTCATTAAACAAAATCTTGATTTTTGTAGTCCTTAGATACGTTTCAGAAGGGAGGTTTGGCTGGAGATGAGAACACTCTTCACCTATCCCACCAAAAGTTATCTAGAGTAGAACATGCACTGATCAAAAAACAAAGTGTGAACTTCTCATCCAGTAAATATTCTGGAATTAAGAAGAAAATTAAGTATAGTTAAGGAAAAAATAATAAAACCTCCAAAAGTAAAAATAAATTTCGCCTTTAGACATAGAAGGCTTTGGAATATATATTCTTTGGACATATGGAAATCCTGCCTTCTAAAGAGAGTAGAACAAGTGGTTGTTGACAAAACCCAGCCAAATATGAAGCAAAAGTGAAAGCTGCAAGAAGGTACTTCAATTTTTCGAATTCTAATAGTCACCATCATAGGAAATATACTTGCAACTGTACAGTGTGTACAGACAGAAGTGCCTGATGCATTATTGTATATAATTGATATCATAAACCCAAAATATAGTAATTATTTTCAGCTCTGGAAGATACCTATTTAATAGAAAATTTGGAATTATTTCCTACTATTCACTTCCTATAAGCAGAACCTCATGGCTAACACTGTTTGTAGTAAATAAAAGCCAGGTCTAATGAACGGTGTCCTTGTCCATGGCAGGGAGGTTGGAAAGAGAGAGCTCTTAAGTCACTTCCAACACAAATCAGTCCACAATTCTATGAAAATTATTCTTTCTCTTAATGTTGGCTATGTTTAACGATTTACAGTACTGGGGCTAAAACTGGAGTGAGAAACTCACACCCTTTGTTTAAAATACTCCTCCCTAATGCAAAGTATTTTAGATGTTCATCACTTAAGACCTCTAAAAGCTATAAATAAAGCTCAGCTCAGGCAAGAACATCCAACTTCTGATTGTAAAGCCAATGCACCACATTAAGCTAGTATTTCTATTTCTCTGTTGCTACAGGTACCATTTCCAACAGACCAAGTTGTTAGTGAAGATAATTGATATTTGACAAAAAGCATGGAACGTTCTACAGCTCAGTCTGGAACAGGCAAAGGAGCTCAGAAGTCTTACACCTTACAACTTTATTTAATACATTGTCTTTCACATTCCACATTCTGTTCTGTCTTAGGGCCTGCCTGGCAGATTAACTCAGTTTGCTCTGTCTCTTGCTGCAAGGGCTCTCAGCAGCTGTTACCACAGCAGACCACCACCAGAGCTGGCTGTATTTATTTTTGGTGGGAGGAAAGGGTTAACACACAGTAGGTGAGCCCCAGGATAACTCTTAACAGAGTTAAGATAATTAAGTATAATAACAGCGGTATGAGCAAACAGTTGGAGACTTTTATTGATCCCACCCTCAGCTCTTTAAAGTACAGGAAACAATCACAAACATGCAGTATTGCTCATGGTGATAGGAGGATGTGTTGTACATAAATGAATATTAAAGGATTAACTTTAAAATGCATTTCAGTAAGCTAAATGAATTCTTAGTACAAAAAAAAAAAAAAGTTTTCAGCTAGCCCTTAAATTTCAATTGAAGTGTGTGGATCTAAATTTTCTATTAATCTAATAAAAATACTTCCATGGAAAGTTCTAATTTGGTATTTTCCATCTGTTTTTGTTGTTTTTCCCTCCTACTAGGCACAATTTTCTAAAAAAACTTTACAGAAGATGCTAGACTTTAAATCCAACCCCAGAATTAACAGGGGTTTGTCAATTTGCTGGCAAATCCTCTGGGCGAGTTTACTGAGACTAAGGCAACATCCAAGACAGAGTACAAGGGTATGATACTAGAAACATTTGTATGGAAGATTAGGGTGCTAAAAAACATCAGAAAATCCTGCTAACAAGGCAATTCCAGCACAAAAAGTAAAACAAAGTTTGATTTGAGTCAGCTGCAGAGTTTCCAAGCTTGCAGCTCTCTATTACTACTGAGCCATCCAAAGATGACAAAACTCAGTGAATTAGACCCAAAGTAACTCCAAAGGCTGGAAACCTATATTCTAGGGTATAAATTGGGAGGTATTAAGCAGGCATTTGATATACAAACACAAATAGCATAATCTCTCTGTGTTCTTCAGAGAGTTGACAGCATTAATGTAAAGCTAAAATTACTCCTGTTCCAAATCCTTAGTTTTATTAATTTTTATAAACTGCTTTAAATAAAGGTTACATTGAAAGACACCAAGTAATCCCCTCTGATCCCAGTTTTCATTTGGTAGGTCTATCAGTATTTTCAAGCCCTGAGATTCCAAAGTGTTAGTTTTCATTTTAATAGCACTGTCGTAGGAGTCTGTAAATATTGCAGTAATATGAAAATGAGCTAATTTCATTTCTTAGGAAAATGAATGTATAAAGTTCCCTGTGGTTTGTAATTACTGTAAAGTCAACAGTTTACATCAATGACCCAGTAATCAGCTACTCAGAATGTGAATAATTAATGAAAAAATGTTTTCAACAAGCTTGCAAATGGAAAGACTCCTTGGAGTATGGTGAAACAGCCGTGCTGTGAGAATAGTGATGTGCAGGAGTCGAGCCTTTTATTAAGTACATATTTGTATTTTCTCTTATTTTTCTAAATGTCTTCCCATTGATCTAACACTGTGGTAAATGAGGGCCAGCACCACGTAGGTGCTGTGAACTATGGCAACACTGAAGAGTGAAGGGCACATCCTGCACATCCTGACACCTCCTGCTGTTGCACTGTCCACAAACAAAACCATTTTGTTTTTAACACTTCAGCGTTCTCAGAAAGAGTCTAGGAAACAACTTTATACTGAAGTCCTGCAACAAGGAAGAATTATACCATTAATCTTTTCTGGCATGCCCTACACAAGCTATCTATGCTTCAGCAGTAAAAAAGGTGGGCTGGTTTTTATTATTTCACTGTATTTAAGAGATTATTTAATAAAAAAAAACACAGGAGAAAAGTCTCGCTTCTTATTATCAATCCTTATATGATTAAAAGCTACTCACTAATTTCAACATGCTGCTAAATTGCTCATACAGTGACAGCCAGTGACAATCCTGGTAGCACAACATAACATTGGTTGTTGCCTTTGTGATTCCTACAGTTTAAAATCCATTTTCACATTCGCTTTCTGACTATGCCCTAAAATAATCTAAAGGAATTAGGCAGACCTCAGTGAGATCTTCTTATTGACATTTATGTTGATCAATGTTGTCTCTACCAGAATTGGAATCTACAGATCAATTCCCTTATTAGATTCCTTCTCAGTGCTGCCATGATCATTTTATCACAGAGGCTGCTGCCATCAGATGCTGCTTTATCACTTTATAATGGGATAAGCTGAAGCTTTCCTCTGGCATATAGCTGGAAATGATAACTGTCTGAAGTCTAAATACTTATTTCAGAGCTTTTCAAGAATATCCTAATTAAATGCATAGGTCTGTTTTATAAACTATTTTCAACTGAATTTACCTAAGCAGCAATAACTTTTGTCCACAAGACAATTCCAGTTCTCAAGGTGTTAAACAAACCCTAGTGCTAACACTGGAGACTGTCTTATTAATCACTTTTTTCTTGCTGAGCCTACGAACCAGATGACAGAAGAAAAGAGGCTCAGAATGAAGATATGACAGAAAAATCAAAGTGGTCTCAGGAACAGTAGGAGTTTTATATGGACACACAAACACACGTGCAAACGCTCCAAAATAGCACACGCAATACATACACAAGGTTTGTCACAAGAGTTTTATGTGGTTTTGAAAATATGCAGGGACATGGTATTTTTAGTGAGAGTGGTGTTACAGCTCCTGTTGAGAGAGGAGTTCATCACATTAATTTAAATCTCCGATAAAATAAATTAGCTTTTTTATTGCCAGGTTGAAGTACAGGGCTATGATTGTTATGTATTGCTACAATCTAAGTCTTAATGGCATTTTAGCCCTGTGGTGGTCAAACAGAAACCATTTCAAACCTTCTAAAGGCTATTAAAACATGTGCAGATGTCTGGAAAATTAATACTATTATCTAACACTAACCTTTTGCCTGTAGGAGGAAAAGGAGAGAGAAGGCTCAGGAAAGATATTTTAGATCAATACATAGCAACCCAGGAGGGTAAGCTCTGCTTCACAGGGAAGTTCATTGGTTGTGAACAAGGGATTCAAGTGAGCAGATTCATCCTTATTTAGATTTCACTGAAATCATTCATTTACTCAAAAAAAAAAAAAATAGCAAGAGAGAGATGGGAATCGTTTTTATAATCCTTCCTCACTGCTCTTTCCCAAGGTCCAGCAATCTAGGCACTGCAAAGATTCATTCATTTAAATGACAAGAGCACAAATTTGTCAAGGTTAATGTTGAGCAAGCCGTGTTTTCCTTGCCTCAGTATTATGCATTGAAAAGTTTCTCCATTCCTCCACCCTCTTTTTTATTTCTTTTTTGTTTGTGTAATACTGTTGAAATGTCATGTGGATTGAAAGGAATTTAAAAGTAGGAGGAGAGTTGCAAGAAATAGTTTTTATTGTTAGTTTAAGGCTTTTACATACATATTTTCTCTCCAACTCTAATGCATTGTTTTTGTCTCTGAAGAATAATTTCTAATAAGAAGAGACTTTTTTCTTGAATACCTGGATACAAGGTACTTGATTCTATGCCTTTTCCTCAAAGCACTTACTTAAAAGTCTGATTTAGAAAGAATAAGTGGGTAGATTCCCAGCTGGTAGGAATTATTGGCTTCACTTCTCCTACTGAAATGAAAAAAGTTTCTGCCAGAACAGGAATTACCCTATAGGCTTCCCAAACTTCTGCTTTTCAGAAATAAAGCTTCTATTTAGTGTGTGTAAGTGTGCATTTCCAGTGGTATTTCATTTTTGAAAGCCCCAAATTGACCACGAGACCTCCAGGTGGCACTTCAAGTTCTTCAAGGTTTATCCTGATACACCAGGATCATAGGGCTTGTGTAGGACACAGCACAACTCTGGAGACCTGAGGATCTCCATAAGCATCTCAAACGTTGGCTGGAGCCTTCTGGAATTCCACCAACCTACTCTGGAGTGATAAGAAACCTGGGAAGGGTCTCCCCATCAGCCTGGCCATGCAGGCCAAGTCAGGCTGAAGCACAGGTGAGGAGGGAGAGCCGGTGCTGGTACCAGCAAGGAGGGTGCAGGATGGCCTGAGGGGACAGCCCTGCACTGCCCACGCTCTCCTGCACCTCCCTCCTACTGCCCAGCCAGCAGGAGCCCCAGGAGATGGAAAATGAGAAATGCCAGGCACAGCTCCTGGCCAAGCTGCGCACCTGGGAGGAAAGGCACCGTGTCCTCCAAGCATTATTTAGGACCTGAACTGGCCTTGGGAGGGCTAGGGACAGACCTGGCATGGAAAAGTTCCTCTTCCACCCCACAGCCAGAAGCAGCCTGGCCCAGGCTGGGAGCTTTACCTCTCAAACCCTCTCAGCTGCTGTCTCTGCTCAGAAGAAGCTGTGCCAACCAACTCCTGACTAGGAACCTGTGCCCTTGTGAATTATCATTTTTTCACTGTGGATGAAAGCAGGGCTTAAGGAGGTATTATATGGGAATTTCAAAAGGGATCAGCTCCCATTTTGGCAGTAGCCAGATTTTTAGAAGAGCTCAGCACAATGCCTGAGCACTTGAAAGTCTGGTCCCACGTGAATGAAGGGCCTGAAGACCTAAATGAAAGGTTAAATCCTTGTTATTCCCGTAGGAACATGTACCAGGTGAAGAACAGTGACAGGGCAGAAAGAACCCATATTTCTAATTATTGTCAAGATCTTGTAGGGATCATTTAGTTGAATAAATCTAAGTGAGCCTCTAAAACACAATGCTAATCTCTGATTCACGCTCATACTTGCATTATCCATAATTCATAATAATCATGGCCAGACCTGTGTCTGTGCATGCATCTACTGTACAGGAAAAGTACATAAGGCTTGTTTAGAGAAAAACAGTTAATAGTAAGTAATAGAAGCTTAAAAAAATGATTGAGGATTTCTGCTTTTAAAATATAACTGAATATAAAAATTTAGGATCAAAACACTACAAAATTAAGTAGCTCGTTTCTGAAATTGTATACCAGAAAGATGAGCTGAAGAGTGGGAGTATATTTGAGATTTTAGAAGCACTGCTATTAATTCATGATGCCATTACTTTGGCAGTCTGTTTTCCATACTTCTAATACAGTAAGATGTAGTTTAATTCATAATGTTGAAGATGCCCTTGTGGTGCACACAGGACACAGACAAATCACTGCCCCTTCCTGCACCCAGACATCACTTAGTGACTAATGGAACACAGCCTGCCCACATCTAGAGAAAGAAAGGTGTCTAAAAATGCTAAAAATACAGAAAAACTCAAGGCTGCCAATATCGCATTGTTAAAGATTTAATGACAAAGGTAACTTTTCCTTTCAGCTCGTCCTTATCAAGAGAGATACCCAGATGGTAATTTAAGAGTTAAGGCACTAATGGACTCTTCAGTTTCACTGAGCACCTCGTGCTGATTTTATCTTGCAATACAGTATTTCACATTCTCAGCGAAGTCAACGGAGATTTAGTCAATAGTGCCACGGCCTTTGGATGAGAATTTGAATCTTACCAGTATCCAAACTACTATTAAAGAAGATAGGTCATTTGGGAAACAAAGGAGAGCATTAGTAAAATTCAATACTAAAAGATGGGGTTGGTTCCTTAGGTGTTTTATGATTCATTATGAGCAACATTCTGTTCTAATTATCAACCCTTTCTTCTACGCTCAGTATCTGTAAGAATACACAAAAAATATAAAGCACATCACAGAAAAAATATTTTTTTTCCATAACAGATGGCAACAGAAAATACCTATTGAGTAATCTTATGTGCTTCAACCTACTTAGCATGATGTTAGTTTGTTTCATTTGGTGGAATGTATAATTTTACATTACTAGCAATTCACACTGGCCTGATATAATCTGAACAGTTTAAATGTTATGAAGCAGAGCACTTACTGGCACACCTATTTCTCAGTAAAAGAGCCATGATTCTGTATTGCTCCACATCTTCCAAGTGCCACTGCACTTAAATAACAGTAACAAACCCACAGTAATAAAGTATGAATGAGGTTTTATATGTATTGAGTGTAATAACAGATAAAATTAATCCTGAATCTGTTGTTTCATATATGCTTTTGCATAGTTATCCTTTCTTTAAATCTCAAAGTTTTAAGAAAATAAAAATGAACTACATACTTAGCTCCATTAGTGCAATAAAAAGAAAATGATAGATCTGTAAAAATAAAGGTTATAATTCTGTAGTGCTTTAGAATTTCAATAGATTCCCACTTTACCATAAGACAGAGCCCTTTAAATCTTTGAATTAATTTTACACATTCTTTTTGGTATTCCATTTGAGAGTTACAGAGTGTGAAATACGCACCACAACGAGGAAACAATTACCCTGCACACCTGTTGTTTGAGCACGTTGCATTTAAACAGCACTTGCAGTAGCTACTATTTTATTCCACTGTGAAATCCAGAATGGGGGAGGCTTTAAAAGCTGACCTGATGATATGAACTTGCCCTTTTATATGTAACACATGGCTTGTAAGTACCACATCACATACTGTGATAGCATTAGAACAAATCCATGCTAATTTTTGCTATCAGAATGTCCATGAGAAAGATTTTTTTCCATTTATTAGGAAAATCTGATTGAGTGACTCTTGACTTAAATACAACAACTATATATTAAAATAAATAAATTACAAACTGCAAAACCAGAAACATATCAGACAACACATGGATGTGTTGGTCACATAAAATATAAACACATGAGTAACTCAGAGTTTTCACTAAGTTCACAACCAGTCTCTAAGCAGCTTCTGTACTTACACTTGACCATTTATGCAGGGATTCACATGGGAAGTTGCTAATAAATCTTGTTAATATGTTCAACAAGCAGAACAGGCTGAAAGAGCAGCCACAATTTAAGTGTTGCTGTAGTTTAAATATAACTGCATGGAATAAAAAAGCATGCCTTTTTAATGTTTATTACAAGTGTGAAACACAGGGCAGGTTTGGAAAGGAATACAGCAATATTCTTTCCTATTGTGGAATTCCTTCCTTTTTAAAATTTATTCCCATATGAAATACACACAATAAAGGAAAAAACATAAACCATATTCTTCTACTTAATTACTCTGGCCACATACTTGCTTAGGGTTTCAAATGCTATATTGGATTCCTGCCATCATGTGGATCACCACTGATAATAAAAATCTATGCACAGAATAAAGAAAAATTGTTGGTTGACTCAGTGTCAGTTGCTTATTTTTCTCTGTCTAAAAATTGGCAGTAAAATCTCACTTTTGTTGTTCAGGCCTGTCACATCCGTGCAGCCCCACCATTCTCCTGACACTGCTTACTCTGAAATACTCTTTGCTCTTGAATAATGCCTATACATTTCTTCAAAACTTAAAAAATATTGCTCTCCTCAGCCAAAATTCTTCATAAATACTTCACCAAGGATCACTTGTGGCTCTCCTGAAGATTATTTGCTCATTTGATTTGCTGGTTTTGCTATCGCTGTAGCAATTTATTTTCATCAGGACAATGGAAATGGCTTATTTTTAGACTTGGTAGCTGAAATTTATTTATTTAAAATTGTATCAGAACATCATGCTTGTGTTCATGTGTAAAGCCTTTCATTGGTTTTCTGTGGAACCTCTCCAGGCTAGTTAAAACACTTGGACAGGGGAATGCTGAGCAGCTGGGGGTAATTTTCTTTTAAAAGCATTATCATTCTCATCAGAACTACATTCCCTGGGAGCTTAAGTTAACGTTTGGATTTTGTTTGAGAGCGAAGAGGTAAGAACTGAATTGCTGAAATAAGGAACAACAGTCTGACAAGAAGGTAAATCACCAAAACACAAGTTACTGATGGAGCAGGCTTATCAGGTCAGTTGATCTAAGTCCCTCATAATAAAATTCTGTTCTCCTCTGACCCTCTCACTGTGCTCATTTAGTCTGATCTGCTGTGAAGGATCTTGCCCTACCTCTCCCCTCATTCCACCATCTATAACAAACATTTTTGTGTTCCTTTATCAGCCTGCCTATCTGGGAGCTGCTTCCAGGGCTGGCTGCATGTCAGACACACCACCAAATTCTCTCAGGTATTGTGCTGCTGCTGTGCATTCAAAACTAGAAATTATATGGCTTAGGGAGATTAGATGGAGTTTCTTCAGAAGGGGGATATTTCTTTCCCTCATCACTGACTTTTTTGGTCACCCATTCATCTAACCAATTTGCTCTCCTAAATATTTTATCTCTGTAATATTTCTTCAGCATATATTTGGAGCTGCAAACTGGGCAAGTAATAAATATGGTTTATAATGTATTATTACATGTGGATGATTTATGCTGAGATGAAATACAGACTTTCAAAGTTTTGTATTTCTGTCTTCTCAGATATTATTGGTGAGTGAGGACATGGAACAAATAGTAAGTAGCTACCAGTTTACTGAGTTAATGCAAGATTGGAAACAATGGCATCACCATCCCCACATGAAGAATGTTCTTTAATCTGTTATTAAAGTCTCAAAAAACGTGAGTATTCCATACTAGACCACTGTCATGATTTCTGATATACTGAAACATTCTTACCAATTTCTCATGGCTCCAAGGCTGCAGGCTCATGAAGATCCTGGGGTAGGATCTTCATGATGTGCACTTTGGTAGCCTTGACCTGGATGAATCAATCCAGCAGGGCTACGGCCTGAAGTCTTTTGGGAACCATAAATAGAGTAAAATCACTCTTACACTTCTTAAAAAGGGTTCTACTAGCAATGTAATTATTGCATAAAGGTTAATGTACTAGTTTAAACTTAATGTATTTCAAACATGCTTTACATTTATGTGATCACCTTCTTCTCTGTTGATACAGCCCTGGAGATTGTCTTAACTTGCAAGCAATATTCAATTACTGCTGAAAAAATTAGCAGATCTGGAATTAATTTCTCCTTCAAGCCACCAGTCCTGAATTTTGAGTACAGAAATATTCACTACAGATGCTGCCACATCTTATTTATGTTTACAGAGGAGAAAAGGACAGAGTTTGTTCTTGAGCTGGAACTTTGCTGAAGATTTGCAGAAAGACAATCTGATGGATACAGAGGAATAAATGTGAAGTAAGCAAATGAGCCAGTCAGCTGCAGGACTTTCACAACATTAAGTACAATTTGCTGATTTGGTATCAAGTCTGCCTGCTCCCTCGAGAGCCTGCAGGCACCTGAGTTCTGTGAGAAGGAAGTTCTACTGCTGCTTGGCATGTAACAATCCACTTACTGAAATGTGCTTTGGAAAGCTGACAAACTGTTCCCTAACAGTGTGTGACGATCTTTAGGTTTCATTCCAAACCCTCAAACACCCACTCTCTGAAACACTTAAATATTACACAGATCTCATTGCTGTAAAGCACTGCAACTTCACTTTTAACCTCCTGCATTCAGACTTCATCATGTCTAACGATGTCTGCAGCAGAGGTCAGGCTCTGAGCCCAGACATTCCATCTCTTTTTGTCAGGTCTTAGGGCAATTAAGTGCCCTCCTCTTCTTCCCATAAATAATTATGTCGTTGGTGCAATTTACCCCTTCCTGCTAAGTTGTGCAAGTGTTTCCATCACAGTCTGCACAGCCACACTGTCTTGCACATCAAGGCAGAGCTGTCAGATTATTAAAAGGGCTCATACCAGTGCAGCCATCACAAGGTAATTATTATTTAACTTGACCACCTGAAAATTCAACACTCTGTGCTGCAGAATTTTAGACAAAATTTTAAGTGTAAAATTAAACAGTGTGGATTGTCCATGAGTAATAAATATGAATAATATAGCCAGAGAAACACAAGTAGAAAATAGATGCTTCAGGAGACCTCCCTGCTTGGTTCTGGGATTGATAAAGTAGAATTTTTATGACGGAAATAAAATGGCAATAAAAATATAGTTTAAGATCAGGGATATTGTAAATCTTATGATTAGAAATATTATCTTATACTTTCCCAACTATGAAAATTTTATTACTTATTTAATCAAATAAATCAACTCAATAAATTTTTCTACTTGCCACTTTTTCATCCCTTTTCACTGAAAAATACTGCATGGTTTATAAAAGCCCCTGTGACAACAACTTTCTGGGTGAAAAGTGAAAGCAGGACTTCTCCCATGGGAGCAATTCATCTAGCTAATATCTTGTATTTATGTAAACAGAGCTATATAATATCAAAATTTTTTTAAAAAGGGATATTTATAAGAAGGCAACTCCTGATCCCTGTCTTATCCCTTCAGCATCCTCCTGTATATCACTTCCACAGACTTCTCTCTTCTCTTCTAATTGGTTTTCCTCTACTCAGTTTTAAATCTTTGACTATTATCCCCAACTCTTTGTCCCAGTTGCAGATGAAGTACAAGGTGGGTCACTAAACTGGAGTTCCTGGTATTCTTTCCCAACTCTTCTTGCTATGACAGGCAGAATTTAATATCTTTTTAGCAACCACACTTACAGGGAAAATGAAGGCTGCTTGGGCAGAAGCTAGTCTTTTGTGCTAGGTTTTAACTCTAACTATTGCAATTTCTCCAACGGTGCTGACACAAAACACTTTTCCAAGGCTTCATCATTTTAAAAAAGCTGTTTCAGAGAGATTTCCTGAATATTATAAAATAACAATAATGAAAAGAAGGTAATCAGCCTTCTCCTTATTTATCTATTCCTGTACTGCCTCTGTAAATCACACACTTCAGCTACAAAGAATGTCCCCAGAAAGAGAGGGTAGCTCTTAAAACCATCTAGAGTGTCAGAGGTGAAGAGAAAAAAGCCTGAGTTATCTTCTTATCCTCCTAAAATTTTGCATCAGAGACTGCATTACTTATCTTTTCATGACAAGGGTGACACAGCATCTGTGTCATTCCCTGCAGGCAGTAAGCACACCAAAATTCCTGGTAGCAAAGAACCTACATGGCAACACAATCACAATAGCCCAACACACATTGCTTTGAAAACATTATTAGGCCCTTCAGCTTCACAAGCATTTACACCTTTTGTAAATGCATGAAGAGGTAACACTTTCAACACCATTTCTACAGTGCAGGATTCCTGAGGCAGTCATGAAAACCATACTACATGAATTTAAATTTTTCTTTAATTGGTAGAAAAATGAATGTTTCTTTTCAACTGTGTGAGAAGCATGAGCAAAACCAACACAGTGCACTTGGTGTAGTGTTCAGGCCATTACTCTGCAATCAAATTCAGAACACTTGTACAAACCCATTCACTGGAAAAAAAACGTGAATGGTCTGGTATCTAAGACATATGAACCATGTATTATTTACTTGCAACCATACACACAAAAACCTATGGCAATGGTGAAAACTGTCTAATCTTTAAATTTTGTTTTTAAAAAAAGAAATTAGTATTTCCATTGAAATTTGAGAAGTCAAAATGTTTATGATTTAAAAATACGTTTACTCTGTAATACAAGAGTCTCCTGAAGTCAAACATGGAATAATTTTATGTTAATATACAACAAAATCACAGAGGCTGGTGTGCAGAAGAAGTAGCTAATATTATTTATTTTTAGCTTGTGCCCTCTACCATGGCATTCTTCACAATCTGCAATTTCAGTGATTGTGGTACTCCTAGGATGAGATCAGCATTAAATAAAAGTGAACTGTATCATATCAGAGAGTACAGGAAAGGTTTTCACCCCCATGCCCCCAACCCCAGTGAGCAGAATTTAGCACCCCATGCCCATTCCCTGGATTGGGGTCATGATCTAACAGGAATGTCCTTAAGCACATATTTATAACTTTTCTGTAGAGTGACACATTTAAACCAATATTTACCTCCTGCTCTAAATCTGGGCTGTGTGCACTTCCAAGAAGACATAATGCAAACTGTTCTTTAATTTTATGCAGGCACACAACAGTATTTGCTCAATTTCAGTCCTAAGAAAACATCCTTCTTCAGATGTTGCATCTCAGGCTGTAAGATCACAGACTACATGTCATTTATTTGAGTCTGGAGTACTATTAGAGGATAATTAAAATTCTGGAAACTCAGTTTTCCTGTTTTGTATGGTTTGGATTTTTTTTTTTTAAAGGACATATGAAGTGTTTTAACAGAAGTTCTTCCTTTTCTAACACACACTGCAAATTGTTCTCTGCTCTTTTTTGCTCCTAGCAGGTTAAAACCTTTTTGATAGCAAAAGAAAAGACATAGCAGCAAATCTTGCTCCAGGGAGATCTGGACTTTCTGAATGAACTTAATTCCTTTTTGTCCTCAGCCAATAATGAATGACAAATCAAGTGAAAAGGTGGGGAAAAAACCCCTATGTACATTAGTTCCTGGCAAACTGTGCAAGAACAATGATGTAAAATAGTTTGAGTCCCTCAGGAAAGCGTGTTAGATCATTTGGTTCCTTCTTCCACCCGGTACAGGTTCATCTCTTTCAACTTTTTTCAGAGCTGCTGCACAATCCAGTTTGAAGGATCTCAAGTGAAAGTGTTGATCCCACTTTTCAGATGCTATCTAACACTTCTGTAGCATTCCCAGAATAACCAGGTTTTATTGTTGCCATACAAGGAATTGGGAATAGGAACTGCATTTGTAATAATGAGATGTGCAGTGTGTGACTTCTGTGCAATCTAACCCCAAGCTGACATCAGCTGGAGTCAGACACTTTGGAAACAGGAAAAAGAAAGAAAAAGCTACCCCAAACCAGGGAGAAGGAGCAGTTGATGAGACTGAGTCAAAAGCAGAAGCGAGCAGTGAAGAGCCACGCTGTGGTGGATGTGTCAAAACTGTGAATGAATAAAAATAAATCAGTCCTCTGTACAGGGGTCTATGAAGGAGGGACTAGGAAAGGAAGCAGGGGACAAGGGACAAGAAAACAGAATAGAGGAGGTCCTGACCTAGCAACACCCAAATCAACACAAAATCAAAAGAAGGAACAAGAACTTGAGGAAAACTCAAGAACCCAGATCCCTGGGATGGTGACCTGTCACCACCTGCCTGTGCTTTAGAGTTCCTCAGTAAATACAACTACTGCTCTCAGCATGGAGATTCCCTTGCCTTTAACATCAGCTGTGAGTCTACTGTGTTCCTGCAGAAAACACAGGAGTCAGCAGCCTGCAGGGTTGGACAACAGTGCAAAGACCAAATTCTCCTCTGAGTAACGGGTGCAGAGCAGTGAGGGTTTAAGACACACATTTAATATCACTATGTATCTGCCACGTCCTGCAAAGGTCTAATGAGTCCTCATTTGCTGTTCTCCTAGCTCATGGTCAGATTTGTTAGAACTTCTGCAAAGCAGTTCTACTTCTCCAAAAGGATGACAAAGTGTTGGGTTCATTCACAATAACAGACGTTGCCAAATGAAGAAGGAGACTGAAACTTCTCTTAGTATTCCAGAATAGCAAATGAGTGAGACATGGGTCAATTGGTTTCTCAGCTATATCCTCCCATAAAACACTGGCAAAAAAAAAAATCACTCTAAGCCTGTGAAGATGTATTTAAACCCTTGCAAGTAAGCTGAAACCAGGACAGTATCACATATGGCAAAAGTTAAATAAATGGGCTGTCTTCTCTCAGGAAATTACACTGTTCACCATCAAGCAGGATGTTAAGGAATACGAGCTTCTCCCCTGCAGAGGGATAATGAACCCATATCATTCCATTTATCATCGAGAAGAATCACCAGAAAAAGTAAGTTACTCTGCAGGTGTGCTCCTCTCTCTAGATCTGAACACAATATCAGAGCTCACTGGCACACATTTTCACTTTCAATGGGATCAGAGTACAGATAACAGATATTCGACTAATATATTAAATCTATCAACTGTCATTTCCCACTTACTGACATAGCCTTGGAAAAGAAGAGAAGTATTTTATGATTTTAAGAATTATAAAGCTCGTGGCTTGCTTCCTGCAAAGGCCATTGCCTACCTGAAGGAGGAGGTCAGAAGCTGGTTTGACTTTCTGCTGGAAAAGCACGCTTAAAGTTCGATTCTGTTGTTCCAGATCAAAAACTCTCATTTTCAGCTTTATACATTCCTCCCTCAGACCCTGCAGCACAAGGGAAAAGAGTAACATTAGAAAGTAACATGTAAAAAGCTCTAATGTCAGATACTAAGAAGAAATAAACACACAACTTTTAAAGTAGCATAAATTGGAAAAATGTGCTACTTCATTTTCTCTGGCTGTTTGATCATCCGTTATAACGTTAAAGAAAATCTTGTACTGACAAACAGCAGCTAACTGGCACCTCCTTTCAGAGTTTTCTGTTAACATAGAAATGACTTTGCCGGCAGTATGTTCCATTTTGAAGCTGACAAAAAGCATAAAGCAGCAATTAATGTATGAATATTGTAATAATCATGAGCTAAATAAAATGTATAAGCTATACCAAACCAGGCAGAAGTTCAGAAGTGGCACTGTGCCTTCAAGGTACTTCTCTGAAGTCTGATCCCTTCCTTGCTTTTTATGGAACAACCAAGTCAGCATTGCTGTGCCTGACGTGGATGGGCTGTGTCTTCCCAGACACCCCAGGATGTGGCCAGGTGGGCAGAAGGCCAGTGGTACCCTGGCTGTATGAAAGCAGTGTGGCCACCAGGACCAGGGCAGTGATTTCCCCTCTGTCCTGGGCACTGGTGAGGCCACACCTCAAGTGCTGTGTCCAGTTCTGGGCCCCTCACTAAAGAAAGACACTGAGGGGCTGGAGTGAGTGCAGAGAAGAGCCATGGGGCTGGGGAAGGGTCTGGGGGACAAATCTGATGCGGAGCAGCTGAGGAAGGTGGGGGTGTTTAGCCTAAAATAAGAAGAGGCTCTTTTCACTCTCTACAACCCCCTCAAAGGACATTCTAGCCAGATGGGTGTGGTCTCTTCTCCCCAGCAGCAATGGAGAGGACAAGAGGAAATGGCCTCTGGAATGGCCTCCAGGAGAGCTTTAGGTTGTACATTAGGAAAAATTGCTTATGGAAAGGGTTGTCAAGCTTTGGAACAGGTGGTGGAGTCATCATCCCTGGAGGGATTTAATAGCTGTGGTACCTGGGGACATGGTTTGGTAGGCTCAGGCTTGGCAGCACTGAGTTAATGGTTGGACTAGGTATCTCAAGGGTCCTTTCCAAAGCAAGAGATTCTATGAAAAAGATTTAAAATTGGACATTAGAAGCAGAGGTGGAATGTAAAACCAGTCAAGCCAATAATGTCTTTCAGATACAGCTAATTATCTATCTATCTATCTATCTATCTATCTATCTATCTATCTATCTATCTATCTATCTATCTATCTATCTATCTATCTATCTATCTATCTAATCTACCTCTGCTTTTCCTGGTCACCTGAGGGAGCACAGGATTCTGTCAGAGAGAGGATTTTGGAGACAGTGCAGAATCTGACACTGAGCTTTTCAGCATATTTTGTGCAGGTGCCCATTTTGAGGCAAGAAAGCTTCAGAAAGCAGGAAAGGTAGTCTCTTAATAAAGATTACATGTAAAAATAATAAGCTGCAGCCATATCTTGGTTGGTTTGTTTGGGTTTTTTTTTAATTTACATCTCCAAAATACTTACCCTTATTTAAATTGAGGACATTGGCTGCCCTGTGGTATTGCCTAGCTCATATTACTCTCCACCATATGAAGGTGGAGAAACAGGCCTCAGCACCCCCATATGCTGTCCTGCCAATACCATTAACATGATGAGAAAACTTGAGGCTTGATGAGAAAACAATTCAGAGGGGGAAACTGTAGTCAGATGTAGCTTAAATTCTTGCCCACAGTTGCTCTAGTCTCTGCTGTAACCAGCACTGAGGTTATAAGAGGTGAACACACAATAAAATATGTTCATCTTGAGACTCCCAGAAAACCGTAAACATCTTTTTATGCATAAGTATCAGATTTTATGAATACTGGATGAATGCAGTTATTTTCTCCTGATGGTTTTATAACATTTGTTTTAGGTGGCTGTCAAGTGGCTGTTCAGCTGAAATTGCAAGAGCCTTCCAACACGACCCTCAAAAAATCTTGAAGCTGATGATTTCTAAAGCCCTGAAGCTTTGTTTCCTGTCAGTGAGACCTCTTATCCCTGGTCTTGCACAAGGCAATCTCTATTAGGAATAGAGATTGCAAGCATCAAGACCCATCATTATCTGTCTTTCACAAATCAGAGAATTTAGAAGTGAGCCTCGGCTGTTAAAACAGCGCTTAACATTTCAAGACTACTAAGGGCACTGAACAGGAAAAATGATTCACAGAAACTAACAGTGTAGAAAAAAATTAAATCTCTGCCCAAAACCTTCCTATCTTACAGTTTTAAAACCATAAGATTTACGTTTCAAACTTTAGAATTTCTGTAAAAAAGTGAAATATAAGATAGTAGATTACCCACCCAGATGCTATAAACCCTGCCAGCGGTAATGCCACACAGAGCCCAGAGGAGAAATGAGGCACATAAAGGTAGCAGTATTCTGGTAAAATAAAGTCTGAGTTTAGAAACTTGGAGTCCTAAAATTACCAATTAATACAACTATCAAATGTCTCAAGCATATAATTCCTCTCCTGTGGGCAAAACAACTTGCTATTAAGGTAGCAATCTCCCAAATATTTACGGTACCCCTAGGGTTTCAGACAGTGATATCCGAGCATCTCTGTAGTCTTGCTTTATCTCTTCAGTGTGAAGGAGACTCACTCTTCTCCAAAATGGGATCCAATGCCCTCAGCAGAGGTTCCAGAAAAACACTGCTCTCCCTCTGAACATGCTTCTTTCTGCTTTAATAAACACTTAATTCACTTCTTTTTTGTTTAATTGATGAAAATGGAGAAATAGCTTTCATACAGAACCCAAAGTAAAAAGGGTAATCTCCTGAATACTCCTGTGGAGGAGATTACAATACAAGAAGTAGATACACAGGTCACAAAATTATTTAATTAAACTGTTTAGCTCAAGTTTCAAACTGCTGATCCAGGTTTACATGGAAAAAAAATTTAAAAAATCCAGTTCTCAGCAGTCCAATCAGCTCATGTTATATGAGAAGTCTTTGGGTGGAAGGTGAAAGAATGGATGTTTTCAGTATTACAGCATACAGGCTTGCCTTAGTTAATTTTGTTGGATGTCTGACTTCTTAAACTTTCTAGAGGCAAAATTTTCTATTAGTAAGTGGTAGAAAATCCATAGAATTTTGCTACATAAAATTGTGAAATTATGCTGTATGGCTAACTCAGCACAATTCAATTTAATGTAGTTTCTCCAGTCACATCAAAAAAGAGTCTCTCATGTTAGAGAAATTCTATATGTATTGTAACAAATTACATACTTGAAAAGTGAACGTTTAAGACTGTAATTCCATTTCAAGGATTCAGTGACATTGATAAATCACTCAAGCTTCGCTCACTCAATTTGTGTCACCAGAATCTCTCAGTGGGATCACAGCCTTTCCACATCCCAGCAAGTACACAGCACTTTACTCGTTACATTACAGCATGCACTTAATTTAAGCGAAAATTAGTCCTTGAGGGATGATTGGAATTTCACAGCAAAGCCCACGCAGTGTGTGCTGCTGTACAAAATCACTCTCCTCCCTTTTGTGAAAGCTCTCAGCTTTCCTTCATGTCTTGCTCTGCTCCAGAGGTGTGTTATCTCTCTGTGGCATGACTGACTCTGTCTTACTGCTCAGCTGCACAATGGTAGATTTATCTGTTTACCAGCCACTATTTGGGTTCTGATATCTACCCTGTTGGGACTGGAGTGAGGAGTGCAATTTCCTCTTTATTCTACACTATTGTGTTCCTGTCTTTTCTTATGAAAGGACTTTATGTGAACGGTGTCAGGAACACTATAACAGTTAATATTCATTAGCATTTAGAAAAGCACCCTCTTTCCTCTTTCTATGGATATTAAATTAGCTGTTATTACTCAGTAATAGGTAAGCAGCTGTTAAATCCCATCAACCCCTAAGTAAATCATTTTATTAAATGTATTTGGATCTGTTTTTATTGTATCCTTAGGAACTCCTTGGTTCCTATGGGTTTGGAAGGATTAATTACGGAGGAAGGATACAGTCATCAAAATGTCTGACACCTTTGCAAAAGGGAATCAGGAAGCTCCTCTTGCCATTTGGGAAACAATCAAAATATCCCCAAACTAGAGATTAATATATTGAGATTAACCCTCTGATGAGTATTTCACCACACATGGTTTCATAATACAAAATGTGTATGAGGTTTTTGTGTATATTAACAAGAGAAAATAACTCCATTTCCATTTAGACTATATTGAAACACATATTTGGGTTTTTTTTAGAAAATACTTCAAGCTGTATTTCTAGCAGGTGTCACAGGAACAGCTCTGCAGTCCTCTGATGATGCACAGACCCTACTCCTACGTGTAAACAGAAAAACATGGCACAGACAGCAGCAGGGCAAACTTCCCTGGGGTTGTGGCTTGCACAAATCACCTCTGAACTGCAACACTTCCAACTGCTGGCGGGCAGTATCCCTCTTCCAGAGTAAAAACCTTTGTTGTGCATCTAAAATCATGGGATGAGCAATGATGCTTTCAGCCCTTCCTGTCCCCTCTGTCCCCACTCTTCCCTTTGCAGGGGGAGCTCTGAATGATGTCTTGCTGGGCAGAATGATGTCCATAAAGGGAGGCTTTGGAGCCAGCCCTCAAAAACTATTTGCATCTAGAACACCTTTGTGCATGTGGCAAAAGTGTTTTTGGTTATTTTAACTTGGTGTTCCTTGCCGCGTTTTAAGAACATTATTACTTGTCCTGTCATTAAGTGAGGACAAACCAGTTTGTATTCTCCTTTGCACTATCTGCTTTAAAAAACTGCATTTATGTCTCTTTCCAAATCATCTTTTTAAAACCAAATGAGCCAAAGCATTTTAATAATGCCACATCCATCAAGTGGTCTAGACCTCACTAAGGATCATTCCATGAATATTGAAAGGCTCGTAGCTTATTGTTATAGAACTTTATCTGTTGTTTGTCTTTCCCTCTTTCTCCCCCTGACAAAGCAAAATCACAGAATCATGTTTAACTCTAAGACCACTTCAGAAAACTGGAACTTCAGACATGACTTGTTGCAGAACTGATCTCTGAAGAAGACACAGTGAATCCTTTCATTGTGCCAGGTTTGCAACTACCCTATGAGCATTTTTCCTGTGCAGTACTTCCCCTGCTTACTGAATGTGTGAATATAGTTTAAAAAGGTATACTCTTTAAGAATATATACATATCTCTCAAATAAACAATGAATACCTGCAAGCTTTAAGGTATACTGAAAATATCCAAATCACTTACCTTTTGAGTAAGTAGAGCCTGAACAACCTGATTAGCTACCTGAAAGAAAAAAAAGTAAACAAATTTACAGATGTTATCGTGTGTGTGTATGCACAATACCTTCTTTTGTGGCCTGTCCTGGTTTCAGCTAGGACAGGGTTAATTTCCTCTCAGTAGCTGTTCCAGTGCTGTGCTTTAGATTCAGAATGAGAATGATATTGATAACACACTGATGTTTTGGGTTTTTGCTAAGTGGTTTTCCTAAGTCAAGGACCATTTTTTATCTTGTCTCATGCTTTGCCAGTGAGGATGTTCACAACAGAAACTGGGATGGAGCACTGCTGGGACAGGTGACCCGAACTGGCCAAAGGGAAATTCCACACCACAGAATGTCAGGTGATATAAACAGGGGGAGTTGTCAGGAAGGAAACTTTTTTCCTCAACATCCAAATTTTATGCTCCCCATTCTATTGGATTTGAGCAAGCAGCTGTGTAGAATTTCATCTCCCTCTGGGCTTAAAATCATGACAGTCTTTTTTTACACCCCATGTGGGCCCCAAAGGGATAAGGACAGATCCTACCAGAGTGAGTTAAAAGATTGTTATAAACATTCACTGTATTGGTTTCACAGTTGTCAGTAGCTCTACACTCCACTTTCTATCTACAATCACCACCATTTGTAGCATTTTCTTTATTTTAATCCTATGATACCAGTAGGAATACATGAAATTCACACCAACTACTTCTGTGCTAGTCCTCATTATAAGCAAATGTGCACTGTATCAATTGCAGTGTGACATGAGGGGCGTTTGGTTAACTTCTGTCATCTCTTCCTTGCAGTAGATTAAACTTTCACAGTTCTACATGTGGCTGGTGTGCATAAGCATGGATTGACTGCATTCACTAGAGTGGATTTTTACCAGCCAAGGATGAAGGCCTGAATGTTTTCATGAAGTTTAATTGTTTCTTGATTAAATATTGACAAAATGGTACATCTATCATGACAAGCAGAAACCATAAAGTTCCACAGAAAATTAAAGTACCTACTGTCATCAAAATGTGGTTGGAAGGCATTCACCCCACATAGCATAATTGACTTGAATGAGATTACACACCATTGATTAGCAGAACTATATATTCAACAGGGAATTTTTGAAGTTATTTATTTTATACGTCCTTTCTAATTTATATTTACCAGCAAGGATAGGGGCAGTGAGGTGGAAGAAGGAGGGAGAGAAAGACTGAGGTAAGATTTTCTGTTGATGCTGCCTAACTTGAAGGTTCAACACCATATATGCACGTTAGCACACAATGTGCTGACTTATCATTTTTCTCCTGCATTTAGGCAGAGCAAGTAGAGATGTCTCTCTCAGAAAAAAAGAGAATTTTGATTTGGTTTTGGTTTACAGAAATTTATGCAGGTATCTCTAAATAATCTGCATCGATTCTCCTTACTCTTGGCAAATTAAGTCAACCCCACCACCACCACTGATATAAACTCAGCTGGAAGCAAAGAGCTGCAGCAGCTAATTCACTTCTGTAAATAATTTACTTCTGCTAGATACAAAAGCTACATTTGATTCATACTCATAAAATTGCCTAGTACCAAATTTTTTTTCCGAATCGGTCCCTTAACTTCAGGCAGCCTGTGAAACAACACTCCAAAAAGAATAGCTCTATACATGATTTAACAGAAGACACAGACTCATATTAGAACAGTAATAACCCACAGAAGTAAACATGCTGGGGTTTTGAAAGCCCATGTGCCTTGCCCTGCAGGCTCTCAGGCTCTCCATCCAACACTCTTCCTTCTGGCAGGTACTTTAAGGTCTGTTTGCTCTCTACCTGAAAATTGAACAAACCCTAGCGAATACATTATTTCTTTACTTTCTGACACAGAGTTACTTTTCCAAGGAAGAACTAAAAGGTTCTTTGAAGTGTGCACTAGTCACTCACAACAGCATAGCCTACAAAATGACTCCTACAGCTTTACATATTGTACAGAGGAGTGTAAATGGCATAATATTCCAAACGGGAAAAAACCTGAACCTGCTGATGCATATATGACAAATTTTCCAGCTTTTGAGTGAAGATAGGTATCTAAATGGAAGTATCTGCCAGTGATCCATAGCTCCCATGGAACTCAGTAAGAAAGAAATGTAACCAGACCCTTTAGAAAAATGTGGCTATTTTTTTCTATTATCTAGCCACTTGGCAAACCGTTTTGTTATTACTGTTCGAGATTTTCAGGTCTGTATTTTTGGTATTCAGCAGGAACAGAGGTGGGAAGCCTTCAGTGAAATGTTCTGCAGTTACTAAAATTAATTTAGCACTCAATAAGTGGAATCATAGCCAAATGTTTGCATTTCAAATGAGGTTGCCATTCTACTCCTACAGCAGATAGAAATAAGCTGCTAAACTCAACAATTTACTTCATTTTAACTTACAGGTATCAGGAGACACCATGGATGTGAATGAACAAGATGAACCAGCTCCAGAAAACTGATAGTCACAACTACCAAAAACTGTGGAAACTGAGATCATGGAAGGCAGAGGAATTGTCTTCTGAGATGCAGAAATTGTGAAAATGTGAAGTTCACACTTACATGGAGCATGACTGTGGCTCAATCCCAGTAAAAATCAGGCTGCAGAATTACTTGACCTGTGGTAACTGCAGTTAATCAAGGTGAAACACGGACTAGAACAGAGCTGGCTGGTTCCTTGCTCTGCTGTTCTGCAGAAGGTGACACACCCTGCTTTCACACTGCCTGCCTTTCCTTTGAACTTAACAGCCAAGATCTTTAGGAGATGTTTCCTTTTCTGGATTGCAATAAAAGAGATAAAAGATCCAGCTTCACTTTTTCCTTAGGCAATTATGTTTACAAATATATGTCATAAAGTGGTCTTAATAGAAAAGGTATAAAAGAATGAATCAAAGAAAAGAGACCCTAATGCAACATCTGTTATGCCTTTTACAAGTACTGAGATTTTACAATTTTACACAGCTGCTTTTATTGTATGATTCCATATGCACAAAGACATTTCAAGTGTACTAAAATAAAAGATTTATCTTTTATTCAAATCCTAAAAACAGAATGCCCTTTTTTGAGATAACTCTGCATTTTTGATTAGTTAATTCTCAAAACATCAGCAAAAATATCAACTACCCCAAGTTGCATAATTTCCTGCATGTGAATATGGTGAAGCTTTGACAGATATCTCAGTTGGCACAGTGATGTGCATAACCATGACACTGCCACCTACCAATAAACTGACAGCTGAATGCCACCATAGGAAACTGGGATTAAGCATGTTAACCTCAAAGCCCAAAGGTACAGGAAGACAATCCTGGGTTTTGCATTAAATTTTTCAGCAACAGATAATACATTTATGGAGTATGTCTGAAATTAAACAATCTCTTTTCTTATTTATCAAGTACTGGAACATTTCAATGACAGCTTTTTCCAAATATCGTCCCAAGTTTTCTACACTTACACTTCTGAGATGAACAATTATTTTAAAATCAGTGAATGATTGTTAAAATTCATAAAGGACTCTGCTCAGCTTGACCTGTATGCTTTTCAGATTTAATCTCTCTGTACATTTGAGCTTCAATGAATTTTACCATGAAAATGATTACAGAGCCTGAATTTTTATGTCACACTTGCAGGCATTTATACAATATTAAATGTAGGACATTATATGCATGAAAAATACTATTTAAAATAACTGATTTTAAAAAAGGAAAAATTACAGAAAATAATGGCAAGCATAGCTTTAAAAACTCAGCTCTGGTATCTCTTTGCTGCATACAGACAGAAAAATCACAGTGGCTATTTTTACTGCCTTCATATTCAGCTTAATGGCCACCAACACCTGAACAGAGAGCAGTCTGTGCATAGCAAGTGTCCTTATCACTTTGCTGTGACCCCGAGGGACCACGCGGGTCACACTGCCAGGCTGGCCAGGTTAAATGGTGCTTGAGTGCCCTGAGCAGAGCTTGTCTGTGCCCAGGGGAGAGAAGCTGCAGTCTGAGCTTGCTGAGTGAAAGATGGCAGCCTTCTCTCAACAGTTATCAAATGATGTTCCTAGCCTCCAATTCCTCAAGGGCCTGTCAAGGCTCCCAGACATGGAGCAGCCAGAACAGCCAAGCTAAGCTGGGAGGGAAGCACACCCTGGGCATCAGCCCAGCAGAAATTCATTGCACTTACAACTAATTTGACTACAGAGGCAAAATTAAAGAATTGAAATCATGGTTGTAGTAGGCACTCACACGTTTCAGTGGCAGCTTCAGCTGTCTCAGGTTTGGAGTGATCACAGCCCTGTGTTCCCAGGAACAGCTCTGTTCCTCTCTCCAAACCTGCCAGGTGCCCCTGAGGCAAAGAGGGGCTGCAGCACAGACAGATACATGGCTGCTCCTGAAATACATCTGCTCCTAAAAACACTGAACAAGTTCTGACAGACAGAGCAAGAAAAGGCTGAAGAAATTATCACTTTCAAGAACAGGGGCTGGTGTAAGATGAGTTATGAACAGAGCCAACCATCAGACTTAAAGCCCTTAAGAAAAGAAATTTTCCAGTGGAATTATTTTAAAATATTTTAAATTTTAAGAAAAACATCTTTATGGAAGGCATTTTAGTTGCTTCTTAAGGTCTCCAATAACAATCCCTGTATGGAAAGGACTTTCTGGTTATATGCTAATTAAATTTCTGTCTCATCTCCTATTCTCTTTATTGTTACTATAAAGAAAGAGGGTGAGGATGTGTGATTTCTTGTGCAGCTCCACCAAAGGAATGTGCTCAGCTGGATGCTGATCTGGGACTCCTGCAGAATTTGCAATCATTAAATATGGTTTCCTTGCCTCAGTCACTGGCAGCAACTTCTTCACCCCAGTGACCAGAAGGCATTAGGTCTAAGTTTGTGTCAGCTGACTGCTGGCTACAGCATCTCTGCCTTTTCACAAAGCATTGTGAAACACACACAAAAAAATGAGATAAACAAAAAATAAAACAGAGAAGCCCAAACCCACAGGTTTTGAGAAGAAATTTCTCCTGAAAAAGTTGACACAGTGAGAGAAGATAGATACAGCTGTCATAATACAGAAGAAATGAGAATAGCCAACATAATGAAGATAATAAAGTTCAGAGCATAGTTTGACTTAATTATATGATCTTTAAAATGAAAGGGTGTGAAAAACAATCTTTGGTCAGAAATCCATCATGTTACTGCAAACAGAATAAAAGCATGTTTGCTGTCCTTATAACCTGCATGGAATGTTTTGCTGAAATGGACAGTTACAGTGCTTCACTCATTTCCCAAACTAATTATGTAAGCAGATTTTGTCCTAGACAATCAGAAAATAATTTTAAGTCAGGCTCTGTAATTTAAACAGAAGTTAGCAATTATATGGTAATTTCATCCTTATCATCAAGTATCCATGCATGGTTCAAGTGTGCACTGAAAGAGTGACCCAGGCCACTGCAGACCAGGGCTCTGCTCGTGCCCCAGAGCCACAGAACGGGCAGAGCAGGACCCAGAGGGAAGGTGCATCTGTAAACTCCCTGACAAAAATATGCCACGGTGGCAAAAGAGTGGATTTCCTCTAAAAACCTGCACTAAACTGGAGGTTTCTTTTACCAGAGTTGTATTGCTCAGACTTCTACCACTTCAGCAAATGCCAATTAAAATTTTAAAAAGCTGGTGTGAAGACTGGAATTGTCATCCGCCCTGGGTGATTTGCTTGCTCACACACTCTTTTCTCCAAGGTACAGCTGGAGTTCTTGTTTTGTTTGCATGGCAGCTAATTTCCTATGCCATGACACATCCTTATTATGGAATGGCTAAATGATTTCTAGCAAGCAACTCTTCGAGCCACTAAGAGCCTAAAACTGCTTTAAACTCTGAGGCACGTTGAAGAGCCTTACTGAGAGGACCAAGAGAGCATCAGTACATGTGTGGAGAAAGCTCCATGCAGCAGGAGACAGTAGGCACCTCTGGAATGCAGGCATTGCTGGAGTGCTCAGACAGTAAGTGAGGGGTGAATTATACTCTAGCTGTAACTGGAAACTCTGATCTAGCCCACAGCTAGAAAAAAAACAACATTAAAAGCTGTGTATGTAACCCTAAAGGGGAGCTGAGACACTCAATCCCAGGGTTATGGAATGTGTTACATGGGAAGGCTGAGGGATTCTGGATGGGAGAAGGCCCTGGCACACGTGTTCCACTTTATAGAAAAGGAGTGCACAGCACCTAACAGGCAAATTACCATCTCCTTCTCCTAATGAAGGCAAGCCAGTTCTATGTGTTGGTCACAGGGATATCAATTTTTCAGTGAAGAGCTGTGGTCAAAACAGGATTCACAGCAGAGGTCGTGGAGAACAACACCTTTGACTGCCAGACACATGTTCTTGGAATTAATTAGAAAGAGTAATAGGAAAATTGCAGAACAATGTCAACCTTCTAGAGAGGGAGAGATTAATCTGTATTAATTTAATTATAGTAGCGGGTAAAAACAACCTTTTTTATCTACCTTACCTCATCGAGACATCTTTCATACTGCTCTCTCTGATTTTCATTCTCCAGAGCCAGCGCTGAATTCTCTGCCTACAGTAAAATGGAATAAATAAGTAAATATGTAAATTTAGCAAAGGATATTTTTCACCACATGACAATTCATAAAAATCCTCAGGGGGATTACCTACTGCACTTTTCAAGATCCAGAATAAAATGCACTGTACAATTTATTTTGCTGCAGGTTGGTGCTTTGAGTAAACCAGAAGTGACATTCATTTACAAGATTATTCACACCCTGCATTACAATTTAGAACAATATCATAGCAGATATTCCACGTATGTCCACCATCTCACCTTGTCAGGTGCAATAGAGCTGGCAGTGAAACACTACACAAGATATTGATATTTCTGATTCTCTTCCTCTCCCTTCTCTGTTTAGAGGGAGCTTGCTACCTGAGAACCACTTGGGCACAAACAGAGGCAGCCACTATCACAGGGAAACCAAAGCCAACACTATGCAAACTTTAAACTGTGGCAGCCTGGTTTCTGCAGGGGGGAGCCCCACATGCACAGGTCATTCTACAGCTAATTGGTGAATTATTCCAGCCTTTAACTGACCCTGATATATGTAATAGTCTTACCAAAAAAATCCGATTATTTCCAGAGTGAGAGGTATTTTGCCACATCTAAATGTAGTCTTGAAGTCAGACTTTTTTTCTCCCACATACGTAATTTTAAAGATGATAAAAATTCTTGTGCAACAGGGCCTTTCATCTGTCTTTAGTTTTCATTACGCTCACATTTTGGCATAGTGAAAACTTAAAAATAGCACAATCTGGTAAGTAAATCACAGTAAATTAAAGTATTTTTCTCTATATATCTATATTGACTTTAGGAATTCTTACAGTATGGGAAAAGGAAAATCTCTAGTGTGATGCAGTTTCATCAGAGCAAGTTTCAACTAGTCTTCTCTTAAAGACTGAGAAACTAAAACAACATATATAAAAATCTATGAGTTAAAACTGGCTCTAGAAATCTCTCTGCCTCCCATGCATAACTTCCCATCACATAACCATAACACCAAAATCAATACTTTCCCATAATTACAACTATTATGCAATTTACAGTACTTGCATTACTTAAACCTCCTTTCAACCTATAAAATTTAAACAAGTGCTGTTTCAAAGGAAATGTGGTTACACAAAACAACAGTGATAAATATAGTTAACATTTGTAGTTTTAGAGGAAACTTAATGTAATGTGCTGTATAAAAGGATTCTGTGAAAGATGCACAGTTGCCTCTTCCTTGTTAAAAAAAGTCAATGAATCAACAAAATAAGAATCCCAAAGTCTATTAAATTGATTCATTAATAAAAATTTCAAATTCAGCTGGATCATAAAAGTAAGGCTAGGAAGCAAAAGCAAACGTACACTATTATCCAGAATCTTGAAAGAGATTGAAGAGTAAAAGTGTGGTAAGAAACAAGGGCATATAGAGTTTACTTATTTAAAAGTCTAAATAAGCAAGTGTACAGAATCTGTGCTTTATCTCCAGGGTACAATTAAAGCCAGCAAAGGTGGTAAAATGCTCTGCATCATATTTTCACAATGTCACCTATGAATGGATTCAACATATGGCTATAAAAAGTCTATGGGTGATCCTGCAGAGAGAGCACTGTGAGATGAGGCAGCAAAAAGTAGCAGATGCAAAAGTAGCAAAGTAGAAGAAGCTGCAAAAGCAAAAGTAGCAGTAAGAAATCAGAAGCTGGAGGGTAAATAGTCCTCCAGACTGAAGAGGCGATAGTTTGCTTTTACAGACACATTCTTGCAGATTGATTGATTAAAAAAAGATGTTTGTTACATTAAAATATTCCTGAGTTAAAGATTTTCAGTTGTTTTCTCTATGAATATCCCCCTAAAATGCCATCCAAAAGAAATTCTCACTGTTTTGAAGTAATCACTAAAGGCTTAGTCTACACAGACTTCCACTCACACATACTGATATATTTATGGATTTTGTTTTTAATTTTCATTTTTATTAACAAAAAATACATTGTATATTTTTATCCTAAAATAATTTGGGCAGATTGCTTACACATAGAAATGTGTAAAAGAACTACAGCACATACTTGTACTATATGAAATGCACAGAGAGCTCCCCATGTTTCTCTTACTCCATGTCCTGGAATGCTGTAAAATGGAATGCAAAATCTTCCTGGATCTGTTCACCAAACCTCTGATTTCAACAGGCTATTCCATCACAAACAGGCTACCAAAATTATGAAATCTAAACCTGACAGCATTATAAATAAATGCTACATTTCAGCTCTTATCAAGCCACAGTGGAAACATCTGTATAATAAAAGCTATTCTCACACCACTGGTTTTAAAATTGTAGTGAAAGGATGTAATACAGTCAGTGTTAGCTTTACTTTTGTGCTTCTTGATTGCCAAGCAAATAATGCCTATTTATTTGGCATTTTTTATAATGAGGACTAGACTAGAAGGGAACACTTGACTGACTTTGCTTTAGAATCTGTGCCAGTTCCCACAACATGGGAAAACCAGTGCTTGATATACTAAATGACTCTACAGTGCAACCAAATACTTGATAATAATCCTCATTCCCCCAAAAGTATTCATTTGGAAAATTTGTAATAGCACTTAGAGTCTCAAAACCCTGCCTCCTAATCCAAACCTTCATTTTTTGAACAGAAATCACTGGGTTTTGATGTTATTGTAAGGCTGCTCAATTTTTGCTCCAAAGGATCTGCCTTCCTCTTGAATTGTATATTCTGGGCATCCTTTGCCAGTTAAGCAGAGTACATCCCCTTGAAGAAAACTGCTATTAAATTTCCTTTTTTATTTTCAGGCCACACTTAGAGAAGGCTAAGCTGCAGGTAGAAGCCCCCCTCTCTTCTCACAGCTTGAAAGCTTTTGCACACTTGCAGGCACCCAGGGGCAGTGAGAGTTCTGACCCCAGTTCCAATCCCATCCATGACCTGGCAGGGGACTGTGCAAGGAAAACAGCTCGCTGAGAGCAAGTAACTGGGACTCCTGAGAACAGCACTTCCTGAGATAGCCACTGATTTCCATCGTGATTCCTAGGTTTAGGCATAGCCGTCCTCTAGGAATTTATGTATATTTTATATCACCCGTAGAAATGAACAATCATTCTCTGTCCCTCAGCCTTACTAGCACTGAAAGTGATGCAGCCCAGCAAACATGGAACACTCAGTGCCTGCCTCCAGCACCTCAGGCACACACATCATTTCTTGGGAGTACAGCAGCATTCAGTCAGCCAAAAGTAACTGGGGCATAACTTACCACTAGATGAAACACCAGTACGTGCTGCTTTACGGTCACTACAGGTTCAAAGATCCTAAAATGTCAAAATTGACATCCCTCCCAATTCTGATTTGTGAGAAACTATTTTGCACTAGAGTCTCTCCCAACACTGTAAGTTTAAAGATGACTTGGATAATGCCAAGCAGCCTCCAATTTCCTTAATTAGAGACAACATAAAAATTATGAGATGGAGTTTGGAAGGTAAAACTTTGGACTACTTTAACAAAACAGGCTGCCTTGAATCGATACCACTGCTTACAGACAGTCATAATGACAGACTTTGTCAACTGACTTTAATTCCTTCCTCAGGACAAAAAAACATAGCCCTGGTTAATGACAAAAATCCTTTGAGTCAGCTCACTCCCTCCCATAGATACTTTCTCCTGTGTTGGGGCAGGTGCTTGCACAGTTTCAAAGTTAAAAGGCTACACACCTACATGCTTCAACAGACAATCCTCTGTGTTTTTATAATGACAACAAAACTAATTAAAACATTGAATTTTCTAATAGAATGCACAAATAAAAGAGAAGCATGACTAAAAGAGAATTATGTACAGGATAATTTTCCTTACTCAACCTTTGTCTCGGACTTGAGACAAAACAAAAGGATGGGAGGGGGCAGAAAGATGAAAGCAGGGAGGGATATGCATCTTGCACTAAGGGAAGAGGAGATCATAGAATCATAGGCTGGTTTGGATCAGAAAGGACCTTTAAAGATCATCTAGTCATGGGCAGGAGATGAAGGTCTAAAGGTTGTACGTCTAGTTAGCAGCTCAGCATGCTCTGAAGGTATCATCAATAAAGGTCAAGAGGAACAAAGTTATGACAGTGAACTTTAAAATCCCTGACAGAATGCTACCCCACGGTTACCATGTGCACTCCTTTGTTATTCATACTAAACTGTTTGTCCATTTAAAGAAAGCTTTATTGATTTACACAGACATTCATTTGTCATGCCCAGTGCAGTGTATTAAGAGCTGTCCAAGCACTTCAAATGTACTCAGCAATTTTTTCCTGCTTTCAGCCTCTGATTTTGTATACTTCTGTGGTTACAGCTTCCTACAGCACATGAGAGGTCAAACCCCGTTGTGGGCAAAGTAAGAAGTGATGCTGTTGAATTTTTGCTTAGGTTCTTGGAGCATTTTTGGTAAGCTGCTGTTCTAGGAAGGGTTTACCACTTGAACCACTTCTGTGTCTTTGAACACAAGGAACTTCTGCATGTTTCTGTCCCTGCTATGCAGAAAATTTGTCCTTTGAAAGACTAATCCAACAAATTGTCAGAGGAAAGTTTAACACCGTACTTATGCTGGTCAGAAGAGCTGAAAATTACATTTGTGGTATTAAATCAATGTAATTCTAGCAACAAAAGCCTTAATTTAATTCAAGCACTATAACAGTATTTCCACTGGCCACTTTCCAGTGCCTTTTATCTTAGTGAAGACAGCTCTTTGCTAGGAGTAAAATGTGAGCTGCACCTGAAGGCCACCTGTCAACATCTGGATGTTTCCACCTTGTCCTTTACACTTCTTCCACAGCAGATCAAAGCTTGTTCAGACCTGCTGAACAGTTCTGCTCCCTGGCATTACGTCCTCAGGACACTGAAACTGGGGAGTGCTACCTACTGATGAAATAATCAGTGAATTTAGTGGAATAATACTTAACTAAAGTACTTTTTTAATTTAAATGTCCTAGTCTTAACTATTTCTTCTGGATCATGGAGATGTGAGAAAAAAAAAACCAAAACACCAAAAAGAACAAATTAGTGATATGATGACAGCCAGGGTTTTCACCCTTGCTTCAAAACACTTGGCCTTCTCAGTAGCATCATTTTCTGTTTTATTATTTAATAGCCTGTTATATTTAACCCCACTTAAAACATGTGACATATTTTATCTGAAATACTCAGCCAGTGTTTAATTCCCATTCACTTAAAACATGGCATGGAAGTAATACATATGTGATGTTAAATAATAAAACACAGAACCATACAAGTGTCAATTACAATTCTGTCTATAAAAAAGGCCACATTAAACCTTATTGGGCAGCACTGGTGGGGATCATTCTTGCAATTCACAAATTCAACAATTTTATTTTTTTTTTAATTCTTTACTGTTACAAAATGATATTAAATCTCAAAAGCAGTCTCCCAGGACATGCTCTGCTATAGCTGTGCTACTCATGTCTCTCTCATAGAGAGCAACTTTCTAAGGTATGCTAGAAATCCGAAGATATTTATTCAACATCAGGAAACTAACCACTTAAGGTTACAAAAACCCCTTGGGTTTAAATGTTGTGAACAAAAAAGCAGCCCAAGGTCTGTGCAGCTTCGCCTCACCAATTATTGATGAGGAGATTCATGTATTTAAACATGAATTTACAGCAGATATTATGTAACAGTTTTTAAATTGTGTTGATTTCACGCTGTCAAAGATCAGAACACAGAACTTGCTCATTTATCTGCAGATTTTTAGCAGTTTACAGGGAGAGACTCCCACCCACAGTCCTGGATGGGGCTCATAACCACAGAAAGCTTTTCCTGTCTGCTGAGCATTTCCCAGTTCACATAAGATGAAACAATGGGTGGCCCACCAAAATGAGGAAGCCTCTCCTTGGAAAGGAGAGTAAGTAGAATTTAATCCTCCAACTCTACTTATATTGGATAAATGCACGAACTTCAGGAGCTAAAACCAACAAACCAGAACCAAGTAAGATTCCTACACTGCTGATGAGACTGTGTTCTAAAAATGAGTAAAGCAATCTTCTTATTTCTGGGAATTCCTCTGTGGAATACCTCCTTTCTTCTTTTTCCCTAGAATTTGGGGATGGAAATTTTCAATTGGTTCAAGAATGGCAATATTTGTCTTTTTAAATTTTTTTTATGTTAACTCTAAAGTAGTTAAGAATGACAAGCCTATAAACCTTCAACATTTTCCATTCTGACACCACAGAAATGTTTGGAGTTGATATTTTAACTTAGGAACAGATCTAGAAAAACAGACTGCATTATAAGCACAGGCTTATCTTCAAGCAAATAATCACCTAGGCTGCTGCTAAAAGATCTATCAATAATAGAGTTGTATGTTTACCTGCATGCAAATTGCAGAAAAAACCAAATTCTACCAGTATTTACAGAGATAATAATAGACTCTCAACACTTCCACTGGTAAAGTCCTGTCAATACAGGCTGTTGTACAAATGGGTTAAAAATATGAAGGATGCCTTTTTTTTCCCCCCTCAAAAATTCTTCCAAGTGATCCCATATAAAACCTTTTTTTTGAGCATGAGGAGTAAAAGAGATCTGAAGAAGCAGAGACAGCCAGCATACAACTGTATTTCCTAAAGTTAAACACATGGTCTACATAACACATGTACACTTGATAAAGCATAGAAGTACAAGCATGGAGAGCCAGAAGCCCCACCAAGATTCCCATCCCATTCTTTTTTTTTTTTTATCCTCTTCTTGTTTTAAGTGATTTGTTCCCTTATGCAATTGCTCTCCTTAAGAAATGAGAGCACTTCACTCTGACAGACTTACTGTGCTTCACCATACTGTAATATTCACAGGCAGTTATTTCTTCTACCCAAGAAATAAAATCCCTGGTCCATGAAAAAAGGTCTGAGATGCTGAAATTGTAAGTCAAATTAAGATTCTTACAATTAACACAGACAGATAAAGGCAAGTGGTGAGCACTTGATTAATTCAAAATGGCATTTTGGGCTTAGTATCAAGTTGTATGTGAAACATACCTAAATATCTTTGCATTGAAAACTTTTATCTGAGTCAATCATATCAGAACTGGTCAGCTGCATTTCTTTCAATTTTTCTTGCCAAAGGAAATTCTAACTCCTTGAAATAGCAATTATTTGAAATTAGTAAAGATTAGTTGAAAACCACTGACTATCTGTAAACCCAGTGCTGAAGCTCAATAAAAAAAACGTGTGGTGTAGTCATTTTCAAAGAAAATATTTGCTTTGCAAGGAAGCATTTTGGAGAAGACTCATCAAATTTAGGAGTGACATTGAAACCAATAGCTAAATTGTGGCTTTGAATCCTGCTGAAATTATACATATGGCAACCACTTTTAAAAAAAAAGTTTCTAAAAGGTAGTGGGGGTTTTTTTTGTTTGTTTTGTTTTTTTTTTTTTTTTAATTTCAGATCTTGAGGAAAACTCATGTATTTTAAAATAGTTTTTAAAGCAATAAGAGAGGCCATTTCAGAATTTACTGTAAAAGAGTTATCCTTGAAAGCTGGAAAATTTTGACCATGAGCTCACTGACACTGTGACAGTTTTGTGCTTGCTGTGATTCCATTATCCACACCTGAGCAGCACTCAAAGCTTCAAGGTTCATCTAATGGACAGGTTGAAAAGAATAGGGCATTTCAGATCTGTGTATGAAAATTGATGTTTGGGCCAATTTATTCCAGCAGAAAACATTTCTTATTTTCCCCCTCTTGAAAATATGGAAATGCTACTGGTGGTTCTTGGCACGGGGAAGTGCATATGGAAAAGGAAGACCAAGGGACAAACTGCCTTCACAGGTAGAAAACCTTGAAATTAAATATCAGGAAGACAAGGATTACATAAAGTATATTCAGGATTTTTTTTTTTTAATTTCTAGAAATTCTATCTATCAAGAGCAGCTCTTCTCATCTAAAGTAGCTTTTCTGTGGTTTTTACCTAATAACATTGGACTGAAAATAAAATATAATTTCACAGGTCAGTGCAAAAAAAATTGCTTTAATGCTATAACTGGTGCTTCCAGGCTGCTCAATGCACCTGAACCAAAGGGCTGCTATTAAATTATAGTAAACAGTAAAAATTTGGAGCTCAATTTGGCATCATCTTCAAGGAACACCAACACCAACCTCCTCCCCACTCCTCAATTCCACTCCCCCAAGGAAATTACACAACTGAATTTGCTCATGGGGGCTGATGATAGAAACAAAATCTTCAGACTTTACTGCCTTCCTGCCTTTTGTCCCCTCATTTAATGTATAACCTACAACACAAATGTCTCCCACACCCAATTATTTTGGGTCTTACTGGAAGGTAAAACAACAGATGTTTTGTTCTGACTTCAGAGTAAGTGAATGCTGAGTATTTATCAAGAAATATTTTTTCCTAATTATTTATCCTAAGGACCTTCATTTAGTTCAAACAAAAGTAATTATGAAATAAAATTATTTAAACTGACAGTCTGGAAAAACACTGATTCCATATGCTTAAATGTCACATTCATTGATTGGGTGATGAGAAACTCATACCAGTTTCTCTGCTATGCAAGTGGGAAATTTTTTTTCCTTTCCCAAAGAAACATATATGAGTTTTTCTGAAATGGAAAAAAATAAAATATACAACAGGTTTTCCACTTTATAAAATGTCCCTTGAGCTTTTTTTAATTTGAATTCCGAGAAAAAGAACTACTTTTCTTTGTTATACTATGTAATAGATTTAAAAATTATGTGATGGTGTAATTGATATTGCCACAAAGTATTTTTAAACACAATAAAATATAAAATATATTCTTTTCCTCCTCCTATGCTGAATCACTTTACTCTGTTCCTTTAAAGACTCCAAGTTAAAAGCTTTCCACCACAATAAGCTATTAATGCCGCCTGTTTCACAGTTCGCAACATAAATTTATAACAAGTTTTTCTGTTTTAACTACATGGGAGCACTGAGTTATTCCTGAAGGCGATGTTTCCTGCAATTCCACTCTCTCCATCAGAAGTCACCCATAAGTCAACCTCCCCAGGTATTTCAAAATGAACTCCACTTGATGGCTTCAGTTATTTCTGTCCCTCCCAGCTAAGGAGTTGTGAAGCCAAGTGGAGCAGGGCAGGCACTGGTGCTGTGTTATGGGCAGCATCAAATGCCACATAACGTGCAGCAATTGTTTTGTAGCCACTAGCCAACTCTAATAACTGAATCACAAAATTACTGCTCATTTCTTGCTAGCTGAAATGAAACTCTATTTGCAAACTTCACCCTGTTTCTCCAGAGAGCTCTGAACGTTTTTCTCTTTTGTTCTTACAGGCACACAGCAAGAATTGGGCAATGCCCTCTGCTCCACACAGCAACACGTGGCTTCTGCACTGACATTTGTTAAATTGAAAGTTCTGATTCATTTAATTTTTCCTAGAGTGAATTTGTAGAGTAATTGTATTTGGCCCAGAAGAACAACTGCTCAGGCCTCAAATACTGTCTTTTAAAAGATTCAGCAGATTCAAGGTTCTTTTCGGGTTTTTTCTGCCTTGTGCAGACTGTACTCACTTAGAGAAGATGGGATAAGGATCCTGTGTTAACTGTCTGATGTGGCAGCATCTGACTGTGATCCTAAGTAGTTTCAGGAAATGTCTCCTAGTGAGCTGGCTGACACCAGCTCCATCCACATTGGGTTTCTGGCTTGCATGAGCTGTGAGTGTCCTCACCTCCAGTGGTTTTTGTGATCATCACACTGACCAGGCTACAGCTCACACCGTGGTGTGGCCTGGGATCCAAGGGAATGGGTTTCTCTACAGGAAATGGAGAGAGGAACTCCAGCTGCTGCTGGGCTTACCTGGAGTCAGAGTGACTCCCCAAAATGTCCACAGCACAGCCTGAGGATCTGCTCCTGTTACACCACTCCCAAGGCAGACACACAATTATGGCAGGATATCTTCCAACATTAATAGGGAAGCCCTAAGGAAGTCAACTGCCAGGACAAAAATGTATCCCACAATACCGAAATAAAAGAGAGGCCTCTTGGGAACTTTTCCCTGCACACTACTTGGATATTTTTATAGCTTTGTACATTATGAAAACAGAAAATAAAAACCTGTACAGAAATAAATACATTCAAGCCAGCTACATAGAAAGCAAATTCTATTGTAATTGTATATTATTAAGTGCCACTGTGGCACCACTGTGTTATATTAAACTCTTTCTCAATTATCAACTTAACCTTGCTCTTCAGCACATAAAATTTGTCTCAGATTCTGTTCTTTGTACTTACACTTGTTGGCAAACTACGTTCTAGGAGGTCCAAGAAATGCCTTAGACCACAACTTTGGGAGAATGTGGCAAAGCAGAGGTTGTTAAAAAAACAAGGTTTGGCTGAAAATCACAGTCTCATAGGGCACATACTTTAGGTCAAAGTTGATGGGATTCAGTGGAGCCCCAGCAAGAAGCTCAGGTGTGAAAAGCACAGCAGCAGCAGCAGCAGCCCAGGCCTGATCTGCAGAATGAGCCAAATTCACATCACACATAATTAAACACAGCCCAAGTGCAGCCACTGGAACTGCACCCACCTTCACATGTCTAAATTTGATAGCCACATATAATAACATCAGTATCAAAGATGAGGAAATGTTGCTGTTATCTCATTCCAAGCCCCCGTTCAAGAGCGGGATCAGTGATTAATCAATTGGCCTAAAGGGAAAATGCGGAGAAAAGAACAAAAATAAATCAATGTATGAAATACTATGCAATGTCACATATACCTAGAAGTGATCACATTACTGCTCTGTCAGATGGGTCTGCAATTGGGAAATATTCCTGCCTGGCAGATGTCACCAGTGAGGCAAATCACTTGCTCTAAAAGAGGAGCAATTCTCATCTCTTATTTCTATTCAAGGTCTCTGTGAAAAATACAGGTTTTGCCTAATACTAGCAAAATTCTTTTTTCACAATGAGCTAAGAATACCTATTTTTACTCATGGGTAAAATGGGTAAAATTTTGAATAGTTACCCTGGGGTCACTGCAAAGAGCAAAATATTTGAGAAAAAGAGTATAAAGACGACGATCACTGGAATGGAAAAACCCCAATGCTGTGCCACAGCAAGAGGAGCCAAGAGGAAGACACAAACTGTTCCTTTAAAGTGAAGTTATGTCAACACTATCTGCAAAGATCTGCTAAAGCTGGCTCAGGTTGCTCATGCATTGTTCTGCTGGGGCCAATTCTCTGGTTCTCAGGAAGAACTAATTAGCTCAAATGAAAGCCATTCCATGCAGCTACACTGCTTCTGCTACCTGAACTACTTTGCATGGCAGGCATTATATAAAAACACGATGCTGTTTATAAAGCTTGCAGCAGAGCCTTTTTCTCTGTTTCACACCTCCTACCTTACTTGAATCAAATTTATGCATGTATGTGTGTAACAGTAATCTCTGCACAGCACTGGGGAGACACTACAATGTCTAACAAAATCCTTATTATGAGATACAGATCAGATTTAAGTTACAGAAAGAACACTCATTGTTATTTAATAAAAGGAATATTATAATGGTCATTATTGGTAACAGCAGCTAAAGTATAATAACATCAAATAGGACTGAAGGAAATTACCAAAGAGGATGCAACAGACTTTTCTCTGACATGTCTAAGGTCTGCCTAAGCAACCTCCATAAGGTTCAAAAGATGAAAAAGGAGGAGCTATCAGAGGCAATGGAGAAACTTCAGCTGTTTCAGCCCCATGACCTCTTTGCTGAGAAGCCTCCACTCATGCCCAGATTACCATTAACAGTGAAGAAAAATGCTAAGCAAGTCTTGCAGCAGGACAGACACAATAGAAGAAAATACTTTAACGTCTTTTAAGCACACAAGAGTCTCACAAAATGCACAACCCTCACACCCACTCCTCAGCTGATCTGAAACTGTTGCTGCAATAACTTTACAGAGGATTTTGTCTACAGAAGTAGCCAATGAGTAAGTACTTCCTAGAATTTAATGAAAAGCTGAATGAAAAATACAGGTCTGACTTGCTTCTTCTATTTACAATAACTTTTTCCTGAAGAACTTGCATGTTAAGACCCATAACACTTAAAATCAGAAGGGTTTTTCTGGAGGAACAGACCATTATGCCTGAAGACAAGAAAGAAACCTGCAGGCTTATTAAAAGGAAACAGCTGTAACCACCAATTGAGCACTTCTCCTAAATAATTTCCGAGTCCTGGCCTTGTCTGAGTACACACTACCCAGAAGAGGAACAGGAGAAGCCATGAATCACCAAGATGAACGAGCACTGTCAGCACGTGTGATGGAAGGCCAGCAGGGATCCCAGGTGCTCCAGAGGGAAGGGAAGAGGCTGTGCCCTCTAGATGGCATTATGTGCCTGTGGATCCAGGATGGAGCTGGGCAGCCCTGCCTGGCCAGGGAACCACATCACCCCTGCACAGGGAACAGGGGCCCAGAGGTCAGGCAGAACAGGGGAAAGCTCCTGCTCTGTGTGGAAGGTGAGAGCTGCACATTCCTAACAGGCAGAGCAGGGGCACAAACCTGTTTTTCCCATGTGGGAAGCAGAGGAATGGTGCATAGCCTAAGGTGAAAAAAAATGGAGGATCTGACCCCATATGGGGTTAACAGGAAGGGCTGGGCAATATGTGAAAACATATAATAAAACCCAAAAACAGACAGGAAAAAAAAAGCTTGTCCTTATGAATAAGCAAAACTCTCCTTGACATTTAATAGCTTCTGAAACAGACAGCTGTATACTAAAATGTGCATGTAGCTATCCACATCCACGCACATGAGGCTATAATGCACCCATGTGGAGCTTTTTTGACTATACATTGAAATTTACCATTTACTTAGTGATAATCAGGTATCTACAGAAACATCAGCAAAAATCAGTTTCATGCACAATGGACCAATTTCAGACTATTCCACATTTGATTTATCTATCCTCTCTATATATTTATAACTAATCTTAAAATCTGTGCTTGTCACCATGACAGATTAAACAGACTTAAAAATAATAGTTTGGGTATTTTCTGCTGTGGGATATTAAATTAGCTGCATAATAAAGCCAGTGAATACCGAATTTCAAGAGTATGTTAATCATACAGAATTCACATGTGTGGTTCAACATTTCCCAACACAGGAACCAAACCTTACAGGCTAGAATTCAGCACAGTGTCCCTAATTCCAGTGTATGAGTGTAAATACACCTGCCCAGAATCCCTTATAATCTCCAATGCTTTATTCCTACAAGATGAACAAAAGAGAAATCACTACCAAATTAAGAAAAAAGTGCATCACCATGAGACATCAATACTGTTTAATCATTTTCAAGGTTAGTAAGGAGAAATTAAAATTCATTTTACTATGTTGTAAGTAAAGAAATGTAAGGGATTCAGCTCCAACAACTGAGGTAAATTAATTGGGATTTCCTATGCAGACAGTGGAGAGCGTCCACAGAATACTGGGATTTTTAAAATGATGTTAGTTTGAAATGAACTGCAACTATTTATTTAGTTTATGAACTGTAGAACTGTCATTACTGTCAGCCAAATTGCATGCATTAGTATGTAAATTAAAAATATGGGGCATGATTCTAAAAGTCTCTGTCACATAGAAGCTTTCCTCTGAAACAAGTGCCACTGTGAGTAATGAGCAGGCTCACCGAAAGGGCTTGTGGAGAGCCAGGCCCAGAGTGCAAAGCTGGGAGAAACTATTTAAAAAACTACTGAGTCTCACTCTCTGAAATGATGGATGTGTGGGGATAAGCACAGCCACCCAGATCTATAGCACAGTGTTGGAAAATCTCATTCCATTCCGCGGGGAGAGTGGATTCTCAATTGTACCACACGCCTGATTGCTGGGAAAGGCAAGTTACATTAACTGCCGATTATCTGTGAGAAGGCACCACACTCGGACAGAAGGGCACTGAAAAACTATCATTAGATTATAAAAGGCAGACAGAAATAGCAGATTCCTTCACTGCAACCTCACAAGGACTGTGTGCAGAATACAGTTAACATTCATTACAATAGAGAAAATCTGACAGGTTTAATAAAACCGAGATGATTTTCCTTGACTTCTGTGACTTACCTTTTCTTCACTGACTACACCTATTCCTCAGACCTCCTGGCACCAAATCATTATTCCTGTGGCTATATTCAATACTCAGAACTATTGTTATGTCAGCCAGCTAAGTACCACAGAGCTTTCTCTGTTGTACGCAGCTGTGAGAAAAGAGCCATTGGACTGGAACTTGGAAAATCCTAGAAAAAAATTAATTTATGATCTGATTTTTACAAAAATTGTATGTAATTTCATTTGGCTGTGGCAAAATGAACATTAAATGCTTATCGATGTTCTCATTTGTTTCAATAAAATTTCCATATCTCAATATATTGTCTTGATGATTCTATAGTATACCTGTAATTTTTACAACTGCATGCACCAAAACGTGGGAAAAAAAATCACCACTGTAGGTGAACTAAAGGATATGCTAAACAGTACCCTGACTAAAATATTAATATGAAGTAAAAGAACTGCATATAAGACATACGCGTATATTGCATTTTCTCCCACCTGCAAGATGTTGGATTCACTGTCCTGGAAAAGAGCATTTTATATCATTCTGCCTTGAGAAGGAAGAAAGCAGGGACAGCACACGTTACTCACTCCTTTCCTATGTGCCTTGTGCCTCACTGGGATACACTGATGTGTGTGAAGAGCACTGAAGCTAGAAAGTAACTTTCACTGAAACCTGTTTGCTGCATGAGCAGGCTAAAGGAGAGAAATTCTGGTACGCAGCAAAATTCACAAGTAGTTGATGGGGTATGACACAATGGCATGATTAAAACAATTAAATGCTGGTTAAGACACAAGAGAACAGGAATAAGAGTTGAAGCACACTCTGTTGAGCTCTTGGTTGAATTAGCTTATTTCAATACATTACTGCTTTGTGGGTATCTCAGAGTGCAAAACAGAGAGCTGATCTGGAAGCTTTTACCTTTTGAACACGTGCTAAAACCTCAGAAGCTCTGCATGCTGTGACCCCAAACATTTAACTTCTGAACCGCTGCCATGGTGTGTCATAGGAGATGCAATTCAATATTCTTTTATTTTCCCTTAGACTCAACCAGAAAAGAAAACAAAACTGTTTGTAACTCAGACTAAAATTTCCAGGAGGCACCATGGTTGATTTTAGAAAGCATTTTAAGCTTTCACTGGACTGATAGTGAGAAAAATGCAGATACACATGGCCTCCTCTATACCTCTTGGACTATAGAGACAATGCCTTAATGAACAGTTATTTTTATCAAGGCATTCTCCCATTTCAGGAGATAGAGCAGTGGATCAGAAGTCTGTCTCTAATGATAGCAGGAAATGGTTACAGCAATGACAGAGTAAATCTGAACAGCTCTTCTTACATCCAGTGGGCAGAGATATTTTCAACACCCCTGTTGTAAATATATATCCCTACAAGATCTTCTTGATTTTTCTATGCCAAAAGAGAAATAGCCATGAAATTCAACTGGCTTAGGGGAAAAAAAATAAAAGGAGAGAGAAAAATTGAAAGATAAATATTTTACACGTCTGCAAGAAATACATCCTCTTCTCTTAAATACTCACCACATACTAACTGAATTGGACTGCCTGCCCAGCAGAGGTTTCTATTAGTCCTCATCCATATGAGGATATTTCCAGTAACATCCCAACAGACAACGCTGTGCCAACTGTGGAGCTTCACACCCTCGTGGGATGGCTAGAGCAGCCACAGTGGAAGATGTGAACTGGCAGGAGGGTACAAACATCTGGGAAGGATGTGCTTTTGAGGACTTCAGCCAGAGCAGGTGAGCACAGACAGCAGGAGGAAAGCACCCCGGGGCACAAAGACAAGGAGAAACAGGAAGCAGCCATGAGATTTGCTTCCCAAAGACCAACTGAGCCACTGAGGACCTACAGCAGATGAGCTCAAGCATCAACAGATTTTAGGAAACATTCAGCTTTATAGTACCTTTTTGGTTTTAATTTGAAATTTACTCAGTTATTGGAAAGCTGAAACAATTTTCCAATAATGTTATCTGGAAAGAGCTGGGATAAACTGGGCTGGTTTTGAAACCAGTGATGCAATTCTGTGCTGATTCATTATCAGCCACTGTGTAAGCCTGAAAATAAGTCTTTCCCTGCCTCATGGTCTGATCCCTTGCAATAAAAACAAATGAGTTCTTAGGCCCAGTTCAGAAAACTAATTATAGAAGTCTCCTACTGAAAAGATTTAAAAGTAAAATAATCTAGTAACTAGAATTAAGTAGGTTGGTCTTTGGTGACAAACCAATATAACAAACCTAGTTATGCGGATGGCCAAGGCATTGGGCTAAGAAGAAGCTTCTGGCTCAATCAGATTAAACACACAGGCTGGAACAAGACTGGTTGCTACAAAATTTTTAGAATGTTGCTACAACATATTTAAAAGTTTCATGATTTTTCTAGGCATCCGAGTCAAGTGATTCACATTTCCAATACACCAGTGCATCAGCTGACTTTCAGTAAACAAGCAGTCCTTCCTCACAGATATTTTCAGAAACTCGGCTCTTCGGCTCTGCATATGGTGTGTATCTTTCCATAGAAAAGAAAATAATTATTAGTTTTCTTACCATTTTACATCGAAGTACAAGGAAAATTATTTAAATAAAAATAATGAAGAGAAAATAAAGAGTAAAATAAAACCCAGCAGCATCCCTTTCAAAGTTATCTTCTCGATCTACCCAGAGGAATTATGTACCCTTCTCATATTTCTTTTTTATAGTTCATAGTTCATTGCTATCATGTCTTTTCTCCTCTGCAGAGTAGTAAAAACATAATATCAGGAATACTTGACATACTTCTTCATTTGTTCAATGGTGATGATACAAGGGAAATTACTCCTCTAATATATTTGAACATTTAGCTTATTATCCTGAGTGAGTTTTCTCCCAAAGCTCAATTTACTAAAACAGAACACATCTTTCTATGATGAAATACAAAGGGTAAGAGGGCAAAATTCTTTAATTAAAATTAGAGTGGTTTCATGATTCTGCCCCAGCAGAAACTGCTTCTACTACAGCTTAGTTTAACTGAAACTTTCATTGAGTCTCACTCACCCCGCAAGCAATGAGATCTTCACACATGAATTAGGCTTTTCATTCAATAACTTCAAGGGTACAATCGAATGCTACCCCAGTGGTTTGCTGAGAAATGCAAGGTAGGGAGCAGCCCTCAGTCAGGATTTTTGGGGGCCAGAAGGACTCGTGCCCACTGCAGGTGGGGAAGCAGATGCTCAGCAAACCAGGGGAACCTCCTCTTTGTCACTCGTGTTTATTTAATTTGAATGCAAATATTGTGGTTTTACCAAGCTGTGCCCTGTCCCAGTCACTTCCTGGGCAGCCAAAAGCAAAGACTTTCTAAGCAAGATGCATTACTGCAGTTGCAAAGGACATCCAAAAGAGCAGGCACATCTCACAGAGTCAGACACGGATAATTCATACTGAATTACCCTCCCTGCATAAGTGTCTGTGCAAATGACAGACTTTAATAAGCCTTCAAAGCTGACACAGTATTTATCACTGATTAAACTTTTAGAATCAAAGCAACTATAGCTTTTACAGACATGTTTAGATTAAGACTGACATTAATGCTGTATATCAGTTTAAATCACTTGCAATTATGCAGGTGCTTGGTGCTTGTATTTCAGTCTTTGGAGGCTAAATTGGGGCAGAGAACCCATAGCTCCAGATTGGCTAACAAAGCTTGGGGACACTCTTTACAGACACTGTTTGTCTAATATAGAATATTCTTAAAGCTTCCCTCTGTGGACTGTAAACATGTAAATTGTTCTTGTTGGAAAAAAGAAATAGTAGACAATCTTGAAATGAAAATCCATATAATACCTAACATACCCAGGAGAGCAAATTAAAGCTTTGTGAAAAATCTCCAACTTGTATGTCTGCGACTTTGGAAATACAACATTACTGTTTTACTGTAATTGTGAAAATGGTGAAAAAATCTGGAATTGCTGTATGGGGGTAGATGCATGTCCAGAATAAATTATACTTTTTTGTATATTTCTGGCTATAATTAAAAAAAATAAAATTCTTCTGGTGATGAAAGCAGAATTAAAAAAGGAAAGTCCACCACTGAGTTCATATGTTTATTCACCATATTTCATTAATATTTCATTTTTTGAAGCACTCCAAATACACAGAGAAGATATCAGAGAATATTTTTTTCTTTGTAAGAGCTAGAAGGCATTTGATCAAAACTACTGAAGTAAATTAAATGGCATTTCAAGAGCAGCCAACTAAAAGTGCTGAAGGCACAAAGAAATTTTGATATCCAGGAAATCACAATTAATTTCAACTGGGTGAAATGGGACACAAGATGGTGTGAACCATTTTTTATTTGTCATCTGTTTCATTTGATTAGAAACGTATGGTATTTATCAGTCAGTGGAGTGGAAATAGAATTTGCTGTAAATCATACAGGACATAAAAAAAATTATAGGCAAAAGGAGCAATGAGAGAATATGTGGAGATATCCCTTATCAAAGTATATGATAGCTTTCACTTGGGCTGACTACAAAGATACTTTATTATACTGATTTGCATTGTTCAATGAGAAAACTTCTAGGATAAACAGTAGTTAATAAAATATAAAAGGTATTACTGAAATTTACTTGGCAATATAATTGACAGCAAAAAAGAAGAAATTTTAAATACAACTCCCATGATATGGAAGCTATTTAAAGGAAGTTTTCTGTGAAAATGAAGCCTTGCCCTTTTCTCATTCTTAGATTTCCTGCTCCAGATCCAACTGGCCAGGATGACTACAGGTTTTACCCCATTGACAGAAAGTCCTGAAGCAAACCACCACATACCTCACATCTACAACGTCAGTAGTCCAGGAAGGGCAGAAACAATTTGCTGTATGGAACAGGAATTATTTTCCCATACGCCATTCCAAACAATAGTAACTATATAATCTGTAATACTTTACATGTATCTGGAGGAGCTACCCATTTATCCCTGAGCTGATGGAAAACCTTTCCCTGCATTCAGTGGAAAATTAGCTCAGATTAACCCAACTTTTTAGGTGAGCAGCCAAGAGAAGGTATTAACCAGAACAAAAAACACCTGATAGATCTTATCTTTAATAGAATAAAAACTTCACAGCACTTGTGCAGGCTTTTCCTTAGCTGTGCACTGTCAAATACATTTATATACATGTGTATAAATGTAAATTTTTAATATATGTGCCTTTAGTAGAGACTTTAAAAGAAGCTCACCCAAGCAAAAGGCCAGTGAACACAGCTGAGGAGGAAAATGATGAAATAATTCTACAATGCCCTAACAGACCAGCTTGTCACGTGCTACAGTTGAGTAACAAACAAACTAATAGGAAGAGATAGCCAAAGCTTTCTTACCAGGGATTATATTAATGAAATTATATTAATAGGCATTAATGTATTAGGTCACACACTCTGACTATTACTTTTAACAGCTTCTGTTTATAGGCAGTGTTCAGATTCTAGAGGCCACAGATGGAGGACCAACTCCAGGAAGCACTTTATTAGCCTTTCTGATTTCATTAATTCAGTAACATCTCATCACGTAAATAAGATTAAAGATCCTGAAACCCACAGCACAAAAAACTAACAAACAGTAATTTTTTGTTCCTTTCTAGATAGACTAATAAAATATTTAGAATAATTAGTCTCAAAATAGTAAAGAATTAGAACAGCTAATTGCATGTAACTTTAAAAAAGTCAATTAATAAACCGTACAGTCTTTGACAGTACAATTTATATTCTTCAAGAGAAAAATACAGCAAAAATACATAATGTCAAACAACACACAGCCAACACTTTGTTTTAATTATACTGGATCACAATTAACGTTGGCCCCGGAGTTCATCTTTCTACTTTGACAGCTCCTTACACCACTCTGCAGATTAATCCTTGCAGTCTTGGCATTCTAAGTTGTGCTTTTGAACAAACCCCTGCACAGCAGTGACAGCAGTGAGGAGACCTCTCCACTGCCCTTCCTAGCCAGACCCTGCCTGCCCTCAGTGCCACATTTCATAGCTGGGCAATTTGGCACCACTGATAAAGGCTGAGACATTATTGACCACCTCCCTGCCAACTGAGGACATAGAGATCTGCAAATGTCGTGCAGACTAAGAATGAGGCAAAGCAAACAGAAATCATGCATGTTTTGGAAAGAAAAGACCACAAGGAACCTTCAATCATTCTCCATCAACTAATAAAGCAAGACTATACTAAACTGTATATTTTTTTTTTAGAGTTTTACTGTCTTAAAAACTTAGTAGCATGTGTTTTTTTCTCCCCAGGGCAAATTAGAGTTATTTAATATTACATGTGTTTATTTTATAAACAGTCTAAGACCTAAAAGTAAAATTGCAGAGACTGCCTACACCTTTGAGTATTCAGATCCTATGTTTAGATCCAAACAGGATTGATTATAACTCTTCATATTTTACTTTTAACAAAGTCTTCAAGAACAAAAACCTGGAGTTTTAAACTATCAGAGCACAACTCAACCCAAAAATTACCATGTAAAAGGGCCTTCACCCTTAAACAAAAATGTATAAGGTCAGTGATAAATCTATTGTCTACCAACACCTTACGCAGGCAAAATGTCACTCAGATCATTCTAAGGCCTTCATTTACCCACACCTATAATGCTACATAGATTCTTGAACAGAAGAGAAGGGAGGAAACACTAGAAATGTAAAAAATATGACTTTGTAGTAGTTAAGAATTAGATTAAAATATGTAGTCTTATTTTTTCATAGACATCGAAGGCCATGCTTCTATCAAGAAGCACAAAATAAGTTCATGGATATTGTGGTTAAAGTTCTACCTGCACATTGTCCATAGCATAAGAAAACTGAAATTTTTCCTCTAGTTAAGAACTACCACAAGGTGCACTATTTTGCAGATCCTAATTTTCCAAAAATGTACTCAAAATGTAGAGTGTGCAGTTCTCCATGAGGTCTACAAGGAAATAGATTTTCCACAGCCTGGCAGTAAAAAGGCCTGAGCTGTCCCAAGCAAGCAGTCCAGCAATTAAAAATTGAGCAATAAACTACACTGGAGCAAAACTGGTTTTATGACAGTTGTTAAACCACCTATATTAGTCTTGCAATATTAATAATTGAAACAAAACGAGTAAAACCGATTTTTCTTATTAAATGGGCTCAAAGGAATTAAAATAATGTATTAAGTTCCTTTTAAAGATACGTGATACTCAGCATTAGAGAGGGATCCTTTTAGTGATTCTAAACTTCTTGTTCATCCTTGGTAAATGAATTGTAAAAAAGAAATACTCCATAACATGAAATGAGGTGAACTGTGAAAGATTAGATTAATACCACAGGGTGATTCAGTGCCAATAAATGAACGAAGCAGGGGAAGGGTGGTCTTTTATGTGTGAAACTGTTGTGCTTCTTACCTCCAGAGCTTTCAAACGCTCCAAGAGCAATTTTGTTTTTTCCTTTTCCTCCTCAGTTCTGCTGCTTTCACTTCTTGAATCCTCATCTGCCAGTGTGTGAGTTTTTTCCATGCCTTCTTTACATCTCCTACTGTCTTCTGACAGCTTTTCCTGAAATGGTATTTTAAAAATGTCATTACTCACAGGTGCGAAGTAAGTTAACTATGCAGATATCTCCAATTCTCCCTTGTATGTGAATGAAAAAAGACAGATTAAGTTGCTAGTGACATGATTAAAGTACTAAATAAGTGGAGTCATGAAGGGTCTGTGATACGTGCTATGCCAATTCTGCAAGTGTATGCAACTTTACTGCTACATCTACTTCAGATTTTTAAAAGCAGAACTCATCATTTCTTTAATAACTTCCATTTTCTTCTTTAGAAGTTGTGATGAACATTGAACACACCAGCTTTCAATGGCAGCATTTTGCCACTGAGAGATAAATCAGTTTATTGAGGAAGAGCTAACATATGTTCATGCCTAATGTATTTCATCTTTCTTCATCTAGAGCTAATACTTGAATTATTAAATAGTGGGCTGAGAATCAAGCTGCTACCAGATGAATACTGATTTAAGATCTGCTCTAGCATATAACTGAAGAGGATGAGACTGACAACAAAACTTTCAGAAGTGCCCCAGTCTATTTCTAGCCAGTCAGCCTGAGTTGTTACCGGCTGCAGCTGCTGAGTGGACAGTGGCTGCTGAGTTTTACCAGAGGTCTATAGAAATTACAGGATTGAACAGTGAGTCCTGCTAACTCAAATAATTATCTGTCCAAGCTCTCTGCCAACAGAGAGAGAGAGAGATTGAGAAAGAAAACACCAGGACTACAATCAGGCAATGTAAAGCATTGCCCAAAATGACAAGGTGAGCATAAGGGGAAAAAAGAGCACTCCACAGACGCCGAGAGTGAACCATCATTGGAGCACAGCACAGGAGGGACAGGCTCTACCTCGCACACCACCTTCTCTAATTGCATGAGCAAATGCAGTCTGACAACTCATGAGCAGATTGAGAATGGAAAATGTGAGGTAAATCAACATTAAATACTGTGTGTCAAAACAAATCTAGAAAACTCCTTTAATGAGCATCTAGGCTTCTTCGTGTGTCTTTCTCATAATTATGTACAAAAGCTCAGACATTCATGTTCTTTGAGTTATCCCATAATTGAGATTCTTTTCCCATTACTACGACACAACATGCACTCTGTCTAAGCATAAAAGTGTGCATTTTCATGAAGAACTGATCCAGCTTGAATAACTGGGCAAAGACAACTTTGAGAGTTGAGAGCAAGGCATTATCACAACTAAACCCCATACAGGTAGTTGAATTAAAAATCAGCAGTCTGGATCACATTCACAACAGTGTGAATATTAACTAGCTTAGAAATTGACTATTACTACATTAAAACTTAAATCAATAATTAGTTTTATATGATATGGGCTTAATTACTGAACGCCCTGACACAATCCATGAAGCAAAGATCTCATTCTGAGCCCCAAAACATCGATGTCAAAGAGCCATTCCATCAGGTTTCCAACATTACTGCTACCCTAATCACAAAGGAACCATAAATATAGTACTTGGGCTTTGTTTTTTGGTGCTTGCTACTCACTGATGCAACAATCAAGTATCAGTAAAAGAGCTATTAAACTATTTTTGTTTCAAGTTGCCCTAGGGAAGGTATTGAGATAAAACACTTCAATGAGCTCAGGGAAAGAAATGACAAAGGTATATCTCTGATGCAATTCAAATACAAACTATTATTTTTAGGAGGGAATGTGCCATGAATCAGATGTGGCTAGCAATAGAAGAAAGCATAAACATATGCACAGGGTCACCTTTCCTGCACAAACTCAGGGCAGCAATTTCAAAGGACAGGCAGAAGAAAGCACAGGTTATGACATTTCATTACAGAAAGTGAAGTAATGCAGCTTCTCACAGAGTAAATCCTAGCCTCATAAAAAAGTAACCTGTTCATCTTCTAATTACCAAATTAGATGAACTTTGCACACTAGTGGCATAATCAGGAACACACATCCTATTTTACTCTATGTGCACTTGAATACCTCATGACACTCATGGCTGTTACTCCTCCCTGAGTGCTGAAGCACAGCTCACATAGTTCCAAAAGTAGTTTACTACTGAACAATAACAAACGAGTTTCAGCATTTCAGTCATGGAAAAGGAACAGAGGAAAACTCTTCTAACCTTGGAAACTGTGCTTAGACATGCCATGTGCTGAGCACTGCCCATCACATTCACCAGTTCCAGCTGGGCAATGTCCAGGGAGGGCAGAGTGGAAAATCCACACTCCAGAAAGCAGAGAGGTATTTGTAAAGCACCCTTTGGGCTAAAAGTCAAGTCCTCCCTAAAGAGGGAGGATGACAAAGACTTTTGGAATGACAGAAACCTCTTGAGCGTGCAAAACCTGTTAATATCAAAAGCAGCTGAGTGCTGGGGAGGAAGGAAGAGGCAGAGATCTGCCAGAGGAAATGTGCATCTCCCATGGGATGCTGGTCAAATCCTACAGAGGGCTCTGGAGTGTGCATGCTGAAGGCAGCAAACAATGGGGAAAAGCAGTTTAAGTCCTTTTTTTCCTGGAGTCTCACACTTCTTGCATTACCTAAAATAAAGAGCATCTTTTGCCACTCCTAAGCAGTCTCTGCTCAGGCCTCACACACTGCACAGTCACAGGCAGGCTGTGTTCAAACTGAATAACAAAATCCTCCCCAGGTCCAAAGTCCAGCAAAAGCAGAGTAGGTGATGTCCTGCTGATCAGTGCAGTTTAATTTCTGGGAAAAGGTAACAGATGGAAATGGTGTTCTGGAAGTAAAACAGCTATTAAAAAAAAAAACAAAAAAAACAAAAAAAACCCCACCCCAATAACTCTGTTCTGGGTCTCCCCAGACCAAAGAGTTTAAGAGAGGATGGAAACACAGCAGCCTGACGAGAATTCTGCAGTAAAGGCTCATCTAATTCTCTAATGCTCTGTATCAACAAAGAGACGATAAAAATACTAAAAATTCAAATCTTACTGAAACTAGGATTATGCTGCTCACTGTAGACTTGTTCCCATAGAAATTAATGAAAAACTTACAATCAAGTCTCACATTGTGTAAGCCTCTCAGGCTGGTTTGAACTGTCACTGCTCTTCTGAAACCAACAGTATTTTGCAAATCGTAAATGACATCCTGCCCTGACCATTATTTCTCAGTATTCAGTTTGCTCCATAAATCAAACAAGCAGTCCACTGATGATGAACCCTTTGATGAAACACCATGGGCCCCGTGGCCAATAGAAAACAAGGGATGGAAACAGTCCCTGCAGCCCAGGAATGGCAAGCTCTCCAGGATCAATGAAAAGATATAAATCACTAAAGACATTGATCTATGAAGCTGTACAATGCAGTGGCCTGACTGAGACTTATCAGAACGCTGGATTTCAGTTAGCTGAACTAGGAAAGAGCAGTATAATATTCCCTCTTTCCACTAATAAATAAAGAACAATAAATTAAGAGAGGGGGAAATCCACCTGAAATTGCAAATGATAATTTACTGGAATCTGTGGAATGTAAAGCCAATTTTCCCTCTTCTCTCTTCCACCTACCTTTCAGAACATTAAAGGAGAAAGTGTTTTCACTGTTGATAAACAGGGAGTAACTATAGTGATAGAAAAGATCATAGAGAAGCTTTCGAAAGATAAGAGAACAAACTGCCTATTTCAGAAATTACCTCTTTCTTCATCCCAAGAAAGGCAAAAGGCTGCTAACCCTAACAATTAGTCATTGGGATGTCTCTCCTCTAAGAACTCAACCTTTTCAAGGAAGAGAAGTGTAAAAGGGATACTTAGGCAGCTGTTTCTTATCTATTATTTCAGAAATTAAGTTACTTTAGAAATTTTATTGGTAGTACCATCAGTTGTCTTTCCTTTGCCCTTTCTTCTTTCTAAGATGCTTTCTAGGAAGGACACTACACACATACACACATGGAAAAGGAGAGGGAAAAAGAGAGCTCATTTTAAAATATTTCAATTTGCAGCAACAAAATTTCAAACCAAGAAGAGTAAATTGTCAGAAGACACAAAGAAAAAAATAGTAGCTAGCAAAGATTATTCTGGAATTTCTTTTTTACAGTGAAAACTATGATTAGGCACTGGAAAAGTGGCTATAATAATACAAGATAGCATAATCTAATACAACTGGATCTGGGATCTAGAGCACTGATTACAAACAAGCACTCTTTCACAAGCACATGTGATAAAAATCACATTGAACCAAACAAGAATTAAAAAAGATCAACATCTTTGAAATGCTGATTTTCCAACGAGTGCTGGATGGCATGAATTGCTCGTCTGGAAAGCGATCAGTAATAATTAGAGATTACATCTTTGCTTGTAGAAGCTAAAGATCATATTCATGTGATACACACAAGTCCTTCAGAGAAGTGAAGCTTTTCAGATGCAATGCAGTGAGGATCCCTCAGCTACAAAAGATCTCTATTTCAATTTTGGGTGTCAGATTGTGATGCCTGAGTGGGATCTTCTTTTCTGAATTCCTTTTAATTTTTCAACTTCTGAAATTTTTTAGAGACATAGGCTTAACAATGGTAACAATTTCAAATTCTTCTCAGAGTCGTGCCTGCAATTTTCCAAAACTCCACTTTAATCACACATTAATCGACCAAGAATAAAATACATGTAGGATATATAATTAAACAGTGCTTATGACTGCTCATAACCACTTAACAGAGGAAAAAAAAATTCACAATGTAGCTATTAATTGTTCTCACAGAGAGGCAGTGGTAAGAGGCATCCAAGAATCCAGTCTATGTGGAACCCAAACTATGCTGATAACACCTCAAAACACTTGGTGCTTTCCATGGTGTGTCTAGAGCTTCCATAGGACCTTCTAAATAAGATATTTACCGAACAGTTATCTTAGATTTCAGCGATTCCAGCGGTGATCTGAGTATACTACACTACACTTCTAACACTCTTTCTATAATCAAGGCAGCTCTTCCTCCAAACCCAAACTGCAATTTACAGATCCATACACAGAATTGTTTATGTTTGCACTGCTTTTGGCTGGGGTAGAGTTATTTTTTCTCACAGTAGCTGCTATGTGTTTTGGATTTGTGCTGCAAACAGTGTTGACAACACCGAGATATTTCATTTCTGCTGAGCATGTAACGCTCACGGAGCCAAGGCCTTTTGAGCTCCTCGCCCCCTCAGCGAGGGGCTGGGGGAGCACAAGGAGTGGGGAGGGGACACAGCAGGGACAGCTGACCCAGGTGACCCAAGGGATGCCCCAGGACATCTGGCATCCTGCACAGCCACACAGAGGGGGAAGGCTGGCTGGGGTCTCTGCTCAGGGACATCAGGCAGTGGGGAGCGAGCAGTTTACATTTGCATCACTTCTTTTTCTTGGGGTTTATTTATCTTTGTTATTTTCTTTTCCATTACAATTTGTTGTTGTTGTTTTATAACATTTCAATTGCTAAACTATTATTTTCTCAACCCATGAGCTGTCTCACTCTTACCCTCCTGGTTCTCTTCTCCACATCCTACTGGAGTGGGGTGTGGGGCTTGGCTGCCAGCTGCAGGCAAACCACAACAGCATATTTATAAATTGTGAACACTTTTTCCTTGCAAGACCATTCTAGTCTTGATGCCTTCTCAGATGATGTCTTTTCAGTGCTGTTTCCAGTGCAGACCTCCTAGTGTTCAACACTATTCACTGTGAGCACTATGAAATGAGAATTTCTAGATTGTTGATGAAGATAAAAACTGTAGATGAGGGTTTATTTGTACTTTCATTAAAAAAAGCAGCCTCAAGCTATGCACAAATAACTCAGTCTGACTGCACAAGCTGAAAAAAGGCAGAAATTGCTCCAAGCATTATAGGCTTAACATTCCAACAAGTTTAAATTTGTTTTCCAGTGCCACCTTGCTCCTCTTTCTCACCCACCACGAGCACTTTTTCCTAACTACAGCCTTTGAAAATTCGCAGTATCTTCTGATATACTTTATAACTGATTTCATTTAGCAAACCCTGAGATGTGTAAGAGACACATATATTAAGTCCAATGTGAAGTAAGTGCATCCTGCACGATTCTCAGTACAGGAGCAGCCACTGATATCTCTGTGATCTGAGTATGTTTTTTCCACATGCAACCTAAAAAAAAAAATAAATTCTTTATTTCCTAATGGAAATCCAATTAAACACGATAACCCAGGCCTGAAAAAAAGAAAATACGAACCAAATTATAACTGAACAAACAAGTTACAATATTAAAAAAAATATTACATGCAACTAAAATTATATGCAATTGAAATTATCTTGGAGTATAAGGCTACAAATATGACTTCTGCTTTACCTTCCTTGCTTTTATCTATCTATTCAGCTGTTTTCTCTGGCTTTCTTTTATCCCAGTGGAAGGAGATACTAAAATATAACTTTGCTTCAGACAGCACATCAGTAAGTGTAATAATAATATATTTTTGTTTAGCTAACAGCTTTTGTTCAGAACAAGCTGACCAAAATTTAAGGAAAACAAAGGAATGCAACATATCACAAAAGTTTACAGAAAAATCCCAAATTGTTCATGATTTAACATTACCCTTGTCAGGAAAACATATTAGATTCTGCTTTTTCATCTCTGGATTTCACTTACAAAGTAAACAGAGCGAGCAGCAACATTCCCTAGATTAAATACTTGTGATGGATAAGAGGCCCAAGTACATACTTTATGTTTCTGATATGTTCCTCCCTCCACCCGGGTATCAATCTAAATGTACTCCACATTATTCTCCACTCAGAACACTCCTCACCAGTACAAGCTATCATCCCTGCTGAACAGCTCTGCAGTAGCATTAATAAATTTCCCTGTGATGCTTTTATTGGCCATTCCATGCATCAAAAGCATATATTTATTTTGAAAAAGTCCAGATCAGAAAGGAGCTTAAGAGCAGAAAACCTTCAGAGTGCACTTGAGGATGGAGTGAACTCCTCAGGTCAGTGAGAGGGGATGGAGCTCCTTGTCCCCAGGTCCCATTCCCTGTGCCAGGGGAATGGATATTCCTGGTACCAAGGGCACTGCCACCTCTGGCCCTGCTGGAGCCAGAGTCCAGGACTGCCCACCCTGCAGGAGACTGCAGCAGGGCCAGGGCAGTGCCCAGAGCTCCCTCTGCTCCTGGCACCTCTCAAAATGAAAAGCTTCCATTACACCGATCAGCAAATTACCAGCAGGAAGGAAGAACTGCTCTAAGAAGCTGTTCCTTCTTCATATAGGTATATAAGGTAATAGGAGAATAATATTCAGTGTGATTTTTCATGTAGATATTCTCTTAGAAATTGGTTCATTATAGTACCATACTTAAAGTAATAATCTTTCCTTCTAGGAAACCTACATATAGCATTTAAACTTTTATGAAGGGGTTTGTACTTATTATAGTAACTACACTTGACTAAAGCTACAGTATTAAAATACTTTCTTTTGACTGAAGTAGAAATAAGCCAAGCTATTCTGAAATTTAAATTCAGTAAATTTTATGTAATAGCAATTAAGGCAAAAAAAATTACTCCAGATTTAAGTTGCTAGAAATAAGCTAATTTTCCTTCCACAGTATTTTGGAATGAGACCAATGTATTAACTGACTAATTCTCACCATAGGCACAATTGCAGAAGCAGACATAAGAAGCTACCTGTGGGATTAGGAAGGAAAAAAAAAAAGTATATTATTCCATTACCAGGTAATTTTTTTGTAAGTGGCAGGGAAGAAGTTTCATGTCTCCCAGCCCTGTCAGGAAAACTTCTGAAAGAAGATCAGAACTCATCTTCATGCAAAAATAAAATGTAGGAACAATCATTCCAGATTAGATCAAAACTTCAACTTTTCAAATATGTTATTGTAATTCAGAATAACTATTTTCTGATCAGAAGTGCACTTCCTTTCCAAAATAAATTTACTGGTGTACTGCTAAGTGAGTTCTTTTGTTAAAATAATTTTCAAAGACACAATCATTGTGAATCCAGCATAATCTCCCTTTTGACTTTGCCTCAGAAAATAAGCAAAACTTTAGATTCTTTTTCAACTTTTAAAATTTAATAACTAGCACTGCTTTCTGCTGGTTTAAAAATATCAAGGAAATAATGTCAAAATGCAGAATGAACAGTATCTTTTCTGAAGATGGGGAAGTATGGAGAGAGCAATCCACTTGACCATATACAAGTTCATTTGTTTGGAGAAAGTGAAACATTCGTGTTCAGGCAATGGGTGACTTTTGTGAATTCATTCCCAAAGTTGAACCAGAAGAAAGATACAGCAAAAGATAGAAACACTACATAGAAGAGGGAAATGCAAACTAGAATTACAGTCAGTATAATACAATATAGTACCATTATGTGAGTCAATCTTTGCCTCTTGATCTTGTAGATATATATCTACAGGATGTGTGATGGATTAAAGTGGAAGTATCATGGCACTTGTACATTGAGAAAATGTAGATCTGTATCTGGAGACCTCATCTATCCTTCTGCAAACCTAGTACTTCATGAACTGGCATCACATTCTCAAAGCAAACCCCTGATGGCAAGAAAGATGATCAGAGTCAGGCAAAAACTGTGACTGATAGAATCAAATATGTGGATAACTCCTGTGTAAATAGAGAACATCCCTGTTTTGCTTTCTCTTTAATTTGGTAGTTCTTTGTTTTGAGATGTAGCCAAGGCCAGGTGGGATGGGGCTTGGAGCAACCTGGAACAGAGGAAGGTTTCCCTGCCCATGGCAGGGGTTGGAATGAGGTGATCTTTAAGGTCCCTTCCAACACAAAAAGTGTGACTCCATGATTCTAGGAGGGAAAGAACAGCTTGTTTTCCGACAAACAGGCACACGAATGGCACATTTCACTTCTGAGACTTTGCTGTCTTAAACAGAATTCTGTTGCTGTGCTTCGGTAACACAAACAACCAAAAGGGAAAACTCTTTTCAACAAAACAAAAATTTTGAACAGTGTCTCAGGAGCACCATCACCCTCTTTTGGGGGTAGAGAATACAACCTTATTTTTGTTGAATAGTTATCAAAATCTTTGCATAGCAGTGGAAATCTACAAAAAGCTGTAAGGTATTAAATTGTTACCGAGCTAGCCCTGGATTTCTCTGCATGGAAAAGCAGTCCAACAGCAAATGCTCGTGTCCTTGACAGCCTAGGATTTCCAGGAGCTCCCAAGAGTGCAGATGGCTCCTCTCTGCCCTTCTCTGTGAGACACAAATCTGCTAATATTTGCCTAGTAAGGTACTCCTTAGTAGCTTAGGAGCTTGGTTCATGCAGTCCCCTGTGGGCACTTCCACTCCAGAGACAGATGTTTAAGAATATATATCCTCTTTCTGCAATAGAAGTCAGCATTAAAAATCTACGTGGATTTTGGCTAGGGAATTCAACTAGTGCTTTTTTTTTCAATTCATGACCATGCCCCGTCTATAAAATGCTACATATTGATGCCCTGAACAATAAACTCGTATAATTTTTTGTTAAGATAAAATTATATTGCCAATAGTTACAGTTTTTCTTCTCATGATAGAGCTGTTGACACCAACGGCTGTGCAAATTAGAAGTGACAGCCACAACAACTGTTCCACATTTGAGTAACACAAAAGCATGCAGACAAAAAATGGGGTTGATGTGGCCAACGATGCCACCTGAAATGTGCCTGTATCACTTGAGTATCTTTTTACCTCCCCAGTGTGACTGTACCATGTCTGTCCCGAGCTTTAGTGCTCACATGGACAATTTCAGAACTATAATAAATTGTGAACTTAACAATAAATTCTCTTCCTCATCTATTTCAATCACTGTACACTGACAAAGTCAAAATGAGTTAAAACCCCCTTAAAGTCTTTGAGTGATCTATAATCAGGTCAGACTCAGAGTATCCAGCATGGTGATCAAACAGGAAAGTTTTTTGATATCCAAATCTCAAGGGCAAACTCAGAAAGGAAAGTCTGTGGAGTTGCCTGCATTAAAGTCTGGGGTTCAAGGACTGCACACAATTTTTTCTAGGGAATACATGAGCTCTTGGTTTGGTATTTCATTAACTTATTTTTCAGTGGTCAATGTCTCTTGGAAACACCATAAAGCTAACACATACTAGAGCCCTTTAGTCAAATAAACTTTAAAGTAAGAAATAAATGGTGGTTGAAGTTGTTCAAATAACATGCATTCTTGTCTACATTTATGCAAGCATTCATTATAAATTTTTCCTTTATTATTATGTAAAATGATAACTAAGGATAATTTTACCTACAGCCCTGCTTCCAAATTCATTTACCCACAAGAAATCACATAACTCATCTGTAAGTCCAGCAAAATTAAAATCCCATCAGGCATCTAGCTCTATGAAAAGAGTTAGAATATTTTGCTTTAAGTAGGAATACCGGCAAGACCTAAAAACTATTGCAATAACACTGCATCCTTTAGGCTCCACCTTCTTATTGTTATTATTCTAACATTATCACTATGCAACATTTAAAGTTCATTAACAAAAATATTTATTCTGGAGTCGGACATATTGGTATTATAATAAGAACTCAATTTCATACATCCTAGAACAATAATTAGATTTGTTTTAAAAAAACCTACATGGACAATGTTTAATAGATCAAAAACATTCATTGTGCAGAGTTATCTTTTATGACTATTCAGATATTTACCTCAACAAACTTCACCCACTAAAGCAAAGTCACCACTGTGTCAGACAATATGGGACGTACGTTGATAAGTCACTCTGGAAATCACCGCATTTCCCCCATTTGTTATGAAATACAGAGTTGTGAATCTGCACTAAAACCCCTTACTCTACTGAACCAACTGACCATATAGTTTTGATCATATCACATCACACTAATCACAGAGAAAATGTGAGATTTGGGACACGTTCCATAAGGTAACTGATTGGAGAGGATGGACTTCAGAACAATGTTAACAGTTATACATTCAATAAGGTTTCTGTATGCATTGAATATAACATTTAAAATTTCATTTATACTTCAGTCACAAATACAGGTTGATAATATGGTTATCATGTTCCCAAAAACCTGAATATATCAGAGCTTTTAAGGAACATTACCTGGGTTTTATATTTGGTGGTTTTAAGGAACATTACCTGGGTTTTACATTCAGGTTCTATTCCTATTTGTGAATTATGCTTATAAATATATCAAGAAACTGCCTGAGTACATTTGGAGGAATACAAATGAAATAAATGTCTTTGTTGCAATATTGATGTATCTTGCTAAATTTGGACATAGCACTTATTTAAGATTGATCATCTATTTAAATGGTATGTTTGTCCATGATTTCCACACAGGTGGCTTCAGTAACATATTGATTCATAGAAAGCTTCATTATTATGTTTCTCAATGCTAAAATGCTTTGTAAACATTTCAGACCAGCGATTCTTTGCCAAGTACTGTTTTGAGGAGCCTTTCAGGGGTGAGCTGTGACTGTGATGTGCCCACTGCCCACACCCCCAGCCAGCTGTGATTGTCAGTGCTGGATTCACACACCGAGTGAATCCCCCCCTGACCTGCAGGGCAGGGAGACACCCCCGGGCACGGGGTGCAGCCAGCCCTCGAATTCCCAGAAAAAAAGCCATTTGTTCACGTTTGTTGTAAAAGTGAACAAAAGGGATCTGAGGATGAATGACTCTAAAAGACACTCAGAAAAAAAAAAACAAAAAACAACCCTCAACGTTCACAGCACAACACAAATGTTCTGCATTTCTGACCTGTTTTACCAGCCACAGACTGGTGTATGATGCAGCAGCCTAGCTACTCCTCCAGCAGAGGAAGCCCCCTTGCTTCTGAGTCATGGATTAGGAGAGGAAATTCATAAGCAAAGATGATTGCATACCGGCAAGATGCAAGAAATGAAAATGGCTAAAAAACAAGTTGAGTGATCTCATGAGTGAAAATGTTCCCAGGAAGGAGAAGAGAAGAGGAAGGGAAGGAAACTGTTATGCATTAAAATAATCTCAGAGACACAGATACCTGGGTGTTTCAAGGCCCTGGAACAGAAACAGCTTTACTCTGAAAGAAAGCAAAGCTCCAGTTTGAGGCATTTGCCCAGAGTATCACCCATCAAATCAAACAAAACCTTGAGTTGGGAAAGAAGGGAACCAAAGGGGTTGGTTTGCCAGGTGGAGGGGGCTTCAGCAGGAGCTGAAGGAAAATGGAGAACTGTTCTTGCATCAATAACTGGGCACGACTGCCTTGTTCTTTTGCTAGTCAGAAAATAAACCCAGGTAATTTTACACAAAACACACCACAGTGCCCACTCTCCTGCCTGGCTGGAGACAACAAATGTCTGTATCAGTGTGGCCCAGAAGAAGAAGAAAACCCAAGGCTATACTCAAATTCCTCAAATTCTCTCTCTTTTTTTTTTTTTTTTTTTTTTTTTTTTAATTAAGAAACAAATAAAAGAGAGTGAAAAAGCTACACAGAAATATACAAGCACCAAAATTGGAATGACTGGTTTATCTTCCCTCTAGGAAAGCAGTACACAAAATTTCAAATTTCAAAGACCACATAGCTAATTTTTTTCCAGTTTAGTTGTCAAAAGAAAAATAAAGTAGCCCCAAACACTGGGTTCTATGAAACAAATCTGCAGTACTTTTTACTTTTCTTCTTGAGAGTGCAAAAAACCAAACAGAAAAGCTGAAACCTCTCTGTGGCACCACCTGGGGGTACTGGGGGTTCCACAGTTCCACAGTAAGTAAGATAGCACAGAGAAAATCAGATAATAAAAACATTCCAGATGTCTGTTATGAATAGACAGAGGCAGACAAGTTATCCACCTTAAAGAGAAACAGGTATCAAGCCCACACCTGAACAACCACTATATGCTGGCAGGAGTGAGCAGGATGTATGGATTTAAACCTTGAAATAAGAGAAGGGCACTGAGTTTCAATTCTGCACCCCAAAAAGATAGTGCATATAGTAGATATGCCTTTGTCAGGAGTTTCTAAAAGAACAATGTTCTATTATAACTTCAAGAAAAATTTAATTTGTCTTGAAATTAAATTTTACAGGTTATCATTTTAACAAGAAAATTTGATTATATTGAAGGTTAAACTAAAAGAATCCTTTCTCTTCAACCCAAGCTTAAAATTAAAATTTAATTAAAGTGATAAATACTCTTTAATATACATTTTTGTTTAGCTATACTGCTGTATTTTTGATCTTTCAGCTGTAAGAATGAACTAATATAACTAAAATGTTTGAAAAGTATTTTATCTGATAGATCACTACCTGATATATGCTTTAATATATTATTTCAGTATTTTATAAGAATGCTTATTCTGTTTAAAAAGATACAGCACAGGACTGAATTAAGTAATGTTTATAAGAATTCATGTGCCTGATATTTGATTAACTAAGATGTATCTCACTCCTGTTTCCAGACTCTTAAATTAAAAGGTTTTCCACTACCTCAAGTTCACTGTTTCCAGAATGCAACAGTCTGTTAGGAAAATGTAAAACTCTTCTGTCTTATAAACAAACAGACCTGGTTCCCTTGGAAAAACTTCTAAAATCTTTCTCTCCTAAATCCTGTCCTGAGACTCTCTCTCTGCCCCTAGTGAGGCTGATAAAATGCACCTGCCACAAGCAGGAATATGAAACTGGAGCTTGATAGGGCTCCCCACACCCAATAAGAACATGAGTGGTAGAATTATCCATCACAATCCAAAGGTCAAGTTGTCAAAACCAGCTATGTTTACTAGAGATGCTGGAACATATGACTTAAAATATTAAGTGCTTTAATAAAGTCTTCAAAACTAGTTTCTTTGTCCTCTGTGAACTATGAGGAGCAACAACAGCAGATACCACAAGGACAATAAAAGTGAAAAACCTTAAACTCTGCTCAGAGAACACCTGGGAAAATGTAGGAGGAACCAACTAGCACTTACAAGTATTTATAATTAATAAACAAATAGAGGGAACAATGCCAGACACACTTATCTCAGTAGTGGAATTTTGTTTTAAAAAACTTTTCTATCACAAGAAAACAGGTAGTAAGTCACTAATACCTGATATACCTTCATGATATTGACAGTTCCTTCTCCATGCTGGCCTGGGGATCCTTGGCTCTGTAGCAGATTTCTCACTGTCTCCTCCATTCTAGAGAATAAAAATATTTATAAAAGTCAACTGCATGGAAAAAAATTAAGAGTTGCATTCAATGTTTTTGTTCTTTACAAGAGCCTAATGCATCCACGGATACCATGAAATTAATATTTAAACACAATCCTAGCCTTATAATGTTCTCATGCTCCACGTTATGAATAACACATTAAGGGCACTCTTTTATTCTTTTGAATATGCACAGTAATTAGTTGTATCATTTAAATCCTACCGGAGCTCCGTACAAAAACTAAACCTAAATGTGTGCAAAAGACACCACCTTGTTAACAGTGCAAACAACACCACGACAGGATCATTGCCCTTTAGGCAGATTAAAAGCCCCTCACACAGCCGTGCTCTGAGCCAGTGGTGAGGTTTGTGCAGCTCAGACGGGCTGGCTGTGGCACTGCTGCTACCCACTGTGTGATGGCTGCAGTGGGGGCCACCCCTTGGATCACGGGGCACAGCTGCTCAACACATCCACCCTTCTCTGCCCTTTCAAACAAAAATGGTGTAAAAAGCAAGTGCAGGCTCCAGTCTGGCACTGCCATCTCAGGACAATGCAATCAACTCAGCTCCATCAGCTGAAGGAGGAAGGTTTGCCGCTTCTGTTTTAGAAGCTGTTAATAGACACCATCAAAAGTCATCTTTGATCTACACACACTCATCAAGAACTGATAATAACACCGACCATGCAGAATGGAGCCTGCTCAGAGGGAGGAGTGCTCCTTCCCACAACAGCAAAAAGGGAAGCCACCTATGAAACACCGGTCCCATTCAAGGTGGATCCGAAATGAAATCCCATGGGCTTAGGCTATGTCATGGATCTGACCACAAAGAGTGGACTGGGAGTAGGGCTGGTTTCAGCCTTGGGTAAGAGAAGGAAAAGGATCAAAACCAGAGGAGCAGTGATGGTCACAGTAACAAAGGTCTGAAACCCACAAAACTGGGTTTCACATCAGAAAATGGTGAGTGACAATTCCAGCCAAAGATCCTCACATTTCTCCCCAAGATTCTCATCCTGTACAGCCTCTCCTTCAGCCCTGCTGCAATAGCTTGTCTCGCTCTCTTTCGTATTTTCCACTCTTCTCCTTTCAAGCAGTCTCAGTCCCTTGAGACAGTTGGCAAAACAGCCCAGATGGAAGAGGGGCTGGAGAAGGGAAAACTGCTGTGGCACAGGCACAAGGGTGATGCAAAGGCAGGAGAGCAAAAGGAATACCTTAAATCATGCTGCCAGATACACGGTATATTAAAACAGTGACCTTGAAGAACCTGCCAGTATTCCTGGGCATATCAGACCAGGAACTGCCTGCTGTTGTTTATTTCTACTGTGTTTAGAGAAACATGACTTTTGTGCAGTACTCTTTTCAAACGAAATTGAGCAGAAGAACTATTCACAGCCTATCGTTTTATATTTGTTTATTTCTAAGGTAACAATCCAGCGAGACAGAAAATATTAGCTAACTGCTCTGGACAAAGGCCAATTACATTATCTTTTATTTGAGCCTCATAGTCTTTCTGTTCTTTCAGTCTTATCAGAATGAATGGCATTGGCTAATTAAGCAACAATGTGATGTTATTCTAGGTTTTCCCCTTTCAAGTCAGCCCACTAGTCTACTTTTCAAGAAGCTGACACTGAGTGTTCATTCTACTCAGATGAACAATGACATTCTACTTATTCCTGTGATGCTTTTTTGTCATTGATGTGCAGACTTCTACACTGCCAGAATGCCCACAGAATAGTTTGACCATCTGTTGACCAAATGTGCATAAAACCAAGCCAGCTCTAATCTCTAGTGCAGACAGTGGTGCAGTTTTTCAGTTGCAGATTGGAACCATTTCTGCTCAGAGGCTGACCTTAATCAGATGCCTTTTACATGAAAGAACAAATCATTTTGGTTCACACCATAAATTCCTGCACAGTCCTCACTGAAAAATTTAATTACTTAACATGCCCACCATTTAATTTTTAAATTAATGGTGTAATAGCATTCTTAATTATTGTGTTTATCTATGCAAATGCAGTTCCAGTGCTAGTCTTTCACAACATTCTTCCAAATTAATAAACAAACAAAAATGGGAGAAAGAATAGATTCAACCAGCACTAAATCACAGTTTTTCAATTTAGACCTAAGAGTATTAAAGAAAATAAAGTCTACTTGCATATTGCTATGATCACTTAAACCAGCTCAGGAAAAATATGAATTCAATAGGTCCCTTAATCTTCAGTCAAACTCAGATAATCTATTTGGGACCACAGGCCCATCTTGTTGAACAGCCTTACAGGGACAGGTGAGCACACATCCTCTTGTGGCAATCAGAAACACTTCCCATCAGCACCTGGATTTCTAAGCAATAGGGTAATTTTTGCAACATGACCAAGAGCTCAGTTAAAGACAGCTGGACTTCTGTGGTTTTGCTGTTTGCAGCATAAAAGCTGTAAGGGCTGACAGCTACCAAGGTGAACCACAGACATAACAGACCGTGTGGTCACATCACCACCAAACCAGTCCTGGGAGGATCTTACAAGCTTTGGGTACTCATGGAATCTTTGAAAAAGAAAGGAGAATGAGGTTCTGACAAACAGGGAGGTGAATTATGCTTACAGCCAAATTCACTGCAAAGCTCTGATGGCCAGTGTTCCTGCAGTTTGTGAGCTGCTGCTTCTTCACTCGCATCCCAGTTGTCCATTTTTAGGACCAAATATGGTACAGGAGGACAATCAAGACTTGTCTCTTAGGAATGAGAGTTTCTGATGCACCTTAATTGAAAAGTGATTGTTATCTTATGATCTATAAAACTCTCCACAGTGACAGCACATGCCACAGCAATTTACTACAAATCCTATTTAAAGAATGCAAAAATAATGGAGCCTCTATAAATTTAGCTTGGGATCCTACGTTTTGCTCCCTGAACAAGGCCATGAAGGGAATGAAAATTTTAGAAGTGAAGCAGAAAAATTATGAGCTTTATGAAAGGCTATTTCTACATATTGACCTATATTTTTTCCCCCTTCTGGTAGCCACAAAAGGTTATCTGAGCTTGGTTTTGATTCTAATATCTCAGCTGGACCCAATCCAACACCCAGCACTTCCAGATTATTTTTAGGATAGTTATCCCCACACGTGTATTTTGCCTTCTTGCAGGACTGCTTTGCCAAGGATTCTCTGTAGCTTATGTAACTAGCAAGCTGTTGAAATCTGAAAAATCAGTCTCTAAAGCTCATCACTTCTGAGTCTACATTCTTCAAGCACTATTTAAGAACATTTATTTTCCCCTTTCTTTTGTGTTTTATTTACTTTATATTCATCTGAAGAACCTCACATAGTGCCATTAAATTTTCTGTTACACCTGTCATTTGAATGGAAAATTGTCCTTTTCTCAAAACTGAAGTGTTCCTTTCCAATTCTATTTTTTAAGAAATCTAGGGTTTTTTTCAGGGGAAAAAAAAAAAAGAAAACCATGTTTAACACAAGCTTAAGTTTCTTAAGTTACTTAGGTTTCCTGACAAAATGCCAGTTTAGTGTAGGGGAACAGATCTCCACCAGTCCTAACCTAAGGATAAATTTCTCAAAGCACAAAACAGAAGAAGAAATGAGGCATTCAGAAACCAGAATCTGTTCTTGAAATATAACAACTGAAGTAACATAAAATATTAATGCTACTGTGGAAAGCACTGTCAAGATTCCATCTGGAAGATATTTACAATTACAATCACAAGTGTTCAGGAGTGGCTCATCCAGAGAGGATTCCGCAAAAGGGATGCTCTGAAGCTGTTGAAATGAAGTCTGTGCCACAAGAAGAGACTAAACAACTTGCTAAACTTAAGAGACCAAGGGTTTAAGTGGCCAGGTATGACTTACATGAGAGAATCAGTGAGAAAAAGTAAAGTGTGAAAGAAAAGTACATCAACCTAAGGCAGATGATCAACAAAACAGTGGTTAGAAGTACATTTAGGCTGGATTTAGGATGTTTTTAATCACTGAAAAAGTGAGAGTCTGAACCTGCCTACCAGGATGAGAAATACAAACAGTTTTAAGCCACAATTTATTAATTTACAGAATTAATTACACATCATGGTCAAGAGCTGAGGACTTAAATGAATTTAAGATTCACAAGTTCTTGCTGCTCTTTCTCATGAACCGAAATCATTCCTACACTTAAAATATGCAATTTGTCCTGTGCTGTTGAGAGAATACCAGGAAATTAATCCAATTGCAAAGGATGGTTATTTATTTTGGCTTTTTTTTCTGAGTGTTTCTGGACAAGAGGGACCTATGGAGGAAAGAAACATCATTCTCTGCTCAGGGAGCAGCCCACAGCACTCAGATGCTCATGTGTCCAAGGGTGCAGGAGGAAACTTCCTCTGTATTTTTTCTGGAGACGTGCTTTTAATGCTTCTTGGTGTGGTGTTTCAGACAGCTCCACTGCCCCCCTGTCCTGCCTGGCCTGCTGCTGCAACTCCCTGCAAGTGCCAGAGCACAGATTCAGCCAGGCCAGGCTGGGCACACCCTGCTGGGGTTGATGCAACAGCACTGGGCAATGAAGCTCCTCCATTTCCTACCAGCTTTCTCAGGACCATCGCTTTCACAGGCAGGCACGTCCTCTGTGCCATCCCGCAGCAGCATCACGGTCAGAAACGCTGCTTTGTGCCTCTCCCCGTTCTGCCATCAATAAATACACACCCTCTCCCACCCACGCTCTGCTCAGCCGTGTCCCACAGCCCTTTGGGCAGTCCCCCCTCCAAGGGACAGGCTGTCCTTGCTCAGCACTGGAAGGGACATGACAGCTTCAACCACTTCCCCCTTGACCTACTTCCTTCCAGATTTCCACAGGCTGGCAGCTACCTCTTGCTAGGTGCCATCACCCTCCCTTCTTATCATCCTGAAGCTGATGTGACATTACTTGGTGGTTATTTCAAATGTATGTCACAAGAATTCCATCAGCTTGATTCTGACTTAGTCTTACAGAGATGTATCCAAAGGTTTCTACGGAATCCTACTGCAGCAGTTGAGCTTTATATTTCAGCTTTTTCTTTCTCATGCCATGCAAGGTGAAGGATAATTTTTCAGTCTTAGAAAAAATATCAATAACAGATCTTTCTCTTCATCTTAAGTTGTTACTTCAGTGTAGTCAAAATTCTCAGGAGGATATTTTTTCCAGCTCTTATCTGTGAAAGAGTGAAGCTTCCTGTCTCTCTCCTATTTAAGTCTCCTGACTTCTCTTTTTAGTCATAGATTTCCTGGAAATGTGGTGTGGGTTTTAGCTCCTTGAGCTGTCTCAGCCCTTCCTGCCACCTGATCACAGACAAAGGAACAGGTTCTGTGTGGTTTCTCAGCTCTTGTAGCTCCTGTTCACCTGTGAATCAGCTGGGTTTTGGTTGTCTCTTGCATTCCATCTAGCCTTGTGACAGAACTCTGTGCCTCTGTCCAAGCTTCCCAGCTCTCTCTCCAATCTCATAATCCAGCCAAACAAGGAGATTCTCTCAGATGCCAGATAAATCTGTTTCCCTACTTGGAAATTTATGATTTTTCCTAATTTTGAACTTCAGGTTTGGGGTTACCTGCATCTCACTGTCCCTCCCACTCCATTCAAAGCTCTGCAATGGATCAGGTTAAACTGGGAAAATACCAAAGTGGCTTTACAAGATGTAACAGAAAAAAAGAGCTCATCCACAGCAGTTCCTGTCCACTGCATCCTTGCAGGAGTGTCTTTCCTTCTACCTGGTTTCAGTTAAATCAGTGGCTGTCTGAGCTGCAGACGCTGCTTACTCCCCTCTGCCTCCAGGGATTCCCACCAGGAACAGACCTGGCTGCCTGCCCTGCTCAGCCCTTCCTGACCTGCAGGCTCATCTCCAGCCCGTGCAGCTCCTGCAGCCACCCCGAGCCCCGGGTGTGAGCCCTGCTGCTCCCCAGGAGGAGCCACCCCGGGCTGTCCCGGCTGCTGGCCCCTGTGCCCCTCCCTGCAGCCACCTCTGAGCCCACGGCTGCAAAGGGCGGGGCCCGGGAGACAGACAACCTTCTGCAACGAATTTAGATATTGGAAATGGATTAAAAAGAGAGAAAAAAGTGCAAATGGGTATGTGATAAACTTAAAAGAGAACTGACAGATGGGAAATGCTGGGGCTTTAAACCCCAAGGGGTTTTCATTTCTGCTTAGGTACAATCCTTATAGCAGTGAGCTGGGCAAAGCAGAATGCTCAATATCCCCTTTTAATATTTCAGTTGGAAAATAAAGTAATAACGTCCTTCATAACAGCAGCAGAAAGATGCACATATAATGTATAATTTATATTTATTCTTTCTGTACATCAGCACAGGTGTTTATCAATCCAGAAATATCCAGGCAAATCCTTCTCCTGCAAAGCCATCACTGCCCTGTCCCCACCACAGGTCCTGGGCAGTTCAGCCCTGTGGCATTTGCTAGTGGCAAATCCAAAGGGCACAAGCTACGCTCTTTTCACATATTCATACAAACCCCTCTTTCCAAAGCACACTCAGAGCATATCTGACCTGTTGCCCAAAGGGCAGCTCTCTGAGGATGAGGAGCATTACCAGTATCTTGTGCATGATGAAGGCAACGACTGCACAGCCTGGAGAGAAACAGGCCTCAAGCTTCAGTCACACGAGTAGAGGAGGATCCTTCCCCAAAGCAGACAACCTCCTCAGCTTCTCTGTCCCCTGACCATCACTCCAAATTACACAGATCTGAGAGACTGAGCACAGCTTTTTACTTTGCTGAACCACTGGCCATTGATCCCAGTGGAAATTTTCAAGGTATCTTTAAAATAACAAGTGCCTTGAGCACCAGATAAGTAGGGTAGGATTTTGAAAGACCTCAGCGTTGGCACATCACTGCTCCCACACAAGTCTGAATTCTGTTATCACGCAATGGCAGGCCTGACATTTCTCTGAAACTGCTCTAACCACCATCTGAGCCAGGAAATGTTGGAAGTGTTTCCATTGTCTCTCTCAGTCATATGGATTTCACTCATCAAAGTTCTATCTACAGCAAAAAGCTTCTGAACGGCAATAGGAATCAGTATAATGTTTATTTCTGTGTTGACAGATAGACAAATGCCATATGGACTGCATGGGTGTCTTCCATCACCAGCCTTGTGTATGATTTTGTAAGTTACAGGCATGGAGGAACAAAATCCAGACCAAGACTAAGCCTTGCAGGAAAACTGCACACCAGCAATTGAAAGGATTTTTCAACTTGAAGGACTGTCCCTCCTAAAAGTTCCCCAGTAACATATTTGGGACCTTAGGACAGAAGATATTTTCATTAACTGTAAGTGCATAGAACCAGGCACTCACAGAAAGTTAATTATTGTGTCATCTTAAACATATGTTCATAAGTTCAAACTATATTCATGCTGCAGGCACCAGAAATAGTCACAACTAAAAGCTTCAGAAAAAATTACAGGCAATTATGCAAACAGACTGCAAATATTTCCAATTCCAAATAATGGTGGGGGTTTACTTTTTTTCTTTTTTTCTACATTTTAAACAAATATTTGTTTTTCCATATTTGCAAATGTTTAGCTGGATGGAGAGCTATATCTACCAGTTCCTCCAAATACTCCTGTTTTATTTTGCAAATCAGGACCCTGATGCAGACCAACCACTATTGTTTTAAGGTACTTACAGGATTGTACAGCCACTCAAAACTAAAAAGCTCTTGCTCAATTCTGAATCACAGCTTCAAGGTGGTACCTAGACCACCCTCACACAGCTGCAAAAATTTCTGTGTTATGCCATAATGCTAACAATGCTATTTGTGAATTTATAGACTTTGAAAAACTAACTACCAATGGAGTCAATGGGACTTTAAAAAAAGAAAAAAACAAACCAAAATTCAAGAAACCATTCTAGTTTGGTTCAATAATCTTACAACAAAAATCAAATTCACATGACAGTTCCAGCCCCTTCCCAGGCCAACTGCAAAGGCCCAAACTCCTGCACATGTAACTACACAAGACCCAGGTATGAGAGGAAACTTCCCACTTTGAACTTAGATTCCCCTAAAATGAGTCACCTCTGATGTTCACAAAGAGCATCAAGAAACAATGCTCTGGTTCCCAACCACGAGATTTGCTTAAAAGTACTCTTAAAGACAACAGGCAGTCTTAATTAATATAAATTCTTTTGATTTTTTTGGACTTCAACATTTCCAAATTTCAGCTCAAAAAAAGACTATAATAAAGAAAGCAAAAAATGGAGATTTTCACATCAGCTGTGACTTCCTGAAAACCTCTAAATATAAGATCAGTGAAGATGGATGAAATGTGTAGGAATTCCATGTGATGTTTGTGTTACAAATAACGATATGATATTTTAACTCAAAGGGGGATAATGTGCTGCTGCAGTTATATCTAAAATTTGTTTTTCCTTTCTTCTCCTCAGCAGAGAGCTTGCTTTGGATCTTCAGGTATATTCCAAACAGAGGGTGTGAGGCAGTTCTGGGCTGATAAGCTGTGATTGAGTGTCTTCAGGAGCAGCTGATGCCCTGATGTGCCCCCTTCTGTGTCACTGGGACCACCTCACACGACAAACTCTCTGCATTTCACTCTCCAAATTACCAAGCTATGGAATGAAAAATATATAAATAAAATGCTTCCAACATGTTTTGTCTCAAAGTAGATCCAAAGTGACTGCCAGGACAGCGAATGTCTATCTTCTCCTGAGCATAAGGAATGCTTTCTTCCAGGAGGTTTTCCTGCAGCACTGCCTGGAACAACACAGGCTCCTATTCCAATGGTGCCCAGCTCAAAGGGAGTTTCTCCTTCTGCAGGACAGATGCAGTAAACAGCAATATAGATCTACTACTAAAGAAGCCTCAAATGTACGAATAATCACCCTTGCAGTCTAACTTTGAGGTGGCTAGAAAGCACCCACAAGAGCAGGTCATATCAGAGACATCAGAACGAAAGCTTCGTGGCTTCAGATTTACAAATCACAGCACTGGAGCAACACAGCCTAAACGAGTAATATATGGCCAGAATAATGGTCTCCAAGGGCTTAATTACCTGTGTCATTAGGTAGTGGTAGCCTCTCTATATTGACAGCTTTTCTACAACCAAGCAGTTGATAATGAGGCAATAAAAATACATGACAGTGCACACAGAAGAGTGCTGCAGTAGTGTCATAAACAGCACCATCAGCTTTGATACCAACAAACGAGAGCTGTACAAAAACTAATTGTGAACTGGTCACAAAAAAAAATCAAGGACACGTATTTTGTCATTAATAGCTTTTCATGTTCTCCCTTTCTGTATATGTGCAAGCTTTTGACAGCAAAAGCAAAAGAATGTATGTAAAAGAAGGGGAATAGAATATCAAGATACAAATGAAATGCAAGAGGAAAAAAGTAACAGCTGCATTAAAAAAAAAAAGAAAAAAAAAAAAAAAAAAAAAAAAAAAAAAAAAAAGAAGAAGAAAGAGACAAAAGAGACAGGGATAATTTCATGCCTCTAAGTTAAGTTCCATAATGCATTCTACCATCTTTCCAAACACAGTATTCTGTCACAACCACTATCCATTTTATGATGTAACAACAGGAGTACACAGCTTCAAAATGCCAAATTTGACACTATTGAAGCCCTTCTCTTTAAACTGGATTATCCTGGATACGAACAGAATAATGCAGGGGAATGCTTCTGTATTTAGGATTTGCACTGAAATGCACAGAAATACTTGCTGCATGGATGTGCTTCCACTACTGCCTACTCCCATTTGAAGAGAGAAAGGAAAGCATTGAGAGGAAGAGAACAATACAAGACATAAGGATCAGAAATAAAGACAACATAGCATAAAAGATGTAAGAGAACTTTGAGAACAAAAAAAAAAAAAAAAAAAAAAAAAAAAAAAAAAAAAAAAAAAAAAAAAAAAAAAAAAAGACATGAAAAATTAAGCAAGAAGTAAGAAGACAGAAAAAGAAAAGTGGAACAAAAAAGTTAAATGTAAAGAGAAGGGAAGTGAAAGAATGTCTAGACATCTCTAAGGTGCAAATGTTTAACCATTTGTACTGTATTGGTATTTCTTTTGAGAAACAGATTATTATTAGCTGATCTTCCAACAGGAGATCATTAAAGAAGGACTTAGGGAAGGATTTTCAGTCCAACTACAGCCCAAAGTGGAGAATCACATCACTCCCTCCTCCCCGTTCAAGCACTCATTCTTTAATCATTTATCTTCAGCGCAGCACGCGATCCATTTTCAAACAGCTCTGCAGGATTTTAGCCACACAGCTCCCATTGTGTTTAATGGGAATCCTGTGGGCACAGCTCTGTATGAAACTTTCAGAATGTACTCCAAAAATCTCTAAATAATGCACTAGTTGAACATTACCCTGTTTACTTCTCATAGGACATGACTATAATGAAACAAAGGTTAAGTCATTTGTAAAAGCAGTATTTATTGCAAAGCTCATTAATGTTTCCTATAGGGAATTCTTTTCCACTGTAAAAATATTTAGCATAACTATTTAGGATTCATTTTTACCATAATATCTGAAGCAGAGAACAAAATCAACTCGAATCTCATTTGCTTCAGAAAGGCAGGTCCAGCAGTTAACACCTCAGCCTAAGCTTCAAGAAGCCTCTCTTCAAGACTTCCCACTGGCATGATACCTTTGTGGCTTTGTTTCAGGTTTTCACTCTGAAAACTGAGTTAACAGTTTCTATTTCATAACAGCTTTATGATGATTATAAATACCAGTGAAGCACTAATCAAAGTTTCATCAGAGACAGGAAAAAAGCCTTAATATGAGCTGCCTTCTCCCCCTTCAAGAGGAAGGCTGTTTCCATGATCGGGTCTGACACGACTTGAAAGCTCTGAGAAATGCAAATCTTTGCCACCAGCTCTATAAAGACAAGAGCTTCATTTCTGTGCTTTCACCTTTCACAAGCAGCATTCAGAACAGATCCATGAAAATGCAACTTTAATCAAAATACAACTTTAATACAATTTAATTTTTTATTAATATTTTTATTGCCTCATTCAGGCACCCAAACAGTTGATCATATTCCATCCTGTCTTGGAATAAAACCTTTATTTGGGCACATAGGAAGTTTCAGGGACTTCCATTCCATGGGACAGATCCTCAGCCTTTTGAACATGTGCTATGTGAAACAGCTTGGCTGCAGAGAAAAGGCTGATGCATTCACTAGGCAGAGCATATTTAACACACATTTCTAGCTTCAGAAATTAACGTTAAATGTAATATTAACAGCACTAGTTTACTACAAACTGTCACTTAACCCATTGTGCTACCGTGAAAATGTAAGATCATCTCAGGAATAAACACATTTATGTTAAGATACCTGAAAATTTGGCTCAGCAAATAAAATTACGTTGTGAACTAGATTAGCACTTATTTCCTGGATATACAAGAACAGATAGCAGATATGGCAGTCTACTATGAAAACCTCAAGAAATATCTGTAAAACATGAAGTTCAGCATTTTGCAAGATTGTGAGTTTATGTCAGGGGAATTCAGAAAAATTGGATGACTCTAGAATCTACTGTGTCTACCAGTTTCAAACCATACTAGCATGAATTACTGCAAAATTGCCTAACTTTGAGCACAAGTCATTCCACTGAACTCAACAGCTAATTTCACAGAGTCAGGGCCTTTGTGACTTAAGTGAACAGACAGGCTGTATTTTAGCCAATCTGGTGGAAACAGCCTCACAAGCCTGCCTTGCTAAGAAATGATTTAGAGGTTCTCCTGAGGGACTTTCCCCCCCCTCTAAGCAAGAATCAACACAAAGAAAAAGATCCCTTTGAATCCTTAATTCAATAGTAAAAAAAATTGAAAAAAGCGATCATTATCTTATAACACACAATTAACCTTGCTGGAGACATTTCTGGCAAACTGCTATCTACATAGAGAAGGGGGAAAGGGCAATAACAACAAAAAAAGTCACAGCGACACAGCAAAGAGAGGCTGGGCACATTGGGAATGAATATCAAGCACCAAACAGCAGCACCTCACAGTGCCAAAGCTGTCAATATTCCATTTGTTCTTCAGAAAGGAAGGACCATTTACCTTCTTCATCAGCAAAAATGCTACCTCGGGCAGGACCTCTTGTGCATGACAGGGGAATTCCCACAATGTGAGAAGAAGGTTTGTCAGGTCCTTTTACATCCACAGCTGAGCAGGTGAAAAAGCTGGGCTCTCAGGCAGTTACACAAAAGCAATACAAACTGTGGGCATGGGAGACATCTCAGACACCTGCTTGCTCCATTAATTTAAGCTTTCTTTTATGACACAATTATAACAATTCGCTCAGGTTTCAACATTCTGTAGTTCTAAGGAAAAAAGATTTTGATGACAGATGTGACCTGGAGAGGCCAAGGTAGGCAGAGAGGGCAGGGTGGGCAAACAGAAACCAGGATGGGTCAGACCTCCCTAGGGGAGCTGCACTCTGGCAAACACAGATCTTGTCAGTCCACGTGGCTTTAGACAGATGTCAGCCAAAAGGAGGCAAAGGGAAGAAAAAAGCAAGTGGGCAAAAATCCCGTCCCTGCAAAAAGTCACATCCAGCCCAGTGGCTGTAGAGGGGGTTTATCTGCTGGCTGTCTTCACAGCAGAGACAATCCCACCTGACACACATGCAAGCAATGTCATCTTGCAGAACATCCAATGCTAGCACTGAGAGTAAAATTAAACTAAAATGGAACTGAATTACATTAAATCACCCATGTTCACTTTATTTTAAAAATAACTGCTATAATAGCAATTTGTAAATTATCCATATTTGTCTGTTCTATTTTGTCTGTTCACATTTGCCTGTATTAGTGTGTTCTAAATAGCATTTTTATTTCAAGATTCTATAAAATAAGGATGCTGACAATCTTTTTATTTGCACAGTGCTAGCCCAGTATTTTTATACCTTTGTTAAGCTCATTGCTAAAGATTCACTTCAAAGTAATTTCAGAATACTACAATAAAGTGTAATAGATTTCCTTAATCTTCACGATCTCAAACCCTAATTCACTGCTGAAACCACTAAACACATAGCATGTTCTGAGAAATTGCTTGCTGCAAATGGCATAAACTAAACCTGCTAAAAAGCAAACTTAGTGTTTGGAAATGTAAAAATTATAAACCCAACGATATTTGGAAGTGCTGAAGGAATATGGTAACTCATTTTACAATAAAGGCCACATTCCTCTTCACACAGGCTTTTTTGTTTTGATATTTACACTGATGCATCTCCAAATGAAAAATGGTCTTATGGGAGGAGGAGAGACAAATCCTTAACTGGTGGGGTGATCACTTTCACTGTTTAACTCCTAACACTGTTTGTTAAAGGGCAATCTTTTTAGAATTTGAGCAAATACATCTTGATTTTAATAGATTATATCCACAACTCTTTGAACAAGTGTAAAGCTTCTGGATTTTTAATTCTTTTGGGAAACAGTCTTTCGTCTCTTACTGATGAAAAATTAAAGCAAGAGAAAAAAGCAATTGTTAGCTCGAAACATCAGCAATCAACTCCTTTTGCTATTGAGTATTATTCATTATTTATCAGAGGCTGCTGTTAAGAGAGTTGTTTCAAGCACCTACTTAGAAACATTATCAAAACATACAAACTGGAAGAATTGAAATGTAAGCATTAAGGGCTGACAAATGGTTAACAGACCTAAAAGATTGTGTATTAACAATAATCTGAAGGAGAATGTACCTCCAGTACAAACGTGTCTGTAATAAACAACAGTTTTTAACTGTGAATATAAAAATCCCATTTTCCTGTATTCCATAGAATACCTGACAGCATTAAAGCCTTAATGTTGGACAACAACAACAAAAAAAAAATTACATCCAAAATCATTTGGCACTTCCTACATTCTGTGTTTTTTCCTAAAAGCGTTCTCATTTTTGGTAAAAATTAAAGGCCCAGGAGAAGTGGGTAACTTGCCTGAGTCAGTCAGCCAGAAGGGTTCAAACTTCCTTTCAGATTTCAGTGAAAGCAATACCTGGATGGGTCAATAATTCAGGCAGAACAAAACCCAGCATCCCAGTTTAGTCCTTTGTTACCAAACCACAGTGAGTGTACTCTGCCTCCTACTTTCTTCAATAATGCAAACACTTTGGTTTACATCTTAGCCCTTTATTTAGACACAATACAAACTCCCTGGTTTGGTTTAAACTTTGCTCTGCAATCCCAATATTGAAAATACAATTATTCTCCAATAAATTAATAGAGAATCACCAACTATGATTGTTTGGGGGGAAAAAAAGTATCATCTGCTTCTGAACTGGGCTTTGAAAATTTATAATCAGTGTGGATCTAAGATAATGAATATTTTATGATGTAATATTGTACTGGATTGAAAATACTTGTATTTTAAATATATTTTTTAAAAATCACTTTTTAACAATCATAAAGGTATTTCATTTGGCAGTAGAAATAAACAGGTTACTTCACAGTCCAAACATACATATGGGAATCCATATATAAAACCTGTTTTAAAAAATATTATTACCCATTCTATATGAATGTCTAGTAATATATAAATGTGAAAATATTATAAATGTGCAATTCTGATTTAAAAGAAAAATATTCTTAAAATTGCAATCTATTCAAGTCATTGAAGCTGAACTCAAACTTTGCTAGAGGACAGCCAGTCCCAACTGTTAATTATTTATAAAATACCATGGGAAAAATTTATCAATGTCTATTTTTTCACTCATGTTTACTTTGGGATGAAAAATTTTGCGTGAGGTTTTCAAGCCATGCAGACTGCACAGATTATACTGAATTACAACACTCATGCTTTATTAAAACTCTCAAGTATATATACTAATGAATGTCATCTCATATAAAATTTATATATTTCTGCCCAGTCATTGCATAAAATTGAGATAAAATGCCGAATATATAAACGAATGATAGCTAAAGTTTTATGAACTACAAACACAAGGTCAGTAGTGTTTCACTTCTGCAAGATAAATTTGGCATCTGGACAGGGCTGTGAATCACAACCAGAACGGCAGTGGCCAGGGAATATAAACTGCATATTAAGAAAAAATAAACAAAAAATACAGCAAATCACTCTTGCATGGACTTCTCAAAACACTGTACCACCAGAAGCAAAGGCTTCTTTCAGCTGCTGCTGAAACTGTTCCATCCTCCAAAGAATCCTGAAATCCTCCTCTGAGCCAAGGCCTTTCAATAGGATTTTCAATCCCATTGGTATACAGACTCTATATATGACCTAGTAATAGGAATAAGTAAGAATTGGTGTCCATTTCTGTCACTTTTTTTCAACAGGTACCTGTGCTCAGCAGCATTAAGATGACATGCCTTCCTTTGGCAGAGTAAAATAATTCTGACATCCATTGCATGTATCAAAACTGACAGAAAAACACATTCAGAAAAAAAAAAATACTTGAAAAGAAAATTCATTTTATTCCACTAAATATATTTAATTTTTTGTTTGACTTATTTCACACTTAGGTCTTTGTATCTCATCACGCAAGAAGAATAACAACAGAGACTGTTTTTAATATAATTGCTTAATTCAGGCTACCTCCTAGAACACAAGTCTTAGAAAAGCTCAGATCAGGTCCTCAACTTTTTTCAACGGTAAAAAGTTCAAAGCTGGAGCTGGATGATTGAACGGGTCCAGTTTGGTGGCATTTGAGGACAGTTAGGAAATGGTGTGTTGTGCTTTCATTTTGTTTTGGTTTTTTAAAGCAGAATCTTTCCACTTTACCTTTGCTACTATCAAGTTTCACTGTCATTTTGATTGAATGTTATTTACACCACTACATGTGCACATAACCAGTGTGGCTCCAGGGCTTCCTCCTTGGTGCCCTGTTTTTAAATCTCTGCAGAAGCTCAGACCCTGTGCTAGATTATGTCCAGTGCTGATGCTGCCACAGACGTGAGAGGCAGATTTAATTTACTCAAATCTGGAGCCAGCCCAAATTTTTGCATTAACTTAATATTCAATTAAAGTAAAAAAATAGCAAAGAAGGAATTCCCATGAATATAATTTCAAAAATTCCGCCGGACAGTTTTCCTTAAATATTTGGGCTCCTTTTATTTCTACAGTTAAGAAAATGGTGTCTCAGAGAATTAGCATTACTTTATAAGAACTTATGGCTGCACTTTCTTTTTATCTGAGCTACTAGCTGAGTATATTCACCACTATAAAAAGAAAGATTAGGGATCTTAATGCCATGTTTTTCTAACTTTAGAACCAGATAATGCACGCATATGTTACTTAGGAAGACTTAATAAAAATCTATTAACAGACTTCAGTACATATTCTTCAGGAAAAGTTCTGATGGTCTATTCTACATTATCCTAAAGTTTTACTTTGATTATCACTGTGTTGATCACTGTATTATTATGGGTCCAGCTCAATGATCAGTGGAGTACAAATTTTCAAAGTTTACACATTCACATCAACTTAATCAACTCGCACCAGTTTAACAGTAATTTACAACTTTTTAAACAGAGAGCCTTCTTTTACCCCTGACTTATTTTGTTCCATACAATCCATTTTGAACAGAAATCTGCAGATATTTCCCATAAAGGAAGCACTACAGACAAATACAAAAATGCACTAGGAGGGTGATTCCTTTTCTTCCCTGTTCAGATTTCACTTTTATAAGCAAATACTGATTTATTGAATGGTAAGGAAAAAGAAACACTAAAAATGTTTAGGATCTCAAATGCAAGAGGAAAAAACTGCCCAATTTTGGTGCCTCTCCAGGCTGCAGTCACAGGTTGCTGCACAACCTTCCCCAGGCCCACTGTACACAAGCACCCTCAGAAAAGGATAAAAGGGATCTGGAATTAAGTGGATATTGCCAAAAACTATGATAAAAGACGACATAAGCACTCCAGAAATACTTCCAATACCATTAAGTTTTCAAAACTCACAATTAACAGAGACATAACATCTACAAACTGCAAGGAGCTTTAAAATTACTGAAACTTTTTGTATCAACCTTCCTTGTGGGGAATATAATCAAATAAATTTGGTTGTAATTACATAGGACTCATTTTCAATTTAATTCAATTATTTGGAATGTGTGCACAGTGCAGGACAGCCTCATTAAGATGGCTCAGCAGTTTGTTTTCAAAAGGGACCAGTAAGTCAACATTTACAATGAGCCATCACAAAGGCTGCCCATCCACTCTAATGGTTCAGAATAATCAGTTATTACAGACAATTCAAAACACTGCAGAACTGTGAATAAAACTGCTCTGCAGTTGTGTATCAGGAAGATCTGATCTTCCAAGCAAGAGAAAGACAGCGCTGGAAATTTTTGTTTCCTTTCCTGCCTCCTACTTGTCATTCAGAAGAGCACATCGCTTTGTGGGGATGCTATCCCCACTGTTTTCCTCAAAGAAAATGATGTTTAAGTTCTCTGGATTGCTACAGGAAGCAGAGTACTGCAATAAAGAAGAAAAAGATGTTTTGACCTCAACAGCAACAGGCTGACTTCGGTATACTGCCTATCTGCAATACATTAATCAGCAATGTCTTTTTACTTTGCCCTAACCAAGAATACAATCAAATACCGTTCATGACGAAATTCTTCATGCGTGTTTGTTATATTTTTCTTCTTCTCCCCCTCCATGTCTTCCTCTCCCCATCTTAAACCCTCTGTTTCTCTCTTTTGGTAATTCTTGTAACACAGGAACACACAGCTACAGAATAAACAGCATTTGTGACACATTAATGTGATTAAATTTTCAGCACTTAAATAGATTTTTCCCTTTAAATCTTGGTACCTGAAGAGGCAAAATATGCTTTTTTTCCCACTACTAGAGATATTTTTTGTAACATCACAGTCATTATCATATTAAATCTGCTGGTTCGATGACAACAATTGTAATAAGACCTGAGGCATGAACAGGAGCCCAGTGTACAAAGGCACATCTGTGAAGTCAGACACAGCTAAATCCTGGGGTTCAGTGGCAGGTCAGTACAGAGCTCTATCCAGTCCAAGGAAACAACTGAAAAAGACATCAGCAATATCTGGAAACCTTGTTTTAATCCTTATTTAAAACATAGTGTTAGTAACCCCATCTTTTTAGTGGGATCCCTCTCTCAGAAGCATCACCAACAGCACTGCCCATGTGCTGTGCTGCTCTAAATTAGTTGCAAGAGACTCTTCTCAAAAAATTATTCACAGATTCATTTATTCAACTGTAAGGAAATTTCACTTTCAAAAATCAACAAAGAAAAAGAGCTATTTTATTTGCAGACCAATATTCACACAGCAGTAAGAAAAAACTATCCCAGAATACTTCACTCTTATTAGTTGGTCACTAGCTCCTCCAATCATCAACATCCACATCCTGTATAATCCAGCTCCTAAATCTCAATTTGGCCAGCTCTTGTCTGGAAGCTCTCACTCATTTTCCTACCTTTAATTTTTACCTTTTATTAGTTGGGTCATTGGCTGGGAGCCATTACTGAAGTTCTATTTTTGCCATTTCCTGCAAAAGCATCAGAGAGGCATTTAATTTCCACTGCCCAGCATGGAAAAGACACTGAGAGCAGGTGAAACTGTGAGTTCAGTGGGACACAACCAGTGAGGTTGATGCTTCGAGTCATGTAACCTTACCACCAAGGCAAGTATCCTGCAACAGCAATATCTTCTATTTAAAAGAAGAGGAAAGTGATACGAGTTTATGTCTTTCAACATACAAGAGTCAAAAAAGGAAGTATTTTGAAAGGCAACATAGTTACAGCAATTTCTCCACTGCTGGTGGGCAGAAATTCAGACATTGCCTCTTCCCCAATGACATGGGGAGTTACAAGGAACAGTAAGAGACTACAGTTCAAAAAATGTTCTCAGATCTGCATCACTGCTACACATGAACAATTTGTAATACTTTTAGAAAGCAACACACTGTAAAGTAGAAGCACAACATTTAATTTTGTTCCATGGCTAAGTGTACCCAAGTAATGTTTTTGTGGAGCTCTAACATTACCCCCAGTAACAAACTGTGAGAAAATAAGGGGATGTTAACCAAGAATACTGTAACATACATAGTTAACAAGGTTCAGTGGTTGAGCAGGGATACTTATCTCCTCACTGCACCTATCATCTCTTGTTACTATTCATGTCATTACTTAGCTGTAGGTCACTCAAATTCATTGTCCCAGGGTAATATTATAACCTTGCAGGTATCTGAAGCAGACATAATAAAACAAAAAGGTTAATTGTGCATTCTGTCAGGACCATGTGCCATCAGGCCATGACCATCAATTGCCTGGTAAATCTTATCTCAGTTTTCTTTGCTATTTAAACTCTCCCTGGCTGACTGATAATTTTTCATTGTCTCAGCTGTCTATAGGGTAAGTTTCAAAATAAATTTTCAGGTTCTTTTGCTCATACCTTGGTTTAACATTCTAAAAGCCTTAATTTTTGGTAATGCTTTGTATACTCTTACAGATTACTCATTTCCTAAGAATTTAATACTATTTGCTTTTGTAGTTTAAATATATAATGAGACTAGTCTCCCTTGGCACATCACAACAACTGAATTCATAAACCATCTTAATAAGCCATAATAATATGAACTTAGAAAATGGTATTCCTTGCTATCAGCAATCATGACAGAATGAGGCTTGTAACACAATATACAGAAGGCTGGAACACTTTAGCAATTTTTTTCACACTTTTGGCCAGATTCAACTCATAGAGGAAAACGTTCAGCCATGCCAAGGACAATTTAGAACTTCATCAGTAAGATCATTGTGAGTTGGATTCACAAGTGAGCTTGTGCACCTGAGACAGAGCTGAGTGCGATTTTAGAAGGGAGGAGAGCAGCACCAGAGTCAGCAAACTCTGGTGGGTGCACTTTGAATACAACTATCACCTCTGCCAAGGACTGAAAGTGTCTTAAATCACGGTCACAACAGCCATATGATGTGGGGAGAGAAAGGTGATGTTGACCTTTTGTGCTGCAGCTCTTTATTGGAACTTACATTGAGCTGCAGGCCATGGCCTGTGAAGAACAAGAAGGATCTCAAAATTACCAGTTCCAGGAGAGACATGGGGCAATTTTTTTCCAGTGACTGAACAGTTACACAGACCCACGTAAAAAGAACTAATTCTAGAAGGGCACCAGCTTTAGGGGGAAAGAGAATATTCCCATGAGGAGGCCATTCACGTGCCAGTTGGGGGACACCCTCCTGCAGGACAGCAGAGCAGTCAGAATCCCTCAGCCTGAGCCTTGGGGGGATCCTGCACCTTCCAGTTCTGACTCTGGGGCTGCTTTCATTGAGTGGTCAGGAGACACAATCCCCTACACCATCATTTCTTCTTCCAAACAGTTAAAAGACAAATTCTGAGCAGTTCACCTGTGACACTCATTTACACACATGAGCTCTATGAAGTGACACAGCCTGACCCTCAGCTCTGGCTGCTTTCTCACTCAGCATGAAGACCTTTTTAATCACCCTTCAGAGGCACCTTTCTCAAAGTGGGAACCTGTGAACCTAATTTTGGGATTTTTGTTCCTGCTGCAGGTATATTTTTATTTCACTTGAAATTCCTTTACTTTTTTTTTTTTTTTTAAATTCCAACTGTACAACAGACCTACAAAGCCCAGAGAAAGTGGAACTAATTCATGCCTGTGTTCCTTAAAGACTGCAAATGCTTTCTTACTCCATTTAATATGATACCATGCATGCAGGAGCAGCCAGGCAAAGATATTAATATTATCACTCTGTTCCAGTAATTAATAGCAACTCCCCTCATGGCTCTGATAAGCTGGGAAACATTTCATTTCTTTTCCTTTCCAGCCCATGAAATACTAATGGAAGAGGAATAGGTACAGGTCTCCTGCAGTGACCTTGAATTAGGACTGCAACTCCTTCAGTCTGACCCAGAGACAGCACGGAGCCATTACAAGTTTCCAGCAGTAAATGGGATGGGACACCCGCTACAAATTTAGAGAGCATGCAGCTCAATGAGGCATTTCAGTTCTATCAAAACACATTATTAATGCCAATTATGGCATGAACGATGCTAATGTGAGTTTCTTCAGAGAGCAGGCAAAAAAACACTGATTTGGAGATGAGGTTTGTCTTAGTTACCAGTTTCCACACCCAAGCACACACTGATCTGTTGAAATTTTGCAACCTGTTTCTTTCCCTGTCACTTTCAGAGGTTCCTAGAGTTGTTAAAACGGAAAACGAGGCACATCCTTCTCTCTCCAGAAGAAGAAATAGCTAATAAATAGGATAAAGTTTCAATGTTGCTATTGTAGACATATTTTCATGTGAAATTTGTGTAACATTTCCCCTTGTCCTCTTACCCTTGTATGGAAGAATGACACACACATCCATTATGTGGAGCTTGGAGAGGGGTGTGGAACAGGCAGGAAGGTGGTGCTAAGGCACTGCTGGCTGGAGAGACACTGATGCAGTTCATAAAGCACAAAGAGAGTGTGTGTGGAGAGCAGGACGGTTTATCTACGACAGCAAAGGCATAAACCTCTCTTTAGATGCTGGCAGAGTTTGTGGAAAGAAATACACTTGTCAAGTGCTAGATCTACACATGCCCAGAAGATAGGACAAGAAACTTCGGGGTGTCTTAAGAAAATTGTCACTAGGCCCAACACATATGAAAATCAAATAATAAAGCAACAAAGCTCAGTAGTTAATGTTCAGTAGTAAAATCAAGTTAATAAAGTAGAATTTTTTTTGTGTTTCAAGTGGTCTATTACTAAGCAGCATTATATGAAATGATGAGCTTAAGATTAAAGTTTTCCCAGGAGTGTATTTTTATGCTTTCTTCAGTTTGTTTGTCTATTTTTCAGCATGTGGATGCTGATCATCAGAATGTAAATTAAAGGATGAACAAAAAAAACCCCAAAGACAAACAAACAAACAAACAAACAAACAAAAATGTCAAAAGGAAAAGCAAAATAAAAATTTAAGGAACAAATTAGGATATCACCAAAGAACCTGCTGAGTAAAAACACATTTGCCTGCCACGTGTTCTCTTGGTGTTTATTTTGCTTGTGATTTCTGCTGTATGGGAGCCACCACTAGCAAATTAATCACATTGGATTTCTAAGAGGATAAAGTGTCCTCTTCCAATAAAAGCAAAGAGAAGTTCTCATTAAAAAGCAAAACAAGACAACAGAGTTTGACTTGCTCACTACATAACTATATTGCCACGCTATGGAACAGATCCAGTGGCAGAGGCATTGGGCCTGAACTACAGAGAGCAAATCCAGGTAACTGGAAGAGATCTTACCTCAATACTTTGGTATCATAAGGAATATGAGGACAAAAAGCTGCTGAAAATCTTTTAAAAGGCAGGTAAGATTTGAGTAAAAGTAATTCTTGTAATTTTAATCATACCAGCATTTGATACAAGTAACAAGCCAAGGAGATGAACTGCATGAGGACAAATATGAAGCTCAGCTGAAATCAGTGGAAAGTTTTTCACAACAGAAAAAAAATTAATTTTAGTACTTATATCAGGCTCATGTGCAAAATCACAAGTAGTATTCAAGATATGATTTTTTTGTACAGGGGAAAGTTTTTGCTTAAGAACTCCTAACAAAATGACAGCAGGCAGCAAATTAAATGCTAGCCATGTATTAACATAACTTACTCTAACATCAGCTGCCACATTCATCCTCAGCTGGAAGACATCTACTTTCCTCACTTGCAACTTCCTCTCTTCAGCCATAGCCACAGGGACTGTTACAATCTATATTCACATATGTCTTTCAGCACAAAGACAGGATTCTGAAGAATTATGAAAGGTTGGTTTATGTGCATGTTAATGTATGCCTATGAATTATGTAAATTCAAAGAGAGCCAAAAAATATATCACAGAATAGCTACCTACCTCTATTCACGTCCTAACAGTGTGGCTTCACAGGAGAAAGGTGACAGCCACAATTCACACATTTTAAGTTTTGACTGCTGTTAAGTAGCTTCACATCTTTTTGCTTCTATGTGTCTGTTGGCAAAAGAGGTCTGTCCTCCACTACAGGGGGATTTTCAATCTAGATTAATTACTTAGCAGATCCATAAGACCAAAACCTCAAGAAAAAAGCTCCTTGTGAAATGTGGGATAGCAGTATTTGCTCTTTACGGTTAAGTCTTGGCTTATTTTCCTCCTGCGGTGCTGTGATTCTATCATTAATTTCCTTTACCAACAACTACCTTCCCTGTGTGTTTCCTCTTGGAAGCTATAAATGAAGCAAATTCCATTTTTAATCTCACATGACTTCAGTAATAGATGCAGGCATCTATCTGTCTTTGGACAAGTTGATAATCCTCAAAAAACCTGAGTGTGTTAGGACTCTGTTCATCTATACTTCACTAATCCTAAACTTTGCAGTTTAGAATCACAGGTAGAATATTTAACTGCAGAACTGCAACAAAACCTTCTTCTTGCCTTTCTCTATATTGGTAGGAAATTTGATGACAAGCTTTATAGCAGTTACATAAAATATATTTACTTTTTCACTCATAACAGGAAATTGGGACTTATATGAACAAACGGTATTGTCACATTTTTTCTTTTTTTTTCTTGTCCACATATTTCAGCAATTACAAGTTACAGGTATCATATACCCAGGCATGGAAAAAAAATGTGATATTTGACATTTGCTTTTGGTTTGTGGGTTTTACCCTTCCAACTAAAATAGTTCTCTAAAGACGTCTCTACTAGCTATGCCTTTTAGAGTCATAGAAGCAGACTTCCTGAATAACTGGGGAAGATTTTGTATGACTAATTGGATAAATTTGGATTTCCCCTATATAGTCTCCTCATTTTTGGAGCTGAAAACCATCAGTTGTGTTTTGACAGAGGCTTATGGTCAATGAAGAATCTCCTGAGCACAGAGCTGCAGTATGCAATGCTTAAACACCAGATTTTTTTACATGGTAGCTTTCCCTGCAAGAACAAAAGATATTCATGATATTTTAAGCACAAGAAAACTCATTATTGAGAGAATTAGGTTTAGAAATGAGAAATTTTTATGCAGGCTTAAATAATGATTGAGATGACAGACAGCAAAAAACTGAAATGCAAACTTAAAACACCAAAACCCAGAAAATTCATAAAATATCCTTGAATGGTGGTATCAAAAACTGTCCTATTTATATGTCCTTGAATTGTAAATACAAATAAGTTCTTTTAAGTCTGACATGTGAAAGCTTAACACATGAGAGCTCAAACTGAAGAAAACAAGCCTACATAGAGATTCCTGTCAGAAACCATTAACTTCACCTGCCAAAAAAGCCACTGTTGTTGCTGAAACAATCCCCAGGAATACAGTGCACCAGTTATAAAGAAGGCTGCACACTTAGCACAGAGTTTCTCTGTTAGGACTTTTACCAGTGCTGAGATACACAGGAATACCTATAGATAAATTTTCCCATTTCACTGCTGCATTACATGAAGTGGGTGCAACGTACCCTTGTAAGCAGCACTGTTAGAGCTGCTCTGTGACCAAAATTGCCTTTACTATTAAATTAACTGCACAAGTTGAACTTGAAGGGACTGATGGGGAAGAATATAGTTCCTGGAATTAAATGTCTTATGTATTTGTACATCAAAACCTGCCTAATAAAAGGAAAGAAACTTCAGCCTGTAGTCTAAACAAACTTAACACCATCTCATAGGGTAACACATATAAGACATAAATGAAAGATGTAAACTGTTTTCAATATCCCTAAATATCCTATATGACCAAAGTTTGGTATGGTTTGGGCCTTTTAAAAAATTTTATCAATAGAATCATCTCAGAAAGGTGCTTAACCTACCAAAACAAACAAAGGAAATACCCCAAACCTCTGCATCAATCTTTTCTCCCAGAGTACTGGCAGTAGACTGAAAGGAGGATAAAGAGGCAAGTTCACAAAAATGTGCAGAAAACATTCCTGGTGTCATCACCAGGAAAATACATACATTGATAGAGAGATAGATAGAAGACAGAGAGATAGAGAGATAGAGAGAGAGAGAGAGAGAGAGAGAGAGAGACAGAGACAGAGACAGAGACAGAGACAGAGAGAGAGACAGAAAGACAGAAAGACAGAGAGATAGATAGATAGATAGATAGATAGATAGATAGATAGATAGATAGATAGATAGATAGATAGATAGATAGATAGATAGATAGATACATAATAGATACATAGATAGATACATAGATACATAGATACATAGATACATAGATACATAGATAGACAGATGATAGATAGATGTCTTCAGATGGCTGATGTAATCAGAAAGAAATTCTGTAGTTCATAGCTCACTGCAATCAAACTGATCTATACAAAACAAGCAGTCTACAAAACATTAGATTGGCCTAAAAATTAATTACACCCAGCAGGAAGAATTTGATTCATCCAGATTAGTTACTAAAACGCCCGCAGGGGGTAGATATAATCTTTCCTTAGAAATAAATTAAAGATATGAGTCCAAGTGTCATGCTTTGAACATATAATCAATACTCCCATTACTAAAATTTCCACTGTGAACTTCCTTAAAATGATATCAGCCAGCATAACTTTGAAATCTGAAAGAGCTGACAAGAGGAAAGCCTACGGTTATACTCGACAAGGGCACTCAGTTAACCTCAGTGGATGTAACTATCTCCATTGCAGCATGCACACATTTTCCAGCCACTTCTTAGGAATTACATGTCATGGGAACACACCAGAGCTCCCACAGACACAGAAAGGTGTATCACCTGCAAATGAGAACACTTATTTCATGGACATAATGTTCTACAATAAAAGAAGCCCATAAGGCATCTTCAAAGATGTTTAAGCCACTGCTTTTACAAGATCAATGCACAACCAGTTTGATTAAAACACTGTAACACATAATTCACCATTTTAAAATCATACTTTTTCTTTTTAAATTCAGCTATTTATGTCATTTTTCATGAGGCATCCATGCAAAAGGTGCTAGAGAAGCCACATAAGTGAAATTATAATGATGACTTCATATTTGACCCTGATTAGTTTCAATTAGAACTGCAATTTAGGATTTAAGGTATACGGGACAAGAAATTTAAGTTGCTGAAAAAAATACAAAAATTACAAACCAACAGATTTTCTGTTTCTTCAGAAACAGCACTGCACTGTATCAAGAACTTCTCATTTCCTAACAATCCTTCCTTACATTTTAAAAACCTGTGCACTGTTTCACCCTACACACCAAGGGTCTTTCTTGATATCACAGCTTAAAAAATCAAGGACTTAACTGCACAAAAAGAATTCTGCAATTCTATTCTACTCCTGAGATGACTAAACTGAGAAACTTAGACAGTGAAAACTAGAAAATTTTAAAAAAAGAAGACAAAAGATGCCTAATACTGGGTTTATGAGTAAGGTTTTCCTACAACCGTTTACAGCTATGCTCTCTTTCATTTTTGTTCTAAACGCTAGTCCTTAATAGAGCAATATGAAATTGAGAAAAAAAATCTAAAAATGTAAATATAACTGTAAGAGCAAAAACATCTTAAAATTATAAATAAGATAAATGGTTAATGACAACTGTAAATTTGTCTCTAAAGAAGACAAATCTTCTAAAGATCCGGTCTGAGATGCACATGAGACAGACGTGGTCTATGTGCAGTCAGTTCTCAGAAGTCATTGCCATGACAGTTTTTTTAATTATAGGAACTAAAAAAATTGAATTGGTGACGAAGGAAAAGAGAGAAGATGGCTAAAACTTGCATATTAGTTTTTAAGTCAGAAGTAGCATTATCACAACTTGTAAATGAGATTAAGAAAGCTGTCAGAACGCTTCTGCTGCGGTGGAACTAGCCCATGATAAATCTATGAAACCATTATAATAAAAGTACCTAAATCATAGGTAAATTAAATTTGTGGCTTGCATAAATCACACATTACTACATATCAGAGTTATATGCTTTCCATGGCATGAAAAATGATGAGATTTCACATAAAACACTGAAAAAAGAACAGTTCTTCTGACCAACATCCCAAGTTCTTCAATAGGGGTCTAAAGACCTCTTAAAATTGATTGCACAAAAGTATGAACTCTAACTATCAGTATATAATCAGCTTTATGAATTGCCCTGTATCCTTCATCTTAAATTCTCTCAGACTTAACACAATCAATAAGAAAAGTTTCTCCAGAAAGATGCAATACCTGCAAACAGCCTCTCTTAGCATGAAATTAAAGTCAGGCTCCAGTGAACAGGCTCTGCCGGGCACACTCCTCCTGTGCATGTTCCGGAACATTGCCAGTTCCTTTTTCTGACTTGGACAAATGACTCCTCACAAAGGGCTACTCGGGAACTGAGCTGCTTTCTAAAAAAGCATTAACGTGGCCCCACACAGAGCAGACACTCTTGTGCATGAAGCCTTCATTACTCATCCATTTCAAATCTGGTGCATTAGCACACGGGACATCAGAACCACTCATTCTGTCTGGTGCTCTCTTCCAAAGTCTGCAGAGCTCCTGCTCCCACTTGCTGCTGGGGAAATCAGGCTTTTTCTTCACCACATGTTAGCCAGTGTCTGACCTACATCAGGAAGAAGAATGAATCTTCCACTAATCCACATCCTAATAGCCAGACTTTCTTAAACCCCAAACAGGAAAGCCAGGCATGCGACAAGAAGCATTATTCCTGCCCCCACCTTTCATTAATATTCTTGTTCTTCAACTTCTTTTTCATATCCTTTTTTTCTCTTTGCAAAAATATATCACAGCAAATTAACAACATTTATAATAATCTACTGTGTTCAGAAATTGCAAAGATATGATCTGCCATTACTCTGTTTATCAGGAAGCGAGGTATCTCTGTTGGAGAATTTAATACAATAAACCTTTTAAATGAGCTTTAACAGAACTCAATCAGAACGTGCTTGCAGTGAGTAATATTCTGTACTGGACCTGCAAGTTGTTTATTGAAATAGCATCATCTATGCCACACTGAATTTTAAACCCCAAAATTATACAGTGGATTGATTATTTTTTTTTCCCTTTCCAAAGGTTCTTAATCCAATTTGGGAGCCTGCAGATTCAGACCAGGTAAGCAGAGCTTTCATCTTCTGGTTAGTGAGAAGACTGCTGCTGAGTGAAAACTTCACTACACTGGACAGGCACCTTTGGAAATGTGTGCCAGGTATTTTTCAATTTAGGGTTTTTAGAAAACATGTTTGTAAAAGGTCTTATATAATCAGTAGCATACTGGTGTTTAGACCATGGAGCTTAGAAATTCAGATAGAAAAACATTCTCCTGACGTCCAACGCTGTTCTCTCCCATTTACCCCATTTTTCATGTTCAATTTTAAACTTTTTTTAGCATTTTTTAATATTAATTCAATGCTGCTTAATAGGCTGGATCAACTTCTACTTCCCTTTGTTTTCCAGGCATTCATCAAGCATTCAATACCTGATGAAGAACTCAAATCTTATTACACACTTTATGAAGTTCATCAGAGTCAAGACTGGGACCTTTTGTCTCAGGTGTGACATTGCTTTACTGAAAAAACAAAGATTTACTTTGCCAAGCACCACGAATTCTACAGATGAGAAGTCTCATGTATAAAAATTTACATATATATATGACAAACAAATTTGCTTTTCCTTTACTAGTAGTTTCTTTGGCTGCCTCCACAGGACACATGAAGATGGGGACCAAAATCCCCATCTCAGAAATTGGGTTATTTGGCTCTCAACTACCCAGAGCAGCTGCTGATGAGGCCCCAGGGACACCTCCTGCATCACAAACCCACACAAAGGGGTCCACAGGCAACACTGTAATGAAATCAAGACTTCTGCCTCCCAACCCTGCCCTCCACTCATAAAAAATGGTGGCAAAATGAAGCCTTCTGCTCTGCCACCCCCCCTCGAAAACAAACACACAGGTATGGATCAGGTGGCCTGTTTATGAGGTTATTTTCTCAAAGGAGAGGGGCTGTTTCTTCCCACATCCTACCGGGGAATTTAGTTTTGCTGCAAAACTCCTGGAGAGCACTCGAGTCCCTGTTCTGGCCACTTCAAATCCAGAAGAACCCTCATAAACCCAAAATCCTGCAATAAATGTTTAGCTTTGCTTTGTTTCCAAACATGCTTTTAAAAATATCATTTAAAATTCTTGACAAGAAGCATTCCAGTATTTCCTTCTTCACTAAGCACAAGTTCCCTGAATTTACCATTCTCCATTCTGGAAAGGGAGACAAGACATACCAGCCGCCGTCACTCTTGCTGCTCAGTCTCCTCAGCACTGGCTGCTGTGGATCTTTTTTAATGGGAGTGACTCGGCTGGGTCAGAGCAAAGGCACACACTTTCTGTGCTATAATCACTGTCTCTGCCCACAGATCCCTTTTCACATCGTAACTGCACAATTTTGATCAGTCACACCAGATTCAGGTGGGCTGTGCCCTCTTGTTTCTCACTCATCATTAGGAACACAACACCAAAGCACAGGCTGGAGTATTCCAGAGGCCCACAAGGCAGATTTTATATAATCATCCATGTACAACTGCATGGAAATACATCAGATCTGATGATCAGCCACTGAGTATGGGGTTAGAAATAATGGGGTCAGTAGCCACTTGAAACATTTTTATGGCTTCCATTAAATGCAATCTGTCTCTGAAAGACTCAACATCTGTTCAGAGTTCATTTGTGTCTTTTCATTTGTACATTTTTTTTTCCACCTGGTAGACGGACTGTATTTTCAGTTGCCAATGTTTTCCTTCAGTGTTTAAATACTTCCCATCCTATTTCTTAATTCCATATATAATTTCACAGCAGTATTAGTGAACTGCTCAGAATTTGTCTGTTTGTTTAGCTGTGAAACGTCACTATTTTCATTTAGAAGACAACAGAGGAAACAAATCCCAAGAGATTTTGAATCATGTTCATAATCTTCTTTTAAAGCCAACTGATTTAGGAACAGAAAAACAAAGGGTGAAACATATTTACACAAATATTTCTTCAGGTCAGAAACAGAAAATTTCAAGCTAGGTATACTCAGCATTATTAGACCATATTGTTTATAACACTTGTATCAACTTCTTTAACATGAGACTCAAGCAATCTTTACAAATCTCTATTTCCATGGGCCAGGAAAGCAATGAAGCTATTACTACCTTTTATTAAATTAATGTATTTTTCAAAAGTAGATTTTCAATTTCAGGAAGTGAGATTATTTCTCCTTGAAAGCACTGCTTATCTTCCCACTACACTTTGTTGAATGTCATTTCTGCAGGATATGCACCCTCTTCACCCAAAGCAGTGCTGCAGCTCAACGAGCTGGGGTCCATACTGACCAGCTCTGCATGGAGGAGCTCCCTGCACAGCAGCCCAGGGAATATTCCCTGGGGAACAGGGGATGGAGGACACACTGACCAGACACCAGATCTGGGGCTCTCTTACTCACTGAACACTTACACATCAGCTACCACCCCAATCTGGACTTACCCTGAAATATTTTGGTGGGAGAAGGATGGTTGCTTTTCTTTTTAATTTATCTCTGCAGCTTCACAGGCTATTAGCCAACTGTAAAACCTGCACTTTTCTTGGAAAGCCATAACAAAGCAGGCAAATCAAGTAAACTCTCAGAATAGCTAAAATGTACTCTTGTGTATTACTTGCATTACTATTACTGGTATGTACATACAACACACAACAGCAGATGCATTTAGAGGTTTAACTAAAAAGTTTGAATACAAAACACTAAGAAATAAAAGATGATACTCATATTTTTTTTTTATTTAATCCCAATGCATTTATGAAATCAAGAGAAATATAATTTACAGAACAACCAGCAATGTCTTGTGTTTCTGTGTAGCAGAAATAAGCAGAACTAAAACAAGAATTGGCTGGCACTCTTTAAGCATTAAATTAATCTCAATACTGCAGACATAAATTTCTGTTAGAATTACGTAAGAATATAGAGAGACTAAAGAAGGTGCTTAAAATAAAATATATTCTTATCTACTATATTCATGGGATAAAAAAACACTGGCCCACTTCAACTTAAGCATCAGAATGAAATCACATCCTCAAAGGAATTAGTTAAACAGTCCTAATCCTTCATCTTCTAAATCCAGCACTAACTCTCAGACTTTATATTGTTTAATCTGAAGAGTGAAGAGGACCATCATCTAGTTCTCTGAAGTAACATGATGATTAACCCTTCAAAATGAGAATCAAGGCCCAGACCAAAGATTCAAGATGAATCTTCCAAGATTCCAACACCACACCAGTGTATTTACCTAGAAACGCGACTAATCACATGAGCCTTGCCAAAGAGCAGAAACTCAGCAAATATCAGTCTGTTCTGAATGCAAGAATTAGAAAAATGGCCATTCAGAAACTCTGCTGGGTGTTAGTCAGCATATATTTGCAAGAAGAACATGATATAAGGGCAAAAACTGAGCAGTACTTATGTGTGCTACAAACAGGAGGAGCTCAGTACAGAACAGGAGGGCAGCAGCAACAGCTGGACACTAAATATTCCACAGTGGGCAAGGTGAGATCATGGAAGGAGTATGTGCCACAACTGCCCCAGACAAGGTGGGGCATCAATCTTCTTGGCCTAATTTTAGGCACAAAAATTTATGGGCAACAAATACCAAACAAGTAAGTAGAGCAAGACAAGAAAACAGAGAAAGTGAACTAAATTACCTGGTTATAGTATGAATTACAAATTATTCTCCACCACAGGCATGTTGGTTTGTATTTATAACTAGATTAATATCCATATTAAAATGCCAGATTTTTGTAAAAAGATACTGCATCTTTTAGATTTAAAACATTATTAACCACTCAATAACCTTCATCAATTGGAGAGGAGGGTTTTGAAGAACCTAGACAAAATAACGAAGCAGTGGATTTTTCTCATTGCACATTATTTCATTTCATTAGGACTTCATCAATGCCAATACTGCTGCATAGCATGTGCCAACCTAATGATAAAAGGTTATTTCAAATTTTCATATACTCCAGATGGCAATGATTCAGAAAGAATCTCACCCTTTATTTCAGCAGGATTAGGAAACCTCTTACGACAACCTCAACTGACATTTCTCATCCTGCCAGCACTACAATGGATCCTGGTGCCTGTGTTTCACATTGCAGTTGCCAGTATAATTGTACTATTACACACTGGTTGAGAATACACATATAGCACAGCAATAAACACTAAATATGTCACAAAATATGCAGCACAAGGCTCACAGTGAAACACAGGCAAGTCTGGAACAGGAAAATATAATTCATTATTTTGCAGCGCTATAAATTCGAGCTGAATGAAACGCAGAATATTTTAAATATTTAAATATTTAAACAAGGACACTCACTAAAGTACAAAACTAGTGAAACCAGTCACCCATTATTCTCCCCAGTATACACTGAAATTGTCAACAAATATTTCAGAAACAAATCTAAATGGCCTGTTTGAAACTCAGTATTTTTTTAACACTCTACAGTAATTTCACACCAATATAAGAGACTCTCCCACTATAAACTACTGCATAGGCTTAGACAAAAGCTCTTTCCTCAGTGATGGGCTGAGACTATGAAGTAAGAACAGAATTTGAGAGACATTTGCTTTTTAAGGAAGACACTGACAGCTGGATTGTTTTGTGGGTTTTCTCTGCACAGTTTGAGAACAAAAGCATAGCAGCAGCAGAGATCTGCAGTACTTGAGAAGATGAAGAAATACTCTGTCTTTAACAGAATTCAGAATCTGAGATACACTTGCACTCAACAAACCAATGGGAGGGATTTCCACTGTAGACCACTTTGAACACAAACTCACTGATGTGCTGTAATTGTGACTGTAATTAATTCACTCAAGCCTCTGGCTTTTTAATCTACTGATTACCTTGCTCTGCCTTACCTGCCCTTCGTAAAGTGGTAGTGCTGGTCGGAATTTTCTGTTTTGTTACTGACTTTTCCAGTCAAAAGCAGTATGCCCAGGGCATTGTTACTTGCTTATAATCCATACGTGAGCTATACGTGATCAACTTTTTCATGGTTAGTAGACACAAACTGGAGGACAAACAGTACACAGCAATAAAAGCACAATCAACTCAGTGCCTACAAACAGGCTGTAGAATGAAGGATGAAACCTAGAGCTAAAGACAGAAAAATGTTTCCTTCTGATCAGGTGAGGCAGTGTCTCAACCCCTGCCACATTCATTTAATTAATAGACTGTGGTTTGCAAACACTGATAAGAGTACTACAATTTAATAATCTAATCTGTATTCCTAGAGAATGAAAACTCAGTTCAAAACACACAATTGGCTTGGATTTCCAGTTCTGTACATCTTTCTCTGCTATGTACTGGCATGGAAAAATGGACAGTTAAATCCCACAAATATCAAAGAATAAAAACACTTGCAGAAAAACGTATGTCAAGTTCTAAAATACAGCACAACCTCCTGTGCCAAACCAAGATTGCAGAAATCCCTGCTCCTTGCAGTGTTAAGCCTCATGGTCTCACATCTCCTCCTAACCACTTTTCCCATGACAGATGCAGCTCTTCCCTGTCATGCCACTTCTTCCTTCCTATCTGAAGTGGTGGTGAAAACCAAGAAGAGTAAAATCCCTTATCTTCCTAGAAAGCAGTTGAACTGGGAATCAGCTATCATGGAACAGAATGATTCAAAAGAAACATCTTCTGCAAGGTCAAATGTAAACTAAGAGTGTGCAACAATGTCCTAAAAGGCTAAAAGTGATTTCTATGATGTGACTTGTTCTGAACTGGATTTGTAATTTCTTGCATCCTTTAGCAGCATACCCTTAATTAGAGGAGCTCATTGTTTGATGCAATACAATATTCTACTGACATCCATTGGACAATGCTTTCAGGATAACCTATCTGTAGTTATTACACTGCATGCTTAGAAGATGGATGTTTTCTGAAATACATTTTTAATTAATGCTATTTAACACACAGTTCAACTGAAGGGTAGTAGTGCCCAACTGGTAAAATTTGAGATTACGGGGTGGGCACTAGACACAGAATTAAAGCCACATTAAATTGAAACAATCATTCAAATCAATCTACATTTTCTTACAGCATCTGCAAACTGAAGCACACATTATGACCAAAGATAATCACATTAAGATTTTTGGCAATGCTCTACAATAGAAGCTATCTGAAATAGAAGACAGTAATTGTTACTAAATTGTGACAGAATCCCTGTGGAGTTAGGAGTTATAATAATATTAGTCATGTAAGTTCAGGATGATTAATGATACTGCAAAAACTATCAAGACTGTAGCAATTAACCCTTTACAGGCAAAGCCTACAGTAATTACTGAGATCCCTTCCTGCCACAAGCAGGAATACCTGACTCTTGTTGTTATAATTTCAGTGCAGTTACCTGGCACCTTTCAGGAGCTGGTGGGGATCTGGTCCACCGATTTTCCTTATTTGTTTGAATAGTTTCAATCATGTCAAATGACTTAAAACTGTTCATTTGTTCCTCAGTGTTTCATTCTTAAAGAGGAAAATGCCTGTTCCTTTCCAAGGGATATTCCCTCTGCTAAGTCTAGATCTAAACTTGGGGAGAATCAGAAGACCTCACAGCTGTCCTTGCTGATACTGATGGACTAAACCCAAGCATCTTTTCTTCCTTAAATCCCATTTTTAACACTACATGAAAAATATCAAGAAAAAGAACAAGCAACATCCGTGCAGCTGAAACAAATTCCTTATGCCTCCAGGAGATAAATCCCTGAGGACAGACTTGTAAAGTAACTATGAAAATGTAGTATCAGAGTAAGGCATGAATAATTAGAACTACATCTATGAGCTAATACAAGGAAAACAAATTCCATCTTGTTCTCTTAATGTTTATCATATACCCCGAGAAGCAAAACTCCACAAAAATTTGCACCTAGTATAATAGCTTTTCAGCTTTAACTATACTCACTGCAACCTTTAATAATCATATTTGAAATGTGTGCACAGAGGAAAACAGACACCCAAAATGTTTTGATAAAAGAATAAGATTAAAACTAAGTTTTTAAGTTGCCCTGTCCAATTTTGAGCACTGAAAAACAAATGAACTGCTGCACAGCCTGTTAAATTAGAACAATACCGTAGAATAATTACAAGTTCTAAGATAAAATTAAAATTACCATAATAATTCTCTTGTGAAACAATCCTATTTATGCAGAGTACGAATTGCTACTAGGTTGAAAAAATGCATTACCACCTCAAGTCAGGCAGATAAATAATTCTATTTTCTTTACTTAGTGGAGATACTTAAAAGGTTATGCAGAGCAGGATGAAAAACTGATGATATTTGCAAATTATGTATTGGTCACATTCAAGGACCAGCTCTTTACCTGCACACCAATATTAGAAATCCAGATGTGCAAACTGTGAGTAAAGATATGGCTCCACTAAGGTTTCTCACTGAGGAGAGCAGAAGTCCCAATCTATAGGGCCCACCTTTGGGTACAACAGGGGGTATCCAGACAGGGACATCTTTGGGCATCTTTTCCCATACTGTTCCTTCTACCACTTCCTTTACAGGAAAGGCCTTTTTGTGAAAGGCCTTTTCTCCTCCCTGCCTCATATACACATGAAAGCCAGAAAACCTTGCTTTAAATCTAGATAAAACAAAGTATTCCTCTATTATTCTACTCAGAGAGACAACAGTTAGGATTCCATGATCTTCTCCTCTTTCACACAAATCTGTATCTTTCTACTACTTCAGGTAATAAACTCCCCAAAAGTACTTGGAACACTCTTCTCCTTCTGCCCTTAGTGAGAATATCTCATACCATACAATGGTTTGTGTTGGAAAGGACCTTAGAAATTACCTATTTCCCACTCCCCCACCATGGACAGGGAGGCCACCCCCTAGATCAGATTCACTGAAGTCACACCAGAATCTTAAAAAGGATGAGCACTTTTCAGATTTTATCTTCTTGCAATTAAAATGGGAGTGTAGGCTCCCTGGTTTAGTTTGATGTAAAACTGTAACAGTAAAACATAGACTCAGTCAACCAATGAACCTTTGAAGATTCCAATCATGTTCATAAAACAGAAGTGTAACTATGAAGATCATTTGACTTTATATCAGCTTTTTAATCACATTATTCCCTCATGGTTTATATTGCTCTGTACCTACCACCATTAATCTGAATGCACACCTCTGCCCATTAATGTTATATTTACAGTTCACAAGTTTTATAGTACAGAAAAATTACTAATACAAGCCACCTCAAGCATCAAACGGGAAAACAACCACAAAAATTGTGATCATAAACTCACGTTTCTCTCTGATCCATTAGTAAAGAGGAGTCTGTAATTTGCAAATTGCATATTGAGCATGGTGTTTCAATTATTTGACAAAAGAAACCACAAGTCTGAGAGGTTCAATAAAGTAAAATGGGATAAATCCCTGTTGTTCGGGTAGCAATTAAAGCTAATCATGAAATCAGAGGATCAGTCTTATTTAAATTGATTTTAGATGTGTGTTTCCTTCTGACTCTCTGGGCAGATACTCACTGTGAAGAAATCCAAGTGTGGACATCTCATGTGTGACTTAGTGGGGCACAGGAAAGACCACCAGCTGTGACAGACACATGCAATGGAGGTTTGAAAACTGTCCCATAATTTCCATATCAGGAAGGGGTCATTAATAAAAAGTGCCATTGTACAACACTACAGGGCAGGACAAGTCAAAGAGAGACAAAATCTCTGGGTAGGTATAGACAAAACTCTGCTGGATAATCCTGTAGCTCAAGCCACACTGATGCTTTCAAAAGCAGCCTTTTATTTTACCAGAGTCATCCATGACAGATCCTAACGTAGCACTTATTCCTTGCTGGCCTTTTTCTCACCTGTTCTTACCCAGTTTAACTCCTCTAATCAATTTACTGGGACATAATTTCTATTTACACAAATCTCTTTGAATTACTGAATTCAGAAAGGTAAATGACAACACTATTTCAAAGGTCATTCTCCATAGTATTATTCCACTGTAAGTATTTTAGATCTTTATTACCACACTGCCTGGGTATTTCCTCCATTTCCTTTTAAATATCCTTTGTTATTCAGATATTATGAAATGTACATAATTTTTTTAAGACAAAAGTACACAAACAATCTGAAGTAGGGAATTTTCCATGTTTGGGTTCAGAAAGATGGATCTGATTTTTACATGAATAAACTATAGACTTTGAAGATTTCTATCCCAAATGAAACAAGAAGCAGAATATCATTTCATGTCTGAGAAATCAGCAGAAGGCAATAGATGCAAATGCCCAGAAACATGAGGATGATGCATCCTGTGAGCACATAGACAAATACAAATACAGGATTTTCTGAGCACACAGATCACCATGCTGGAAGACAGAATTACCCGTTTCCCTGGTCCCCATGCAAGAAGCTTTCAGCAACTAAGGGCTGTTGTGAAACCCCACCACATGATTTACCAGTGCAGTGGGAACTGAAATAGGGCTGGCTCTTACTGCAGCCTCCAGAGCCCAGAGCAGATGGAGAGCTGCAGGTCCCTCCCTGAGCACCCAGAGTAAAGCCTGCAGCAAAGCCAGCCTTTGCTCCCTGAAAGTGCTACACGAGTCAATATACAGCACCCAGGACAATTTGCTGTAACTTCTGGTCCTGGCAGGACTTCTGTGTTTAACCTGGTTATTCAGTCACTCTCTGCAGTCACTCTGAGTTCATTGCTTTTGTTCTTTCTCAACTTCAGCATGAAAATATTATTTCAACCTGATGGTTTCTAATGTGACAATAAGAATTTGAAGAAAACTAAGCTACCACACTTATTGAGGGTATTTCTCGTGTGCATGTACTTTCAAAACCATCATAGTCATACACAGAACTGAAGAGTGGAAAAATTTGGCCTGGTATCAAAAATTCTAAAATTTTCATTTTACTTTTTGTTGGTCAAACAACAGGAAAGCAGCACATTTAGTACAAAGTAGCCCAGAAACTGAGTAGGCTCCATACAAACTTGGGGCAATCTCCTCTTTGGGCTTAGTTTCATGAGTTTAGTAAAGCCATCCTTTATTTTCTGTCAGATGAAAACTATTCACACAAAAACTCCTTGATCTTACTTAGAGTGGTTCTTGACAGTCCTGAGTAACTATTATAGATGAAATATGTACCTAAGTGTTACAGATGCACATAAATAAAAATACTAATGTACTCACTCCAACAGTGTTGATCTAAAAGAAACTTCATTCTTTAACTCTGTCAATTCTAATCAAAAGGTAAGATCAATACTCTAAGCAGTAGGTCAGAGCCCCAGAAAAGCAGCATTCACACAATGTCTGAGGCTTGTAGAGTCCAGCAGCTTCCCCCACAACCCTGACACCCACCCTGCTGCTCAGGGGAGGAGGTGGAAGAGTCAACAGTGAAGCAATGAAGTAGAGCCTGGGAAGAAGGGATGGGTGGGAATAAGTGTTTTTACTTTTGTCATTGTTTTTTGCTACCCTACACTCGATTTAATTAGCAAAAAATTAAATCAATCTTTACAAAGTCAAATCTTTCCCCTTGATGGTAACTGGTGAGTGATCTCCTGTTCTTAATCCATGAGGGATTTTTGCTATTCTTTCCTGTCCCAGCCCTTTGAAGACAGAGAGTGAGCGAGTGGCTGGGTGGGCACCTCACCCCTGTCTGAGTGCTCATCTTGCAGTCAGCAGCAAGGCAGGAGCAGGGGAGCAAGAGAGACACACCAGACATGGAGAACTTACTTGTGTATGACACTTACTCACCTCCTTGTGACATTTCATGCAGCATCAGCTTAGAAAATCCACTAGTATCTAAAACCATAGGGCAGGGTGACAAGGTCAGCCGTTGATACAGCCTCTATCTCTGGGCCAACCTGTCTCCCACAATAACCCTACACACAGACCATGCAGGGAGAACGACAGGAGGTTACTGCACAGCTACACAAAGGAGAACTGCAGGCAACTTCCTCTGTAAACTCCCTCTGAGAAAAGGAGTGAACTCCCACATAGTATCTTACTCACCCCAGACATGACAGAATCAAAGGAATGCCATCGATAGCTGCCAGGAGAGCATTCTAATATCCCCAGAAATTCGATTAAAATGTTATTAATGGTTTTCCTTAGGCAAAGTGACCAAACACAGGCCAACTGAGCTGGTGTGTACTTCCCAGACATGGCCTCAGTTGAATGTGGATTACCAGCCATGGCAGTAAAGCCACAGAGGTGAAAGCAGCTGTGACCTCTAGAGAAGCAGACCTTAGAAATTACAATGGGATGGCTCAACATCAACATGCTGATGAAATGCATAAAATCTTCTTATCACAGCTGCAAGGAAAACAGTTATCATTCCCACTCACCTGTTGACAGAATAGAGTGGAGCTAGGGGAATTAATAATAATTGGAAAATACATGAAAGATGTGCCTAAACCTGCAACCACACAGTTCTTTTATGCCAAGAGTTGTAGCAGTCATTTTTTTCCCTTGTCAGGAGCAAAAGGCTTAACCTACAGTCAATATTAATGTGAGGGGAATGTACAGTCTAATGAGAATTGCACTCATCCCATTCACAGGACCCTGGCAGATCAAACAAGGACCATTTCCTACTTTTCCAGTAACGTCTATTCCTAAAAGCCTGAAGCAATTTTACAGTCACGGACATTGGTACCAATGAACAACACAACTTTAGCCGAAACAGTTTTTGAAATTTACCCAAAAGGGATTTTAAGATTTGATTATAGGCTCTTCAATTACTGTTTCCAGATACACTTTATAATAGTGTTTATTGAACTTGTTTAGTTCAGACCAAAATAGTGATCAAAGCAACTTAAGTAAAGCTACCTCTTTTACTGCTTTAACATTTAATCACAGTTTAGGGTCACCTGAACTGTATGCATTCAGCAGACTACAGGTTCTATTGCTTACTGATATACAGCAGGGAGATGCAATCAATTTGTATTGTGTCTATTAGTGTGCTTTTTGGAATGATACTATACATCACACCTACTGCTGTGGGCAGAGTTGTTGCATTTCTGTTCCTATTGTGGGAAAATGCTGGGAGCAGGAAAAGCACAGCTGAAACCAACAACAAGGAGGTAAATGACACACAGTGTAGAACAACAAAAATGGGAAAGTCAGACTGCATGGCACTGTCTTGGAAGATACTGGGCTGATTTCTTTTCATGGGGTAGGTCTCTGCACTAGAGAACTGTGCAGCTATACAGTGGCATGCCAAAAAGAGCCTTATGGAATTTAACAGCTGCAGCGAAGCAACAGATCTCAGTGGGTTTAAGAATGAAAACATCAAGTATTTCAACTCAAGGTGAGATTATGCTAAGGCAATGCAAAGATAACAGCATCCAACTAACAGTGTAAAAACCCAACTTTAGTATTAAATATTTTTCCTGCAGGGTTTCTCCACACCTCAAACATATTTCATCTCCAATAAAATTAAAGCACAAATTAAACTACATGGACACATGTTACAATTCTGAAAGGAAACTTCAGTTTAAAAGCTCTTTCAGCAGGTATCACATATTTATCAAACTAACTACTGTGTCACTTTAAGGCTCTGGCAGATTTATGCAGGTGTTAAGAAAGAGAACTTCGATTTATTTCAGACTACTAGGCTGAAATATTGCTTACTTGGTAACAACAGAAACGTCATTCAAAACCTCTCACCTTCTGAAGTTCTCCATCTCAAACCATATGCTTATATGACAGATTAAAGTTTCCCCACAATTTCATTTAGGAATAGAGAACATTGCTCTCCAAAGGTCAACTTACAGATTGCCACCAACTACTATATTTAATTCTTTCCATCATGCAAAGAAAATAGTTTGAAATGTAAAGAAATATATGTAGAAATGTCTAGGTAAATCCTCTCAGTTCAGGAATTACACATAAATATTATTTATTTATTTTTAAAAGATTTATGCTGTAGTATATGTTCTTACATTGATCTATCTACATCTGAAAGACACAATGTTTGAGCACAAAATTTTATTCTCTTGTCATCTTCACTCAGTTTTAACATTTCCTCCCATTACCATTTGTCTTGCCCTGTTTAACTGTGCTCAAATTAAGAAAAAGTTTTAAAATCCTTCAAAAAATACAAAATCTCTATGCAGCATAAGATTATCCAGCTTCCAGTTCCATTACTTGTTCAAGCAGGATAAGAAAAAATACACTCATTTAGGGAGAAAGTCTGTTTGTGTAAGCAAACATCTTAATATTCTACTAAAAATCAGCAAAAATAACCTTTAATATTCATCACAACAACTGTAATGTTTTACAATAAAACAAAATATTTAAGTGACACATTCTCTTCCTAACATCTGGCCTACACTAAAATAAAACCACAGCCTGATGAGGCCAGCAGGAGCTTTCCTCACTGGAATAACAGGGCTAACCAAGTTGTCTTTAATGAAAAATGATATTTAAGTTCGCCTTCAAACAGTTTAGCCAATGCGCAGACAGCCTTAAAAAGAACATAATGCTGATTTAGAGGGCCTTCACCTTTATCTAAATCAGAGGGACAGACATAAAGAGACAAACAACTTTAATTCAAAGAACTTGCGTCCCTCTGCTTCTCGATAGACCCGAGCACGCTCGACTGCAAACAGCAGTGGAGGAAAAAGAATGGATTAATTTGAAGATAGTGGACTTCAGGGATCCTGACTAATAAAATAGTTTTTCTTTTCAGAAACATGGTAGAAATGGATCAGACTACTGCAGTTCCACAGGAATAATGAAGAGCTCTCCTGAAAAGAGGTGAATATGCATCAGTTTAAATTTTATGAAGGTGCTGGGAGCATCATTCTGGACACTGGCTCCCCCTCACCCCTTCTTTTCTTAACCATCACCTTCAAAGTTAATCTCACAGGTTTCTAGTTATTGCAACAATAATACTGTTCAAAAATCAGGACCTCAGGAAATTCTTCCTTAAACAAAGATTAATATACAATAGAGAAAAATATTCTAACCAGGAATACTTATGGTGTGGATTTATTTTGTGTATATTACTCCAGGAGTCTCATCAGAATAAGTAAAATTGAAACCAAGGATCAACGAAGAGGAACAACAGAAAACTAAAAAAGAAACATCCTTAGCATTTTTAACGGAGAATTTCAGAATTAACTGAACACTATGTTTTTTTAAATATTTTTTTTTAATTCTGCAGAGAATCAATGCAAATTTTTCCAAACACAAATAACAGAGGAGAACAAATTTTATTATTCTCAACAATGGTTTTTGCAGTGTTGCCTAGAAACCCAAATTCAAATCAGAGGAGCAGTAGGCAAACACTGAGGAAATAAGAAAAAAACCCACAAAAAACACCCAAAGCAAAAAACTCTAAAACCCCCAAGAAACATAACCAATGAAAAAACAACCCTCCAGGTTTTTTTTCACTTATTAAACTGAACTTGAGCTTTTAACAATTCAGTGGTCTTAGGGTAGGAGTTAATATTCAGTCTTGATGGAAAACAGACAAGAAATTCCATTATCTCTTTTGAGTTTTTGGATTGTTTTGTTTCTGTTCACATGACAAAAACAACGAAAAAATCTGTTTGATGTAAAAGACCCCATCATGCATCATGAAAACAATAAATAACTCAAATCCTTACTATAATCATATGAATGGTTTGTGTTAATCCCTGTTCTAAGCTGGTTCTCTTGTAAATGGAGCTCTGTTCTAGCCCAAAGCTCTGGCCCAGGCAATGCAGGAAGAGATTTGAAGCAGGTCCAAGCAGGACGAGCTCACCCAAAGCTGCCAAAAGGCTTCACTATTTCTTCCTCTCTTTATTCCAACTGATCAAACCCATTCTTGTTTACAGGACACAGACACATGCTGACTTATCAGTGGCACGCACTTCTTGAGAAGTGAAGACCTACACTTAGAAAATTATTGGGAATGCTAGCCAAAGAAAAATCCCTAGAAAAGAAAATTTTCGCCATCCCACAAAATGATGGCATAAACCTCTTAAGTATTCCAGCAATCATTTAGCCAAGAGCCTGTGGTGTTTATGGAATTTCAGGGGGAGAGCAGGTTTTGCCTTAGATTAGATCCATTCAAGTTACCAACAGGTCTGAACAATGTTTCTGCACCAAAGTATGTTTTTCCCATATTTTGAATGCAGTTTACTCTACATACCTGGAAAACTGCTCCTGCAGCCCCCGCATCTGAGCTCTGCTCCTCTCCGACTCCAGGGTCACCTCCCGTAATCTTTTTTCACTCTCAAGTCTCAAATGTCTCTCTTCCTCCAACTCATGTATCAGCTTCTCACGCTGAAATACCAGAAAAATTTATTCATTAATTTTACACATAAACAGCACTTTTAGGAAAAAAATTACATTTAATTTGGGAAAAATCATCAAAAAATCAAAATAATTAACCTACTAATGCAGTCCCATCGTTTTTGTGCAGCAATGTTACAGAGGGAAAAATTTGAATATCCCATCACACTGAGCTAGCCTTCCTCAGCTCACTCAAGGATGTCAGCATATTGAAAACCAGACACCCACCCTCTCCTTCAAGTGCTTTCCCTTTGCCTCCATTCAAAATAAATATAAAAATTATATTTGAAATCTGAGACACATCTTGCATGAATGCAGACACGGGAAGCATGAAACAGATCAACTTGTCACCCATCCCTGAATGTTTCAACCTCACAAGGAGGAAAAAAATCTGATTCTAGTTTTCTCCTGGAGGGTGCCTAACTGTAGAACAGAGTTTATTTGAATTTACTTAGCAAAATGCTATGATAATGAACACGTTTTAAAAACTGAGTACAAAACAAACCAATATGAGAGTGATAAAAGTGTCATTAATATAACTAACAGCTCTCAAAGGCAAGTAGGATATGGGTTTTGCTAATTCTTAAAACAGCATCCAAAAACCCAGCCCACAACATACAGCACTACCTGGATAAATCTACATATGTCATGGCCTAACCTTTTTTTTTTCTTAAAAGAAAGAACATTATATAAAGATTTTAAAATCCTATTTTGATAGTGGCTAAATACAATTTAAGAGGGGCAGAAATATTAACCTAAACGTTATTAAAAATGTTATTGCAATTAAAAAATGTATTTACAACCTTTTCCGTGTGACCCTGGTAAATGGAAGTGAAATTAAATTAAATTTTATCCTAGTGAATATAAATAAGATAACAAATCAAGAAAACCCCCCAAGGATTTTACATGGCACTAGGTTATTCCCTTTCAGTGATGGGGTTCCCAGGTCTAGGAGCAGCTCAGGTCACTGTAAAGCTACAGTGGGTTCCCCACCCATCTGCTTTGTGCCTAGGGTGCAGGGAGATTTGCAGCCTGTCAGACAGCCTGACGTAATTCCATGCCTGACCTAAATTTTCATGACACACCTGCAAAAATGTGTATGAAAACTATCCGTACAGTTTCATTAGTAAATAACAAAGGTATCTTAGAGATAAGCCATTAAAGGGGGGAGACAGGCTATTTGTACAAATCTCGCAGCTATAAATCTTACAGGATAATAATTTACAATGGAAGTAACCAGGAAAAATGAACATTGCCAAGTGGAAAACTGATCTTAAAGACAGTGATAAATAAGCAGATGCTACAAAGGGAGGCTGCAAAGGTTTAAATGAAATATCTATATGCTTGTGAAAAAGCAGAAGGAATTACTCGGAGAACAGAGGGGTTCTGTCTTGGTTGGCCATATGTAATACCTGGAAAATGGAAAACTGCAAAAGAACAAATTACTGGTAAATAAATACATTTTCTAACTAAATTATCTAATCACTGTCCTTAGTGTTACATAGCCATGTCCTGCCAGGTGCTGAGTAATCCTTGGTTTCTGCCACAGGAGGAAGAGCAGAGAGTTCAGCAGCAGGCAGAAGACAGACAGCAATTGGCTCACAGAGGATAAACCTGGCTAATGAAATGGGAGTATCACATATATTCACAGCACTCAGTATTGCTCCAGCTTAGATCCCATCAATGCCAACTTCAAAATGATCCTGCTCTAGGAACTCTTGCTGAATGCTGTCAGCATCTTCTCTCATAGGGAAATGTCACTGCTGCTAAAGGGACATCTAGGACCTCCCCAGTCAGTGGGTAACAGGAAAATTGCATAAAAGAAATATGTAACTACCGCCTAGGACTTAAGAAAAGCTTTAAGATACTGGTGTCTGAAGAAACTGGGCTTAAAATCAAATATGGATCTGTTCCCACAGGAACTGAGAAGCCATCTTGGAGGAAACTCAGGTGCTACTATGAACACCCGAGTGGCCGAGCTGACCCAAGGCTGTGCCTGAGCTACTTGACACTGTCAAGCTTGTTTACAGCAATGGACTGTAAACCAGAGATTCAGCCATGCTTTCAAGGCTTATTCAGCATCACAATGATCTTATTCTGATACAGCAACTACCTCTGCATGTGCTATGCTGACCGTGCTCTGGTCCTCAAATAAATCTTCCTACATTATGTACAAAGCCAGATCTCCACAGGCAGGACAGACAAGAAGTAACAACCCAAAAAGCAGATGTGTCTCCTGCTCTCCATCTTGCTGCCAAGGTGTTCTGCAGGTTGCTGACAGCTCCACTGCCTGTCCTGCAGGAGTACCTATGCTGTACCTACAGGCATGGCCACTCCTGCTCATCACCAACCCACCCCTCCGGGCAGAGAACTGCACAGACAGCACAGATTCACCAACCCAAACTTCTCCCTACAGGGCAAACGAAGAGCTGTGCAAGCCATTTCTAGGTTTCATTTACCTCTTGCTGATAGCTCAGAGAATGCTGTTGCTGCCATTTACTCCTCCTGTTCACGTGGGGAAGGCTAGGCTAGCATCCTACACAAAAAGAGCGGCACATCCATGTGGGGACGTTCTTCTTAGTAAGAAAGAACATAGGAATTACCTTAAGAAAAGGACTCTTAAACGAGCAGCAAACGTGCAATAGAATAACAATAACGTTTCAGGAATGAAATCCCCAAACATTAGGAACTTCTGGAATGAGCTAAATATCCAGTTCCAATTCAGCCACCTCACGGGCAAGAATTACAACCCATTATTAGTTATACGAGCACGTCCTGCGCCGGCACAAAATTCCTGCTCCTTTCAGGTTTTGTGATGAAAAACAAACCAGTCACAAGGCTACAAGACCAGAAACAACAGCACTGACCTATGGCCCTGAAATAGCCAAAAGCGTCCTGTATGAACGGGGCCAAGACTTGCCCAGAGGCCAGCTATACAGCAACCCCACCATCAGCCCTCACTGCCGGGATTCTGCACAAGAATTTATCGGCAACCTTGAAGCACTTCTGCCATTTCCTGCAGGCAGAAAGCAGATCTGCTTTCAGCCAGATCACAGACAATAAATATTGTGAAGTGGGGAGGAAAAGGTGTAAGAGACCACCCACACTTGGGAAGTTTTCAGTCTGCAGGACACAAAACACTCAAGTATACTACACACAGAAAGTAGCTCCCAGCAGTAGTGACCTTATCCACCAGAAAAGAGAACCAGATTTTTATTCAAACCCAGAAAATCCATAATGAAGTGTCAGAAGAGAGAAGCGAGCCTAATGTACAGAAAGGCCAGGATGAAACAGAGATTTTTTAGATTTTTTTTGTTTCCTGGAAGAAGAAAACATATCCCTGAACTTTGCAGGAATTTTGTGCTGACATAATGCACTCTATAAGCTGCTCTGTGCTAACCCCATTTTATTCCTGTGCAAAAAAAAAAAAAAAAAAAAAAAAAGATGTGTGAGAAGAAATAAACAGAACTGGTTAAAGGGGTTATAGTGAATATAAGCTTAATAGAAAGTAATAGAATTAGCATGCTATGTGAAAGAAAAGGTTGAATAAAAAAGTATCATGTAAAATGCTTCAGTTCATTTTAACACTAGAAAAATCACTGCCATCTTCCAAAGAAGTTATGTATTCCCACTTGCCAATTCCTCTTTAATTGCAGAATCTTTTCTCCACGAGCTCTACTCAAACTATTTTCCCCTGCTTCCTCTCCTTGCCTCCTTGCCTTCTGCAGCACAGCTGTACCCTTCCCTCCTTAGAAGCATAACCTTTACTTGATTCTTGCTTCCCCTTTTCAGCCTCCCCAGAGAGCCTGACTTTCATCACATCACCCAGTCAAATTCCTGATAACTTTCCAAACAGGCAAAAAATTCATGTGAACAAACCAGAGTGAAAGACAGTGTTAGCAAACTCTACTGACACTTTCGTGCAAGTACCAGAATATTTTAACATGGAACAAAGTTTCAAGGGCTGCTCATTATGCTCCTGAGCCAGTGCCTGAACTTCAGCAAGCTCCTTTTTGTGTAGCTGTAGAAATGTTCGTGTCAAAATGTTTCATTCCTCGTCTAGGCAGAGACATGTACCACACGTTAAGTCATCTTGTAAAAGTTAAGGAAAGAATCCAATGTGAGCTACTCACGATCAAAACAAAACACATGAAAACTATTTATAACTACACTGGAAGCAACGTGTGTTTGACAGAAAAATGTGATTTGCTCCTCCATGTAGAGACCAAGAGACACCATTTACTCTCAGAGGTACTGGTTAATAGCTGTGCTCCTGGCTGAGGACTAACCCTGTGCAGCCATACAAGTGTCTCCCAAGAGGAGCTCAGCCATGTGCGCCCTCCTTCATTACCTTGGGATGTGTCACGAACGTCAGCACCGGTTCTTCCACGTTCTACCAAAGTGCAAATGTCTGGTCTGTTGAGTGAGGAAGCACGAGGCACACAGCAGCACATGGTGCTGTGGTGAGGGAAGCACAACAGGACCTTTGCTTCTGAGCACCTGACACCAGCACACAGAGGGAAGGTGTGGCACAGCAAGGTTTGGAAATGCTGATGTCTTACCTCTCTTTCATTTCAGGGCTATTTCATTGTTACTTTAAATCTAGACATGGATGACACTAAAGCCTTCCAAGTCAGGGACTTGGAGTTTTATCTCCTTTACCTGTTACTGCTGGTAAAATCATCAAATGTCCCGTCAGAATGGCAGGATCAAATGCATGAAAATACTTCTCAGACAGATACTCGGTGATTTCTATTCATGAGGTAAAGCATTTCAGTAACTCAAGCAGATTTCTCATTCCAAAGCTCTCCATCTCCCTGTTTTTATCTTAGTGTACAAACTTTTTGTAATTTTTTGTCCCTCAGGTCCTGCTGAGGATGGGGAGCAGAAGCAAAGCTGATCCAAGGCTGAGGTCAGCCTACCACATCAGTGCAATTTTTTAAAAATTTGTTAATTTAACTTTCCCATAAAAAATCATACTATCATAATCAATAATTTTATCTATAAGTTAAAGAAAAATGTGTTTGTGTGTCGAGATTTAAAACTAAAGATGACTGCAAGTGAAGAATTAGAGGTGTGGGGTACACATGTGCACACACACCACACAGGCTGTACAGGACATTGCTATCCACCAAGGACAGCCCAACACCTCCATGAGGAACTGCTCCCTCCTCCTCCTGTTTAGCTTGTCCTTGGGCCTTACAAAAAGAAACCCTTCAGAACAGTGAGATATAACCTGACTGATCAGTTCAAATATCAAAAATGTTTTAAGAGGGGCACACATGACATCTCATCATTAAGCTTATAAGCAGGGGAAAGAGCTTCTGATCAAGCAGAAATAAGAATCCTCTAGTCTTGATTTTGTTCTTTGCTTCCCTTGTGCATCATAAGAAAGGACTTACTATGGTGTTGCTAATTATGCAAACATGGGACCAATATTTTGTCAAAAAAAGTCTACATGAGAATATTTAGCACAGGCTTAATGTTGCCCAAAATCAAGCTAATAACCTTCACATTAAATTTTTAACAACTACTTTAAAGCATTTGCTAAAGAGGGTCACAATTTCTGTGTAATTAATATTGATTTCAAACAGATACTTTGCAATGAATTTAAATGATGGGAAGAAAAGATTAAAATATTTTTTGGTTTACAGTTTGAAGTACCATTAAGTCATTGCTAACCCAAAGTGAGTCTTTATGTATTTATTTTTAAAGCACTTTCTGATGCTGTGCCTCTGATACCTTTCCATAAAAGTCATAATTTAACAGACTCATAGCCTGGTTTACAACACAACATCCCACGAGCCAGAGTGAATGTAGCCACAGAGTAGATAACAATGACAACTGAATGAAGCAAACAAATGGCAGCTACTAGAAGCACACTAAAATTAGTTTTTCTAGCAAGTCAATGCCCAATAGTCTTATGAATAAATATGCACATTCAAAGTATTCAAGCCCACTATTTTATCACCTTTGTATGCCCTTTTGAAAGACTGCTGCAGGAAGGAACCAAAGAACAGCCTGGGACAAGAGATGAGAGAGGGATGGTGAAACAGTTTCATTTTGCAATAATTAATTATGAAATATTAATTGAAATAGAAACTGGAATTTGCAACTTTGTCTCCCAGTTGGTTAAACAAAGTAACTCATTCTTTCTAATGGAATGAATATTTAATTCTCCCAACAAAATGCCTGGTGATCAAATGGTATTTGTTCAAGTGCTACAAAATACACCTGAGCCCCAGCTGCTCACGGGCCAAGCAGCTGGGGAAAGGGAAGTGCAAATGTTCTCTGTTACAGGTATTTTGTGAGAGCTTGTGTTTGGGTCTTACAAATCAAAGAGATCAAGGAGTCCAAGGTTGTTTGCCTTCATCTCTCTCACACAGAAGGTGGGTGGAATCTCTCTGGTGAGATTTTCACCACTCTCCAGAAGCAGGTGGACCTGCTTGTCCCCCTCCTGCAAAGCCCAGCACTCTCCCCCAAACTCCTCATGTGCAACCTTGTCCCAAAACCAGCACACAGGATATTACAGACCCCTATCTGAACCTATTTCACTCACAACTGACAGGAAGAAATGTGATTAAAAACCAGAGAGCATATATCATTTTTTATTTCATCAGGAATTGCACTGGGTACTGTATTTTCATTCAAATTAAAATGAGTCAAACTTCAGTGTCCTTTGTTTGCTACTCATCGATCCCTGTTAAACCAAATGTTTCTCATTCTGTAATCAATACTTCTCTGCAAAAATAAACCCAGGCACTGACAAACAACTTTGCAGAACATTGCAGCATTCCTTGTAGTGGACTTTGTCAGCATGAAAAAACATTCCCCCAAAGAATGGGGAGAAAAGAAGTGCACTACTTATTGTGCTTATTACAATTTTTACAGGCTGCTTTTACAGCAGAATCATTTTACTGAAGAAAGACTTATTAAATTAACCAGCTATTGAAGGCAGGGCTTTCCAACAGTGCCAGTTAACATGCCTTTGTCCCTCGTACCTTTCCCAGCTACCCTGGGAATACTGACAAACACACTTAAACACCCAAAGCCGTCCCAGGGATGAATTTACAGGTGTATTTAAAGCACAGTGAAGCACTGAAATAAAAACAGCAATAACATAAACACTTGGAGGGTTCATGAAGGGAGAGCTGGCTTTACTTCCTCATCTCTTCAAAATAAGAAAGTTAATGGTGAGGTTGTGTGGCTGCTTTGCCATCAAAATAAATTTTTCATTTCACCTTTCGCCTGACAGACTTGTACTACAGAGGCTAATGAAGAAATTTCCTTGGTTTACATTAAGCCTCTGCTTTTTTCCTCCAATTATTTAATGAGTAACCATTTTCCTTAAACTTATTCCTGTTACAGCTTTGCAACAGTAAGATATAAATAGTATAAAAAGCAGAATCCTAATTTTAGGCTGGTATCTTCTAGCTTTTTCATACCAGTAAGAAAAAAATGATGGTTCTTGAGAACAGCATGCTCCCAAAAATGACAGGCTGGCCAAAAAAAAACAGAGGAAAATCTAACTGACACTAAATAATTAGTTTTAGAATTTTCTAAAAATGCCTTGAAACCAGGTAAAATTAAATAATTTGAAGCAAATCATTCATTTTCCAGCATGAAATTTCTATATGCTAGCACATCTGTCTCTTTGGCTTCATCTCAGACTACCACAGGTATCCCCATGACTTTCAGGTGTAAGCCTCAAGCTTTTCTTGCCTCTAAGATGAATAACAAAACAGGAAATGCTCATTATTATTAATTATTATTATTAGTGATATTTTGGTGGCAGTAATTAACACACTTCGTATTGTTGAGTGATAACACTGCTCCAGAGCCATTCAAGGAAATTAGAAACTGTTTCTTGGTGTAGGTACTCCTTCTGAACAAAATAAGATGCTAGCTTTCATTGTGCACTAGCTCAAAATTGCCACCATGTGGAAGGACAGCAACTTAATTTAGCATTATTTATACTGCATTGATATGGTTTAATTGCATCTGTGCGACAGAATAACTGCTGTGCTGAAGCTCCTTTATCATTGTGAACCTACAATTAATCTGAATTAGGCAGGCTATTACACCAGCAGTACTGTATATATTGTTGGAGTTGTGATAACATTTATTTTACAAGACAAAAAAAAAATTAAATAACTCATAAAACCTCTTGGCTCAGAGCTGGATAGTGAGCACCACTGTCTGCCCATCCCCTCCAGGAGCTGTGGTGAACACTGCTCCAAAGGGAACTCTGACTGCCCAGCAGCACTTTAATTCTGTAAAACACCCAATGACAGGCCACAAATGTCAGAGTCACCTTTGGAAAAGAAATTAAATAAAAAGGAATTAAATAAAAAGAAATTACCAGTGTGACGTGAACTCTGTGGACCTGTTTCAGCTCCTGTCCTGGGCACAGAGCTGCAGGCACAAGCCCCTGGCAGCAGTGCATGCACAGGTATGCTTCTGGAACACCTGCACCCCAGTAGCCATCATTCTCTCAGCTTCCTAAAGCTCATCAGTGAGTCAGATTTGCAGAGTTGAAGGTAAGCAAGTAATCCAAATTTTGAAAATCTTGTATCCCTAATAAAACTGTTGCTATTTATTCAAATTCACAGTTGATGGCCCAAATCTGAAGATATGCTTTAGTTCTTAGCATAATTCATTTCTCCATTTTAAATGTTATGTTCTTACAGTTTTAGGGGTGTAGAGAAGAATACTATGAGTGAACCTGAAGTCCCACATAGGCAGGTCACGATTTTTTTTTAATTAGTAATCTTTAAATGATAACACTTTTAAAAATGAATTTGCAGATGTAATTGAGCTTCTAATAGCTTCTACAGACAGCCATTAAAGAAATCTCATTTCTCTAAATTAAACATAATGAAATGTTTTTCAAGTTCAAATAAAACTTGCAAACTGTATTAAAATAGATATAATCCATATGAATACCTAGTATTCAAAAGTATGATGTAAAAAATTGTCAATACCACAATTAGAAACAGTGGCACTGCAAAGTAATACAAGGGAAGAAAAAAAATCCCTGAAACATCTTCAATTACAATGGGTAATTATAACTTCAAGCCCTTTGCTACGTTGTTTTTTGGTTTTTGTAAGGTGATTTGCATTACATTAAGATTGCTAACTAGGCATAAAGCTGTTTAGTTTTTTATACCGGGTATATACAATATCTTTTTGCTAGAAACAAAGTTTTATAACCAAGGTAACTTGTTTACAAAGAGCTTTTTCTAATTCAGCTGCAAACAAGAAAAAATCCCCAGTCTCTGTTTATGTTTCCCATTTGTTTGACTCCAGAAGTTTTATAATAATGGTGTTTGAACCATAAAACAGCACAAAGGAACAACTTTCAAGAGCCAACACACCTGGGCCAGCAAAGTGTCAGTTGTTTGATTTTCCTGCAATTTACTATCAGATCTGCAATTCTCAAACATTTCCTGAAGGGATATCCACGTAGCAATGCAGAAAACAGAAGGTAAAATGTTGTCTGGCAAAACAAAAGCTCCAGCTCACAGAAACAGAACTGAGGGTTTGGAACTTGAGTTTTTCATAAGAACAAAACTGTATCTGTGAATAAATAAAACTGGCACCAAAATGTTAGCTCTAACACAGGTATAGCCTGCATTTACACCCATAAATACTTCACAGACTGAGAGTTCAGAGCTGAGTGTTCTGCTGATGACAGACTGCAAGCCTCTCAGCCAATTTCTAGGGGATTTATTTGAACAGCCAGGCCATGGAACAAACTCCCCACTCACAAAGATAAGAAATAAATGAACCCAAAGACAAGAAATAAATGATCCAAGAAGGAACCAGGTTCCAGAATATGCCTGACCTCATGGGATACTGCCTGTATTCTGCAAGCAGGAGCTCCCTCTTGGACCAGAAGTCTTGCAGCAAGAGCCAGAAGATTTGTGTGAAGTTCTCTCAAGTACAAGTTCTTTGGACTTTTTGTGACCTACAGCATCTGTGCTCTATGTAGATGCCCGAGATGAGCCTTATGCCACATGGTTTTGGGTAATTTCCACACTTGCACTTGCTGAGATTACATTTAATTTTTGAAGTGGCATTGATTTCCTTTCTAGCTAAGTAACAGCTATTTGCTGTCAGTTTGGATGAAATTTCAGCCTAGACATAGACTTGAGGAAGGAGTGAAGACAGTCCTTGAGTTCCCACAGCTAAGAAAGTTTTACAGAAGTGTTTTTAAAAAGTCAGGCATTTTCCAGGCCCTGTCTTCATTGTTTGGAGTGTCTATAGAAGATAATTCCATGAACTGTGGCAAACAGTGGTCAGCTTAACTCAAGATTTATTTAAATTCCTTTTAACCAGGTAATAATATGCCACTATGTAAACATTTTCACTGAATGGTACTTTTTGCATACTTGCAAATGGCTATGAGGGCCAGACAGCATGGGGGGAGAGAAGTGAATGGAAGATTATGAATTCATAGTCATGCTGGACTTTGATTTCTCAAACATAGATACCTGTCCATTTAAAAGAACTTGTTACAGTGGAATAGTGCCCAGCAGAAATAAAACACAATTTGTGAAAGGGCAGAAGAGAACGGACAGGTAAAAAAGGCAATGAAAGGTGATGTGTCGCTCATGCTACACTTGTACACCTGGTATGGATTTTAACCTATGGAATTCATATGAAGCCAGGCAGTATTTACTGCTGCACTCTCTGCAGTGTGCAGTGAAGGGGGACACAGGCCCAGAGCACGAGAGCAAGGAGGGCACAGCCACCAGGTTTCCTCCAGGTCCAGCTGTGCTGGTAGCCAAGGGCACTGCTCCAGACTGATCCCCCCCGGATGGGAAGCCAGAGGTCCCCAACCTCTCCAGGGAGCAGAGAATTGCCTGAGGCTCAGCACAGGAACAAGGCAAAGCTTAACTGAGCCCCCAGGAGGGCTTTGAAGGTACCTGGCAGGTGGCGAAATGAAGCAGAGGATGGAGCAGCAGCATAATCCCAGCCCACTCTGCCAGGGGGACAGAAACCCCCAGCAGGGACACTGCCACCTCCTGAATGCCTCCTGCTTATCTGCAGTGCCTGTGTGCCTGCTCCTCTGTCACTGACCAACATGGCCTTTAGATGATAGGAACTGCTTCTCTTCTAAAGGATGAATGCTCACAGAACAAACGGGCACGGGGCGGAATCAAGCGATTCCCGCATGGATCTGTGTTGGTGAGATAGGAGGTAAGGCAGCAGGATAAACACGGGGTAAGCACCCAGTAAAAAACACACTTCTGAGAGTTTTGTTTGGCTTTAACAGATTGGTCAGTGGAACTCTGGTGCTCCAGGGAGCTCTGGGATTTACTCACAGCCTAGGATAGTATGTGGGTTTTTGCCCTGATGCTGGGGAGTGTTAGGGCTTCTTCACTTTCTGCACTTCTCATTAATGTGTTTGTATTTACTCTGCTAGTAAACAAGATGTCAAGAAATTAACTTGAAATAGATCTAAGGTTAAAGAAAATTTATGAGGCTGAGAGAAGTAGAACTTAACCATGCCAGTCATGAGATATGGCTCAGAATAGTCTGCAGCACCATCAGATCCCCACAGATCTGGGATATACCAATATTTTCATTTTCACACACATTCTTCTGTTTGACTTTTTTCAGCTGACACGTGAAGCACCTCTGGCATCACTACTTTGCTGCTACCTTTCCATACAGCACTTCTTTTCCTCAGGCTCTTTACAGCATTGCTCCTGAACATGACAGATCTTATTACAGTTTTTCTGTGTCCACTTGTGGAGCCCATTTATGGTTGGTAAATAACTGCAAAAAAAAGGTGCCTTGTTTACTCAGCTGTTCCTTGCATGGATTCCAGAGCCCTACTGCTTTAGTTTTCTGACAAATGTGTCTGTTTTCCATATTTACCCCTCTAGCACTGCAGGCATTGCCATAGGCAGTAGGGAAATGCTGTGGTTTTTCTGTTAGCTGGCACATCTTCTATGGTATTTTTAACAGAGCTGCCACTACAAAATCTTTATTAGTGCTGACAACGCACACACTCACAAGAACAGACTCAACTTTCAGGGGCCACCCTGAGTTTGAAAGTCTGGTACCTGGCAGAACATGAAAAAATAAAATAACAATTTTTGATGCAGTTTTTAATTCATTCACTGGTCAAAATTAAATAAATAAGACATTGTCTCCACCTGATATAATTTTGCATTATCACTTTTCAGTAATAAAAGGCCCATTTGAATTTCCATTTGTGTTTCCAGGGACTAAATTCAGCTCAACTCTAAGTGCCAGCCTTTAGAGGCTCTACTTCTTTAGTCCCTTTCTTATTAGAACAAATAGCCTGGATACAACACTTGTACATCTGAAGGTCAGAAAGAGATATAAAAAGTCTAACACTTACTTCTCTGGTCTTCATTACCACATTAATCTTTTTATGCAGGATATAGCTGTTTTATTGGATTTAACCTTAGTTTATCCTCATCTATTAATTGCAGGTAGTCACATACACATCTCCTTTAGGACATAAAAACACAATCTGGCTTTTTTCAGCTTAGTCGTCAGTGTTAATAGAGACAATTTTAAGTGTTAGCTTGATATTCCTGAAGAGAAAAAAAGTAAGTATGTTTCCTTTTCTAGAGAAAATACTAACAACTAGAACCAAGAAGTGCATCTCTACCCTCTTCTGCCACTTCCACCTTGAGCACTTAGATGAAAAAAATCAGCACCTATTAGACTGAGCAGAAGTTCTGCTCCTGGACAATAAAACACATAATCACATAATTAAAACTCAGTACTCTCCATGAACATTTTCAACCATGTAGAGCACTGAAACAGGAGTCAGGAGAGTCATTCTGAATTATTTAGTGCGTTTTGGCCAGCACACTAAATTTTCAGATCATTTCCACACATAGCTCCCTAGTCTTTCATGGGGCAGAAACTTTAAAAGCAGGAGAATGACCCTTTTGCCTGGAATCAGGGCAGCTCAGCAAGGTTTTAGAAGATTCCTGAACCCCAGCCATGCCAGTTTGGGTACAGCCCACTGGGCACAAGGGGAAGAGTGGGTTAGCAAACTCTTTGTAATTATATAGTCTTTAAGTTTTGGCAAGAAATAAATTCTGCTGCACATTTGCAGAACAGGAAATTTGCTCTTCCCCAGTGCTTCTGGGGACTCGTGCAATATATTACTGAAACAAACAACTCCTGTCACTCACTCAAGACATCAAGTTTGACATCAAATTCAATACAGGAAAATTATGAACAAACGTGTCTAAGTGGGGCTGAGAAGAACCACCCACACTGCAAATGACCACACGAGCAGAGCTGTGTTCCTGGCAATCAGGTGCACAAGGGTTTGGTTCAGCTTCAGCTGCTGTGGATTTATGGAGACCAATGCCATGGAGTCCTGCCCTTGCCCAGGCACTGAGCTGTAAGCCAGTAGCTATATGGAGAGAGCAAAACTAATAAAAGTTTCTCTTTCCTGTCTCCCTTTACACATTAAACACATTTCCAGAGCTGATATTCTTGTTTCTATGCAGTTCACAAGAGTATTTCTGCTCACCTGCTCAAGTTCCTTCTCAAGCTCTTCCTTCTGATGTTAGATCACATGCAGTCTTCACACCTTGACTTCCACTTATCTTCTCCCACCTATTTGTGCACAGGTTTCCCTTATCCACGGATGGAAGTTACAAGCACTGAAAACCTGCCTTTGACTATGAGAGCTGGCAACTCTCAAAGTCTAGTTTTAGTATGAAATTAATTTTCAACTTCTCACTTAGTGCGTGTATTTTCTGACGATATCTCCTACATCACAAGTTTTCCCTTTTGAGGTGGTTAATTATGAATGACATTAGGAAGTAGTACATAACTCAAGATTTCCAACAAGCACCTGGAAATTCTGACCTGCTCCTCTAGACATCCATGGAAAAAGTTTCTTAAATGGAAAACTGTGCCAGCCACTGCCACAGGGCACTTTTTAATACTTACCACCAGGAACAGGATGCTTCCCAAGAGATAATGATTTTTCCCCAACACTCAGAAAGTATTTCTAAATAAGCAATGTCACCATGGATGCCAATCACAAATGTGCATGCTAAAGATGTAATTACACAATGACAGTCGTGTGAACGGCACTCACTGAGCCAAATCCCCTCTCACTATTCATTCCAAGCCCCTGGGCTGTGCCTGAACATGGCACACCAGCACTCCAGGATCCAAGCATCAATCAGCACTATTTAGGAGACACTGCCTCTTCCCCAAAGAGTTCACTACCTACACAGGCAAACACAAACAGCAGAAGAGTCAGAACAAAGCTTGTTTTACACATTAGCTATTTAGGTCAGAAATTAAATCTTTTCCAAGGTTATGAAGGATTTAGGTGGCAAAGGTAATTACAGGCCTTGTGGGACACCAAAGTTAAAGAACATGACCATTAATGAATGTAGTGAAGAGGGGTTTTAAGCACCTGGTTATTTACAGTCACAGAGCAAGGTACTACATAGAAGGCACAACTTTCCATGTAGTTTGGAGAAGGCAGAAAAGCCACTTCACAACCAGGTAAAGCCCTGTACCAGGCCTGGCACTTTCATTAATTTCCAGACGAACTACAGAGCGCATCATGCCAAGTGGTATGGAAATAACACAATCCAAACATCACAGTCATTCCCACAGTCTAGACAGTCTCCTCTTGCAGGACATGCAAGCAAGTCTGATCACCAGTTCCAGACTTGGAAAACTGTGTCATGAGATCTTCATTCTGAAAGATCCCGTAGAATATCAAAAGATGCCCTATCACAATGCAATGGACACGGAGCCAAAACAAACAGAAAGTATGTAAAAGCAAATTCCTGACAAGGCAAAAACTGAAATAAAGTTTATGAGAACTGGACTTGGGAGGGAAAGGACAGAAGAATCACAGTTGCCCAGGTTATATGAATCTGTACAAAGCTAAACAGATTTAGTACAGGAAGACATTACTTCCTTGCTACGTTTTAATATTTCTTTTAAATCTTGGAGAGAAGTTGCAGAGAGATGCAGTTATGCTCTATCAAGAGAAGAACAACAAAAAAGCTCATGGGACTTAATGGAATAAAAAATATTGTCCAAAATATAAAGTCCAAATCTTTTTAGATGAGCTGTAAATAGTTTTCCTGTCTACCTTCGAAGTGTTAAGTGGTCAGAAAAGTCTTGTTGCAGTAAGGAGTTTGTACTCTCACATGCAATTTAAAGCACTGCTTGAGCTGACTCATTCCAAGGGTCAGCACTGACTTCACAGAACAAGCTACAACAACAGTGAATGAATTTAAATAAATGGAAAATTAATAGAAGCACAACTGAGCGACCCTTGGTATATAAATTTTGTCCTTCTTTTTAGAGTAACTTTCTCTCTCTCTCTCCTGGTAACCTTTTCTGCTCCAAGCAGGGAAACAAATCAAAACCTTTAATTAAAAAAAAAAAAATTAAAAGAAGTCTAAGAAGATAAATTAATGGATTTTTCTCTGTTGCCCAAATTAACAATGAAAACACACCTTTTACAGAAGCAATTGCTTGTCTTATAAATCCTACAGTAACAGTTTAACTACTGGCCACCAAAAAATAAACCAGATAAACCAAGCCAAACAAAAATCTAGCAACTTCTTTTACTTCTTGTAACACACTAATTTCCCCAGGTACTTCAAGAACAAAGTTGCAACACCAAGTATACCACAACAGTTTCACTGCTATTAATCTGTATAAAAATTCACCTTCCTAATTTACATAAAATTAAAATTGTTGGCCCAGTGCACTCACTCGCCTTTCCTCTTCCCCATCCTTAGATGTTGTGACTAATTCAGTCCTACCTGAGATCCCTTTTTTGCATGAGCTAAAACCAGACCAGGAAAGTTCTGCCTTTTCAGCCTGCCAACTGGTGGCCCTATTCAGGTCACCCTTGTAAGAATATTAATCCAGCAAGTGTGTGGCTTTCTCAAGTCAACTCCTGCCATTGCCTGGAGGAGCTCAGGATTGCAGAGCTTAACCTTTGATATGAAAATGTTTTCAATTCACTGTTATTAGTGCATGGGCACATCACTCCCATTAGGCGGTGAGGTATTGCCTAGAGCAGGATCCATCTGCTTCCAGTCATAAAGCAGGATTTGCTTCACGCTGGAGCCAACTGCCACTCCAATATTCCATAGACCCACGGATGCTATGAGACTGCCTGTGCCCTTTCTGTTCTTGCACATCCCCTACCTTTGTTATCTATAAATGGCAATTTCTACCGGAGGGCAGTTTCGCCAATATGACATGCTTTCTACAGATTGCCTGTTTTACTTTCAGACCTTACATAAATGCATTTTGATGCTATAATTTTTTTTTTCCGTGTTCAGTGATTTTTACATAATTCTGTTTGACTTTTACTTTTCTTTTACGTTGACTAAATACTTGCTGAAGAGAGAGACAGCACTTCGGTGAGTTCCAGCTGAAGGGAAAAAGCTTATTTCTGCTGCTCTGAATGCAGCGCAGGTCTTTCCGTGCGGGTGACTGGGGAGGTGCGGATGGCTGCGTTTGGAGTTCCCAGCGCAGCCCGGAATTCCAGGGCCTTTCCCGTGGCTGCAGTGCCCTCTCCTGGCGCACGGGCGGGAAGTCGATCCGCGGGGATCATTCGCCCCCGCGGAGTTTGGGGGATAAACCGCGCTGGGAACTCTCACCAGAGCATCCCAGGCTTCGGAGGGCGGCAGGCTCCGAGCAGAGCCGGCTCTCCTTGGAAAATAACTGCTGAGAGTGTCAGCAACTCAAATCACAGAGAATACCGACATTCATAACACCTTTAAAATACAGATCTTCAAAATATCCACGTATCTGCAGATTCGAAGCAAACAATACAAGGTACACAGGATGTAAGGTTTTATTTTAAAACTGCTGAAGACAAAACCACAAAGTTGTGAATGAGGACATTTGGCCTAATGAAGTATGAAAAACTAATGAGGTCCAGGAGCATTAAACTAGGCTTGTAAAGAATTTCAATAATCATTATTGATGCTGAAGCTGCTGCTAATGTCACTGAGTTTCCATGAGGGCTATATGATGAAGTTTCTGAGAAAAAGGAGCCAGACAGCAAAGCTATCTATGCATAAATACACAGCCTCACAGAGAGGGCAACACAAGGGGCAGACTGCTTCTTTCTGGCTTAGAATTTTTAGTATTCAATAAGATATATTCAAAACAGTTACTCTGCCCCTCTCTCTCTGCTACTTTCTAATTAAAGCACAGACAGATGCTTTCATAGAACATAAGGACCCAGAAGGTGGGAAAGGACATTTAGCCTTTCGTATCTCATCTTTAACACTTCATTTATTACTAAATAACTTCTATTTTTAAATGACCTGGGTGCTTCTGCAACAGCATCCCTCCCCAGGGCTGGAGGGCACGGCAGGGATTCATCACGCCGGTGACAGCGAGCGCCTCTGCGCTCGTGGCAGGACATTGTGCTGCCATCTGTAACGCCCTCGCTCGAGAGCGACCTCAGCATTCCCCCTCCTCCCTAAAATCCACAAATCTGGTGCGTAGTGCAGATGTTGGGAGCTGGGGCTCTGAGCATGCTGACCCTGCTGGCTGATTAATGGGGCAGCATTAACGTCAGCTGCAGAGCTGGCCACAGGGCTGGGGTGGTGGCCTGAGACTCAGTGCTCTGGAAAAGCTGAGTACCAGAGAGGTAAATGCAGCTCCCAGGGGAGGCACAATTTCCTACAATCACGGGCTGCCTCTCTAACTGTGCATTTTCAGCTTCCTAAATCGAATTTTAAAAGATTTTGCTTGCGATCTTCATTTCACTCAATTCAACAAAGCACCACCAAGCTGGGGTATGATCTCTCTTCTCACCAAAAACTAGCACCCACGCTCTAAAAGCCTGAACTTGAGCAAAGAGCAAACCAATGAAACTACATACAAACCACCTGGGAATTTGGGAAAGCTGAGAACACAGTCAAACTCTCAACTGACTTTAATGCAATTTCAGTGAAGACCTTTTCTGCACTTCAACACATCCATCTCCATGTGAACACTCCAGTTTGGCAGCGCTTGATGAGAAGAGGCAGGTCTTTTCAAAGCTGATTACAACTTACATTTCAATCTGGACACCAGAGTGGTTTGCACTTCCCGTGGTTTTTGAAGAGGCTGTTACATATATCTAAACCCATTGCATTTAAGAAAGTTGTAACAAGCAGAAGTGACTCAATTCCTTATAATAATGGAATATGTTACTGACTCTGCGAGTTTTTTTATGCCTTTTCTTTTTTATTTCTTCCACTCTTTATTTAAAAAACTTGCAGTCTCCACTGTTTTACTGCAAAAACTGTTTGTAAAGCAAGAATTGTGCTGATCGCATCAAAACTCATTAATATAACTTGTTTTTCCATTATTATCACCATCTGAGCCTGTTGAAAGCCTTAACCAGGGCTTTAATTTTTCCACAGAGAGCTTTAAATTAATTAGTGGTTTACATGCTAACAAAGAATCTGATACATTCATAAATCAATCTAATGCAGAAGGATTACCGGAGGGTGGAAACCTATTCAGTGGGGACCTCACATTCACTTAACATGGTGTGTTTCCAACAAAAGGGTGCAGGTGTGGAATAGACGGGTACCAGGAAGAGCCCATGATAATCACTTTGCATCACTTAGGGACGCAGCAGGACACATGGTAAATCAGAGCCTAGGGCCCACCCTAAGTGAAACCCATGTAGATATAAAAGGCAGGAGCATCCCACTTTAACCTTCACAGCTAAATTACCAGAGTGGTACAATTTCTATTATGTAGGTTACAGGCCACTGAACTAATGGAAAACAGAGTCGAACTAAAGGACTTGGATGAAAAGAACAAACTAACAAAACTGTATAGCTCAGATACAAATAAAGGTATCAAATTAAAAATGTAACTTTTTGCTGGGTTATTATTAAACTTATCCAAGTTATCAAAACATAATGTAACTGTATATACTTCTGGTTCATTTTAGGCTTTTAAACTAGTTTCTGCTAAAACAACACTTGCTCTGCCTCAAGAACTCTACTGTTAAAGTGTGGCAACATTTTTCTCATATTTTTCCTAACCTGGCAGTGTTTAGAAAATTTCACAAAAATGAACACTTTTCTTGGTCATGTTTTGTGTCCAAAGGTGCAAATTCATGCACTTCAAAGATATAAAAAATACTTTGATGACTAACGCAGTTTTCAGTCTTCAGTATGTTTTCAAATAAACTTGTGATTTGCTTTGAAAGCTGCTTATTTTAATAATGGCATCTCTGTCACTACAGACACCTGCACAGTCCCCATCAAATGCAGTGAGAAGTGTACACAGATGAACTGATCATCTCCATTTCCTTTACAAAGAGTCATCCTTGATGAGTCAGAAGAGACATGACTAAGAAAATTGTGAATATATACACTGACATTAAAGACCCTGAATGACAGGAAGAACCAAACAGCAACCCTGGCTCAGTGCTGCTGGAACTCTGAATGGATGGACGAGCAGTAGCTGCACATTTTGATAGTGAACAATCAATATTTACTGATGGTGGTTCATAAAATTAAAAAACTTGAGCAATTGTCAAGTATTCAGCCTGAATTATTCAGTTCACAATTAAAGTAAGTCTTATATCCACATAATCCAATAGATGAGGTATCAGATTTTCCATACAAACATATGGAAAAAAAGGTATTACAAGATTTCTTGTATGGTTTTGGTGATAAACATTTATCTTGAAATGAAGTGTCTTCATTTCATCTTCCGTAGTACCTTCCAGTAACAAATCAGTCAGGAAAACTGTATGTCTGGGATACATCAAAAGCTCAGTTCTTTCAGGGAGCACTTTGGGTCCCACACAGCACACACTGATGGATCTTCAGCCTCAGGAAAACTTCTCCTCCTGCACATCCGTTTCATCATCACTCACCATATGTTTACAGATGCACAGACCCATTTCCTGAGCAAAGACACCACAGTGTAAGAAGCTTCTACAGCACATGATTTGTGTTTATTAGGCACTGGTTTCATGCACGTGTCCACCTAGCAGTGGCTCCTGGGTGCTGGGTGAACCTGAGTGGGAAGGAGAGGGAAAACCCACTGCACCACGTCCTTCCTGCACACCCAGGGACAGGGCACACGTTCCCTGCTCTCTGACTCTGCTCACCCTTACAATGAGCATGTTTTACATAAAGTGCTCACCTCTCACCTGTGATCTATCTGTGACAGCAAAACCCAAACAATTTTTTTTTAAAGAAGCAGAAAACACTAGCGGTTATTACATGAGGTGCCATCCTGCCAAGGGCTTGTGTGATGTTCCCAGGATGCAGGGCAGCTCCCTGTGCTCTCTGACCTGCTTCTGCAAGGCAGAAAATTTCAGGAGAACCACGAGACCGAGCAAGGCACTGGAGGTGCCACTGAAGGTGCCATGTGCTGTCACCTCCCCAATGAAGGAGCCGATTCCATGAAAACCTTCATGCCAATCTAACCAGCACAACAAACAAAAAGAAAACGGGAGCGAGTAAAGGCGATTAGCTAATTAGTGATTAAATAAAGCTGTGGGCTGTCACTGGCAGGGAGCTTTGATCGAGTCTCAGCGGTGACAGCACAGCCAGGCCCTCGGGCGCCCTGCGGCTGGCTGGTGGCCCCGCTGGCCCCGGGGGATGTCCATCACACCGAAAAGAGCAGCGCAGGGGCTGGGCACCCTGCGGGCAGCTGCTGGCAGCCCGCGCTGCTCGGGAGGGAGCCCCGCCGCTTGCCAAAGGCTTGCTGGCTCAGATGCCTCGCCGAAACTCGGCTGTCAGTGTTTGTGGAGCGCTCGCTCCGAACCCAGGATGCGCAGCCGGCTCGCCGCACGCCCTGGGAACGCAGCGCCGCGACTTTCCTAATCCCGGGCCTCCCCTGGGTTCAAACGCTCCAGCCCCCGGACCCTTGCTGCTCTCACACTGCTCGCAGCCCCGCAAGTTCATTAATGTTAATTAATGACTGCTGTGTTTCATATTAAAATCACCAGCTCTGAGCTCTGAGACACAAAGAACTTTCCATACATCAACTGCTTCAAAGCAATCGTCTCTACAGGCGCTCGCTCTCGGCTCTAGTTGCTGGATAATTGTGCATATTAACCCTCAGGGAAGAGGGAAAAAACTACCCAGCGTTTACCTTGGGGGAAGACTGCACCCCCGGAGAGCTACCTGTCAGTTCCTAATGGGTTACAGCACTTGGCCTCTCAACAAATTATACAAAATTACACCCTGGTTAGCAGAGAGAAGCGATCCACAAAACCCATAGTGAAAGGCATAAGGAGTGTCTGACAGGCAAGAGAGGAGACCAAAACGTGGGTGCACATACCAAAAGCCTTACCATCTCTAGAAGGTTAATGAGTACTGCTCATTTCATATAGCCTTGGATTATGCCACTAAGTATATTTTACACTCAATGTATTATATTACTGCTATGCCTCCAAGGGAATGTTTAAAAAAAAAAATAAAGGAAATATTTCAGATAGAATAAACAGCTCTTCCCAGATTTTGACATTTATTTACACTGAAAACTAAAATTGCAATTGCAAATCCAATGCCTGATCTTTGCCATTCTTCCTCAGGCAAAATTCCTCCTGGAGGCAGCAGGAGTTTTATCTCAGTCAAAGACTCTTGGATTGCAACTCTACCTGAGAAAAGTTTGTTCCTCAGGTCCTCCAGGACTTCTGTGCCCATTCTCACAAATTACCCACGGGCCAGGCTTTCCAACTGCTTAAACCCCATCTCAAAGTCTCCTTGCGGCCAAGCCAGCCACACTGCAGAGCCCAGGGGCAGGAACACTGGGGTGGAGTAGGGATAGGAGAGGACAGTGGCTGCCACAGCTGAGCTGGGCACAGCTGGGGCCGTGGTGAGAGCATCAAACTCAGAGCTGGCTTCTCCACCTGTCACTTAGGTTCCTCCGAATCTCACCTCGCTGTATTAATCACTAAGAGTTTATAAATGGCACTCACTGGAGGCAGGTGGGATTTTAAGGACCCAGCATCACACAGTTCACAGAGCATCCCCTCCCCAGAGACCTTCTACAGCTGCTCCCCACTAAGTTAAACAAACCTGGGACCACCAAAGTCTTTCACTGCAACTGTGCAACTCACTCAGATCAGTGGCATGTCCTTGTATGTTCCAGGGATAGTTTGGGTTTTACAGTTTTTGAACAGGTCTGTTTTATCCCATGGAAGCTTAAGACATTTTATCTGAAGATAGGGACAAACAAACTCCTTAACAGATGGGAACAGTTTCTCAGATATTAAGTAATTAAGCACACTCAGCACATGTTGGCTCCTAAAGAAAATTGTTTTGAAGAGATAAGGCACTCTATAAATTGAGGTTTGTGGTCAACCAAAAATCTGCTATTTCATCTTTTGCTCAAAAGGCTAATCTCATGAATTGGTACATGAAAAACTAAGATACAAGGAGCATTACATGATTTACAAAATTATCAGATTGAGGGGTTTTTTTTAAGCTTCCATGCTTGTGTTCTTTCATTTTTCTGTGGTTGGCTAATATTTAACAGGCAAGTAAATCTACTGCTTTTTGATCTGAAATTGCCTTTCTGTGCTTGTCTTGCTTCTAATTCCAGTAAGGAGCATCAGCAGAAAAATGAAACAGGTTTTCTCTACCATGGCTTTTCCAAGGAAGCCAAGCCTTGAGTTTCCTCACATTTATGAATACATCACTGGCAACCCTTTGTTGTGTCCAGGACAGCCTGGATGCTCTGGTGGCCACCTTCAGCCAGCCCACACGTTCCCGAGGCAGTAAGGCAAGTGCACGGCAGCAAGTAGGCACAGCTTACCATGGCTCCTTCGCTCTTACTCTGGGCAACCTCCCGCTGCAGCCGAGCCACACACAGCTTCTCCCTGAGGAAAGAAAAGCCCGTGAATAGCAGCTCATTGCCCACCGGGGCACATTCCTGCACATCGCTGGGGTAACCCCGGCCGGCCCCGCCCCGCTCCCCGGGCTCCCCGCAGGATTTAGTGGCTGCATTATTGTTTCATTTCGTGGCGGTTTGACAGAGCTGTCAATAAATCAGCTAAATCCAAACATCATTTGCTTCATTCAAACAACAAGTAGCTCATCATGCCGGTGATATGGAAACAGACTGTGCAAATCAGATTGTGTTATTCATTTCCCTATAGCCCTGCACATCAGCTTTATTCTGCATCATATTAACACATGCCAGAGGGCTCTTGCATCATCAATAAATATATGCACAAAACTGAAATTAAAACAATCTATTCTATATATAAACACACTGTGATGCATTGATACTGAATTATTAGATTTTTTTTTTAATTAACCTTTTTTCATATAAGATCCTTACACAAATGTTTGGCTTGACTCAACTAATAATTAATTTGTTTAATTAAGGATTTGGCAACCACAAAACATTTTCAAGTACACTGAAAAGTTGTAAGAAAGGAATGAAAAGTAGTGATTAGCATGCATAGAAAAGGAAAGATCATTTCCCATTGTATGACCTGGGGAAACTCCATCCCCCAAAAACCTGCGAAGGTGCCAAGCCAGGGCAGAAGTAGGACCAAGGCTCTGGAAATGCTCCTATCATTGACTGGGTCACTCTCACCCAGCATAGAAAACCAACTGCTCTATGGTATTTTATTCCCAAACTTGCAAAAAAAAGTCCTTTAAACTATTTCTCAGGAACCATTCCCGATGAGGAAAATCTGCACGTGCCTGCTGAATTCCACTGGAATGACAGCACTCCTGTCACTCAGCCACAGCTCAGTGTATGCCTGGGTCACTGCACCAGTCAACCCTCCCCATTTCAGCAGAAGATGTGGTATTCAAGCTGAGCCTCTGTGCTAGTCACCTGTCCCCACGTGATTGCTGCTCCCCTCAGCATTCCCAGCACAGCTGAAAATTGTGGAGATCAGGTTAGCACCAGGCATTGCCAAAATCCTGATCTGTAAACAGGGAGGATGCTGAAACCACTGAATATCAGCAGAAGTTGAAGATGATACAGCCACAGCCTGTGGAAATTGTGTTTGTGTTCTCCAGCATGATATCAAGACCTACTTTGGCACACATGAAAAATTATGGAAAATTGACAAGCAGCATTAGTCCAGCATCAAGAGCCTTAACAAAGGTGTCCTAAACACAGCTTCTAAAAGACATGTACCACTCCCCTCCTTCCTTGCTCAGATACTATCACAGGGAAATTACAAACTTGGTTAATCCTATTTTAAGGACTTAGTTCATCTGCTGGAAATAGCCCCTCGCATTTTTGTACCGCTTCAGTGCCCTAATATGTTCTAGTGGAAAAAGCAAGTATTCCCTTTGAGGAGGTTTTGACCTTTTAATTGCAAAACAAATGCCTAAAGATATTTTATGAGAAAATATGCAGGGGGTGGGGGGAGAATAAACAAACAAACCCCGACAAACCACTCCTCCATACACTTCCTGCCAGTGGTCTGGAGAGATTTATTTAGCTATGGACCCTACATCAGGAATACTCGTACTTTCCTCTCCCCACATTACTCCAATATGGAATCAGTTCCACATTTCTGGAATTTTATTAGAATAAATTTCACTCAAGGTCCATTCACAGAGAAGGCTCCTCCAACAGTTCCAGGTCTTCCCTGTCTGGGTGAAGATCCCAGCTGATGTTCCCAAAGGGTTTCTTAGCAATTTTCCTGTTGAATGACAGCAAAGACTGGCACTCTCAAACTTTGTTTATAGCATTGCTGCTGTTAGAAACAGAACCACTTTTCAATAGCAGAAGATGAAAAAGAAACCTGATTATCATTTAGGAGAGAGAAAAAAAAGTGCCATAGTGGCTACAGAAGAGCCATCTGTTCCAACAGTGTCTACAAACGGTCAGCTCTGAGGCAAGCAAATTTTGTGCTCCTGCTTCCTCCCTCCCAGCTGCATTCCTCAGGTGAAGGAGCTGTGGGCTCAGCCTGACTATGCAGATGGTTGGTTGCCTTCCTCTGGGCAGGATGTGTGGCAGAGCCCAGCGTGCCTGTGGAGCACAGGCACCCGGAGGCTGTTCCAGGGAGCTCTGTCAGGGATGCACTCGGCCCACTGCCCACGGCGAGCCATCTCCCACCATCCCTGCACAACGACACCGGGGTGAAGGGCAAGGAACCTGGTCACACTGCCGGTACGAGCCAACGGAATTTAAAACTGATTCGCAGTACTGGAAGTTTCCATGAGATAGAGGACATGGAAAAACCAGGACCTTCATGTCTAAGGATGACCAAATAAACTCTCTGGTTATTATCTACCATCTCAGTCAGTTGTGACTAGGGCAGGACTACTCTCAGCCCCCATTTTTAACATGGTGTTACAACTGAATAAACATTTTATTATGATTGAGCTGCAAAAATAATAAGCTTTTAGCTACTTTAGCCTTTCAGATGTTTCAAATGCAAAGAACATTTGACATGCAGCTTCAAAGTTGATCTCATTTTTAAATCTTTGCTTTTAAATAGGTAAAAAACAGTAGCATCACTTTGTTGCTATATGTTTTTATTTATTTTTAATCAAGCATGTTTCATCCCTATAGCATGATTAATTAACAAAGTTAATTAGCAACGACAGCCAACCTGCAAGGAAACAAAATCTTCACTGGGGATTTAAAAAATTAAAACATGTTCATTGAGAAGGTCTCATGTTCTCTTTTGAAAAACCTCCAGATGATAAAAGGTTTACAAAAATGCTCTTAGGTTTGAATATTTGTATTGTAAGTGGCAAAATTCCCAGCCAAGGACTTTGAAAAAAATAATTAAAGAAGCCAAACAAGGATTCAATTATATCTTTTCCAGATGGAACCAAGCACACAAGTAGTCAGTGTGTGCATGGAAGAAAGATACATTTCAAATCTCAGTATCACTGGTAGATATTGCAGTAGCTTGTTCTAAAAAACAACAGTTTGAGGAAAGCCCATTTAGTCCAAGAAAAACATAAATGTGCTAAATAATTCTGCATATTTGGAACTCTCCTTAGACTAAAATTTCTCCTCCACTCTCCTTTCCCATCAGGTTTGACTCCTTCAACTGCCAGGCAAAAGAAACCCAGTATCAGGTGGCAGTAACAGCTCAGGGCTGCTCCAGCTTCTCCCCATCCACGAGAACAGAGCCTGGGGAGTCAATTCAGTGACGAGCCCCTGCCTGTCCCCTCATTCTGAACAAATGATGATGCTCTTCCTGATGTGGTAACACATCTCCTCAGATCAAGCACCACAGTAAAAGCTACACTGGTTACATGAAAGCCTCCATTTTTCTCAATTGTTCTATTTGTATTGCTACTGTACATTGATATAATAAACCCAAAAACTTTAGCAGTGTACTTCTGTTTCCCTAACTTTTGATCTTCATTTTTATTTGGAAACCTGAAATTGTCAGATATAGAGCTTTGCATCTCCATCTAACAAAGAATGATATTACTTAAATTAGCTTCTGAATAAAGTGAAAATGTGTTGAAATATATCCATTTGTCAAGACCTAAGCTATACAGAATCAGGATGAATTTTCAGTGATAAATAGTAATTTTACTGTTTTAATGATGAAAAGTAAATTTATCTTTAATAAAAAAACACAGTCAAGACTCAAAAAGAACAGGAAATATCTTAGAAATATCATCTGAAACTGAAGTTAATGCTCCAGCAAACCTTAAGCCCCATGATCCCTGGGCAGAAGGGCTCCATCCACCCTGACACTGTCCTTTCCTGTCCTGATCAGCCCCACAACCTGCCAGCATGCATTGACAGCTCTTACATTTTCAACAAGTGTCAACACTGACAAAGATTTCAAACTTTTCCTATTTTCTAAGTAAATTACTGCTTCTCTACACAACAAAATTCAGTAGGTATGAATCTTCCAAGTTATTAATTCGTTTCTCTACCCACCTTCTTTAATTCATGAACAGGAACATATTTTCTTCATGTTTCATCCTGTCTTGGAATTTTTCTCTTTGAAGCAATCTCATTTAGAAGCGATCAGTTGTGCACCACAAAGTGAAGCCCACCTTTCTCTGTCATTTTAGAACTTTCACTGTTTGAAAAGCCATAAAATCCCCACTGACCAAGTCAAGCTTTGAAAATTTGTTTTATTGTTGGTCACTGTGGCCAAGCACAGTGGCCAAGCTATAGTCCAGCAAGTCTTTCCATGCCTTCTTGAGGTTTTTTTGGAGCAGAGAAATCCCAACCAAGTTTACACTCTACATTATTGCTGTGAGATTCAGAAGGTGAATAAATACTTTGTTCTCAAGGGAAAGAAGCAAACAGAAAACTGACACAGAAGCCAAATTTGCAAGGCCTCCCAAACCTCCCTGTGCCTTGGACCACTCCTTGTCTACCATCTACCAAAATGACTTCTCCTTTTTCCCCCCTATATCATTACTTATAGCCAGAGCATTGTTTTTCTAATGAACCATAAAAACCCACAACTAAACCCCATCAAGCATGCATTAAACATAGCACGGTGCTAACAACTGACCCAGGGGCGGGGTGCTGGTTTGTGCCGAGATGCAGTTTGTGCCCGGCTTCCCTCAGCTCCTGGTTTTCCAGGGAGATTTGCCATCCAAGGGCTGAGCAGGCCTGACCCCATGGAGTGGATGAGCTGTGAGAGGGGAAGAGCCGAGGGTGGAAGGGCTGCAGTGAAGGCAGGCACCCGTGCAGCTCCGGTGCAACTCAGGAACAGCGCCCGCGCTCCTGCTCCATCAGTGCCGGACACTGTGGATGGAACTGGGCTCCCAGAGCCTCAGAGCCTTAGGCAGGCCTGGCAATAAAAGGGTCATCCCCAACAAAAAAATGTTCATTGCAAATTTAAAGGTGAGTTTTGAGTACAGGCTTTATTTAAGTCCGTTTACAATAACTGCAAGGACTGGAGTTACAATAACGGAAGTACTAATGCTGTCAGGCAGAAGCAGGAAAGATAGGATGAGCCACCGGCAAGGAGCAGCTCCTATTCACTGCTAATTTATTGGTAATAAAAGATAAGCCTACAGAAAAATAATTTACATTAAACTTCTCCTCTATAGGGCATGACTCTGCCAAATCCAGACAAGTGAAACAGGTGGTAACTTACTTAAACTGTATTTTCTTTGGGTGACACTAACAGCAAGGAAAAAGAAAATTATAACTACAATCTAAAATAAGGATCAGCAATCCTCACGGGCTCCTCACCAATTTTGAGCGGATTTTCATGTACATTAATCTGAAGAAGCTCAAAGACAACCATCTAGTTACTTTCCAGAAGCATCCAAACAAGACACCAAATACAAAAGCAATATCATGGAAGAAACCACGGGAGAACAGGTCAGAAATGAGGAGGCAAAGAGGAACATCATGAGAGCAGAGCCTTTGTTACAAAAGCAAAAACACTGTCTTTGGCTAAAAAGTGGGACAGTTATGGCAGAGAAATTAGAAAGGAAATGTTATGAGGAGTCCATGGCAGATTTCCCCAAATTTTTTCTATGACAAATTACTCTCCCAGCATAGGCACAGCAGCTGAGACTGGCCGGGCACCTGAGCAGGGTAATTCCACTCCTCTGAGCACAGGAATGGGCAGCAATGCATTTCCAACAGAAGCATCCTCCCTCACACTGGCAATCTTTATGATTTCATTGATATTTATTGTTTTCAGAACTGAAATTATGAGTGCAAGGCCACAAACATTAATGATTCATTGGTATTTCAGACAACATTTTAAATATATCTAGTTATATATAAATATATCTATTTATTAATGTTGGAGTGTCTTTTTCCATATTAGCACTGACTCCACAATACTGCCAACCTTTTAAATATTATACCTACTTAGACAAAAAAACCATAGTTAAGACGTCTAGACCCGAAGTGTAAAATGTTGGGTTTTTTTTCTTTTGAACATTGAAATGGTTTTTAACCTTGCTGATGCAGAAAAACCATCAAGTGAAGAGCAAAAGCTTTATAAATAACTTTCATTAATAAGTGTAAAATAATTAGACTGACAAGAAACAGAGCCACCAAGCAAGACATGGGGTTGGTATCAACCATCACAATCAATGCAGTTTCTTGACTAAGAAAAAAATAGGAAGAAAAAGTTATTTTTTTCCCCCATTATGCACAAATTCAGTAGGATAAAAGATTAATGTCTGTGTGATACAATGCCAAATCACTGAGATAAGTATGAATTATACCAAGCAATCATTTTACAAATCTCCTGGAACATCTCACTTTATGACCATTATTCATAAGATTATGCATTCAACCGCAATTTTTTTTCAGATATATTCCTCCAAAGCCTTTCTTTCGATTTGAGATTCCAGACCAAAGAAGACAAAAATGAGTTTTTCTAGAAAGACAAAAATGGAGGGAAAATCCCAGGTTTTCCTAACTATCCCTAAAATCTGCAGAAAGTAGTGAGAGATACTTACAGACTTCTTTATTTAATAAAGCGCCCAAACACAGAGAATTAAATTGCAGCAGGCAAGTGAGGTATGCCTGGCTATAAACTTGAATGCCATCTCCTCAAGTATAAAAGATCAAAACCTAAGTGCCAAGAAACACCAAGTAAACAGCACCAGAACACTGAACTCAGAAATACATGTAAAGTACAAGTTTTCACATTATAAATTAAATAGTCTATGCATTATGTAAACCTTGCATTTATCAGAAAGCAAAGTTAAGGTTCTAGCAGGGCCAAATCCTGCACAAATTTGCTCCCTGTTTAAACCTTTTGAGTCAATATATCCCAGCAAAACTATTAAAACTCACTGCTAAAAAATAAATGAGCACTGGATCCATCACACAAAATTTGTTATTATTAAAAGTGGTACATTAACTATAAACCTTACTGCTTCTGTTCTGAAATCCACACCTTAAAGTATAGAGCAAAAGCAATTTGACAAATTCACATTGCTGAAGTTTGGAATTTTTTGACATAAGTGACTGATTTATCAATTTTAATATTACATTAACATTAATATTTATATTTAATGCTGTATTAGTTCTGCCAGTAAGTTGCAATCCAAGAAGCATACAGTGGGAGCTTGTACAATTAGGCAAGCTGCCAAGTTCTCAAAGAATTATCATCATTGAAAACCTGTGTTCAAAAAGGAAAAAAAGAAGGAAAGAACTAATAAAAGTCAATATGGAAAATTAATTTCAGCAAAAGAAAACTTTACATCACAATACAGGCAGCAGCTACACAGAGAACCCCTTTCTTTACTAAGAGAATTACTGCTTGCTCTTTTCATCAGGTGCTGCTTTTAAAAATATTTTACACTAACGAAAGCATGTTTAATCAAAGCCCTTAAACGGTACCAAATTTCTTCCTGAGAATCCTTTCACAGCACAATTCCTACAGTTTGCACTTTTCTAATTAAAACATATTGTAGTGTTTATCTGCTTTTTGATGGCATCCTCAGAGCCACCATATTAATCTTATAACCTTCTCCAGGACAGGTCACTGTGAAAAGCAAACTGTCCCTCTGGTACACAACTAATTCACCTGATCCTCCCCCAGCAGTATATGGTACAGGAGCTCCAGGTCTTTAAGTGGGATGATAAAACCATACAGGTTGCTCAAAATTTCTCAGTTTAGCTTGATGGTGCAGTTGAGTTCAGAGGGGGTTAAGAAAGAGGCACAGGGTCATTGTTACGTGGAAGTCTGGCCCATGGAGAGAGACAACAGTGTAAGTCACCACCTTTTAATCCCTCTTATTCCCAACACACACAAACTGCCACTCTTCATTTCACACACCCACAAAATGCTCTTTTTGGTCCTAATCCCCCAAAACACCTGCTCTCTTTGCTGGAAGTACCAAAGCTGGTGACATTGGGCTGCTCAGTGAGCTGACATGGGCCTGGTGACACATCAGCCATCAGCTGCTTCTAAATGAGTCAGGTTTTTATTTCTGTGACTTGGTGACACCAAAAGCAACAGCAGAGATGGGAATGGAGAAGCTCTGCCTATACAGCTATCAAAAGATAATTTTTTTTTAATGCACAAGGACCAGACAGAAACCACTCTGCGTAAGGGCCCCTCTCCCATCTTGCCTGCCCTGAGCACATGGTTCAGCACTTCTGCTCTACTCCAGATCTCAAGCCAGCCTATGGATGCAGGTCATGCACAGAATTCCTGTCAGGGCAAGCAAAGCTGTTCCTCCTCAGTGCCATTGCTCTTAGCAGTGCCTCCCAGCTTGTGAGTGTGTAAATTCTCATCTCTGTTGGCTGTTCAGTTTTAATCTGGGTCAAGCCATTCTCTAGACTAGACAGTCTCAGTTCTTGTGTTTCTGGTTGGGGTGTTATGGATAGTTTGTAGTATCAGATCATTACAGCATACAGATTAATACCATTTTTATTGTATTGTTTACTTGAGTTAGTTTTGTGTTTTACTTTAAGTAAATATTTAGAATCCAGAAGATATCTGTCTCCTGCTATCTCCATCATTCTTTGGTTTGTGTCCCAAACCCCTTCAGCCATTTTTAGCAGAAGTGATTTTTTTTTTTTTCACTGAGACTGGATGCAAGACAACCTTGGAAAATGAAAAAAAAGGAAGAAACAAGCAAACAAGGTTTCCTTTTTGCAAAGGACTTGGAAGTTGAGCTAACAAATTCCCCCAATCATTTTTCCTCATACATATTTTTTCTCTGGAGATTTGTCACATGGAGATGATGTGTTGTGGAAATTCTTTTGAAAGGACATGCATTTCCCTAAGGGGTTTTTAATGAGAATTTATTGCTCATGAAAGATTCAGGATTGGCAGCACTTCAGTCTTCAGTTAATGATCTTTTGTTTATTAACATAAAATGCATCACACTTAACAGGAGTGTAACTTTCCCAACCAATGCATCAAAGCACGGAAGAATTCTCACTCCTTCCGTCTTATCCCCTGAGGCTGTCTGAGAGGGTGTTAGCTGAAATTTAAATGATTGTCCTCTATGAAAATGAAGTCAGAACTCTTGTTTCACATAAAGCTGAAAATCATGGAAACATTTTTTCATAACCAAAGTTACCCAGATATAAATTAACAGCAAGAAATGTCAGTACACCACTATGACTTCTTACAGCGCCTATTCCTTCCACACAAACTTTTACCAGAATCAGAAGGTATTTGCTTAGTCCTGATTCTAATTAATTTCACATTCTGTAGGTAACATTCATGCAAAGTACTGATTACTACTGATGGTAGTAAATTATCATCTTCAGAAAATCAACAAATTTGCAAAGAGTGATGAAGACTATCGGCAACTGAGTCTGTAAACCAGAGATCCCAGAAACACACCCTAAGCCACCTCTCATATGTTTAAGGAAATAAAAAAAGCAGAAATACATTTCTTCACTCAAAATAAAAAGGATGAAACCCAACACTGAAGGAACATGGGTGTAAGGCACAACCCCCAAATTCATTGTTTTGGATACTAAGCTCAAGCAAACTTGTAGATCCCACTGTTTCCTTCATAACTAGCTTTCCTTTGGCTCTGCCCAAGAGATACACACAGTTCTCATTTGTTTGTGAGAATGTTCAGAAAGATTTTCCTCAGTGCTCTCTTCAAAGCCTTTTACTTTTGCTCTTACAGTTCAAAGAAGATACCTGATTTTGCTTCATTACTGGTTGACCTCTTACCTCTGTTTTCCACTCCTTTGTTCCCAGATCATCACAACAATTCCTGGTATCCTTTGTAATCTCTTATTAAAGGAAGGTGTTACACAGTGTGATGTGTTTCTATCTATCCAGAAAGCCCACAGCATGAGGACTTACAGTTTTCTTAACAGGCTGCACTTGCTATTCTTTCTTCTCTCTGAGCTATATTTATTGCAAACTCTCTAACCTTCCAGATGTCACTCATGTCCTGTTCTAACTGAACACTGAAATACCTTGTAAAAACCATGTGGATAAGAAACAAGACCAAAGTGATTTTTATGCTCTGCTCACTTTGCTCACAACCCTTTTCCTTGACTGTTTTTTTTGGGGTTTTTTTGTGTTCAATACTTACATATTTTGGTATAAATCACTGCAATGATCTTTCATTTACAGGGAAAATATAAAAAAGAATCAAACCTGATCAGAAAGAGTCCTTTTATATACTGAATTGTTTTCTTTTTTTCTTGTAATCTCATTTTGCACTCTCAATACTGTTCTGGCAAGACCCAGAAATACTACTCAGTCAGGGGACATGTTTCTACTGAGAACTCTACATTTTAAGGCCAGAGGAGCTGAAACTCAGATCAGGCCTCAGGAATAGTGTTTTCTCTTGTGACCCACCACTGATCTCCTCTACCAACCTGCCTGAGATACAAGAGAATTTCTTCTCACATCATTTTACAATGAAAATCAAATAATCTGAACAGTGGGGTTACACTTTTGGATACAGCACTTTTGATATAGACCCTGCAGGTGCCTTCCAATAGGATTCTCAGCAAGTGACAGATGAAATAATGAAATAATAATTTTCTGAGAGCACTTCTTAAATGTCTACATCAAATATCTTAAAGATTTACCAACAGGCAATAATTGCCACTTAGTTTTCAGTTTAAGGAATGTGATCGTGTTTATTGAATGCAAAGATTTCGAAAGAGAAAGTAATTAAAACTTTCATCTGGACTTGGGTAAGCTATGGTTTTTTGAAGAGAAAAACAGATGAAAGCTAATAAGAAGGACTTTTTTTTTTTTTTTTTTTTTTTTTTTTTACAGTGATGCTGTAACACAGACTTCCCTGGAAAAAGTTATAAACTGCTGGACTTCCCACAGTCCTCCTCCAGACTAAGGAACATGTTTCACTGTGCCTTAAACAAAATAATGTTCTCTACACCACATCTCACCATGCCAGAAAGAAAACAAGCAGTATGCTGAAAATCACTTTGAAGTATCCTTCAGTAACCCAACACACAAATTCATATTCATGCAGCCTTAGAGCAATAACATCAGTTCCATGCTAATGATATAATTGTTTCTTCTATCATTCTGTCTGCAAAAGAAGACTAGATAAAGTCAAAGGCAGCGGCCTCTGGCTGATTATGTGTTTTGACAAATTAGATGATTAACTGAGACCTCAAACCCAAGCTTTGCTGTCTCAGTAGACCTAGGAGAGGAGAAGAAAAGCTTTGCTTTTGAAAGGACCTGGCTCTACAGGGACCTCAGTCCCCGACTGAGAGGGCTCCTCAAAGAGCAGTGTTTGTACTGAGCACACAGCCGTGCACACAGCCTAATTCCAACAGAGAAATTACAGCTGTCACTTTAAATAATGGAAGCAGCATATGGCAATATATGCAAAACGCTTTGCAACATGTTCAAGTAGAGATGGAGAAACTAAGTTATCAATGACAGTTTTACCACATAATGTACCAGTGTAACACTTAACAACACTGAAAATGAAATCCAGACATATCAGTGGGGCAATGGCAGTATTTCTTATTTATGAAGCTGTTTAAATTCACATACAGTCAAATCACAACTAGGAATAGAACAGGGAAGGCTGAATAGCAACAGGCACAAGACCCACTTGTGTTGCTCAAGTTGTTTTACTGAGCTCAGTTAGAAAAAACTCAAAATGTGGTACCCTGAACTTGCCTCAGTACATCTCAAGCCCTGCTCTCTGAATATTAAATGACAACACATTATTAGCTGAAAGCTCAATACTGTCTGTCCTTCCAGTTAGTAGCTCAACAAAGCTGGGCCAGAACTTTACTTAGAACTTTTTCAGTTATTCATGATGCAACTGAAAATGCTGCTACAAAAGAATGTCCTGTCATCCTTCTACAAGTAAACACAATCTAAAAAACAACTTTCTGTTTAGAACCTGAATTAGGGAAGCAAACACCTTCAAGAAACCCCAGACAAACAAAATCCTCCTGGGGCATTTTAAATCATTTTCCCCAAAGTCAGCAGCCAGCTCTGCTCTGTGAATGAGGCCAGCTTCTCAGAGCTCAAATAGCATCAACTTCAATGGAAGTTCAACCTCAGCAAGCAAAACAAGTAATTTAAAAGATACGGATGAATAACAACTAAGATGTGTTACTGTTCAGGCATCTCCAAACATAGTAAATGTATATTAAGAAATACTAACTGTCTGAAGTATGAAAATGGAAATTATTCCAGCAGTTCAAATGTCAACCAGATACTTAGGCAATTCCACATTTCTCCAGTTTCAGCAACAAATAGCATGTTTGGAAATCATCTGATGTTTGAATAAAGCTCTTTGCCATTTTCCACAGCAGATACGTTGGATCTGGGTAATGAACTGTGCCCTGAAATAACTTATTACAGTCATCACCACAGCCAGCTACATCACCTTTGGCAGAAAGCAAAATAAAAATCACACAGTGCTCACATAGCATCACCACAGTATTACTTCATTTACACAATCAGGAAAAGCCCCATTTCAAATCAAGGTATTGATTATTTCAGAATTTAATCTTGCAGTCAAAAGCTGTAACAAGTAAATAAGTCCAATAAAGGGCATTTTCCAATTAAGTAAGTGACCCTAATCTTGATTTTAAGTTACTTGGATATTAGAGATCATAAAGCAGTACCACACTTTAAGTATCCAGTTTATTAGAGTAGGAATTAAACCAGACATATATAAAATAGGTAATTAATTTTGTAGGTAAATCTCCCATATCATGGCCCTGCCTTTAGTACATAAGATCAAAACATCTGACAAAAAGACAAAATTCATACATCGGTACCTTGAGGATGTATGCTTAAATGTAAGCTTTACCTTAATTTCCTTACCTTCTTTTAATAATAAAAGGGCTGCAACAAGCACCTACTTTACATCCACCCCCGATAACCAGCAACTGTCTTAGAGAAAACCAAAGAGCAAATTGCTCCATTCCCTGGGTTCATTAGCAAAATTGTAACTGTGGCTCTTCACAGTGATTTACTAGAGTGCATAAAGAGCTGACAGTACTTGTCTGTACAGAATACATGTTACCAATGGTCTAAGCTGTCATACAGGTGATCAGATCTGCTCTGAACTCAGGGGACTGATATTTAAGAGATATTTGGGTTCACTTTCCTTCCCAAAAGTTCCCCAAAGGAAAATAGAATTGCTTCTCCTTTTTCCCCAGGCTGCAAGAACCAGCCGACTCTGATACGCTAAGATACTTCCATGTTGACATATTTTCCTTAACAAGATATTGTCTTAATTAGTTTCATCTGCCATTTGGAGGTTATGTAGAAGACAAGTTAAGGATTTTTCTAGTGAAGCAGAAAAAGCCCATATGTTTCTAGGTTGCATATTATTCCCTATTATAAAACCAGTACCTGCTCATTACTGCACATCCTACAAAAACTTTTCACAGCCGACACTGAAAGCTGTTAACAGCTAATCTCATGTGGAAATGAAATGCTGGGATATTTTTTTTCACAAAATACCCATATACTCATCCCTTCATCAAACGTTTTTGGTGAGAGGGCATGACCCAGACGTGCTGCCTTGCCCTGCTGCTGGCTCTGGCCACAAAGGCAAAGCCAGCACCAGCAGTGCTTCCCTGGCCTCTGTCTGCAAAGCTCTTGGCATCAACACAACGTCCCAGTGTGTTAGATGGCAATAAAGCCCCATGCTAAATTCGAAATTATTTTAGTTAGCATACTGCTGCTTTTTCCCAGTCTCAGATAAAGACAAGGAAAGGACAGAAAAGGATAAACTCTCAAGCTACATGATGTGTATCAACAGGTACTTTCTCCCACCACTGTCTTGTGAAACCATTATGAAAAACTGTACTTTACATATAGACAGTGCTTCTGTATGCACCTATAAAAACTACAGCTTTGTTTAAAAATCCTCAGCTTCCAATTTTTCAGAGTTGCAAGTGACAAATACAAAAACCAATTGATTTTCTAGATAGGTATGGAATAATTTTTCTTTTCCCCTATACATAGATCATAGTCTATACAGTTTCTCAAAAACATATTTTCTTTAAAAGCAGCAATGTTTTTGGAGCATTGTTTGCAACAATACCTATCAACCTTTCTTCTATGAGGAAAATGTTTCTCAGTGCACACAAGTACTCACAGTCAAAAGTATTAATGGAGAAGAGTATTTAAGACCACTAGAAAATGATGCCCATCCTACCAAGCAGTAATTTAACACTTTAAACAGGCAGCCAGATGGCTGGTTTCAGTCAGCCTATTTCCACTGACATGTATTTAATCAGCTGAGCTACCCCAGACAAACAACCAGCCTGGATTTCTAAGAGCAGGACAATGATGGAGTGGGATAACTGGAGCTGGAGATCAGCAGGGTTTGGAAATTACTTCAGGCTGGGGCTCGCCAGCCCTTGGCAGGCCTGAGGCTCAGTCCAGCTCCCTGGGCCAGCAGGATAACTCAGGCACCTGCTGGAAGCCCCAGTGGCTGGGCAGGAGCTGTGGGACATTCCTCCAGGGCCAGCCACAATCCCCCAGATGGGCTTTTAATTACAGCCCAGAGCTCCACCGCCTCCTGCCAGCCTCAGACACACATCCCCTCTGCCAGGGCCAGCTGGCCAGCCAAAAACCACACAGGGAGAGATTTACTGCAAAGGGAGGGCAATAAAATGCAAAATTCCCTCCAACTCTTCAGACTTTTAGTCTACTGATCTCCCCTTCAGCAGAGACCTCCAGCCACTGTCACACTGTGGCTGGGTATTTTCATTTCGGTTATAAATCTGCTCCTTCCTCAATGGTCAGAGGATTTTCCCAGGAATTCCCTGGCCAACCACCAAAGGGTCCCACTAAAGGCCAGAACCATGCTTTAACTTATTTAACTGTACCCCCAACGCCCATTCTCTCTATACCTGTATTAATTCCCCAATCCCCTCCTTCTGTATTTCCACAAAGCACTCTGCTTTTCACTAGGATTTTAACACTGCTGCAGTCAATGAGTTCTCACCAGTTCTAATACATATGTTTTGGTGCTGGTTCTCCTAAGCAAACTTGGTTTAATCCTGAAGTCAAGGACTATGGACAGAGCCATTCAGGAACATCTGTGTACTGTCCCTGGACTTCACAGAGGAGGACGAACCTGGGGAAAGCCAACATTACAATCTCTTAAGAGGTTAAAGCAGGATCAGTTACTGCAGAGAGCTGACAGAGCCCCTCCTGTCATTTTACACAAAATGAAAAAAGGTGTCATAAATTTTCAAAAATTGTTCAGACATCACAGTATCAGTACTTAAATACTTATTTCTGCCTCAGCACTCTACAGGAAATATGCAGTTTGAGCTGGTAATAGAACCACGTTAATGACTCCCAGAACCAGCCCCAACTTTGAAACAATGTGCCTTGAGCCTCAGTGCAGAAAGAAATGAAGACATTACCCATGCCAACCACAAGAAATAATCTCATACCCAATGCTCACTGTTACACAACATATTGCTCTAGTATTTACTGCCCGTTTTATGCTCTTCTATGCACAGAAGCACACATTGTCTTTATTTCAAACTAGGCAAAGTTTGAGAGATTTCCTGAGAGGCAAGAATTTTTTTTTTTTTTTTGTTTCACTTTTTAAAAGGAATTAAAAATCTAGACTGCAACATCCAACAACAAAGAACAGCAGAAGTCAGTGCCAGGCTTGCTTGTACTCAGAAATAAAGTTGAGCAGTCTCAGGACCTTCTCATTTGAGCATAGATTGCATTCTGGCATATCAGATGCTGCAGTAATGAGATTTTGTAAATCTGAAATGCATTCATATTGTGTACATAAAGAAATCTCTTGATGTTTTACTTAATTCAGTGCTCTTTTTCATCATATGTACCAACCCGTGCCCCACTGTGTTCAACAGTTAATAACCAATACATCTGATGAAAATTAATTGTCTTGACAGCTTGCATAAAAACTATAAAGGTGCAAAGGAAAAATGCTGTGGCAGCATTTTCTTTCTCTGTAGGACAGTAGCTATGGAAACTATCTTCAGAGGCCAACTGGCCACCATCCCAGTGCAGCACAAAAAAAAAAAATCAAAATGCTACTTTTAGAGGGCACCAGTCATAATTATCTACATCTACAATGTTGCTGCACATTAGCCACAGCAAAATATTGGTTGATATTGTTGGGAGCAAAGCTGATATGACATTTTAGCACTGTTACAGACCTGGATAATACAGAGTCTTTTACATAGTCCTCACACTGATAATTATTATAATAACCTGCCAAAAATAGCATAAAAACATGTAAAAATAGACAGCTATCTAAAATATCCATGTGAAAGCCATCCAATCTGCTTACAGAAAATATTTTATTACTTATTATGATAGAAATACTCAGGTAAATACTTGCAGACGAAGAGGAAATCTCTAATCTTATTTAACTGTCACATTTCACTAAATGAAACTTATCCTTTCTGAAGGGTTTTATCCCATATAGCTAGCCTGAACAAAAGCTGTGATATCTAATACAGTCTGACAAAAATCATCATTTTTTATGAATGCTGAGAGCTTATGAAGGATTTTTCCCTGAAAATGTAAGACACAAAGGAGTCAGAGGTTCATTACTGCAAATTCATGTGGCAACTTTCCACTGCCAGCCACAGAGGAATTACTGTGGAAATGCAATCACAGGTCATTGATGAGACTCAAACCTTTGAAGAAATATGTCCTCCATGCAGAACAGTATTCGAAAAGTAGGAAGAATTCAGTCAACAAGACACTTACTTATAAGGAACAAAGGTGGAGTATACATACACCTCAAGCACATACACGATTCTGTTATTGCAGAGGTTGGTATTTCACTCAGCCACACAATTTTGGGACTCTGTGGTATTCTCTAGTGGATAATTTCTCTCTCTGTGGATACCTTTCCCCAGTTTCTCTGGAAAACTCCTTCTCTGACATCAGCAATTCTTATTTAAATGGCTTATGGAGATTACCCAGGAAGGACAGAGATATACTGACCAGGTTTATATCCAGTCGAGAACCAAATTCTCCCCAGTGCCACATTGTACTGGCTGGGTCTACTGGGGGCTGTGGAAATGGTACCACTTGAAGGATCTGACTTGAAACCTTGGAACTTTGACATGCACTACAAAACCAAACACGAGCATGTCTGAGGCAGTGGGCTGTTGGCCTCTGAGCACCCAGAAATCAATGATGGTCTCATTCAAAAAAGTCTGTGCCTCTGGGCAGAAAATAACCAAAAAATGAGGCATGTGCCTAAAATACAGAATATCTAGACAACTTTAAAATTCATTTTAGCCCACAGATCACAATCGCTGTTATCCACAAATGTCTGTATCCCCATCCTGCTGTTTCCTCTGGGAAGCTGTGATCCATCTCCTCCTCCTCAGCTCACGAGGACCTGCCTGTAAGAGCTGGCACCCAAGCAGGCAGGCTGGAGTCACAGCAGGCTGTGCTGCTGTAGCCCCTTTTTGCCTGCTGAAGATCCTCTAACCCAATCACTCCACCGGCCAGCTCACTCCAAATGGAAGCAAAGCAGGCATTTTCAGGCTTTTAAACCAATATGAACTACTATAAATAACAAGCAGGTCAAGACCATGTTTTCTCTTGCATTTTCTCTTGCTCACAACAAATGATCCAATTCTGACCCCTGCAGGTCCCTCGGCAGGGTGGTGCAGCGCCCCTTTGGGCTGACAGGCGCAGCACCAGGGAAAACCCAAACATTATTTTCCAGTCACTCTGGTCTGTCTCCTCATAACCTCAGTGACAACCCTCAACAATCCCACACATGTTAAACGATTTTCCACAGATGAAAGGTATTTCTCTCTTATAGAGGAAAGAAGATGTTTAAGCCATATTTATTGCAGATCTAACAACAAATGCCTGTCCCTTATTTTTAAAAAATTAGCAGCGTTGAGTAGCTTTCTTTATAAAACAGTGGATGCAGTCTCTCAGAAATATGTATTTACTTACACTATTAGACAGTCAAAGAAATAAATTAAGACCTTGAATGCAGTCTTAATCCAAACTATGTCACTGATTGACTGAGTGCCTCACCATTTGGAAAAGGAGCTTTCACACATCCTATCCAGACTTCACTGATGGGATAATTTGTAATAGCACTGTAGAAGAAAAACAACAGCTTGACAACAAAAAGGGGACAAGTTTTCTGCAGGCAGAGAGAAATTCACTACTGCTTCAAATGGGAGAGAAACACAGCTGTAGGGCTGTGACTTCATCCTGTCATGTAGGAGCTCTGCATCTGACATATTGATTGGTATAACTGGAGGGAAGAGGATCATGCCATGCCTAGATCACCCCAGTGCCATCAATAAATCCATCCCTGGCTGGAACTGTGGGTTATATTTTAGATATAACAACAGCTATCATTAATTCACTTGTTACCTTTACATAGTTGTATCAGCAGGAAATTGCAGGAAAACACACCAGAACTATTTATTACATGCCTCGCACTGAGGTTTGATCCAGCTACTACTAAACAAACCAAGTTATGGTTCAACTAACTTGGATCTGACTGAAAAATACGTGGTCCACGCTACCATTAGAAAAGAGGAGATTAACACAACTGAAAGGAGAGACAATAGGGTTTGTGTGCCAAAAGCCTGAATCCTTTCCTGTGTTAATCTCATCAGAGACACCCATGACTGAAAACCTCATCTTGCCTACTGTCCTTAAGACTATCACAGCTTCATGCTGAGGACTGAACACGTTAAGGAGATTAATCCAGACTCCAAGAATATTTATCTAAGTGTTGCAAAAAATGTCTCTTTTAGTAAAGCCTTTACATGACAAGGGAGATAAACTCACATATTGATACATCCCAAACTACCCAACCTCCACCCTTGCACAAAACCCAGAATCAGACCAGAAGATGCACAATAAATAATAAAGCACTTTTTCATTACTCTAGGAAGTAAATCCATCAGGCACCACTGCCACCACTTGCTCTAACAGTGCCCACTACACCAATAAGTTAAGAGCACTGGCTTTTTTTTTTTATTTTTAACGAAAATATATTTAAGTAGTTAGGAACATTTTATTCTTTATTTGACACAAGTAGCTCTACCCTAGAAAACAAGTCTCAGTAAAATAAAAGATTAGTAACATCTGTTAACACCACAATTACTCTCCTACAATTTTACAGCTTGGTTTCACCCCTTACTGAAATGCATGCCGTTGCAAATCTTAATACCTTTCTCCACACCTTCTTTCACACTTCACAACACCTGTATCCCAAAGCTCAAGATTGAAAAGGTTGTTAACTGCATTTTTTTTATTCCTTTAGTTCTGACACTTTCCTAACTCAGCTTTTCAAACCCAATAGAATATCCCTTTGCAGTTAAGTATTTTCTTCCTTTTGATTAATTCCTTCAAACCTGCAGGACTCTTCCTGAACACAACATCACCTTTTTCTTCCAAGAGGAAGCAAATCAAAATTCAAGAAGGTAATTTCCTTCCTCCTCACCTGCCAAATCATGTCTCAGTCCCTCCTCTCACCTGGTCACCTTACTGTTCCTTAGAATTCTGCTGTCCCCAGTTCCAGTTCCTTACCATATAGGTCTATTATGGTCTTTCCTGGTCAAAAAACAACAGCCATCCTTGATTTTACTTCATTCACTGAACACCTACCCTGCCACTCATCCTCGTCCTTCTTCCATGTCTTTCCTATCAAAATACCAGGAACAGTGTCTGACCCTCTGTGAAGCTGCAATCTCAGGAGCCAACTCCTAACTTCTCATCAGGGAGCCATGAAGCCCCTTCTCCTCTCAAATCAGGAGCTGCTTTACCTGGACTCCAGAATAGGAAACCTCGGGATGTGTTGGGATTTCCTGAGTTTCTGATACGGGGTTTGGACAGAGGCAGCCCAAGGTTCCCAGGAGACATCAGCGTTTGTAGGCTGTTACCCACCAGTCACATTTGGACCCATAAGACACAGTGCCAGCCAGGGAGGCTCAGCAGTTTTAAAGCAGCTCTTCCCCTGGGATCCAGACTAGTGAGACTGTCAGGCTTTGAGAACAAATAGAACCCCTGACATCAAAATAAATCTCTCCTCGCCCTCTGACTAGCAATTCCTCATTTTTCTTTGTACGCTGCAGTCTCTCTCATCATTTGCTGAGCTGTATTTCACAATACAATGTGAAGTTTGGGAGACAGACATTCTTTGTGATCATATTTTAATTCATTAGGCACATTTGCACTGCCAATTTAATGTAAAGAGGGCATTTTCTCAGTGAAAATTTGACATGCTTTGACATTCAAGGTCTTGGCCCCTCCATTCATGATAGTGTGCCTTGATTTCCCCTGCAGCTGTGCTCCAGGACAACACCCTGAGCACCCCAGATATAACACTGATGCAAGGTCTCCAGCAGCTGACTCCTTGCTGCATGCCCAGGGCAAGCAGCTGGTGCAACCTCTTGGGCCAGATGGGAGATGAAGAGGAGGTGTGGTCCTGGACCCACCAGGGATAGCAGCAAATAATCAAGTTTTTTCTCATTTGTGCCATGTCAGGTGGTAATACCAATGCTCCTTGTCTGGGCTCTACTGCAGTTCCAAAGCAAATATAAATAAAGTTATTTAACAAAAGTGAGCATTAAAAAAACCTCAAACCATAGCTACATACTCCAACACTGTAATTGTTCTTCTCCATTAGGTAACATTGAAAATGGTGACTGGATAACTTACTCACCTCCAGGACACAGGCTCTAGCAGTAGCAGTAAAGCCAGTGTTGCCTGAGAGAGCCCTGCAGCAGAACTTAGAGCAAATTGTTCCTACATTATGAACTACAAACACCCATCTAGAGCTTAGATACCAGAGGCATTCCCAGCAGTCCTTGCTACTACCACATGCGCTATTTCACATGAAAAAATATTTTTATATGCTTGAATGTTGGCACGTCAGATTCCCATTAACACCACCAGGAATGACTGCAATTCCATCTCGTGTTCAGTAGCCACCAGGAATCACTTCATTGCAGATGCCAAGAAGGCCAAGACACAACACATGGTCACTGTGGATCCACTGGTAGCTCTGGTCTTCTCCCAAACCCAACAGAAAGATGCATTTACTGCACTGGGTTTGGCCTGCATTCCCCTCTGACCACATGTCACACAGGTGTGCTCTCAGTCAGGACACTGCTGCCCTTCAGGGTGCAGTAAACCACGGAGGTCATCATTTTACAAATGCCAGCTGGCTCCGTGCCCAAGACTAGGAACATCCACTGGAATGCAGACATACATGGTGGGCATGGAGAAGAGGTACACAGGCAGCCAATTCAAAGGAGGGGAGAGAAAGGGAAAGAAATAGAAGAAGAGTTCTGTAAAGATTTTTATCTGTTGCCACAGAAATCACTATTTATGGTAATGATTCCTGAAATTATAATTTGAAATGCTTAAATCATCTAGCTTATCTTCAGAATAAAAAAAAAAAAACCACTCAGAATAAGGATGTGGTATACTCAGGCAGAAATTACTTTATCATCATCAACTATACAATGGGATAAGGATTTTAGCTTCCTGTAGTGGCTTAAACCAAGAGCATGGGTAAAACCTTGGCACAGAGAAGAACTGAGAGGATTCAAGCGGACATAATGAGAGAGCAGCTGCATTGTCTATTTAGAACAACACAGGCCATCAGGAGCCAAGAGCCTTTTTAGAGGGGTTTATGCACAAAGCAAGGGAAGTTATTAGAAGGTGGAACAAAGATGTACATGGATAGCAACTGGTATATGTTTGGCTCAGACACTTGGAACCACATGGATTTAAGAGAATTCCTATAAAGAGAAACAGGGAAAAGAAGAACACTTCTTTTTGTTCTTTCACAGCACAGTAGTGTTAAGAACTTTGTTTCTGTAATACATCAAACTTTTTTTCCCACATATTGGTCTTTCCTTCATATCACTTTCACTCTGATTATTCTGAGGAAATATTTATGTTTCAGATGTCAGTTGTCAGTGCACACATCACAGCAAGATGCAGAAGTACTTTATTCTCCTTCATGAGCCATTAATTTCTGTACTTTAAAGATTCTCTCTGCAAAAAAAAAAAAAAAACAAAAAACCTTCCTAACCTTCCTACTTTAATTTCAAACGATAAGTATAGAAGAAAAATAAATTCTCAAATAAACAGACAACTTGAGAGTTTCTGACATAAATCTTGCTGCATAACTTTCTCTTAAGGTTTAAGTAATTTGAATATATCAAATTTATATTTTTTAAAAATTCTATTCACATCAGCTTGAGACTGTATCCATCATCTAATGTCCTAATACTATCAATTCTTTTGGAATTCCTAGGAATTTCCATTATATGACATCTAAATATCAAATAGTTAGAACCAAGAAGCAGAATTTTGCTGCTCTAATAAATAATCCCTCCAGACCTTCTTCAGAATGGAAGTGTAAACAGAAATCCTACCATCAACCTTCTGGTTGATGTTTTTACACAAATATTATTAAAATTGCCCTTTCATTCCCTCTTTTCTGAGCAGTGGAAATTCTGCATTACTGCTCTGATAGTCTCAACTTCACCATGGTGCAGTTTCAGATGGAAAAAGAGGGTTTAAACATCCAGGGAAAGATCAGCCAAAGCAGGAACACCATGCCTGTGTCTTAAATAGCAGTCCCAGGTCAGTTCCATCACTTGATGGGATTATGTTTCAGCTAAATTGCCAATCTATGAGCAGCTATTGAACTGCACTTCCTTAGAACTGGAGCAAAGCAAAAGTGGATTGGGTTGTTTTGGGGTGTTTTGTACAGCACCTCTTGGCAAGCTACAAGTGAGCAGATACACACACACTTAGCTTTGCATGCAGAGTAGCCTATCTATTTCAATGCTGTAACTCCAAGGTTAAGCAGGTGTCTAACTGGTGACAAAATCAGGGTCTTAAAAGGAAAACTAATTAGTGTAAGAAGTGGATTTATGCACAACACCTGGCTGCTGCTGCTGCTGGGCTTATCTATGTAGGGATTTATCTGGGGGAGACAAGCAGTGGTGTAGCAGTAACGCTCTACGACAGTTGTAACCAACTCTACGTGACACAGAAGAAAAGTTAACCATTAATAATTACCACAGAAAGGGAAGTTCTTCATTAGAGAAAGAGGGTGACATGAAGCACTAAAAAGCATACATTAATACTTCAAGAAAAAATTGTCAATAAGTGCATGCTACACGCAATTAACTGCAAAAAAGCAGAAAAGAAAAAGCTGTAAGTGGGAATAAATTTCCTAGGAAATACTCTAAAAAAGAGACCACGTTGAAAAAGCTAAAAAGTACATACAATAACACATAACACTTCTGAGCTAGAGTATACTATCTTCTTGTCCACGGTGTTCAGTGAAAGAGGAAAGTACATCAGAGATGCTGAAATCACTGTGAACGTTTTATACTTTTTGTTTTTCCTTCAGAACTCTGCACTAAACATCCAGTCCATCCTCCCCGACCAGCACACCACCGAGGTGGGGATACACCATCTGGCTCACTTCAACTGTGTAAACTGTGTGCTGTGCCAGGAATGGCACTGCCCCACCGACACATCTCCAGCTCCATGGATGGGCAGAGTGGGGACTGCAGCACAAGCTGCAGCCGCCCCGGGAACAGGCAGGGCTTGGGACAGGGGCAGCACAGCCAGGCTCCAGCCCTGCTCCACACACCCGCAATCCAGCGGGTCACAGCCCGCTCGGCCAGCGCTGGAACCGGGACGAACTCAAAATGTTATCAGAGTATTTGTAACGCAATGGCGACCTAATGATGTACTTTTCCATACTGCTTCCCTGCACAGCACAGCAAATTTCAGGTTCTAAAAGAAATATGTAAATCCACAGCAGCAGCAACCTCATGACATTTTTATTCTTGCTACTGGCAAGCTCCATGTAATGCCAGTGGCATTAATCCCAATGTTCACTAGCAAAAGGAACTAAGTCCTGGTAAATTCAACCAAGGGCACAGGTTGCTTTATGCTGAAAGGGAATTCTGTATTTAGCTTTTATGTTTTATGTTTTTATGTGGCATTCATAACAAAAAAACAAAAAAGGAGTATTTTTGGTTCATCACCAATGGCCAGCAGAAAAATGCACTGAAAAAAATCCTCAGTATTCTGATTACTGCCTAGTTATTCCCCAACCACATTTAAAACTCTAGACTGCCCACTCCAGCATTTCAGTGCAATTTTTATTGACCTACTAACCTGTAACTCTGGGAAGCCTGGAGCTAAGAATGCAATAATGGCTAGCAAATACAAGTCTCCAAACAGAGTGTAATAACCTTAAGTAAACTACTGCCAAGCAAAAGTCCTGCAGATCAAACAGTTCCCACGAAGCCTTATGCTATAAACTAGCAAAAGAGTCCCATGATATCTCCATAGTCATGCACAATAACAGAGCACTGCGCTTCTGTTTACTTACATAGCTTATCTGCAATCCAGTAATGTATACAGCCAACCTCTCCGATGTAAATCACTCCTCTATTTCATGATACTTCCCTGGTTAAAACTTTGCTAGCTTCCTAATGATAAACAGGGGGTTTATCTGGAATATCTGTTTTTAAAGGGATGGGCAGCGGACGCTTACAAAGCCACTTCAATAATGGACTGTATATTGTTACATGGAGAAAAAAAAATGTTAACATGGAAAATAAAGTTTACAACAGCATGGTATTTATGTGGCTCTGCATTTTTCCTGCTTCAAGGCCCACTCACACTTACTCCACCTTAGTTGTGTCACTCTCTGGGTAACCCCACCTCGGGTGATGGAGAGTGGATCTAAAACCCTACCAGAGCCAAACACTCTGCATTTACCTCATGCCCTACTGCTTTGTGTACTTCAACTCATTTTATAAAGATCTTTACCTAATAGACTTTTTCCATGAGGAAGAAGCATCCAGCCATCAGTGAAATGTGGAGGGGTCAAGCGGTAAAGAATCAAGAATAAAATTAAAACAGAAATAAAACTCATTAGGATGCTCCTTCAAGAGGCACAGAACGGAAACAAAACCCGCTGCCTCTGAAGCAACAGGGCTCGAACGCAGACCCCGCGGGCTCCTTGACGGCGTTTCAGGGAGGGAAAAGCGCGATGCCCTTCTCCCCCGGTCCGAGGAGGGGCCGAGCCCCGCGGCGGGGCCGGGCGCGCAGGGGGCGGTGCGGGCCCGGCCCGCTCCCCGCTCCCGCTCCCCGTTCCCGCTGCCCGCGGCGCTCCCGGCGCGCACGGAACCGGCCTCCTGCCGGCGCGGGCTGCGGCACGGCCGGCGGGGCGGGGAGGAGGCCGGGCCGGCGGCGGGATGCGGCGGCAGGTGCCTCCCCCGCCCGCGGGCCGCGCCCGGCTCCGCGCAGCAACGCGGCCTCGGGCGGGGGAGCGGCGGGCGCCGGCGGGGCGGGCGCGGGGCGCCGGGGAAGGGGAGGAGACGGCGGCGGCGGGGCGGGCAGGAGGCGCGGCGGGCAGGTGAGGGAGGGAGAGGAAGGAAGGGATGGTTGGACGGATGGATGGATAGATAGATGGATGGATGGATGAATGAATGAATGGATGGATGGATGGACGGACGGACGGACGGACGGACGGACGGCGGGGCGCGGGAGCGGCCGCTCTGCTCCTTACCTGGGGCGCGGTGGCGCATCCTGCGGCGGGCGGGGGCCGCGCGTCCCGGCGGGCCGGGGAGTCCCCCGCCGCCGCCCCCCGCCTGGGCAGAGCGGCTGCCGCCCCCCGGGCCGGCCGCCCCGCCGCCGCCGCTCGCCTGCTCCGCTTTGTTCCGCCGCGGCGGCTTCTCCTGCCGCTGCCGCCGCAGCCGCGGGACGCGTAACATGTGCCTGGGGAGGGAGGGCGGGCGGGCGGCTGCCCGGGGTGGCACTTTCGGCGGGGCGGGGAGCGCGGCGGCCGGGCCCCTCCGCCCCCGGCCCCGCGGAGGAGCGGGGCTGTCAGATCCAGCCCATCTGCCGCGATCGCAATCGGTCGCAACTGAATGGCTCCGGCAAATCTGCGGCGGCAGCAGGGGCTCGCCGCGGCGGGGGGGTGGCGGAGGCCGGGCCATTGTCTGCGGCGGCCCCCGGGTGCCCCCGGGCCGGGGGCGGCGGGCGGGGGCTGCCCGGGGCCGGGGCTGCGGGAGCCGCGCAGCCTCGGCGGGGCCGCCGCCCGCGGGCTCGCACATCGTGCGGGAAACCCTCCGTCCGCACGGCCCCGACTGCAACGCCCGCCCCGGGTCGATGCCGTCCCAGCTATCCTCGAAAGTTGGGAGAGAGGACACGCGATGTGCCGGAGCCGCCGGGATGGGCTGGGGTGCGCCAGGGGACTGCGGCTGTGCCCGTAGGGCTGCTGAGGGCCTGGCGTGTGACACAGGTGAAAGTTCAGGTGGATGGAGACTCACAGGCATGCACAGCACGCTTTTAAACCTCGTAGCATATGAAAAAGCAGTTCTAAAAGAATCGCTCAAAGCTTTGGCATCTGTTAATCCAAAAATAGCAAGTAAATTTTTTTTCCTGGCTAGAAGAAAATCTAACTGGTGCATGATCCAGTTATTTGTAGATACATGGTGTGTGTAAGAGAACCTAAGATATGATACATGTGAGAGAACCTAAGTGAACAGTGAGCAAGAGTTCAGGCAGGATTTCCCAGTTTAATGAGAGAAAGTGAGAGATCATGGAAACGGGATGAGAAAAACTGACATAATGCAAATGAGAGACAGTGAGTACACTGGAGTGAAGAGATTGCAGAAATCAGGGTGCAAAGTAAATCCTCATCTATGGCGCTGGGACAAGAATCAAAAGGTAGAGCTGTATCTGAGAATCAAAGAAAGTACTGGAGAAGCAGATCTTCAAAAATTAAGGTGGCACAAGTTTTTCTGTATTTTGAATTTGTACATTTCTTAGCAGAGGAGCTCAGAAGAACAAATAAATCATTGGATAATGCTCAGATTTTACTTAACAGATTAGCTATGGCTGAAGACAGTGCAGTAAGTTGCAGAAGCAATCTCTTCCTATGGTGGTACAGGAAACAGTCTTTGCAGCTAGATGTGTTGCTGTGGTGAATTGTTTTCATCCAACAGCCTGTATTTCTTACACTGCAAGAAGCAGTGGACAAGCAGCTCCTCTCCATGCTGCTAGCATTTTAGCTCTGTCATTCCCCAGCCTGGGTTACTGCTTTTTCAGACTGAAGAGTCCTAGTTCAAAAATGGAAACCAACTCCTGCTTATGATTACCCTTTTCTGTCCTCCCTGAACTTACCCCGGTTTTTTGCACCTTTTCTGAAGTGGGGGACCAGAACTGCAACTGGTTCTCAAGATGCAGTAAAATCACTGGCATAATCAGGGTCCCTTCCTAGGTGTGGTACTGCAGAACTTAAAATATTATCCTAGTTAGGGTCAAGACTTTCTATGAAGTCTGGAAATTACTGCATACAAAGTTTCTATTTGAAGAAGGTATTTATCTTTCCATGATTCTCCTTTCCTGAATTCCTAGTGAAAACATGGAATGGTTTCACCAAATCTGCTAGATTAACAGTGGCTAAAGGGATTAATTTTTTTTTTTTTTTAAATATTGCCAGTTCATTAATTATTTTTAGGCCTAAGCTTTCAGTCACTGAACTCAAGAGTGACAGACTTGGTCTCTTACTCTGTAACTAGACGTATTTAGAATTGAAAAGAACCAATATTTATGTACAACTTAAAGCTGTAATTACAACTTGAAAGTGTTGTTTATGCATAGCAAGATGCACTGTGTCTGACTGCTGAGATACTGTTCTTTAACATTAGTATTGTCTCAGTTTCATAGACAACAATAAGTTTATGTTCCAAATCGTTATTTCTTGTCCCTAGGCTTGCACAATTTTGTCTAGCATAGACATTTACAAGATAATACACCTTCAAACAAAATTCATGACTTGGCTCACCATTGCTTCTGAGAGATACAAAAGACTGCAGTGCTCATACTTAAAAACACTAATATGAAGTAGATGATATCATTAGCTCAATACATTGCTGGTAGCCATAGTTTTAAATAAACCAACTTAACAGCTGGCATGGGCAAATGCAATAATTTGGGGCTTTTTTTTTATTTTATTTTATTAGAGGTACCAAGCTACCATTGGAGGGACAGATACTTCCTAAAATGATTTCTGATTCTCAGTTGGCATAACATGCATGTATATGGAGGTGATGTACCTCTGCTCACTGCTGCATTCTGCAGCTCTCCAAACAGGAGAGACCTGGGAAAGAACAGGAACATTGGCAGGCTGGACGTGACTGATTTGCACGGTAGTCAAAATGCCAAAAACCACCACGGAAGCTTTAAGACCGTCTCTGCTTCACAGAGAAACATACTTAAAAATCTGGGATGGGGAAAAAACCTCCCAAAATGCAGTTATTAAGCTTTACTCAATTCTTGTCCTTGTATTAATAGTTATATATTTGTTTACACAGGACTGAGGCTGTGTATGGGTGACATAATACCAGATTTTGAGATGTTCCACTACAGGGTTACTGGCACTTACACCAGGGGTGTCCCAGGGCTCTGTTCAACACGAGCAGGGTAAGAATGGGTGAACTCACGTCATTTATAGAAACAGTTTTTCTTTCAGCCTGATGCAGGGCACTGTTCAGTGAGACCTGAGGCAGCACTGTCTTTTGGAGGACTTCAGTTCAACTCTGGGGACGATTGCCTGCGTGCCCAGGAAAGCTGCCAGGCCAGGCTATTGCACAAAAAGCTGTGCAACAGGAGCTGACAGGGACACTCATGGAGCACCCTTCACTGGTAGGACAAACCAGTCACTGGAGGAGAGGCTGCAGAACAAACTGGTCCCCAGTAACCATGCTGGGATTTGCAGTGCAGCAGAACTGCAGGAAGGCAGGCAGTCTGGCTGCTGCCTCGTGCAGATGGTGAGCATCAGCTCCTGCTGCTAATGGGTACATTCAAACCAAAAAGGATTCCTAAAGTCTTCTCTTTATCTCAGTAGAATTAGAATTTAGATTCTTCATGGGAATTCTGAGTATCTTTTCAATTGGCTGAATAAAGGGTCAAGTGCTGCCACTTGCACATTTCCACATTGCAGAACAGAAGTCATGACTTTACTGTCAAAGGGAGGACAGAGCATTTGGCCATTTCTTAAAAAATTTACAACAGTGTTTTTAGAGGAAAGGAGGAGAGAAATTGGGAGTGTTTACAACCTCTGGTGGTTTTTTGGACCAATTTCTCCCAGGGCTCTTAAGGAAGATAGATACTTCCTTTGCATTTGAACTCGCCCAACCACGAGGAGTGGAACATCACAAAAATACAGGAAGCCTTGTAGGAGCCACAACATATATACTTACATCTTTCAAAAGGGCTTCAGAGGCTTTTGGCTTGCCTGGCTGAGGACTAAGAATCTACTGAATGAAAAAATATAATTAATTTATTACAGCATTATCAAGAACTGAACTGGGAAGAATCTGTAAGGTAGTATGAAACTTCCTCAGTCCAGGGCAGTAGGAGCATGTGCTGATTCTGGCAGGGTGTGGAAGCAGATCAACTTCTCCCTCTGCCATCTTAAAAGGTGCTACATAAATGACAGCAAACTAAATAACCTGCAAAAGGTGGCATCTCCTTACTGCAAAGCATTTGGTGGAGATCAACCCTGAGTTTTTGTTTTTTGCTTATTTGAGTTATACTTTCTGAATTCTGCTTAGCTAATCAGGTGATAGTAAAACTAAGAGCCTTGCATTTTGCAAGCTTTTATTAAATTTTGAAAATCTCGGGGGAATATCTACATAAGTAAGAGTTAGCAAACTGTGAGCTATGCAGATTTAAGTAGGAAAAAAATATGCTCATATCTTTAATATGTGATGAATGCTGCTTTATATTTGAAACCTTGTCCCCAGTGGAACCCATTACAATAATGTTTATACAGGTTTATGCTATAAATACATGATATTTTCCCTACAGCAGAACATGTTGGAATTTACTCCTGATTAAAAAAAAAAAAAAAAAAGTGTGAATGGGTGATATCCCAGAATCTGGATTGCTATAGGCACAATTATGCCCATTTATTAACAAATGAAGCAATGAAAAATATAATTTGTTAACATAGAAAGGACTTTGTACAGCAGGCAGAATTGATAGAAAATGCACTCTGAATCTCTTGCACCATGTGTGAACTGGAAATCAAGCAAATCCTACAGAATTCAGGGAAACTGGATCTTCAAGTGCCAGTCTCACACAAAGCTTGGACAGAGGTGCTGACTGTGGTGGAAAAAAGCAAGAAGATGACAGTGATGGATCAGCACACAATTAAATAGCAGGAATAAGTGGTGTCACAGCAGTATTTTGGCTGCACGGTGTCCTGCTTTCAATTCAAGCAATTGTAACAGACCCAGCCACATAACACAGGGTCTGCATCCATGGTTTTCTCTGTGAAAAACCCGATGGTTTCATCAGCACAGGAACATCCAAGTACTTTAAAATAAACTGCCTGAAGAGAACAGGACAGAGCCCTTCTCTCCTGCTCCTCTTGCCACTACCTATCCCCTGACAGAGAACATAATTTGCTTTACACTGTGGAGTGATGAGGGCCAAGGACAGGAGCTGGAAGAGGAGACATCCAAAGAAAGGTCCCCTCTTCCACACCTCATCATGGTGTGAACTGTAGACACAAGAAAACCCTCTCTCATCACACACCATGGGATAAGGTTGCCACCAAGCAAATTTGAGCCATAGAGATTTTTAAAGATGCAAGCAGTGATGTGGGAACTTCATCCCTCAGACTGAACAGGCTAACAGTACACAGCGCTGTGACTGAACACAGCTAAACTCTGGCTTACACATGGATCTCTTGTATAAGCTCCATTACTTTTCTTATTGAAAGGGAATTATTTCTTTTTGCATCCTTGGGGCTGAGGAGATGAAAATAATTTCTCACTTTGTGTGGAACAATAAGGTCCTGTTCTCACTTGGGGTCTTAAACTCAAGACCCTGTTTTAAAGTAATTTAGGAAAAAAATAAAGGTCGAGCTTTACAGAATGAAGTAGAAATGCTAAACTTGATTATTTAAGTTCTCTTTCACAAGTGAAACTCATTTACAAGGAAAAGTGCTAAGCTGACTCGCATGATTTCATATACAATTTCTCCTTGGCCTTTTCTGCATCTGCCATCGGCAGTGCCCTATTCATAGACTTCATCAGTGAAACAGATCAGTAAGGTATCATTCCTTTAAAAATAGCAAATTCATAAATTTTCCTTTTCTTTCTTAAACCCACCACACCATCTAAAACCCTGTCTCAGAGGCTGTGACTGTGCAGTACTCATTTCTATAATAAATTTTGATGGTTTTATAAGGGCCTGAATTCTCAGTTGGTAGCCTTGATGTAAATCCATAGGTTTTCCTCTGCCAAACAGGAGCCAGGGCTCTGTGTAAAGTTGTTCAGTCTTAGAGAAGACTTCAGGGAAATGCCACTATTACTCATCAAAATAATTCTTTGCTCGGTGAATAAAGCCAATAACATAACTGGGATTATCTGAGGAGCGAAATACGATTCAGTTTGAGTAAGCACGGCTGTGCGCAGACATTAGCAGCAGAATAAATTCAGCACCAAATAATAAACCGAGGCTAGGGTCAGTGTGCAGTTGGAAGTGTTTGATTCCTAAAGGACAACGAGGCAATCTCTGAGCCCCCAGAGGAGCCAGAGGCGTGCTCCTTTCCCCGGCTCGCTGTGTGGCTCTGGGGTGTTTCCCCTCTGCAGCCGGGTGCTGTGTGGAGGCGCAGGTGCCCGAGGTCTCCCTGCAGCTCTGCTCCCCATGCAGCAGCGCAGCAGTTGTGCAGCGCTGCTCCCCATGCAGCAGCGCAGCAGTTGTGCAGCTCTGTTCCCCATGCAGCGGCGCAGCAGTTGTGCAGCGCTGCTCCCCATGCAGCGGCGCAGCAGTTGTGCAGCTCTGCTCCCCATGCAGCAGGCGCAGCAGTTGTGCAGCGCTGCTCCCCATGCAGCGGCGCAGCAGTTGTGCAGCGCTGCTCCCCATGCAGCGGCGCAGCAGTTGTGCAGCGCTGCTCCCATGCAGCGGCCAGCATGTGCAGCTGTCCCTGCAGCGGAGCAGTTGTGCAGCGATGCTCCCCATGCAGCGGCGCAGCAGTTGTGCAGCGCTGCTCCCCATGCAGCGGCGCAGCAGTTGTGCAGCACCCGGTGCTGCTACCTGGGCCAGGCTGCACGGCAGGGGACAGACAAAACCCTGCCACTCACACTCAGCGTCAGACAAAATCACTTCAAAGCTGATTTCACCACCCCCCCGCTCCAAGCCTAAATAGCCACTACAGTCATATGTATATCAGCATACACAAAAGAGTTTGTTCTTTGAAAAAATCTAAAACAAATGCAGAACCATGCCAGGATTATACATTTCATTTCCCAGCATACAAATGAGGAACTAATTTAGTCTGGGCTGTTCATGAATTTTGCTTTTAACAAACATCCGTATGCCAAATAGACCTTCCACATACTTCCCTGCTGGAGTTTTTTTTTCCCTTTCAACTTGGTAGGGAACATTTGTGATCCTTATTCTACCAAATATATCTAAAGAATATATTTTGCTCAAGGCCTTCTATTTTATAATTTAAGAGAAACAAAATCAATTCATGGCTCTGGCAGTCTCGCTATTATGACAAGCATACATCTGTGCAAAAATACTCCAATCCCTAATTAATTACAGAATGTTATTAACATTTTATAATTTAGCATTGGTTAATTTATTTAATTTTATAAACACGGACATATGAAGTTACTTTTTATGGACCACTTTTTCATCTTTTGCATGCAGTTCTGAAATCTGGGTAGTTTAGCATAGATACAGAGATACTTGCTTGTATCAAGAGTATTTTCTGTTCAGATGGTTCTCAGTCCTTTATGTAATGACTTCAATACTGAGGCTTGACACTTCACTCCTGACTCATGCAGCACTGATGAGCAGCGTTAATGGGAGTTTTTCCCAATTAGAGGAAACAGGCTGAGAGTCATGTTCTTTAAAATTAATACTCTTTATGAATATGTAATGCAGATGATAATTCTCATTTACTAGGGCATATCAAGTTGAGTTTAATTTTAAGTCAGCTTAGTAAATACTTTGCAAAAATATTCCCCGTCGGAGTTAAAATGGCTTATTGCTGAAAGAGATTTATTTATTGATCTGGTAAAGAGCAGCACATAAAACTGCTATCAACTTTAATCAGATGAGGACAATTATTTTATATGGCTAATTAGTGGAACTAATAAAAAATCTGAGCAGGTATAAACTTCTGTGAAGTACTTATATTTGTTTGAAAGACAGTGATCAGTCTTGATTTGAACATTGAGATAAATCCTCAAATAAGCTGTTTCCACTGCAACTGCAACAAGTGTTCTATTCAGCCTTTTCTTGTGCTTACACATTCAGTATTTATAGTGGACTTACCTAGTCCATCAGGTTCATTTGTAATCTTTTAACTATCTTCTATTACTTTTCTATGGCCCTATTAAAAATGCAATCTAAAAGGCAAACAGTAAAAACCTTGCTGTTCTCTGTATTCACTATTCAAGTTGCTCTCACCCAATTTGGTCCTGAAGAAGTATCTTTTATAGCTGTGGTGTGACATGGGTGTTGTACCGGGGAGCCAAAGGCAGCAAGTTGTTCTCATTCACAGATGATACAATGGTAGTGCTTTTTGTGACCTGTAACTACATCTGCACTGCTCACTGAACCATCCACATTTATACTCAGCTAAAGAAAAGCACATTTGGCCAAAAATAAGATACATTTTTAATTGGTATCCACATGTGCATATTTAAACACCAATAGTCTGCAGAAATGCTCACCTGAAGCAGTACTGTGAGCTCTGTAATGCAACTTTGTAGCCTTAAATAGTTTTTAATCTACATTTTTGTGTGTTTTTTACACATAAAGTCACAAATTAGAAACCTCAGCTTTAGAGATATATGTATGTTACAATGTCAGTTGGAAGAATCTGAATTAGTACCTGGTGACTGAATGACTCCTAACTGCCCAACTCAGTTCTACTCTTCCTCATTCAGCCTCAGCTTCAAATACTAAGGAAACTAAAAGGAATCAATGTTTGCATGAGTTTTACAAATTTATCAAATACATCCAGCAGTGCTGTAGAGATGTAGAGAAAAAACCCAAAGAAAACACTACCCCAGCAAAACCAAAGACTGAGGAAGAGACGAGAGGCAGGGTTTATGGCTAAGAGCACAAATCTCCTTTTTCCTGGCTTTATGCATTTCCAAGATGGTGTGACCAGACAGGTGAATCAAGAAGCAAAGCAGAAAGAAGCCTCGTGTTCTTACCACACCAGGCCAGCCTCTAATCATGGACTACAACAACCATTTTGGAAGATAATGAATTCCAAACACAGTCTATAACTCACATTAGCATCATAGACCAGAGGCAGTGTTTGTTATGAGAATTTCCAGAATGGGTTAAAATGGGGGTTTGGCCCCAAGACTTGCTGATTACACCTTCATTCCCCTCAGGCCAAGTTACTAAACCCTGGCAAGAAAAATATGCTTGTGCAGAGCATGACCTTATTTAGTTGAGGTAGCATTTGATTCTTTTTTTCAGTCTTCATTACTGTAATATCATACACAGGGTTTTTCCTTTGTTCACCATGCAACTTATTCCTCTAAGATTAGTCTTTTTCTAGTCAAGCAGTTTAAAGCTAATCACAGTTGTTATTTTAATCTGTGCTCACCATTAAGAGCTCTCGCAGAGCTATTTTACTTGTTAGCAATTAAAGCTTCCCAATGGAAGTTCATGATTACAGCAAAGGCAACCTGTTTAATACTTGGCACCTCTTTAGTACACAGGCATTAAAACCAGGAGCACAGAAGCATGCTAATGCTGCTGATGAAAGCAGAGCAGATCTATTTAACTCTGTTTGGAACATAGAGCATAGGAAAAATGTAATGCAATCCCCGTACATTTCTGGTCCCTCCCTTCTGTGTTTTATATAAGTAATAAGGTAAGGAAGTGCTGTTTGACCTTCATTAACTTATTACATATTAGTCATGTCTGGACTGCAGCATATCCTCAGGCTTTCACCAAGGCAGACTGAAGTGTTGGTCCTGGTTCCATTAGCGCTACTAATAAAATTCCCTGGAAAGGTCTCAATACCAGGGTCTGACCTTTGCTTATTCAGGTAAGCATCCTATGCTGAATTATAACTTCTTTTTTCTGTTAAGAGAATTAGTAATTGCTGCCACTGAACAGGGTGTCAAGACTTAAAAATTATGATCTACCATCAAGTCAATTAGCAAGACTGCAGGAGCAAATTTTTGCTTCTCATGTTGATTGTCCGTATGATTCTGCCATAAAAATTGTACATTAGTTGAACTAAAGCATTAAATGATAGGTAGAAAACAACATTGCAGGGGGATTCCACTCCCCTGATCCAATTCTGTCCTGTTTAAAGCTATTTCCAGACAGGATAGGGCAGATAAATCCAAAATAAGATTTTTATTTTTTTTTAACTGATACATGGAGATGCACAACCACTACTGTACATCACCTCCAATGGTAAGTATTAGTGATTTACAATGATGGGGGTCAAATTTGTCTCACGTTGGGTGAATGTGTTTAGCTTCAGCCTGAGAAATAGGGGAACCACTGACAAATCAAATATGCTATCAATAATGTGAAAATAACTACTGTAAAACACGCAGTATAAGAAAAGCTGTGTTAATAAAGTCTGCATTTTCACCAAATACTGAGGTACCTTCCCTCGTTGCAAACAAGGTTTTGAAATCAATATGAAGCTGGACTAGAGGTTTGCTTTAGTGGAAAGCCATTAAACGTGACCTAGCCATAGCCAGTCCTCCTGGGACAGCAATTACAGCAATAAATGTCCCACAGCAGATGCTAATGCCGTGTATAAACAGTTGTCCTCTAAAGTGAAAAGAAAATTTGGCCCCCACATGTCTTTTAGGGTCCCATTGTAGGAGTGGAAATGTAAAGGAAATGTAAAATTGATATGCACCCCATGGCACTGGGTGTAGTCTCCTCAGCCTGGGCACTATAAATCTGGGCTGGCTGTGGCTGAGGCTGGAGCAGCTCAATGGGCAGGATTTGTGTGTGTCAGTTTTACGGGCTGACAGCCCCCAGCACAGGGCTATCGGTCAATGTCAGGGTCAGTGCCCAGTGACCCACTGCCTTCAGAGCCCGGCAGCACAAATCCAGGGCATCGTGCAGGCTGAGGAGAGGGCCCTGCTGATTTATTGGGACATCTGTCTGGCTGGAGACAGCCCAGCACTGCCCCTGTGTAGTGCCAGCTATTAGCATAATCCTCACCATGAAACTTCTCGGAGGTTTAAAAGAGAGGAATAAAGTGTTCAAAGGAGACTGGCTAAACCAGAAGGGTTTTTCTCGTAGTAATCGTTACCAGTCTTAACTTTTTATGCCAACACCCCATAAAAATAATAATAAAAATAAATAATGTTAAAAATAATGGTTTTAGTTTTTCAAAACCACTGAATTTTCAGAACACATCTGTATGCCTGTTTGTAATAAACCCCTGCTACTTTTCAAAGACTTTTTAATATTTCAATTTTTTATTATTCATTTATATTTAACCATAGTAGTGTCATCTGCATATGTTTATCACCTTCATTCTTACAAAGTTAGTCTCCTGAATTCTGTAATGCTAAATGAAAACTTCGATTTTTTTGTGCCAATTATATTTGGTTACTTTTTAAGAAAAGCAGGAATTGAGCACAAACTTCTGGAGTTTGCCTATAAATAAGAGTCAGTATCATAATGCTCTAAGCTGTAAATGCTGTGATACTGCTTTATATTGTATAAGTCAAGAAGTTTGTGAAGTGCAGAACAATTAATACTGGCATGTGCAAAGTTGCTCTTTTTTTTTGTACGAGAGTCATTCACCTGAAAAATCAGAGATCATTATTTCTCCCCTGATCAGAACTAAGGTGAAATAGGTTTCAGTCTATGAACATTAAATTATCCCCTGAAGATACTTCTATATTTGACTGTGTTTTAAAAGACTGTCACTGTTCATATGTCTTCAGAAAAAAAAAAAGTTAAATACTGCATTAAAAAAAATTGCTGTGAATGTTGAAGGAATTTTATCACTGTGATTATTCCATTTCCTTTGTACTAAATGCTATGTTAGGTAGGATTTGAGCAGTTACCAAATTTGCTGTAGGCAGCGTAGAAACACCCACCAGCATGTGGCAATCCTTGCTTTGTTTAAACCAGAGTGATGTCTGGGCAATTTGAACAAAGATACAGAAAATCCAGACTATCAAGAGCACTGCAAAATTGTAAACTTGTGTTTATTTTAGCTTCAAAACTCTCAATTGGTCATGCTGCTGTGGGGGTATTTTGGCTAGATTTTGTGTGCCATTCAATGAAAACATTTATATTCAAGGATATAAGACAATTTCTGAAATTCAGTCCAGTTGAAAGAATCTGAAGTAGAGTTAGCATCCACTGCCTAGAAACTTTAACATGAATAAACCTGTGCATGTGTGCAACTGCCCTGATTAACAAAGGCATGATGCGACTCGTGTGTGCTGCCCTACTTATTTCATGAGGTAAGATTTGGTAGCCTGCAAAGAATTAAAAAATGGTGAAACTGAATGCCCAACCATTCATTTGAACTCAAAAATGGAAACTATGGATTGCAGTATCGTTTCCAAAATAGCAACATAAATAAATATGCGTGGCACAGTACTTGCCTCCATAAATTCCAGCGTTGTTCTTCCAGCTGAGTCACTAAATGCTCTATGTATTTGTTGGAGTCCATATATTCCTAAATGAAAAATGATTAAAATATTAGTTTTTCAATGTTCAAAGTATTTGTAAGATTTTGAGTAAAACCCAGTCAGAGTGAGTTTGTGGAGTGCCCTTTGATTTTGCTCCCAAAGTTATCCCATGTACACAGAAATCACAGTCATGTAAAAATCTAGATGAAATCCACATTTGGATTCATATTATGTGAACAGGGCAGTAGCCTAATGCACTCTTCAGAGATTATTTGAGGGGAAGACAACAGGCACTGAGGATACACAAGCAAAACAAATAAATAAGCATACATATAAATTCATATTCCAAGCCCAGAATAATCTTCCCTGGATCCAGACTGAAAAATAACTTCCCAGCAGTGCAGTCACTGGTTTTGGTGCACATTTTGTTTACTTTAGATATAAATCAAAGTGAACTGAATATTTGACTCAAATATTTATTTTATGGACAGTATGAAAAATACTATAGCATGTACCCTATTTGAAAATTAAGCTATAACTCAGCTCTTATATTATTTTCCAGTCCAACTTTTGCAGATGCAATAACTTGCAATATCAGCTCTATGAGAGCTTCTGTTCTTGTGTCTAGACAGAATTTCTGATAAATAATCTTGACCAGATGAAAAATTTCGATTTTTTTCCTATTGATGCCTATTCTTTAAACTCAATGCAAAGAGATGATGTTTGTTCTCAGCAGAGAAATCTGTCAGCAATAGAAATACAACACCTCATTTCCAGGAGGAAGGCAACATCAGTGTTATTTATATCAAATATTTCAGAATGAGCCCACAGAATAACATGATATAATATGATATATTTGGATGACAGCAGTACCAACATAGTCACATTACTATTATTCTGAAAGTCTATCAGTAATAATATAACTGTCCTGAAATATCTCACCAAAGCAAAAATATGCCTCAAACCTCATACTTCAGGAAATTGCAAGTATTGGAGTACTGCATAGAAAAGAATCCATCTTCACTTTCTGGAGACAAAAGCTCCATTTTTATAGCTCCCTTGTTTCACCTTTGGACTCATCACAGAACCACTTTGTGGGATTCCTGTTTGTATAAGAAGTTGACTCTTAACTATTATTATTATTTCTTTTGTGTACAAATATGGATTTTTGTTGCAAAGTAGTTGCTTCTTCTGAGCCATTTATCTTCATGACCAGGAATATGAGACAGCCACTACAGGGACTGTACATCATTGTGTCTCCTCAAGGTGAAGATAAATGTTAGCTGATTTTAATGATCATAATTTATATATAAATGTACATTCTTATTTTTCAGGACTGGAATTGTTCCAAGTGGTTCTGTGTTTCTGTCCACAGTAATTATTTTCTTGTTCAGAGAGAGAGAGAGAGAGAGAAGGGAGGGAGGGAGGAGGGAGAGTGGTCCTGCAAAGGCACAAAGAAAGGTCCCTGGCACAGAGAGGAAGCAAGAGTAGGGCTGTGCTCCCAAGGAGCCTCTGCAAAACATCTCATCCCGTTCAAACTGCGTGGCTTGAACAGCTTTGGGTAGTGTAAAACTTTCCATTAAACTCTGTGGTTGCCCCAAGTTTAAATTTCATTCTAACTGCTGTAAATAGAAGCATCACATAGCTGTTTCTTTCAGAGCACATTAAATAATGTAAATCCTGAGGAACATTGTGAACTTCAGTGGCAATTAAGCATGAAGCTTCTTCTAAGCTAATTCTAGTAAAATCATTCTGCAATACATATGTATTAGAGTTCACAAAATATATACTGTACAAATATGTAATGATGATTAGTTGCAGTACCAAGATCTTTAAAAGATGCCTGTTTTGCTTTATATTTTTTTACTACAATGAATCTAGCATAAATTATTATTAATACCTTTACATCTTTTTAATGTAATATTAAACAATATTCCTGATTTATTCATCAGTGCACTTTGCCCTACAGGCAAAGATGGGATCAGCAGTTTTATTCTGCATAATTCTACCATGATAATATAAAAACCTCATTCTGAAGCAATTTTCTAAAAACTTTTTTCTGGAAATAAGGACAATGGGGAAAAAGAAAGCACTGTGTTTATCCTATATGACTGCTGCCTTAATGTTAAGGTTTTCCTGTGACAAATCAGAAATATCATTGTTTCTCTTTAAAAACCTGCAACCTGGGAGTATGTAATCTTGTCAGTGTGCAAAAGTAAAAAGATCAGCCCTGATTTGGTGGTGGTTAGCAGCACCTCCTTTCTTCTGGCACATTCATGTGCCAGCTGTGTCCACAGCAAGCCATCTGCTTCAGACAAGGCCTCTGTCCCCAAGCCCAGGCTTCTGCTCTCTGCTCTTATCAGCTCTCCCAATAAGACAAATTCTGCCATCCCTGGATCAGGACCCAGGGCTATCATTTTGTCAGTGTGAAGCAAATAGCAAACAGTCACTTGAGATTTAGAACAGCTTCATGATTTAGAATAACTTGGCACATTCAGTGACAGCAGAAAATGTGAGTAAAACCTCAAAGTAATCACCCTGGTTTATGGTTGGACTCAATGACCTTAAAGATCTTTTCCAACCTAAATGATTCTCTGACTTTATGTTCAACAGGACGATGTATACAATTCATTAAAGCACTGCACAGTGCCCAATAGATCACATCTAGAAGGGAAATACAAGAATTTTGTAGCTTCTTTGGAGCTCTGTCATGTGAATGCTTGTGCCATGCAGGCTCTGAGTAGCACGGATAACTGTGGAATCTGAAAGATTACATGGAGCATCGTTTTCTGATGTAAGGATAAAAATCATTTAGGCAGACATGATGGTACTCATTAAATACTAATAAAACAAACCAATCAAATGGGAGAGAAAGGCTGTAAAAGCACAGCAGCCCCAGGGTTTCAAAAGGGCGTCACAATCCTTCCTGTTCCCCCTAGAATGATGGATGCTGAGCACCTGCAGAGCAGGAGGGGGTAAAGCTGTGTAAGGTCAAGTCAGTATTTCTGAAGAGATGCAGCATTGCTAATCTGAAGTTGTAGACTCCAAATTATTTATGTGCATTTGATACTGTTAAATAGCAATTGTGCTGCTTGTAGAATTGTCGTCCCTGCTGTTGTCCACACCTTGCACTAGACCTCAGCAGCCTGCACTTCTGGCTCTGCTTGGAGTCCCACTCCTACCTCCTGCCATCCTTTACAACTTGAGGGATTACTGAGAAGTTCATGAATTCAACAAACAAAAAATTAAAACCTTTTTCAGAATAATGAGTGAAACCTGTCCCTTTTCTTCTGGATTAGTTACCTTGCAGCCATGAGAAATTCACTCCATCTATCCTCCTGTGATGGCATATAACTGCACTGTTTTAAGGAAAAAACCTTCTGTAATATATTTAAGAGCAGTAGAAAATCTTTTTAACAGCTGCATGTATTCTGACATGCAGGAGGAAATGGCAAGCAAATGTCACATACCAGCCCATCTAATTTAGAGAGCATTAGAGAATTGCTTTACCCAGATTGTTGCTGATTTGAGTTAAAGCACAAGCCTAGAAGCATACCTATATATGGTTTTTGACAGAACTAAATATCTCACTTTGCAATACTTAATTGTTTTGCTAGTTTTTTAGGGTTTTATTTTTCTTTTCTTTGTTAGCTGGATGGCTGTCAGGAAAAAAACAGGGAAGAGAAAGGAAATGAAGGGACTCCACTGAGCCCCGGGATCCACTGCTCGGTATTTTGGTTGGTTACTTGGGTATTTGTTCTGGCATATCCCTGCTGTTGTGCTGGGCAGGGTATCAAAAATTATCCAGCATACAGAACATTTTCCCATCCATTGTTACAGAGCAAAGCCTTCGAGCAACCTTAGGCTTGAACAGGAATCCCTTGCTGGAAACTGAAGGTGATAAACTCAAGCCAAAGAAATAGCACGTAGTCTCTGCCTCTCCTAAGGAACTTGCACAGCTTGGTATCAAAGAGAGTTTAATGAGCTTAGCGAGATGTGAAAAGGATTAAGGATACCAGCAAATCACTTGATTACGTCCTTAATTCAATAGGGCTACTCAGGAGCTGAAGGCTCGCTGGGCTGGGCAGCAGGGCTGGGTGGGACGGGCCCCTCCTGCAGCACGGACACCGCAGCTGCCCCAAGCACACAGAGCTCAGCCGGGCACCTGGGGACACGGCCACTGCCACTGCCACTGTCATTGCCACTTCCACTGTCACGGTCACTGTCACTGCCACTGTCACTGTCATTGCCACTGCCAGTTCCACTGCCACTGTCACTGTCATTGCCACTTCCACTGTCACGGTCACTGCCACTGTCATTGCCACTTCCACTGCCACCTCTCTCGGGCCTGAATGAGCTCCCAGCGATGGGCATCGTGCATGGCCGAGATGCTGAGCTGTGCAGAAAACAGGGAAGCTGGGACTGAGACTAGGCTGGCACTCATGCTCCTGCAGACCAGTTTTGAAGCAGGGCTGGGAGGTAAATCTCATATTCAGCCCTGCACAGCCCAAACCAAGGTTCCCATTCCCTCCTGGCACCCCCAGTTCCACTCGTGGTTGGGCTGGGGCAGCCTGTGCAGGCAGCCCTAGCCCACTCCACACCACCACCCCTCCATTCCCCAGTATTTGTATTTGGAAGCAGGCAGGAAAGCACTAGCACGGATTCAGGCTCCTGTGCTCCACAGAGGAAAATGTTGGTCACTGGGGAGCAGAGAAAAACCGAATGAACAACGGGATAAACACACAGACAAGTTCCTCCGCATGTCTGGAGCCGTCCAGCCCTGGAGACAGGGAGCTCCACGGAGAGCCCACAATCATCTGCTACAGTTCAGGAAGGCACGTTTTCACAGGGAAAGGTTATTAGAAATCAAACAACAACAAAGCTGTCTGCAGCCAAACAGCAGACTGTTGCAATTAGGAAATGATGTTAGCAAAGCAAAAAAGGGGACATGTAAACTGTTACACTGAGTGTGGAGACACAAGTAATTTTCGAAGGATCTTGGAAGAGTGCCCTAGGGTAAAGCTTTAAATCTAGGAAGAGTGAATTCACAGAATATTACAACTTTTGTAAAATATTTTTGTTTCCATCCTGCTGCATAAACCTTTGATAGAAAATAGACTTTTTCCCAGCAGCCTGAGAGCGTGCGCACACACACGCACACACACACAAGCATATATATAAATATATCTATGTATTCTTGTCTAGACAATGTTTTTCATATCAAAAAGCAATATCAATGAGAATTGAGTGAGCTTTCTGTTGCACAATAAAAAGAAATAAAGGATTATTAATATTTAGGATTAGTATTTTTTCACTCCTTTCAGTACCACACCTAGCAGGACTACTCACTTTTGGTCCCGACTAACAGTGAAAGCTAAACTGTGTGGCTCAGAAGAAATAATAGCTTTAAAAACTGCCATTAATGCTGATTTAATATTTATTATATATTACATTATTTCAATATTTTAATTGTCAGGTTTATTAACAACTGGCAGGAAAATATTCATTGAGAGCCTCTTCAATGGAGCAGGAGGCTGGCCAGAGCCCTCATGCACATTAAACCATTATGGAAAAAGCAGTAATGATTGTTTTAATAAATACATTGAGCAAATTTCTTAATTGTTCAAAATCACTTAAGCCTCAGTGAACAGTTTATATTACATCTCAGCTGCAGTGATTAAAACTAATTTACCAATTCATCTGAAGCCAGTTGTTTTCATAAAAAATCAGCTGGGTTTTCCTCCTGCTGCTGCTTGGCTTCCTCTTTGCACCCTATTAACCAGCACCTTCCACAGACACAGCAGAGTTTAGTAAAGCCTGAGATAGCACAAGCTCATTAACTGATAGACAGATTCTGCACCCTGTGCTCTCTGAGGACAGGGATGCAGGGACAGTTCTCAGAGGAATGCTATCCAGATCTGCAGCTGGCACACAGAGCATTTGGTTTTGCCAGCTTGTCCCTAGAGGAGTTCAGTCTCTGGGATAACAGTGTGGGTACCCTGCTACTCATGACACCAATGCTGGTGTTCTTTCCCCACAGGGAAGAGAATGGGGAGAGAGAATGCTGCAGTTTTATGCTGTCTTCCATCAGCTTATAAAGCCTTCTGTTTTCCAGGTAGACATTTTCCAGGAGCAAATCTCCTGTCTCAGGCAGGCGCGTGCAGGAGGAATGTATGGACCAGTATTCTGCAAGAGTTCTCTCCTGGCTTAGTGGACCAGCAGACCATGAGCTGGAAGGTGAGGAACAGTCTCCCAGTCAGATCTCCAGGTGCTTGGCTGGTTTCAGTAGTTGCAAACAAACTAATATTTTTCCTATGCAAATACCAGGCTATAGAAATTATGTAATTTCTGCTAAAAATTGAGCAAATTATTCCGTTCAGCTATAGAAGAAAAGGAAACTGGACATTGTGTCCAGCAGGCAAATACGTGCTGCTTTTAGCGGATTTTTGCCCCTGAAAGTATAAATCAGTAAAAACAAATACAAAGCATTACCTGGAATTTACTACAGTCATCTTGAAATAGAAAAGGATGGAAAGTAGGAAAGTTTGCATTTACATGCTCTAACTGTGGAGCTTCAAACACCCATGAACAGAGTCATTGAGCAATACACCCCTACAGCATCGACACATGGATGTCCTTAATTTGGATATGGGGCCAAAACAGTCTCCAAAAAGGCCAAATCTCCATGGGTACCCACCTATCCTGAGGTTGAAGTGTCTGGGTAAAGCCAGACTCTGAGTGACAGGGAGCAGGAAGTGCAGTAGATGCAGGTGATGGTGCAGACAATGGGCTGCACTCACCAGTGCTTGTCCCAGTGGAAGGAAACCACCAAGAACCCTTTGAACTTCTAACCTACCAAAAGAGTCAACAAGACCATTGGCTCAGCCAAATATTTCATCAGGAAATGGCAAAAAATTGCCTTTTGTCCAGGAAGAGGAATTCATATGGACAAGCAGGTTGTGCCAGAGCTGGCTGTGTCTCCTGAGCAGGTTTGGGGCTGCTCTCCCATTTACTGCAGCTTATGGAAAGTTCTTGTCCTCACTGATTATAAAATCTCTCTGTAAAGTGAAATATAAAATGAACAGAGAAAGTGAAGCTTAGCATAATGGTACATGTAAGAGATCCTGGTTGCTGGAAGTTATTGATGACCATGTGTAAGTTAAGGAGGTGTCAGAGAGACACAAATGTTTACAGCCCAGCAATTCCACAAATGAAAAGGTGACAGTGTTATTTAAGGCAGCAGGAATTTGCTATTTAGCTAAAACAGATATCCAGAGTTAAAAAAAAAAAAAAAGTGTAGGAAGATGTGCAGATTTTATGAGTTTGCTGCTACACAGTGTGTATATTTACATGAAATAATTAGCTGTAGTCTTGTTTATGTCAAATCCAATTTACATTAATAAACTTCACCCAGCACACACTCTGATGCTGTAAGAAAATGCTCAGAAATGTTAGCAGCCTTAAAAATGCGGAGTAAACACTGGAGCATTTAATTAATCAATTTCTGACATTACCAAGTAATTACAATTTCTGAATAATTTCTTGAATGCTTTTTGTGAATATAAATCAACTACAACACATGGAAGAACTGCTGGTGGGAGGCATTTGACTTACGTAGACATATGGCACTTCCATGTGACTCCCACTGTCTAAAGAAGACAAGGAGTTACAAGGATAGAAAAGCATTCTTAGGATCTACTGCAGAGTTGAGAAAATTGAATTCTAAGGTTCTTAGGGATGTTTGGGATTCACGGATAAAGATGCTTCATTCTCAGAATGCATCAGACTTTTTAACTCTCTTGGAATAACCACTGCCTTCTATTGAACAGCAAATACCTCGGGACCTGAAGTGTTCTCTACCATTTTCAGCAATTGCTTTGTTATCTCTTGTCCTCACATTTATATACACATAAGTCAAGCCTATCTTCATACGGTTTCATTTCTACTAAAAACAGCCTAATAAACAAACAACCAGTAATTGCTCATTCGTTCAGTCATTATAAGTCAATAGCAAACATTATTAACTGTACACCATATATAATCACAGGAAGGCCTGGTTTGGACAGCACCTTGAAGACCATCAGGTTCTAACTCCTCTGCCCTGGACAGGGACACTTTTCATTAGACCAGGTTGCTCCAAGCTCCATCCAGGCTGGCCTTGGGCACTCCCAGGGATGAGGCAGCCACAGTTTCTCTGGACAACCCGTGCCAGTGCCTCCTAATACCAAATCTCAGCTCTTTCTGTTTGAGTCCACTCCCCCTTGTCCTGTCACTCTTGTAAGAAGTCCACCTCTGTCTGTCTTGCAGGCTCCCTTCCCATACATGAGATATCTCAATGTAAGGTTAAAAATTCAACACAATGTTACAGGCACATCAACCTGATGATACTAAAATACGTCCAAGGTGAGGAAAAGTTCTGAGGATCTCTAGATTCTGACACCCACTCTAAGGACAAGGGTAACCTGAGGTTTAGCAAAACCCAGATTACCAACCCTTTAGGGTTTGTATGAATGGAAATCAGAGAATCTGGAGATGAGCACCACAGGCTGGGACTCTTTTCCAGACTGATTTCACTTGCTCTCTCCAACCACCCCTCTTTTGTCACCTGCCACCATGCTCTGCTCTAACCACAAACATTTTCACACAGAGGAGGGAACTGGGCAAATTTTGAAAATTCATCTCTATGTAGACAGCTCTCTTTGCAATGTCTCGTCTGTGCATATCTGTAGTCAAGAAAAGATTGTCTCCAAGTTAGTAATGTAGCATTGCTCAGAAAATCTCAGGAGCTGCTTCCAGCACTCCACCCCTTCCTGGTATGCTGAATTTAGTGGGACTACTTACATCCATCCATCTCATCTGCATGATACATAAACACAAACACACGGAAAAATGACAAAACATGCAAATAAATAAACATCCCCTGTTCATTTTTCACTCTGTGCACAGAGAAAAAAAGAAATTAATCTAAAGCTAAGACAAAAATATACCTCTGCATTTTCATAGTTTATTACAAACAAAACAGGAGCTATGCTCATAGGGAGCTTTGTCAGCTCGTGGTCTGCCTAAAACACATTCATTGTCACTACCAGGAGTTGCATCAGGTTCGGATTTGGGTATTTGGGTATTGGGTAGGACACAACTGAGTTTAAGGCATGGACCAGTTATAAACTGTTGCCCAAATCACATTTTTTCTTCAACCCTTCAAGTCCAACTCGTAGACTAATTTCCATGAGATATCCAAGAAAATAAAAGCATTTATTAATGCAACAGGACTGGCCCTGCTCATAGGTATTTGAAAGTAGGAAAATTAAAAAATAAAACAATCCTCTGCAACATTCAATGTATTTTTTGTATTTCTATTCAGTTCTATATGAGAAGAAGGTGTACTGTTCTGTAAAGCAGATTTTTTGTGAGGAGCTCACAGTCCCCACACAGGACAGACAGGCAGCCTGATGGAACCTGACTTTCTGGGTCAGGGGATTAATCATAAGAGTTTGGCATTTCCTAAGTGGTATGTAGGCTAAGACAGCATCATGTGATCCTGGCTGGAGATAAACTTTTAGTGTATGAGGGATTTAGTGAAAGTGGATTTAGTGGAAGGAAACTGTTTCACTGTAATGGTAAGCTATAAGTAGAGAGTTCAGTAGCGTCCCAGAAAGGAAATAAGAACTGGAACATTTGTGTCAGCAAACAGCATACAGGCATTCACTTATGTTGTGTAGGCCTGTTAAATACTTAAGCCAAAGCAGTGCCTTTACTTACAGACACTAATTCCCAGTAAAATCGGGGTGGAGGAGAAAACATAAAAGTACTGCAAGGACAATTTTTTGTTGGGCTGCAACCCCGTCATCCCCACCAGTGCTATAAACACTCACATAGGTACCAGTCTGGGATGGTGGCAATTTGAACCAGCAAGATTAGAAGATCCACAGACTAAATGGCACCAGGAGGACTGTGGGGGTGAATGTGGACCCAGTTGTTGAGTAATGTGTAGGGGTAACTGAGCCTAACACAAAGCCTTTCATAAAATAGAATCTGGTAGTTTTTTCTCTTTACTTACGTTACAAAGAAAAACTCCCCATTCAAATCCTGTATACAACAGTTGTATTAATAATCATTATTATCTTGTGCTTTTGTAAGTGATCTGATGCACTATTAATGCTCTGTCTCCTGACCTGTGACTCTATTATGGTAAATACTAAACAAACATAATGATGCTGCTCAATTTAACAAGAATCTATTTCCTTTTCATAAAAATTAAAGTGAAACTTTAATTTCGTTCAGCATTATAGAATTCACAGGTACAATGCAGTACCAGTGAAATCAGAGCTGTAATTTAGTTCCTGGTTAATGGTAATAATTTTTCTGCAGTTGAAAATTGCTGCACTGAATTGCAGATCCATCTCAAATGTTATGTGCCTAAAGATATTAGTTACAGTTATTGCAGAGCATTCTGTTTATTCAAATCAGACTGAAACAAACACAAACTGTAGCATGAAAAGCTGGAAAATATTTGCTTACATAAATATTCATTGTCGGCTGCTAAGCAGGATATATACAGACTATTCAGATTACATGATAGCTTTTTGTTTTATACACCATCTTGCCAGTTAGTATTCAAAAATGTAACTTTAAAAATGCCTTTAATTTTATGTGAGCTATACAAAGTGATATACTTAGCTGTCCATGTTTCTTACACATGAATCTTTAATCCACAGAGAACTTAAAAGGAATTAACAGTGGAAATATAAGCATAAATCTTTATATTTCTGGTAATACAATTTTGTCGGTAACTGAAGCTTACTGGAAAAGTTCTTTGTGATATTTAACAGAATTACATTTTAAAGACCTTTATCATCATCAACTGGAAAATCTATTGCAACCAGTGATGAGTCCTGCTAGTCTATGCACTGCTCTACTGCCAACTTTGTGGTGTTCAGACAGTGTCTCTGTCTTGGCAGCCAGAGGCAGAGACACAATTTCCTGCAGAAGCCTTGGCTCTCATTGTTCTGAGGCAGAGAGCACAAATTAAAAACCCCACCACATATCAATCCTGTACCTAAAAGCATTTTTGTCTCATGAAGGTGACATCCCATTTCCAGTGTGTAAGGGTGTCATGGGTCAGCTTCAGCTGGAGTCATGCTGACCTGGAGGGAATTAACTGAGGCCATGCCAGTCCAAAATGAACATAGATGAAATGTAGAAAGTAATCAGGTTTTATTCTCTACTGTTAATGGATGATTTTTAGAGTAATTGTACCAAAAGATTTTCAAACACTGGTTTAAAAAAAGTGTCATTTGGGGATAGTAATTATTGTACACAATCACTCTGGAATGTACTGGGCTCTTGCTATTATCTAGCATTTGTTAAGCATCTCATGTTTTTGAGTATTCAAATCTAATGGCAATAATTGGTGTACAACAGAAGGGCTGAAATTCTGCATATGAACTGTGTAGGTGCTCCATGTGTGACTCACAGTTTACTGTATGCTTTCCACAAGAGCTAGTGATTTATATTCATTTCCATAAACCTTAGGATTAGGATCAGAAATACTGACCTTACTTTAAATCAGAGGAGAAAAAAACCCAAAACAACAGCTTCAAGAAACTTTAACAGGTAAGAGAGGTTCCAGCCCAGAAAGTGCTTCTTTCCCTTTTAAAGCTGTATCATCTACACCAACATACCCTTCATAGCTATTATTTTTAGTCAATCAAAGGGTTGATTAGTGTTGATGACTCTGCCCTGCTCCACGGCTCAGGCAGGGCAGGTCTCCCAGATGCCCAGCTCCCACCAGAAGTCACAGTGGTAGGAGTTTCTCATGTCTCACTCCTCACATAAAGAGAGGCCCACCAGGTCAGTGTGGTTTTCAGGTGTTAAGGACACCCAGAGAGTCACAGCACAGAGGTGCTGCCCCGCCGAGCCGTGCCCGCGTAATGTCGCGTGGCTTTGCTCTGAGAAGTGCTGAGCATCTGCAGGTCTCCTTGGTGCTGCAGAATTAAACTTATTCAGGGGAGAAAAACCAATTTCCAAACTTTAGATACAGTCCTTAATCATTCATTTAAAAAGCATTTCCATAGCCATCAACTTGACAGCATCTAAATGAAAAGACTCTGAAAATCTCTTGTTTTCCAACAGGAAATGTGTTCGGGGATTGGCATTTCACATCTATAGAGAAATTTACTATAATCATGTCCTGATGACAAGTCTAGAAAAGGATTTACATCTAATAGGAATGATCTAATTTATCTTTCATACAGTAATACCCAGTGGCTATTGTGAACATTTTATTATGAAGGAAATCATAGACAACACAAGAAAATTAATGTTTTAAGGGAAAGTCTTATGGTCCATTTAACTCTTCTTTTGACTGTCCACATAATGTAATGAGTTAATTTGCTTCTTTTCATATGCTTGAATAATAGAAATAACACTTTTCATAAATCATCTACAAAAACTTTAAGAAGAAAAGCAAGCTACTCTGTATAAAGATTTTGAATTACTTCTATATAAATGCATATCATGGGTACTTCTGCAATTCCTCTCTTGAAGAAAAAGTCCTTACACTGAATACCAACCTTCCTCTTCTTATTCTTTCCAATTCTTTTTTAGTTTAGACAGAACACCTCACTACACAACAGTAGTATCTCCTGTTTGTATAGGACTCAGTGGAAATTTTGTCACAAACCAGTGTCATACAGTCACTGCTTGGATGTGGAGACAGTGGCACACTATGACAGCAGTGCAAGAGCTCTTAGCAGGAAGGTGCCCTAGCACTTCATGATTGAAGACTTGTAGGGAAGCACTCAAAAGTTTTGCAAGTGAGCAGAGCCATTTCTCTTGTCTCACCTCCCTTTCTTCCAAGTGCCCTTTATGACTGAGTCTTGTAAAGGAAAATTGTTCCACCCCAAGGTTTTTGTGGTAGCACTGAAGGGATAGAGCCTCAAAAGAAAAGGTCTCCATGCACCTGGGATGTGATCAGGCCCTAAGACCTGACATCCTAATCGGTTCTCCTGCTGTAGCCTCTCCTGATGAGGATGCTTGGGGTAGGATTTCAGACAATGCCTAACCCTGCAGTGTTTACTTAAACAAACAAATCTCAGGGCTCAGTATGGCTCAGTACGGCCTGGGTCTGTCAGTCCAGCCACTTTTGCCTATGTCACTCCAGCTGTTGAAAGGAGAAGCACAGATCACAAAGGAATAAAAACAACACAGTGTTAGATTGAGCATTTAAACAGCTAAAGATGTAGATAGGCACCTGATGAGATTTTAATGGAAATGTGCTCATTCTGCTTCCTTGGAGATTTCTGAAATGCCTCTAGATTTTTGGTACATTTTAAAAACTGCCTCCCCATTCCTTCCTGTGTCTCCAACTACTTTGCTTTTCATTTTCTGAGAGGAGGAAGGCAAAGAAGCCAAGCTTATAAATTCCTTTTCTTGCGTTCATACTGAATAAGGTGAAGAAAAATTCCCTCTGTACATATTTGAAAGACACAATCACTTATGTGGATAGCAAAATTCCCCCTTATATCACTTTGCATTCATGCATCAGATGCCTGGGGCCAGAAGGCCATGCTGAATATGACAGTATCTGTCTAGCCACAAAGTAAATATGGTGCACAGGAGGATTAAGACAAGGCAAACGAGTCTGCTGTTTCAGACTGCAAAACTTTTCAGGCTCTCCCGCAATGCCAAAAATAGTTAAGAAGTTCACAGAGATTATTGGACTGATCTGCATACTGGGGGAAACTGAGTCACTGAACAAGTCCCATTCTCTGAGTCACCCTGGCAGGACTATGGGTGAAAACAAGGCATCCTCAGTCCTTCTGCTCCTTGGGCCTGGTTACACCCCAGCCTGACGCCCAAAACATGCCAGGTGTGGCTGTACATCATACACACACACACATGCATGAAAACAGCTAATCCTAAAAGCGTTTATTTAGTTCAGATCCTGTAACTTTGTCTTACAGCCTTGAAACCTGGAGAGGCCCTTTCCATAAGGGAGTCATGCAATCAGCTCCAGAGACATCTCAGGCACAAGAGATTTTTTGCTGCTTTGGCAGATTCATTGCCAGTGCTAATATGTATCAGCTGATAAGTCTCGAGCCATATTGAATTGTTTTATCTTTCAAATTTTGATGAAAAAGACCTTTAGATTATTTGTCTCCTAAAGTGCTCCTGATTAGAGCTCTGCTTTCAAATCCAGTACTAAGTTATTAATCATGCCAGAGTTTTCTGCTTTCCACAAGTCAATAATTATGCATTTAGCCATGATTAGTGCTACATGGGGAAAACCTTTGTTTTTAAAAAGGCAGCATTCAATTCTTAGCCAATAGAGTACATCATAAATGTAGCTTGGAGTTGGAATAATGTGGAGATGTACTGTTCTCCTGGAAGATCTGAGGATTTCCTTCACATCTAATTTTTAATTTATGACACTGATATGCTCTAACTGCTTTATCTGAAAAAGACATGAGGCATATATTAATATCCATCAAGAGGAAATTCTTGAACATGACTGCAATCTCAGAAGTATTTACTAACCTATAATCTATATGGGAACACTAATTAGTTTCACAGTGATTATTTGTGTGCCCTTAAAGCCTCAGGAAAGTTTTCTAATGGATAGCACTGCAATTCTGATGACACCTGAGCACAATTCTAGGCTGGATTTCACCATTTCTACCACCAATTTACATCATTCTTTTCATCACCATGCATTAGCTCCCAGAGAGGCAGTCAGATGTGGAGCCCAGCTACGCTGCTGTTCATGCCTTGGCCACTCCAAGATCAGAGGAAAACCTCAGTCTAACAAGGCTGCAGGGAGGACAGAGTTTGAAAATGAGCTCCAGGTTTAGGGTCTGTGCAAACAATGACAGGGAAAGGGATGCAGTGGGATATCAATATCAGTCAGTAAGAGAGGTTTAATGTCGTTGCTATTAATTAAGGTGATAAGATGATAGAGCAGTATGTGTCTGCAATGCTAAACATGAAGAGCAGCATCAAAGCCCTTTCTGTGTCCACTCCCTCCCTGGACCAGCCCATGGAGCTTCTCCCTGTCCTCACACTGCCCAAGGCACACAGAAATGCTCCCTGCTCAGTCAAGGAGTGCTACACAGTGCAAGGAAAAGGAACAAGAAAGACTTCCCACCATTCTCTGAAATAAAAAAATTCAGGTAATTATTATTATTTTTATTAAATGATACAATTATGGGACTTGTGGCTCATGAACAATAAACATAGACCTGTCATTTAATGTTTTAATTTCATGCACTTAGAGGCTTGCTCATGCCTGCAAACATCTTTTCCAAGACACAACTGGTGACATTTCCCACCTTCTCATCTATTTTCCTCCTGTTGCTCATGTTATGACTAAAAGCAGCAGGCTTATATTTTTCTCAGTGGGAAATATGTCACCTGCTGTTGAAAGAAAAGCAATTATTGTGTCCTCGCTAAATCTTCAGCCTATTTGTGTAGAGCTTTAGAGCTTAAAAATATAAACATCCTGCTCTGTGCCAGTGTAAGTGGTTAGACACTCAGAATCCCAGCTGGGTTCCCCCTGGGTGTCACCTTCAGTGCCTGTTAAGTACAGGGAAAGATGCCAAACCCGAGTGCCTTTCCCATAACTGTGTCTGATCACTGGAAATTAAAAGTGAACAATGTGCTCCCAGCTCCAGCACAGGACACCTCAAAACATTATGTTCTCCCTCTCCCCCCTTACTCCCGGAGTCAGTTAGTACTTTTCAGCTTTATTGAAACAAGATTTATGTCTGTTCTGCATTTGAGCAGTTGTTTTCACTCTTTTTGTGTATTTTTATATGGCTGTAAACCTGTCTGACAAAGGGACAGGTATTTTATTTGCACACTGTCAGATGCTGTTTCTCTGTGCAATCTGCTGTTATTAACAGAAAAAAGTCTCAGAATCAAAATGGGAAATAAAACAACTGGACATTTATATTTGCAGCTGGCCAAAAGCAATGAAGGAACCAAACTCACAAACTATATGTATACATATATATAAACACATACACACAAAAGGATGTAGAGGTGCATCCTAAGAGACAGTAGTTCTTAATATACAAAGTTTGCTTCTCATTGATCTGTTGCTATTTAGAAATCATTTTTTCCCACAGAAGCAAACATATAAACACTTGAAAGGAAAAGGGCAGAGTTACAGCTAAATTTAAGGAAAAAATTTATCTTCCACTAATTCTGAAAGGAAGTTTCAAACAGTACGGATCAGTATCCTAAGATTTAGGGGAGAGGATCCCAAATCAGTTGCACAAAAAGGGTCAGCAACCTCAGTATTGGGTGTTATTTCAGGTAATAAAAGAAAAGGGTTCTCAATTTTTACTACAATATGATCCCAGCCAATAATAATAGCAACAGTCAAGAAGAATTATTTTCCCTAGTATAAATTAAACAGTTACTTAACATTTAAAATAGGGATCATCTACAAACACATGTAGGAGGCACTGTCTATGCAGCTGTGGGATTTTAGAAGAAAACACACCTTTATACATCTTTTTATTTCTAACAAAGCATGCAAGTGCAAGCAGCAAAGCCATTTTTTCATATGAAGCACTTCATTTAGTGCTTCATATGTAAATACTAGAAGAGAACTGTCAATGTATAGGCATTCTCTAAGAATCTGTCTTATGCTAATTAACCATATTGGATAGTTCACAAAGGTCTAGAATCTCTTTACTCAGGTAATAATTATACTCATTTTGCCACCCTCTATATCTTAACAAAAACACACACATCTTCAATGAATAAACATTAGGAGAATGTAACCCTCTGAAAGCTTGCATTGAAGAGAGATTGAGATTATAGTATTCCCAAAATAAGTGAGACACCTTCCCTGCTAGACACAGTGAGCAGGTAGCTCAGGACCAGTCACCTATCAACACTGCTGTTGCAATGCCATTAGTGGTGAAGATAAAAACACTGTGTGCTTGCTGATAGTGTTTGGCAGAATCCAGAAAGGACCTGAATCCTTCTCCAGTTCTGAAGGCTGCAGGTGACATGTATTACCCACTACACAGTGTACAACAGCCGTAGTAGGCTTTAATTTAGCATTTAAACCCATATATGCAACATAAAAACGTGCAAGGGAAACTGTGTGAAGAAAAGGAGATTAGTGCTGCTTGTTAAAATGGAAAATTCCCAAATTCTATTTGCAGTGTTTTGTATCATGGACAGCCTTTCCCCACTTTTGTTTTACCACAAGTGTACATGGTGTTGCATGAACATTCAGTGTTTACTTTCCCAAAAACACTAGTTCTTACTGGCCGAGAATTTATCTGAGGTGAAGAAGGAACATTGCATAACAAACTAAATTTTTTCCTTCGTGTGATCTGCTAGAAACAAGGGCTTTTCTTTTTTAATGAGATTGAAACTCTCTGCAGAGGTAACTGTTCAAAATTGCAGCCTATGAACTAAATTGGTATTTAACAGCTTGACCTATAAAATCTTTCCTAAGCTGTGATACAGCATATGGTCTTTGCTGAGATGTACCAAAAGATTCAGTGATAATGTACACACAAGGCGTCCTCCATTCCAAATCAGTTTGGATGTGAGTTGCCAAAATCTATAGCATATGGATGTATTTTTATTTCATTTAACTTCATTTCATTTCAATTATTTATCTTCTGTTTCTCTTCTGTTTCTCTTTTCCTAAAACTCTTTAAAAAAGCTGACTTTTAATTCCAGCGTCAGTATTACACCTGCTCTTGTCAATGAATCACAGACATTTCAGTCTGGCCTGTGAAAGTTCCTGAGGTTCACTATGGCTCTTGAAATGGCACGTTGTATCCTCAGTTTCTAACTTTTTATGGCCTTCTAATGTTGAGGCACAAGTATCACACTCATATCTACAACAGATTTGTACTGAGACTACAGAAGAGAAATACTGCATTTCCTTCTTTTGTCAGCTGTGAATGAAAGTGGTAGCAGACCTCTAATCCTTTCTCTATGGGCAGATGGCCGTTTGATGTACGTACTCATCTACAAACAAAATTCAGAAATTCATTTGGCTTTATCTTCATTCATTATGTATTATTGGTCTCCCTTCATTTAACATCAAAAGTGCAAGTAAGAGGACTGCCATTTTTATGTTAATTGTTTGGTTGATTAGTCATGAATAATAACACTTAGAATGTATACAGTTCTTCACATCTCTAAATTACTTTATAAATCTTGGTCCATCAAAAAATCTGAGATTTTTTACCAGAACTTACTTTCAAATAATAATGTCTAACCAAAAGGAAAAAAGCCAGTGTCACAGTGTTATTTGTTAAATATTTACTGGTCTGAGGTACCAATGCACCAGAGTGCATGAGCTTTGATGGAGTTTTGCATTTCACTCTCATGTCATAAATGCTTCTCTTCTGCATACATGGAAACAAGCAGGCTGCAAAGGGGATGAGGAATGAAAGGGTAGGGAAGTGTTATGCCAGTGAAGATTAATTTATTGGAGGATTTCCTACCACAGCTTCTGATTGACTGCCCAGAACAGGTCAAATATGGAACAAACTTCACCTGCATTGTGGTTCTTTTGAGGGCTAACTTCCCCCACCTTTGAGGGTGAAGACAAGCCATGGATAAATTGCATCCTTGTGGTTCTCCATACTCCACTCTGCTTGCCAAGAACCTGCTGCTGGTGTTTGGCAGATTTTTGTTAACCAGCTCAGGGCAATTGTCTCCCAAGTCAATGTGCCCTTGTCCCAGCCTACGGAACTTACTGCACAAGTTTTCATTGCATAATTACTGCTGAATTACCCAAATAAATGGTCGAAAGTAATGAGAGCAAGGACTCAAATGACAACATTCACAAAGTTAGAGATGTCAACAGAATTTCTACACAACAAAAAGGGGAAAAAAATTCTGCAGAAAGCTGGAGTGACATATCTGTGCAATCCACAGGTGCGCCCTGTGGATGCAGGTGCACAGCTGGCAGCCTGAGTGCATTTTATGCATGACGCTGAGTATCAAGAGCTTTCCACTTGCATTATTTCATGTAAAAAAAGGTTATATCACTTCAGTGTATTTTGTAGGAATTTTTAAGCATGGAGTTTATCCAAGATGTTATAAACACAAGTTTCTATTTAAAGGAACTTATTTTTCTTTAGGCAGAGCAAAATGATTACAGATTGTGTATCTAAATGAAGGCAATTTATGTACAAGTTTGTATGAGAATAGATTTTGCTGAAAAAAAACACAGGATTGTCCTGAAAGTGGTCACTATGTCCCAGGGCAGCGTGTGAAAATATGTTCATGAGAGGATCCCAGGTCTGTCTGCAGGGAACTAAACACACCTTCAAACCCAGAGCAGATGCACAGACAGAGCATAAAGAGGCCAAAGCCTGCTCAGTGCTGGGCCTCCACAATCACTAGAGCTGCCTTCTGTGTGCGTGCTGGGTCTATGTGTTGTGACACATGTCAGGGCCAGCTGGGCTCCTGCCAGCTCACATTAAATACCAGGGACTCCACAGCTATTCCCTGCCTCTGCCCTGCATAAGAAAACTGACTATGAAAATCTGTTTTCTATGCGACAGCTCACTGGATTTTTACTTATTGTTTCCTGCCAGGCTGAAAATTCATAAAGTGTAAAAAAAAAAATTAAATAATTTCTTTATATCAGTTGTACAACCAATGTTTTAACGATCATAAACCCAATAAACAATTGCAGACTTTGAAATGTGCTCATTAAGTGAGGCAATTAAAAGCAATGGTCCAGTGTCGATGATGGCTTCTAGTGGCTAAACAAAACAAAATAAAGCTATTAAAATAAGTGGATGCTTAACCTCAAGCCTTCACATCATGTTGGGTGTTACTTAGAACATTTACATTTCTGTTAGTTTACAAATGACAATGTCATTGCAGTAAAATTTATATCATTAACTGTCCAGAAGTCAACTCCAGTGATGTAAGGCAAAATGCAGCCTCATACCTGCAAGAGTAACCAACCACTATCAGTAAAATGGTTGAAACAGCAATACCAGTAGCAATAATCATGCAGTTCTTCTGGACCATAAACAGTTCAAAATTTTTACTTTACCAAAAGTGTTTTGATTACATAAAAGTGGTTTCCATTTAAACTATGAATTTTATCCTTATTACAGTTAAATGGTGAATAATAATGCATACATTAGATCCTTGACAGCACAGAAAATGCTATAAATGAATGGAGAGCCTGCTTCAGCCACCTTGACATGATTAGTCTGTAGCACAAACTGTGCAATGCATCAATTGCATTATGATTTGCTGGAGAGCCTGGTATGTTACAGAAATGACTGATATTTAGGCTCCTGTGCATTTTTTTGCTTCATTTAAAAACAGGTCCCCTGGGCTTTTGCTTAATAAAAACCACATACATTACTCTAGTTGTAAGTCATAAATAAGGCTGGTCTTGGGTCAGGGCTAGCAGGAGGATCCTGGGCTCCAGAGGCAATGAAGGAATGCCAACGACATTTGACATCCTGCAGTTTTTGAGCATGACTTCATGGGGCTGGGCTGGGTGGGTTGGTGTGATTGCAAACACTTGAACAAATTTCACTGGGAGCCCTGGGAGCTCCGTAGGAGGTAATAAAGTGCAGGCTTTCAGAAAGAAACACCAAAGGCAGATCATCAGGGTCTCAGGAGGGACTTTAAATTTCTCAAGAGGACGCCATCCTTCACAGCGGACCTCTCCTGGAAGGCTTTTAATCTTGGGCTGTCCCCAGACTTCCAAGCAGAATAACCTGACAGTCTTCCATCTTCCTACATTCCCAAAGTATTATGTGCCAGATGACCTCTTCCCATTTCTTCAGAGTAAAAAATATTAAAGATGGTGATGAAGAGTGAACAGACCTGAAGAACTCAGGGTCCTCTCATTTCAGTAGTACTGGTCTTGCAGAAAACAGGTTTTACTGCCGGATTTTGTGAAATACCTGAGTCCCTTAAAACCCACTCAATTTCTCTCAGGGTTTATGTTTAATAGGTAGACTGAGTACAGCTGAATTTTACCTTTTGTCCAAGCATTTAACATTTTCTGTTCATTACAGTGCAGTGCTGTCTCATTCCAGCAGGACAGGAACAGGGTACAGCACTGGATCTGCCTGCACTCTTCCATCGAGGGAGCTGGGGCTGGCAAAGAGGAGGTGGCCTTTCCCTGTAAAATCCCATTTCTATAAGCTCTGTCCCTGCCAGTGGTGTGGGGCAGGTTTAGGCTTTAGGCAGGAGGTATCTGAAATCCTGGTTCCATCCATCTCTTTCACTGAAGGCTCGAGATTTCAGGAAGCTCAAACATGCCTTAGGTTTAAGGAAAGCAATAGGACCTTTCATAAAATAAGGGGAAATCACAGAGGCCAGTATTTGCCTGAGGATTATCTCAATCCCCTGCTGTCAGTTGCAGAAGCAAAGTCCATTATTACACCTCTGCTGCTGCCTTGAACAAGTTTCTACAGTGTAAATGAAAAGATTCTTATTATCTGCCCACAATGGTGATTGAAAAGTTTGCACTTTGTAGGAACAGCTCACTGCTCTCAATTGCCTCATCATTGATTTTCTCCAGGCCATGCCTCTCCTGTCACACCACAGACAGAAAGCCTCCTTCCACAGAGTTGGTCCAGATGCAATGAATTTTACTGCTGCTGCAACTCTCTTTATCCTGGTGGAAATTTGCAGTGATGGAGCCAAAGGAAAATCCCGTTACCTTCTCCTTGCCAGCTCTGCCATTTTCTTCCTGCAACCTGCCCCATTGCATTCACTCTGAGGGCTTGATTTCTCCCCAGGAAGGTAAAAACCCTTCACAGAGGGCAGAGCAGAGACAGGATGAGACAAGGGGAGTCCTCCATCAGCCGTATCAGAACTGCTCACCTGCTCAGGAGAGGTGCTGAGCACGCAGCTGAACAGGTGTCAGTAAAAAACCAAAAGTGAGGCAACATGAACAGCTTACAGGATAAATGTGATTACATTTTTTAAAGCCATTAAGAGCATGAACCCTATATATATATATATATATTATATATATATAAAAGTAAAACATTTCACTCCATCCTGCCTAGGCTTAGAATTTCTTTCCCACAGATATGGCAAAATTAGAAACACATTTTCAGAGAAGGCATAAATCCCAAATAGATGTGTGGCCTTCAGAAAGGCAGCTCTGCCCCTACAGCCTTCCCATTTTCGTCTGAGCAGCCGTCTGCTTGGCCAATTAGATGTCTGACTATTAAAAATCCAATCTCAGGAAAATGCTGTGATTCATGCAGGGTGGCTGCACAGTTTCCCCCTCTCTCACAGAGCAAAATGCACACGCTGACACCAACCCATCTGCCTTATGACACAGATATGCAGCTTTTGGTTCCTCTGTCTATCAAGCTCAAACTGAACTCTGCTTTCCTCCAAGTTGAAGTGCAGTGATAATAAGAGCATGACAAATTGATCATCTGCTGTGGCCAGTCCTTTGACACTGCTCTATGAGCAGTTTGAATTTGTTGGGAACAAATTAAAGCTGAGATTAAAGCCAATCTGGACTTCAAGGACCAAATTGAATCACTTGCTGCATCTGCAATTACTGAGTGGTTCCTGTCTGGTAAATGTAGGCTGTTGTTTTCTTTAGCTGTATCCACAAATTAGCTAAAATCAATTATAAAGATGATAAATTCACATAAATTAGTTACAGTTAATCAACATAAGAATGGTTTGCATTGTACTGTGATCAGCAATTACCAGTTACTTCAGGTTCACTCTTGAGACTGTTATTTTTCTGTGACTTATCTGTGTGTGGTTAAGCCAGTAGATCACAGGGTAATACCAATGCCTCAGAAATGTCTCAGTGTACTCCCTTTCTAGACTTAAACATTATCTTTTGGCCCTTTTGTGCCTAAGAAAACAAAATTAATTTTTAAATATATTTTAAAGTAAAACATTTATTTCATAAGGCTGTCTTTAAAACATATTTGGCACTAAAGGGAGCTGAGCAGACAAGCTTGAGTCAATGCCACAGCAACAGAGTGGTTTAGCAAATGCTTTATTGACTGTGGGCCTTTGTGACTGCTTAGGATTGTTCTCCTTTCATCTTACTTTTTTTTAAAATTACTATGTCACAATGTCATATGTGAACTCAGGGAGCTGAGACAGCCCCCACCACATTTTCTCACACAACCTTTGCATATTAACCCACCATCACACTCTGAATTTATTTTGGTACCAACATGAACCCCCCTTGCACCTTCAGTTAATACTCTCAGTGGACAGCGGAATCCTGCATAATGCTACAGAGGGCACAATATTCAGCAGACCAGAGGGTTCTTTTAAACACTGTCCAATTTCCTCCTCTCCTCCTCTTCCATCCAGGTAACTTTCAAAAAATTCTGAAATAGCTGAAGTTTATAAAAACATGTGCCAAGACACCCAAGATAAAGTAGCATGGAAATGTACTTGAAAAATGTCTTCTTATTTGGCAGACCTGCTGAAAACCTTTAGAGCTGCTGAGAAGCTCTATAACTATTTTCCTTTCAAGGTGGTCATACCACTTGAAAAATAGGAAAAGTCCTGTATGCTTTTTTGAGCTCTCACATAAAATGATGGGAAATACAATACCTACATCATGTTTAAGCACTCTGTGGTACACAATGCAGCATTAATACAAAGCCAAATACAAAAAACAGAAAGGATTTTTTAATTAATATAATCCTCAAAAAGCTGCATGAGATGAACATAAAGATGTCCTTGGAAGAAAATGGCAATATTTTGCCAATTCTCAGCTTTGCCAGCTCATTCTATAGTGTTTTAGTAATGTCCATGAATGATTATGAATGTTGTCTTAGATGGTTGCCCATTGCCCTGAAGAAAGTGTTTATGACCTGAACAGATTAATTATATTCTCCCCTTAAATATCATTCCTTCAGGACTAGTTATTGTTGAGTGTAAATGTGCCACTTTATATGCAAATAAAATGGACTGAGAGTGGAATAAGAAGTTCAGCATATATCTACTGACAAATCGTCTTATTATGTTTCATATTAGCAGACAGAACATCTTGTGGTAGGAAATGTTAATAGACCTCAACAGAATGCAGTGCTTGCTTCCTTGTTTCCAGAAAATCTTAGCCAAAATTTCAATTATTTTCTTGTAGTCACCTTTGCTTCATTTGAAAATTATTTTAATTGTATTGTAAGAAAAAATGATATATTGAATGCAGGAAAAAAATCTAAAACTCATTAATTCCTAACATTAGTAAACCAACTGAATAGCAGTGACATGAATTAAACCCAGAAGGTAATGTAATCTTGAATGCTCTTTTAAAGAGGATTCAAAACAACTAATTCACATTAGTGCAAGTCAGTAGACTCAAAACGCAGAGATTCCTGGGATAAACCTTGCTTAGAGTTAGAAGAGCTCAACATTAGCAAGCCAAGGCCATTCCACTCTGGACTACACACTTCACTCGTAGAAACCTTCTGTTCCTCAGGAGGAGGAATCACAATACCCAGACTTTTACCCTAATTTGTTCCTGAGGTGCCCAAACCATGGCCCAGTGCCTGCCATTGGCCAGGAAGGACAGTGAAGATATTTAGCAGCTCCTGGAAAACAAGACCTGTAGTTTCAAAATAGATCCAGGAGATCTGAAGAGGAATGGATGATATATCTAGAAGGTACAAGGGCAGAGAGATGTCTTGGTTTGATTCTTACTTGGGAGTTTCACATCATATTAAAAATTATTGTGATTTAAAATTTTTAATGCCTCAGGGAAAAAAAACCCTCATGGATTAGGAGTGATGGTCAGTTCTTGGTCTATCTTTTCTCATCTATGAAAAAAAAACATGAGTCTTCAATAAGGCACATTAGCAAAACCACTGTTAGCAAAATCAAACCTATCTCTGCTATCCATGGGATCTGGTATTTGAGTAAGATAAACTTGGAATGAAGTTGCATAAAATATTGAAAGTAAAAAGTTATCCATTCCTATGGCTTAAATTTGTTCTGGATTGAAATAAACCTTTGAATTTGAATGAAGCACATAACATTAGTTGAATACAAATAGCTGAATTAAATTTTATGGATTGGTTTAGTGTATCTTCTTCTCCCATATTTTTACCCGAACTTTTAATTAATGTAATTATATGTATTTTAATGGCATTAGTCAAAATCAGCTGGAGACAATCTGAATGAGTTCAAAAGAGCCAGGTTAAATGTGGTGCTCTGGATCAGGCCGTGATAATTAAAAGAAAATCACCATCGGAATGATTTAATCATAGATACGTCTTGACACAGAATTATTGCCCTTGGAGCATGAACTTAATTATTGAATCTGCTGCTGGGAATCCTCGAGTACCACTGAAGCTCAAAATACTCAGGGCCTCTGAGATGCCCCCACTGCTGAGATGGACTGGCTCCAACAATGGGATCATTGGGTTCATCAGCACAGGAATACATAAGCAGAATATATAATATGTGTGCTGCATTTACCCTGCTAATGTGTTCACAGGTGGGTTGGCTGTTAATCCAGGATTCTGTACAAAGTACCAGGAGCATTGAGAGAAAAAGAAAACATGAGGCAAAAAAAAAGTTTGTAAATTCTTTCCCCATGTTCTCCCTAAATCTGTGTGGTTTTGAAAACAAAACCAATGTTCCTTCTTTCATAGAAATCTGTTCATGTGGAAGATACCAGCAGCCTTTGAATTCCAAAGAACAGATAGCTAACAAATTGATTGATTGATTGATTGAGTGATTGCTAGATTATATAAATGTAGATAATTAAATAAGGCTGATGATAAAACTGCCCATAATATTTTTAAACTCCTTTTAATTAATCTGTAAAAACAGACTGAAACAAAATTTGGGAAAAAACCCCAACAACTAAACTCTGCTACATTTAGGTCTTGCATACCAATTCACAACTCAGAGATCATTTCTACAGCTGTAATAATCCTGTGAAACTGGATAAAACTGCTGCTGGCATTCCTCAAACTGTTGTGGCACTATCAGGAATTTCTATATTATGAGGAGATATGTGAGCCCATCATCTCCAATTTTCAGATAATATACTAATTTAATCACCACTCTCCACAATACAAAGCAGGCAATCTTTCTGTCTTTTGTTCATTTTTTACATCTGAGAACAGTTGTGTTTCAGTTTTCTACACATCTACTCCCACATCTGTCTCACAATACATAACTATTCTTTACAATTCCTGCCACACTTATTTTTGTTGCTACATTGAAATCTTGTGCATAATTATGTGAGGTTGCTATGGAGATTATGTGTGATTTGTCATGAGGAAAATCTATTGTGCTTGAGATAATTCTGCACAATAGTGACGGCTGAATCTTTCCTCTCCACTGCCCCGGGGATTAGGAGAAAGTACCTGCAGGATGTTCACAGTTACAAACCAAACAGGTTTTACAAACAGAGAAGTTTGTGCACTGCACAGAGGACAAGGTTGTTCCCTCTTTAGGCAGATGGATATGAACTGGTACAGGGTGATGTCGATGTAGATATTTTGAAGAATTCACCAGAAGAGTTTTTAAGGTCTATAAAGTTCCTTTGTTGAAAATGCCTCCAGTCAATGCTCATGATTTCCCACGAAGGAGATCTGGTGTGGTATAAATTCAAACAAGTTACAATTGTGTGGGCAGTACTTTGAAAGTTATTTAGACAGCAGTGCTTTGAATCTTCTCCATCCCTAGCTCTGTGTCCTTTCAGAGCTGGGCAAGCTCGCTGTGATTGATCACTGCACATCAGTCACAAGCAATTCAGCCCATCAGCTTGGGCTGAACAATAGCTAGGGGCTAACACAGCTTTCAGCCAAGGTCACGGGTTAACCCTTCCCCACACCAGCAAACAACTTCCCTCCTTCCTCAAAGCCTGGACTATCCCAGAAAGCACAAATATTTGCATAACAAGTGGACAGGAAAAGAGGAGCATGCCAAGCTTTTCCACTATGGAAGATCCAGCTGAAGAAATCACAGGGATTTAGTAGGAAATCCCTCCCATTTCAGGCAGAGTTAGAGTGCACCAGTGTCAGGGAGCAAAGAAACAGAATCATAGAAACAAGGTGTTCATAAGGAAACTGCAATTCAAGGAGCTGTTTTAGAAAAGCCTGTTTATGTGACAACTCCTAAATAAAATCTAAAGCCTTGGACAGTCACAGACTGTAGTTCAGGTCATCACTGTGTAGCTGCCACTAAGTTGGTGCAGGTGTGATGTCCTTTACTACCTTGGTAATGCTGGATGGAAAGGAAGGGGCAAAAACTATGGAGGCAGAAGAAAACTAATTAGATCTTGAAAAACTTAAAAACATTCATCATCCTCTGCCACTCTTTCATTCTTCATGAGTGACCCTCATCATTTTTACTACCCTTCTACAGATCACCTTGTAAATTTTATTTTTATGCAATTACTGATGAACGTTTGCTGGCCTAAGCAATTCTCAAATCACCAGTAATAGAAAAAAAAAACATTAAGATGCAGCTTGTAACAGAAGGGCAAACACACCCTGAGGTGTATGTATCTTTATGCAGAGCAACTGCTGGCTTCCCCAGATGATCTTATAATAACCTAGTGCTTGAAACTGCTGCCTGTGAGCATAGGAATACACCTGAAATGGAGACTCTTTAATTAAAACCTGATTTCCAGTAAGAAACTATTACAGCCAAGCCTTTGGAAAAAAAAAAAAAAATCCATATGATACCCTTCCACTCAGTGGTTTACTCTTCAGAAGCAAAAGGACCTGGGATGATTCTTGAGTATCTCCCTTCCCCTGCTTGCTTGCTATCCAGCCTGGCTGGGACTCGATCGCTGCCCCACCATGCTCTGAAGGGCTAATCTGCTCCAAAAACTGCATAAATTGATTGCTCTGACTTGGTGACAAAATTAAATAAAAAAATCCAAGTTTGCTCTGGTGGTTCATAATGTTGCCAGAAGCCTCGAAGGAATTTACAGCCTCATTATGCGCTGCTGGGAATACATTATTCTATATATTGCTGATGTTAAAATGGTGTTAAGTAATAGAGCTTTTTAGTATTTGAAAAGCTCTTCTACAGCACCTTTTGAATGTAGTTGATAAAATAGAGTCAGGTAAAGCCTATTATTGACTTTAGGCAAGCTGTTATACATTACTATGCATTTCTTTTTCTGTGGTTGGAATTAACACAAAAGTCTGAAAGCGTTCTTTTAAAATAAGCATAAATGAGAGAAGATGAAGGAATGATGATTAAAAACTCAACTATATTGCTCAGGTATGGAGGTTTGGAAATGCTGCATACAAGAAAATTGTGCAATTCATTGCCTCCCAGATATATGCCAAAAACGTTCTCCAAAAGAAAGGGTGAGTAGAGGTGATCTGGAAAGGCTTTTAATCTGCATGATAAATTGCCAAATGCCATTACATTTAATAATTTAATTACATCTCATCAATGCAGTGCTGGAATAGCAGAAATAAATAAATAAAGAAATAAATAAAGCCCTATCAAAAAAGTAGTACAAACAATTGCATGAATTATTAATAAGAATCCCATTAATGCATGCATAATTTAGAGAAGTTAATGAAGTCAATTTAAAGTTTTACTAATGTATATTTTATTCTGTGAAGTCTAATTTTCTAAAGAGGTCTTAATGCTCCCCTTCAGTATTTATTCCCTCAACTTCCCCCCATTTAAGAAATGAGCTCTTCTGGAAAAAAACATGAAATTTAATGGAAAATTGTATTTTCTGTAGGATTTTAGAACTGTATTGTGAATCTCTCATTCCTATAGAATATTCAGTGGCTCAAATACACAAACCCTGTAAGAAGCACAGAGCCATTGTTTACATCTGTAACAACTGAAGAATGTGTCTGTGCAGCCCTTGGAAGCCTGCTAGAAGGAACTACTGTTTCCAGTATTCAGATCCTATTACTGTCATCTTATTGGAATTAAAAAATCGTTGAGGAAAACCTTCATATTTGGCCAAACATTAAGGAAATATTCAAAGGGGAATCATCATGTATGTACATATCTGCAGAATATTTTTACACCTTAGCATGTTCATATAGGGAAACAGATCCATCTTGATCTGTAATACAGAAATGAGGTAATGAGTTAAAATTCTCCTACACTTCTTTCTAACCAGCAGATGCTATTTGTGCATTACCAAGTAATAATTCATGGCCACTTGATGGTTAAAATAATTAAAAGAGTAAGTTGTGAGCAGAAAATAAAGTTATGAAACAAGAGGCATCTACAGATTATTAGAAATAATAAAACCCAGGTCGTGGGTAGTTCTACAGTTGGGAAATAAGCAAAATGTGTTGATTTGCATCAACATCTGTTTGCAGAAAATGTTTGTTGTAATTTTCAGGTACTGGCTGTGGCCAATCCCCTTTCTCCCTGCCCTTTTAAGTTCATTTGGTGGAGTAGTTTCCAGGTTAAAGTCAGAGGGACAGCCTCACCCTCTGCTGTTCTAGGGAAGCTGCCGTCCAGGCTCCAAAGTTTGTTCCAGGTTGAGTGAGGACAGAAAGGCAGATGCCTCCAGGATAAAACAGAAATCAGCAGGTGGGTAATGAGAGGACCTGGCAGGACCCATTTGCTCTGTGGCTCTGTGAAATGTTTACTCCCTGTCTACAAATAATATTCTCACACTGGTTGTTTACACCTGACACTGGGGCTGTCAGAAATGAGAGGGCTCGCTTCAGCCCTGGTAGCAAGTGGGCTTTTTATGAAGGGTCTGAACTGAGGCAGTGTGGGGAATGTTCCTGCACATCACCTTTAATAACTCTGCTATTTAAGGTGTATTTATAACCTCAGTTTTCCACTCACTCTGAACAGGGGGATTCATGTTTTTTGGGCCTCTTGGCACATCTCACCACACAGCACACTTATAGGAGGCTGGTTCTGGAGCACTTTTACCTGTGAAATGTTTGGCAAATTGCACAAGATTTTTCTTATCTCTTGTTAAGTAAACTCTGGTTTGAAAAAAAATAAAAAGAAGATTAAATTTGAAGTGCCAAGGATTTACAGTAGCTATGCTGTTAGAGTGCCAGATCTGAGAGAAGAGGGCAACATGCTATCCTGCAAGGAATTGGGCTTCATGATCTGACTCTGCAGAAATGACATTTAAAAGCCCCTGGTGATGTCTGTTTTAAGTTGCAGTGCAACTGGCTGTGATATTACCAGCTGACATCAATCACAGACCCATTCTTTACCTAGGAGAGAACTCAGAGATACATGAATTCTCTTAAAAGCACAGAGCAACAATATTGCTTGCTGATCTTTTCCTCAAGATGTATATTGAGTTATATTTTAAATTCTTCCACTCAGGAACCATATTAGATCCCTTTCTTTTGCTGTGCAGCAAATGGTAATTATTTACCATGAGACATATTTAAGGAAATATAAGATATGAGAAATTGATAAGCATCCCATCTATGGCAAAGACTGTGTACTTAATACCTAATATTTAATATTTATATTTCCAGCATCCAGCATTTCCAATTAGTTACTTTTGCTGAGGTTTTCTGCCAGAGGACAAGAGTTTGTTGCACTTATGGCTCCATCATACCTCAGTCTGAGCCAGGTTATACCACTCCAGTATTGTTTCGAGTCTCTAAAATATCTACTCCTGACTGTCTCAATTCAAACCCAGTTCCCTAAAAGCTGAATATACCTTTCCAAAGAGTCACAACACTGTTTACCTTGTCCAGCTGCTAGCCAGATATCAGAGCTTCTACTTATCCTCTAAGTTATGAAATTTAATTCACAAGGATTCAGACCCATCCCAGCTTTCCTCCTTCATTTCAGCAATATTTTCCTCACTCAGTTGCTTGTAAAAGCATAAGCTCATTAGTGCTGTCCAACACTCATCAGAAGATTATCGTGAATTAATTTTCAAACCTAATATTGCATTACTTACTTGTGATAAAGTTTCTCAGAACAGAGAGACACCAATTACTTTGGAGTGGCAATATGTAAAGAAGATTAGTCTGGCAAAGTGGATCTGAAGAGTTTGTTTCTAATTATTTCCATAAATGAGCTTTACATTTTAATGTAAAAATTCTAATAGGAAGTTCCAATAATCAAGCAATTAACGCCAAAATGAGGTCTAATATTCTCCACCTTCAGATACTACATTTATTCCATTAAGATCTATAGACATTATGAAGGGTTCTAAAGTAACAATGAACAATAATTTTATTACACAGTTTATAAAGTACACACATCCTGTGCTTGCCTTCAGATTCCATTTAATTGTGTCTCATACCTAAAGAGTTTTATCACATTAGGTAGACTGTGTTGTGTTATCTGTGATCAATACTAAGCATTATTTCACAGTTTGGTGCTTTGAGCACAATAAGGAGGAGCTAAAGGCTTTGGCTATAATATTGCATATGCATACAAGTTGACCTGGAAATGAGCACAGCTTTTAACAACATCTTGTAACTTTTAGTTTGTTCACGACAGAACAAACACTCTGGGCTACATCATCTTCCCTCAGTATGAGCTTTCCTCAGAATATCAGAGTGACAGCAAAGAAAACTGCACATGTCACACAGGCTCAGCCAAGGCCCTACACCACACATGTACCCACTGCCTCTATTTCCAACTGAATTATGCAAAGCTCTAACACAGCAATCCAGAAATGAACATTAGTACTCCAATGAACTCAGCAATGCCCACCACATGGGTTTTTAGATCATCCTTTTGTGTTCCTCCCTCCTATAGATATATTTATACCAAACAGGGTGATCTCTGGGAATGGCAACTCTGCCAAGACTGGCATTTTCAAAGCAAGATTCAGTTGAAATGCCAGCTGCAAAGTGGCACCAAGCACCTGGTGATAGGCAGCCCTGTTATCCTGGAGGTGACAGCCCTGCTGATTCCTGCCTGGCACTTCCCAGACACGGGGATCTGAGGGGAGTGATCTCATTGAGGAGAACACATTAAGTATTTTCTAACCAAACTGAGATTTTTGGCTAGTCAGGATTGTAGTCATATTCTTAGATCAATGTTACCAGAAGAGAAGAGAAAGTATTGCCTCAGTTCAGTCTTTTGGGTTGATTAAGAAAAATTAATAGATTACATTTATTATTCACTTGCAAGGCATGATAATTTTGCCTTTGGTGATGCAGCCCAGATTGCTTCATCACAGCAAGCAGAAAGAACAAAAGAGAAAACAAACAAACTGCTGAGACTCATTAATATTTCCTATTCACATCCCATAAATGCACATATGCCCACTGACAGGTAAGAGCAGGAAAAGCACCCAACTGCAGCTTTTTCTTCCCTACATTGCAATCTACATGGTCCACTCCATCAGCTTATCCAAGAAACCTAGGGCATATAAAAGGAGAAATAATAAAGCATCTATTTTATCTTTCCCTTCTCATTCTACAGGAGAAATAGCCAAATTTTCTGTGTGTCCATTAGTGTACTCAACTGAGCCAGCAGTGTAGGTCACATGTAGGATGGAATTACTGATGTAAATCTAAACCTGAGGAAACAAATCTGACCTTCAATTCTGGAAACAATTGATATTTTCTTTATTTTATATTCTCTTTACCTTACATTACTTCTGGGAAAAAAAATGTATTTCCCACAGTAAAATGTAGCTTCTCTCTTTTTAGGATGCAGCTGTTTGGAAACTGTTTGGGATGCAGGTGTTTGGAAGGAGATCTCAAAGGCAGCAGGAGGCAGTCAGTTGTTGGCTTTTAAGCATGAGGGGCTGAGACTTTGCACTGCTCTGTCTGTTCAACAGAGAGTCAGCAAAGGGAAGAGAAAACCAGGATGATGCCCACAATCACATATTGGTGCTGTGTGGACTGGCACTCCACGTGTAGATTTTTCAGCCTGTCCAGCTTCATTCCTTTATGTAATGTTCTGCAGTAATCAATATTATGAGTCATGGATGTTTAGACCACCTAGGCCAGCTGTACAGTCCAGTAGCTTTGCTGGCAGCCTATCCACTGCTTGGAGATAAAGCTCAAAAATTAGCTGCTAGGAAGCACTTCCCACAAGGACACGAAGCAGCCCCGCTCAGTGGAGTGCAATTAAAAGAAGAGGTCATCGTGCTGTTGCAGGAGGCATCAATTGTGCATTCATCAGTGGTGCAGAGAGTCCCTTCAGCCCTGCCAAGGCTCCCTCCGTGCCCCTCTGTCTGCCGGGGCTGCAGTGCAGGAATGCCAGCCTGCCCACAAACAGCCAGTCAGGGGCTAAGGGGGCCAGCTTTGTTCAATTCTCCTCCTGACAGAAGTTCAACCGTGGTCGAATTTGCTCACAAACAAAGCTGAAGGGCTAATAAACACACTGGGGAGAAGAAGAAAATTGTAGTGACCTATAATATCAGGACACACAGAAACTTGCGTTTCAGTGTGAATTAGCAGAGATAATTAGTGTAAAGGGTACTGAGGAAATTTTGATAGGTTACACAGGAGTCTGGGATATTGTTCTGATATTCCACATAAGTGTGCCATAACTGTGTTGTCATTGCCAGGAAGTTCATTGTGAGATTTTAGGACAAAAGAGCAAAGGAAACAAACAAACAAACAAATAACAAACCACAAAAGCTTACAGGGAAAGGACAAAGAATTTCAGTGGGGCATTTCACCTTCTGCTGTTTGTTGATTGGCACATGAATTGTGAAGGGGAAATGGCCCAAATTTGAGCTGTTGCTTTATTTTAATGCCATGTGGCCACCATCACCACAACTGGTAGGTGCAATATGTAACCCAAGGGTCTCTTAAAAACTGAAAGGAGCTGAAATAGAGAACCTTGCCCAATGCTTCCTGAAGGTGGACAAGATCCTTACAAGAAGCTGAGAAACTGAAAAATCTTGATTTTCTGTAGTTCAGAGAAAAGTTTGAGGGTTTTTGTCATGGAGTTCTCTTGCAATAAATTCAACCTTACACTGCCAAAATCTTGTTAAATCTTGGTTTTCAGCTGGAATTCAAGAACTAACTACTGACTGGTTTTTTTTATTTATTTAGCCTTCATATGAAAATGTGTAGGGCTGAAGCTTTTGTAGCTGTGACTACAAAGGTGCATCATTCACTAGTTTTCTCTATCTGACACCAGTCCAAAGGCATGGAGCATCAGAGATGTTAGACACTGAGAAAGAGACTGAGCTGATTTTAAAATTATTTCTCTCCATTTCATTGTGGAGTCAGAGGAATAATTTCCTTCCCCTTTCACATACTGAAAATATGTTTTCATAAGAGTTTCCAGCAGCTAATCCACATTTTATTACTCTTCACTAAATCTGAGGAAACATGTATCTTATTTTAGTGAAAATTCACTGTAGATTATGGTTTCTTGGAAGTTATGTGATGAAACCCAACATCAGACACAGTGATGGAAATTTTCCACTTCATTTCAAATGAAAGATGTGCCAAGCTCACAAATGTCCCTATAAAGACAGCCAAGCAAGTGCAGGACACTACAGCATCTGAGCTTTGTTTGTCACAAATAACAAAAATCCCAAGCCAATCAAACTTTTGTTCACATAAAAATCAAAACAGCATTGGAATAAAGCTCTGCCTGCTCTCTCAGAGCATCTTTTCAGGATACAAAGAACAGCCAAAGTAATGTGCCTTCTATCTCCTACACCAAAATGAGTTGGACAAAACCCGTACACAGCTTTTTAAAAGAGCATTACATGGATATTCAGTGTACCTGAATATTTGGTTACATTAATTCAGATTAAAAAAGCAATATGTAAATTCAGTGGAGCTGTTGTGCTCCTCTGGAGGTCGCATCTTTTGTGCAGACAACACACTCCAGGAGATTCTCATTGTAGCTTTTGCTTAAGACAGGCCCCAGTATGACAATTCATCTGCAGATCAGTGTAGTCTAATTTATTTACTCTAGAAATTATCTACCAAGTCTGAGTCAGTTACACAGAGTACAGCTGCCTGCTTGTGTATGAAATCCTGCTTGAAAAGGTGAAGAGCTGGCTCAGTGAGTGCCTCCATAGGATATCATCAGTAGAGTTTGTACTGACATGGGTTGGCTGCAGATGCTCTGCTGACACTCACCTACAGTAGGAGGAGAGGGACTCCATTCATCATGGAGTAGCTTATATTTATAAAAGACAGTCTAATTTTGTACCCTCTCCTTATCCAGGTTAGAACAGATCCATGAACTGATAAACACAGCCTGGACATGCAGATGTGCCTTTCTTGCCAGAGAAAAGCCTGCCTGCTCTGAAGCCTTAATTATGCCCTTTTTTGAGCAAAGACAAGCTCAACAGATATCAGGAAGTCACTGTCCATGAGTTAGAACTCTTGGTAGTATGTAAATGTGTGTATTTTAAAGCTGGATTGATATATCCCTTGCTATAATAAAATATATATTATAATGAATTAGTATGGTAGTCATGTAAATGCACATTTCAAAACAGTCTGTGGTACTTTTATCACTACCTAGATATTCCATCAAATCAAGCTTTGTGTATTTAACCTGAATTGGTACATATTATTTGTTTTTACAGTCACATAACACTTGGTATTTAATGCCTTCACTGAGTGACTGAAGAACTGCCCCTGTCAGTGATGCACTGAGAATCTATGGCCACCAAACCAAAGCAACACATTCTACTGGTGGGACATTTAAACATATGGCAGTGGGCACCTGGGGATCCAAACCCTCTGGTCCAAGCAATCTGAAGCTGTAAGAGCTGAATCCCTGGATGTACATAAGACAATTCCTGATTGGGTAACTTCTAAGCTATCACTTGTCCTTTGTGTTAGAAAAACTATTAGAAAAATTTTGCAGGCCAAAAAAATATTCAAGCACTGAGAAATACTGAGAATGTGATACAAGCTATGAGGGGAAATATGACAAGTAGTAATTGTTGTTCAGTGTGGAATCTCTTATTTCTGAGAATACCCTCATAATCTGTGAGCATGCTCAGAACCTTGAATCTTATTTTGTGTTTGCAAAGACAGGACACACAGGCCCTTACAGTGAAGCCCTTGACCTCAGCCAAGGTAAAACCACTGAGAAACGTGCAGGAGGCTGAGCACTTCCAAACCAAGAAACAGCACACCAAAACCAGAAATTGTGGGTTTTACTTTAGTCTGGTGTCCCTTGTGAGCTTGATACTACTTAGGGTTGAATTTCACATCCTTTTGAGGGTTCTCTTGGTAAAAACAAAGCCAAGCAAGTTTCTCTAAAGCATGCAAGGATGCAGGCTTCCAGGATTGCTCCATGTGCACAGCTTCTCACTGGGATGTACAGGGCAGAAGGGCCAGACTCAGGGCTCCTATCCCTTCCCTTCTTCCCAGGGGAACTCATGTCCACTGACACACTGCACTCATCTGTGCACTCTCCATCCCTTTCTTCCAATTCTCTTTGGAAGTTGTGTCACTTCCTGGTAGCTCATGATGCTATTTGTGCTGTTTTTACTATTTTGTTTATATTTAAACTTCCTCTTCTTTATAATTCCCTGGCTATATTTACATTCACACCAAAGTGTAGTCCCTCCCTCCTCCCAGAGCAGCACTGGGAAGATCTGGAGGGCTTCCTGACGCAGGGGAAGCAGCTCATTGCCCTTCTATTTTAAACTCAAGGTTTGTTAGTTATCTCCAAGATAACATCAGATGCTGACTTCCATGGATCAAGGAGAAAAATTCACTTCTCCTTCATTAAAAGGAGAACTATTTTGCCTGCAGACAATATACAGTAGACATAAATTTGAGAGCTAATGAATCTCAAGGACTCGAGGTTCAGCAGGGAGCATTACTACAGTTCTGTCATGAAAGTAATTTTTGTCCTTGCTGAATTCTGGATAAACAAAGGGTTTAAACCCTGGAACAGCAAAAAGGGTTTTATAAAGCTGCCACCATTTGTTGCTCCTGAAGCAGAGTCTAACAGAGTGTATGTCTGTAAGTTACTCTGCAGAGTGGGGGAACAGAAAACGTGTGACTATTTTGTGGAATTAAGAGGGAATCAAGGAAACTATTAATAAAATATGAAACAATGTAACTAATATGCCATGTTATTTTCTGGTCCTAAACCAGCAGTTTCTTCAACTTCACATCTTCCTCTGCACAATCTACTTGTGGCCTTACTTCTGCTCACTGGAGAGCCTGATCACAGCTTCGTGCACAGCACAGAAAGAGTGCCAAAAATCTGTCTACCAGAATGTATTCTGATTTTTAAACATGGTTTGTCTCATTTAATTCCAAGTTGCAACCACAAGAAGTAACTGAAAACTGTTAATCAGAGTGTAAAGAAAGCAGAGATTAATGTCAGGCAAGAACAGAAAACCCGAGTGATGCCAGTGCAATTTTCTATCCCTGATCTGTCTTTGCACAGTATAGAACTGACTATGTAAGATGTCTAAAACACAGAGATTTGGCAAATAAAAGACTTTCCACTTATAATTTTCCCACTCTCCCTTCTAGATGTAGTTAATTATCCTATAAAAGGAAGATTTATTGAGGCATGTTCCAATAAATGCTATGCATTAGCTATAGCTATATATATCTTTAACATTCCAATTGAAGTTCTGTACTTCACACATCTTTATTACAGGACCCCAACTCCACAGTTCTTACACCAGTTGATCCCTCACTACAATCCATGAGACATTTGACAAGGATAAATCTTAAAGATGAACCAACAAACCACCAAACTCTCCAGAATCTTCAGTCTGACAATGATTTACTGTGCAGTATAGATGTCTTGGCAGGACCTAAGCTGGAGAACACTCTGCTACACAGGGTGGACCATAGTCCTTGCTTTAGAAAACAACTGATTTTTAAAAATCCTCTAAAGCAGAGCTAGCCTGTATCTAGTATCCATTACATACTGGCAGCAATTAATATTTTGCAAAACAGGTTTGTTTGACTATTATTGCAGGGAGAATCACTGCCCAGAGGCAGCTCTGGACTCTTGGTAATTGTCTGCATGGTGCTTGCCTGCAGCCCCGAGTTGGGCACCTGATGGGCAGGGATTTGAGCAGGCTCCTCTGATCTCAGCATCCTGGCTCTGCAGCCCCTGGCAGCCACCTCCCTTATTCTGGGAAGGCTCCAAATGCACCAGAAAGGGGTGCCAGGCTTTGGGCTCCATTGCCATGGAGACTTTTATGGGCCCCAGCCTTAAGTGTCCTCTTGGAGAATGGAGCAGAATTCACCCAACAGTTTCCCCCTGCCCTCATAAATCTCTGCAGGATCTCATCCTTGTGGTTGCAGTCTTGGTTCAGGGAGCAACAGGAGCTGAACAAGGCATTGCCCTACCTAAGAAATGAGGAGTTGCTGAGCTTTACCTGAGGCTCGGGTTTTCAGCCCAGGAACCAGCAGAGCAAACATACATCATCCTAGGCTGGTGACAGCAAGGTGACATTGAGTGCTGAGAGGTACAGCTCTAGCTCAGCCTTTGATTTATCCTGGCCCAGAAGAAGCACTGGAAAGCACTACACTGCACAGCACAGCAACCTACTTCTTATCTTGACTTTTGTCACAGGGGGACAGGTTCAGAGAACTCAGGGAAAAAAAAACCAACCACCTGAGAGAATTTCCTCAGGATTATAAAATTCTTGTTAAGATTTCCAACAAAGTCATCAAAAGTATGGGTTAAGATGAAGTCCTTGTCACCAAGCATGACAGACTATTAAAATATTACACAATGAAGCATAAACAATGTGCTTCATTTGTCCATTTACTTTACAGTCAGCTCAAAGAGTATTTAGGTCATTACATTTAAAATGCCTTTGCATTAACTCGTCTCTCAAACAACACAATACCCAGACATTAGCAGATCTGCTGGGTTTCCTATTACCTCCCTGTAAAGATATAGAAGTTCTGATTACTGTGACAAAATATTTCACAGAAACAGACACAGCTCTGTGTGTTGGTGACTGATGGTGGGGACAGTGATATTGGGCAAAGAGTTTTTGTGGATGTCAGAAATGTAACTTCAGGATGTGAAATTTTAAAAACAATCCCACAGAACTGCAGCCAAGTCCTTGAAGAAAAGACCAAAAAAGTATTGAACAGCATGAGAGATAAAAGACAGCAAATTCCAAGCATGAAAGTGAGGTGCCTAAAGCAGGAGCTGTTGCTGCTGCAGCAGTTCCTGCTGCAACACCCAGGAACCCAACAGGGTCTGGGTACAACTGCTGGCACTGGGAACACTGGGGGAGTTACACTGCAAGGGCAGAAAAGTAAAAAATAAAAAACCCAAAGTTCTCGAGAACACATTTTATAAAACAGCGACAAATCCAGGATTTAGATTGCTTGTCAGGGTCGAAGAGGAAAATGATTCAGAAGATATTTCCCTGTCTGCATTACACTTGTCTGCTTTTGAGCATTGTTCCAGCAAACATGCCAGCAAAGGGATTTTCCTTCTAGTTAAAAAATGTTTTAAATTAGGGGATTCCTCTGCCCAGATCATGTCTCTCTACCTGACCTATTTCCTCTGGACTTCCAAGCTTCTGTAGAACAGACTTGTACCTCACACTACTGCAGTTTACTGCATACAAAGTGAAAGCCACTGCTACTGGTAGAAGGAATTAGAAAATTAATAATATTGGTACCAAATTCCATGAATACATGTACATATAATATGTGAAGCAAAATTTCAGTTTTGAGAAAAAAAATGTAGCATACTTAAGTGCAGGTAAAGCTGAGCACACACAGGACACGGCACCACAGTTCTTGAAAGCACCAGCTCTGTCACACAGTCCCATTCAGCAGGAATCCAGCAGAATCCTTAACACTGTTTGCCAGCTACCAAAACACATTTAAAATCCTGTCTCCAGCCTCCAGCAGCAGTTACAGGGAATATCCACCTTTTAGCAGATGCATTCACTGTGTCTTTTTTCCCCCTGTTTTTCCTTTAATTCCTTCTATCAGTGTTTTCTGTATGTGCCTTATTAAATTCTGGCATTGACTAGTAAATATTTTGCCGAACAGATGTTTGTTTGTTTAAAATTATTGAGGAACTAAGTTGATTTCTGTGCCTGTGGCTGTATACTATTAATAACTCCTCTGCTTTTTGAACACCTAGGAATTAAAACGAGAAGTTCAGTAAGGAGTCAATGGGGCTGGAATTGCCTGCAGTGCTCACCTGACTGTCAGCACGTTCTAATGCCATAGGGAGAAAAACAAACCCTTTGAGCCAACTGGACCTTAATGCAGAATATCTGAAGGCTTTAGCTGGCCTGTCATCCTGTGTGCAATCCAAGCTTTTCTTTTCCCACATGTCTGGCAGTCTGCATAGGAAGCATATGGAATCCCAGCAAACTGCATCTGGGAAGAACATGAGCATCCAGGGTGAGCATAGGGAAGGGTCAGACAGGCTCTGCCTGTTGTTTGTGGCAACAGCTGTACCTGTAAGGTGCTGCTTGATTGTCTCCCACAACTGAGACCATAATTCACAAAGCCATTCTTAACTTTCATACAGAACATAAAGAGTCATAGTACAAGCTATGATTTGTTTACAAATAAATAAGTAAATAAACACACTCTTCCATCATTTTTATTTTCAGAAGTAATTTTTTTTAATTATACACTTCTGAAAGACTGAATTTCTGTTCTTGTTTCTAAAAACATATAGCTATTTCCTGTGTTTATTTTCCTATTAATATCCTTCGAAGACATTCAACATATTCCACATAATACATCTTTAAAAATATCACTTTATGTCATATCTTGGAGCCTGAGGAGTGGATTACATAGAGAAATGAACACAGTAGATAAAGAAGTTTGAGAAGGATTCAAGTCACATTTCAAATCTAAAATCTCTAAATTGGATTTTAAAGCCCTGGTCTCAGGGAGGAGCTGCCATGCAATTTTAATTCTATCCTAGGCAGGGCCAAGGATCAGAACTCAATCCAAAGAAAATATAAGTTGCAAGATTCTTTCTTCAAAATTCAGCCTGAATTGAAAGTATATTCTACACAGAGATATTATCTTTAGGGAGAACTGCACAGCGCTGGAATATCAAGTGCAGCAACTGGATCAGTTCACAGAACCAGGGCCATCCCTGTTTATTGATGGGAAGGTGACTGGTTGTGAACGAGGCTCACACACTGCCTTAACGGAGAATTCTGTGTTTCTTTCCATGGCAAAACTCCTTTCATGCTAAAGGGAACTTTACCAGAAATACAAAATGTAACTAAACAACTGTTTTCTGTAGCATTTGCAGGGAGAGCCTGATGAACCTCCTCATGTCTTTCCCAAGTGTGATTACATTATACTGCCTGATTATGTTGAGTGGTTATTAATCACTTTTAAAGCCAATTTGTTAACTTGGCTTAGAAGTCTGTTCTTACATCTTTGCTGTTCTCTTTGGCTTTTATTTAAATTGATTTAAAAAATACTACAAAAACCACCAAAACAGATGTTGTATTCTTTTTCAAACTAGCATGAAAACTCAAAAACCTTGCTTCATAGAGAAGAAATTACATGCCACTTTTTTCCAGCCATTTAATCACATGGCAAAATTTCTTCCCCTTAAACAAAAAAAAAGTTAAATAGTTAAACAAAACCAGACACTAAAAGAAGCAACTTCTAATTTTGAAAATCCCCATTCTCCTGCCAAACATTTGGTTTAGCTCAATCACACAGAGTACTTCCAGGGTTTTCACTGCATAAATAGGAGTATGATATTAAGTGACAATGCACTGAAAACTAATATAAGTCTAATCATTAAAAGTTAAGCTTCCTCCACAACACTTCTTACAAGTTTCTGAGATGCAAATTAAAAGTATTTCTGAATTTGTTCAAACTGTTCTCCTCCATAGGCAAATATTTCCTCCAACTACAGTGAAACAAACAGGGGAATTAAATCAACTTCATTATATTTATTTTATTCTGTAACCTCTGGGCCAGATTCAATAAAAGCTCTATCTGATTTTAGTCTGTGTGACAGAACATTAAAAAGACATGCTATTTATTTAATTTAGCACTCACTACTTTTTTGAGCAACGAAAGATAACTTCCTGCTGACTCTTGTTTACTATGACTTATGCATGGGAATTGTGCTTTAAATAGCTGAAGTCCTTAAGATGTCAAAATCTGGAACTTGGGTTGGAATGCACACAGATCTTATTAATTAACAAGGCCTGGGAAAACAAATGGGATAGAGAAAATATATTTGGGCTCTGGATTCAGCATGAGAACGAAGTCTGCATTCAGATTCAAAGCCAAATCAGAGCTAACATTCAAGTATGCATGGAATGAGGTCCCTAGCAGAGTTTATTGTGAGATCCTTGCTCTGACACAAATCTCCTGATATTTCCTTCATTTCTAGCAAACTCAGAGCAACTTTCTTGATTCCTTTGTTTCTTTAATCACTTTTGTTTAAACACAGGGATTTGTATGCCAGTCCTGCAAATTTGAAGCATATATCTGAAATTATCAGCCTCTATTTGGGAAGAATGTTCTCTCACAGAATTGTTTGTAGACCAGATACCACTCCACTGTGTGCTACATGAAATAATCTCAGTTCCTTATATTGGACTCAATTCCTAGCTCCATTTTTTCCTTTCTGAAAACTATATTCAGATTGGAAGCCTCCCCATGTGCAGAATTCCCTCCTGGACTAACGAGGCTGATGTCACCGCTGTGCAATTCTGGGTTAAGCCGCAGTAACTCCCCTGATCTCAATAAAGCTGCAGCAGCAGAAAACTCCAGTAAGGCAAAAGCAAGTCACACCCAGGCAGCTCTGCATGTGGAAGGGTCTGGATAGGTCCAAAGAGTAATCAATGAAAGCTTTTCATTTCTTACCAAATGCTGGTTGCATTACTCTGCGGAGCAGGGGTTCAGCATGCAAAGGTACGCTAAGAAAACTCACACAAAGCAAAAAATCAGACAACTGTGTGATCCATACACATTGGGACCCAAAGGTATTTGAGATACCAGAGGTTATTGTGTTGTAAGGCGGCAAAATTGATTAAATATTCCTGATTAGATCACATTAATCCTTAATCAAATAGTGTCACATATGGCTTTCTTCTCAGTTTGGTACCTTGGCTATAGCAGCATGGGCCAGGATCCAAGTTTTTTATCAAGAACGTGCTTGTGATTTCTGTCTAAGAGCACAACCAGGGTTCAGCATTGCTCCCAGTGTTTGCAGAGCCAGGCAATGTCCATTGCACATCAGTTTGCTGTAAATGTTAGGCTTTCCTCTTTCCACAACTCCCTTTCTCTGCAACATTTCATACAGAGGGACTGCTAGCAAGAAAGTGCAGGGACTTTCCCAGCCTTAGAAGCAAAGCCATAAAATTTAATGTGCCCAGCATAGTTCTATTTAAAGCACTGGTAAATGAGCCAACAAACTACTGTCCAGGAGCATTACATCACGTGCTGCCACATTTCTCTGAGGCTATATAAAGCTGTAATATGTTCACTAATGAATTGTATGGTATGTTCAGGCCATATGGCTCCCCGGAACTGTACAGAACAATGCTGCAGTTATGGGGGTACGGAACAATCACTTTCTGACATGTACATCATCATGTGTTTATGAAATGTCTCCCAGGGAGACCACATGCTAAAATAAACAGTCAATATTTTATTGTTCACTCTCTCGTGTGCTTATTACAATTTGGTTTATGTTTTATTTGTTTATAAAACCATTTGTGCTAATAACCCAACCATATTTTTTATTTTCCTCTATGCCCTAATTTCACTGCTGCTCGGGCAATACAGAAGAGATGATTTGCTCCAGTTTTTTTTGTTTCAGAAGTTCCAGCTGCTGACTAATTACCTTGTTGGAAAAGCAAACACGGCTGTTTCTCATATCTACACTACATTTTCTTATTTCCAAATATGAAGTTACAGGAATCCAAGGCAGTTAATATGTCAGGTTTTATTTACATAGCTCTTCAGTTATCATGTGGAGCAGCATCTCTGCTCAACCTTTTGGATTATAGGAGGATTTTGTTGAAAGACAAAATGTTATGGAATGGGTTAATGAATGTATATAAATTTAAACAAACACAAATAAAAAGCAGAACACTTGAGCTATCTCTGTGCATTATGGTAAATGAAGCCATAATCTCCTAATACCCTGGCGATGAGGTCTCTCCATTAGCTAATAGCTGGTTTAAAACACAGTCTTATAATAATTCTACCAACTAAATAAACATTTTAAAATAAAAACACACACACACACACACACACACATGCATAACCATTCTGATTTACAAGGCAGAAAATGTACAGCATTATGTTCCACTGTCTATTTTTCAGTCATTAAATTTTCAATAGTGTAAGCCTGCATGCAACCGTGTGACCCATAATAAAAATACCCCCTTGAAGTTAAAGCAGCTTTGAGGTACCCACCGTGCTCCCTCCCAAGGTGGGAGCTTCCTGGGAAAGCAAACCTACCTTTAACAGCTGAAGGACTGATAAACCATGCAGGGCATTGGACTGGGCTGGAGCTTTTGGGTTCCTGCAGCCATCCATTGTGGGTATGAAAATCCTGGCTGGGCTCAATCAGAAAAGCGAGAACGTGTTCTTCTCTTCAGTGCAAGCACTGCTGCCTTTCTGCCTCTTGTCAATATTTAACTAGTTTGTCAAGTTGGATTATATCTCCTGTCCTAAATCCTACTCCTTTAATTCAAACTAAGTGGGTGTGCTTCCAAGGCAGCTTCTTAGTCATGTATTGATATCTTATCAAAGTCATTTGTTTGGCCTGAAGGTTTCTTCCTGGATGCATTTTCATATATAAGTGATGCAGTTGCCAAACCAGTGCACCAGAGAAACCACCATGGTGAACAAGCGGCCATGATTTCTGTGTTCCACAGCAACACTCACAGAAAACAAGGGCTTTGTTGCATTTTCAGCATTTCTTGTTCACTCTTGGCTGCAAAATGAGAACATCGCTCACAATAATCAGAGGAATTCCAATACATACACACTTTTCAACAAACTATATAAAATAATGTGTTTTTTTCAGAGTTTTTTTAAGCAGAGGCTGAAGGAAGCGCTTCCTTAGGGCTGATCCTACCCTCAGATGTGGCTGCAGCTGCCTTTTCCCTGCTGCTACTCCAGCATGGCCAGAGCTGTTTCTGCTGTCTGCAAACAAGCCAGTTCAGTTTGACTTGCTGGAGATGCAGCCACACACTACTATGAGCAGGCTCATATGAATTTGTGTTTTGCACCACTTATGTACATTTATTTGCATGTTAAATGTGTCTCTTAGGCACAGGCAATCTGCCAACACTGTTCTCAATGGAACACAACTTTGCTTTCCAAATTAAGAGGTACTAATAATATCAAGCAGCAAAAACAATGATGCAAAACCTGTATAGTGCTTCAAGCTACAGTAGTTAACATTCAAAAGTTATCACCAGTTCACTGCAATATTTTGTTTCAGAAGGTAGATTTTTTTAAAAGAATATTAAAATGTCTTAGTTTGGTGTTTTCTTGTTTGGGAGGTTTTTGGGGAGTGGGTTGGGATAGGAAATGCTGACTTTTATAATAAACTTTGCTTTTTCCAAAAGAGACAGGATGAAAAAAGGCTACAGGTTTCAAAATAATTGTCACAAATATTCCTCACAGTCTCTTTTTCCCTTTTCTCCCTCTAAGCCTTTTCACAAAAAAAAAAAAAAAAAAAAAAAAAAAAAAAAAAAAAAACCAAGCGCCATTTGGAGCCAAAGAATTTAGTTCAGCCAAACAATGGGAGAAATGAGATTTACACCATTTGCAAAGAGCAGTAAAGGTACAGAAGGTGGAGTCTACCTAGTTGCATTCTCCAGCTGAACTTCTGGAATTTTGTGGCTGCTGGGAAACTTTTCTCGTGTCTTTGATAATACAGATTGCTTACATCCCAGTAACATTGTTTAAAGCAACCGAGTCATTATTAATGACTAATCCAGATCTGAAAATGTCTCTGTACACAGAGACATCTGTGTATGGATGTACACAGCAAGTTCCCATAAGAAGTTATCAGATCAAGATCATTGTGTCACTCTACCTGACCCAAAGGCTGGGCCAGCCTTCACCAGCACACAAGCACAGGAGGCACCCAGTGCTGCTTGGTTCCATTCCCATACCTCTGTCTCCAAGAGAACAATCTCTCTGTTTCAGGGTCAGTGTACAGAGTCTTGTCCAGCATGACATGATTTCAGACCACCAAAGGCTGGCAGAAGCTCACATCTGCCTCTCAGCCTGATGGCACGAACCCTCAGGGGACAGTTATCAGCCAGCGAAATCATACGTGCAATGGTTATTCCAGATATAAAAGGATTCTTAACCTATATACAATCTCTTGAGCAACATAACTCCCCACCCCCTTCCCCAGTGCTCTCTGAAACCCTCAGCCTGCCCTGAAATAGATGCTGAGCCTCAAACAGTCAGAAAAGATTTTGTAGTCTGAAATCCAAACCACGCACAATTGGCCTCTGAAACTAGTGGAACAAATGCTACTCTCTTGCAGCAAGATATTTTTGTCTTTGATAAATATTAACTGACGTGCAATAGTCATAGCCAAAGCAGCTGACCCATATTTCATAACTAGTGGAAGTTTTGCCTGACACTATCATTAGAAGCACTCAGCTGCTGGGGGCTGTGAGCCGGATCCCACTGCAAAACTCCTGCTCAGACCCTGTACAAGATCACCAAGCACAAGATTACTGCCTGTGGCCTTGACAGGAGGAAATACATGGGACATCACCTGACAGAAGATTTTAATGTGGCTCTTTACATCCCTTTAATTGGATCAAAGGGAAAAAGTGGAAGCATTCAAATTACGCCTTATTAACAGTTATTTTTCACTGGGGAAACTCCAGGGACTCACCTCTATCAGCACAATCACAGAGAGGGAGCAGATACTGGGTAAGGGGAGTTTTGTCACAGGGATATTGTGTGACAGAGCTCATCTGGCTGCAGGGATTACAAGATAACACTCAGAAATTGCTCATGAGGTCACCTTCCGTGTAACTGAGTTGCTGCTTTCAAAAAACTATCACTGGATGTAACTTCAGCGAAAATTGTTTAATAACTGAAATCTGCAGGTCTCAACAAGATTGCTAGACATCAGAGAGTCTTTAGAAAAGACTACATTCTCGAGCTTAGAATGTTGGGGGTTTTATCATGACGCTGAAACCCTTAATGTTTTCAGGGCTGTGTTGAAGTTTGGGTGTTTTCTGCTTTTTTAAAAATAAACAGATTCAAAGTTTACAAACATAAAGAGAAATGCAGGAAACATGAGAATAATCACAATCTGCCTAATATTTTAAGTAATATAAAATACCATGAGCCTCAGAAGAAAATACTACAAACCTGGTACAAAAAAATCTTTGTTTACTTAATGCAATTCTGACTCCTTATCCATTATTTATTTATTTAAGTATTGCACGAATTTCCCTAGCCAAGCTGTTCAGGTTGCCAACATGAATAGCTTTCCACATCTGCTGCCAACTGATGTCTCCCCTGATGGTATTCAGAGCTGAAGACCAAAAATTTCACGTCGAGCAGAATTAGCTCTTTAATAAATGGGTCTGTGGAGCACTTCAGCACAGAATAAAGCAGCTGTTTCAGTGGTCATGTGGCTTCTGGCAATTGTCTCCAAAACTTGCCCGTGCCACAGCTCATCAAGGAGTTACCTGCTGCTTCCATCACAAGTGTCCATTTTTGCATTCTTAAATATTTTAAGTGAAATGGCAACCTTGAAAGGTATATTTATGTTGCTCAAATTCTGTGTTGTTTGGGGAATGAGACTAAATTCTAACTTTTAGATCTCAACAAAAATTTGTCATGCTTTTCTTGAAACCCATTTAAGCACATTTGGGACTTTGCATATCCAAAGGGGAATATTTCCTGGTACACACTGCAACAAATGGAACTCCCAGATCCACCTATGTATCTCAGACATTTCAGCTAAGATCTTACTGTCTCACAGGGACCACTGAGCTAATTCTGGCAAACTCCCTTTGCCCCCAGTGGAAATTTGTCCAAAATTAAATTTAAAAAAAAAAAAAAGCCAACAAAAAACTGTGGACCATACTCTGTGTTTGAATGAAAAATTAACTGTCTTGTGTGCCAGGAATTGTTGTGTGGGATTGTAGAAGGTGCTTACTTTTGGCCTCTGTTCCCAATGAAATCAGTCAGTGATTAAACTTTCATTGACCTCAGTGGGAACAGATTTAAACTCACATTAAGCATTTTAAAATCCAAGTATGCAGGTTTTACATATCAAACAACATACTTTTCCAAGCACTGTTATAAACCTTTTTCTCCCATCTCATGTATTGGCAATGCATTTTTTGCAGTAGATGTTGGAAGAGACTGCAGGAATGCAATTATTTTTCAGTGTCACTTAAATAAATTGAGTATAGTGCCACAGGCTGAATGAAAAGATACCATTTTTTGTAAGCTTATAATGTTTTCCTTTGCCTTAGAATGTCTTAGAATTGTTCATTAAACTTTGAACAGTGTACAGCACACAACATCTGACATAACTGCCATGCCGCCACTGCCATGTCTGCCCCATCACACAACAAACCAGACATGACTTTTTAATGAGCAACAATAAAAAATGTTCATCTATTATTAAAGTTTTCTTTTCGGTATGTATGGGTGAAAAACACATAAATGAAAATATCACTTACACTGACTACATGTCACATTAAATATTTTGGTTTTCTTATAGTAGGCCCAGCCATCCAAATGCCTTGTTTACAGCATGGTTTGACAACAATACTTCACTTTTTTTGGCATGAAGGAATTCAAAACTCTCACTACTGTGCAACATATAGCCATGGCCTTGAGCTAAAAAATAAATACCTGCTTTTCACAGAATACATTTAGACATTCAGCCTTTCCAGAAATAAATTCTTTTCATATCCTCTATTTGGATCTTTTCAGAAAGAAACAAAAGTTCTCTGAAACATTAAATATTTTTGAATTTGGCAATGTTAATAAAGCTGATGGCACACAATGTGGAGAGGGTAATTAGTCCTGCAGTCCAGCATTCCCTCCCATGAGTGGGAACGCTCTCCCTGCACAGCTCCCAGTGACCTGAAGGTCATCCCTCTGCACAAGGACATTTGCTACAAGGTCACTAAGCTTTTTTTAAACTAAAGAGAAAACAAGGAAACTGCTTTCCTCTTCTGCCAACTTCTCTTCAGAGCATCACCATGTCCCTTCCAAATTTTTGCTGCCTCCTGCCCCAAATTATAACCAGAGGAGTGGAAACTTCTTTTATTCTTTGACCTTCACTGCCTTCCATAAGAAGGCAACTTAACTTTCTCGAGGCAGAAAAGACTCTCCTTTGACCTTACCTTTAGTTTTTTCTTCATTCATGGATGCCAAGGGAGAATGATGAGGAAATCTGTTGTTTCCTCTCCTCGGCCTCTCTCCCAGTCACATCTCCCTCTTTCCCAAGAGCAGTCACAGCAGCTCTTGCAAAATCTTATCTCCTCAGTGCCTCACCCTATACATCCTATAGTTCCCTTATCTCACCCGAGATAGCAGCCCTGCTAGTGCAGTGGGTATTAGCTCATTCTGGGGTTCTGGAGTGGGTCTGAGGTGAGTGTGTCACCCAAGAGCTACAAACACCATTTCCCATGCTATCCATATATTGAGATGCTGGAAAATCAAACATCCAAATACTGGCAAGCCAGGCTTGGCTCGGTGTGAGACTGAAAGAGATCACAGCCCAGGGAAGGATGGCTGCAGGCCATAAATGCAAATAGCTGTGCGATTAACAACATGTTATACCCATAAAATTTAAATCAAACATTGGTCAGCTGAAGGTCATTAAAGAAAGCAAGTCCCTTAGTTCTCCTTCAGGCTGCTCTGAAAGGCTGACACTCAACAGTGGGAGGTATGGTGGACTAAGAGGAAACCCCACAGATTTAAAAGATTTTATTTTGAAAAAAAGAAAATGGATTTGTTGAATATTATGGTGAGCCTAATCAATGAAAGCAAAGCAGTAACAGACTATAAATTACCAGAAACAACTGAAAAAATCCTTGTTGGTTGCAGTGACTATTGTCAATACATATCACTTACCCAGTAAACACAGAGAGGGCTCGCAGCACAAATGCTGGATGAGTAGAAATTTGCTGAATTTAAATAAAATGGAGAAAAAGACACTTAATCCATGACAAAATTGTCTGTGACCAAGGTATGCCTTCTATATCAATCATTAAGACAGAAGATTATAAACTTTACCTGGTAAATTAATTTAACATTTCAAGGTAGCAGAACAAATTCAGATAGGCTGAAGCTCTAGGTCAGAGCTGAAAATCACCATGATAGCTACAGAAAATGAAATGCTGATGTGCACTTGAATAGCTGGAGGACAGTTTCTTTAAAAGGTGTTTGAGTTTGTGACTCTTTCAAACTTTATCAGGGAAATAATTTTCCTTTGTAGCTACCAAACAGTAGGAAAGATCATAAAAGTCCAAAACTGGCCAACTGAGAAGCATCTATTACAGCCGGCCCCAGGGAAGGATAGCAAAATGTATGAAAGTGTGAAAAGTGCCTCTATGCAGAAATTACCAAATTCAGTACATTCACAGAAACACTCATATGTTTATATTTATGAACCATTTATATTTATGAACATATTGCCATTGCACTGTCTTCCCTGGTTCTTTGTAAAGTTAAAAGGAAAGCAAAATAGTACTGGTTTTGTCTGAGAAGTGTTTCTGATGCTGACTTTATTTATTTGTTTATTGCCAGGCAGAAGCCTAAAGGATGTGTAAAGTATCTGTTGTGACACACAGCACTTTCTTACTAGATCAAATCTAGGTCTCCACAAACAGCAGAGGAGCACCAAAGGGAAAGTGCAGATGAACTCACACTAGAATTAAAAAAGGAAGGACTTAAACAAGAGGATTTGAGGGGAAACATCCATTATGATACACTTCACATTCACCATTAGGCCACCCTTGGGAGGGAGGGAATGAAGAAGCTGTAAAACAGGGTTTTAAATGGGCTTCCCAGGCCTTGAGGAACCACTAGACCTCCATTAGACAGACTTCTGACAGGTCTCCCCATTAGCATATCCCATATATAAAAATGAAAACAGCTCCAGCTGGCAGACTACTGTTTCTATGGCAGCATAGATCAAGATCACTCAGAACTCTTCGAAGATTTTGAAACTGAACTATTTTCTAAAGCCACAGGAAGCACACAGCACAGATATGGCCTCATTCCTAGTTGGAGCTGGGTAGTGACAGCTGCCTTCTCTCTGCTTGCTTTCCTGGGGAGGCATGTGAGTGTCTGGGACTCTCAGGACTCAGCAAACATAAAACCTGCAGAAACCAAAGGGTCTGAGCAACAAGGCACACACATGACAAATGTCAAATGTTTCGTAAAATGTCAAAAGTTTTATGATTTTTGGCATGGTAATGTTAATTATCACTATTCCTCATCCTATTCATGCAGATATAATGTAGAAAACCAATGATTCCATCCAGATCTCTTAAATTTGAACCCTTTTTTTATGAGGTACTTCAGCTTCTATTGTCTTCCTTTTTGGGAGGCTCTACTCTGATTTTTTGCAAATCTCTAGAGAACTTTTGCAGCAGGACCACTTCCACCATGTCAAGAACTGGGTGTTGGGATATTGCTTTGTAAAGTCAGAGAAAAGGGCTGATTTGAAAGTGATTAAGGACAGAGAGCTACAGAAGCTTTGAGGATAGAATATACTGTTTTACACAAAAAGTGTTCCCCGCTTAGGCTCTCTTGTTGCTTTACCAGATTACAAAGGGTTTTTCCAATGGGAAAAAGCAGAAGGAGCAGATTGAGCTCAGGGAATTGGTTTTAAATAAGGCTGTATCTCTTAATCTCTTGTTTCTAGAAGAAAATCCAACAGAAGAGAGATAAATCCATAGCAATGAAATTACATGCATTATACCAGTATTGGTAAAGATATATATTTATTTTTGAATGTCCTTAGCAAGCTTAATATGAACTGATTTTTAAAAAGGAAATATTTGCCTTCTTGCTGATTACTCATGTATGTACATCCTTTGTTTTCCATGTCAGCCTTGGAAATTAAGCAGTAATATCTCCTTTTCTGCATGTTTTTAAACATCAGGTTCTTTGCAACACCCAAGTCAGATAGCAAAGTGCAGCCTAAGGCAAAGCCTGATAATGCACCACCTTCCCCTGCAGGTCCTACCAGTAACCAACGAATATCTAAGGGCAGCAGCCCCTGAGATCAGAAGGAAACAGATCCTTCCAGTTCTGCAGTAGGGAGCCCACAGAACTGCGTGGAGCAAACACCTGCTTTTCCTGTAGGTCACTGGACAAGCTGGCAGGGCTGTGTGGGGGGGAATGGGAATGGAGATCAGGCTGTCAGGGGCAGTGAGGGGAAGGGATGCAGTTAACTGGCTGCCTCCTGGACTCTGAACTGTTCAAATGTGAGCTTCAGGAGCATCCTCTGAGCTCAGCAAACACATTTCAGTGCACTCACAATTTGTCAGGATCGTAACACAGGGTTCAAACAGGGAGATTTGTTTGTAAGTAAATTCTTGTCCCACTACTACAGCTGTGTCAAGCCTGATGCCAGCTGGCACTTGAAGCTGTTCTGCTGCCAAAATTTGCTGTCTCCAAAGCAAATGGGAACGAGCCAGCATCCTGTGGATCTCAACTGTAAGTAGCCATCCAAGACAGAATATAAGATGAGCTTGCAGAAGAGACTGGCGATCTCCATAGGAACAGTCAGCTCAGAGACACAGAGAGTGAAAAAGAGAGAGGGAGGTTATCCCTATTGCATAAACAGTTCATTTTTGTCTCCTGACTAATATTTAGGATCAGATTCTCCACTGGGATAAATTAGAGCATCTTTAGCTCTATGTATGAAAAAAGCTTGACATCATTGTATAAACCATATTATTTGAAATGATAAATCTGTTTTCTTTGCCTTACAGTTTAAGAGCCTCCAGGCTATTGTTTTCCAGGCTCTTTCCAATAACAGAGAGGCAAGAGACTTAGTCACACTTCATCTTCATGCAAACGGAGACTGCATGTAGTTCCCCAAGCCTGGGTTACAGGGAATGAAAGGAAAATCTTGTACCCAACACCACAAGGAAAGTAACAAACCCATAAGAAATAGCAGCTGCAAAGCCAGTCCATCTCCAGCTCACATCAGTAGAAGTGGTTTTGTGCCAGCTGAAGACCTAGCCCTCAGTCTAAATATTGACTCAGTGTTTGGCCTCCTGGATTAAACAAGAATTTTCATGAGGCATTTCCCAAACCAGTTGAGTTTGGAGAGCCTGAAGGCCTCCATTTCAACCTTTATGTGATCAAATTTGAGAGCTCTATTTGAGACTGCTGCAGAATACAGTCAAAAAATTTCCTAGCTGCTTTAAAATTTGTTTTTTGAAATCTGTTTTTTATTTATGCTTGCTGCAGCATGTATAAGGTAGTAAGTACTCTGATGAATGCAAGAAAAAAAAATTACTGCCCCTGTAGTCATACCTAAAGCTGGACAAAATATTTAAGAATCATTTTTCCTCTCAAAAAACAAGTCATTTGTCTGATTCAGGAAATGGAAATCAATCTTTACTGCTATGCCTGAAGTGAAAATTGTCTTCCACTCTTCTGAGAGCTTTTTGTTTTATTTGGCCAACTAAGTAAGTTTTATAGGAACTTGGGAAGAAAAGGCAAAACACAAACATTTGAATGTTTGTCAAATTCTTTCAAAAATATGACAATGTTTGCTAGATTTGTATCTTTTAAACATTAAATTAGTAACAGGATTTTTCATAACCTATGAGAAGGCATCGAATAGCTTCTGCACTAGATGTGTAAGATCAAACTTACTCCAGGACTATGAGCACAGTAAAGCACAAATCTTTGCTTAAGAATTTATTTCCTTCAATCCATTTTTATCTCTACAGTCACCAAAAATCTGAATTGTCTTTGAAACATGTTCTCTCTTGAACTTGATACTCTGTTTTCAGCATTCCAGCTCTGCTGCAAACTTTGGAAAAATCTTATCCTGAGCAGTTGCTTTTATCTCTGACACGGAGCTTGTTGGCTCTGAATTGCATCTCTGGATTGAACTCTGCTCCTTTACAGGCTCTGTCAGTGATATGTTGCTACATATACTGATGTAGATCACATCAGTGTACCATCCTCTGCTCTCAGCGTGTTTCAGTAACTGCTGTAGCTGAGGCAAAAGGTCTTGGTTAATTACTTCCTTCCTTAAAGGGTATTTGGAAGATCATAGAAGACAGGTATGTTATTGTTAGCTATAATACTGCTTGCTCATTCAAAGGCCATCAAAACCTCCTCAGATCAAAGTTCCTTACTGAAAATTCACACTATGTTGTATCCTAATGAGTACAGACTGGGATCATGAGTCCTCAGGGCTCAGAAAAGAAAATCACTTCTTTTTATCTGTAACCTTTTATTGTTGCTGTTTTCCTTGACTGCTTAACTCTGGCCTTAAGTGCTCTTGTGCACCAAATTCCAGCCTCCATTTACTAAGGGGTTACCCCACCAAAAGGACAAAAGCTACATTAGCCCCAGCTTTGAGAGGAGACACATATGTTGGGATTTTTTTTTCCAATAGAAAATATAAATGCATTCTTCTGCTCCCATTTCCAGTTTGCTACATCTGCCTACAATGGGGTCCTTTCTGTTCGCCCAGCAGTGACAGCAGTGAAAGTGAGAGTGTCAGCCCTTCATTCAGTGCCCAGATTCTGGACACAGTATAATGGACATTGCCGGTGGGGACACACTTGGAGAGTGCCATTTGTGCTGAGGGAAATTGCCTACATCAAATGGATGGGGAAAAATGTGTGTCAAGAAGAGGAGAAGAAAAATTTATCTGTTTTGCAAGGCTATCAAGGATTTCAATAAAGGGCAGTAGATGCATCGCCTTTGATTAGCTCATAAACGCCCATATTGCCATTCTGGGGAAATGAAGTTCTACTTAACAGACTCTGCTCTTTCTCACAGAGATGCGAGGAATTTATCTCTGATGGCTCCTCAGTGAAAGCAAGCCATCATTCACATCCCAAGAAATACTAGGATAATGAAAAGTGCCATACACAGTGCAGATACTTCCCCCAATTTCTCTTTGGAAGCTTATTAATTATCAGAACTTTCTGAGAGGTTTGTAAATCACGGGGGCAATCTGCTTAAATAATCTATGAATGTGTGATAATGCTCATTATTTTCAGAGTTTGGAAAAACAAGTCCATGGGCAATCCCATCACCACAGCAGCACTCTTTTGGTCTCTTGAACGTGAGAATCCCCAGTCTGTAAACATGACACCCTTTCTTGTGTTTCCTATTAAATAATACAAAGCAGCAGTGATCATTTACATGGATTCAGCTAAAGATCTTTATTTGATAGTACCTGTGCCCTTTTAAGCCACTTATTCGCATTTGTCTTAGGAGATGTGCTAACTTCTAAGAAAAACACACAAAGGCTACAAATGCCTGGAGAAGAGCCACAACACAAGAAAAGGCTGAAGACTGCTTGGGAAAAAGGATCAGACAGACCCATGCCTAAAATAAAGAGAAAAAAGCTGCAGGCTGTGCCTTCCTGCAGCTCCTCGTGCCCACAAGCCCATGCTCGGTCAGCACAGGGGAAGGAGCAGCTTTAGAGGGCTCACCACCTTCCACTTTGCACCCAAATCCTGCTGGGCACACGAGGTGCCCCACACACAGGTGCAGAGAGATGCAGTTCATAGATTTGTGAACCAGCTGGAAAGATTACAGCCCAATAATTTCACAGGCAGCTGGGTTGGAGACAGCCCAGAGGGCTCATTCACTTAGGGGAAAGAAAAGAGCAGGACTGACTTCTGCAACACAAGTGTTTACAAGAGGCAGATCACAAATCCAGTGGTTTTAGCTGCTCAGTCACGGGGAATGACTTGGTAAGGCCAGAACAAAAAAACAACACTTGGGAAGAGCTTAATTTCATTGTCTAAAAGTTCCTCTGCTGGGTTCAACCAGCCCTGCCCTCGGCTTGTTTAGGCAGCTTTTCTTGGTAACAAAAGAGTTTCACACTCCAGCATTCATGAGAGATACAATTTTCAGATGCACTGACATGAGGCAGCCTTGGCACTGGCCTCGCTCTGTGCAGACTGAATGTAATTAGGTTCTGGTCACTGGGCTGTGGGCAAACACCAGCTTCCAGTCCACACAGTAATTAATGACAGCACAATCACATCCAAAATCGACACACTTCACGCTGGGGAAGGGGGATGTTTGGAGGTTAGAAAATTATGGGGTGTGAGTTTTAGAAAATCTTGTGATACAACACTGAACACCACAAATACCCAGAATGTGCATTCCAAACTGAGGAGCTGGAAAACAAAGCACAATTCTCCTTTCTGTGCAGTACCAACAAGTGTATAGAGAGCAGCTCACCCTATTTTTAGGTTTTTCATACATTCATCTCTATCCCTATCTCTTCTGCACCACTTCCTGAGCTTTGCCAATTAGTGCATTGAGCCATACATGTGGATATATAAATATAGCTTAAAGACCTTGTGGGTTTGAGTTTCAAAAATATCCCTAAAAATAGATGGCAATTGTGTCTAATAGGGAGCACTGTTCTTCATATTTCCTTCCTCGCCTTCATTTTGTGAGTACAATATAAACAATGATTTTACCATCATAAATAATTCAAGTAATTCCTCAAGATATCAGTAATGTCAATTAGATTTCTTCCCATCAATAAAAATTTCCTGTTTTCTACTACACATTGGGAAAAATGTTCAGCCTTGATGCATGAGAAGTTGAAAACATGTCTTTTCTCATTCACAGCTTTTGGAGTCCAACTTGTACACTGTGAGCCCAGATTCACAGGTTTGTGCCTCCTGAAATTTGTATCCTCATTTCCAAGGGCCATTCTACAATGCATGCAGGGATGGACAACCTATGGTACTCGTTAAGAAAGCACCATAAGGGAAGTTGAGTGGGCCCCAAAGTGACATATGTCCTCACATCACTGGCCCTGAAAAATAAGTAATCCATATTAAATAAAGCCCCGAGCCATTTGCAATAATATTTTGTCGGTTTTAAAAGGTCATTAGAAGGTGAGAAAAGGTTGAGGGAGAACTTTTTACAATGGGTAAAAATAACAGAGCACAGATGTAACATTTCTGGTGGATGATCCACCAGGTCTTTGCAAACATTAATTAAGCCTCACATTTTCCATATGAGATAGGTAAACACTGTGGCTCCCTTGCTCTCTGATCTGTAAAAGAAGGCCAATAAAAGACTTGTGACTCATAAGACATCAGAAGAGCCAAGAGCAAAATTAAAAAAGCCTTTGCAGCCAGCCCACATTCTAGGCACGTGAATTAATTCAGTCAGCAATGGGATCCGGCGCTCTGCTCAGGCAGGGTCAGCTCCGGTTTCCCTCCCTCGCCAACTACAGCAGAGTCCTGGATGTACTTGACTTCCAGTTTTGCATAACTATAAATAATCTGCTACATCTCATTCTTCCAGACTCCAGTCATCTGTAATTTCCAACATGACTTCTTTCCTCCTCCTCTCCTCTACTGCACTGCTTTGATGCTTAACCCCTCAGTGCTTCTCTTTGCAGCGTGGTATTATAAGAAACCTCAGTAGAAAGGGAAGCTGTGAGCCAAATGATGAACGTGTTCCGCACAGTCCACAGCTGCAAGAAACTGAATGGTAACAAGTGCCGGCAGGAAAGTGCTTAAACTCTCCCTTCTGCCCTCAGATCTGAATAGCAGCAGGGTGTAAGTGGTTCATGGGCATTGTAGCACTCATCTTCCCCGTGGGATGAATTTCACCTAAACAGCGCAGTCACATCCCACAGCTTTGGTCTCCATTCCTACCTATTTTCAATTCTGAGATAGATCCAACACAAACTATACCTGGTAATAAATATTAAATGACACTTGTCCTAACTTCCAAACACAGCTCTGTACCTACAGATTCAAAGTGCTGCACCGAACAGGTGCATTCAGAGATGAATGTACAGATACAAGATGAAAATACAAACAAAAGAGGAATCAAGCTCTGTTCTCCAAATATTCTGTTCTGTTAGGCTTTATATATTGTATCGAAGAGACAACCAAATTATCTTTTTCTGTAGTTGGTTAAATACGTTCAAAACTCTCTCCTGGAAAGCACTTGGGAAATTAATGCATTAGCAAGTTGTTTAGGTCAGAAGTTTCAACTAAGAAGTGCAGGTTCATGATCAGAATCATTGTTTAGAATTATATATCTAATTATTAAATCTGAGGTCACATTTACCTAAGTTATTGAGAAAAACATATTTTAATATTTTTAAGTTTTTGGGCCAAAAGTCCTGCAGGAAAGAATTCCACTTGGTTCTCTTTCAAAAACTAAAAAAAAAAAAAAAAAAAAAAAAAAAAAAAAATAATAAAAAAAAAAAAATTGCTGGAAAATTTTTAACTGTGACTTTTGTCCCTGCTGCAAAGACCTATATATTTGTCAGGTCTGAAATTCAATTCATTGTGCAGGCTGTCAAAAGAATCAAATTGATGGTGAAAAACAGTGATGAAATAGATATGAATCCTTCACCTGAGTATCATGACTCTACAAGCAGCACTGCTTTATTTTCACAACCAGATGCATTAAAATTTATCAGTATTTGTGTCATTTATTGAAACAGTGTGTTAATAACTACATTTCAGCATGGGGTGCCCATTTGATTCTACACAAATTCAGTGTGCACTGCTGAGGGCAAAAGAAGGTCAAGTCACCTCTTGACCTGGACATGAATGAGATGAGAAAGGAAGGACCACATTCAGGCAGGTGATCCAGCAGAATAAGTCTCTTGATCTGGATCCCCACAGTAGATTCCTCTGCATCAATATTTCAAATGCATCAGGTTCAGGGAAAATACACTTGCCCAAACAACAGTTTGGCTTAAAATCAAAACCTGTAACCTGCAATGTGTAAAGTGCCAATGTTCTTGGAATGCTTCCTGGTTTTATGAATACAACTTGCAGTTCAAGTGCTATCATGTAACCAGGATAAGAAATTTAAAAAAATAAAGGTATAAAATGCACCATGCCAGATGAATTGTGGCTTAAGAATATAAATAAATGCAGAGTCAAGTCATTGCTCATAAAACATTATTTCAGTAATCTGAAAGAATGACCTAGAAAAAGGGATGGTTTGTACGTGATGATAAATATGCTTGTAAAAAAATTGAAAAGCTCACAGGTTTTTTTAAGACTGACAGCATTGGAAATCCTGAGCTATACCAGGCCAAGCACCTTTCAGTTTATTCAGACATAATGTGCTTTGGGACCTGAAGAGGTGTCTTTTAGTACTGTGCTGGCCAAGCCAAACTTGCTTTTTCGGTTGAATATTCACTGAATATTACATTTTACTCAGTTTTTTCTTGTACTGATGTGACAGTTCATCACAGCTGCCTACAACTGTCAGCATCTCATTTCTCCAGACAGCAAGGCCAGAAATTCATTTCAACAGCCTGAGATAATATAGTAGAAAGCATAATACCCAGAATGTTGAAGACATCCCATGCTTGGGAACCCAAGTGTGGTTTGGACACCAGTTATGAACTGAGGAGGTGCCACTGGAACTGTCAATTTGAGTCAGCCTGAAATAAGTGATTCCTGAATGGGTCTCTCTCTCCCTTTGTGTGGAAGCTTCCTCACTTTGCACAGAATACTTAATTAGGCAGAAAGATTTTTTTGTTCTGCAGTGGGAGATTTAGATTCTTATTCCTGTACCAGTGGACAGTCAATTATTTATACAAAGTAGAAAAGAGTCAACAAAAGGGACTGTGAATGCCCCATCCAACATAATGACCTATTGCTCGGAGGCTGCAATGCTCTCGAGGCAGAGGAGAGAACTGAACCTCATAAAAGCAGGACAAAATCATCTCCTTCTCCCTCGATAATAGAGGTCTTTTGCTGTTTAGCTTTTTTTTTTTTTTTTTTTTTTTTTTTTTTTTTCTTCCCTGAAATGAGAAGGAAAATTTGACCCAAATTCACAAGCAGTTTCCAGGCAACTGAACTTTGCCAGAACAGGTAATGAAGCTCTGAGATGCTACATGCTCCCCTGCTGGAAAAACTTAATGGAATGCAGTTGTACCACAAGGTACAGGAACAAGAGCCAGCGCCTCCGAAAGGTGGGGAGGAAGAAACACTAAATACTGATCATCAGGATGTACTTTTGCCTCCAAAAGGTGATGATCCAGATCTTGAAAGTGATGGGAATCCTTTCCACCACCATCTAGAATCTTATTTCCATTTCTGCTGTATGAAATTAGTATTAATTCTTCTTGCTAGGATTTTGATCTAGGAGGGCAATTTAGTGATGCTCTGTAAAACATGGGTTTGGGGCAGAAGAATTAAGCAGGGATTTCAGAATAGGAGTCACCTTGACTTTTTTCAATACATGGTGCATTAAAGATGTATTTTAAAGGTTTTTGAAGGAGAGCAGTATCTTTTGGCTTTTGACACATTTTTCTGAAGAGTGAGGAAGACCTGGGAAATAGTAAGAATGCCTTTTGACACCTCTTCAAGCAGAGTGGTGATTTGAGCTTTACATTAATGGTGGGTCAGAAGGCCAAGACAGCTCTTCACAAGAGGCTTGAGAAATAAATTTCCTAAAATGCATTGAGAGAAAGGTGAGGTAATGCAGGACCACAAAGTGAGGGATGACTTGACAAGTGAGCAAACAGGAAAATGAATCACTCCCTTCAACAGACTTAAAATAGTGGCGTTTACATCTAACCTGCTTAACAAATCCTATGATTATAGACTACTGAAAAAAGCCAAGTTGGCCTCCATTGCATGCTCTGACTGGCTTAAGGGAAACTGCTCCAGTCAAGTTCTCACATTTCACTCTCTTATTGGGTGCCCTCCATCATACATTGAATGAACTTATTCCACATTAATATAATTAGGCACCCATTCTTGTTTTAGTTCTTCTACTGACACTGGTAAAATGCATTGCTCTTAAGATGAATGTAGTCTAACACTCAGTCAGTTTTGTACTTTTATTGCTCCCTGCCATTCAGCATGCAGGGCACAGGAGAGGAGGAGATCTCCTTTCTTCAATTAAACATACAGCTATTTATTTCTTCTGCAGTCAGTATTTTCTTTATGATCTCTCAGATAAAGATGTGGGAAACAGTTTGTGTCCGGATTTGCAAGGCAAAACAAAGCACAGTGTGACTACTGCCGAGTCTTACATTCTTCTGTGTGTCACAGTGAGTGAACTTAATTACGGTTCATTAACTCCAAATCCAGTTTCTCATTCATGTACCCAACAGTGTGGTATCAAATCATCTCTCATAAGTTCAGCGTGATGTTCTTAAATCAATGTGGACTTTTTTTTATATCGGCATACGCTATAGTCCTTGCATTTTTCGTTATATTTATAAATGGAAACATGGCACATAATAATTAATGCTTTCAGAAGATAGTTTTGAAGATAAATAAATTGGGATTATCAAATCTCTTCCCTAAGGACAGAGACAGTCTGATTAAGTGCTTCTAAAAGTTCCTGTTCGATACCTTTAGCAGAAACTGCCCTGCTGTGCCTGCCCTCTGGTTATAAGCTTCACCTGTAAACAGTTCACTGCCACTGCTGACTTCACTAAACATCTTCTTTGTACTTCAATCTGCATTTTATGTGAACTCTGGAGCTATTAGCCACTAATATCAACAGCATTGCACAGTCTAGGAACATTTATTGGTCCCCTGCTTAGTTTAATGTTTCTGCCTTAGTACCGTAATATTATTAATAGTCACAAAGTACAATAAAAGAAAATTAAGTGTTTATTTTGTTTAGGCTTTCGCCACTTTACCTACAGCCTTTTTCCATTACATTTGCACATAAATGAGCACATACCACATTTTTTTAGTGCATCTAAAAGTCAGGGTTTAACTCCCCTAATCATATTCTATTTTCAGTCATCTTTCAGGCTACTTTATTTTTTATTGCAAGTGCAAGTATATTATGGTAAATCTATACATATATTTTATAGAAATGGATAGCATGCATTAAATAGCTAGTTGTCTTGCTAATAGACTTCATTTGCATATTTTTCTCTCTCTTTTCAAGCAAATATTTCGAAAAAAACATTTTGTCTTCAGTAGAGGCATGCCATAGTCTGCAGAACATGCTCACATCACACACATTTCAAAATAGCCTGGTTGCTGCTTGTGGTGCTTCTTTATTGTTCCCCTCAGTTTCATATTTACAAAACCAAGGCTGAGGTTTTAATGCCTATTAAGATCAGCATCGATTAAGATGTATTTCAAAGTGATGTGCATGCAATCCACAGACAGTCGCCTTCCAAGAGACAATGAAATTCTGAAGTGTCCACTTTCCCGAGGAACATTGGCCTCCACAGACAATGTGCTGGTAAAAAATGATCCAAGTCATATCTGGCCACAAGAATATAATTGAAAATGCTTCCCATGGACCTACACAATTATGCATGAGAATAGCATTAACCGCATTCCTTCCAAAGACCAGCTCGAGTACATATTGCTATTAAAGGAAGTAGAGGGTGGATAAAATTAAAGATTACACGGTTAACGAGTATGTAAAAGTGCAGCTGCAAAAAGCCTTTTTCTGTGTGGGGCAGGCTTTGTGCAGCGCCCTGGTGGGCACAGCCCGGGCTGCTCCTCTCCCACCGCACGGCAAAGGCTGCCAACAGCTCAGCAGGAAGCCCCAGAGGCACCAGTGGGGAAATGGAACATAAAATAACACTTCCTTGGGTTAAAATTTAACCAGGCCTATAATCTCTTTAGTAGAGAGATGTCAGTTGTTTTCTCCAACCAGATTGCTTATCTCCACAAGTGTCCCAGCCAGCTCTGCAGAACTTGCACAGCCTCGTGCAATGGCAGCATGAACTACCTCAGTCACAGGCAATTTGGTTGTGAAAGTGCAGGTCTAGAAAAGCCTGAAGGGCCCAGATTTCCCAAATGGTCCTTGGAGAGGCCTTCTGCCAGCCTGGCACAAGTATCTGGTATTATTGGACTCTCTGTGTCAGATTCAGCTCCCTGTGATTAAAGTGATTAAAGCTTAACACTTCTAAACGGCTTAATGAAAGACAGGAGGTGGATTATATTTTTTCTGCCTCTAATTTTTCCAGTATTCAGGAGCTTAGATTATATGCCAGGAATCCCTGCACCATAGGAAAAGGATTAGGTTCTCTATTCTTTCAATATGAATCCAGATTACAGCTCCAAATTCCTGCTCCCTGTAGACTGAAACACAATTCTTTGAAATGTATGCATTTGTTGGGCTATATTCATTTGTACACATAGCTAATTATAAAGTAATTAGTATTATCTTCATACATCTAAACAGGCAAGCAAAGGAAGACAGAACCATTTATTATAGTGACAAAGAGAATCAGCATTTTCTTATCATGAAAATGCAAGTTATCTTGTTTTCTTGTACATCAGTATAATTAATCACTGTGTTTAGCATTCATAGATAATAACACCCAGTATCTGCTTTGATGAGATACAAACAAGCATATTATGAATCACTTCACATACAGACCATCCTAATTGCTAAAATTACTGTCTCCATGTCTGGTGCTCCTGTAGCAGCAGTTAACTCAATGAAACGCCTCAAACACCCCCATGCTTTGGCAGCCAGCTTAGCTGCTGAGTTAATATGGTGTTTGTGATTCTTATTATGAAGCTACATTCTTCCTTTATTTACAATTTCATCAAGCTAGGGATGTCCAGGGGTGGTCACTATGTAATGCAGGGCATAATCAAGGACATAATCAAACTTTCTATAGTGGATGACTGAGGGAGTGAGAAAAGCTGTCAAATTCACTAATTCACCTGATCCCACCTGACTAAACCTCTTCACTGAACGGAAAACAAAGTGAAACCTTACTTTTCTCTTTAACTGAGTAATAAAATAAAATTCAAAAATAAAAGTATTGTTATCAGTTAATTGAGATTGTCTTCAATTATATAAAGACAACTGACTAACCTTTAGGGCTTTTCATTAACCAGGGTTCATCAATTCTAATCATCTGACACTCAAACTCTCCAATTGCCATGCCAACATAATTACAAGTTGCCAATTCTGCTGACAAAGTTCTCAGGTTACAAATACAGTTATCAATGCAGGATATGTAATATTGTGCCACACTGATTTCACTTTCCTGAAGCATTAATGCTAAACTGGTGACAGATTTTATTAATGAAATCAATCTTCAAATATGTGCTCAGTCATTATTTTTGGTTCAGAACCAGAAGCAGCCACTGGTCCCTAATCCCACATGATATTTTATCACAATTAATAAACACAATTGGAGTTATGGTAGAGTTAATCTTCATCTTCAATTAAAATAATTAAAGTTTAATCTTCTAAGGGTAATTTGTTTGACCCCATCCTACCAAAAACATTCTGCTCTACAGATTGTAACTGAGGGCAGAAGGACAGTCAGGGTGTAAGGAACCAATTCAGCAGTTGCTTTAGAACATCTTGGATGTTGCACTTACATCTAAATGCAAAGTGTAAAGACTGCTCATCACTACAAGATGACTTTCCAGTTAAATAATTTATTTGCTGCCTACAAAATGTGCGTAAATTCATTTAAACAGCATATAATACTATCTCTTAGTAACTGAAAAGCATTCTACAAGCTTATGCAGCTACAGACAGCCAAGCAATGGCCAAACGTTACACACTGGAAAACTTTCATTGGCTTCCACCAGAATGATCACAGAGTACAATTATCTTCTCAGTCAATTGTTGCTTTTCACTTCCAGAATTGCTACAGGATACTTAGGAATAAGTTTTCAAGAAGAGATATCCCCTTTCCTCCTTGCATTCAGCATTCTTTATCTGTTTTTTTTTAATAGATCAAGAAAAAAGAATCAGAGAAAATCTTTTGCCGTATGATAAAACCACCTTAGAGCAATGTGATTTGTGAAAGCACAGTCTGAGTTTCAAGTATCAGAAAAGGAAAGAACAGCCAAACTAGGTCAGATGAAGGGCTCTGAAACTGGCCAGCGGAAGCTGTCAAAGTGAAAATGTTAAGAGAATGGCAAGCATATTGTCATACTTCCACAGAACACTTTCAGACAGTTCTAGTCTCAATTTCTTCTCCAATAATTCCTAAATTCAATTTTCTTTCTTCAGTGCTATTGAAAACTGAGCTGACATTTTCATTAAACTATCTATAGTAACTATAATGCCTCATCCGTGAACAGGAGTACTTAGTTCCCATCTGAATATATTGAACAATTGAACACTTGTCTAATCACCAGCCCCTAGAGCAATCATAATTTAAAAAATTAAAATACAGTTATGAAATATAGCTGAGCAGTAAATACATCCAATGATCTCTTGGATGCTTTCAGACATTTCAAAGCAAAAAGACAGAGATATTCTAAGGATTTTGAGGATTTGGTTTCTGAGGTTGGTGGCTTTTTACCCACTAAAATCACAGAAGGGGCATTAGAATTATTAACTCATGGGCAATCCCTGTCTTTTTGACTGTGTGTCACAAACAGTTAAAAGATGACCAAATAGAAAGTCAAAAAAATAAATACATGACTTGCTAAATATTGTTGGTCATAAGCATTGATATTAGGAGTTGTTTACCCATTCTCCTTGCAGATTTCTTTTACCAGAACTGTCAGATTGTGCCTGTATTGAAAGAACAATAATATTAATTTACTCCTATCTTTTAAGAGTTGCTAAGCAAACACATACTGAAAATTTACATCAGCACTCAAGCTTGCCAAGAGTGAACATGTAGAGTGAAAGCAGGCAAGCATTGGTTGTTTTGGTTTTTTTTAATTTTCACAAATAAATTACTATAGTAACTACATAGGCATCTACCTATACTAGCTTGAGGCTGTATCAGCTCAGATCTTATCTTACAATGAATCACTTTGGGTATTTTTTGACCTAGTGTCAGTCCTGCTCAGAATATCTGTACAACTGCTGGAGTCAGTAAAGCCTTGAACTTGCAGACTGAAGCACATGCTTTACTGTATACTGCAAACAGGATGGTGACGTCTATGAGAAAAGACACAGTGGATAAAAAGTGAAATATAGATAAGGATTTGTAGGAGGAGAGCCTAGAGAAACTGCTTTTGACTCACATATTTTTGGTATTCACTATAAATGTACATTCCCAGGTGCATTTCGAGAGCATTTGACACTTTGTAAACCTCGTTGTTCAGGAACAAAGCGTAAAAGCTGCACGGACTTAGCACACGTCCGTGGTACAAGTGCACGGCAAATTCAAGAAGGCAAGCCTGCCCTCAAACACAGATTCACTCTCTTTCCACGTGACCACCAAGCTGCTGCACATGTGAAAAACCCCTAGAGAAACACATTGTCCCTTTGATGTGTCAGCGTTCTCAGTGGGGCTGTCATGATGGCAGCGCCAGTGCTGAATTTGTCAGCACTGAAGAGGAAATCAGCAGCAATTAGGCAGCAATATTGGTTAAAAGTATCTCAGTTCTTAGAGCCATTTCTTCCCACAGCACATATTTAATGACAAATTCTGGAAACTCCATTCAATTTTCACTCAGCTTAACAAGCACCCACCCTTTGAAGTGCCTGGGAATTGTTTTTGAAAAGCAGTTCAACAACAATGTCAACTTTTGGCCCAAAGTCAGCTGGAAACAAGCCACAAGCTAGACACAGATGGCCCGTAGGATATGCTTCCAAAGACCTTGACAAACTTAAAATTAAATTTTAATTATATCTGTTCAGCTTGATTTATACTAATTGTCAATATCTGTGGTTTGAAATAACACGTTTTACAACATGATCAGTTAGAGAAAATATTTTCCTAATGACTAAAGGGAGGAAGAGTCTGCATTGAGTCCAAGAATTATATTATCAATCTTATTTATTATTTTTTTAAACCATAACATAAAAAACATTTAGGAGACACTGATCTGAAACTGGGGTGAAAGGCTGAAGAATAATATGTTTTCCTGGTTCTGCAGCAGTCAGATTTAGACGTCTATTCCTGCAGACACGAGAGCAGATGAGGTCCCAGGAGTTCACAAAGATAATTAATGGCATTTGATACGCTCACAAATTTTGAAGAGTCCCTAGAACCATAAAAATTTTATTGGCCAATTACTTTTTTCAATAATTATGTGCCAACAGTTGATAATTTATACATTTGGACGAAGACTGTTGTGATGTTCTTCACAGGTAAACCCACAATTATTTTATACCACAGCAAGGCTCATTAAAATATTCTGTTCTTTTCTTTCCTGTAGAGTTCACTTGCAAAAATGGGCTTTCAAGCTTATCAGTTTTTGGGTAATATTTCTGAAATAAACTGCCATGACTTAAAAGATATCAGGCTCAACAAACTCTCTTTCTCAACTGGTGTCAGTGTTCCTTGCCTTCAAGCAATGGCCACTGGCAGAACCACAGGCTCAAGCTGTGTCTGTGCCAGGAATTTGCTAAATCAATACTTCAAGTTGCTCAGAAATCATCTGCTTTTCTGCTTTGAATCTATTTACAAAGAAATTATTGAATATGGCTTTTAAACAAGAGGAGTAAAAGGGTACCTTAAAAGAGCAAGTCAATTCATGCTAAGCTAGAGTGAAGAATAGACCCCAGTAACTCCAGCAGAGGAATGTTTAGAGGTCATAAACCACAGAAAATTGCAGCTACTGTCTCTGCAATGAATAAATGGCTCACCAGAAACCAATCCCATCACTTGCAACTATTGTATTGGCAGCTTAGTGTAAGAGATGATGCACAGATCGTCAATGTTTGGGGTTTTTTCCCTTATATAAAATGAACAAAACTAATACACATTTCTGGTTTGATTTTTTTTACAAATTGACCCAGAAATTACATCTGCCATGGGCTGGCCATTGCTTGGTTCATTCTGGCCATTCACTTCATCTGAAAGGATATTATAAGCTTTCCAATTTTGTATTCCTTTTAGAGGTAGGTTCCTGTAATATCTCCTGTAATAATAAATAAGCTATTTGTTTTTCATAGCACCAATTGAATGAAATATTTTTCTTCATATATTAAATCTTGCCTAATTTACAACATTCTCTTATTTGGGCTATAAATTAAAATTACCGTTGCCTTTCTTTTAAGTAATTGGCTAAACCCCTGAAATTTGTGTACAATGGAATAAAGGAGAGGAATTTGCAGCTTTTCTGCATTCTACCCCTCTAACATACACTTCCTAAACCCACAGGTTTCCTCACACAAATCCTTCAATTTTTTACAAACACAGTTCCATAAACTCAGTATATTATCTGGAAGTCTGTGTATTAGAACTGTTAATTATCTCACACCATGTCCTAAAGCAAAGTTTCTCTGTTAAGAATTACAGCACATTATTCTGTAATAATATTTTCCCTCTCACCCAGGCAGCAGAAACATGAGAAGGTGATGAGAACCTCGGTGGGAGTTCACTGAGAGCCACAGGAGGGTGAAGTCTATGGCTCAGCTCAGCTCCAGACTCCTTGCTGGTCTGATTCTCTGCCTCTGAAAAGAATGCAGCTTTACAGTGTTTTTTGACAGCCTCTTCTCAAGTCAGAACCCCAGTTACTGTCTGTGTTTGTGCACCACTGGCAGCTGTGGTGGGCTGCATGGGGGTCTCAAGGAATTCTGCACAGAGCCTGTCCTCCCAGAGAGCAGGAAGGAGCTATGCCCAGCACCACTAAATCTGAGCACAGCCTCTTCTTCAGCCTCTCCAGCCACGAAGAGCCCCCTGCTTTCCAGCCTGCAAGCCAAATCAATGCTCAGGAGGCTGAGGAGGCAAGGCTTAATCAGCAATTCAAGGAAACAGAAACTGTCGCTCCAGAGGAAGAAACCTTTAAATAGCAAAAGCATAAAGATACTATTAAATATTGTAGTTCCACTGAGCAACTTGGGGGAAGGGAGTTTTAGAGGACAGTGAGCAGGGGAAGACACAGTTTGTGTTCCCTGGTCTGTGTGATCCTAGGATAGGTGACGAAAGCAGGGAATTTGGCATTGCATTTTCTAGATCTGGGATAATGCCACAAAACCTGCATATCAGCCATTATTACAGTAGAGCTTTGTGAGAATTATCTTTTAAAGTAGGAGGTTTCTACAGAACTGTATCTTTAAATGGATGTTCTCACAGTCCAAGGCTTACTAATTCAAGAGTAAGTTTAATCCTTTGCAAAAATGATACATCGGAAGCTACTATTCGAATACAAATAACATTTTGTATGAAACAAATCCCACAGGAAGGAGAGTAACTAGTAGATAATTTGCATTCATTTGATAAAATTATGAAATTGTAGGCTTGATTGAAATAAAATCTAAAAGATAAAAATTTGTTTGGAAAACACATTTCACCTTCTCAAAGAGAGAGTTATGTAATACAGATTTAAAATATCTTTAACTGCTTGACATCTGCCAAACAAAGACAATGTTGTGATACAACAATGGTATCAGAATCTGTATCCAGAGAAGAAAATAAATTATAAAAAATAAGGGTTTCTTGAATGCATGTTAATTTGAGATTTTTTTTTAACTACAAGTCAAAAGCATCTTCCCAACTAAATCATTATTCCTCTCCTATGAGCAATGGTCTTTTTCCAAAAAAATTTCCTAGTGAAACAGAAAGAAACAAGTTTGCTGTATTTCATGTTACTTCTTTCCATTCTGTACCAGACAACAAAAAATGATAAAATTTGTATCAGATACAGAAGGGGCCACAGCATTGCTGCCTTCTGCAGAGACAGGGAAAGGAACTTGAGTGAAGAGCCTGGGCCAAAGCCAGGAGTGGCATCCCCTGACACAGTTTGCTTCTGAAATGCAGAATCTTTCAATAGAATGGGGGACAAAATAAGATCTAAACCAAACTGAGTTTAAAAGAGAGGAATGACTTTGGATCATTTGAATGGTGAAGGTGAATGTGGTGTGTGCTGTGCTGGCACTGCATTTATTAACACAGAGCCTAAAGCCATAGGAGCTGAGGTCCCAAGGACAGCTTCCCCCTAACAAACAGCACCTTTGCAAAAAAAATAAAAGATTTCCCTTGGTCTCCCTTTCTGTTATCATGTATCTCTTCTATTCTTGCATCTAAAAGTGCTAAGAGCACAAAGATTGTAAAACACAAGAAAATTTTCTATTCTGTCTGTTCTGAGACCTTTTACTACACACTGTAACACTCAGTGCATGAAGGACACCAAAAATGACACTGATGTGTATTTTCCTCAGTATGTGGAGAATCACACTTCTAACACACACAGGAACAGATCTGTAGATCTTTCATTAGATTTTTATTTCACCCTCAGATATTTTACTGAAGCATTATCAGTCTAGCACACAAGATTTTTGAGCAGTGATATCTCCTCAAATGTTACAATGTTAAGGGTTGTGTGGCAAAACTATCATTTTTGCTTTTCCACTTTCATTCATGCCTTGTGTGCATACAAGACCTTTAATCAAAATATACGCCTCTCCTTTTGCAAAGTGATTTCTTCTTTTGTCAACAGTACATGTACTGACTACTGAGCAGAGGATAATTAAAAAAAATTAACTTCCAGTTTTCCTAACTTATACAGTCACTACAGTTATGTCTCACTTGATATCAGTTGACCATAAACGGTTTTGCTTACCTACAGGGCAAACAAAATAGAAACAGGAGACAGAATATAACATTTCAAAAGAAATATTATAGCTATTAGTTCCATAGACACACTGTACCTAACTCTGAACCAAATTCTGCCCTCAAAAAATGGTGTGTCATTTATAATTATATGTCTGTGTGTACATACAGAAAGTGAAGGAGACAGAATATGAGAGGACACTCTAGTCCCTGAATTTTATCAAGAAATGCCTGCCTCAGGTGTCTGGATGTTGTAGAGATCTATTATGCTGTTATCTTTGTTTAACAGGACTTAGAGTAGATGGCAAATGGAGTCCATTCAACAAAATGAATTAAGTATTTTACAAAAACTGTTTGCATTTTTTCCTACACTGACTTTTAATTTTAATTCAGAATGCTTCTACCAGCTCTTGCTGTCAACATCAGTTAAAATTAAGCAGGCAGGCAGGAGATCAGGAACAATTTTAGCATGCTTTAGATGATAAAAAATGTATAACTCCAAAATATCTAATAGAAATTTGGCACAATATTCATACACTGCAATTTCCTTCAAATATGAATCACAAATCCTGGTGGGTTAAGTATTACTATTTCTGGGATATGTAAATTCTAGCTACAACATCTCTTAGCTTTGTTTCTGTGCTCACCCCACTCATGCCCTATAGCTCCTCTTGGAAGAAATTTCCCATTTCAGGAGATGTTCCACCATTTATGCAACTTCTAGGGAAAGGCAATTTCCCCGTGATGTGTCAATGGCACAGTCCAAGATATCCCATAGTGGATGTAAATTCTGCAGAGTTTGGCAAGAAATGTCTCAACATGCATTTCAGAATTTTCCTATACTGAACTGGGAAACGCCAGAGACCTTTATAAATAAAAATCTGACACATTTTAGCAAGAAAATTGATCTGGTATTTTATGTCTTACGAGAGACTTATCATGCGGTCTGCACTGGTTAGGGCAGTTCTTGGAAAGAATTTCCAGGTTTTCTTTGGAATACTTCTCTGTCCTGAAAAATCCATAGTTAAAAAGCAAACTTTCCTTCTCGAGTTTTGGCCCTAATGTGAAGAACATGATACAACAATTTGACAGGTTTCAAACATCCCACTTTTCTTCTTCCTATTTCTTTTCTTTTATTCATACCAGATCACCTTGGCCTTTGACAGATCAGTTTGAAAATTCCATTGGGATTCTAAAAGCAGAAGCAAAGCAATACATGGCAAAGATAAAACAAATAGCTCTAAAAATGGCTGGAGGGCCAGTGCAGTGCTGATGGAGTGGTGAATCAAAAGATGCACACTCTTTAAGGTTTCATTGTGACACTCCTGTATTGAAGGCATGAGGAAACTCATCTGAGTCATGCTGTGTTATAACATTTATCATAAAGCAACGCTGTAAATGCAAGCAGACAAGACAAGTCACAGTCTGATGTATTAGTCCAGAGAGAACAGGAACAGATAGATTTTCTACAAACAAGCTTAACCCAAAATAAATATAAAAGCATCTTTGTTCTTTGAAACAGCCCTCTCATTCATACTATTCATACTATTTTAGAAATTCTTGGGTTTAAATTTGTGTTTTGAGTACAGCATATTCCTCTAGCCAAAAGTAATTTTAAAGCTGTACATTTCTATTAAAAGTACAGAGGCTCTTCCCTCCATCCCAAAAGTCATGGAAAGGAGAGCAGCTCAAGGCAATTGGCTGCTGCACCAGATGGTGAAACAATTCTGCCTGGGTTCTTCCCTGAACTGCCTCTGCTTCCCTTCATGCTGCTTCCCTTGCTACTTTACTTTCCCTATGCTGCTTCCAGCAGTTCTACACACAGTCCTTCCACTGAGGAGGATGAAAGTTTGTCAAAACTATTGGTAGTCAGTTCTACCCAGAAAATAGAAGGGACACACCATAATGAGACGCTGTCCTCCAGAGCACTCTCACAGCATTGCAAGGCACTTCAGCAATGGTATAAACCATCAGGCTGAAAATGAAACTGAGACACAGAATTAAAACACAGCTATTGCTGAAAGCAGCCACTAATTAGCAGTTTTGCTTTTTCACTTCCATTTTGCCCATCATCTTTGAAAAGTCATGCCAGATACTGCTTTCTGTTGTAGTTGGCTGGTAAAGAATAATAAAATGCTGCAAATCACTTTCCCCTCTACGGGAACACACAAGTAATAATGTGGCTCCACAGCATTACAGAGCTGAGTAACAAGGACAGATAATGCCAGGGCATGACACCAAAATCCAGTTCCTGATCCTTAACCCTCTAGAACTGCAGAAGTACCAGATTTCATAGGCAGCAGATCCACCATTATCTTCAAGTCTGACCTCCTGAATAATGAAGGCCACAGAATTTCATTCAGTAATCCAATCAGAGGAGGAAACTAATAAGGGATTCTTGATTCTGCCTGCTGAAGCAGCTCTTGAGACTAGTTGTAAGGTTAAAAGGAGGATATCTTCTGGCTGCTCCATTCCAGACAGTAAAAGCTAGGGTAACTCTATACTGTCCATATGTAAAAATGGACAGAACTTGCTTACAAAGCCCTTTTCCTCATTTATCAACTAACCCAGGCTGTATCTACCTGCACAGAGCCATTGCCCTAAAGCCCTAAGCTATGACCAGCCATACAGCAGATTTGCTTAAACCTAAATCCACAGTCCAGCCCAGTCCTGGAGTCTTCACCAAGAGATGAGGCAATCTCTTTCACCATCACCCTTCCAATACACACTTTTCTACACTCTATTTTATATTGTTTACACAAACATATGCTGTGAGCTCAGAAAGTCTGTCAGCAATTCACAGATGGCCACATTCAGAGCATCTTTGATAGAGATGCAAGGTCTGACTAAAGATGTTAGAAATCTCTAATATGACTTGAAGCATCTCAGTTTGGTAATGTGAAATCTGGGTTAGCCTTGTGCAGCAACAAAGGCCAGCTGCCCTACAAATTTCATTTTATATTCTGAATTAGTCTAATTCCTGACACTGTTTGGCAATTTGGGACTGATAGAATATGCAAGAAGGTTGCTCAACAGTTGCATTTGAATCTAATGCTGTGGCCAGATCTAATAGAAAATGCTGTATAAAGAAGAGTGTTTACCAGAGTTCTGAGGCCAGACCCAGCACCTGTCTGTTTTCCAGGGTAAGCCACGTTGCTTGTTTGTCATCAACAAAAGTAAAGTGTGTTATTCACAGTTACAGAAAGAGCAAAAGATCATTGCTGGGGGGTGCAGCCCACACTGCCTTTTCTTACTGCTGCTCTACAGTTCTGTATTGCCTAGAAACATCAGTACAGAAAGGAGAGAAAATGAAAGAAAACAGTCTGAAAATAAGTTTGGTGTGGCTTGGCTTTTGTATCTCAGATACTGAAAAAAACAATGTATAAACTTTGTTTCTAAGATTACTTTTATCCTTATTTCATAGGAATTCAACAAATGAACAGAATGAAAAACAAGAAAACAGTAATAGCATCAAATTTACAGCAGAGAAATCACAGCGCATTATCTCCTTCCTTCAGGAAAATACATAACAGAAGTGTCAGTGCCAAACCATCCAGACAGGGGCCAATTTATCATATGAGAAAGTTCACCACAAACCGCAATTTATCTACATTTTAAGCAAATGAACAATAGCCCATTGCAACAGATGCCACTCCAATCATGAGCCCTCTCTTGCAGAGCTCTAATCCCCATCTGGGGCAATTCTTCTGAGTCACCTCACTGTGGCCAGGCTGGGGACATTTGCTGGCTACAGGATCAGCAGAGGGGTCCATTCACAAAACACCCAGTGCATCCCAAAGCTACAGTGAGGATATCCAAGAACAGAAATCAAGACAATCCCACAGCTCTCACCTTTCCTTTTCTGCCCAGGCATCAAAATTCTCCAAAACCCACTGTATCCCATATCCTCCTGCAGTATGGGAGTCACTCCTGTGATAGTGGTGGTTGCTTTGACAGTCCTACTTTTCAAGGGGTTCCTGAGAAAACCTAATTTCACTTCTTTTCAGAGAGGCCTTGATGATAACTGGTCATGCCCCAGGCATCCTAATTTGACCAAATGATACATTCCACCATATCAAATGTGCCTCCCGTGTAACTCACAGGCTTGTACTCCACTGTAAAATTGTAACTTAATGATATTTAAAATACGGCAGTTACCTCCTTCTTTATATGTGTGGAAATGCTGCAGCTTGACAAAGGTGGCTTTCCTCTCCATCCTGTGCTGTGCTGATGCCCCTGTGTGTGCCCATTTGGCAGCAATTGGTTTGGGTCAATGCTTTATTAGCCATTTGTTTGCTGCCTGAAAGGCCCCACACAGGTGCTGGATGCTTTGTTTTCTTTTCCTGATTGCTTTCACACATGAAAAGCGCATGTTAAGCACATGCTGATGGAGCAAATGAAAATATTACACTCTTAAACTCTCACCAAGCATTCCAGGTGAGAAGCACTTGTAAGTGCCTGCTTTGCTCAGTGGTGCCTATGCCAACCTGTCACCTCTGAGGCTTCCTCTGCTTGCAAAATAAGTTTGAGTGTTAAAAAACTCCAGTCCCAGCCCATCTGTGCAGCTTAAAATGAAGCTCATCCTCCAAATAATCCCTTCTTAATTTATATTTTGTAACTTTTTAAAAATAGGCATGATTTGAAATACAGCTTCTCTCTTCAAACTGTAGTGGAATTACCAGCAAATAAGTAGAAACATTTCTACTAGATGGATTTAGACATAATTTTTACCATTTTTCCCTCCCATGGCTCTTATTGACAACACGGCTTAAGCTCATCAATTCCGGTTTAATTATAGGCATGTTGAATCCAAACACTAATCTCCATCAAGCATCCACAGTTTCAGTGGTAATACATTCATATGTTAAGTAAATACATTAAATAAATTAGATGGGACAAGCTTCCAAATTTCAAGCTGTGCTCATTTACTTATTTATTCTATCATTAGAGAAAAAAATATTCTGAATTGCTGTACTTGTTACAAACACTTGTGAAAAACTCAGGTTTATTACAAGTGCTCACAGAAGCATATTCTGAGCTGCAGTTCCATCTTTTGCAAAGCTGAGTACAGCTTTTGCAGCAAGGACAGTCATTGTCTCTTTGAACAAACAGAATTCATTCACTGACAGGTTTATTGCTTGTTTACCTCAGAAATATTTCCTACAGTGGGCATCACAGAAAAGTGCAAGAAACCAGAACATTAAAGGTGTTTTCAATTGCAGGGTATGGGATTCTACGTCTGGAATGGTATTTGATAAAACAATGTTCTCAACTCACATTGTCACACCTAAGAAGAATGCTTGGATGCATGAGATAAAATGGTTGGGTTCACTAGAAAAACTGGATTTTATTTGTTTTCTGTCAATATTTTCGTTTGACTAAAGCAAAGCTTGAATCTTCCTGACATCATAATTTCATTGAATCTCAGTATCTGCACAGAACTGAATAACTCTGCTTGCTTGAACTGTCAATGTTATTGCTTTAAAAGCTTATGGAAGCAAGGACTGAACTGTAAATTTGACAACACTGTAGGATACAGAAGTGTTGTGTTTAAAAACATCCCCCAAAATGTTTTCAAAATGGCAGGAATAGGGACAAAGGTCACATTTTTGACATTATTTACATTCAAGTTGCTCAGATTACTTATGGAAAAAGCAGTCATGAGATTTATAGCCCCAATCACCCATGATTGCAATATGTGTTCTGGTAAAAGGCAAGACCAGCTCCAGTGAGGAAAAAGCCTGAGATGAGAAATGTTGGCCATTACACATGGCAGCACTTCAACCTGCAAATTACCCAAACATAAAGAGTTAAGAGTCAGTCTAAAGTCTCTCCCTAAATACTGTACTTTCCTCCCCACAGCAGGAGAGGAACTTCAGCATGAGAGAGCACTAAATCAGGGAAGAGACAATACAAACTTTAAATGAACAAGAGATTTCAAGAGGTCTTAGAGAAGTTAATTCTATTTCCCACTAGAAAATGAGGTTTTGTACCTGACTGGAATATGAAAAAGCAAACTCTGAATGGTCTAGCCTTGTACTTTCACTGAGTATAATTCATCTTATCATTTCTCTGGCATTCCTTAAAACTGATTTCAACGGGTGCCTGAACAGCACTGCCACACAGGCTCATGAGATATCTCAACAAAGCACAATAATACAATGCTACACTGACCACTGTAGAGTGAAGGCTTTGGGCTCAAATTTAAATATATTTTCCCTGCCTCGAATCCTTCCATAACTCTCCCTCCCATCAAAGCTGAGCATCAGTAAACGAGAAATGTATATGCATTCCTTAGACAACACCAGCATTTAAGATTCCAGCAAGCAAATCCTCTCCCCCATCCACTTTGCAGTTTTGAAAAGCTGAACTTCCATGGCATCGAGTCACCCTCAAAAGAGATCTTCACCTCAGAGGCATCACAAGGTACCCATCAGCAGCAACATGTTTGAAGGAAGAGCTGAAAGCAATGCCTGAATAGAAAAAAAGCTGAGGCTGAGATGGGGATGTTTGGTAGGGTGACTCAAACTCTATTCAAAGTCACAGAATGTCAAATTCTAACAGTATCTGACTTGAAAGGGATTTGGAGTTTTTTGTTTGGGATTTTTATTATTTCGTTCTGTAATTTTTAATAACCTCACAATTCTTAAAATAAAAAAGCACAAAGAGTCCAATTAAGTAATCCCAAGACTACGAAACAAGCTAGGTACGTCAAGAAAATTCAAATTAACACTCATCTCAGCCTTCAAATCAAGTATCAGTTTGTTCCTTTTTATTTTAATTTATTGTAGTCAACATTAGTTAAAGCTGGAGACATTTGTTCTCTTGCTAATGATATACACATAACTCCCACTTACATCCCCTTGCTCCTTCCAATTAAGAACTTCTTCCAAACATTTCAGCTAGAAAGCTTATCTGGCATAGATTATTCACTGTATCATATGGAGTCAGGTTCTTATGTCTGGAAGCTCTTTAGAGCAGCAATTTGTTCTTTGTTTAGCTCATTTTGCAGTGTATGGTGCTAAATAAGCTTAGGGAGTGATATTCACTGAGGCATGTTTGTGCTCTGTGGATCCAGCCCTGCCTTGTGCTTTGTTCTTTCAATCTGTGCAAACCTCTCCGATGCAATGTGTAAAATCCAGGCTGCCTGTAAATCAGCCTAGTTCTTAAGGAAATCTTCAGACTAAGCACACAGAAATTAGCAGGTCTGAGGAGCGCTGCAGGTGGGAATGCAGCACACGTTCTACTGCCTTGCTATTCCCTAAGCACACACAACGAGCACCAGCTCATGGCTTATCTCCTCCGCAAAACTAATTGCCTTCCTTGTCACATGGCTCTGGCATATTCTGTGCACACTGGGAAAACATAACACCAACTGAGCAGCCAAGCAACACCAGTGCCTTGACTTCTTCAATTCAAGACACATTCTTGAAGCTAACCATTGCATTTGTTACACTATTTCTTTACTTTTCAGCCTTGCTGAAATGAACTTCAGAAAGCAAAAAGACAGAGTATTATTCCTCTGAGCCTTGGAACAGGCTCCCCCATCAATACAGAACATGATGATTTATGTGATGTTTTATGAAACCATCATAGCTGTTTAGCTCCTGTGAACTCTTGGGCTATCAGGACAAGTGAAACAGCTGCAGGGTCGCTGTCTGAGGGGAGTGAGAGCACTACAGATCTCCCTCTTTACCCCTTCAGCAGCCCTAGGCAAACTGCACATGAACATGGCTTTGTCAGGCCAACGTTTTGGTCAAGAAAAACAGCACCATCCAACAAGGTCCATATCCTTCCAATGCAGACAAACATCAGGAAGCAACTTAGCAGATTTCACCTAGCACCAATAATTTAAGAAATGCTTTCTTCCAATAGGGAATCTCCTCAGTTTTAGTTAAATGATCACAGTTACTAAGGAAATGAAAATGGGTAATTAGTAATTTTCACTCATTATAAGTTTTCCCTCAAGGAAAAGGAAATTTAACATAACACATTTTATATCTTGTGTGATACTCATCCTCTTGACTCATACATCAGAGGAAGGGATGTTTAGATAAGACACCAAAAGCTGTTACGAGAACCGTGTAGCTGAGGCATGAAAATTTTCATGCTCTCAGTTGCCTAATACAGGAGAGGACTTGCAATACCTACAGGTTACAAGATATTTGAACCCAGACGAAATCCTTAGGATGATTAGAAGCACACTTACACTGAACACTTGATTTCTGAAGTTGCTATACAAACCAAGCAATCTGTTCAAAACACTGAAAGAGCTTAAGTGCTTAAGCTATTGACACTTCTTCCTCTAAAGGAGATCCGTGAAAACCAGAGAAAAGAATATGCTGATGAGATTTCCACTCACAAAACAGAGATATTTCACAGGAACCTGCCTTCACTCAGACCAGCATCAATCTGTAGAAACATCACCACCTTGCCCTTCACGGAAATGCCTCAAAGCTGTCCTCTTATAGCTTTAGCAAAAGGAAATATTTCAGGTTTCTGGTCTGTTGACCTGATTTTAGTCACACCTACTTGACTGTTCAGCCCTTAATTACAGCTGATTCTTAGTATAAACTGAAATAGCTTGATTATCATCAGTGCCAATTTATATCACATAAGAGCTTGGTTCGCTGACTTTCTTAAAACGAGGCTTGATTTACTCTGAAGCATATGGGGGTGAAATCAGGCTTTGTCTCTCCTTTAGGTTGAAGCTTCAAGACAAAAGCTTGATTTTGAAAAGGAGGCCAACAGAAAAATTCTTCTGTAATATATAGATTAGCAAGAGAGGATGTGTGCTGGTTAGCATTAAACTTTAGGGCCCTTCCCTCCTTCTCCAAGTGTCAACCTACCATGACACTTAACATGCTCCCCAAATAAAAAATGACTGGTTCAGGTTGCATGTTGCTCACAGTTGCTTCTCATGCCCCTAGATCACCCTAAAAGGTATTTTATACATATATATTATGTAAAAGAATCCTTTAGGTTGGAAAACACTTCAAAGATCTCCAAGACCAGTTGTCCACCCAGCACTGCTGAGCCCATGTCACAAGATGCCACTTGTGCTTGTCCTTTAAATGCCTCCAGGGAAGAAAGGTGACTCCATCACTGCCCTGGGCAGCCTGTTCCAATGCCTTATAACTGCTCTGGGGACTTGTGCTTTAGACCCTTCACCCGCTCCATTGCCCTTGCCCAGACACAGTCCAAGACCTCAGTATCTTTCTTTTAGCCAGTGGCCCAAAAGTGATCACAGGATTTGAAGTGCAGCCCCGCCAGCGCCAAGTACAGGGGGACAGTCATTGCTGGCCACACTGGTGCTGAACAGTGGCTCCCATCTCGTTCTGTTTGTTGCCTGTGGGCATCAGTTTAGGGGCACTTCAGCTGGGCTATTGATCCTACTTTCTACCTGACCATTGTCAGGCATTCACATGGCTTCTAACACATCCCCAACTCTTGTATCTTTGCTGCCTCATGGATCTCCATCCCCAACCTCCATAGAGACAGCAGACTGAAGAAACTCTCCAGCACACTGTCCCTCAAACATCTGTGTGTGCCTCCAGGCTTATGTCTAAACACATCTTTATATGTTCCCTATCTTGCCTGAAGGGATTGACATTTTCATAAAATTTTACCTATGTTTGTACATGAATGCAAATAAGAGCAAGTTCAAAGCCCAAGTGGTGTGCTTTGTATATTAATGAGCATTACAGCAATGATAAAAATATCTATCAGTCTCCAGTCCCAAAATTCCAAACTCACACAGTCAAAACAAGGCAAACAAGAGTTCCAAGGCTTCCCCTTATTTATTTGTAACAAAATTGCAGGGTTCTTTCTGCTGTTTTTACATAAGATGCATCTCTGGGCTGAAACTGGAAGCCCCCAACTTCAAAACTACATTTTAGGACATTACCTAAAATATGCTCTAAGTTTTAACCTCAATGTGAAGAAAAGATAATATTTTTGTAGCATTAAACTTAGTTTTATTTCATGCATTTAAAACAATGAACTCCACCTCTGGAGTATTTGTCTTTTAATCCTATAGGAACACATCAAGTGTGTGTGACAAGACACACATCAAACCAGCTGCTTATCGAGTTGGCTCCCTGCAGTACTGGGATCTTAGTGAAAGTTTAGTACCAGGAAAGGACAAACTCTCTGCTGACTTTACAGGAGACCTTGTTATACCTTGCAGCAAGAGATCCAATTACAGTTACCATCATTAGCCAAGGTCAGGAAATTATTGAACGCTCTTAAAAGTTCATCCACAGTATTTACCTCAGCAAACTGCAGCAATCATGAATTCCACTGGCAGACAATATATTGGCTTGGTTATTGCCTCTTATCTGAGATGGGGCCTAAGCTAAACTTGGTTTGGGTCCAAGGATTTGAGTCAACACAGTTTTAAGTCATAGGCACTCTTTCATATTTGAGAGTCTTATTGGCTTCTCTCAGGCTTCACCTGAGTATTGTAAATCCTGACGAGCACATCTGGCTAAAAGGATGACATACTCTAACCTCAGCTGATCACTTACCACCTCAGGACTGCAGAATGTCACAGAAATAAGTATTGGAGGTTAGATTTATAAAAGGATTGGAGACATTTATAGTGGCAAATAATGTGTGTATCTCTGCAAGGCAAGTCGAGGTTTACAGGCAGGACTTTCAAATGCTCCCCACCCTGTGCAAGAATGTTCAAGTCAGTGCCTTGGCCCAGGCACCAGCTTATAGGGCACCTCGTGTCCAACCCTTCTTTTGAACCCATGTGGACTGAGCTTGCTGTGTGAGGGCTGACCTGACAGCACATCTGGACAGAGCCACAGCACTATATAACTACACTGCCAGTGCAAAAGGGTGAAAACTATAGCTGAGACCATCAGCAGAAGGGTACAGACAGAAGCATTGCAAAGATATTTTAATTATCTGAAAAAGAAGCATTAAAAATTAATTTTAAACCTTCTTTTTCTCCTTGCTGCACTGCTTTATTACAGTGCAGAGTATTATCTTGAACTCAGACTCAAAGGACTAAGCCTTTTTTGAGAGAAGCCCCATCTTTGAGTGTCACTGAGGACATAGTGGGTAAGAAAGCTTCAGGCTCTGTTAGCCTTCCCTTTCCATGGCCTAAAATTGGTCCTGAGTCGTGAGTGACACTGTACTTGATCCAAATATCAGCAACACCTCTAGTCAGTAAGAGGTAGAGCAGCCAGCCACAGCACTCTCCTTAGAAAGGCCTGGTGCTACGTATGAGAGGGGCTCACATGATACACGTTATGCCCTCACTCATTCTGCCCTTAAACCACTGGGATGTGGTTTAATTCTGCCCTGTCCAACCTCTGCAAGCAGTGGAGATTCAGATAAACAATGAGCATCTTTCCAGGCTTGTCCCATCCCAATAGGATTTAAGAGTTACTCTGAACAGTGCATTTTTCAAGAAAGCACTGGCAATCTCTCCTTTATGCAAACAGAAGAACATGGAGTAAGTATTTACCACTTGGAAGAAAGAAGAATCCCTGCTGAAAAAGAATCTTGTAGCTACAAAAACCAGTGTGAAAAAAATTTAAATGGACTTACTGTAAACCTGACTTTTTTACATTTTAAAGAGTTGGTGTTATTTCTCCATTAAAGTATTTTTTTTTTAAATCATCTTACATCTCTAAAATATCTAAAGGATTTTGGTTTTAATTAATCTTAATGTTTAAATGAATTACCTAATATAATTCCTCATTTCAGAAAGTTAATTCTGTACTCAAAGAGTAGATGCTGTAATTTTGGTGCCACATAAACTATTCTCAAAAAGTAATTTTAATTATCATATCTGCATTAGCAAAGTTTTGGGAGACAAATAATACTTTGATCTGTCCATGATTACAAATCTTTACTGCTGTTTGATAGGTAAGGCTGGATTTCTGCAGCTAGCAACACCCTGTCAAGCACATCTTCGTAAATGTGATTTCTGGACAGGTGAAGGCATACTGGTTAAGATTTTCAAAGGAACTGGTGACTCAAGATGTTTGAAAGCTTTCAGTGCCCATTTTAATGGGACCGGTGTTTCAAGATTTCCAATATTCCTGTAAACAAAGTGCCCAAAGTAATACATCTGTCATTAGTCAATTAACAACCAGCAGAACTAAGAATGTAAAAAAAACCCTCAACTTAATTTCTTTGAAACTCATAACCTCTGTCAAAGGAAATTCCCAGGTCACTTAGAACTGACTCTGAAAGGAATCAGAGTTTCTGCACCAGAGGGAAGCAGCAACACGACACCAGCTGTGCCCAAGTCCCTCAAGGACAATGGTGAGGGCTGAGAGACAGCCTCTGCAGTGAGGTGTTACATTCATTAAACCCATTCATACATCACACAGACACTGGGATAGTCCAGGATATGGCAGGTGGGGAGGGAAGCATAGTTAAAACCTTTTAGGTTTAAACAATATCACATTCCAACATAATTCACTGCCTTGTACAGGTGTGGTGTGCCAATTTCAGACACATTTAACTGAATGTCTTTTAACGCGCAGAGTGAATTTTGCACAAACTTAAGAACACCATGTAGCAGCCAATCTGGGAGGCTGTGAACCAGCTACTGCAATAATACAACCTGTGCTGTTATCCAGACATAAATCAACCCTCTGTGTCATGCTGAGACAGCAAGACCTGAGCTTTTCCTGGATTCCTACACAGATAAAAAAAAAAAAAAAGAAATAAAGAAAGCCTTGACAATGCAGTTGATGTGGTGCTCAAAGGAAAGCTTGAAGTCACAGATGAAACTGAGATTACAGGGTGGTTGGAAAGTATAAGAATCCCATCAAACAGAACCACACAGGGAAGAGGGTTAGGAAGAACCTGCTGCTTTGCAAGTGACAACCAGCATGATTCAGTATCACAAGAAGATCCAATCTACAAAGACACGACATGAGAGAAATCTCCTGTCTGACCCTCAGAAACAGCAGGAGAAACAGGAAGGACATGCTAGTTGATAACTAAAAAATGTTTGAATGAAAATACCTACAGAATAAATGGAGGACATTGGCTTGATTTTTGTCTCATATAAATGTACATCAGAACAAATCCATTGAGTTCCAGAGTTCCAGGCATGTCAGAGACATGAATGAGATAAGATGCAAGTACTTGCAACGTCAGATTTTACCACCTTAACATATGTGGAGTGTACACTTTTCTGTCTGAGATCTCTCTAATCAGTGCCACTGAAGTGTCTTCTTAGTGGAGTAAGGCAATAAATAGACTGGCTAAAAACAACATCTTTTACAGCTTTAGTAAAGGTATTCAGGAATTTCTATAGACTACTCCAGAGGAGACCACAGTTTCCACAAGAAAAATCAGAATTTTTGAAGGGCAATGACAATGTAATTCTTAAAAAATAATAGATTTTCTTTAGGATAACAGAAAATTTTTCATTTCTGGGGACAATTTACATGACTCTAATGCACACACAGACACACCCTTTCTTCCTATGAATCAGAAGCTTTTTGTTTGCACACTCAAGCGTAGCGCATTTAAGGCCATATAAGATGCAATAAAGATGGGAAGAAAGTCAAAAGAAAGTCAGTTCAGTTTAGGAGGAGATATTTTCAACATTTATAAGCTATAAAAAAAAAAAAAAAAAAAAAAGTAAATTTAATTGAAACCAAAATGTCAAAGCATTGAAACAAATTTCAAATTTCCCAGGATGGAAATACCGGTTCTGACCCAGTCTAATCTGAGAGGAATTCTGCTTTACACCTCTCAGTCATTTGATTCAAGCACTTGTCTTCCAGGAAAGGTCTTCAATGAACAGGTATATTTGAATCTACTTACAAAGCAATAGACACAAAATAATTGTCATCAACAGTCAAATCTTGCTCTTTTTGATAAGGAATGCAATTTATGATATAAAAACTTTGAAAGAAGTTGAGAATTGAACTGTACTTCAAAAAATCTTTCAATACACAGTGTAGTAAATAATATACTAAGACAAAAACAGACTGGCAGGATTTTGGAGAGCAATGTCCCATATTTTTACATCACCAAAGACACGTTGGAGCCTTCTGAACAGTTACACAGTTACACTTTTGTTTGGGATTCAGTGCAAGAAACCACTACCCTGAAACCTGATCATATTGTGAGTTATCTTTGCCAAAACTCATAAATTCAAGCACAGAGAAAACATATTGGGTGTCTGGAAACAGTGGAGGTAATTTTTCCCTTCAGACCTACTAGAAATTTTCACTATAATGAAAAACTCTAAGGTATCATTATAGAAATAAGTTGGGAAACTGTTTCCCAGCCAAAATTACTTGGATCCGCTTTATACGCTAGGAAAAATACCCATTGAAATCATAAAAACTCTCTGGATTTACACTGTTAGCTTCCCATAAAGCCAGCTGTTGATACCCAATTATTTCAAATGCCTTGCAATGATCCCAGCTCATTTCCTATCTGGGTCACACAAGGCCCTGAAAGCCAAAGCACACAGGCAGGCTCAGAGGTGCAGGAGCAGAGGCAGGAATGAGCTGCCAGCAGAGCCATTCCCAGCAATTAGAGCTCGACAAGCACCTACAGACTCCCTAGAACAGAAAAATGCCTGGAATCGGGGTACCTCCCTCAAATATCCCTGCCTCCGGGGGGCTGAGCAAAAGGCTTATTTACACTGCAGAGTTTTGCATGGCTCTCCTGACAGCATGAAGCAGAACAGTTTCCATGTGGAAGATTCAGCCAGTTCTTTTGGCAGCTTGGTTTTTAATGAAGAAACACTTATTCCACAAAGGCAAAACACAGAGTGATTTAACCAAAATTTTCAGTAAGGCACACTTTATCTAAAGATCCAAATTGTAAACTTGTGAAGCAAAACATTGTACATTGCCAGTTTTAGCATGCATCATCTATCATAGCCATAGAATTAAATGAGCAAGGGGACCGAAAGTGTATATATATATTTATACATAAGAACAAAAGAAAAGTATATTTATTTATATAAATACTACTAAATATAGAGTATATTTAATATACTAATATTACTAAATATAGAGCACATATTACTATATAGAGAGTATATATAATATATACTATATATATTTGAATATTATACTAATAAAACCAGAATTTTCCAGCTGGAACTAAAATATAAAAACCTCAAAAATTTTAACACAGACTAGAAATACTAATTTGCAAACAATTCAGTGCAGTAATTTTGATTTGAGGGTATCACCCATTCATGGTAAGTAGACAGAATTAGCAAAATTCAAGAATATGAGTGAAAGTTGACCATACTTATTTATAAAACAAAACTACCTGGAAATGCCTACATATCTTCTTGCAAAGATTTATTTTATTTACTTTGTGTATTGACACGCACATAAGTCGGTGGAAAGAAATTTAGATTCTTCTGTGGATACAACAATATTCAAAATAGGACATCTGAGCAGATGCCATGACTGACCAAACAGGAGGTAGATTCACTACTCGTTCTTGGTCTTGCAGAGTAGGAAATTATGTCAACACCATAAAACAACTCAGGGCATAATTTTTCCCTTCTTGTCTCCCTAGGATTGTATACCGCTTGAATCAGGCAACTGGGAGACACAGAGGAGACTTGTGCTTCTCAGGATATGTGTTATGTTTAATTGCTGAAGGCATGAAGCATTTTTAAAGGTTTGTCGATAAAAATCCCTATTTAGTTAACCCCAATCTCTTCAGATCTCTTGTCACGGGCAGCCTTCTGCTGTTAACATCTGGGCAGGCCAAGTGTCCAATTACACTGCTGCATTTGGCTTACCAAGGCTAGAGAAGGGTCCCCAGAATATCCAATTCCCTCAAAGGCTGCTTATCCCCGGCTCGACCGATGACACGCAGCCTTCGTGTCACACACGGAAGCGAGTGTCACACACCCAGCGTGTGTGCACGCTGCCTCAAAGCCGAGGCTCTGCTGAGCTGCCCAGCCCCGGCCGGACTGACAGCGGCACAGCTCCGCTCCGCAACTGGGGCAGGGCAAAGGCAGAGCGCGGCCCGAGCGGGCAGCAGGAGCCGGGCCAGTCCCGGAGCTCCCGTTCCCGTTCCGAGCGGGCAGCAGGAGCCGGGCCAGTCCCGGAGCTCCCGTTCCCGTTCCGAGCGGGCAGCAGGAGCCGGGCCAGCCCCGGAGCTCCCGTTCCCGTTCCGAGCGGGCAGCAGGAGCCGGGCCAGTCCCGGAGCTCCCGTTCCGAGCGGGCAGCAGGAGCCGGGCCGTTCCCGGAGCTCCCGCCTCCCGCTCCCGTTCCGAGCGGGCAGCAGGAGCCGGGCCAGCCCGGAGCTCCCGTTCCGAGCGGGCAGCAGGAGCCGGGCCAGTCCCGGAGCTCCCGTTCGCGGCCCGAGCGGGCAGCAGGAGCCGGGCCAGTCCCGGAGCTCCCGCTCCCGTTCCCGCTTCCGAGCGGGCAGCAGGAGCCGGGCCAGCCCCGGAGCTCCCGCTCCCGTTCCCGTTCCGAGCGGGCAGCGGGAGCCGGGGCAGCCCCGGAGCTCCCGTTCACAGCCCAAGCGGGCAGCGGGAGCCGGGCCAGCCCCGGAGCTCCCGTTCACAGCCCAAGCGGGCAGCAGGAGCCGGGCCAGTCCCGGAGCTCCCGCTCCCGTTCCGAGCGGGCAGCAGGCCCCGGGCCAGTCCCGGAGCTCCCGCTCCCGTTCGCGGCCCGAGCGTGCAGTGACCAGAGGGCAGAGAACCAGCCCGCTCCTCCCAAAAACGCTGGGGAGCAGAGCCTGCCGTGCACACTGCAAACCATCTAACTCCTCCGAATCAAGACATGGGCTTCCATCCAAAATAACAATCAAACAGCTCCACAGCATGATTTCTCCTTAATATGTCCCAAAGAAGAAAGCAAAGTCTCAGCACAGTTGTCTCCCGTCCACCAAGATAAAATTACAACTTCTTTTCTTCCAAGCTCTGATATCTGGAACTATAAATTACCACAAAATTCACAAAGTTCAGTTTCTGGAGTTTGTCAACTTGAACACTTAACAAACTTTCTTTTTGTAACACACAATTTTCTATTGTACTGTGCTGAACTTTCCTTCCTGAATAACTCTCAAAATTCATTCATTTAGCTCTTGCTTTTTCCTTCATTCTAATTTTTAGTTCCTCCTCTACAGCTAAATCAGTGTCTTTAAAAGCTTATTAGGAGTTGTTGAGAATTTAATATTTTAATGGCAAAAGTCTGACAGTGAAATTACTGAGATTCTGTTAGCAACTTAGGCCAATTTTCCATTTTTTTTAGAAGGCAACAGAATATGATTGCCCTCTATTTTTTCCCAGTCCATCTGCCAGCTAATTTGCAGGCCCAAGTAAAACCATCTTTTCTGTTCTCTGTACTTTTCCTTCACTTGAACATCCAGTTCTGTGACAATGAACAAGAGTAGATCAGCTGCATAAATTTCTTTTAAAGTTTCTGTTTTAACCTTCAAGCCTTGTGTTTGTCACTGTAAGTTTATGTGCCAAAGACATGAGAGAGCAAAAGCCAGCAGTTTGTCAAAGCACAATCTCTGGGGACGTGGGTACTGTTTCAGCTGTCACCATGTCACCCTATACACCTATTGATGTAACTTTTGATGTGCAGCAACAAATGGTAAACAATTCCTCTCTCAGAGAGCACTCCTGCCTGTGTTGGAGTCACTGCTTTTGATCAATAAACCATTGAGGTATATTCCAGTAGGAATATTGTTCAAAGTGTTGCTCAGGAACAACATGCTCCATGCACTATTTGTTTTCAGGGCTGTGAGCTTTTTATTTCTAGTCCCTCTTCAAACATCTCTCCATTGCTCACTGTTTATCCACATCTCCAGTTCCCAAAAAGGATCACTGGTTTCTCTTGGTGCAAGCTTTAATCAGAGCAACAGGTCACTTTCAGTATCACCACAAGAACAAATTTCAGTTCTTTCTGTGGCACTGGTACCTAACAGAACCCTTTCTTCATGTTAGACCTGGAACTTACTTCTAAAGTAATGCCCTGGGTTTGCTGAGTCCTTTTGTACTCACAGCCCCTGTGTTTCTTAGTTATGATGTAATGTTTGCCAGGCTGCTCCAGAGTTTATAAGTGAGACTTACAGTAACCAACTACTGTCAGGATATCCAGTGCTTTTACACACTTCTTCCCTCTTCTGCAAATCAATCCAAACCAGCTATCTCCACCAGTGCTGCACAGAAGTGCCATCATCTCTCTGTCTTAGTGAACTAGTTACTATGCTCTATCCAAGCTGATGTAGATTCTACTCCTAGTACCTCAGACATACTACTGTGTTGGTAAGTGATGTCCTTAAATCCATGCAGACCACAGTTCCCCACATTATTTGTATTACGGGTATGCAAGTATTAAGCCTAAACACTGCTGTCCCATATCAGTGGTTTCTCTTTTCTCTTCACCTCTCAGCAGTTTTTGCTGCAAACTTACCCATTTGGATGGCACTTTTCTTCTGCCTAATGCACCAGAGCTCGTCTCAATTTTCACTTTATTAAAAATGTAAATGCAGAGCTGCTTGTGCTCTTGGCACTACATTTATAGATAGCTCAGTTTTCCTCAAGTCCAGGTGTTAGGTGAAAGCCCTGGGTGTGCACAACAGAATCTGTCTGTTTAGATAGCTTTTACACACTTGGACCCCACTGGGATTTTCTTTTTTAAAAAAGTTCCAGTCAGATTCCAGGACTAGCACTTCATCTGCCCCATCTGTGGAAAAGATGTCCTAACTGACAGATTTGCAGAATTCTGTGATACTAACCTTGCCATGAGGAAGGTATAGAGGGGTTAGAACAAGATGATCTTTATGATACCTTCCAACCCAAACCATTCTATGATGCAATGAGTAAATTTTTCTTAGAGCCCTGTGTATTGAGCCCTTATGTCAATTCGGTATCTTGTGGTTTTCCTCATGAATGTGCAAACCTTCATCTCAGCAGTTAGCAACACAAACTGTGCTTCACTGCTGTTCTTCCCTGTATTCTGTCATCTACCTCAAAATTCCACACTTGTCACCTGCTTTAAACTGTTCTCCTTGACTTGCTCTCCCCCTTGATGCACTGGATATTAGGGATGCTTTATCTTGCCTCTGAAAACCACCAAAAACTGTTCGAGACTCACATTCTGGGTGCATTTTCCAATGCTGAACTGTACTTTTGCAGCACCAGATTAAACCCTTGGCATGGGCTTTTCTGTGATGGCGTAACCAGCTGAACAAAATTCTGAATTATAAATTAGCACACAAATCAAAATCCAAGTTTTGAGAGGACTGAAAATAATTGTGGACTCCAAAGGAATTTGGCAGCAGCTTTCAGGTGGAAAAAAATATTCAGGCTACAAAAGTTAGAACATTAGCTAACATCTGACAAGGCAATATTTTTAATGCCACCTTTCATTTTGAAATGCTGGATTATGTTACGTTGCATAGTGATGTCAGACACACTGTGAATGTCACAGTCAACTAGCAAAAAAAATAGTCAGGGCTATTCCCAGAATTTAATTCCCAGACATGAAGGGTTCCCCTCCCGCCTTGCTGCTGCAACACTTCACAGCTCTGCTACAGCAGTCATGTTCCCTGTGACACCTTTCATCTGAAGATATCAAAGCAAGCCACAGACTCACGCTAATAACAGAGAATTCCTGGAATACCTATGAGGTAAGAAATTACTGTAACACCCACTTTATTGACAAGAAAACCGAATCAGAGCTTTGTTAATGAGAAAATTGAATTAGAAATTTATGAAACCGAGTTAGGAATTGATTAGAGGTGACAGATGTCAGACTTAACCCCCGAATTCCTGGCTCCCAGCCCCGGATAACACATGGACACTTCTCAGCAGTCTCCAACTGAACTCAGTGTTTTTGCCCATGCCACCAATCCAGCTGCAGGCAGATGAAGGCATTCCTCCCACGCCCCAGAGCAATTCATTACATTACACTCTACCCTCATTACAACAAAGTGGTGCCATTAAAGCCCATCCTACAGAGCCCCACAGGAGCGTGTGACCAGAATGAAAGCAGCAGGGCACAGTTCACAAGCCACCAGTGAAGCACTTCACCACAACTTGCTTTCAGAAGCAAAAGCCTCATTTTAAATAAAACAAAAACTTCTGCTTTGATAAATGCTGGCTGCTTCAAAAAGATATTCTGTTCTCAAATCTCCCCAGCTAAATGCCACCACAGCTGTAAGGGTGAACCATGTGTGTAGTCAGGCTGGGAATTATCTACATAAATAAAGAGCACAGCTTGAAACATTGACTTTTTCCTGATCAAAAGGGCCTGGGAGGCAACTGGACAGTTTGGATCAGGCAAAGGATAGGGCTTTTATTATTTTCAAAGAGCACCCTAGTGAATAGAGTAGCCAACGTGGCCCTGGTGGCAGTGATATGTTCTAACACTCCCCTCATCCCAAACTAGTTAAAAGCTTGGCTTTGGGTCTATTTATGGTTTGGTGCTTTTTCACTTTTCTTTTTGTTTAAGAACTTCTGTAGGGAAAACCTGAAATACGATCAATCCTTTCATGAGGCTTTTTAATATCATTGCCTGTCTAAGCTACCTCCCTTACATAGCAAATACTGAATTGCAAATATTAACAAAGAAATTTTCTCATATGTCATTTTACCCATTTTTAAAATGTAGGTGCCTAAATTCTATCAAAGTACATCTTTTAATTTTACTATGAATTTTCATATTAGTTTTCTTTAAAGATTCTGACCTGAAATTAATAAAGGACACAGAAAAATCTTTCCTTCCTGTTTTTATCTAGCTCCTTTCACTAGTTATTTTCAACTAGTTATGCATAAATGTAAGGTTCAACAGGAAAAAAAATATTCATGAAAAAATTAAACCCACAAAACATCCCCATTCTTACACTTTTTAAAGCTTTTCTATTTAACCAAAATTAAAGGATTTAAGACACACAAAGCAAAATGTTCTTCAGAAAGGGCTGTTCTTCTAACAGAAGACAATTTGACATGGGTGTTATGTGACAACTAAGCAACATATTCCAAAGAAATGCTATCCTTCGATAGCAGGAATTTTGCAGTGTGTTTTCATGCTAAACAGAAGTAGTGTGGCAATAACAGCAATGACTTTTGTCTTCACTTCTTGCACAGCAAACCAGACACAGTTCACCCTGTTCTTCAACTGTTGTCTGTCTTATCATCTTATAACCACATACACAATAAAATATCCTTTCTAATGTCATAAAAACATTACAGATGCAGATCTGTTACTTAAAACAAAAAAGGTTCACTCTTTAATGCTATGTCAAACCAATTTGATTTTCAGAGTTGCAGTGTTTTGATTGGAATCAATTTGCAGAAGAAAACTTTATAGATGCAAAATACAGAGGCATCACTTGTACAAGAGAGGAGAAAATAAGGTAGCATAAAACTATATTGAAACTGTAAAAAGGATATCCTCCTTGGGTGGTATGTTTTGGGTTTTAAATGCCAGGCAGAAATTACAAAGATATTTTCTATAACTGATCTCATAGGATTACCTGTGAGGATTGTTATCAAGTTAATATTTTCTAACTGTTTCACTTGAATACAAAGCTATAAAACATCAATGTCACTGCAGACTTACCTGCTTTGCCTACAAATGTAAATGAGTGGGTATATAACAAACCATCAGCATGTTGCCAATATTGGAAACCTACAGAGCAGTAACAGCCATTGGCTGTACTGGAGATCTTGGGAATACCAACTGTGATAGAATAACTAAAAGTTGATAGAGATCTAATTTAATTGAAGCTAACAGCAAGATGTCCCTTTCACCTGGGCAGCAGTAGTAGCAATTCCTCTGGCTCTTCATAACATTGTAGGATTCTGAAGCTTCTTAAACTCCATGGTTTCAAACTAATTTCCAGTCCAGCATTAATCATCACTCACTGTAAAACTATGCCCTATGAAAGAAATTTTATGAACATATTTGTACACCTATATTTTTAAATTTTAAAATGTTTCTTTGCCATCATTGTAAAGTCTATTTCCCCAAGACACTACCTATGAGAGGTAGAGTAATACAGAAAATAAAACTGAACCCTTCATTATCTGAGTGATCCAAAAGTAGTTACTTGGCCTGTGGTGTAAGGAAGACTGCTTTAATAATTATGGAATTTCTCCCTGTTTGAAGGATGTCCCTAATATGAAACTTTCTTATCTGAAGCCTGAAACTCATTGCTTGATGGGGCAGGCCTGAATACAAAAAACTGATGAAATTTGTGATCATATTTTGAAGGCCCAGATCCATATTCTAAGGAGAGAGAAGTCATGTCTTTTCATCAGAAACACCTCTTTCCTTTTCTCACTCTTCCATTAAGTACCTTCATAGCTTCTATATTCCGAGTCTAAGAGACGAGGAAGGAAGAACAACTCTTTTGGGTTTTTTAACATCACTATGCAATACTTGTAGATTAAATCATGGAAAAAACCCATTCCAGAAGATTACAATCTGATGCAGATGGGAAATGCTGCAGAGCCAGGCATCGTAAGGAATGTTATCAGAAACGCCTATTTGTATCTCATGGTACTGAGTGAAAAACATTTTCTGTAAACACCCAGAAATTAGAATTCTTTCTAAGATATGATAATGCTTAAACTCTCCACCAAACAAGAAGCTGGATTTGAGACAATCAAGGCCAGATTTCCCAAGCAGAGCATCCAATCCTGAATGCCTGAGAGGTTAAACACAAGACACCCAAGAATTTAGACAAGCAGGGGACTGGACTAAAGCATGATGCTCAAACAGAATTTGATGATGCAAGGGTAAAGAAGACAGACATACAGGAAGGTAATAATTAAGAAGAGGTATGCTAGAAAAGGAATTTGGGGGCAACAAGACAAATACAAAGGGCTTTGCCTTTCACTGTTCAATTTCATGGAGTGGAGTCACAAGGTATCCATGTGACTTACTACCAGGCTGCTGAAGGCACTTGTCTCTCAGAATGTCTCTTCCAATCTGTTATGAAATGATAGCTGAGAGTTCACAATAAAGTACTCAAAAGTTTCTAATTAAATATATGGATGACACTCTCAGATCTAGTTACACATATCTGACTCAATGAAAAGTTTGACAGACACAGACCTGCAACACCCCAGTACAGCACATGGATGTGTGCCCTGAAACTCAACAGGTGACACAACCTGTAAATGCCACCTGTAGCAGAAGATATTGCTTTGCAACTGGGTGATGACAGCATGATGGGTTTATACGTACAGAATTTTGAAGCACTGTAATATTTCTTTCCCTCAACACATTTCCTTCAACACTTTCACACCAACATGGGTTAATCAGCCACAGAACTTCAGCTGCCACACGTTGGCACTAATTCACTGACCTCAAGCCAGTACTTGAAGACTGATTTCAGCTGTGTGCCATCTCCCACCCTACTTACCCCGTGCTGAAGAGCAGGGGCAGAGTATCACCATCCCATGCAGCCACGGTTTCTGATCCTCCTCCAATTAAGTCCCTGTGGGTGCTTCAATATGCACATAGCACTGATTATAACACAGAGCACTTTGGATGGTGTCACACATGCAGTATTTCCTATGTTATTGGCAAATGTCTCTCTATTCTCCCTTACTCATAGGGAAGAGTAAGAATTAGACATAGTGCCCTACCTTGGCTGTAAATCAAATCCAAATTTCTGCTAGGTGGGACTGAAAGCCAGAAATATCTGTTTCCTTGTTTCCATCTACATAGCACATTAGTCACCTCAGAGTAATTAAACTTTCTATCTTAACACAGTTAGTAAAGGCTAAATCTAGTCCATTACATCAAGGAGAACATTTAGGGGAAAATTTCACTGATTTGCCATACTAAGCAATGCCTTTATGCAAAAGTCCCAACTGCTACCATTTCCCTTAGCTTTCAGTACCCAGTTTCTATGAGTATTCTTTTCTCCAGAAAAATATTGACAGCCTGTGGTTGATTGTTTGGATCACAGCAGTACACTGTAGCTGCAGGATTTAGGCTGGAGTCTGCTTTGGGGCTATGTATGCCTAGAACTAATAACAGAGGTATAGGCCCTGGGACTAAACATACTTCTGAACCTACAAAACCTTTCCGATTTTGTTTGTCTCCAGGTGTATTACGTAAAGTTGTGAGTTCATACCAAACCTTCCTTCTCTGCCCACAAGCTAGAAAGAATTGTAAAGTGTTGGGAGCACAGCCTGACCTGCTGAGTGCCTGCAAGCTGAGAGAGCAGGTTTTGTTGGAGGCTGAACAACCTGAAAACAGGCACGTCTCAGTATCAAGAGCCCTGAGCTGTATGGCCTGCAAAAGGGCAGCTTAAACAACTCTTCCATAGGGTCCTGAGCAGTTCAGAGTCTGGGAGAAAATTTGTTATTCTTCACTACTTTTATTTCTCTCCAATTAATTATATTTTTCAAAACAAAGGGATATAATTCATCAGAAAAAGAAATGGTGCCAAGTAAAGAACAGACCCTTTTTTAAACATTCTCTGCACATTTCTTTACTGGCCAACTGACCTTACCTGAGATGTGTCTTGTAGCTAAGGCCTGAAGGAGAAGAGCAGAATCCCTAAAGGGACAGAAATCTGGGAAGGTGCCACTGCTCTGCTGACCCCAATAAAGAACACAGCAGGTGCTTGAAGAGCATGGGTGGATAGACTGAATCCTGCTGAGTCCATGTTCACGGCTATTAGCATGTCAGTGGGCTTTATACTTCGGGGGGGGGGGGGGGCGGAAAACCCAAACCACAATTTTAGTACAAGATGAAGGAAACTACATCATTATAATAATGTCCAAAATTTGGGTGATGGGGTTAGCACAGGTGTGGCATTGCAGGCAAAAGGGCTTTGGGGTCCCACAGTCATTACCTCTATGAGTGCCAAGAGATGGAACAGATTTCCTTGGATCTCTCATCTTTGTCTGTTTCAGTATTTGCAGATTGTCATGCTAAATATCTGACACAGGCACTTTTATCCTCATACACGACTGTTCCACATCTATGAGCATTTTCTGACCAGGCACCTATAAAACAGCTCTAAAAATTTCTTGCTTGCCTTAGTCATCCTTTGAAAATATTAACTAAAAATAAATCTAGACTACAATCACCAAAAAATTTAATTCCTAGGTACTGGAAAAGCAATTGGTTTACAGCATGTGGAATTTATGCTTCTCTTTCAGTAGGTATTGGTTTATAGATTCGCTATGGTGAACACATTTTTGCTGATATCCTGATAAACATTTCTGACAGAGGATCTCAGCTACTTACAGCCCTCATATACTAAGCATGAAGTAACACAGGATGATCCCACAAAAGTTGAGTAGGATTTTAATAAAAAATCTGTTATAATTGTCTGGATTCCTTCCTTGTGCAAATTCAATGAATTCAGGGACTTGTTTCTATATGATGACAAGTTTCTACCTAGGATGTTGCAAAATTTCCTCCTGTACTTTTTTGCCAGAGAATCTTAATAATCACAAAATGTTTTGATATTGTGATGAAGAGAGAAAAACCTTTAAAATATATGTGAGTATTGCCTCTTAAAAACTAAATTTTTATGACACGATATATTCAGTAAATTCAGTAAATAGTCATTCTTACCACAAGACTGCTGTCCAGAGAAAGTCTTTTCCCAAATTCCCTTTTCTGTAGCTGTCTTTTTTTCTCCATAGCTGAGGTTATTTGTTTTCGATTGATTAGAGATGTCAGGCTGCTTTCAGCATCGCTGAAAAAAAAAAAAAAAATTAAATGCTTATTTCAATATCCTACTTAACTGTTACTGTCTTTCATCATTAACTTTGTAATAACCCAACAGCTAATAACTTTGTGTTTCTAGTAGGCTGTGTTCCAGGAACAAATTTTCTGTGCCAAAAAATCTGAACTTTCCAAACAGAAATATTCCCAATATGTTTAGGTCACTCCTCAAAGGAAGAATTTAAAAAAACCTGCTACAACTGCCTTTAGCAATACACCCATGTTTCCATAGTCCTTTGAACTGGGCTGGGAGCTGAATTTGCAGAGCCAATGAATTACCTGAGGCTGGGCAGTGGGAGGGAAAGAGTTTGTTTCATATTAATTGCACTCCTCAGTAAGCCCTGCTTGTTGGCACATCTGTGCTGCTACTGGGATGTACAAATTTTGGACCTAATCCTGAAGAATTCTAAAAGCTTTCAACTCCCATTATCCCTAACAAGAGACAAATGCCCTCAGCACTTTCCTTAAGTTTATAAGGTCAAAGATTCTGCTGTAATAATCAGACAGTCCCACTGCTTGTACAGGACAGCCAGGAAATTCAACCCATAAAGCTACCACAGAAGGAATTAATCTTTCCAGTTCTGTAGGATTGGGTAATTCCTGGTCAGTGGTTTCTACTAAAGCCAAGCCACAGCTTACAAGTAACAACTACCAGTTCTCTTCCTAAATGTTCCTGTTGCTATGTGTATCTGAAAGTTTCAGCTTGTATTTTAAGATATTTTTGTGATTTATGTCTGTGATACAGGAATATAGGAAAAGCTAAAGAATTTGAGATTTACAGAAAGTAGTAGAATGATAACAGAAATCAGAATCTATCCTAAATTAAAGCAGGCAGTTATACTCATAGAGAACCACGCACAGATGTTTTCTTTTGCATCTCAGTGACTGTATTTACAGTACACAGTCCCAGTGACTAAAATACAAGACTTGGCAAAAGAAGATCTGTATGTTTCTGATCCCTTTTACTTGTTGTGAACATCACCTTAGGTCACACAGAGCCAGGTGATGCACAAATACCTCTGCTGTAGGGTAGCACAGCTGGCAATCCCAAAAGCAGCCTTGCTCACGCCCTCCATTTATTTGCATGCCTGAGAACGGACTGGGCTTCTCACGCACCTGTGAACGATCCCATCTGTCGCTGTGGAGATATCAGCGGATAAAACCCCCACAGCCCTTTCCTCAAGCTGCCCCCGAATGCTCTGCCACAAGGGCACACAGGAGCCTGAACGTGGGCCAAAAGCACAGGCGCTGCAAGGAGAGCAGCATGCCCCAGGGCCAGCTGGAGCCCAGAGGGCTCCCAGAGGCATGGACACCGGGGTCATTGGCCACAGCGTGGGCATCACTCCAGGACTTCTAGTGGTCCCTCCCACTTCTGGTTTATACTCATGCAAGGCTAGAATTCAGGCCATTTTCTCCCAAACAGATCAAAGTTAATCTCTCCATTTATTCATCTAAGGAACACATGCAATGACAAACATGTACCTGCAATGGTAGGAAAATCTGTTATTGCACTGTGCTCATTGCTGCCTTTTCTTCAGGTTTACCTGTAAGCATTCGTTCACTTTTTTATGTAGTTCCAACCCTAAAACTATACATGCTATTTAAGGAATCTCAGTGGTGTGAGAGCACATAATTCCTATTGTTTCCTCATTAGTGAGCAAAAGAAACACTGCAATAGATTTAAACAAACACAGCAGCAATTACAGTGCTTGTGTGATTATGCCAGAAATTAGCAAACGACCTTATGTAATCATTATATCATTCTCCTGAGCATGCATCATGCCTGGAGAGCATGACTTCCACCAGGGGAGTCTTTGTAGAGCAAAGAACCACTCAGGAATGAGCTAGTGAGAGCTACAGCTGGAACCAGTAATCCCCATGGAAGGTCAAGTACTTAATATGAGTTAAGTGCCTGAAGTTTCTGTCTGCAGGTATTTGGTGGAACCACCCCAATTCTAGTTTCGAAGTAAAAGCAGAAAGGATTAGTATTAATTATTCCTGTAGTTTATATGTTGCCCTGGGCACTTGAAGTGGATTTACTGTAGCCATACCTAGCACAGCACAAGGACCTACTCATGTACCGGTGTAGCAACTTCAGACCTGCTGGCTCCACTCCTTCCCCCACACACACCATGGGAGCTCCCACCTCTGCACGTTACCTTTAACAGGCTGTCACACATCTCTGAAGAGTTAACCCCCTAAGGCTAAACACACAAAGTTTTGAATCACAGGTAATTATCAGACAAGATAATACAATACATCACCTGTACCAACATATGTTGATGCCTCAAAGTACCCATCTCAGGAGGCCTTTGAAGAAAAATTATCACCTTAGTGAAGCACTTCAGTAAAACAGAGCAAGTTTCCATCTTAGAATGGTCATTTTTGTGCATCATAGTGCTTGTCACAAAGAAAAAAAATGACCCTCCCAAGTAAATCTCTCATCCTCTGAGACCAAACAAAACCTCCAAATGGAGTTAACAGGTCCACTGGGAAGCTCAGCAGAGGAGAACAGCTGTCCAGATGGAACAGTCTTGGAATGCAAAAGTGCCGAGATCTGGTTTGCCCAATCGTCAGAAAAACTATTTTTGTGTTACCAGGAGAACAGACTGTAGAAATTTACCTGCCTTCCCTGACCAATTTGCTTGTCAATATGTTTACAGCAAAGACCCCAGTGATCATCACTCAGACCCTGATGATCCCATTTAACTCGCTGGAACTGTGAACTATTGCATAGTCACATGTGATTTATGGTGTCTTCACCCATACTGCACTCACACGTGTTTATTTCCAAACCTTTGGGGGATCATCTAGTTCTTTGTGCTGCAGGAAATGTTTCTGCTTTAGGACTCTTCCCTAGGGGCCTACAGAGTTCAACTATGTTGAGCATATGGGGGCAGGCACTCAGTGATGAAGGTTGTATCCCCAGGAAGTGTATGGGGATCGACCCAAGAGAATGCAGGTCCCAGATGTTTGCCCAGTGTATCCTCAGGCTTGCACTGAGCTCAGGGCAGTAAGTTTTGTAAGGACACAGAAAAAGCTCTCAGAGGAAAACCCAAGCATGATCTTTCTTCAATAGGGCATTACCCTCACTGCTCCGGAAGTCAGCAAGCCAGAGGCATCAGCTTGATATTATAGCATAAAGTGCAGTATTTTAGTACTGAGTACAAGAATGTTCGTTATTTCAGGACATGGCTTGAAAAGTATGCCCTGGAGAAATGGTGTGATTAACATAGAAAAGCACTCTCTAAAATCTATGCTAGAAATTTCTTGGATTATAATACCCTCTTCATTTCTACTAGTAACAAAGGATGATTAATGTATATTGCTTTAGCTGAAGAAAATGTACAACAGCATATTCCTCAGCTAGGCATCCAAGATATTCTCAGGCAGTTTGAAACTGCAGTCACATTTCAACAGAGTTATGCCAACATATGCCAGCTGGGAACTAGCATACAGTATATCTGTTTGGTAACTGGAAATGGACTGTCTTTATTTTTCTCTTACAAACAGGTATAAATTTAACAGTTATGACATATGACAAAAGTGACAGCTCTGCAATCCAGCATCCTTTTGTTTAAATTCAGGGTAGATACAATCCAGTCACCCCACTCTTGGCTTTGCACAACTTCCTCCTGCCAGAAGGTAAAACACCCGTGGGGCAGCGAGGTATTCCCTCTCAGCAGCCAGCTTGTCTTTCCCAGGTGTTAACAAGAGGAGAGGATTTGTGGTCTGTGGAAATCTAACTGTTGGGTAACAGAATGAGGCCAGAGTTATACAGTGATCACCTTTAAATGCTTTTTCTACTCTGTTAGCCCTGCTTGCTTGACAGACAAAGACTGAGGGAAAACAACGAGAACTGGTATTATCCTTCAGCAAAGAGAGGAGGAGGGAAGTAACATCACTGGCATTAGGTCACAAAGCAGAAACAAAAAAGTAAAGATTGTCATCAATGCAAATGTTAGCTAGAATGAACAGGTGACCTAAAGGTGAAAGATTTTATATCTCATTAGCAATTTGTGGAGTGATTCAGTTTCCTAGGAACCTAATTGAATTGAGTCTGTCATTTTGCAGCTAGGTTTCTTTTGCCAGCTCTGTTGTTAACGCCAATGTTCATACACTGGCTTTTGTTGTGGTCTTTGCAAGGAAAGTATAAGTACGGCTTATCAGGGCCTCCCAGAACTGGAAGAAAAAAAGAGTCCAGAATTAAAGAGTTGGTGTTTGTTTAACAGATCAATGTCCATCTCTATAAAATCACTATATTTATCTTGCTAGGCATAGGCCAATAAAAATATACTAGGCTCATACTAATGAATTTGATTGTATTCCTTGAGTTTTTTTTGGGGTTGGATTTTTTCTTCCCCTAATGGCAGAGTATTCAAACCATTCTGCCCAGTCATTAAAAGACAACCGTGAATAAGGTTTCATTTCCACACCCTTATCTCTCCCCATCGTGGTATTTAGCTTGGTCATGACTTTAAGTGACAAAGCAGAAAAATAATTCCTAAATTCTCCCTTGAGTTGATGTTTCAAAATTCAACACCCAGAAAACAGAAAACTGCAACAACGTCAGCACTTCTGCAAACTGACTCTTAACTAAATGCTTTTTGTTTTGCCCCAGTGCATTTCACAGCAGCACTGTGGGCAGGCCCTGCCTAATGCCAAATACTCCCAGGTATTTGCTGAGGCTGGTCAGCAGTTCATTAGCACTAATGTACATGTCATGCACTCACACCCACTGGATTAGGTTGCTATTTAGATTAGCAAGCTGCATTTTTGCAGACAGGGAAGGAGAATTTGCCATGTGCTAGCATTAATCAGTTAATTAAATTAGAAAAATTCCAATGCAGGAAGCTAAAATGCTTAGATGAGTAGAATATTATGGGAATTACAAGACAGCAAACACAGCACTGCTGTACCATTCTGCCTATATACCTCGATATTAACTGGCTTTGGAAAGTTGTATTAAAAAATATGTCAAGCTGTTCTGAAATATCTGAGCAGAATAATGTTCTTTTCTAGTTCTCTTTTTTTGTTGTTTTCCTGTGGAATAATTACTTTTCATACACCCCAAATTTCTTACAATCTCTAAAGCTATAACAAAGCTTATTGGAACTGTACAAGCAGTGCCCAGAGTCATCTGTGCCCTGCAAGTTGTGACCCAAAACACTCCCTAACAGACATCCTATAGTTCTGGCTGAAAACTTTCCAGCAGTCATAGTATCATAGAATGGCTTGGGTGGAAATGGACCTTAAAGATCATCTTGTTCTAACCCCCACACCATGTGAAGGGATGCCACCCAACCAGAACAGGTTGCTTCAAGCCCCATCCACCTGGCCTCAAACTGCCAGGGATGGGGCATCCACAACTTGTATGGACAACCTGTGCCTCACCACCCTCTAAGTGAAGAATTTTTAACACCTAACCCAAATCCCTCCTTTTAGTTTAATACCATTCCCCCTTGTCCTACCACTATCTGCCCATCATACCCAGCCACAATAAAGTAGCCTCCCCAAGGAAGCATGGAAAGGGCCAGAGCTAGACAAGGAACCTTCTCATCTTTCACCCTTCCTTGGCAGGGTGTTGGACCAGATGAGCTCCACAGGTTCCTTCCAACCCTAACTATCCCATGATTCTTTGAGGTTTTTTGTGACTTTAATGAAGTAAAATGACATTGACACATTGCAGCCTACACAGGGTTGACTCATTTGAGAGCCAGATGCAGTGGGTCTCTCCTGCCCTCACCCCATCCCTCAGAAGGGAATTGGTAGAGCACATAGGATGGTCTCATGCAATTTCTGACTGGTGATCACTTGCCAGCAAAGAAGAGACTTTGAGTGGAATGTTCTAGAAACACATTTGAAAGAAAGCATCCCAGCTCTAAAGTCCACCCTGTTTCAGCCACAGTTTTCAAAACATATTTATGCTTTCCTCACGAAAGATAATCTTCCGTTTATTCAGCAAACTAAACAACCAGTACGGCTTTCTATACCACTGCTCCTAGGATTTAAACAAGTTAAGATTAAGGGCTTAAATCCAGCAAACCTATCAGTGTGCTCAAAATAATACCAGGAATTTTAATACATCAGAAAATAAAGAATATGGCATTAAAGATGTTATTACTACGACAGCTGTCAAGATGAATTGCATGAGAAGCATTTAAAAGATTTATATCTCAGTATCTCACCAGGTTAATTAAATGGATGCATGCATTCATTTAAGAGGATAAGGTGGGTTGCAGTGAATAAAATGAGAGGGCACAAGATTATATTCTTTCAGCATTAACAAGAACGGGTTGAACCAATATCATTTCCGTATTCTGTAATAAGCATGATTCATCCATTGCCATTTTCAGCTCTCATTTTCTTTCTGGCAGAAAAAAAAGACTATGAACATTTATAGACTAACATAATCACAGCTTTAACCTTTTCAGTGTTTTGTATTTGGATTGGCTGTCCTTTTTTATCATAGGATTTCAGGGCCATGCCTCAGGGAGGAGAGGAATCGCCAGTAAATTACACCAAAGAATGTTGAAAGGTCAAAGGATTACCCTCCCCTGTTTGCTTTTATGGGATATATGAAGCATTCATATCATGCAATAAAATTATCGAGACAAAGATGATGAAAGATAAGCAGAAAGAATACATGAATCTGTAGTCAGGACAGCATGGGAAGAAAAAGGATATATTATAGTGTTATCATCAATAAAAAACAGATTATTACAATGGTGTTTCTGTATCCTTAGCTTCTGCACTGAAATCAAATCCTTCAGAACACTGTAAGACCAGTGACCAAGAAAGAAATATCCAAGCATGACTGAGGCTATTCAGGCTGAAGGAAACATTAGATCCAAAGCTCCCATTTCTTGGCTCAGTTTCTAACCACCTATTATTATATATTACTTATTACCTAATACTATTATAAATTATGTGAAAAAGGTTATTATGTAGTAAACATGGACTCCCTTAGTCACTGAGCCTCTTTCAGCAATGCAAGGCTGTTAACCTGCAAAAGGCATGTACTGAACACAGCAGCAGCTGCCTCTGGGGGTTTCAACATACATTTGTCTCCCTTGGGAACTATAGCTGAGCTTAGTCAGAAATAGTCAGTTCCAGCCACCTGCAGAAGCTGAACTCCAGAACCTGAGGAAATTTCACAGTTACTGTTCACAGACCTGCAGGGTTATGTGGCAATTGCGAGGTTCAAAAGAAAACGCCCCATTTATATCCCAATAAAGACTCCTCTGGCATCAACTAGATGCAACCTCTAATCTAGTACATCATTAATAGGGCTAGTTATTTCTCATGGTAAAGTGGCTTGCTGGCAGCAGAGACCCAACAAAAATCTCATCTAACTGAATTACAAGGCTTCTTCAGAGGCAGTGACATCCAAGTTGATCTAATACATCCCAATATTCAGAAAAATAAATACAATTAAATCCGGCATTTGAATCAGTTTGATAGATAACTAACTGGAGGATAGAATTTAAAGCACAGTCAAGTTCTCTATGTTTTGCTCAGTTTGATTTGTGTTTTCTTCTCATTCTTCTTGCATCAGTATAAATCAAGGCACTACTCAAGAAAGTCCAAGAATTTCAGACCTACGTGTAAGATCTGTATCAGGGACTCTATTGCAAGCAATGGTGGATTGTCAACTCAGTTTTTGAGACTAGAACTAGGAGCTTTTGAAATATCCCTAAAGATCCCTCGCTCTCTGAGGCAGATGCCTTTCAGTCAGCATCTCTTTTGCCTGCCCATCTGTTGTAATCATAGTCCAGAGGGACCACTAAAAATCATTGGTTCATTGTGTGCACTCCACCCCTTCCACTTGCCCTGCTAAAAGAGATGATGATGTCTGCAATGGTCACAGTATCCCAAATAAATGCAACTCCTTTTGGTCCTCCTTGCCAGCAGAGTTTAAAAGAATGAAAGATCATTTATTTATTGTGGCATTCCAGCTCAATGGATATGAGGAATTATTAAACCATCTTAACATAGTGTTCAGACATCTAGTTTTACTCCTGTGAGCACTGGGTAACACTGCAAAATGTTCACATGGCTCAAAGAAAAAATTCCAACAGAAAGTAAGTAAAAATTTTTCCTTAGTTACTAGTAACACATTCAGCATCCAGCTCTGTGTATCCAAAATCATTTGCATCAGAGGGAAATGTCAGTGTCTAAGCTGCAGAGTTTGTTCCTAATGAATCTGGGGCTTTGTGGGTTGTAACACAGTGTCTCACATTTCACCTTGCTGTACTCCCACTAGGCCAGGGGCTGCCCATACATTACAGGCAATAACCTCATGATGAAGGTATTAGTTCAATAACAGCCCAGAAAAGAAGCTGAATCAAGCTCATAATCCCATTCTGCCCTGTGAAAAATTAGGGAAGCTAAGGCACAGTGTAATACATGCCATCCCTCCATGACCTGGGAAGGGGACAGCTGAGAAAGGGCTCCACTCCTCTATTTGCATCATGTGAAAATAGCTCCTCCACCCCACCATGACTAAAGTCCACCATGGGGAAGAACAAAAAGGGAAAGACAGCTCTGATGTCTTTCAGCCAAACCAGAACTGAGTTCCTGGCTTGAAGGTATAGAGTAACAGGAAGCAAATCATAAACACAGCCTCTGTCAGCTGAGCAGCTCCAGGTGCTTCCCACACAGAACACCATGCATATTTCTATCAGAAAAAATCCACATATTACTTATTTTTCTATGCAAATGCCTTCAGAACTCTGTAAATCTGTGCAGTGAGGACAGCTACAGGTCCTTGGACTCTGCAGTCACCTCTGCTGGTGACAAGATATACAAGAGACATGGTACCAGAGCAGAGTTTGGAGGTGGCAGAATGAATCCAGCTCCTATAAGGATGGGCACTGAAATCCTTCAGCTGACTCCCTACCTTTCCAGCCTTTACAGAAATTAGAAGTCTACTCTCAATTCAGCCGACCTAACATCATCTAAGGATGAGCTAAAAGAATTCAGCTCCAACTCTCATGCACACTTCAGCAGTGTCTGTACTTCATGGTCACAGCAGAAAGGTTACAGGGTACAACCCAGTTCTACCAACTTCAGGTTTTTTGTGGGGTATATTCCCTATACATTGATGAGAATACATAAAGAAAAACTCCAGGGAGATATACCAGCCAATATAAGTTCACTTTATTCTTACACAGCAGAGCATGTAGGACTGTGGGATATCAAGGCCATAAAATTGAAAGGAATTGATATACATTGATTAAACTCTGTCTTCAGCTTATGGCCAAGAAAACTATCATGGAAACATTAAAAATGAACGATGTTCTATCTTCATGCATATTTTTCTTAATGGTGACAGAACAGTGCACAGTGTTGGCATACCAAACAGCCCTCCATCTCTCATCCCTGCAATTCTAGAACAATCTCATCTCTATTGCTGAATTCAGCCTGGGCCAAAAGGATAGAGACAAACTTTATGGAATTCATACAATTGCAACTAAGATGATTAAAGTATTGACTTGGTGAGGAATGATTTACCAGTCCCTTCATAGCAGCTTTAAACAATGACAAAGAGAAGACTAAGATATCAAGGAATGACCATCCACACAAGTTTGAGGGACATATCCTAACACTAGAGACAGTGAGAAATTCATTAGGTTTATTGACAGTAAGCTGAAAAGAAAGAAAGAGGGGGAAATGATTGCTGAAATCATGAAAGCTGAGTGTCTGAAGAAATCACCTAAAGTGAAATCCAATGCAGAGAATTTAGGGAACACTTGTCATATGGAAAAAATAAAGCAGGATTAAGAATAAAAAAACACAGAATGAATGAGAATGCTCCCAGAAGTGAGACATCCAACAGTCCTGATGAGTAAGAAAAGACCCTGCTCTGCCTTTCCTCTCAGCATCTCTATACTTTGCTGTAATTCATCCACATCAGAGACAATTAAAGGCTTTTGCTTTTGAAAAAACAGTACTCCATCCTTCCTCCCCGTGCCACTAGCTGCTGGCAGTGCTTATTCCAGTTCCTCACTGTGAGGACTACTTGTCACACACTGACTTCTAATTTCTCCATCTGCCAGAAATGTAATAAAAATGTAAATATATAAAAAAATAATACTGATTTTCCTACTTAAAAGGTTCATAGCTCATCTATGTTTTGTATCATACTCTGTCTTTAGCTCACCTGTGTTCAGTTCTACCAAGTAAAATGTCAGTGAACATATGGACTGCCATCACAGATAATAATCCAACACTTTGGGTTTATGGATACAGTACTATCCAGAAAATATTAGAAAGAAAGGAGCTATACTATTAGAATTACTTAGTCTCTCCTTCCAGCATTTGTCCATTTTGAACACAAAGTAAAAACAGTTCAACTACAAAAGAAAAAAAAAACAAAAACAAAAACACAACCAAACCAAAACTAGTGTCAATTCACAAGTCAGCTATTCACTAAAATCTGAAATGTCTTTGCTTGTAGAAAGACAGTTGTGTTGGCACAGAATTTTTCATCCTTTTTTTTCTATAGAATCCATGCAACAATTCAAAGTGGTTAATTTTTACCCAGATTATTTCTTGGAAGTAATGCTATGCAGATTTAAATAAAGCCTTTAAGTGTACAGTTTATGCATCTCTTCAGACTTGCAATAACCTAAGTTATTCAATATTACTATTTAGCTCAAAATTCAGCTGGGAAATAAAAAGTATTATTAGTAGAGAAGGGAAAAGTGCTAATACACTTGCATGTTCCAAATGATCCACTGTGAATTTGAAAGCACATTTCAAACTAAATATAACCTTTAAAAGTTGGGGGGTTTCCTACATAAGGTTTATTAATTCAGGGTGGATTGGGAAAAAAAACAGTTTTGAGCATAAGCAAGGAAAAAAAAAAATCTACTTGCTTCATTTCAGGTAAACCCTAAATGTTTGCCTATATTTTGGGTTGGAGATTCAGGTTGATTCACTGACTTCTCCAGAAATTGTCCTGGTTTCTCCACTGCCCTGTGAAGGTAGTAATATATAAGTGTCATTTACTGACTAAATCCTCTTTGTCAAAGACTTTAATAGTGAAACTTTCTATTAGTGCTGCTTCTCTGTGTCATTACTCTTCTCTATCTACCAGATGTGCACATCACTATAAACTCAAACAGGGGAATAATCCTCCCTCCAAACGCTGTGCAGTGGAAGATACTCAGTTTTCATTCACATCTTTGTTCTTCTGTCAAAATCAATTTGATGGGAGAAATTCGGCAAGAACTGAATTAAAGCCAACAAAGAAAAGATTCTGCCACCAAAAGCAGCTCCATAGGTGAGACAGATACCATCTACTCCCTCCACAGTTCTAAATCCATCTTCCCTGCAGGGGAAACTAGGAAGCATTAAAAAAAAACAAAATAGAGCAGGTATATTTTTTTCTTTAAAAGGGGAGCAATTAAGCAGGCTGCTGTGGTCTTTAGTGCTGTTCACCTTTGATTTTCCTTGTTGGGTCACAGTAATATTACCTGCAGCTACTGGAGAGAAGAGAAACTCTGAATGGGACTCCAGGAAAGGGAAGAGAAAGAAAAGAAGAAGCCAGGTGGGGCCCTCATGGGACTTCTTGCTTAAGGGTATGCCCTGAACACACAAGGAAGTTTCACATCCTTCCCTTGTTCTTGGATGAGGAGCCTGTGAGTTAAATCTCCACCTCTGCCTTTTCTCACTCCTGGCTGAGCACCCAGATCGAGCCGAGCCGGGTAGGAGCTAAAGGGACCTACCCTCAACTGATGCTGCTTAAGTCAGAGACCTCAGCAGGGGTGTCAACTATGTTTCCCAGAGTTATAAACTCTTGGACTCTGCATCCAAGCTGAGAAACCTCAGGATACAAACCTGGAATCCAGATAGAGAGCAATAAGTGAAACGGGTAAAGCATAACTTGTTTTCACACAGACAACAGCCAGTGGGTAAAAGTGAAATTTCAGGGCTTTATTGTGAAGACAGGACCTATCAGTAAGATTTGCTCTCTGCCAGGAACAAGGAAAACTCTGCCTAGGGTTTGTGGTGCACTGCGTGTGGCAGTGTAACTCACAAACCATTCTGTTCCCAGGACTGCACCCAAAACTATCATCTGGGTGATAAATTCTTGGCAATGTTTTATTAAAGCTTTTTTTCTTTGTGATAGGAGATTTTTCTGGTAAGCCAAAAGAAAAGCAGATGACTTTATTAAAGATAAATTGGTAAACATAAATAGCAGAACTGGTTTGCATGAACATCAGGATGCATTCCCAATCAATAACAACAAGACAGAATTTCAGTTTAAGGGAGGGAGTTTACTACTTTTAGGAAAGCACATCATTAAATCCTAGACAAGACTACAGATTCTCAGGCAGAGAGACAAGGAAAATGGCCAATGTGAGGCCTTGTTGATTGTGCTACCCTCGTCAGTCACTTGGTGCTCTCTTTCACTTAGTGGTGCAACCTCAAAAAACAGATGAAGATCTTGGTCTCAAAAGCCAGAGCTAACAGCCAGTGACATGTGACATAACAGAGAGCTGCTTATTAAAATGTTACACCAGGTTTCACTTTAATGCTTTCCTTCATAGCAGATGTTAAAAATCCTTAATGACTTAGTTGAACTTCTAGTATTTTTCAAGTGTTTCTCATATGTAACTGCAAAGACAACCTGGGCATTTTACATCCAGCATAATATGGGGATTAGATAGGTCTGATTATTGATAATTAGGATTTTATCACTTCATTTCTGGATTAGTGTGTCAAATTCAGATGAGGTTGACATTGAATGAAAGTGATTTCCATCAGCTGGCTGCTCAGTGGCCTCTAAGAAATATTACAAGTTGGTAGTGGACAGGTGTCTATACGATTAAAATACACTTTGCAAGCACAGTTGGCACCCTGGAATTTTCTTATTATGAATCTATAATCTACTCCCCCCAGCTCATAAATTCAAAGTATTCAGGGGCACTGAGATGTCATTTAAAAACAAGGAGGATACAGTGTTCTTCGCTAATCTCACAAACAAAGTACCTCTGTTTCTAGAGCAGTTTTGAGTCTCTGGACAAATGCTTCTATGCACTGCAAAGATTATCAATCACACTATCAAAACTCATGAATTATACATTAGGTACCAACATTTAAAACCAAATAAAAACCTAAATTGCTACAGCTTCTCTATCAAAATCTCACAGCACTATGTATGGTGTTCACTGTAAAGAAAAAAAATACACTGCACCAACAAAGTGGAATCATACAGGGTGTCCCACATATGCATGAACCAACATTAATTGAATCAATATTCCCAGACATCCACAGAGAACTCACGTATTTTTGGTAGTAAAAAATGCTAAAATGTTTTTGGCAGGAGAAGGTGAGCCCAACCTCAAAATGAGGTGGTTCTCTGGCTAGGAATCAAGGAAACAGCTTTGTGTTTGAGCAGGATTTGGGGGAAGGGCTGGGGAAATCACAATACTTTATGGCTTTTGAATAACCAAGCCCATAATTCAAGCCTCAAGCCTTTAACCTGTTTCTCTTTAACCCATTCAGAGATTTTGTCTGAGAACACATGAGAAAATATTTTCCATTAATTTTCTTTCTTGTTACACCAGTTCAGAGGAAAGCGAGGCAGAGCCCTTCAGGCTTAGGCCTCGTGGCAGATGCAGCTAAATAGAACTGAGAGACTTCCCAAGACTATCATGGAAGTTCCTGTGGACTTATCATTCACTCACATCTGTGTCAGTGAAAGAAAGGAGAAAAACCTTGTAGAGAATCCAAACAACAGGGAAGGACACTTTGGTAGAATCAACTCCAGCAGTTGAAATACACGTGCAAGATGTTTCACTCCTCTGAAAAGGAACATTGTTTGGTCTGGCCCTGTTCAAGATGCTATAAGATTTATAAGAACATAAGAACAACAGTTGCAAAACTTGGCACTGTTGTGCTGTAGGGGAAGGACTATGGATCCATCCAAGAACAAAGCCCTCACCTCAACGTAGGAACAAAACACAGACAAGATTAATTAGCTCAAGAACAGAGTAATCTTAATTTTGTGAAAAAGTAAGAGAGATGAATCATATTAAAAAGGGAAAAAAAAAAAAAAAAAAAAAAAAAAAAAAAAAAAGCAGTTTTCTAATGGTCCTACTAGGAAAGTTCTACTAGAAATTTTCTCCTTAAAAACTGATTTTCTAAGCCACTAAATTCCTCTGCAAGTGGCAACTGAAATACAGGGACAAAATCACTGCTAAGCATGTCTCAGCATTTACCCCTCCAGTCTCCAGTTTAAATCCATTAAAATGAGTCTGCATTTTACATATATTTTCACTGGAGTGGTTAAAGGGAAGAGGAAGAACAGCAATATGTGCAATCAAAGCAAGTATTCATGCTCCTGTTTTTAACACATTTCTGTCGTTGAACAGCAGAACCTGCTCAAACTGAAGCACAAACACAAAAAGTTACGAACTGAAGACAGCACCGTTAACCAATTGCAGATGCATAAGACTCATCCAGAAAGACCTCACAAATCAGCAATGAGAGGAAGAGAGAGCAAATCATGCAGAAACTATTTAATCAATGAGTAAAGACAATTATAACATCTGTTAATCTTTTGTGTAGGTTATAATTAGATGCTGCAGAGGAGTAGCCTTTAAGGGGGAGGCAGGGAATCCTTTAACATCTGCTAGAAGGGCAAACACTGTGCAATAAATGACTTTAAATGCAATCAGCAAAATGAGAGCTGAGCAGAGTTCACAAAAGGCCTGTATAAAAGATTGAGGATAACAAAATATTTTGCCAAAGGTCAACTCCTGCAGCACTAGAGCCTGAATAATGAGTTCTAGTTTATAGGCCACATCAAAAACAAACGTGATTGTACCTCTGAAAAACAATTCTTTTCTCATTTGTGCCATTATAGTAAAAGCACATGCTGCTGCTGTATATCACGTCAGCTTAATGACTTATTAGGGCTCTATCTATCAACCTTGAACAACTTAGAATAACCAGGTAGGGGTGATGTATTTTGAAGGCCAGAATTTGGTCTGATTAGACTGACACAGAACTGTGTTGCATTGTAAAAGTGATGTGATTCTGATTTAAAATAATTAATCATTTAATAGCTTCTAAAAGACCTAATTATTTACTCATTTTGCTATTGAAAACAACCGTATGCTTTAAGCTGTTCCTCACTGAAAATGTGAGTCCAAGAGGGAGGTATTTTATCCAGTTTAACACAGCCCTCTACTGGCAAAGTAACTCCCCAAAATCTTACCACTATGTAACATTTTGTCAGATCATTTCAGAGCAGCAGAAAATATCCTACATTTCACAGCAGTTACACCAAATCTTAGAAGATAGAGTAGATCAGAGTTTTAGGACTTTGCATAAATTAAGTCATCACTCAATCTCTCCAGAATTCCCTCGAGGGGAGCCTTACTTCCTTTCACCCACCAGATGCAGCTCTGGCCATTGACAGAGCACTGAAGGAACAAGCCAAGTGCTCCTATCTAAAGGAGTAAGGAATTTTAGAAACAAATGAAATCTTTCTGCTTGTGTCGAGTTGTGCTGTGCCAGTGGCTCAAGGATTGCCACTGATTCCCCACAGGATTGATGCACACATGTGATTTCAGTTTGCACAATTAGGTAATACTTAGTATAGGCGAAATAAGCATAATAGAGCCCAGCAGCCAAAAGGATACTATTTTAAATACAAATGCTAACTACCACCAGAAGCAACTTCAGTGCAAGAGAGTTCCTGCTTCCCTCTTTTCTCCACCTTCGCTGAAAATCCACAGTGGTGATTCAGTACAGCTTCAATCAAAGTGAAGCTGACAATGAAATTCGCCTCTGTTGTTACATGTGGTAATTAACTCTTCCTATTTGTATTATGTCTGAGCAACAAAGAAACAAAAGGATATGGTAAAGTACTGAATTTAACAACTTAGATAACGATGAATTATAATAATCAATTAGCATTGTCAAAGAAAATAACTTGTGACATGCATGTGATTCTGTCCAGACCTATTGTATGCACACACTATCCCAAGGCTGGTTTGGCTCTGGAAACAAATAGGATTGTCCTGTGGAAAGCTTATCAAACATGCAGTTTAACAGTGGTATTTGTTCTTGCTGGGTGTCAATATTAATAGGCCATATTTCAACAACATAATTTTTATCCACTGCTTTATAATCCAACCTCCTTTTCGGGGTCTGCATCGTTCATAGCCCATAGACAACGTCACAGCCCGTTTCCAGAAGCCATTGCTGCTGTACAAACCCCGTTTATCTGATCCACCTGAATGCCAAGCAATGGGCACATAAAAGACTTCCCAGTATTTTCCACATAATAGCTGTCTAACTTTTCATCCTGAAAACATCATGACTAATTCATGTAACCATCAGGGAAAACCTAACGTAATTCAGGTTCCTGCACGCTGGACAAGCGGTATCAGCAGACAGTACAGAACAGAGCATTACAAGTGTTAATGGCTCATGTTCTATTTACATCGTACATTTAGCCTGCTTTAGTAATAAAACAGCATATTACATGCTTAACTTCAGGAGGTATTCTGGCAGCTTTGGCATGAATTTTTCTTCAGCATAACTGCAGTCCTGCCAGGAGCTGAACACGTGCAGAGCCACACACGAGCTGCAGAGCATCCTGCATTTGGCCCTGGCTGCAGCATGCTGAGCTCCTCGGCCAGCTGAGCGTCCCTTTGACACCTTTGTTCCGTGTCTTTTATCCCGGCCCCAGTCCCACTTGTCAGGCGATTACAGGCTGGAGTCTGCTCTTATTCTGTTTCTTTTCAGATGGCTAGAAAGCCCAAAGAATTGACATTCTCTTGGAATTGTCCCTTTTAATGCCATCCCAGAATATTATCAGATTATACTCTGTATCCTTGGGCAGATTTCTCAGGAAAAGTCTGGCCAGGGGATCCCTTGGCTGAAAAGTGAGCTCAATCTACATCCTAATTTGCTACATTGGTATATAAGAAAGAAAATGTAAATGTGAGAAGGAAAATACAAAAGAGGAAAAGGAAAATTGGATGCCCAACGGGCTCATCAGGTTTTGAGAGTCTGCTTCTGCTTTTAAGGGAATTAGCTGAAGATTAGCTCATGACTAAAGTGGAATTGTACCCTCCTGCTTTACATTTACTGGGGCAGGATTTCTACTTCCATAAATCTAAGCCCCCTAAACACTTTCACACAAAATTCATGTACAAATACAATACCATAGGAAACCATTAAGTTTTCTTTAAAAGCAGTAAAACTCACATTTTTCAGATTAGAATTATTAGAATTCACATTTAAAATTAAAGTGAGAAAGATAAGTGGAACCCGAGTAGGGCTTTTTATTCTCACTTTGTTCTAATTATTTTGAAGATTTCAAAGGTATTTATTTGCCAACAATATCTGAAACTTTGCAAGTGTAAATTATCAGTTCACAACAGTACATCATCTTTATTTGCCACAAGGTGACAGAGGAAAAGCTGGCTATCAGGGGTCAGTGATAGGGATCAAACCCATTCAGTCTCCCCAAAGGAAAGCCTCTATCTCAGCTCTCTGCTCTTCACTCCTGCATTTGGTGGAAGTTTCTGAGCTGCAAAAGCATCTTGTGAAGACTATACAAGCTTTTTCAGTACTATTTCTAAAAAATGAGGATGAACACCTGAGGAATAAAAACATGCTCTTATTTATGCACCCCTTTGAAACATCAAAAGCCTTGGCCATTCCCATGGTATTAGTGCACAGCTAAATTTAGGTTGGTCCCCTCCACCCCCCAGGAGAACATGTTTCCATTGCAAAGACAGAACAACAGCTCCTGAACTGCACAGTATCTTGACATGCCAAGCCACATTATAGCATCCAAAATGAAGAGCTGGACAGTTTTGATCTGCTGTAGAAAGAGGGTCACTTGAGAGGGGCATCTGCAGTTGTAGCCCCTCTGACCTTAATAAGAAGCCCCAAAAAATCTGTTGCTGGGTGGGACTGGGAGGCCTTATAAACAAAGTCAGTAGCAAGCAAAGCAAACCAAAATAAATAGTGCTGATAATTCATTAGGAATCCTCCAATTCCTATCTGATTGATTTATACTGACTTAGCCTCATGCACTTGCCAATCATAATTTTCTGATTTCAACCCTCAGAAATGTGCTTTGTCTTCACAAAGACAGATCATTAAACAGAGGTAAACAGTAATAAAAAGTTCCTCATACACAGTACTGTGATTAGGTTACATCCTAGAAAAAGCCACTACAACTGAAATTACAGTAATTTAGAATGGGCTTCTGGTGAAAGATAGAAATGAGAAGCAAGATACTTAGGATTTGTTACCAGCTTTTGAAGTGGGTAAACTAAATTTTAATAAACCACATCTATGGACTAGTTTACTCCTATGTCAAACACAGATAATTCCATGCCAATCATAGCTGGTTGCCCTAAAAATTAGTAAATCTCTGGTCAGAAACACAGTTGTGTCCCAGAAACAGCAGACACCACAGAAAGTTTTCTCACAGCAGCTACCAGAATGCTAATTTTTCTGCTCTGATATTTCAGGATATGATGCGATTCCTAACATAAACACTCAAAAAAAATACAGTTTCTCATATAATTTGGAATTCATTCTATCCAAAAGATATCCGATTTCAAAGCACTGTATGTTTCTCTCTTTTAAACTCATACACCTCCAGTGGAAAAAAAGTGAAAATAATCAAGTTTTGTTTGAAATAAATGCCTGCATATGAAACAAAACCATTTTTAAAGAAAACCATACTAAAAACTGCAATTAATTTATACTTAAAATTCAAAATTATCTTGAATATTTAAATTAATATAATTAAATTACAAGAGAACAATCTTCAGACAGCGCAGGTTTTGTTTAGTTAATGACAGCACTCAGGAGACTTTAAGAATCTTAAAGTTTCATCACTTAAATTAAGAGAGAGCCACTTCAGTGTAATCTCATACAAACAAAAGCCAGAAAGAAGTTTTCATTTGTCTTGAACCGAAGTCAGATGCATGGCTGTAATTACTCCTAACAACTACATACTTGCCGCTCTTTCAATTAAAACAAAACTACAAATAGCAATGCTGACACTCTCCTAGAGAAAATAAGCTTTACAGAGATGATAAAAACACCAAAACAGCAAAAGCCTTACTTGCAGCAGTTCAGTCAAAACATGCCAGCCCTGGAGAACTCAGAACCGTAAGAAGTCTTTGCAGTCCAGAAATTCTCTTGAGTTTATCCAGTGTTTATTTACCGAGCTTTAAAAGTCTGTGGTTAGAAGAACAGAGTTAGCTTTCTACACCCTCCACAACACCAAAGTCCTTCAGTAACAGCAGACGTGAAGTTTGCTGATAGTTGGGTTTGCTGCTGCTATGTAGTTGCTCAGTACTTGTAAATACAAGCTCTGTGGACAAAGTCCCAAATGACATCACAGGCAGCTGCTTATTGTTGAGTCTTTATTAACCGACTGTCAAAAAAGAAAAGTGAGGAGGAAAGAAAAGCCCAAACTATCTTCCCTGCAGCACAATTTGCATCTTAGTAGGAGTTGCAGCGCTACACATATAAATACTTTTGTTTACCCAACTGATGTTATTCTAGAACGAATAAACAGTGTTTGCAGGGAAAGCAGAAAAGTAAGAAATACTTAAACAGCTTCACCACGTGAAGAGCAGAGGGAGAAAAAAAAAAAAAAAAAAAAAATCCAGCACTGCCTTTTTCACAATTTATCACTGAATTCTCCTAGTTCTTCTGTTTATTTAACAATAAGTGTGCAAACCTGCCTGGATTTTAAGCACAGGGCAGAGGACTTTAGTAGGTTGAAATTAAAGTTCCAAATCATTCCAAATTTGAAAACTTAGAAAATTACAAACTATAATCTTTGCAATATTTAAGACAGCTCAACTTCAACAACAACTCTTTTTGAAGAAACACCTCCTACTTTCCAACGATGAAAATACAAGAAAACAAGAAATAGCATCAAACATAGTTTGAAACAAAAAGGTGCTAAGGGCATGAATACTGACCTTTCCTTCTCAGAGGGGAGGTCCAAGGCTATGTAGCACTGTGGAGCTGAAACACACACCCAACTCCCACCGAGGCACGGAGTACTCCCTGGAGAACTAGTCCAGCTCCTAATCTGAATCCCTGTCACAGAGCTCCTGCTGAAAGAGAGGGGCTGGGACTCTGTGCCTTGATTTCTCAGAAGTCAGTCCTTTCAACTCAGAACTTCAAACGCTGAAAGAGCACCACCAAGGCTTGTGACAGACTGAGCTCTCTTATCTGTGCACGTTTCCACACGAAGAGGTTCAATATTGGAAACACCTGGCCACTCACATCTAAACACCCTAAACTATTCCACAAACAACAAAACAAGCGAAACTTGAGCTCAGGGATGAGCGGAAGCCAAGTTTTCACTGCTTTTTTAATTGCTACACATAAAAGCCTCAACTCGAATTCTGCCTGTATTTACAGAGAGAAAACCAATCTTGGGTCAGATCCTCGACTGCTGTAAATCAGGCTAGATGCAATTACACACCTGAACAACAGCAGTCAGCTGCAAGCTGAAATCCTGCTTATAGCCTGAAACAGTGCCATTAAAAACATTTGTGTGACTTTAATAACAGAGTGCCTGATTTTCTTGGTGCTTGCCCTGAGTGGCAGCAACACCCTGCTGACAGAGTGGTGCTGAGTTCATTGCAACTGCTCATGTAGGCAATTGCTACTTCTGCCACTTGCTGCTTCTAAAATATAAGTTTGTACTTTTGATGGAGATCTTTTGTAAATCCCCTATATTTATTCCGGTGGCTAATCAGCCTGTAGCACACAAGAAACACCCCACTGTGTAACTCTGCCTTATATTTACCTCCCTGGTCAAACACACAGGGCTGTGTTCCTCTTCCATTCCACTACGCAAGGTTTTATATCTTGCTTATTAAGAGCTTGCCAGTCTGATCCAGGAGGTTTTCAAAATACTTTGAGGATAAAGTGGGTTATGGGAGTAATAAGTACTAACACAAAATATTGAATCAGATCAATTTCAAACCATACAGCTTCAGTTCCAACTTCACAAGTGCCATTTAAGCAAACAAGAACAAGGCTCTGTGCTTGGATATACAGCTCCATTAGGCTTCAGCTTTTTCCACGAGAAACAAGCCATAAAATCAGCAGAAGAGTTAGGTTTTGCCTAAATCTGTCTGATTAATAGGGTGCTTTCTCAGACAAAGGATTAAATTCATTTCTTCACCTGCCATTAGAAGTAGTTATAAAATTTCAAAACACAGATTACATTGAAGCTCTCTTGATGAGAAAACTGGCTTTTTCTGAGACACTAATGTAGACAAGCACATGTAGAAGAAGAGAGTATAGAGTCATAAAAGAAGGAAACCACTAGTTTAATTGAAAAAGCCAAGAGCTTAATGAAATAAAAAAGGACAAGCCTTAAGGAAAATTGCAGCTTGTTCCCAGGAAGAATTTATATTATTCAGCAAAGTTTAGCACTTACTAAATATCCTAGGGTATGTTAATGCATTTCCAGGCTAAGCATACCTGGGTGAGCAAGACCAGGACAGCACACACACGACTCACATCTCTCTGGTCAGGCAGCACTGCAGGAGCACTGACTTGAGTTGCCTGAAAGCAATTTTTCTGAGTTTTTCAGAAGTGCTGGTTATTGTAAAAATAAATGCACAACAGAATGAGTACTGAGATTTGTGGGTTTAACCAGCGAGTTATTCTTCCCAAGAGGAGAATTGCCATGAGGGTGGACAAACAGATTTTGCATTCTTCAAATTACAGCACTTATTAAGGGAGTGGCCATTAGCTCACCCTGTCAGTGCACTTATCCATCTAATTTCTATTCTAAGTCATAAGATATAGCTGCTGGCTGTGCAGATACAACTTATTTTTGGCAGGAATGCCACGGCTTTTGCTAGAACAAAATTAACAGCAGAATTCAGTCCTTGACTAGGACTGCAGGTTGAGGGAAAAGAAGTCCAAGTCATGATCTGCAACTATTACTCATGGCAGTAGATTGAACTGAACTGATTCTTGTATCTGAGGAAATAATTCAGCTTTGTACTGCCTCATTTTTGATGAGCAGACAGGTAAGATGAGACATTACAAACTGATCTAAGTACGCAGAGGTATTAGGAAAGCTTGTCAATTAACCTCCTGCAGTGTGGCCAGGGTCTCTTAAAGACCCCATGTCTCATACTAACACAAAATCTATACTATTTCAGGTTCACTGTCCACATTTGACTCTACTTTGTTATTAACTTAGAAAGTTCCTCCTCACTGAAGAACCCAAAACAAGAACCTCCTTTCAGAAAATGCAATAGTTGGCTGGGATTGAGTCACCTAAACTACACCTTTACTGGAGCATGCAGGAATCCCTGAACTTGTGATGTGCCTGCTCACTTCTTACCAGCTCAGGGGCAGAAAAAAACTTGGACCTAGGTGTCTCAAGGTTCAGTCTCTCATCACAGACCACTAAAGCTGCAGCAGAGGTGATCAGCCCCTCAGCCTGAAGAGTTAAAAGGCAGGTGGGAAGAGTTGAGAGCATTTTCCCCACTGTGCTGAGAGTCCTGTGTGATTCAGTGCAGCTTCCAACAACCAGCCCATGCAAAAGCCTTATTTTAGTCTCTAACTACTGCTGGGGCAAGGACAGACAAGCTGACAGTCTGAAGAGCAGTTTAGTCTAGGGCAAAATTGCAGGATGTTAAAATCCCAAGAGATTATAATATGCTAGAATATAAAATCCTAAACTGATATATTTTTATCCCACAGTAAATACTTAAATCACTGGAGTGCAAATTAAAAAAAAAAAAATGTTAAACAAATTGTAGGCTGCAGAATTTTCCCTCTTTGGAGTTGCACATGGTTGGAAGAGTTGAGCTGCTTCCTAAAATATCATGGAAATTTCTCCAGTGTACTGAAGAGCAAAATGTTCTTTGAAAATTACTATTACGTTCACTTTTACCAACACAATTAAGTATGTCTTAAAAAACATGTGCCCACAAGGATGTGAGGTATCACAAGCTAACACAGTAAACACTTTCCTGGGGTAGCTGGCAGAGCAGATAAACAACTGACAAGTTGAAATAAGTGGAGAGAATAAAAGAGTATAAGGGCAGTATATGAATCTCCTCAGATACTCACTGTCAAAAACTGGCCTTCAGTTGAAGTAGTTTGATCAAGCTGGTAAACTTTTGATCACAAAGATAGTTTGGTTTTTACCCTTGCTAGGTGATTTTTCAAAGCTTTTTACCTCCCCTGCATGTCAAGAATAGGGAAAAGGTCCTCAGTAAAGGCAGATTTTACTGCTGGAACAAACAATCGCTCTCTCTTCTGTCACATTTATGCATGTACGCTTCAGAGAAAGCAACAAATAACAGTAACCATGTTCAGATAGGCCATTCTGCTATGTGCAGGGCTGGGGATATCATCAGTCTGGTTTGTCCTTACCTGTTGTGCTCCCCATGCCTGGCACTGCCATGCTGCCCTCTCCAAGAGCTCCCAGGCAACTCCTGTAACAACCTACGTGCTCCTCAGTACCTGTCACTCCTGCAGCTAAAATATATGATATTCTACCTCCTGAAAGAGCACCTTTATATGGAAACATTTACTCTAACTGACATCCCACACTGTGGGAAATCCTGTCCTTAAGTGTCAGGATAAAGCCTTGACACCCGATTCTGACACATAGGAAAAAGAAAGTCTAAAATGAAAAGTTTAATCTAGCCTTTTCAGACGAGCTGAGAGCTAAAATGAGCATATACGATTATTCCTGCCATAGCAGTGATTTGCAATCAATTTCTAAGTCTTTTTCAGTTCCATAATTTTTGCTTCAGTAGAATTTTATGAAAAGCATTCATTGGAGAAAATTGATGGGATGTCTTTAAAGGACATTGCCTTTCACTACAAATTGCCTCATTGTAAAATACAATATTAAGCAAATCATAAAAAAGGTTGTTTTGAGTGTTTGCCACATGAAACTGGAAGAAGTAGGCAGAAGCTGGATTTTTGAATTACAAGGGAACTTAGAAATATTGTAAATATGATTACAAAATACAAGCACACAGGACAGGCTCTCCTTAGTTCTATAGGTTAAGTCATTATTCCTTCTTTGCCTTTTCTGTTGTTTCTGGAATCAAACAATTCAGTTGTTTTGGTTGATTCAACCACCAGTGACCTTATGCAGAATTAATTGAAATCAATGACATTAGTGGATTCTGGAGTAGGCCCAAAACCAACGTGTGTTCAAGGGCTTTTGTATATCCTTAATCAGACAAGTAAGCCTCTGCAAATTCAGATTCCAGTGGATCCAGTCATTAAATCAGTTCTGCGGTGTTTAGCTTCACATATGGACAGGGGTCCCCTGCTGGATATTGAAAGTGGTCTCTATTATGAGGAGAAGGTGATCCCCATAATCTATATCTGATGAAAGCATGTATTTATACAGGTGTCAGTGATCCAGCAGGGCTGGCAGCTCATGGGCAGGCTGACTAATCTGCACTCTCCTGCTGCCTCTTCGGACACGTTGCTGTGTGTCAGCAGCAGAGGTACTGGCTTGTGAAACACACATTCCTCTGATGCAAGCATCTGGCTTCTTGGCAGCCAAGTCGTGACAGGTTCTGCAGCAGCTGGGATGGCCCCATGCTCTTTCAGATGGCTAAATAGTCTTGTTTTTCAGCCTAGCTGTTTGTTTTCCTGCTGCACTCCTGGATGGAAGCCCATTTGCCCTTTTAATCAATGAACTGGCCGTTGGATGGGAGTAATCAGCCACATTTCTGTGCATGTCAGAGCAGAGATTTTTGCCCAGAGATTGCCAACCCTACAGCCCTGTGCTCTTGACTCCCTGCTTAACCTTGTCCTGCTCCATTCTGACACCTAACAAACCAAAGGAAGGATTCTCTTCCCAAACTGAGAGCAAACACTAGAACAGCATTCTTCATCCCTTAGTCGTAGGATTTCCTGGATTTCATAGCTCCTGCTTTGTACAGGGGATAGTATTCAGATCAAATAAGAAATACAATTTATTTATTTCAGATGGCTTTATAAACTGTCCTCCCATGTGCACACACCAGATGGAGATAAGAATCTGGCTGGAAGGTTTAGCCTTACACTGTGTGGCACAGAGGTAAGAGCACATCAGATTACTGAGAGAAAATTCTTTAGAGAAGATTCCATAAATCTGAAATAAATTTTATTTAAATTGCCTTTAAACATATTATGCAAATCCACAACATAACGAGCAGTTCCAAGTAATTCCCTCAAATAAATGAACACATGGCACTACTAGCACCAAATGTGATAATGCAGTATGAAAAAGGAGTTCTCACAGGGATACACAAAAAATCAAAAGCTGTCATCTGCCTCTCAGCCATTTGTAAGCCACCTCCACCTTTTCACTCTAAATGGTAATCCGTGTCTCCTTTTTTCTTATGTACTGCTGCTTGTGGAGGGAAAATAAGTAATGAACTGATTTGGACAGGCTACATTTTCCCCTGGAAGGGTTTTACTCTTTGCTCTTGTGCTTGCCATATGAAGTTCTTTTCGTGGGATACAACTACTCTTATTTCTACACTCACCAGGAAAGAGAAAATACACAAAAAGTCCAATTCCTGTCCCTGCCATCTCCCTTCGTGTGTTCCACTGATGGTTTGATGAGGACCTAGTAACAAGCTGATCAGTCCTATCACCCACCATTTGCCACACACACACACACACACACACACACACACACACACACACAGAGTTTATCAGTTCTTGTGGCCAAAATGATGCCTGTGAAAACAATACATCAGTGTCACCATAGGCTCCAGCCACACCAGGCCACACATATCCAGACTGACCATATTCGGCACTCAGCACCATTCTGTCCTAAAGGAAGTAAGAAAACTACACTCCCAAACCAGTCTGAGACATGTTACTATAATTTAAAGTTGTCTTTGGGCCTTTTCATTCCATCTCCAAAGCAGGGCAGGCAAGAATTTCTTTCAGCACATGACTTAGTAAATGAGACCTGTAACAACATGCCTGGTTTTAATACCATATAATTCCATACTATGACACACAATATAAATTGATAAAAACCCTCTCATTTTAATGAATGACTGTTATCACGAAGAGGCTATCTGAAATGCATCTTCAGTATTCTGGTCTCTTAACACCCATAAAATCTGCAGAAAGTTGATCCATGTCACTGGTAAAATGTTCAAGGGTTAAGCAGCTTGCTTAATGTCCAAGGAAAGACCAACAGATTAAAGTCTAGGAATTACTGCTCCCAACACTGTCAGTGGAGCCCTGGACAATACCATAAAGTCTTACTTAAAAGTAACTCAGTGCAAGTCCTCAGGCCTCTCAGCTCTCCTCTGGAAAAAATCCTGTGCTGTAGAAATCTGTACTAATATACTAATAAACAGTACACACACTAGGATTTCAAGAGTATGCTGTGATTACTTTAAATCTGTGAGATACAGCTCATAACAGCTACCAAGACACTTTTCAGGAGAAGAGACCAAAGTGTTTCTTTGCAAAAAAGATGATGGAAAAGCACAAAATTATTTTTGTGAGGAGAAAGGTTTCTTAGTCTTTCAAAAAAAAAAAAAAAAAAAGTCTCCACCCTGTTCCTCTGGATAGAAAAGGACAGGTATATCAAACAAAAGCTGTTCTGGATTACCACACTGCCTTCTCCACTACAGTGCTGAAGATTTTATTGCATGCTATAAAGAGAGGAAAAACTCATCTTGAAGTCATATAAACACAGTGAACAACACAGAATAAGTATCAATTACTTTTGCAAGTTGCAGTGATAGCTTCAAACCCTGAGGATAGTTTCAAATGGTATGACAAAGACTTCAGTTAGATTAAAACATCAAAAACAAACTAGCATTCAAAATCAAACAGTTTCATCTCTGCTGTGGAAGTTACAATAAATTTTCTGAACTGGCAGATTTCCCTCCTAGCTGTTCAGCTGTTCCTTTCCCACAGGTGAAATAAGTCAATCTGTCTGAGAAGACAATTTGCCACCCAGCTTACTTAATGCCACACATTAAAATTAAATGACTGACTAATTTTGTTGTCAAAGAGCTGTTTTAATGGGAATTCATGGTTAAAAGAAATAACACCAATAGGGAAATAAAATCAGATGATGCTGTCTTCCATGTAAATTAGATCTAAATAAAATAACTGTCCAACTTTTTGCCTCTTTTTATGTGGAACTTTCCTCAAATTGTTCAACAGGTCCCTGTGTATATGTCAGTCCCTGTTTACTTTAATCCCATGATCCAACTTTGGCTCAGTGATGTTAGTATAAACACAAATATGACTAACAGAAAACAGAATATATTGATAATTTTTTGCACATCTGGAATTGAGCATGATAAATTCTTGTAGCATACTAGCAAGCCAATGTAGCTGTGTTTTCCATTGCCCTTGTTCCAACATTAGTGGCTATGGAAAGCGTGTGGCAGGGCTGGTGCTGGGTGTACTCACACAGTGCTGTGCAATGCCTTGCAGAGACATTTGAAGCAACTTTAAATAAGTTACTTTGATTCTGGGAAACAATTTGGCCATGTTAGTTCCCTACATGGAGCCCAGCACGGGAAGTACCCTTGGCAGAGGCCCATGGGAGTGTTACGGTCCTACCCCAGCCCAGAGAGCAGGTTCAGAGCCAGCTCAGCATCTCCACACAACACTGCCCTATGACCACAGAATTATTAAAAGTGTTCATTTTGCTTTCAGAAAAAGGCAGGAAAATTCTTTATCTTTGCAGTGCACGTCACAACCTAAAAAGACTTTCCTAGTCATGGCGTGAGCTCATTTGATTCATCATAGAACACCATTCTTAACTGAAAGAATGAAGGTCACTCTGAGGTTGAGTGCCACCTTTGAAATGGTCTGTGGGAGCATGAAGCAAGACAGCCTTGGGTTTTGATCAAATGAAGGCTAAGGCTCAGACCACTTCACTGGCCTTTGCCTGCGAAGGAGCAAAAACCTGAGTGCACACTCACCAGTGCTGCTGGGGTCTGCTCCACCTTCCCTTGATTTCAAATAACCTTTGAAATTCAGTGAGCAAGCCAACTTGTTTGCAAAGGCTAAGTGACATGCTCTTAGCTTTCATACTAGCCAAAACTACTTACTTACAATATTTGGAATATCTGGAAAATATGAAGCCTTTACAATTTTAACACAGATATTCTTGCTCTACTTTATGTTCCAGGTTGCTTTGCTGAACAATTTGAGTCAAGTCTTGTGTGTTGACTTAGAGGTCAGTCATGGCAGATACTGGAAGAGCTTCTCTGACATCTGCCCTGCCCTGTTGTTGTTTCTTTATCCCTCCAAAATGACATATACAGCAGTTCTCAGCATGCAGAAGTGTATCTTACTCTATGTAAGTGGGTATTATCAGTTAGTATTGTTTATGTGATGCCACAGGTAAATGGACAATTTCAAAGAATTTTAAATAAAGCCCATTGTGCACATTGTCTCAATATAATTTCAGAGCTCTTCCAAATGTCCTGGAAGTTTGGACAAGAAAAATTTCTGCTGTACTCTGGCTTTGGCACATGTCTTTTAACAGATGGAAATTATTGTTATGTATCCTTAGGTCATATCAGGATCTCTTTTTGTTTCTGTAATGAGGCCAAATTAATAGCTAGGACTTTCTGCCACTCAAAGGATTTTAAAATATCAGGATTTCAGCCAGAACTGTAATGCTGATGTGTGCTTTTATGATATAATCTAACTGCAATTACCAAAACCAATATCAACATAATAGTCATTCTATAGGAAACTTGGGTATTCCATTGTCTTCAAAAAATGCTTACTCTGAAAGACTTTTCTCATTCCTATTGCAGGGTCAGCATTTCACCTTATGTGAAGTACAGTTGCAAATTAGAGGAATTAGAATAATTATATAGAGCTAGACAGTCTTTGGGCTGGTCTCCATTAAAGTTTTGCTGCAAAATAAGACAGGACAGGACAGCTGTCACTCTGTGCAACCTTACCATGTAGCATTAAAAATATCTGCACTGAGAAGTGGTGTAGAATAGCTATTTTGTAGAGATTTACTGCTGATTTTGTTGAGAAAAACCTAAAGCCAGCTTTCTATATTTAGGGTTTATACTTTTCAGAAGCTTTTTTACATAAAATGACAGCAATTAAAAACTTTATTTATAAAATATTAACAGATTAATATTCAATTATAGCTTATTCAGCATGAAGGACCTCCAGGGTTATGACTGCTCCTGAAAAAAGTCAGGTCATGAATGCTTGAAAATTTTCAACTTTTACTTGGGTATTAGAAGTTAGGAATGAATATTTAACATTTATGGGAAAATTAAGATGACAAAACTTTACAGTTCAGCCTTTTCTCTTTCTCCACTTGCAGCACTGGGAACCTCCTGTAAGAACTCTCAGCATCTTTGATGAATCCAATAGGACTGTTCACTAACTGTGGTTTCCAGCTGCTGCCCAACATACCTGAAAATTTCCACCAAATTCAACATCTTGACCATCATACTTGAAACAGATAAGACAGAATTAGATTGCCCAGAAGAAGATTACAAAAGAGAAATTTACAACCAAATTACAACCAATTTACAACTGAATATTTCCAAAATATAGTGAAATTAATGTAAATAAGCTTGGTATCTTCTTTCCCCTCCTCTCCCTCTGCCCTCAGAAATATTCAACGACCAGATAGTTGGCAAGATAAACAGTAAATGCCACTGTAACTTAATGGGGGCTATGCACCAGAAATGGTGAATATGACAGAAGTTGCTTTACTATTACAGGGTATGATATTAAAAAACATATTTAATTACTACTGTCAGAAACTGTGTTAAAAATAGGTTATTGAGTTGCATTTTTTCTATGTGACGGATAAATGTAGGAATGTAGCATTCTCAAGGAACTGTTTGTACTAGGCACTGCATTTCCTCTCCACCCAGCAGAACTTCCAGAAGAACATCATATGAATTTTGCAAGTATATCAAGGAGATAATAGTCACCACAGGCTGTAAAAACTGGAAGATCATAGACACGCAAGTATATGCAGGTGCTACAAGCAATCCACATTTTCTTCCTGCCAAAAAGGCCTCTCTAATCTCCAAACTAGTGAAAATGTCCTCATGGCTCCAATATTTTCCCTGCAGCCACAACAGTTTTTAAAATATATATGCAACCATTTGATTTTATTCCCTAGAAGAACAAACCCAGCAAGTGACAGTGTGCATCAACTCCCTTGACAGTTACATACATTTTAGATACATCTTGCAAATTAGTCTACATGCTCAGGGTCTCTGTAGTTATTAAAATCCTACCATCACTTTTCAAGAAATAAAAGGAAGAATGTTTGTTTTAGCTATTCAGGCATAATTCTCCCTGAATTGAGTGGCAAGTCAAACCATATGGGGACAATAAAGGATTCCAGGGCACTGCTCCACTAGATCATCCCCACAGAGTTGGTTTAGTTCAGAAATGTTTGGTGTCAGGAGCTGAAATACAGTTGCTCATTACCCAAGCAGCTCCTCAGACGAGACATCCCATGTGTGCTGGAGCTGGGCTGTGTGACACCAAAGCACTCAAGCCAACACAGTTTAATTTACTCCAAATAATGGTTTGGTCCTGCCTTGAACACCTAAAAGAATGGCCCTGCTTCCGTGGAGATTGGTGGTGTTTGGTGCTATGAACTGAAAAAGCACTTGTCCCAAACACTGCCAGAGCAGAGGTGAAGCAGCACAGCTCCAGTTCTGACTCTGCTGTTCCACAGCTCCAGTTCTGACTCTGCTGTTCCACACCTCCCAGCCTGGCTGGGTGGCACTTGGCTTCTCCAGAAAATGCCAAGAGCTCACCTCAGAATTGTTAATGTCACATCTTCTAACTAGGGAGTATTCATTTTTTACACACATCTACAGAAAGCTGTTGTCCTGAAGCTGGCATACTCGAAGAATTTTGGAGGGAAACAACACAAATGTTGGAAGAAAGGCAGCAGCAGAGACTCTTCCCAAAGAAGATATTCACCTGGAATACCTTCCATCTGAGTCTGTCAGTGCTTAAGCCCTCTAACCAGCCACCTCAGCTACACAGAAATCTTTCCTGGGAATTACACAACGACCAAGTGCCTGCTCCTTACCACAACACTTACTCCTTGCTCTAGAATTTAAACTTTAATTAAAAGTTTCTACACCTTATGCCTGCAAGGAAAATTTATCAAAACACAAGCAGAACATAAACCTTCAACCTATATAAAACTTGAGACAACAGCTCAGAAATTCTGTTTTTCTTCTTAGCACGTCACTGAAATGAAATCACAGCATTTCCTAAAGGCAGCTTCACTGAAAACACCAGATTTTTAATAAACATTAAAGTGTAGTTCTCAGGGCTTTTTTGCCACTCTTCCAAAAGCAGCCTGCAAGATTTTTGCCTTCAGCCTCACTGTTTTTCCCTCAACAATCCCAAAAGAAAACCTATACTATTTTGCTATCTAAAACATATTTAAAAGCAAGATATTGACAGACTACAATAAATTGTGCTGAGAAACAGTATAATGATTTATTTAGCAGAGCTTTCCAACAGGCATGTATTGACACATTTGCTTAGGGAAAATCTCCTTCCTTCCAAAAAAACTTGAGCTGCAAGCAAGAGTTTCAGGAAATGCTTCAAGATTTTGGGGCTGGGCAGGGTCCCCCATGGGGGTACAGCTCTTGTCTCATGAGCCTCTGTGTCACAGACACTGGCACAAAACTCTTGTCAATGTATTTAACACCACAATTAAAAGCTGACAGAATGACTGTTGATGTCTATGGGAACCCACTACCTTCCATGGGATTTGGGCATATGCACCACGAGCTGCACCTCACCAAGCACCACCAAAGGAGAAAGGCCTCCACAAAGAACATTCCAGAACAATATCCAAAGCCAAAGGGCAAACCTCACGGTGCTTGTGGTTCAATCCCTACCATGCAGTGCCATCTCAGACTCCAGAACAATAGCTCCAGCCTCCAGGGAGCAGCAGACAGACATTTCAGCCATGGCACACTGCAGAGGGCATACAAACCCAGGTTTGTTCCAGGACAAAACCCCAGAAGCAGCGAGGCATGGCAGTGACTTCACAAATCCACAGTCACTCATGTCCCAGCTTCTCTTTACACCGAGCCCAAAGCTGCCCAGGGAGCTGTCAGCAGCCACAGTCCCTCCCCATCCCAGGAATGCTCTCCCTCCTCCTCCCCCGTTCCCCATCACAGCTCAGGGTGACTCAGCTCAGCTCCCAGGAGGAAAATCAGCCCTGCTGCTCACGCACACGAACTCTGTCTGTCCACAGAGATACACATGCTCTTCTGAGAAACCGTACAAAGGAGAGGAAGAGAAATCCATGGGGAATGGTAGGACAGAAATGGATTGGCACACACAGCCACAGCTATCCTGCATTGAAATGAAGTCACATCCATGTGAGCTTCCAGGAAAAAGGCTACTCTAGGATCTCCCACTGCACATCAATCAGTGCAGAGAGAAGTGCTGTGCTCGCACAAAATGCCCCAAACTCTTGCATATTGATTTTATTCCTTACTCTAATGAAAGATATAAAGCTATTAAACTTTCTTCATACAAAAAACAAATTTATATTCTATACTGAGCCAAGGGTATTGGCATTGCAACCCTGCTGGTACCCACTGAATAGTCTTATCGTAGGCAACTCTTTTGCACAGATTTGTTTTAAAGTCTCAATCACCTGTGCATTGTCACAAATGTCTCCTATATTATGGCTCCCAGTCACTCACCTAATAGCTAGAAAAGTGCCTTCATTGTTAAAAGGAGGAAAACAAGGGGGAATCCTGTGAATCATCACTTCTCCTACCTTAACTGAATGCTGGAGATTGCCCCTTACTCCCATTTCTCTTCCTTTATTCCTGTTCAAGTATGAATGATAGCATCCAGGGGACATACCCCTGGGTAGAATGGAGCTTTCTTCACACAGAAATTCTGCTTTTGTAAAATGCTTAAAGATGCTAAGTATCCTTATAACACACAAGTTTCCAGTTCAAAGGATAGTACTCTGCCTTCACAACGCTCAGCTCCCACAGTGGTGTTAAAAAGAGGAATTTGGCTCAGCTTATGCCACACATTATGCCAGAAACAAAAAGGAAAAAAAAATCCCAAACAACTCCGTGGTCCTCACTCCTTTCACTGTAAATACATTTTCTAATCCAGTGTTCCAAATCACACGTTCATGGGCTGGTTGTGTGCAGGGCCTGATAAATCCTGAGCCAGTTCAAAATTAACATGCACAGATAAAAGATCAGTCTATGAAAGTGAAAGGTTTGAACAAGTGGGAACAACTTCACTTTTTTGTTAGGGCAGTGCTTTGTTGCATATACAGACCTGAACAGATCTGGAACCAAGGCTGGTGTAAAGATGTGAACTGAGCTGAAACATGAGGAAGCTCTTCCCACTGCTACCGGCACTTACGCAGCTGCCATCAAAGAATGCCTCTCACCTGGATTTTTTCAAGACACAAAAATAAATTACCACATGAGTCACCATTTGTTGGTTTCTTTCTGAACAAGAGCACACACAAAAATTTTATAAAACATTTTGTGCAATACAATTTCTAGTATATTGCCAAAGATCCAAATTACTGAAAAAGCCCCCAGGCCCTACTGATGCTGCATGGTAGGGAAATATTTGTATTTTGAGCTCTACCAATTCTACTGACCAAGATATACTGTTGTAACCACTGAACTCATCAGGGGATTAAAGAGTTAATAAAAACATATGAAACGGCACAATTACATAAAGTACAATCTGTCACTCAAATATTGGAAATGGACTATGAAGATGCTAGTATATGTGCACATACTTATATACAGAGAACACTTTAAACAGTTGACCATGATTTATACAAGCTGCAGCTGTCACACACACTATTTCTGACATCGAAAGAGCCTAAGCATGCTTTCAGTGGAAGAAATTTCTAGTTATTTGCCATTTTGTAGAACTGTAAATCACATAAATGCTCATATTATCATGTGCTCTGACAGTTTGCATCAACAGACCATCTTGGAAAAATTACAGTGATGAATTATTGACAGTATCTCATATAGCTGGCAAACATTTATTTGAAATGCTGTGGTACAGAACCTGCCCCTTTCCGGTCTTGAGATTGACCCTAATGTAAACTATAGCATACAACAGATCAAAAAATATATAGCCTGGCTCTCAATTTGTGAACTCATTTTCATTATTCGATGGTTCCCATAAAGATTGTTTATTATTGATGTGAAATGCTGGAACCAAAATATCCTGTAGCTGGAAGCTGGAAGTCTCAGTAACTGAGTCAGAGTGACTCTTCTGGCCTTCTCTCAATATGCTTTATTTCTTCTATTGAATAAACAAACAGTCCCTTTCTGTAATGACAACATGAGCCAGGATTTTCCCATATTGTTTTGACAGATGTTGTCAGGGACTGATTACAAAAACCTGTACACCTAGATACTTACTGCTGTGATATTACATAATATAACTGAACTACATGCAGAATAAACTAATGCCATAGGAAGCTGTGCTAATGAGAAGCCTCTGACTACGGAAATTAAACTGCAAAATAATTTTTCCAACTGCAGCAAAACTGCTTTTAAGGGTACTAGAGATAAAAATATGTTATTTGGTACATTGTGCTAATAGGGCACAGAAGACAATAATGGATTGATTACCAAAATACCTTAGTGTTTGGTTCAGGCACCTTGCAGGGAAAGACCAGGTTCTTTTCCCAAAGTCTCAATACTCCAAAGCCCTTCAGCCAGAACAGCCAGACCAACCCTGGCTGCTACTTGGCTCAGTAAATTCAGTTAGAATTTAGTCTATTAAGTATGGTTTTGTGCTCTGTGTTTACAGGTAGGTGGAAAATGCATCAAAGTTGGTGGGGCTGAACTATAAACAATTATTTTAAAGGTTTTTCTGGGATTTGTGTCAAAGGAGGGTTGGGAGAAGATGCTGTTTCACTGATCATACCCATGCATTATTTAAAAAAAATAAAAGTAGACTGAATCCCCACTACGATTACATACAGAACTGTGAAACAGAATGATTTTCTATTATCAGGTGTTAATGTGCCCTTTGTAACTGTTAAAAGAAAACCCAGACACCGCACCATCATGAGTTGCCCTTTTGATTGCCACTTTTCAGGTCTGTCGCCCCCACTGGCTCTGACATTTACTTGTTAAACAGGAGATCACAAAGTGAGTACCAAGAGGACAATATTTTTTTGAAGCTCAGGGAAAAGGAGGGGACATCACAGTGAAGGTACTTGGACAAGCCAGACAGTGTTTTTGCAAATCTGGGTGACTAATAATTCTGGAAATTAAAAACCTTTTGCAAACCTGGTTGATTACTAATTCTGGAAATTAAAACCCCATAGCTCTGTATTGCTGACCAAAGATATTTTACATCATTTTGTCCATGCAGAGTAAGACACTACACAATTCATGTGTACAAGTGTATTTCCTCAGTATTTCTCTAGGTTCCACAGAAACAGACCTGTATATATGTGTGCATACACACTGAGGGTAAGGTTGAAAAGAGATAAAAGGGTATCAACACTATACTGCACATTTGCAACAACTGAATACTTGTGTGATTGGTTGGAGGAAGATCCTAACTAGATATGAGCCAAAAATTCTAGAAGTGTTCAGTGATCAAAAATTTTCACTACTCTCTCTAATAAAATACTTCCTTTGGTTAAAAAAAAAAAAATTAAAAAAAAATAGCTGTGGAAATGTATCATTTCATGGCTTTTCTTCTGCAGTTTGTCTTCAGGTGTGTTAAACAAGCCCAAACCTGAGAATTTTGCAATTTTTCTGTTTAGAAATAACTTTAAATGAAACCTATAACCAAAAAATAAAGGCTTCACCAGTGTGTAGAAAATTTAAAATATATTCAAGCAATACAGTGCAGCTAGCATCCAGAAGGTGAACTGTTTAGGTGGGATTTAGAATACCTCAGCGTTTCCAAGCACACAGGCCTAAGTGACAGGCTTCCCTGGGTATCAAGGACAAGACAAGCCCATTTTTAACCTGGCAAAATCTTCCAGTTTTTTTCATTACTATTAGACTGATTTAATAGCAATCTCACAAAAGCAAAAGCAATCTTCTCAGTTATCACATTTCTTTTCTTAAAACCTTCGCATTCTTCATACTAAACACATATAAAGAGCTCTTTTTCAGTAAATACAGCACCAATTTGAAAGCAATCCCTGCCTAGGAAGGATTATGAACTGTCTATCATCCCTCTGTGCCCTAAGTAGGGTCAATAAGTCATTCTTTCCATGCACAGTATTATGTAAGAAATTACAAAGGGGCCCTATTTAGATGACCTCCTTTTTTTGTTTCATATTCTAATTGCCCAGCTAAAAAGAACACATTGTCCCAGAGGAAACTTTAGGAACAGCACTGGGCGAGATGCGCAGACAGGAGCACTTTACACGTGCACTCTGACCTCTCTTGACACTGCAGGTCCTTTTCCAATTTCCAAAAGTTTCCAGGAGGAAGCAAAGGGAGTCAGCCCTGGCTATGTGATGTCTCAGTGACATTTCGCTGAGATGATAGTTCACTGGGATTTGCACATCTGAAACTCCCTCCAGGGAGGCTTGTGAAAGCTTCAGCCTAACCTACTTTCAGCACTCCATGGAGTGATTCTGTTCCAAGAGCCAGCAGCCACTGATGGCAGCAGGAAGATGCAAAGGAGTGCAAAGGGACCTCTGCTCTGTAGGACCCAGTGAGGCCTAAAAGCCACTCATAAAAAAGAAACACCCCCATGAGGTTATTGAAAATTGAAGTCTGATTTAGGAAAAAAGTGGATTTTTGGGGGGACAGTATTACTGAACTAACACAAAAGCAAAACACAAGTATGCCTTCAGATGAGAGTCAAGCAAAAGCTTTATTTAAAAAAAAAAAAAAAAAAAAAAAAAAAAAAAAAATTTTACCCTCCAATATCTTTGAAATCAGTTATGCTTCCAGCTAAAAAAGTTGTCATTGTGAGAGATACATGATGACACTTGTAATATTTCTAGCCATAGGATGCATTAGATGATTGGAAAACCAGAGTCAAGCTAAGTCTGGTTTGCCCTGATACCTGAATTCCAGACCTGAAGCAGAGGAGAGGGCTCTCCCAACACATTCATGGACCCCCACACTGAACTTTTTAATGATACCCCTGCAGACAGCACAAGTTGTGGGTACTTTCACCTCTATCTTATTTTTCCCCTTGTCTCATGCCACAGAGTCCTGAAGACTGTCTAATATATTAGTTTTTAAAGGCCTCCTCTTTTCATGCTTCCTGAATCCAGAAACTTCATAAACTTCAAAGTGTATTTGATTGAAGAGGAATGATACCTAGTACCCCAGTGAAGAAAATGAAGGCTGTTGAATCCATCAGCAAGTGATTCATCTTTCAGATGAAATGAGCACCATTAGGAAATACTGGAATATAAACAGATCCCCAAAAACCCAAACAGGTAGGCATCACCTTTAATTTATTCATTTGCACTGTTCTGGTTACCTTCAGCGATTATTACTTCCTGCACACAAGAAGAGCAATGTAAACCAGAACCAGTGGGTGAAGGCAAGATGCAAAGGAAGCAAAGTAAATCTAAAGAAGGCAGGAGAATTTCAGCTCTAGTGACAGAGGATGTAGCACTACTGATTGTACCACCATCATCCCAGTGGGTTATGTGCAAATGAGGACTGGCAAAGGTGACGTATCCCTGTAGTAGATACACACAAGCTGGCCACAAGTACTTCCCCAAATTTTGGCTATGGGAGTGCTGATTCCAACCCAGTCTTGCTTCCATCAGACCCTTCAACCCCCTCACATAATGCAGCACAATTTATTTTACACAGTGAGCTGAGTTGCACCTCTCCTTCCCCTCCCACACCTGCAAACCATGAGAGGAATACTCCCCTCAAATTCCCTTCCATTAAACTGTAACTAACAGGGCTGACCATGGGGCTACAGGAAAGCAAAAAAGTGTTGTTGCCAAAATAACTCCAATCTAGTCATTCCAAACAACAAATATTTGTAACTCTTCAAGGCTGTCAATGATTCTAGAAAATAATTCTAGAAAAAGTTCTGCTTACTTTAATCTACATGGTTGATGAAACTTCCAGTAAAATTTTCTGTACTTTATACACAGAGCTCGGCAGATTTCACATCTGTATTATGCTATTCATATAAATTTGTCATTTGAAATTATTTTAGGCATAATGTTTACAGAACTATTGCAGTAAGAAAGCTTATTGCAGAGAGATTCCAGTTTTGACTGCTGAAACCACTTGGTCTAATCATTTATGGGAGTAAATAAATGTTATGAGACTTCATGGAGAAACTATTATCCAAATTACTGAACAACAACAGAAAAGCCTTTATTATGTTCCAGGAATGCATTTCTGGCAGAGAAAATAACATTTGTATACAATGTCTTTTTATAGATTAGACAGGAGAAAAATGCCTGCATTGATGTACTGCAAACTGCAGGGATTTTTTTCTTTCCTGAAGAATTACAAGTGACATCAGTTTTCAAAATGTCTGAGGAGAAGAGAACTCACTTTGTTAAGAGAATTCCAGCTTTTTTTATTCTGTTAAATTGTGTACTAAGACAAACTTTCCCATTGTTTATTGTTTGCCAGGTCATGGCTCTGGTGTAAAGAAGAAGTGCCTCAAGCTCTCAAATATTCCTCCTGAATAATTATTTTATTGTTTTCTCTTGAGCAAAGCAGCAAAATTACCTCACTGAGATCTCTAACACCATTTGCCAGGGGCCTGAAGCCTTTGCCTCCAGTGCATAAAATAAAACTCTGAGGTCTCAGCAGTCTGTTCTCAGGATAGTTATTCCTGGATCATGTTGGTTCAAGCAATCCTCTTCAATGGTCAAATATTGTTGTATAAAAAACTAAGCAATAATCACAGGGGTTCTGCAGAGGAAAACAGCTTATAAGATTTTCCCCAGGGAGGCAAGCAAAATGGATAGTGTAGAGGAGAAAAAGAAAAGATCCAAGGTGCTGTGATTTTAAACTAAATCTCTAGAGAATTCTACTTGTTCTTCCCTTCATCACTCTATAACTGGCAGAGGTTTGGGCCGCAAAACTGAAGCTCTCTGATCCATCAAACAAATATATGCTCTGAAATAAACCTGAACTTTCCAGGTTTGTGGATTCTGACTGTCAAAATATACTGCTGGAAGCAGCAGGAACAGCAGCCAGGCTGGGATGAATGAAACCCCTGGGGAGCAGGACATTAACCAAGTACCTGCAGTGCCACCATGGGAGTTCCTGTGTGTCCAGCACCTGTGGCATGAGGCTGCCTCCTCTCCATATTAACAAAGCCCAAAAGAAGCTGCACCTAAATTCCGATGTCTTAAATCACATTAAAGAACAGTTTAGTCTCTAAAGCCATCTCAATATGTCACTCAAACATATTCTTGGATGACACCAACTGTCACAGCTGCACTGAGGTGCAGCTAGTAAGTTCAACAAATCCCATATGAGGATCCATTCCAATGATAAAAAATATAAGTACACACCCATGTTTGCTCTGCTCTCTGCTCTCCACCTCATCTTATTTTTTTTTTCTTGTGTATGAAGGAAATAGCCTTGTAGAGCAAAAAATCCCTCCAATTAAGTCTGCTGGCATAGAGATCAGCCTGCTGCTTTGCAGTAAATCAACAGCTTCACCATTAGAGAAAATGTCTTTGATCACAGCACAACCTGTGTGGAGCTCTTAGTGATCAATGAAAGAAGCACCTCATTACAGATCTCCATCGAGAAGAAGTTAGCTCAGAAGATGAGATAGAAAGCAATCTCAAAAAGCCGATACAAACTTCAGAGTAGGAAATTGGGTTCTGAAGAAATTGTAGTGCATGGCTCCAGTTGCTAGAAAGGACCTTGCTAGAAGTGCCCACATCTTGGTTCAAACATGGCCTTTGTGTTGCACAACAAAGCCATAACATTCCCCAGAGAAGCCTCTGTCCTCCTCAGTCTATCTCCTTTAAATGAACAAAGAATCCATTTAAAGATATTTAGTTTCAAAATTATTCAGTTTTGGCACTCCACCACAGCCTCCTGAGGGGACCAGCAACAGTACAGGGGCCTTGCTTTTTGCCCTCATAAAGCTCCCTTGTTGAGAGGCAGTCCATATCCTTTCAGTTTTTACTGTCAATAGAGATACAACACATTTGTATCGTGCCCTTCGGGCCAGGCAGTCACAAAGCCCTTTACCAGACCTCATTTCACAGAAGAGCTGTAAATGCACATCCCACCCATGCACAGGTATCCCATCAGCACATCCCCTTTTACCTGCACAGCCCAGGTGATCCCTTAAACCTCCCAGCTGAGCACTTACGCAGCTCAGCTGGATTTAGATTGCAAAAGAAAGCAGGATTATATTATTCTCTGCAGGATTTTGTAAACCATAAAATTTTATACTCAATTATTCCTTGTAACACGCACCCCTATGCTACAAGACTGCACAACAATTCATGCATTTATGTTAAATAATTCAGGCCAAATATATGTTTCAATATTATAACTAAGTTGTAAGCAACAAAAATGGAAAGAAAGGAAAAAAATCATCCCTGTCTTTTTCCACAGAAGAATCAGGGAAGTATAAAATATTTTTAAAAAATTTACCTGCAATAACAAGTATAGCAATAGTTGTTCCTTGTACCTCCAGAGAGTGTTGCTGAAGGTAAAACTCTTGCTCTGGATGTAAACACGGTTCCAGGAATGCATTTTGTCCCCATATAATTTTTTGCAGTGAGTCAGTTTCATTTTTGAGCTGTACACAGCCTTTCTAGACTGAAAAAAGAGGAATACTACAAGTAGAGGCACTATTTCAATTGTGGCTCTGCTTACACCCCCTATGGGCTCAAGGGGTGGGAAGAGTAGGAGCTACCCAGCTACTGTTATTTTCTCTGGAAGGATGATTTGGAAGAATAAAGAATTGGCTTTTCCTTAGGAACGGTCACAAAACTGAGCCAGTGTGGATGAGAGGCTGGAAAACAGAAGTAAATTACTTTCCTTCCAACAAATGAAAGAAATAAAGGCAATTCCTTCCTTGGAGCAACCACATTTATAAAAATTGGTGTCTAGAGACACAGGCTAACCCTACAGGAACAGAGCTCACAGTAATGAGGCCAGCTGCCTTTCCAGGCAAAGTTCTCTTGGGTTGATGTGACAAAGACAACATTCACATGGGCTACCACAGAAGAAATCATATAAAAATTAATCTGAATTCCTACTTCATGGTTCTTACCACAGAAGACAGCAAGGGGACAACTCCTTGACTTTGGACAGGAAATAACTTTGGTCCTGCAGGCAGGGTATATGTCTGGAACAATAATTTCATTAAGGCCAAGGATCCATTTTGCAAACCACAGCTACCTGCACTGATCATCAAGGCCTTAAAATCTCATTTAAGTGTGATATCCTCATTTATCAACTCTAGTTACCACAAGATTAAGGTTTTGGACTACTGCCTGAACTGCCCAATTTTGGAAAACTAAAATTTCACCATGTACGTGATGTTATTGCTTAGGTGAAGCATTGGCAAGCTGCCTGTTGTGCCACCAACAAACTGTGTCAGCAGCTCTAAGGAGATTAATGTCAGTTTATCCACAGGTCCACAGACAGTGTGAGGCTTGAAATCATCTCTTTAAGGATTGCAAAGAGAGAGATTCACCATGGTGGTGAAGTTCTGCAGAGAGAGGGCTGCCTCAGCTCTTACAAACTCCCAGACTTGGAGGACAACCTGAATCAGTACAGCCCATCCCATATCTTGGGTAATTCCAGGATAGCTGTAAGTTTCAGTCAGGCTTCATGATCATTTTTCTTTGACTAGTCAATGGCTGTTGATCGTTTCAGTTATCCTTAGGCCATAAAACTGTAGCACAAGGAATAAGGAAGTTTACCAAAGAACTGTCTCCACAAATACTTACAGGTGCTCACAAAGCCCTGCCAGCAAGACATCTCCTGCAATACATTCAGATTTGTCCTGCTTAACTTCTACTATTTCCTACTGGAAATCATTCCTAGCAAAATTATACTCAGAATGATACGCACATCTGGTATACATTACTCTTCCATTTAGGTTTTCCATTGGCTCTGTGAAAGGGTGTAACTATTTATATTACTTTAGTATTTCTTCTCTTCCTCCATTCATTTATTACACAACTTCTATGTTTGGTAATAATTATTTGTCCTCACCACAACTTCTCCCCCAACTTTCCTACATGTGATCCACAGAAAATATTAACCAAATCAATGACTAACAAAAAAAAAAAATATTTAAAAAAAACCTTGCAAACTCCCAAGTCCCAGAACTGCTTCCCAGCAGGTTTTATTTTGTAATAGTAAACTTGCCCCAAGGGCAGGAGCAATCTATGTTGTGGCTTTATGATGCCACCAGCAAGGGGCATAAAATATTCTTCGGTTGTACTTTTCATGTAAATTACCAGTAAGAGAAGAATGAGGCAAGAATTGGTCACCACACTGAGGAGCAAAGTTTGCTGTTTGATGAAGGTAAAGAAAGATGACAGCTGTTCTAGCCGCTTTCAGCAATCTCTATATAAAGACAGTGCAGTAGTTGCACTTGCTTTCAGTTCCCAGGTCACAAGATTATGAGCAAGCTGTCACCCACTACTTCAGTGTAAATGATAAATTCTATTTGTAATCAACATCAGTGATTTTAATTTTTAATCTGGAAAACGACCATTATATTTTTGGCTTTTTTAAAGGTATTTTGTTCCAAGTTGTTCTGGTGTTTGGCAAATCCCTATAAAGACCATTGTTCACTGTGAGGCAAAATGCTGGCATTCAAATCCCGTCACACTACTGCCTCACACCTGAGGACTGACCAAGAGTGCTGGAGTGACAAGGAGTTTAGGAAAGAACTGTGAAAGATGCACTAGAAGTATTCCAAGGAAACACACTCCTCCCACAGTCTCCTATTGCAAACAGCTTATTTGTGCCCCTGTGCCAGGAGGACTGTGGGGCACAGGACCAGCTCCAGTGACAGTGGTGGGGGACAGAGCAGTGGTAGAGAAGCATAGCTCATGCAGCTCCTGCCACAGAAACCAGTGCCAAACCTCACAGTTACCAGGGCTGACACAGGGAACCTTGGGCCAATACCTTCCTTTGTACACTACCATACATGAGGCATTATCAAGGACTAAGATGCAGCACCAAAAAGAAGCAGGGGCCTCCATCCTCACAACTATTGGAGAATAACATGCACTTAGGAAAAATCCCCTTTCTGCCCAGGTAGAAGGAATTCTGCTACTAGCTAGGCTTCAGGTTGGGTCAAACTTTCATCTTTATGCACTAATTATAGGAATCTCCCTCCACTACTGTACCACTTTCCTTAAATATAGGGTCAGGCTCCATCCTCCAGAATTCTCTAGAGCACCAGAAAAATCTTAAGTGAAGGAATAGTAAAGCCTACCTAAAATTAATAGATGTTTTAATGTAGAAACCAAAGGGCACTTCACTGTTCAGGAAACCAGCAGAACAGCCATTCCCCAGTCCTATGGGCAGCATAACCAGTGCAGGCTCCATGTGAGGCTTTTAATAAAGGAAGGTATATATTCAGATACCCAAAAATTTCAGAGTTTGACCTGCCAAAGGCATGAAGTAGTAGTGGCTTTTACTGTAGCAGGATCACTGAGTAATACCACCCAAGGGAAAACTCAGGCAAGTTCTCATCTGCTTGCCATTATAAATTATGTCGACCCTTCAGTCGGACTTATGTAATTTTCCCTGTGGAGACACACCAAAGTTGTACAACTTTTCAGCAAGTCATTTTGGGGAAAAGCCCAATAGAAACCTGCCTGTGTTTTGGCAGAATTTAAGGGCTAATATCCAAGGAAATAATCCAGAAAGCCAGCTTTCCAAAGAATATTTAGCCTTGGGGACGCCTAAAAAGTGTTTAAGTGTTCCCCTAGTGTTTCATCCTCACCTGCGCTGAAGTGCAGGGCAGTTTGGAAGGTTTCTCACACAGCTCCACCTAAGCTCCCCCCAGGCTCCAGAGCACAGGCAGCAGTGCCTGCAGGCCAGTGAGCTCCCAAAGAGACACTCGATCCCTGATTAATTGTGCAGCAAAGGAGGCTCTAATTTGCAAACATCCAAACCCCAGCCCACTGCTGATAAAATGAGATCAAGAAAGAAATGCAGAGGGCTAATGCATCCTCTGCTCCAGTTTGTTTGACCACTTGCTAACCACCTCTCTCACTTCCTTTAAGGTACCTGATATATCACACGAACCACTGGGCATAGGGGATACATCCATCATTGCACATATGCATAAAAGAAAAGTAAATGGCATGAAAAACGTTATTATGCAGGAGGACATAGATTCATCTTTTGATTTATACTGTCAAGCCTGTTTAAGACAGAGGCTTAGTTTGAAACAAGTTTCGTTAGCCCTGAGATTCCATTAGAAAAAGAAAAACATGAGGTGGCTTTTCAGTGAGTCCAGATTTAGTCATCAATTTCCACATTTTGCAGCTTTAGAAAGGGGTTATTTGGTTTTTTGTAATAATAAATGACTTCTGTTGCACTGTTCATCTATAGATCTCAAAACTAATAAAGAAATAAGTCTTACAATCAGGTAACTGTTGTTTGCACTCTCCTGTACCCTTCCTGCTGTGGCACTTGAACCAAACCTTTAATGCTGCTGTAGGCCAGGTGCTGCTAAAACTTATTTTATGCATACTGTGTATTTCTTAAACATAGACTTCTTTATTTCTGTCATACTTATTGCTGTTAATGTTGACCTTAATCTTGCAACAGTGATGGGGACCAGTTGGACTTAACCAAACAAAGTAGGTTCACTTTATTCAATAGGTTGCCCTCTGTAATGCTTGTCAATCAATAAAGGTACTTGGAAAAGAAACCCAACCCTCAACTCAGATTTTTTTGTGTTTCTTCTCTTGACTATCTTGGATTAACTGCATTACAGTTATTTTCAAAGTATATGTGTACTTGTTTTTATGTCTCATGACAATTGTCTTTAAAACTCACTTTTATAATTGAATTGACATTTATTTTGGCAATAAGCTTATTTCTATGAGCCTGTCTTCAGCACCTGCTCTGTACTCCTTTCACATTAACAATTAAGAAGGCACATTTAACTGAACCTCTACTGCTGCAATGTGATCTGTTGCTAGAAACTTTGCAGGCGTCTTTACTCACAGTTAACAAAAGTGAAGTCAAAATGGACTAATTGAGTAGGATATGTTAGAAGAGAAAGAAATCAGGAACTTCAAATTATTTCATGCAAATTTTGTGTGATAAGACACAACAGAGGTAAAATATTGAAACAATATTTGTTAGTTCTGGAAAACATTTTTTTCCTATTTCATTTTTTATTTTATGATTCAATTAAGAAAAACCTGAGATAGCATAGCAAACACTTTTGATTCACCTGATTTCAGTTGTTTTATACCAAAAGTTTAAAGACATTACCCTTCAATAAAATATTGCATAGAAAAAACCTCTCTGAACTGCCTATAAAAAATTTGTTTCAATTTCTAAAATCAGTACAATGATCTACCAAACAGGTTAAGGTTAAATTTTACTAAGGCATAGTAGAGGCAGAAAAATCGGAAATCTCGCTTCTAGGCAGATGCAGACATAAGCAAAAATGTCTGGAAAGTACTAACATTCAAATACAGATGTGAATTAAAACGTCTGTAAGGTTTCTGCATCTATAGGACACATTATCCTCAGCAGCTGCACACAGCAACTTCCTGGGCAAAGTCTTTCACCTATTTACATGGTGTGTTCTATCAGCCAAGCTTTTTCCCAAAACATGAGGTTAAATCAAAAGTGTTAATAGCATCTTTCAGTGCTACTAGCTGTAAACCTCTTTTATAATAACATTTAAATCATTAAACAACAAAATCTGTCCTTACTTACAAGGCAAAGCAGAAAAGGAAGGTCATTCATTACACCCCATTCACTATTTTCTGTTTCATTCTGTAAATATTATAGTGCTACTGAGAAAAAATATAATGTCTGAGGTTCTCAGATCTTCCTTCAGAGTTTCAATCACTTGCTTCCCAAGAAGGGGTTTAACAAATACCACACTGTTCTGTCAATATTTGTATGCAGCACCACATAGGGCAAGCTGCCAAACTTGCATGGTTTAAAGAGCCAAGGGTGGAAAACTGACACCCTAACAAACACACTCCCGGCTTTGTCTCTTTTAAGGTGGTGGTAAAAGTGTCATCTTTGCCTCTGACTGCAGTTTCGGAAGGCTCTTTTGTTTGCTTGCTCTGCTTCTCCAGAAATGCAGTATTTAATAATCGCTGTTCACTAAACTTCAGGGATTTGTTTCATGCTCAAACATTTCTTATGCAATTTTAAGCCTTTTGCTCTCCACCAGCTGCACTTTAAATGTATTTTAATTGGCTGGAATTTAGAAGGAATCCATTTGGCAGTCATTTACATTTGAAGCACGCCCTAGCAGCTGAAACAGACCCCAGAAGCAGCCCGATTACTTCATTAAAAGAAACTACTTGAATACCCTCAACTTCTACATAACTACAGAGAACTCTTTTATATAGGTGTAGTGATGTAATTAATAATTCTCTGCTATGTTTTTGCTTATACTGGGACTAGAATGGATTATCAACAGATGCATTTAGGGAGTGGTCTCAGGTTTACAGCACTCAGCGTTAGTTTTCAAACATCCCTATCTTTCCAGAGGGGCCTTTCTTGTGCTGTTGCTCTATCTGATGTAGCAGCACTGTGGCCCTAACACTGGTATTATTGTTTCTGTACTTGCAGCACAGCAAGAATGTCACCAGCTGGATTTTTGTGTACAATATTATTTTAAAAGCTTCTAATGTGCTAGTTATTCATGGATCAAAGTATAAACTAAGTTTAGGACATTACATTAGGAATAGCTCAGTTTTCCATTTCTCTTTATTTTTGGGCTCCTAATGTGTATTGCAAGCCAACTTTGCAGAGCTTGATTTAATGTAGTATGCTCACCCTGGTCTGCAGTTTGTAATGCAGAGGTTTAAGAGTTGACAGCAGTAGGGAGAGCTACCAACAGCTGCTCAGAAAAAAGAATAGAAGACATTAAGGGGAGAACCACAAGAATTCCCACTGTAAATGCAGCATTTAGGATGAATGTAGTGACATTAACAGGTCAGATTTAAAAACAGAGAGACATTCCAAGTGGTGTTGATTGAACGTGTGGTATCTGAAAAACCCAGAGCTCTGCAATCCATGAAAGCTCCTGTGAAATTGTAACTGCTTGAGAGTTCACTTATCATCAGCGTGCCATGGAGGCTGGAGCAAAAGAAAAGGGATTATTCTCTAGCTGAAATACAATGAGAACTGTTTTCTGCATTAAAAAGGTGAATAGTTCTTGAAGTGAAGTTATGACAATACTTGCTGCCTACAGAGAAAAGCAGCATTTCAAGTGCATTGTATGAAAAGGAGAAGGATTAATGCCACAGAGAGAGACCATTATACCATAGAAGAGCTGCATATTTTAATAATTTGACTCCATCCAACTCTGGAAATTTCCATAGTTAACTGGCTTATATTCCTAAGAAGTGGAAACCCTTAGTGTACTGAGTTCTTAAGGGAACTTACTGGACAAAATATTTAAAAAATTCCTGAAAACATGTAGAAATGGCCAAAGCAGATGATAAAACATGAGCAGCCAAATAATTTGTTATTTCAATCACCTTACTTCTCTGAGAGATGGCCAAACAGCTCTCCAGATTCGGTATGCTTCATTACAGTAACCCAGTGTACCATGCTCACTTAATGTATATCATCCTCAAATATATTCATGACATACAGAAATATTCTTGCTTTCCTCCTTTTGAAGGCATAGTGCCTATAACCAACCTGTGCCAGGATCCCAGCTCCTCCATGCCTTCCTCAATTTATAATTGTCCCATATAGAGACACTTGTGGCCACAACCCAGATCAGAGCTGACTCAGGTTGACAGCTCAAAAGCACAAGGAAGCATCTTAGATCTCTGAAAGCCAAAGGAAACAGAAGTGGGGCTTAAATCCAGAATTCTTTCACCCTCATCCAAGCAGAAAAAGATTAGAGAGCTGGATACCTTTGTCTCATCTGTAGCCTACCAAAACAGATGACAAAACTCCAACTGAGTTCAAAAGGTGACATGAACACAAGAATAAAAGAAGAGTTGCAGAACTATCTTTGACCTCAGCTTTAAATAAAAAAAAAAAATCCTATATCACTACAAGCAAACAAATTACATCACATTTGAATCCTTTCTCATGCATCATGGAAAACTTCACAGCTTTGCCTACATGACTTTATACGTTTGTTTAAAAAAACCAGAATCTTCCTGATAGAAGAACTAGAGTGAAAATATCTGGGGGAGTATCAATAAGAATGGTGTGATGGATGAAGAGGAATTCTAGACAGGAAGGCGAATGACAACCGGCATAACAGCCAGCTCCTGTCCTCCTGCCTCTGCCGAAAGGCAAGCAGCAAACTTGGGAAGAGAAAGGTCGGCACACTATTCATGCTGTCACTCTGGGAATCCCCTGCGTTGTCAGGGACTGCGTGGTGACAGCCATGAAGCCCTGATGTGTCCTTGACTCTTACAGGACACTGAAGACAATTGGCCATTATTTAGCTTCAGTATCTATCTTCACCATTATTTAAATGTGAGGCACTGGCAAATGTTTCCAAAGAAACAGTACTGGTGTGATTTTCTAAAGAGGGGGACTGATTTATTTTCAAGCCCTATCTGAGATTCGAGTCACAGCAACAATAAGCCTCAGAAAAGCTGTACACTAAACTAATTTTCTGGTAGCAGTTCTGCAAGAAAACCCTTGGATTGACAAAACTTAAGCACAAGAAACATTTACTATTTAGACAGTTAATAGCCCTAAGCACAGGAAAAAGGAAAAGCATTTCTTTGAAATTTTAGAAACTATTAAAAATAGAAGATAGAGCAAGAAATATGGGTGCTATCAAAGGAATGATAATCAATCCTTCAAATGCAGAAGTATCAAGCAGTAAAGAATACTTCCACCATGCCTAATGGCAGTTCTTTGCTGCCTTCCTTCCCTAAATGCTCTTGGCATTCAGCTGGACAAAAAAACACGTTACAGTCATGCACACAAGCAAAAATGAACTGTGGCAAAGAGACACCCCACAGTGAATGAAAAGCTGGCATGCTCTTATGCAAATTCTGTGCACCAGTGAACCAGATTCCAGTGTAACAGAACAACCTTCAGGAGATATATAAGGCTATTAGTGCAACTGATACCTGGTTGAAAATGAAGAAAGTGAGGGGGATGAGATCACAAGCATGTAGGATTTATTAAAACAGCAGCCCAGCAGAGTCCTAGTGAAACATATGAGAAATGGCAAAAATGAAGTCTCTGAAGAGGACTCCAGGAATAATATGTCACCTAGCCTGCATGCCAGAAACCACGGAAGTATTAAAATGAAGCTTATTGTAACATTCTGGAGACACTGGCTACTCAATTATATTTTTCTTTAATCCAGAGGCTGCCCAAGTGAAACACTCTGAAGGCAAGTAATTGGATGATCAGGCTCACCCTGGTCCTCACTGAAACAGGCAGGCAGAAGGAAAGCAGAGAATAAACTGCAGCCTTTGTGCTCACAAAGTGGGATTATCTCTGTACATTTGACATCATTTTCTGCCTCTCCATCTGCTTTCTGCACATTTTAAATTTTCAAATCTGCAGACAAACGTAGGATAACAGCAGTTTTGCTCCACTGACCTGTAGTACTTTCCTAAGTATCACCCAAAAGGTGTCACAGCACATGCACCCCTCCCTCCATGCTGTGGTATATGAGAAAGGATGTATATTTATTAAAATACATTTCTTTCTCTGACATTCTTTTGAAATCTGGTTCTGCATCCCTTGCTCTCTTCCTTCAGGGAATTACATCCAATTCAGCCCTACATACACATAGGGTATATCTTCATGAAGATTGTATAAAATCTCTGAAGCTCACAGCATGGCTGCCAGGTCCCTGGCAAGATTATACTCCACTGCACCACTCCTGCTGGATTGCACTGCTTATCCATGCTGACACATCCCCAGTGATAACAGGGCTTAACAAAACCATGACGAGTTATGAAAGTGTCTTATGCTTCTGAAGAGCAAAGTTGAGACCTGGTAAACAAAAGAATTTGTACAAAAGACATCTTGTACTTTTGGATGGCAGAGACCTGATTGCAAGACTTTGATGCTGTGCAGTAGAGAAATGGGTCAGGAAGACATTCACTTTCCCAGTGCATTAACACCTCACCTTCTTGAGAGCAACTGCAAGGGGTTTGGAGATGTCAGAAACCTAACCCCTCCCTTGCAGTAAGCAGCACTCTGAGAAATGCTTTCATGTTATTGGTCTGCTGGGAGTTCAAATGTCATCTGTCTGTGACTCCTTTGAAGGAACAAAATCTCTGATATTGGAACTGGAACACAGGGCATGTTAGGGAATACCAGGAGCTGAGAGGACAGACACCCTTTGATAGATCAGTTCCCTAAAGATAAGCTGCATGCATTGTTGGCCTGTTATCTGCTACACACACTCCTGCGATAAGGTATTTCCAGCACTATTACATTCTTCTAAGTAGGCCTCAGTGCTAAATATGGAAAAAAAATTTCAAAAAATAACTATTAGTTTGTGTCCAAGGTTAAATCCATACTATCTGCAAAACTGGCTGGGTATAAAGTCATATTATTTAGCCTGCAGATAAATTTAGAAGCTTATCGTGGTATTCATGTCCCTGGGCTTCTTACCACAACTTCTCAAATTTTCCCCTCAAAATACTATGACATTCTTGTTGCCTCATTTCACTTAAAAAAGGAAAATATATTTTAAATATGAGTTTGGATTCAGAATTGATGAAATCATATGCTTTGCAAATCACTGCAGTCAGAGAAAGCAGTGATCTGTTCATGAAGAGGAGAATAAGTCCAAACCTTGTTGGTACCAAAAGCTCCAGCCCATTCCTTTGCACGGGCATGGCCTCAGAGTTCAAGTTTTCAAGGCAGAAGACACCAAAGGCTGTGGGATAATGCAACCAACTACAAACAGGTCTGGACAACATAACTGACTGGAGGGCAAAAGTAAACAGGGGTGGAGCAAAAACAATTCAAATTATGCATCCTGCGTGGATGCACACTCACCTTCAGGGGAGTCAGTCCGCTGCCCTGGAGATGTGTCATCTTCAAGTGAACAATATTTACTTTGATTCATAAAGACAAATGTCATTTTCACTTGCTGCAAGCTGGTTTACCTTTTAACAAAATAGATTCGCATGTCAAGCTGTGAACTTGAAAACTAATATAAAAGAACTATAGAAAAACTATATGTTATAAAAAGGCATCAATGTGTCATTTTCCTCTTGTGGAAAACATATAGCAGCCCGGTTTAAAATAATTAAAATATTTAAGACATCTACTGCTATTCTAGGACTTTTCACTAAGGATTAAGTTATTTACAGAAGTTGGGAAAGACACAGGGAAGTCCATGGCTGCTCATTCTTATTACTCTTATCAGCTTACATTTCTATAAAGTTAACAGTTAGGCTGAGGAAGACTAACGGAGACTTGGCACAGGATATCAATGACCTCTACAAAACTGAATGTTTTGTTTATGCACATTTCTAATAATCTCTTCCTCATAAGCACTCCCAGCTTATAACAAAATAATACCTGAAAGTTCATTTCAAGGACATTATTTTCTATAAGTATCAGAAGTTATGACATTCTCATTAGCTTAATTAAGACAACCTGAAAAGAGCAGGTGGTTTTTAATTAAACTATGTCTTGGAACAGCACAGAATGGTAATGTACAGTGCTACCAGTGACACTGGTAAAATATTAATTTTTGTGAAATAAGGTTCTGATCCAGGACACCAGCCATACCAGCAGATGATCTCCACCAGTGCTGGAGAATTTCTATACAAACACAGAATTCTAATATTTTCCTCCGATGGAAGAAAGCTCCAGATCATACTTTAATCACTCAGGTTTTCACCACTACTTAGCAATTATTTTATCAATGCATATATTAATAAACTTGTTTGAAACATTCATTTAATAACAGCATTTGAAACAGTATTAGAGGATTCAGCATCTAAACCTTCCCAGAAGGCAGGGATATAGTAAATGACATGTTCTCATAATGCTTTTAGGTACTGTATAGGTGGGATGTAATTAAAGTAAGACTTAATTAAAGCTTTTCTTCTCCATACACAGACAGGTAAAACATAATTTACTGTATTCTCAAGCACAAAGGAGTCTGAAATGTCTTCACAATTACAAAACTGTAGATTCTCAGTACAGCAAATGAGAAATACAGTGGCAGTTGGGAATTAGTGTTGTTTCTACCTCTCCATGGAGAAAGAGGTTTCAATCTGAACTAATTTCTAATCCCTTGGAACAAAACAGTCAGGGTCTGTTCTGCTTAGTATAGAAAACTTGTTTTTTGTAGCTTACTGCTAAAAGATTATATAGGTGATTCTGCTCATGCTAAACTGAACTGCTTTCAGTGGTGCACCACAAAAATCCACCTGGGTGGAACCAGCCACTTCAAAGTGTGTCCTTGGGCAAGTTACATAACTTTCTTGGTTAACAACTGGTTTTCTTTGTGGCAGTACTCACCACTTACTACCTGTAGGTATAGAAAACAGTGCATCCAAGAAGCCACTACATTAATGAGCCCTGTATAAACTCAGTAGTGGTCGCTTTATGTCTGGTGTGAGATCTCTGAGATGATGGCTGGCCTCAGTGCCCTGTGGGATGCATGGGGAGAGACTAGAAAGAAAAAAGAACAAGAAAACAAACAAACCAGTAGTACGTGCTGAAGTCAGGACTCTACAGTGTGTGAAGCCACACACTGAACTTCAGTCCCTCTTGAACCTGAAGCACTGATTCAGGGTTCTCTAGAACTCTTTCTGCCTACTTCTATTCTATTTTGTGCCTCCATCTCTTAAGGATGTTTGGCAATAAAAGTACTCTGAAAGCCTTAAACAGAAAGCTCCCAGAGGAAGCAACCTCCTTCTCTGTGTCTTCCAAAGAGCAGCTAAAGTTAAAGTGTGCTAAGGAAAGGTGCCACCCAGAAGAATTTTCTAAACTAGCACAGAGCCGGCAGCAAACACCCTCCCAACAGTGGGGATCCTACCTCAGAGGCCCCCCGCAGTCAGCTGGGGTGAACTGGATGTCTCTGCTGTCCAGCCCCTCCACTGCAGGTGGGTGAGGGAAGGGCAGTCTGCTGCTCAGAGCCCTGACCAGGTAAAACTGTCCATGGGCCAAGGGTTTTGTCAAGGGAATATAACCAAGAAGGATGGCCTGCATTAATATTGAAAGCTGATTATTTTACATCTGCTTTAGGGCTATTATAAAATTATTCCCTGGGCTAAAGAAGGACCTAAAACAAGGTGAAAAACTCATTTTGAAAGCTAGTTAATCTGTGATAAAACATTAACCAAAATAGTAGAGTAACAGGTGGCCCTAGGCTTGGCTGACAAGCGCTGAATGGCTGTACCACGTGTTGCACAAGTGCCAATGACTGGATCTCCGTGCAGGGGATTTGTGCCCTCAGCAGTCACCATGCAGTAGTTGGTTTGGGTTCCAAGATGATGCAGAAGGAAAACCCAGTTTATAAAGGCAGAGCTGGGCCAGCAATCACAGACATAAGGTAGAAATGAGAGATGAGACATCTGCCAGTCAGCACAGAATAACTGTCATTGTCTCTTCTTTCAGTTCCTTGCTCTGCAGAATGGCTTAACTTTCTCTTCAAATCACTGTGGTAGAAAGAGGCAAGGAACTGAGCTATGAAATCCTCTGCTGGAAGCACTTATATAAGCTGAACATTGTATTATTACTTGAGAAACATAATTCTTTAAAAAATGTATTCTAGACACACTGCTGTACTAAATTATCCTGAGCATAGGTGATTTTTAGCAGAATTTTCTTCTTTTATAGGGACATGGGAAAGAGAGTGAGACAAAGAGTTGCAGTATGACTAGTAAACAGATCCAAATTTTCTTAGGTCACAAAACTAAAGCAGGTCACACAGCTCTGTAAGATCTTCCAATTGCTTCATCTTTCTTTCAAAAGCCCTTGCAGCTCTCTGAGCACAGCAGAGAATGATATGACCAGTTCTCCCGCACTAAATAATTGTGGTTGAATTCTGAACAAACAGACCTCTGTAGGATAGTGCTATTTACAATTACTCATATTAGTGAACATGAGCATATATAAACACTCCAACCAGAACCAGAGCATTTTGGTCAATGAACCAGCAAACAACAGGAATAAAAAGGCAAAATCACTGCCAAAAAAAGGATGAGAATAAAACAGCCAGTCTGGGGAGAAGCAGTAAGTTTGGCATTTCAATTTATCTGACCTGAAACTCAGGTTTAAGGCATTTTTTCCTTCTTCACATTACTCCTCCATTTTCTGAGGCCCTTAGGTGCTATAGTGTGGGCAGCTGAATTTGCTCTTCTGTTTCTATTTCCAGGATAACAATAAGCATCGACCAGATCAAATCTGATTTGTGCCAGCACAGCTTTTGGCCTGTGCCTCCTTGACCACACAGTCCACAGATGGGTTTTATCTAAGTTCAAAATAATATAATGGATTACTTAAAGGATCTCCTGATGACAAAGCACTTTTAAGCATATTCATGGTGCAGGACTGAGAAAGGACAGCTGGACGTCTGCAGGAACAAATGTGGGGTTTGTTTATAGGCAGAGTTTGCAGAGCCCCAGCCGTGATGCTCTAAGTCAATGCATCCTCCAGCTACCCAGGTCAGCACCATGTGTGTTGAGGTCACGTTAACCCTTCTGCACTTGCAGCAGAGTGTTCCTGTAAATGATTGCTTACACCAGCTTTCCACTCCAGAAATCTGTATGAGGGTCTTGTGTTGATAATACACTTACAGTGAATCAGACACTGAGAATTCGACAGTAGACCAGCAATGAACTTTTAAACATACTGCCCAGCTGTGGAATTATTGAATCTAAATAAACTGTATGTCTGTGGCAATTTTCTTCCTTGCATGACAAACCTAGGTTGTTTTTAATCTGATCCCTAAATAGACCTCTCCCATTTGCATTTAGCCAAATATTTTGCTGTAAAACTTTAACAAGGGGAATGATGATTCACCTGAATTATAGCTATATATCTGCAGTAACTGTTTGCAAGGATGCTTGGATGCTCAACACACCCATGGGACAGCTTGCAAAATAATCCACAGGAATGTACATTAGAAAAACACAGCCATAAATACAGCAAGATGAAGGTTTGTCTGGGAACCAGACAGTTAAAACAAATATTTTTTGCTCTGACTGATTAGAATCACAATTAAAATGTGTTCTCTTCACTATGAGGTACATGCATACAATTCACATAAAAGAAATTTTTAGCTCTTAAGTCAGTAAGTGCATTCTTAAAAACTGCAAGCACAAGGGGCAGATAAAGAGCCTGAGCCCAGGTCAGCCTTGTAGCACACATGGAGATTGATTGAGGCAGAGCAATTGCAATAACAAGCATTTCAATCATGCCCTAGGCCTTGCTAGAAAAGAGCTTTTAAAAGGCAACAATAGTGACACTACTGCTGATACAGGAAAACTCCAGTGTGTATCATCTGGATCTCCCAGATGCTAGGCTGTGCACTCATGATGGATGGACTTGTCTATACCACAGGAGCACGTGGGAGCATTTCATTGTTCTCTTCTTCTGCCACTATTCTTTGGGCTCAGCCCACAGTAATTGGGCTTGGTGTTGCACTGGGCCTCAGTGGCATCACATGGTTTCTTTCCTGAGCTATCACCACCAGGTTCTGGTTATTACTTTTCTTCCACAGAAAAATTGTACAGGTTCTGCTTTTCATGACTCAGAAGGCAGCTGAAAATTATGACAATAAGCCTTAACAACTCTAGCAGACAAAATGTATTTGATATGCTATTTTTATTCTGCTGACATGTTGCAATTAAAGGAAAGATTTGCCACCTCCTTCTTCCCAATTAAAAATCTCCAGATGGAAGTTGACTAGGCATGCTGCAGGGGAATAAGGATTCACATTTAACCAAGAAGATAGCAAAACATTTTGTCTACAGCATCAAAGCAGTAGTCTGCAGGTGCAAAATGGGAATTTACAGAGATTCAGCAACATTTTTATACAGAAGAGGCACACATTGGACAGCAAATATAATAGAAGGAGCAAGCATTCATTTGGTCAATGATCAGAGAGACCCCAGCACTACAAATCACTACAATTGATGCCACAGCTTTGCAGCACATTGAGGATTTCCAGGTTGTCTGAGTTGTTTCCATTCTGCGTTGTGGGAGGGATTCTATCTGTCATAATTCCTATTTATTCCGTCTGTACAAGAACAAAACAGTGCACATTTGTGCTACTTGTGTCATTTCATAGAAAAAAATACAGAAAAGCTGACCGAGTCACAGAATATGCAAGTTGATTTGGGAGACGACAAAAAGCAATTTTTTATATGAAAGGATCTTGGAGCACTGGAAGACTGCTGTAGCAAAAAACAGAGACCTGAGTAGAAACTAGAGCTTTGATGGATGAATAAGAGAAACAACAGGTTGCTCAGGGTTGCATGATGAAGAGTTCTGCTCCTTCTGCTCCATCACTTGTATTCATGTCTAGTGCAGAAAGAAGAGTCTCAGGGCTCAGGGTTACTGCTGATTTAAAAATAGATCTGGTAACCTGTGGTCTAATAGTTATAAGGAAAGAGTGTACAATTTGTTAAGTTTCAGGCCAAGTTTAGTCATATTTCCACAGCACAGCAAATCCACCTACCCCTCTGGCAAGAAAATGAGAGATCATAGAATCAAGAACAAACATGTACTGCTGGAGGATGCACATTACATTTTTAAGCTCAGACACTTAAAAGTTTTTCACTATAAAGCAGGTAATGATGGGCCAAACCCCCAAAGGTTTTTATCCTCCTTTCCCAGCTGTCAGCTTCAGCTGCAGATAAAACAGTATCCTGATTTGAGCTTCTTAGATAAACCCAGCAAAACATGCAAAGTTAAGATCATTCCCACAAACACTGGTAAATTCCTCACAAGACCATGGTGCTTTTCACTGTTCCTTTTTCTTTCTCTTGTTTTACAAACAGCAAAAGTATCAAATTTTTATATTTGTGCCCAGGAAATGTAGCTGTTTCCCTTAATCTGGTAACTTGGCCCAACAGTCAAAGGCCTTAAAATAATTGTGACTAACTGAGCAAAGAGCAAGTGGTGCAGAGCACGTCTGATGGAAGGAAAGCAGCCCCAGATTCTTGCAGGGGTGTCACCAGGGACACTCCATTAAGTGGACTGGTATAATTGCCTTCTATTGACTTCACTACCCACTTGATTTCAAGCAACATGTTGTAACACAGTTCTGTAAACAAAATGCTTGTATTCATATTGACAGACACATCTGTGGAAATTATTATTTTTATTAAAAATGCAGAAGAAAACAAAACTCCTAACTTCCTCAAATTATTAAACTTGCACCAAAATCAAGATGATAAATTTATGTGTCTCAATGTAAGTTCTGATAGCTGATTTACTGATTAGTTCTGAGGGAGTATAGAGAATAAAATCATTTCCCAGAAATTAGAACATGAGTTTTGGACAATGAAAAGTGCATCAGTCATCCATTCCTCTGAAATAAGTGTCATTCATCTTAATACGCATTCCTGTCCCCTTGCTTCATTTCAGTTGGAAAAGAATCTGGTAAAACTTGGTATATCTTTTTACATAAACTAGGCAGTGAACGAATTATTTGCTCTGAGTATTACTTAAGACTGAATATGCAGTCATTTTTTTTTTAAATATGGGTTAGGATTAAGACTTTTTTTTTTTTTTTTTTCATTTTGCATATACCAGATCTAAAAAGGAAATTTAACACACTTTTAGAATTCCAGGGTGTACATTTTAAAATCTTTAACTGCATGAATACTAGGGTTCTTCATATTAAAAAATAAAAAACACAACTGTTATTAAGTGATTTAAATCACAGCAGAGCCTTTACAACTGACTCAACAACCAGCTGTGAAAAGAGCCAGATTCTAGATGAAATGGACTGTGAAATATTTACAAAAGAAAGCAAGGAACATAACCTTCAACTTTCCCTTAGGCCTCATAAAAGAGGTTCAGATGTGATTTAAGAGACCTGAGGAAGGAAGGTACAGAGCATAGCAGACTTATTTGATGAAAAATGACAGAAAAAAATAGAAATAACAAACAGCTAAATCCCCCAAAATTTAGTTACTTAAAATAAACTCAATTATTTGCAATTAAGTATATATCTTTCATCTTCTTTTCTTCCAAGAGACAAAAGTGTAAAAATATATTACTAAACTGATGTGATTCCCTGTAAAGTATTCTTAAAGAAGAAAAGAAAATTAAAAATCAGAAATATTCATTGCAGCCAATTTAGAGCAACAGCAACTGAACAGGAGTCCCGTTCTATCCCTCTGTAAGTGAAGTTCAGAACTGCACCAAAATTCTAGTTGCCCTTGTAAGAATGTTTTCAGTACAGTGTGAAAAACTGAGGGGAACTAAAGGAAATTCAGAATTTACTTAAAGATAATTTAACTGCTCATTTCTTCATCACCACAACTAATTCATTTCTCCACAAAATTTCACCAGACCCGTGTTACCCACAGCATCTTCCTTCCTTCTTCCAGTTTATCAGAAACCAACACAAGCCTTCTGAAAAACCTGATGTCCCATAAGATATCCTCATATTTAGTGAGGAGTAAAAAAGAAGAAGCAAAAAGAAAAAAGAAAAGTCAGTCAGGTGCTCTATGAATCATGGTGTGGTTTGAAGTCTGAATTCCTTAATAATAATGATTTTGCTGACACACAATGTTTTTATTTGCCTTGAGAACTGTCTGTGTTAATAATGAGTAATTCCACTTGGAAAATATTTACATTAAAGTATTTATTCTTATGTCACAGGCATAGATAGTGTCTGCTTTAAAGGGAAAGAGCAGCCAGGAAATGACTAATCCTGAAGCTAATTTTAATGTGCTGCGCTGGGATATCCTACCAGAAATCTAATATGCACACGAGGGCTATGACTCCAAGCTCAGCCACCACCACTTGGGAGACACTAGGGTGGATTTGAACATCCCACTGCATTCAGTCAGACACAAACCTTTTAGGAGTTCCCAGCACAGTGATGGTTTCCAAAGCCAGTCCAGGGTAGCCTGCAAACACAATTTAGAGTCATGTATAGCCTTTACAGGATGAACTGATACCTCAGGCAGAGAACCATTTGCTATATTTCACTAATACCACACCATTTCCCTGTGCCAATCCCAAATTCACTCTACACAGGCATTCTCATTTGGAGACAGAGAGAAGACAATGCACTGTAATGTGGGTGAAGGGATTAATGATCTCGTCTGGAAAGACTGTCTGTGGAGAAAAAATAGAATAATTAAGGGCTATGCTGATTGATTTTAGATGTGAGGCAACAGGGACGACGATGGCTCTGAACTCGGAACTGTGGAGACAGCAAAGCTCAGGAAAAAACTGAACTGGGCATTAGTAGTAAGATTAACAGTTAAGCTGGGAATCCAAAATCAAGCTCTCAGACTAATGTTTACACCCCAGAGTAAAAAAAAAAAATCAGAGAGAACAGGACAGTGAAAATAAAACATATGAACCCTTACAGAATACAATTCCTACTAATTATTTTCTATAATAATATCTAATCACACTTTTTAAACACCAGTTTGCATTTCACTAGAGGGTTTGTAAATTATATGGTAAGGTAAGATTAGGAAGATCTTTACCGATGCCTTTGTTTGCCAAAGCATCCAATATGCCTTTGCATCAGCTTAAAGATAATCAATTGCAGGTAAGAAATATAAGAGCATTTCTTTGTGTTAAATTTAAAAGTTAAAGTTTAAATGATCTACCATGGTTTCAAAGTTGTCAATTGCAATTGAATATATCCTTCTGGAACCAAAGTCGTTGCCTCTGTTAGAAATTTTACCCAGAAAACTTTCTCCACATGGTGTTTGCTGTAAAAGGGCGGCCCAGTTCAGGCAGAAACAAGCTCTTCTGAGAATCTGGGAAATCGTAGTGAAACAGCATAAAGAGGGGAGGAGGAGGGAACTTGCCAATGATGAAAATGGAGTAAGGACAGTGCAATGTGCTACTGAGCATCGACGGCAAAAGGTTGTCAAAGTAGGCTGTAGGCAAACCCACCAGACTAAGGTGCTGAATGTGACTTTGCCTATAATACTGATTTGAAACTGAGAACAGAGAAATAAAACTGAAAAGAACAGGGTTAAACATTACCCATGTCATGTGTTTTTCTTCACAGCCGTATCCAAAGATGAACATCCCAGGAATTCTGCAGATGTCTCCCTTAAATTCCTAACAGAAGATAAATATCTGCTGGGACTGAAACAGAACCAAGCAGATAAATATTTCAGGTTGAAAATGCCCAAAGGACTTTTCATATCTTCAATACCTCTTTGGACTCTCTGACTGTGGGAGACAGCAGTGAAATTCAGCGTGAAAAGCCACGTAACAGAGACACAATTAAGATATGCCTTAGTCCCTAAAAATTCTGGCTTCCAAACACAGCAGGTTCTCTGTTTGCTTTGCATGACTGAAGGAGAAAATCCAAACATGATACATCACTTTCCCTTTTGAACTTGCACTTTTAAACATTTCCAACAGCCTGTGCAGGAGGCGATCAAGGAACTAATGAGATCGCTACATATGGCCTTTGGATGCCGCGGCCATTGTGCGCCCCACGAGCCGCAGCGCCTGCTGTACATCACTCCTTGATGACATCTGTCCCCTCGCAGGACAGCCCCGCCGGCAGCACCCCGGAGCTGCAGAGCCACTTGTCTCTGTTGTGGTGGGGACAAAGGGCCGCCGTGGGCACAATTCCCGCGGCTCCGGCCCGGCCCGCGCGGCACAGCCCGGGCCGCGGCCCCGTCCGCAGCTCCAGCCTCCTCCCGGGGCAGCGGCTCCAAGGCTCGGGGTTTTCCCAGCACTCGTTATCAGTTCGAAATTCTGGGTGGATAAACAGCGCAAAGCACATGCGTTCTGTCAGCGTGCCTGCCCACGAGCCCTGTGAAGTTCTCCCGGTCGTTTGCAGACACGGAGCGGGCTGCCTGCGGGGCATAACCTGTGCAATGGCCTGTCTGACACCTGGGCTGTTGGCGAGTTGTTTATTCGATCGCTTACCCATGGCTACAAAGCACATCACCACATTGTGCTACTTTTATAAATGTTTCTAGGCCTGCTTTTTAAAAGTGGCCGTTGTTTTTCAAAAGTGAGCAGCCCAGAGTTCTCTTAGGTGAACCAGCTAACAAAAGTACAGCCCTGCTTCTCTAAATCTCTGACAGTTTACTCAAGAGATGGATGAATTTATAAAGCTGGAAAGCATTGTTTCTGAGAAAGGTGACATGAGACAGATGTTAATCGTATTCCCTAATTTTTTTCCCTGAGACATACCACTGTGAGACTGAATTTACCTTTGCCATGATATAATATGCAAACTCTTGTTTCTCTGTTTTGAAAAAAAAAACTATTTATTTTTTCTAGGGAAAAATATACAAAGACATGCCTGAGTATTGCCACAGGCACCTTTAATGAAGATTTAAAAGACATTTCAAATGGAAACACTGGCAAACCTTTTCTCCTCCCCAAAATAATCAACTGCCAACAGCAAATATTTCTGCTGGCAAACACTTTTCTGCTCTATAAAATTCTTCCCTATTAGAAACCTCCTTCCCCAAAGGCCTGGTAAAAAGGGTTTAGAAAGCTCCATGAATATTGTCAAGTGGAGGCTGCACTTTGCCTTAAGGCCAGAAGGGACCATTAGATCATCTCATCTAACACCTGCATTAAAAAAGGGAAAAAAAACACAAGCTCACACCACAATAGAAGAACACAAAAAAAAAAAAAAACAACCCAGAATTTCACCCACTCACTTCTGTATACAGTCAGCAAAATGTGCTTAGTTAGCAAATATCTTCCACAAAGTCATTCTTTCGCCCTTGATCATCAAGAAATGGAGACTCCATTCATTAAACTACATTATATATCTCAAGAATTACTTCCCAATAATGAGCTCCCCCTGTTCTGATACCTGTGCTGTTATCTCTCAAATGCCTCCCTGTGCATGCAGAGTCTACATCTCATGGGAATGTTCCTGGACATTAGGTGGATGTTCCTGTGCAATATTGAACACATTAGTAACTTTGGAGCCAAGTTGTCATAAAGTTTGCGGTTTGCCCATCAGTAACTGCACTGTGCTGAATGTGTAAGGTGGACATATGTTCTATGGGTATTGACATATGTTCTGTGGGTATTGAGCCTAAGACTGAATTTGGAGACAGGCTTTGATTGATGCTAAACTACATTGATTTACCCTCATCTGTAAAGTCAAAAGACTCCAGCTGTTAGAGCTTCTTTCTATGTTAGCCCTGCTTTTGCAGAAACCTTGCTTTTTTTCATTTCACAAAAATAATTGTTAAAAAAAAAACAGAGAGAAAACTTATTTCACTATGTAGTTGTTTAAAATGAATAAAAAGTTTTAAATTTCTGATAAATTCATATCTCACTACATCCATATTAAAAATCATTGGCACTGGCATATAACTTCCAAAGAAAATTTATGTTAATATCTTATGTATTTAACATTATAGCACATTACTGAACAGTTTGCTAGAACTTCCCGCTTATAATTCTTTACACGTCGTTTGCCTACCCTTGTTTGCTGGAACTTTTCCCACTTGGGGAAAATATCCAGATTGGAGTTTTGTTCTCTATTTATCAGCATATGATTATTTTGGCTCTGGGCCTGTATAGCTATGTTGATTTCCCGCAGTATAAAGAAGAAAAGACATTTCTGCCTTTTTGAGAGAAATTGTAATGGTAATACAAAATGACATCCATTGTCCTCATAAGAAAAAAAAGATAAAAGATAATGAGGAGATAAAAGGAGAAGCAGAAGTTTAACCAGGAATAAATCCAACAAAAATGGAGGAATGAGGGCTTGTGAAATGGTATTGTGCCATGGAGTGCAGAGTCAGCACAATTAAGGCTTGTGTTTGGGTGCACACGTGACGTCGCCCTGAATCCCTCTCCAGCCAGGGTCACTGGGAAGAACCCTTTGTGGGACTGGCCTGCCCAGGGACAGGTCTGACTCGGAATAAACAGCTCGAAGATACAAGTTCTGCTTTATCTGCTGTGAAAACGGTTCTGCCAAAAGAAGAGCTAAGGGCTGATAACACCTGAAAAAATCTTCCCCAATTACACTCTTCTCTGAGTGATAGTCCCACTCAACAGTTTATGCTGTAACAACAATAGCTGTTAAGGATTTCAGAACACCACTGCCAGTACTTTTGAATTTACATCCTAGTCCATCCAAAGATAAGGAAATTCTTTGCAAACATTGGCTCTTAATCATTTGGGGAAATCCATTCATCCTCAAACACCAACCATCAGAGGCGCATATGGAAAATTGCTTTCTCCAACACTGATGCACGTAGACTTTCTTAAGGACAAATATAGATGAACTTTTATACCACACAGTCTTCTTATCTCTGCATGGCTTCATCATAAGCTTTCTCCTGTGTCAAAAAACTATGCTAGCCATTTGCAATAGGCAGATTTTTTTACTCTGGGAGAAAAAAAAAAAAGGAAAAAAATTACTGGTTTACTATAATTTATGTAAGAAACTTCATCATTATAGAAAAGCCTTCATCTTTCATAACTAGGAAAAAAATAGCATCATGCTCTGCTTTCAGATGCCTCCACTGGGAGGCATCCCTCAAACACTAGATAACACTGGCAGGCATCAGATGAACTCCAGTCTCCTCCAGGAGTGGAAGAGGAATTGAAGCTCAGACATAAAGATTTATAAAGTTGCTTGAGGAAAGCAACTGCAATTAAAAGACATATGTTTAAAACAAATCTTGGAATTTGTGAAAATCTGCAGGGCTGAGGCACCTACCTATGGCTAAATATATGCTCAAGTACTTTATTGATCTGGGACCACAGTTTGGAGGAAAGAGTTTCTCTTGAGAGTCAGCTCAGGCTCCCAAATGTCTGTCAGTGAGGAAATTGGAAAGCACATACACATTTGCCACTATTCATGCTCTGTTCTAAATAACCTGCACTGACTTCAGGCTTACAGCAAATTTGCTCAAAATCATGTGCTAGCTGGAGAAAGAAGTGACTAGTATAAAATTAGGGACACAGCATTAAGAACACAGCTGTGAAAACCTCCAGGACAATACTGCTTCCTCACAGTAATAAACAGTTCCTGCCATTTCTACATTAGAACTCTATATAGGCAGCTCAGCATTTTGCACACAACATGATAATTCCCCACAAACAGTTACAAGATGAACCAGATCAAATTAACCCATTTACAGGCATAGCAGTTGAAATATCAATGGGTATCAAAGCATTTAATAAATTACAGCCCTTGATAAACAGACAGAATACATGGTAAACTCTTTTGTAGGTTCTTGGACACTGCAGAAAATTTCTCATAGCCTCTACCAGGAAGATAAAATAGCAGGTAGGTGGTTAGAGTGAATTGCCTCTAGTACAGTATCAGCTACTTATCCAAAATAATGAATAACTTAATGTTAATTTCAGCCCTGTTGCAAACTTACACACAAGGATCATCAATATTAAATTGTTTCCAGTTGCAGAATAGCAACTTGTTATCTGATACTGTATACAAGCAGAATAATCTCTCCTTTTTACCTACATAACTTTCCCTCTGGCTGGAAGTTTGTATGTTACATGAGGTTATTTCTTCTGAGATACTGATACACATAGATTTTGTTATTGTTGGGAACACAAGGAATAATCGCTTTTAAAGAGCCTGACACAGGTGGGGAAAGTGGTCTGTTCTGAAGATGAAGTAATTACAAATGGCCCCTGTCTATGAAGAGCTGTATTCAGCTCAAGAATTAAGATCACACTGTCTTCATTCTGTCTTAACTTGCTCATTTTCCTATATTGCCCTCTTAGAAATATCATAGTTCAAATGAAGTGATCAGAGCTCACTGAGCATAGATCAGCTGTGTATTAAAGATGAATTAAAGTTTTAATTTGATGAAAGGTTAATTAAATGCATAAAGAATAAAGAACTCTCCACACCAAGTGTCAGTCATCCTATCTGAGTATGGCTATTAAAGTAATTTCTACAGCTTTACTTTCAAATCTTTATACATAGTACCAATGTCACAATTCCTCTCCAAGTCTTTTCAAAGTCTTGGAGATCCAAGATGGAGCCAATCCAATGTCTCATTTTTACTGCTTTTGTCCATCTCCAGATTTGTCAGGCACACTATTCCTTATGAATCAGAACTAGTAGGTTTTGTCAGCTGATATTTCTCCAGATATTTTGTCTTCTCACATCTTATTAACTCTCCAGGACATCGCCCACCAGTAAGATTTGGCACATAAACCTGTAATTGTTTGTCTCTTGCCTTCCCCAATGGCTCTCATGCTAACAGGTCTCACCAGCAAGGTCAGCCAGAGAAGGCACATGGAGAGCTGTTCACATCACAGTCATTTTTTCACTCCTTCAGTGACCACAGTATTTTCAATTTTAAATATTGAAAACATACACTTAATGGCTCAAGGCCTGCTAGTCCAATGGTGAAATGGGAACAAAACAGTTATAAATAAAGAGAGGAGAAAGGAAGAGGGGAAGATGTTTCCCATACCTATCATTTGAGATCTCATCACTGAAAGAAAATCTCTCTGTCTTGCAAACACTCTTTTGTGTCTGGTGGATTTCAAGTTGCTACTAGTCTTCAGGTTATGCCCTGAAAGGAGCTGAAACAGTAGAAAGAGCAAGATGTGACAAGAGAGCTGGCAGGAATCCAGAAGATATCATTTGCACTGTGTAGATTTGAGACAGTTTTAATGTTGGGGATTACCTACTCGGGGCTTTGGGGTTCACGTTTTAGGCATTCACACTGTATTTATGCTGAGCTTTAAGGCACATTTCTGCAAAGGTGGTGCCCTTGCAATCTTCACAGTTGCCTTAGATCAGGTAACAGAGAAAAAAGTGTTAACTACACAGGAAGTGTCAATCCTTGTGTCCTTTAAGCTAAAAGACCTCAAGTACGTTTAGAGACAGCATGAACATAGCAGAAAATTCAGAATTAATTATCTCCTTATAAAAAAAACTGCTGCCACTAGACAACTACACAAAATCTTCTCCTGTTGCTATTCCAAATTCAAGCTTGCCTCAATGTCATTAAAGTTTTCTTTCAAAATCCAAGAATTTGCATAGTTTTAGAGTACAAAACAACCTGTCTGTGCTTGTGAAAGTCTTCTCTCCTCTCCTCTTCCTCATGCTGGAAAACTAGACACAGGTATCTCCCTACAGACTGACTAAACATGCTTGCTATGGCCACACAATTTTATCTGTTCGTTTAGCGTGCTACGAGGGAGGTTATTTAGTTTATCCTAAAGGATGTCATCAATATTTTTGAAAACTGTTAAATGGAACTCTACACTGATCACCCAAGAGCTTCTGTACACAGCAAACCTCAGAAATTCCTTCATTTCTTCCTCTCATATTCTCAGCAGGGCTGACTGTTCCTTGATGCCATTCCATCACCTACCACTGGTTGCCTTTACCCCTCACTCATCCTCTTTAGCTGGTTACTGCACTAGCCAATCTCTCCATCATCCTTCCTCGAATTCACATTCTTCCTCTCATTAACCTCCTCACAAAAGGGCCTGCTGTTTAGATCCTCTTTGAAATTAGGTATCTGCAACTTTCAGGCTTACCACCAGGCTCATCCCCTCAATAGTCTCAAAATTAAATTAGAAATCCCAGGACTTTCTTTGACTGCCTTTCCTCTCCATAGATATTTCTGTCCACAAGGCTTATTAAGTGCTCTTTCATAGCAGCTGCACAATTCCATAAATCCTGTAGCCTGTATGCTTGTTTGCCTGCATGTCATGGATGTCATGTTTTCAAATTTGATTTCCTCTAATGCTGCCATTTCAATCTTCCTTATCCTTACCAGAAAAATAGATGCTCCTTCTTTATTTATATCAGGACTAAAAAGCTCATATAAACTCTCACACAAAAATTTGCTGGCTTTCACTACTTGCTGTACCTCTGGTGAACACAGTCTGTTGTGCTTTCAAAGCCCTGTCCCTCAGACAGATCCTAAATAAACATAACATGTGACCACAGGCAGGAAAGAGGTGCCAAGGCTGACAGCAAAAAAATCCTCCTGTAATAAACCCTGGAGAAGGATTCCACAGGCATCCAAACTGCTACAGGTTGATAGCACCACACAACATAAAAAATCTGCTCCACAGAAAGCCTTTGTGCAAAACCTCTTTTCTAATGCTCTGCTCCCTCTTTTCCACTGGTTGGAGGGACTGGAACATTTTTCTGCTCCTTCCATTAAAATGTGTTCATGAAGGATCATGATCCAAGGTGAAATCTTGGCATGAGGAAAGCCAAGTAGCCATTAACATCAAAAGGAAACAAAACTTTGCCCAAAGGTTCCTTTGCCCAAAGGAGCAAGCACAGTCATCTTGTCAAGTTTCTGCATGCAGAGCTGGATTAACTCTGTAGATTAAGGTACTCTATCATCTCCTGAGTATTTACAATTTATTTCATCTAATACCAAGTATGAATTTTGTAACTAGCTATTGCATATCGGGCTCCTTCATTTTTGTGATTTATGTTGCTCATCTCTTGGCATCCACCTCATAACATAAATCAAGCCACGTATAAAAATCATTGCCAAAAAGAAATAAGATTTATGCACAACTCACAGTGGTCATGAAGCATCTCTAACTGTAAAAGATGTTCCCTAATCAATTTAAGATGCACCATCTTTCTTATCTCAGAGCTCTAAAAATATATGCTATATTGAAAACCCATTCACAGCACACCTCAAAAGCTGCACTTGAAACACTAAGTCAGTTTCTGCAGCCAAAAAAACACAGCAATATCACTTTTGTCCTAATTTTTAGCAAAGAATTACTACTAATAGAATTCAGTGTTCTTGAAGCACAAATGAAAAGTAACACCTAATGATAAGTACTTTCATCATCCCTTATGTGATTCACAATCTTTTTTTCTGGTGCTGTTGTTGTCTTTATGTGAATGTGATTACTTTTAGAATTACAGTTGCACATAAAGTCTGTAAACACAAAGCAGGCTGTATCTATGCTAGAGGTAAACATGAAAAAATGTCAGTGCTGCTGCTGCTCTCTAAAATTTTTCACTAAGGGGTTGTAGATGATAAAGGGTAAATTTACCTTTATTAAGAGTTTTGATGTGTGGAAACATTATTTTGTATGTTTCCAAGACAAGTAGTTAAATTTTCTAATTATCAACAAGCTTTTTTTTTGTGTTTTTTTTTCTTTTACCATTTCTTTAAAAGTGTTCTAAACCCAACTAAAATTACAAGCAAAATCCATTAAAAAAAAAATTACAACATTTTAAGTCATACTCTTACGATATTTGTGGAAATACAAAAAAAAAAAGGCACATTTTTCATGCTCAAAAACTAGAATGAAGTCATAGACATAAAAGATCAACAGTTTTCAGCAAAATCATCTTTCTTGAAAAAAAATATATATTCCCCCCAATAAAGAAACACAGCTTCAAATATTTTTTCCAGACCTGTCAACAGATATGGGTATGGAAATACACTGCACCCATCCTCTAGGTACTTCAGTGCTATTAAAAATGAAATTCAAGAAGTATAAAAGCCCAAGGAAAATGAGCAAGAGAGGCTTCTCGTTTTTCATGATCATTAATTAAAACAAAAATAATTGCATTTATATAGCTCTCTAGCTTCTGGATGAAAGACACAAATTTCCACCCAAACTATTAAGAGCCCTTTTCCAGGGCTAGTGAATGGACAGCAGCCTTTCTCCCTGCATAACACTTTTTCAGTTTAGTAGACTCTTACTACATAACTCACTATATAACTATAGTAGAATCTTACTACGTATAACTCTGGATACCCTGGAGGATTTTGTCTGGATCATTTTCAGTTCACAAACCTTTTCCTATCCTAGACTGAATTACCAGAGATCTGTCCCTCCTTAGTGGTCTGCCTGGACCCAAAGCCCAGGAGTGCAGCACTTGCCCTGCAGACAGAGACCAGGACAAAGCTGCCCCCCAGAATCCCAAAGCCCCCCGAGGATCTCCAGCTCCTGAGAGACCCCAGAGCACGAAGCCCAAACTGCTTACGTGCAAAAGCCATCCCCAGTCCCTGAGCTCAGAGTCAATATTGCCTCCCCTACATGAACTGACCTCTCCACCACTCAGGGGAGTTTCATGGCATGACTTCCATCTAACCTAGACACCTTAAAAGCCCAGTTGGCCACTTCAGCCCAGACATCCTCCAAGTCTGTGAGTGGATCCCCATGTATTTTTTTGTGTGGCTCGCCGATGGCTTGCAGGGTTCAAGACTGAATAGGGATCTCCCTCCAACTGATTTCCAGCTCTCATTCCCAAGGAAATATCTGGTGACTTTAAAAATAAGACACTCATGTTTTATGGCCCTGACAAGGCATTTGATTTTTCACAAGAGAAATAAAACAGAAATAATGATAGATTGTCAAATAATTCCTCCGGAAGGAATCCAGAGAGAGAAGACATTGAAGAATTTTAAACCAAAAGCAGCGCACGCAATTTAACAGCAGAATGGTTTTGCTTTGGAAGGGTGCATGTGAAATGTTACTGTTGACTGCTTTTTAACTGGGTTGCTTCTACTGAGAATATTGGCTGGAAGTAACAGTGACAAGTGAAACTCATTCTTTAAAGAGCGCTGCGGCTTTCTGTAGCTCAGTGCAGCGTGTCCCTGAAAGCTGGGGTTACAATCTTGCACTGCAATTGCAGAAATAAACATTTGTTAATTTAGCATGGCCCTTAATCACCATGTGAACTTCAGCAATCTGCTGGAGTCCAAGAATTATCCCAACTCTTGGAGGAGACCTGGCAAACAAATGACAATTTTTTTTAGCTTTTTTTTTTTTTTTTAAAAAGCTTTCTGTGTGTATTTGTATGTATGCATGTGCACAGCACCACATACTCATGTCTTTCCTGTGAAGAAGAATAGGTAACCCTTACAGCTGGAGCATTACAGTCCTTCCCAATATGAAAATTATACTGCTAAACTCCAGAGAAAGGAGCTCTCTGCTCTGAGATCTGGCTGTGCCTCACGACATTTAAGTACAATATGAGAGGAACAATGTTTTCACCACACACAAATCTTGGATATACTAACATCAATGCCAAGCCTGCCATTTAACTTCAGAAGGGTCAGAATTTTAGCTTGAATCTCACTGAGACACTGATACAACACCAAGGTCAACCTTAAAAGCATCATGAATAACTAAAAGAAGTTGATTTACAGAATTGAAAACTAATACAATCAATGCTTTCCAGATGAAAGCAGAGTGAATCATACCAAAATATCTCACCCAGACAAGACAGAGATGGCAGGAAAGCCTCAGAAAAGTTTAGCAATGATTTTTGCAGCACTCTTTTTCATTCCTGTTACTTTGCAGTTGCAAACCATATTTCAATTTATTCACACATAGCCAGCTTGAAACACAGTCCAATAACAGCTCTTTTCCACAGTTCTGCATAATGCTAGGAAAGGAGAACTGATAAAAGAAATGCTGCAAATGGTTTAACTTAGACAATATGGCTATTCATTTCATTCCATGGTATATGTGCACCCAACAAAGCAAACCCAAATAAAACTCAAAAGCCTAAAGTGATCAGAGACAAGACTTACTTCAGGACACAGGTTACAGTAAAGTAATGCAGAATTAGGAGAAAGATTGTTCGTCCTTTTCAGTCACAAAAATGTAATTCCTTCCATTCACATCCACCTTAATAGAGGCCACAGAGCAGATGCAGATGACACTTCACAAATTCTCTCCCTTTTAGAACACTGAATGTTCTGAAAAACTTTTTTGTTTTTAATCTATTTTTTTGCATCTTTATATAAGGCAGTAGTGCTGGGGCACTCACATCCCATTGTAGTTGGAGAGAACTGTGAGCACCTTTTGTGAGCCTTTTATCAAAAACTCCCTCTGATCTTTTGTATTTTTATATCAATGCAAATTCTCTAAGAATACTCTAAATTGCTACTCATGCTTAATATCTTCATGCAGTTCAGCACCAAATATACCTCCATTATGCATTCAGAGCCTGGGATTCATTACTAAATGCTATTTACCTCAGAAATAAAGACACTGGAAAACCTATTACCTGGTGTGAGCTTTTCTGTAAGGTACTTATCTATGTGAATGGAAGTAAGCAGACATTTCCAGTGTCCCTTATCTGTACCCTGACACTACACTGCCTATTTAGGCTTCTGCAGGGGGAGGCTGATGCCTCTGTGACAGGTTTCATGTGCATATTCTAAGAGTAACCACTGCAGTGATGTCAGGATGACAGGTAGAAGGAGCCATTAGTGACTCCTTTTGTCTCGGGCTGCAGACACAGCACTCCTAGCAACAATCCTCACATTTCACATTTACAGTTTAAGATTCACCACTTTAAACTTTATTCATTACCATACCATACTTTTTTATTATAAATTACTTGCAAAAAAGAATACCAGGAACACCTTTTAAATGATAGATATTCTTGCTGTTTTTTCAGGTCCATTGTATGATGTTTTGGTGCATTTCTGACTGGCAGGGCTCTGTGCAGGGGATTTAGGAAGATAGGAAAAACTGTAAATGGTCTAAAATACCTCTAAGAAATATGGGACAACTTCATTGTGGACAAACTTCTATTCATCCATTGAGTGTAATACAGTGAGTGACAGCTTATACAGAACTTGGCAGGCTTCACAAACAGGGAAATAAAAGAAAACTTTTAGCCTGTGATGAGCTTTATGACAGGGCAGTAAAATCCTAATTGAGACACACTGAACCATACAAAGGAGTTTGTATAATACAATACAGGTTTAAATGAATAGACATAGTCATAAGAAGATGAAAGAAACTTTCTTTAATGATAGATCCTCTGTTTTTTTAGAGTATTAACTTCTATAATTTTTGCATTTTCTGATTTTCTTACCTATTCTTGTTATTTATATTATGCATAAGCAGATAAATTCTCATATTTGTTGTCATTATTGTAATTATTTTGACAAGCTTTAATTACACTAATCATTTTTAATTCCCCTTTTTATAGGAATACATAACATGGCCTCAAAACTTGTATCATCTTGCCTTAAAAATTGTCTTACCATAAACACCATTCTAAATCTGCTGACATCCAACAGATGTTTAGTTCATTACCACGTAGGGAGTGTGGGAATAACTTTTACCATAGTTCTATTTCAATGCATCCTCACTACAGGATTTGGTATGGCAGGATGATTTTTATAGAAATTAAGTCAGCTGGAGCTACAGAACTGGAGATATTCAAGGTGAAAGGAATAGACCTCAGCACAGCTCAGATACTTGTGCAGACAGACCATTTGAAGTGGTCACATTGCAATTAAAGGATTCATAAAGGAAATAAAAATACATAATGGCAGAGATTTATTTTATATCCTCTTTTGCAACATCCTGACAAGGCATCTGTGAGGACATGAATGATCTTTTGAACTTTAGTCTCTCTCAAAAAGTGCCACAGTCTGCATGAAATAATGCTCACATAAAAGGCTTCATGACCTAAAGATACCTCACTAAGACAGCACCCTTTCTGAAGTCAGTAACAACTCAAGCTCCAGTCCCAAACTCAGATCAAGTTTTGCCAGTTGATATTCTGTCCTCAATGTTGTAAATAGCAACTTACATCTGCCCTGTATCCATCCCTCCTTCATCAGCCCTTTGGACCTCCAGCTCTGCTCCCTACTCTTAATTCAGATTTGTTCTACATGTACTCTACACCATGATTTGTACTGTCAGCCCAGGTTTGTATCAACCACTCATCTTCAAAGACACTAGAAAATTATTTCTGAAATGCATAACGGGGTCCTTGGTTGAGAGAAGCCTGAATATGAGTCAGCAGTGCCCTGGCAGCCAGGAGGGCCAAGCATGTCCTGTGGGCATCAGGCCCAGCATCACCAGCCAGGCAAGAGGGGATTGTCCCACTCTGCTCTGCACTGGGGTGGCCTCACTTTGAGTGCTGGGGGAAGTTTAGGGAGTCAGAATACAACAAAAACCATTAAACTCTTAAAGAGCACCCAAAAGAGAGACATGAGGATGGTGAAGAGCCTTGAGGGGAAGCCATATGAGGAGCAGCTGAGGGAACTTGGTCTGTTGGACTGGAAAAGAGGAGACTGAGGGGAGACCTCATCTTAGTCTTCAATATCCTCGTGAGGAGAGGAGGAGGTACTGATCTGTGACAAGACCCCAGGGAATGACCTGGAGTTTTGACAGGGGAGGTTTAGGTTGGATATCAGGAAAAGGTTCTTCCCCCAGAGAGTGGCTGGGCACTATAACAGGGTCCCCAGGGAAAAGGTCACAGCATCAAGCCTGACAGAGCTCAAAGAGAATTTGGACAATGCTCTTGGACAAATGGTGGGATCCTTGGAGATGGTCCTGTGCAGGGCCAGGAGTTGGACTTGATAATCCTTGGAGGTCCCTTCCAACTCAGCAGATTCTGTGAATCTGTGATTCTATTCTGTGGAAAGAAAATTCAGTTTGTGGTGCCTCCACTTTTTGTTAGACCATGGAGTGGCTGCCTGGGGTACTACTGCAGAAACAAGCTGATGCAGTACCTGGCTGCCATTAACTTGAAATTAAAACTGACTACCACGCCACCACTGTCTAGTCAGAAAACATGAGACACAGATGTCAATCTTCCTGAGACCAGGTACTGACTGAACTAATGCCTGTCATTTTCTGTTGGTAGCATTTACCACTGTTCCTTTCTGTCAATTAAAGTTAGGAGTTCACTTTGCAAGCATATAATCCTAACCTTTTTGTAGGGGAATTGCTTAGCCTCTTCCATCAGACAGTGATAAATTCCCCTCCAAGATAAAAATCACAGGAATACAGGCTTTCTTGATTTTTTCATTTAGGTTCAATTACCCTACTGAAATCTGAGCTTTGAGGATGAGACAAGTCACATCCTCTTCAATGTGTTTTGCTCAGTATGATTGTTTTGATGTCTACACCCTATGAACCCACATTTCTGACATATTTTTAATTTAGTGAGTGACTTTCCTATCTGATTTCCACGTGGAGTTCATAGCCATATTGCCAGTACTTGGAAGCGGAACATCTTCCTCTTGAAGACTGCATTGAAAACTCTTCAAAATTTAAAATCATTAGCACTTTCTGTCAACTATATTCACATAAACAATTGCCGTTACCCAGGAGCTTCAATGGGATGAAAAACAGTACACAATTGAAAAGAGACCATTCTTCATTTGAAAAACTTCTACTGTACAAATACCTGGCTTGGACCTCAAAGAAGTTTTATATTTAATTTTGAAGAAAACAAGGAGTGAAAGGGTTGAAAAATCCAGAGATCGTTTCAAACCTTGTCATTTGGCACTGCTTCACTAATTTACACAAATTTATTCACTCAATATCTGCTGGTGAGGTAACTCTTGGTATTCAATAATTAAGGTATTACTTCCATTTTAACATGGCCACAGTTTAAAAAAAAAAAGACAGATTCTGTCTGGGGCAGACAGACTGAAATGGAAGGAGAGTGTAGAACTGTTTCCATGGCAACTCTTGAGATAACAGTAGCAGCCTACCTAGCCTAAAGGGATAGGTAAGTGAGACTGAAATATGTGTGTAAGAGAAGCATTTTCAAGGTCCTTTTCCAGGTTAAATACATAAATTTGAATTTAGGTACTGACTGAAAACTCTAGATGTAATGAATCCTGTATGTTCCATATAAACAGCAAAAGAACATCTGTTTTACACTGTACTGAACAATTTAAGTGAGAAAACGTTTTCTGAAAAAAGCCTGGCATCTTTCCATGGAAAAATATCAAGACTGTATCTTCCCTAGGTAAGACTTTGTGTCATTTAAAGTCCCACCAAAATCACAGTGAAAAGGACCTCCTGCTTTTGTTTCAGCATGTAAGTGGTTGACTTAGAAGGTCTAAACAATTATTTTGTCACCTTTACTGAGAAAATTTTTTCTCTTACTTTGCACCAACACCATGAAGAAGTCCTGGGTCTGCAAGAATTTGACCAGCAAAGAAAGGCCAGGAGCATGGCTGACAAAACCAGAGCAAGCGAAAAGCTTGGAAAATACGGAGGAAAGAAAGGTATTAGTGAAGAGAATCAGATGGTATTAGAAGGGGATTAAAAAAATAGAGTACTCTTGGGAAATAAAGCTCAGAATGACATGAATAACACCAAAAAAATCCCATTCCCAATGGGAATGTGTTGAATGTTTCACAGTTAAAGCCAGGAACTGCAGTGGTGAGGCCAGTCTCAGTCACACTTCAGGATAGCTTAGGAAGCAGACTATGGGCTGCAGAAACTTTAGCCCAGTGTATTCAAACACCAAACACAAATTCCTCAGAAGCATGTTCAAAGTTATCCCATGAGGAGTTTAGTGGTGCTGCAGTAAGGCATCACCATCTCATCTCTGCCTCTGTCTCTTCTCAGACAGCCATTATAAATCCAATTAGAAACCTCAAATCCTGTGCAAATATTTGCCACAACTTCAGCAATCCCTTTTTTCTGTGAGGGGAAGAAATAATTATCACTTATCTCCAATCTCATGTATTCTGTACCACCTGCTGTTCTCATTACTCTACTCTCAGCTGTTTCTAACTCTTTTTGGAAGTGTGGTGCCCAGAGCTGAAGGCAGGATTCCAGCTGAGGTTTCAACAGCACTGAGGTGAGCCAAGTAATTACATTTGACACTCCTCCTACAACATTCTGGAATTATACTTGCCTTTTAACAACTGCATCATGTAGTTGGCACACAACTGACTAGTCAAAGCCTTGTGGTACGTATGTATTAGATTTCCAAAAATAGAACGGTTCTGATGCCATCCTTCAGGATACTTCATTCACATTTCCTGTTCTTCATTTAGAGCCATAACAAATTTTGGAACTGAGTTGGTTGTTTCATTAACTAAGTTAAAATGCTGACCACAACTCCGTATTCAACAGATCCATCTGGTCTGCCTCAATTTCAGAAGCCTTCCCAGTTCCTTACTAAGGCATGGCTTAGGACTCTGACAAGTCAACCGTTGGCTTTTAAAAAAGCCATTTTGTTATGGCAGTGACCATTTTGTTATGGCAGTAGAGTAGCTTACCTAAATGGCCTATGAGAAATGGCATTTGGAACTGTCAATAAAAAAATCTTTATCTAAAAAAGTACTTAAAACCTCTCAGATATTGCAGTGATATTGCTTCCACCCTCTTGGTCATTCAATTATTCTACCATAATAACATTATTTGTCAAGATAAAGTCTGGGTCGTCTTAGCACAGAATCCACAAGGAATTGAAATTTGACTGGCTGCTCTGGTATCAATTGGACCTTCCACACTTTCTCACTGAAAAAGTAATGGCTAGGCTAAGTTTTCTCTTCTCCCTTGGGATACAATTGGTAAAATCTTACAGATAGACAATAATAGTAGAAAAATTACTCCAGTGAACTCCTGAGGTACTCAGGAGACCAAACCTAAGGTTCGTTTAGCTCTTGAACAAGAAAACACAAAATCTACTCTTTCCTTGTACTGGCCTTTACAGCTATCCCCTTCTTAAAATTAACTTCATGACATGTCTAAGCATAATTAATTGTTTGGTGAAGACCAAAACAAAGAAGGCATTGACTGCTCCAGTCCTGTCTGCTTCACCCTGCATTTCCTCTCTTCCTTTGCTTTTTTTATTCCTTTTTTCCTTGTTCCAAATATATTCATAGAACCCCCTGATCATCTTTTACACACTTTGCAAGCAAAACACCCAGAACTTTTCTCACTAAATAGACTGACATGACTCAGGTAAGTGGGCAATTCTCATTTTAAGCCATAAAACCTTTTTTTAGACGTATTCCAAATGCTCAGTCTTGCGCTACTGGTAAGTATCAGCTGTGGGTCAAGTAGACTGGAGTAGATTCCTGAAGAGCAGTTCATCAGCTACCAAATAGAATTTCACTCACACAGAACCCACTGCAGAAAGCTCAAAGGAGACTTTTGCACTGTATAAAGTGTCTCTCTAACCTGCACCTTGCTCTTAAAATGCTAAAGCTCAGACTTAACCATTCCCTTCCTTGCACTTCAAAATGCACATTTTCCCTAGAATCAGTGTAAAGAGTGATTTTTACCACAGAACTGTAGTGAGAGTAAAAGTATTTCAACCTCCATTTCAGAGTTGGATTTTTTAGGTTTTTGTGTTCTAGAATGCTTGTGAACTTGTTTCCGTTTTTTCCAATACTCAGCTACTACCACTTGGCTTCTAGCTTGCACCCAGCTTCCTCTTCATAAATTGTCAAGTAACTGCCAAAACAGATTTTAAACATCATGACTTCTCAGCAAAGATGTAAATTATTTATTGTTGCAGGTATTTGGAAATTAGCCTACATATCTCTGTCCAAGAGATAAAAAGAAATAACATTTCCCCCAGCTGGGGAAAGTCTGGCAGTACTAAAGATGGAGGTGTCGGGTGGGAGGGGGGGGAAGAAAAGAAAAAAAAATCTCCTCACTTCTTCCTTCCTTTCCTTTCTCCAGTGGTGACTTCAGTATGATTTACTAGCAGCCCATCTTCTCCAATCCATTGCAGATTCATTGCCCTTTTGAACCCAGCCAACAATCTTATCTGCAGCACCTACAGCACCAGGCATGACAAACACAAATTAGCAGAACACCAACGGCATTTATCAAGTACTTACAACTCCCTCTGTAAACTTCTATAATTGATATTCTACATTCTGTGTCTGTTCAAACGTAGAACCTTAAACAGTAATGCTATTCCTCATAAAAAAAAAAAAGCTTGTACCAGCAGGTCCTGCAGATGAGGTTAAAAGGCTGTGAGTTTGGTTTCATTTGAAACATGGATGCATTCAACAATTACTCCTCTATTCTAAGCTCTTGAGGTAGGTTTTTAAAGGGAAAAGAAAAAAAGTCAACACTATGTAAGAATACACAAATTCATACAGTTTTTGTTAGATATTATCATACTAATATATGCTTAGAATTTCTTTAGCAATTAAGCATTGTGCAGTCAAGAATATGAGCACTGAAGTTTCTCCAGGAGGCTTCATTTTGCTTCAAACTGTGCCTCACTCACTCCTAACTCTGCCATGCTTAACAAGAGTAATTACTACACCGAAGAAGAATTACATTTGAAAGCTTTAGTAACATTTTACTAACACGAAGTCTAATTTAGCACTCCAGACCCAGAAAAAACCAAAGTGAACGAAAAGTGGGTAGGACATTAAATCTTCGCACCACTAAATAGTGACTGAAATCGAAGAGTTGTGACAAGGCTTAAGGGGAAGTCCTGAGCACTGAAAAGCAGGGCTGTATCGGGGTTATGTTCTGTCAGTGTAGACACCTGCACTACCTCTGAACCATCTCACACAAGCCCGAGCTGGCATCACAACTACGTGAGCACAACGCTCTGTCTGTGCCATCTATCCCACCCCAAAGAGGGTGCCCAAGAGCCATCAAAGCAGCAATATTTCTTTTGGGATCAAGGTGGTGGCAATGGGTCGTGGCAAAACCCGTGTGGCAACAGGCTGATGTACACAGAGCGGTGCCAAAAGTGCAGTTTGAACGGGTAAGCTGTGCCACTTTTCAGTTAAGGGACTTAATGGATGCAGCACTTCAAATCTGTTCCCATGGCAATGTAGAAACAGCAGTGGCAATACAGGCAGTTTCCTCTTAGACTCGCAATACAAGGAGGAGAACAAAAGCCTTTTCTCCATTTGAATGAACAAAAGGAGAAGCATTTTCCAGTGCAAACATGTAAAGCCAAAATCTTTCCCATGTCCTGACCACAGTAAAATTCATGAATAAACAGAAAAGACTTGCCAAAAAGGTCAAAAAACCTGGGTTTTGCTTTGTCAGACCAACAGGGGTTAGGACTGATTCACAGAGAACATCCTGCTCCCATTCCTCCTGAACTAAAAATCAAAGCAGTGTTGGAAGAAGAGTCCCAGATGTTCTTTCAAGAGGGCAAATAAAGGGAGAGACAGCCCAAAAGGTAGCTTCAGCTCTGCTGACTAGTCATCATTTTCCATTGTGTTTGGAAAGAGACACGCACTAGTGGAAGAAAAGAGATGTACCACACAAAAAGTGGTCACCCAGAATAACTTCAGTGCTGAGGTCAAACAAAACACAGGCAGCTATCACATAGTCTACATCCGAAAAACCAGCAAATTCCTAGACAAACAAAATGTAAACCAATTATCCCAGTTGCCTTTGCTGCCCTAGGAATCTGTGAAGTCCTGTCACTCCCAAACAGAAAATACCTCTCAAGCTGCTGGCCTCACTAACCCATTTCTTTGGAAAACTGTATCCCTTCCACCCCTTTCTCCTGTTGTTTAGCATCATCTCAGTCTAGTCTGACTTAATCTTTGGAATAGATTTCTTTTATGCAGGCCTCCAAATCAGGTGTTGAGAAAGCAGTAAGCTTGCATCGTTGAGGGGAATGCCATGGATCAGGGTGCCCAGCTGCCCAGGTAGGTATCTCATTGCCTATGGCAGCAGTCTGCTATTTGTATTTGCATTCCAATTGTACCTAAAACACCCAGCAGCAGCCAAAATTCCATTCTGCCACACTTGTACTTACATGAATCTACAGCTGTCTCACACAGATATAGTGTGCACACTAAAGTTGTACGACAGACTCCCCTGAGGGCTAAACTTGAAGATAATCTTTTTGCCTACTTTATAAACTCAAACATTTGAAAAACTAATGCAAAGCCTTGCTAAAATACTTGCAGCAGTAGTAGCAAGTTTGTAGGAAGATTCTTGAACCACTTCCTATGAAACAGTAGATCCTGAAATCAATCAGAAGCCTGACCAAGAAAACAGATATTTTGCAGCACTTTCCTTAAGGAAATACAGAGTTTCAAAAGGAAGCAGATGAAGTCTCAGAATTATCACCCTAACTTATATTGCTCTGTAAACCATTGCTGTCACCTCACATGCCATCCATCACCCATTGTCTATCTTCAGAGGCCCAGATCAAGTACTCATGTTTCTCTTGTGGAGTCTAGATAACCTGTTTCCTTTCTTTACCTAATTGTTTTGTCATTTAGAGCTTACTCAGGCCTTGCTGCAGTCATCATTTCAGACCTAGAGCTGGCAGCAAATCTAGACCAAGGCATAGCTCAAGGGTAGAAAACAAAAGTGAGACAAGAGACTTTGGAAAGCAGCAGTAAAAAAAAACATTCTGATTACAGTGTGTTCATCTTATCAAAAAGTTCTTTGCCTGTCTTCCTTGTTTTCTTCTCCTGAGTGTTAGTCATGAAGGAACAAGATGCAATAATATACATCCTTTCAATGAACACAGTGCTGTCACTGTGCCCTGAAATCCAGGACACTGCCTGGGCAGCTGCTTTCCATCTCATACTGCCTGACACAAAGCTGAACACTAAAAAATGAAGGGCTCCAACAGAGGAGATGTAGGTCTCTCACTATTCTGCCTTTTAATTAAATAATAAACAGGATTAAATGGAACTTAATCTAATGCCATGGGAAATTCACACCCACTCCATGGGTGTGCATCACTTGCTAGCAGTGAGCACTGTACGGATGTCTCTTTTTATTAATAAATGCTTCTCCATCCCTGAGGCTGTGTTTGGGTGTCTGTCTTCCTTTCACTCTTGACATGTGGCTTTTCTAATCTCTTGCTTATAAACCCTCAAAAATCCATCATTGGGGTATTCTGGAAGAATTAGTACTGGATGTCTTTGCACATGTAAGCTGTGATATATTCAATCATTCACAATACCTGATTGAATTTAACCCCGCGAATGAGGCTGGGTATTTTTGGTTAATATTAATGAGACAATTATTTACTTTATAAAGGACACAGAGGCAGTTTCTTTTTGCTGACTGCACTGTGCCAGGCCCTACTTCCCAGCCACAAGGAATGGTCTTTATACTCAGTGTGATCCTAGTAATAAGAATTTGGGATGTTCACTTTTGCAGTAGTTTTCTAACTGCATGAGCTGAGCATGGTTTGGAGACACACTGTATTTGGGCTCACACAGATGCAGGAATACCCTATTCCACTTCATCCTCATGTAACATTATCTGAATCAGGGGAACTTAGCTGGCCCAGATGTGATTTATGCTGTACAGACTACAGCAGTAATTTCAGAATAAGAATATCACAGTGACCTTGACATGCCTTCAGTTCTCTGTTGTTTTTAGCAGTTTTAATGAATACACCTTTCTTGAGCAAAGGATCAAGATGTGGTCCTTTAGATTACCCACACAGATGATGGCTTCTAAATTCATTTTAAAATCACAGCAAATGGATTTAGGAGTTATTATGAACAATGCAGAGATGGTGCCTGCCAAAAGCCTGATTATGCTCCAAACCATCATTTTTCAGACGTGGGGAAATCTGTTAAAGTAAAGCTCCAATTAGGATGCTTGTGTTCTTTTAAATTAATGTTTCATTTCAATTTTGTTTCCTAGTTCCTCCTGTCATCTTCTGAGAAACACATGTGCTGAAATCATTCCTTTGATGAGGCACAGACAAGAAGCTTAGTGTGCTTTGATGTGGAAAAGGAAAATGAGCCCTTTTTGTTTCTATGGAACCAGCTTGAAAATCAAGGAATGATCACAATCACTGTAGTTGATACAGGGTAAGCCCAAATATTTTTCTAACAAATAAAAAAGGCTGGAAGATGCAGCTAACCCAGAGAGTTATGAACAACCAAGTAAGGACAGGACCTTCCATAATTATCGAAGCTTCTGTTTTCATTTTTTTTCAAAGCACCACAAAGCAGTGAACTGGAAGAGCAAACTGTGTTTGGATAGGGAACTCTGCAGGACAAGGCCATGTCAGATAGACACTAAAGAGTTTCAGACCTCTAGCATTTGACTCCATATATATGCAACCTTTGTGTCTCTTAACTGGTCAGCAGCAGGACTGGATCACAGTGGCAAGTCCCTCTTCGGCTGCATTTGTTATTCTCACTTCTCTGTGCCCTGCATACACAGGAGGAAATGACTGAGGACATCCAGAATACTCTGACATGTCATATCCCAACTGTGCAGAGGGAGAAAACTTTCACTATGGAAAAAATATAGCTCCATAATCTGTAAATGTACTTTGATGTGTGAACAGAAGGGGTCCAATTGTACAACCACAACCTCCCCCTATAAATATATGTCCCTTAATTTCATCTTTTAGAAAAATCAGAGACAAAGCTCAAAATGTCCTCAGAAAAGTCAAGAACAAAAGTATTTTTGATGCCACTGTGAAAAGGGTCAAGTCTACTTTCTACCCTGCTGATGCAAACTGGAAATGGGAATTTCAAACAGTGTTAACATACTGAAAATTGTAAAACCACTTTGCCTATCTAGCTAACTTCAGCAGCTGTCAACAGAGCAAAGGAGGTGCGTGCTCAAAGACTGTACTTTCTGACCCCAAAGCATCTAGAAACATTAGCAATTGCTTCACTTTGCTGGATCAGGTTTTCATATACAGCATGATGCCCCAGAGTGAAAGTCACATTAAAAATGGATTAGATTAGATTAGATGTGCTAAGTGCAGCATGACTTCAACTCTTGTGGACTTCTGTGAAAAGGGGAAATGCAAGCACTTTGTAAGAGATGGCCTGTTGTGACGGGCTGGTCCCCTCTTACCCTTTCAGCACTTCCTCATATGCATTCTGTATCAGTAAAAGGGATAACTTTTACTGTTATTATAAGCTAGGGCATACACTACACATATACCATTTTTTTCTCATATACTTTGTTCAAAAATCTCTGCTGTTAGTTTTAAAATTGGAAGTTCCCAGTTCTGCTAAGTTTTATTGTTCCTTTGACTGATTGCACACAGTAGAGAGATGTATGCTACTTCACTCTATGCTTCTTGGGAATTTTTGATGCTTTTTTGAGCAAGTTTCTTCCAGGTCAGTTCCACATACAAAGTAGGCTGAGAATTAATAATATACATAAAAATGTGCATTAATCAACCAATTCATTTTTAAAAGACACTCTTAGTCAGCAAAAGGTGTCATAATGAATGATACATTGTCACCCTGATCCCACGAGCCACCTGCAGCTCATCATGAATCTATAAAGTAAACTCTTCAAATAAAGAATAACAATCTTCAGGTCCAAAAATACAGCAAGAATGAAGGCAGAAACATCTTCCCTCCATTGTGAGTCTGTTCCCTGCAAAATGACGAACCTGGAGAAGCTACATTTGGGGCACTTTCATGTTCCTACTTCTGTATTCTTTTCCATTTCTTTGATCTAAAAAATCTCAGCCACTGGGGACTAAACCAATCCAGGAGATTTACAAGGCTTCTCTGTTCACTCGTGAGTACTTATCACATTCTCTACTTTTTAACAATTTATTTTAATTTTATTCTGAAAAACACGGATGTTATCATGAAACAGACATTATCAGGAGAAACTGCATCCAAACCCCCACTGACCTCTGGATTAAGAAACTGAGACTCTCTTCCTGGCTTTGCCATAGATCCATGCAAATGGTTTCAGTGCTGGGCTCCTCACCCTACACAAGTGCGTCCCATTTTTCTTATGCTAGGTATCATTGCTAAAAAGGGACCAAATCAGTAATACTGCACTTCTGGTCAGCAACAGTTTTTTCCTGAAGACAATTTCTTTTTCTGAGAGGAAGTGTCACTACCTCTGGCCATTGTCATGCCTGCAAGGCTATGCAGAGGAAAGGATATGGAGACATGCAGAAAGGAAGAGCTTACACCACTAAGAGAGTGCTCTTAGTCTCACAGGCTGTCTCACATTAAATTACTCTTTCTGGTAAAACAGTCCCAGGCAAAGTTACAGAGGGCAACAGCATTTGTTGGCATCTCACAAACTCAGCTACCCAGCCATACCCTGCCTTTCTTGCCAGATAACAAGGGAGCGCCCAGAGAAAATCCCAGAGAAGCCAAAGAAAGACATGTCTGCAACAATCGTCCATGTGCTGGCAGATGCAGAACACAACGCCACAAAAAGGAACGGTGTTAGCAGGAGTGAGTCTAAGCCTCTGTGCCACAGAAACAGAAAGTCTGTATTTTACCTACCTGGAATTAGCAAATCCTTCCAACACTGCAAGGCAAACTTCTGAGAGTGACAAGTTCTGAGGCACTTTTTGCCTGGCATTCTGCTGCCTCCTACAAGTACACAGAGACCCCTAGCTGCAATTCTGCTTAGGACAAGCATTTTCCTGAGAATACCATTTAATATAATTTTAATTGAATAGGTTTCATTTTTAGCAGGCACCACATGCAGCCACAAGACTGTATAACGCCATTGTCCTGTACAGAATACCTGGCAAGACCTTACAAATTTCCATTGGCACAAGTTTGTCAATCATCCATTGAAACTTCATGGTGGAAAGGTAGCTCAAATGTATATTGTTCCCTGCAGAAGTAATCAGAACAGCCTGTCTCTGAGCAGTATGGTTATCTGCCTCAAAGCCCTGTGAAAACTGATGTATCATCAGGCATTATTTGATTCTTTGGAGAGATGCACTGGGAAGCCCTTTAGAAGTCAGTTATCAGATCTTTTATGCTTAGCTGAAGCGCTGACTCCCCATGGGTTTCGAGATTCCCAGCCCACAGGCTGTCCCGAGGACGGGACGCGCACAGCTCTGGAAGAACCACGGGCACAGGTCTGGGGCTGACTGCACAGGGCAAACGGCAGGAGAGCCGGGGCAGGCCTGCCTCAGAGCCAGCCCCTCCACAGAGCTCTGCCAGGAGAGCCGGGCTGCAGCCCCTCCACAGAGCACTCACTGCCAGGAGAGCCGGGCTGCAGCCCCTCCACAGAGCACTCACTGCCAGGAGAGCCGGGCTGGAGCCCCTCCACAGAGCACTCACTGCCGGAGAGCCGGGCTGCAGCCCCTCCACAGAGCTCTGCCAGGAGAGCCGGGCTGCAGCCCCTCCACAGAGCACTCACTGCCAGGAGAGCCGGGCTGCAGCCCCTCCACAGAGCACTCACTGCCAGGAGAGCCGGGCTGCAGCCCCTCCACAGAGCACTCACTGCCAGGAGAGCCGGGCTGCAGCCCCTCCACAGAGCACCACTGCCAGGAGAGCCGGGCTGGAGCCCCTCCACAGAGCACTCACTGCCAGGAGAGCCGGGCTGCAGCCCCTCCACAGAGCACTCACTGCCGGAGAGCCGGGCTGCAGCCCCTCCACAGAGCACTCACTGCCAGGAGAGCCGGGCTGCAGCCCCTCCACAGAGCTCTGCCAGGAGAGCCGGGCTGCAGCCCCTCCACAGAGCACTCACTGCCAGGAGAGCCGGGCTGCAGCCCCTCCACAGAGCACTCACTGCCAGGAGAGCCGGGCTGCAGCCCCTCCACAGAGCACTCACTGCCAGGAGAGCCGGGCTGCAGCCCCTCCACAGAGCACTGCCAGGAGAGCCGGGCTGCAGCCCCTCCACAGAGCACTCACTGCCAGGAGAGCCGGGCTGCAGCCCCTCCACAGAGCACTCACTGCCAGGAGAGCCGGGCTGCAGCCCCTCCACAGAGCACTCACTGCCAGGAGAGCCGGGCTGCAGCCCCTCCACAGAGCACTCACTGCCAGGAGAGCCGGGCTGCAGCCCCTCCACAGAGCTCTGCCAGGAGAGCCGGGCTGCAGCCCCTCCACAGAGCACTCACTGCCAGGAGAGCCGGGCTGCAGCCCCTCCACAGAGCTCTGCCAGGAGAGCCGGGCTGCAGCCCCTCCACAGAGCACTCACTGCCAGGAGAGCCGGGCTGCAGCCCCTCCACAGAGCACTCACTGCCAGGAGAGCCGGGCTGCAGCCCCTCCACAGAGCCTCACTGCCAGGAGAGCCGGGCTGCAGCCCCTCACAGAGCCTCACTGCCAGGGAGCCGGCTGCACCCTCCCCAGAGCACTCACTGCCAGGAGCCGGCTGCAGCCCCTCCACAGGCACTCACTGCAGGAGAGCGGGCTGCAGGCCTCCACAGAGCAATCACTGCAGGAGAGCGGGCTGCAGCCCCTCACAGAGCGTGCCAGGAGCGCAGCAGGGCTGCAGCCCCTTTATCCTGCCTGCACACGCCTACCCCAATGCCAGCCCGCCATCCAGGTCCCTGCATTTCTGGCCACCTCCCTTCCGTGAGGGCTGCCCAGTCTCGACAGCAAAGAGATGTGGCCAAGCAGTCACAAGCTGGGACAGTTTGTCGGGGCATTATTGCTCTTGCTGTTCCCCTCACAGTACCACTACTAGGATTTCCTTCTTTGCTGTCTCTTGGAACAGCGTTTTCCTCTCTGACACAAACAGTATGCTGCTGATTCAGCCAAGCATCTTGCCTTACCTGTCATATAAACGATTGTTGAACCAGAAACACATGATCCTGCAGAAGTATGAGTGTCCTTATTTTTCTGGCTGAACAAAAAAAAAAAGCTTCAATAATTTATAACTTCATAAGATCAGCACGTTCAGCAGGAGAACTGCTTATGCAGCTGACTCACTTAACACAATAATGAGCTTTTGGCCAGGTGATAGGTTGTGTTGAACCTGACCGGATCAATGTGAAGAGGGAAAAGCTCAGCTTATTTGAGTACTCCATCCTCTAAATGTACACAGCAAGATGTCAAAATGACCCATACACACCCTGCAAAGGAAATTGAAACTAATTCTACCCTATTACATTGCCTTTTCCTATCCATCTTGCTTTCTCTCACTTATGCTCAATGTATTAGGATTTTAGCAAATAAAAGTTAAAAGAAAAAAGGCTGAGACCTCATTACATCTTGTTTCTAAATCTTCTGCGACTTCCATTAAATTCAATCCATTTTCCCTGGTAAAATAAGTTTTGGAGAAAATCGATAGAGATCAGCTGAAATACTAGCTCTCTATTTGAGTTCAAACACTGACAAGCAAATCTCTTTATCAAAAATATTGAAAAATATGTATAAAAGGCAAATGAGATTGCGCTTGAGCATGCTACTGAAGTAGATGTGGTATGGAAGCTGGACAGGGGTATAGCACTATAGTCCTGTTCTTGTTCACATAAAGATGATGATCATCAAATTTTGCCCTAATTCAAGACAAAATCTCAATATCAAAGTTACTTCTGACATGTTCCTTATGGAAAGCAAGCCCTGCAGGGAGAGCTGGTGCACCTGAGCAAGGGCAGCCCATCTACCTTTTTTCCAGGGTCTTGTTTTCACCTTTGGTGTTCCCAGAGGAGCTCTCTGAACCACTCCTCACTCAGATATACACAGCTGTGTACCACACTCCAATGCATGACCCATGGCTGGAGAAACCTGGGCAAGAGGAAAAGGACAATCCCCTGTAATGCCCAAGAGCTTCCCCATTGCTCTACGTAGGGAAAAGGAAACACTGAAGAGAAATTAATTTATTATATGTGAATACATTAAAAGAAGAAACTTTCCATTAAGGAGAATGGTAAGATGCACTTGCATTTCCAAGGAGATAAATTTATCTTCATAAATTCTAGAGTGTCATGAGGAGGATTTCCTACCAGCTCTGCCTGTCATTAACAAGACGTCACTCATCTTGACAGAACTGTCCAGGAAAGAGATGGATCATGGAAGTGCTCAAGTCATAGAAAAGAAAGCATTTTGAGATCTGCAAATGGAAAGTGCTGTGGCACAGAAGTAGACATGCAGGACAGTGGTTATTCATCATCTACCTTTCAATAAGACAGCTTTCCAGACATCCAAGCAACTTCTGAAAATAGTTTCAGCAGTTTTGATTGTATGTACAGGGTAGCATTATTGCTTTCCTTGTCAAAAAACAATAGAATATTCTAAAACCATCAACAAATGTGCAGTCAAGGCATATGTTAGAATATCTCTTAAAATGAAGCATTTCTTAGTTTCAGTTCAGCCTCCAGAAATGCACTCATTAGGTCACAGAAAGTGAATAGGTGCTTTTATGCTAATACATAACTATTTACACAGCTTTGGAAAAGTATGGACTGATATTCATGGATTAAACGGCCATAAAAGAGCACATCACCACCCTTGGTTAACAGAGAGAGATTCTGAGCTCTCATAAATTTTTTAGTTTAGAAGTTAAGTATAAAAATCACGTGTAAGTAGAGTGACATAAGGTTTGGGAAGCAGCTGACAGCTGCTAGAAATTCATTGTAAAGCATACGAATTTTGACCTTCCCTTTACAACCAACTAAGTTATCAGCAAAGGCCAAGTACCTGCCATTCTACTTTTTCCTGCTTTAGGCTACAAACCTTAACGTTATCTCAATACGCATTACGAATTCATGTGCTTCATTAGGAATAAGTAGGCAGGGAAACACGAAAAGGGCACTTTAAAGGCTGTAGAGCATTTCTCACACTGTGAGGAAGAATGCAGGGAATTACAGAGCGCTCATTTACAGTGGGCATATGCCAGCTCTGAAGCAAGGGTCACTGCAGAAAGGCAGCTTGCTAGCACCTCGTCTGTAGACTAGGAGAACACGGAGATTCCTTGTGCCGCTCCCTGCGCTCAGTGCGGTGCGGAGCCCGCGTTCCCCGGAGCGCAGGGAGCCCGCGCGCTCGCAGCGCCGCTCGCAGCCCGCGGCGTTCGCGGGGCTCTGCTGACACCTGCCGGGAGCCCTGCTCGGCATTCCTGCCCTGCCTGCGGAACCCCGGCCTCCCCCGGGCCCCCGCTGCCGTCCCCGACTGCCCGTGCGCCGGCAGCAGGGTCGGGACAGCTCACAGCCACGATGCCACGGGGCTTGACCCGGCTGGGACAGTGGCGCAGGAGTCGCTCGAGTTCCGACACACCCGGCCGTGAATCTCCCTCCCAGCCTTTGGATGGTTCAACAAGTGACGAGTGGGAACGACAGGCTATTTTTCATCCAGCCAGTCCCTCTCCTCATGCGTGCAAATCAGCACACACAGGGGTTTATGCTCATTTTTCATTTGGAAGGAAGCTAGAAGAGGATAAATTTGTGTCAGTCCTTCTCCTGTTCACAACTGGTCATAATTTTCATTTACTGTTTGTGCTATCCTTTAAAACTAACCACAATTTGCTTTTTCAGCTTTCCATTTCACTGTCTCCTGTTTTTATGTGAGAAATGGCAGCATTTTTCCCGGGAGTGATGTGGGAAGGAACTCAAGAAGAATAATGTGGTGAGTGCCCCAGCTTGGTGGCAGATCCAGCCCCATGTAAGCAAACAACAGCTCCAACAAGGCCAGGGCAAGGGAAAGTAGTTTTGACTTCTTCTTCTAATACCAGTAGATGTGTAAACAAAGTTGAAAAAGTAAAGGATTTCTCTACACACCAAAAAAACCAAGATATAAATCTAGTAGTCTGCTGCTGTGGGTTTGGTATTGAAATGGTTAAAATAATTGGAATCAAAGAAAGGTGGCTAATTTATGAATAAGACCAAGAAAACACTGAGAATTTTCTACTGGACTGATTTTCTGGGTTTAAAAAAAAAAAAAGATTTTTAATTTATTAAAATAAAAATGCTCCAAAGTACTTTTTTTTTTTTTCTTTTCTCAAGATTATCCCTAACTGTATTTTTTCAGATGAGTCCAACAATATTGAAAGCTGCTACAGAGTTGCCAACACACCGCTCTCCAGGATCAGTGCTTTGAGCCTCCTCCCTCCTCTCTGGGCCAGACTCCTGCAAGGCTGCAGCTCTCACACCTGCGAGAGTCCGAGACCCACAAGGATAAAAGGTAGCAAGAGGACTTTAAAGGCAATTTCACTGAGGCAAGGCGCAGATCAGAGCTGAAATGAAACATTTGGCAACATTAACAACAGAGAAAAAGCCCTCAAGCATGTTACTTTAAAGAAAAATCCAATGCTGTGCAGGTGCACCAGAGAAAAGACACAAAAAGGAGTTTCCACTTTTAAAAATTAATTTTACAGAAGAGATGAACGTGTTGAAATAAGAAGTTCTTTTCCAGGCATCTCAGTGGGAGAGAGGGATTTAGAGTAAAGTGAATGCTCCCTGGAAGGATTTTTAAATGCATTTTCTGTCAAGAGAGGTTTGACGTGTCCTGTCTTCTATTGCTGCTAATGCGCACACAGAGGAAGTGCTTGGATAAAATTGTGTCAAAACAGCAACGCCAGAACAAAGATGAGCTCTCTGCAGAAGACATAAATAGCACCTGCACTGTTAGATAGGTCTCTTATCTAAAGCTATTACTTACTGGTGCTTTTACTATGGAGCAAGTGGCAAGTCAACCTTGGATGGCCTCATATCATTACCCAAGAGGGCAATGATTGACCTCAATTAAATGACTCATCTGAGGTCCCCAATTAGAGGTGAAAACAGCCATCTTTGTTTCAGTTCGTGTGTCTTTGTAATGAAGTAACAAATAGGTGATGAAAGTCCCCTTGTAGTAAAGTCTCTGCTCATTTTTGGCACTTCCACAGAGACACCTTCAAAATCAGTCAAAACAAGCTTAGGAAGAATCGCCAGACCCATATGGCTGGGCCAGCTGGTCATGTTTCACTATGAAGTGTAATTGCTCATTTAGGACTGAAGTTACCACTGCTGCCACATAAATTTTCTACCCTTCTCACTGTTGTGCAAACTTTTTAACATTAAAAAATGGATACAGAAGTGCTGAAACAGAAGTACAGACAGCTGCTGAGAGCAAAGAGACACATTCAACAGGGTGGGAGCTTCCGTGTGTTAGCATTCTGTAAGTCTTGTGTGAGATATTCAGAAAAGCCAACTGCAAAGTCTGGAGTTATGTGATGATTCCCCTGCCAAAGGAAGTGGCATTCATTGTGAAGGCAGTACCAAAAAAAGCTAAAAAGTGATTGCTTCAAACATTAGATTTGTTAAATAGTAAGTAATTTATGACACCACATCTGAAAGCAACATCTAGAACACTTCATTTAGCTAGAAGAAAACAAGATATGATGAGAAAGGCTTTCAGAATAACTGAAAAAGCCCTAAAATCATCCTTCAGAGCCTAAATGGTGTCTCACTTTACTTTAAATGATTAATTACTGGGGTTGATCCTGCTAAGAACTGAACATTCAAGTGTAGGAAGTACTGATTTTATTAAGCCTAGCCCAGTCCAGGAGAGAAGAGAAGCCACTGCTCTTACACACGCTTTCTTTCAAACTCGATGGCAAATGGCTCCAAGCTTCTCCTAAAACTCCTTAACCTTGAATAAAGTCTCCTGAGAGAGAGGAAGCACATTTCAAAAGCATCAAAGCACTTTGTGAACAGAAAGCTCTTTAGACATTGATACGTCTTCACAACATTTACATTGGATCATTGCAGTGAGTGAGACATGGGGGAGTCAGATTGACACCTTGTTGGGAAAGGCACCCACCAACTGCCTGACGACTGCTCTCACAGCAGAACGAGACAAAGACAATCACTTGGTGGGAGGCAAGGTGACTGCAGGAAAAATGAAAAATCATGAAAAATGCAACAGGCAGCATATGCAGCAGCTCTAGCACCCAGAGGGGCTGCAGCTTTCCAGACAATATGGTGGGAAAAGCACAGAGGTACTGAGCAGCAGAATGAGAATTCCTGTTGTAGTGGTTGAGATGTCTGTACAACACCTGCCTCCATCCAAAAATTGCACACTTTAATAGGCACAAAAAATAGTCACTGCATGTTCATTGTATTCTCTTCTGTTTTAGTATAAACTACAAATGGTTAAAGGCAACCAGCTTTTCTTTGAACTAGAAGGGAACAGAGTGCCTCCAAAATGCAGAACCAACTGAAAGATGTTTAAAGAGATGACAGACTTTGATCTGTGACCACTTCCTGACTAAAACTGCAGACAGATGAATACACATTATCATCGGACCTGTAGGTATGCTGATAAATATAGGACTGAGTTCCCACTACATCACAATACCTCTTTTGTGAGATCATGCAATGTACTCTGTAATGCTATTCTACAGATAAGTTTTAAGTGTGGGAAACACAGATTAATGAAGTATGTTGGGAGGAAGAGAAGCTTGATCAGAGCTGGGTGTCAAGGGTTTTCTCATTTGGAGGAAGGAAATGTCAGGACAGCCTGAACACTGCAGAATTTTGAGTAGTGTACATTCTCCTGCCCTGCAACCAGATGGGCAAAAGGTGCTTCTGGTGAGAGGAGGGAAAATGGAGCTTCTTGCCCCAAAATGAGCTTGACGTCCAAAACCTTTCAAACTACTGTTTCACAAAGCCCTGAGAAACATGTCAACACAGCAGCATTACAAACAGAGCTTGCTTTAGGGTGGGAAAAGCCTGACATTCTCCATGCTTATGTTTTTATTAGAGAGTTGACACAGCGATGTCATCTAGGCTTACAGGGAAGTTCTAAGTGTAGAACTTAACATCTGTGGAGAAAAATTGATATTTTAGGATATAATTTCATTGCATAAAAATTAAGCAAACATTTCCAAATTCTTGGGTGAATGTTCTATTTTTGAGACAAGTTTTTGTGTATCCCAAATATTTCATAGAGAGTATCTGTATTCAAATAGCCAAATAACTTTATTTTTGCATCAATCATAGCAAAATGAGTAACCTCAAAAGAATTTCACAGACACGTTTACAAGCAGACATACACCTTGACTACTGAAATCAACATTTTTCAGTGGTAAAACATTATGTTGGGGTGAATGCTCAACTAGATCTAGGTCACAGCAATTATAAGAACATTAGAGAAGAGGAATTCTCCTAGCTGCCATAAATGATATAGGAAAGATTTCTTTCACTGCTCACTCATTGCCTTCCTCAGGAATCCAGGAAATATGCCCAAATCATGCACATGCACATTTTCTAGCATTCATTCCTTTGGAAGTAACAACACGCTTTACCTGTCCCTGCACATCACAACTCACTCTTCCAGCACAAAGCAGTGCCAGCACAGCAGGGTGCAGAACAGTTCACCGTGCCAGCTGTACGATTGGAGCTAACCTTTTAATTCACAGCACTTCTCAGCCCTTTATTACCACAGAAAAAGACAAATGGTTAATGGCAAGACAACAATGTGGTGCCAAAGCAGTTACCTGAAGGGATCATCAGGGCTGCTCACAGGTAATGATCCACAGGCAATGATATTGATTTACTTCCGGAAAAAAATCAAAATGTGTGGAAAGTTTGGTTTACACCCCCAGACTTACCCCTTTTAAAGAGAAAAAGGGATAAACAATCTCTGCAAACTCAAGTACCAGTGACATGGAGGGACACAGACTAAAACGTTCATTTGAAGAGCAAAGTGATGTTCATGGAATGAAACTGAACTTTAGGAATGCTTCAGTTTCAGCCCAAATCTCAGAATCAAGAACATTCAGATCTGAGGCTGGAGTCAAGGCTTGTATCTCTGATTCTGTTTCATCTCGTAAAAGGAGAAGCAGCATAAAGCAGGCCTCGAAGGACAAGCTGCTCCCTTTCTGCAGTGCATGAACTGTTTACTTTATTGATTAGATTTAGGAAATGGAAAGATTCTTCTCCAACTTTACCCAAGGAACAGGCAAGATGAGTTGGTGAGAAGGAGTCTAGGCAGCTATTGCAGGCTCTGAACAGCCTGGAAAGGGATGTACACTGCTTATTGAATGAAGTTGCTTATAACCTACATGTGCCTTTATCCACATTCTCCCTCTCCTGTGAAAACTTGTCTGGAACAGGATAGGGAGAACGCGGAACCTGTATTCAGGTTCAGGGACATTATTCTCCCTGTTTACTTGCTTTTATTGTCTTCCTTTTAAAGATATTTGTTTTATAGTGTAGAAATTAGGAATAGTCTTCTCTGTCACGTTTGCCAGAACAAAAGGTGAGCAGGTCCCTACTTCCAAGCATCTCAGTACAAACAAAAAGTAAGCAGGAAGATTATTACAAATGCTCAGGGATTTTCCTCTGTTCCTTTAATGTATTTACACCAGATAGATGTTACAAGGGATGAAAGCAGAATGAAGAGACTTCATTAAAGACTATGAAAGCCTTAAGCTGCTCTGGTCCGGTTTGCTGTATCCATTCTGTAAGGCATCCAGCCAGCGACACGAGAGGAGGGAGACACTAAGAGTCCCTGTTTTCAGACCATGGATTCTTTTTCACAGTGGAGGTAAAGCAGAGCAGAGAGGAACCCTGAAGCACCTGCACTTAAATAACTGGTCACCAGATGTCACTGCCAAACACATCGAACACAACAGGAAAAGCCATCCCCGCCGGTAAGCGCTGTCAGCCCCACTCAGCCCCTCCAGCAACGCCTGTTGGTTCTTCAGAGAACAAGGAAACCTCAAAGCGTGGCTAGAAACAGTAAAATACTTGCAGAATCACATATCCTTTAAAAAGTTTGGACGTTGACTGTCCTGGGTGTTATATGCAGATCTCAGACTAGCTGGAATTTCACCTTCCTCTCAATGTTTTCTCAATGGAAAACAAAATGGATGGTCAAAGGTGACTTATACAAATCCTACTAAAATGTTTGTGCTTCACTCTATGCCTATAAAATGTCTGCTTGAACCTTTAACCAAGGTTATACCATTCTAAGAACCATAAAAACTGTTACTGAAACTGGATCTTTATAAATTATTAAACTCTCTCCCAGAAGAAACACTCTGATACAATCATTTGGGTCACATGAACTTCATAGGAATTATGGCAATTAAATTTCTCTCCTCTCTGAGAAAGCATTCTGGACGACCCTTGCACAAAAGAGAATTTCTAACACCATCATGTTCACAGTCCTTACTGCTTTTTGTTCTGCTTTAGTAACTGGAAATTTTAGTTTCTTGATTATGAATGTGATTCCCATGGTACTTCCCTTCTAGCAACAAATTTCTTGTGTGCCTGTTCCAACTGAAATAAGTTCTAATTTGGGGTGTTCCACTTTAATAAACCAAACGGGAAGTTTATTGTGGTTTTGTGCTTGGTGGTTTTTCCCCAACAAAAGAAAGATCAAATCTCAGTTCCTTATGAAACAGCCTTTGATAATTTGCTGATACAAATACAGAACAGATAGAAATTCAGCTTTCTGTAGATCTGTTCCCCACTGAAAATCTAACCACTGTCTGTATAACACTGGGGGTGCTTTTCTGTCCCTTTTTTTTTTTTAATCCTCGTGAATTTATATCATACTATGCCTTCTATTTCTCTCTCCATGTTCACTCTCCTTTTTGAAGAGGTTGTGAATTACTGTTTGTTCTTTCTCACAAACTTTCCCTCTCTATTTTCCCACATACAGTGGAAGAGGCTCAGTACCTGTGAAAATATGTTTGTTTCTGCCTCCCATCTCAAGCATGTCACCTACTCCATGTAAGAGCTGTCGGTTTCTGTACCTGTCTTTCCTCCTTGTTGAGTACTTATCAAATTATTTGGTTTCCAGTAATTCTCTTTCATTACTTCGTGAAAAGTTTTAGCATCTGCACTCACTAGAACTGATATTCCTTTTAAAGCAGCAAGAACTGTGGGTAAACCCATACATTTGCTACAATAAAGACTAAAATTCTCACTGATTTCAAGAAGATTTGGAATTTTAACAGATTTGTGCTCCTAGAGAAGAAATAAGGCTTCCATTTTTGGGTTCATCTGCCTGAATTATTAGACAAAACACTCTGCAATAATTTCGGTTTAGTTGTGATGTAGCAGCTCATTCACAGTGGATCCGATGAATGAATGATTTTTTGTTTCTTGCCCAGTGGCTGTATTTTTGACAGGTTTCATAATGTTTACAAACCTGTACTGTTTATTTGTTTCTGTGATTAGAGAGCATAATTCTCTAGATAAACTTGAATGTATTTTTTGATGATTTGTACTTTAAGTACATTTATATTATTTTAAATTTTAATGTATAATTTAATCTTCTTTTTCCTTGTTTTGTTTTTATTCTCCTCAAAATATCACTAAAAGTCAGCAGGAGCTGTACCAAGAGCAGAGGGAAAGGTGGTATTATTTCCCTCAAAAACTGAATTAAATATATATTGTAGAACCGTTTTACCTTTAGTGAACTTGAATTCCCACTTCCCAGAAGTCAGCCTGCATGAGGGCTTCAGGACTGATGTCAGAACTTGAAACAGTAAATGACATCTCACAAAGTATTTCTTAGTTCTTACCTCTGTAGTGTATACTCAAAAAACGTATTAAAAATAGATTTTAGAAGACTTCACAAATCTGTAATGCAAACCTTTCTCCTGAGTACAGTAGAAAGGCAAAGTAGAAAGGCACAATCTACAGGAGTAGATTGTGCCTTTGCAATTTCTATGCATTGAGGGATACAGCCTCCCAAACACAAATAAAATCTGCAGGAAGTGTATTTGTCTCCCCTTCATAACCAGGGAGCTGAGATATGAGATTGCTGGAGTGCCTAATTTGAGCACCACGTCTGGCTGGCTTTGTTTTCATGTCAGGACTATTTCTCACCACAGATTGTATAGGAAGTCTGACTCTTGACAGCTGAGGAAGGCTGGCAGACTAAATCACTTGTTGCTCTTAGGAACTGTGTACCACAACACCCAAGGCACCTTGTAGTAAGCAGACAGAATTCCTCTCTTTGGCATTGTACCTCCACAGAAGCCTGGGAACAGCCAGCTTTAAGACAAAGACCCCAATCTGTTTTCTGCAACCTCTGTTGGACCTTTAGGGCCAGTGCAGTGACCTGTTCTTGGGTTTGGGTTATGTCCCCATTCTACATCAGCCTCATGACTTTGCATCCCAGGGTGAGTATGCAGTGCTTATGGCCATGGAGGCAGGGAGAGAAGAAAAACATGATTGTCCACAGAGAAAGCTACAGATTTTGAAACCAAGAGATCATAAGGTGACCACTGTCACGAGGTCACTGATCAGCATTTTGCCCTCTGGTACTAAATGAAACAGATTGAGTAAATGTAAGCATTCCAAGCTTAAGATACTGGGGAAAAACATCACTGAGCTTCTAATGAAGAATCCAAAGAAAGAAATGAATGTCTGGCTTGGATGATGCAACTGATCTAATGAAAGGAAATAATCAAAACATTTTTTATATATGATATAAGCTGTTTTCCCCCAGTAGCAGTATGTTACTGGCTACTCAGAATTGGGCTCTTAAACTTCCCAATGCAGAGATCTCTGGGAAAAAATGCCTGCTTGGATTCTCAGGGTTGCCAGGCCTGAAGGAATTTAGTTGGTGAGATCTGCTTAGAACTACTGATCTTAGAAAATTTTGGTTTCTCTGCCTGTATTCCAGTAGATTTTGTTTTGATTTGGTGGAATGAAAGTCCTTGACATGTATTGTCTCAGCTGAAGAAAAGACATGTAACAATACGTGTTTCATGTAGGAAAATGAATACTGTGAAACTACTCTGTAAAACAATTGTTTGTGCATATAAAACTTAGAGGAACTGTTCAAATGCTTATTCTTAGTGTCGTGGTGAACATGATCTTGACAGAAAGCACACTATTTCTATTTAAATCATTAGAGAAAACTTTCCCTTTGGAAACATGAGAGAGAGATAGATGACTGTCTGAATCCTGAAAATGTGACAGGGTAATGTGTGTCTTTGTTATGTAAAATAGATATGTATATATAGCCTACATGATCTAAAATAGGATTTTTTACATAGACACGAAAGCACAGGTTTTGTCTCAGTCACTGGTATACAAACAATCCGGGAAAAGTTAGAAGCAGATTTCAGTGTTTCTTTATTTGACAGCTGGTCACAAGTAAAAGACCATTTTTTGCTATGGAATGACTAGCAAAGATAAACTCTTGGGAAATATTCCCAAAGGCAATTTAAATAGATTTTGCTATTTGCAGAAGGCAATGTTACTGTTTAATTTATAAAGTTAATAAAGTGGTTTCTAAATTATTTAATAAGGTAGGGACTAATCCCAAAGTTAGCACTTGTTCGCTTTGATAGTGCTATGAATCATACACCAGATTCTGGTCATGAAATAAACAACTATAACAATTTCAGTTTAAATTAAAAATAATTACAAAGCAAAAGAACTTATCTTAGAACTACAAAATTTTTACTATTGTACACAGGCATTTTTACATCCCTTGTTCTTTATTATCATCATGCATCACTAATTCATAACACTATATGAAAGCACTTTATCTCAGGCTTTTTTGAGTTGCCACAGTATTTCTGGGGCAGGGAGATCTGAGGACAGAATGAAACCATCTATGGTTCCAATCTGAATATAAATCCTTGGAAAGTGGCAGACAGAGGAGAGGGGGAAAAAGAGGGAGAAACAAGGATAATTTTAATTCCTTCCGTAAGTCTAAAATTAAATCTTTGAAATCCCATTTAATACACCGTGAAAAAGATTGAGGTTGCTACAAGTGACTGAGTGTGGGTTCAGCCCTGCTCTGGTGCCAGGTGAGATACAAGTTCATACAGTCATGTTCACTTAGTGCATCTGTGTGCACACACAGTGAAGGATTAGAATGACTTTGTAAATAAGTGTAATGTCTGAAACAGATGTAGAGCTTTGTATTTTTCATGTGACTAATGCTTATGCTGCTGTTCATAATGTACAGAGGTATTACTGAAACTTGCCTACAATCAAAACCTTTGTTCAAAAGTTTATAAATATTTGGGGAATATTAAGGGGAAAAGTCCAAACAATTATGTGAAATAGCCAGGACACTTGCATTAAAAAATATTTCTATTATTAAGGAGAGAATTTCTCCTCTTTTTCAGCAATTATAGTTTCCCAAGCAAGTCTGCAAATGCAAGAGAAGAAGTTTTTCTTCATGTCTTGGATTGATACTTTTAATGAACAACAACTTTTATTGTCTACCTCAATCTATTTCTTCTGGATGTGCAGTGTCCACAAGAACTCAGTAAACCTGCAGTGAATCTCTCATTTTCCTGTCCCAGTGTGACAGTCTCCATTACAATTACAGTCCAGCATTTAGCAAGAACAAGCAGAGCAAAGCAGAATAAAAAAGACTCAGAAACCAAAGAAGAGTTGTCTCTAAGTCATGTAGACTCTTCCTCCCCAGAAACTACTCTGGCAGCTGCCTCCTCACCTGGCTACATTGTGGTAAAGTTATAACCATGGAAAATCAATCCTGCAGTCAAATCCTTGATTCCCACTGATTTCATACAGTTTGTGCACAGAGGGGCAGCATCCATTGCTGTCTCTTAACCAAAGGTCATGTGAAGGCAAAGTTAATTCAAGACTTACCTCCTGGAGCTCCTTTTTACTGCAGATAATTGTTGGTCTGGCAGGCCCATATGATGAAAAAAGAAGAGGAAATAGACATTGACTCCTTAGGCACATTTGGCAGGATACTGGAGGGAGCATTCCAGCCTTCAGCTCTTCTGTGGCCAGCTTAAGGCTCTGGGAATGAAGATTCTTCTTCCCACTTACCTACGTGGAGACATGTCTGTCTCTGAGCTGCACAAAACCCACTCCCCCCCAGGGCACTCCCTTCCCAGCCCTCCTAGCAGTGATCCTGCCACAGCCTCACCCAGAGACTCGGGGTTGCCCTTGGCAGCCCCCATGCCCAGCAGCAGCAGCAGACTCCCTGGCAGCCCTGGGGGCTGATTCAGCCCTGGGGGCTGCTCCCTCCCGCCCCAGCTGCCTCCTGTCTGCTCCAGGGAAGCCGTGGTGAGCCGGATGAAAGAATTGCACAGCTCACAAGCTGAGCCACGCTCACCTAGAAACATTCCAAGGGCCTCAGCTCTGAACCTCGGGGCAGAACTTCTCCAGGAGCTTACATCCCACAGCCCAACAGCTGGCTGTGCTATCAGTACACACTGGGGCTGATCTCAGCTTGTTCCTTCCTTCCCTGGCACACCGGCACACACCAGGGGCTGTTAGTAGCTTGACCACATAAAAGTCCAGGTCACATATTCTTTCTTCCCAATATTTTTTTTTGCTTCAGTCAATGCATTTGTCAGTCACTGCAGCAAACTGCATATGCCAACTTTTCCTGCAACAAAGGCTCTTGACAAAGCTGGTACTATGATTGCTGTTAATGTGTTAGTGCTAAAAATACATCATTTTATGCCAATGTTTGTTTTTAAAAAAGAACTTCAATGAGAAGCTGCCATTCAAACTAGGAATATGGGAAGGGTTGGAAGGTACTCCTCAGTCATGCAGAGCTTGCTTTTCCTGATGGACACCAGATATCACTTAATTCCTTTGATCCTTGTCTCCCACATCACATACATGCACATGCACACATATTCTTACCTCGCTCCTTACTATAAAAAACTTTCCTTTAAAGGTATTACACTTGACAACATATTATGGAGATTTCAGAGGTCAGGGTGACATACATGAGAGCTAAGGATAGACAACGGTCTGTCAGAAGGATCTAACTTTGAATATTGCAAAGGAAATTAGATGATTTCAGAGTCCAGGCATCTTTAGAGAAGATAGCAAGACAAGCTCTCCTTTAAATAAGTCCACTCATGACAAGAACAACTCCCACAAGACTGACCAATCCCTGCTTCCCAGACACAAACACTTCTATAACAAGGGGCAATGAAGGGGGGGGTGGTGTTGGAATATAAATACATATTTAATGGAAACCTTAGAATATTGCAGTAAACATACAAAAATTAAATTATTAAAACCTGAAAGTTAAATCATATCCCACATTAATTTGTCAAGCAGAGCATTGGCCCTGAGAAGGGGAGAAATAAGAAAATATCATGTAGTCCTCTTAGGGACTTCTTGTGCTGAGTAAATTACAAGATATTATTCAGAGACTACAGCATTCAGGAGCAACCTGGAACTACAGGATATGGAGGCAGATATTACTTACCCTGACTTATGCTGAAGATGCAGCAATGATAAGGACACTGCTTTTCACCAACCTGAGCCATGGGACTAATTTTAGTCACATGTACATTCCCCGAGGAATTCTGACAGGGGATTTATCAGCAGTGAATGTCATGAAGGCAGACACTCCTCTCCAAATCAATCTTTATCCAGTCTTGATAAGGTAACAGATAAATGCATTTTGTAGTCTTGCTTTCTAGTAATTGGTTCTCAAAGCTTGCTTTTTCCAGACTGCTCCTTTAATACTCTGTAATGCCATAGACTGTCTTTGAAGAGAGAATAATAATGAAGAGCTTTAAAGAGACTTGTAGAAGTTATGAAGTCATAAAACTCTATTTGATTCCTCCTTCAGTCTGTTTTCTGGGAATGTGCTGAATATAAATAGCGAAGTGATCTTACAGGCTTTTGAATGAAAGATTCTTTCTTCTTTCAGGCCACAGTTCCTACTGTGTTATCCCCATTGATATTTCATTGCCTTCAGGATGATGGGATGTATATAGAACCTTATCCCAAGTCCCTTATCATCAGTGTTTTGGGACATTTGGCCAAAATAATGTATGTCTAGTCTCTAGGGCTTCTTTTTCAAGTACATGGTGCAAATCAATTCTGTTTAGAGCTACAGTCATTGTGATACAGAAGGTACCTCAAAACATGCTTCTTCAAACAGATTTGTTCTTGTTTTCCTTTCCCTCCTTTTTCCTGGTGGCTGTGTGTAGGGGATTCCCATAAACTGAGTTCATTTCTCTTCCTCTTTTCCTAAGGTGCCTACGTTGTGAAAATTGATACTTCTGCAAAGAAAAATAGTTTTCTTTATCATGTTGCACAGTCTCAACTTCCACCAGCCCATTAACTCAAAATAAACTCCTAAGCATTCAACTGTCTGATCAGTGTCTGCACAGTGACATTTACCAGGAGAGGCAGACAAGAAATAGTCAGTGACTGGAGATTTTTAGACCAGAATAGTGACACTGTAATCTTGCTCTTTCCCCCCTATACCCATCATCCCCTTTGCCAATCTTGGTGCCCTTTTCTAGACAGAGCTGCAATGACCATTAGAAATGTCCTTTTGACATGTGTTCAAATCCAAAATACAGGTATTAGAATTGACTTGAAATTTAAAAAAAAATAAAAAATAAGGAAAGAAAAATAAAATCAATTTAAGTATCCTTTGGTTCCAGCAGAAAAGACATCACTATTACTTAGCTCATTTCTGAAGGCAACAGATGGTCATGCTACATTTAGAGCACTTGGAAGTTGTTTTCTATGTTGCTTGTTAAAGGCAAAAACCTTGGAAGTAGGTTCAAAAGATTGTATCTAGAGGGCTTTATGCCAATCCTTCTTAAACCAGCTTTCCTGCTACAGCTGAGCTGTGAGAAGGTATACAGTCACAGGACATTTTTAAGTACACATGAGCTGAATTAAAAACAACAAAAGTCTGAAGTTATCACCCCAGTTTATTTCATGCACCCAGTCAGTGGCAGCAGCTCACAGATGCTGAGACTAGAGATGCTTTAGTAAACAGAACAATTAGCAGCATTGTGTGAGCCACCAGTACAGCAAAATAAACTTGGAGATACGTGGTTATACCTCTTCCCGAAAAAGAATAAATTGGAAAGCACAAAATAACTTCTAAACTGCAAGAGTAGAGTAACAACTGCCAGCTCTGTACCATAGAAATGGAAGCAGGAGTTCTTGAAATGGGAACTTACAAAGGTAAGGAATGAGGAATTCATACCATGCCTTTGTATCAGCCATCTTTGTGTCTTGTTTCACGGGGAAAAATCCCCACACCTTTTTCTTGTCATGGTTTTCTTGTCATGATGCAATGCCATCAAACACTGACATACAAATGATCAATGTCTAACATTGCTCCCTCCCCTGGCTGTGTTCAGTCATATATGGTAATCAATGATCCATTCATGACAGCTCCCTGCAATTATCATAGCAAAGACTGGCGACAGATAGGCGTTCAGGGTACTAAAGCTAAATACCCACAAAGTATTTCACCCGTGCATTCTCCAGTTGCTCCCTCCATTTATGGATAATGGCCCTATTTGCAGACAATGGCAGTAAAACTTTTCTCCAGGGATTTATTTATAACACTTATTTCTTGGATTATGGTTTGTATTTCTAGTGTGATAAGTGCCCCAGAGAAACCCTTAAGTGAAACAATCAAGAGAGGAATTTGTTCTCCTGTCCCATAATTCCTGCATCCTAAACATTCAACAGAAAATGTGCATTAACCTCACACTGTACTGTGATCAGCACTCACCCTTCCCCAGACTCCACCAGTGCCAGCAGAGCACACGGGGCTGCAGTCTTGGTTATTCAAATGTAAATAATTCAGGAACTCACCTGGGCTGTGCCCACAGACTGGTGAGAAGGAGGATATAGCTTCTGTGTTTTACTAATGTTTGTATTCTCAAATTCAGTCCTAAAGCTATTGTTAAAGTCTACCAAGAGAAATAGCTGGTGGGGGAAAAAATTGGTCATTGACATGCCTCTCCTGTGAAAACTTGAGGCAAAGCTGAGAGAGTGGTCTACTTCATCATAATTTTTCCTGAATTAGCTGATTAAAATAACAGATGACTGTACTGTCAGTGATGCCCTGTGCTGTTTATATAGATAATCCATTGTCATGTCTACTAAATTACAAGTCCCTGCTGGCTAGACTAAATAAAAAGGTACTTGTAACAGCAGCTGAAGGGAATAAAAACCATGAGACAAAAACAGAGCTTTTACCTCCTTTCATCCTTAATTTTCACCTTTAACATTATTTGTAACCTTTAACATTCAGCAGCCAGAAAATGAAGGACAGTGATTAAATTATTTGCCTACCAGATTAACTCAGTGGATGTTCTTAGCAGAATATCCATGCAAGTCATTGAGAGAGCAGGTGAATCACACTCTGCAGGGTCCCTGCACCTCTGACTCTCACTGTATCAGCTGCTCCCCGGCATTACAAAAACTCTGCAAAAAGAAAACCAACCTAAATGGATGCAAAATATTGAAATAATCAAAGGTAATAGATGTGAACTTTGATTTTCTAACAAATCTGACCTAAAAGGAATAGGAATTCTGCAATTGAGAGCCTGAAAACTCCCATCATGCTTCCACCTGCTCATCCTTTGAGGTACATTTTGTTTAGCTCCTGTAAAACAAAGGCATGACTCACTAACAGGACATATGGAGTGTTAAAGTATAGAAACTAAGATTGCAAAGCTACAACTGTGTCTTCAGAAAGTTTAACAATTATTTCAAATTGTTAATTGTTATGGTTCAGTCCTATGTTTCCTTCTTGCACACATTTTCTCATTAAATTGGAAAAGTGGTTGTTGGGAAAGTGGTGATTGGGTGAGTGGACCCTTCCCCCCTTATTTTACCTGTGCAGAGCTTTGCATGATTAAATATTTATCTCCAAATGGAGGTTCCAGACTTTATTATTACCTGAATAATGCATGTAATTTGAGTTATAACCTCCCAAAGACCTATTTGCAAGTCCATTTTTTTCTGTCTGTTCAGCACTGTTTCCTGACTACAGCCACTGAGAGTATTTTAAATAAACTCTTTGGTCTATGTATGCATTACCTGTTCTTTCTCCCCTTAACCAAATTACACCACTTGGTTAAATCGAACTACTTATTTAAAAAGAAAAACTTCTCTCCCTCCACCCAAGAAAAGTTTCTTTTAGGAACTCAACCTAGTGAGCAAGTTATCCCAATGGATGAGACATTGATTTAAACAGAGCATGACAGAATTTGCTCTTATCACAGGGATTACTTGGTAGGGAAAACCAGGAGGTGATAAAATTGTAGATTCTCATGACAAGCACCTACAAAGACAATATATTTCATATTCCTAAAACACATACTTCACCTTTTATAACCCACTTTAAGACATCAGAACTCTTCTGTGATAATTTTTGTAGAGAGGAAAGAACTGAGACAATATGATTTGCTTGCCTATGCACTCATAAGTTTTCTGTGATTCCTCCACACAATTGATGAGAAGAACATTTCTCAGGATTTTTAAAGTACTACTGACAGTTTCTAAAGATATTCAAAGCATTACTTTGCTACAATCTTAGCCCAGACACTCCGTTCTGGAAGCCTGTCTCTCATGCTGAAGATGCCTCACAATAGCTACCCATTGAAAGGCATTCACAAAAATAACTCAACTTAGTAAACAGGCATAAGAGAGTAAATAAAAAACATTTGGTTTAGTCAGCTTGGATTTTTAGGTATTTTTAGGTAAGTCACTCTTAGTGCATTTAAGAGGGTGTGGCTTTGGGGACATTAGAAGGCAGTGGTGCATCAGGGAAGAGTGTGCTACGTAAAAAGGAAAAAAGTTCCTTGTGCAGTTATCCTGCACTTTCTAAGAGGGACCCTGCCTTCCAAGGGAAAGCCTGACTAAAACACTTCATGGAAAAACTGCCAAGGCTTCCTGGTCATATGGGCTTCACGCACTGTGTGTCTCAGACTCAAAACATCTGATGGGACAGAAAAATGGAAAAACAAAAAGAAATGAAAAGAAATGACACTTCGCTTAAGCTTGTTGATCAGGCTAAAAGCTTCCAAATGCTAAGAACTAAAGATAAGGCACACTTCCCAACAGTGGAAAATTGAACGAATTGTAACAATTGCAATTACCATTTCAGAGCCCTCTGAGTGGGGAGTGGTTTCCTTACAGATAGTGCTGACAGCTCTCTGAGAGTGTTTACTACCTGTACATACCTCACACGCTGTCTTTCTGCTTCTGGCACCCAGAAGAAACTAACAATACATACAGCAACACGATAGAATGGACTTCCTAAATTGACAAATTCAGTCCCTGCTATCAGTCACACGATCCCCTTTATAAGCTGATTAAAGAACATCTCCAAAACTATCTGGGGAGAGAGGTATTTTTACTACCATTACCCTTCCTAGAATGACAATGTAGAGACTCAAACATCTGACATTTAGAAATCATTTCCTGCCTAAATGTAGCTGTGTCCCTACTTGCTCTTATGCCAGATTTTTCTTTCTAAAGTAAATGGTTGTTTTCACTCTCTCATGTTTTTCAGCCAATACATCTGTAAGCAGCAACTTCGTTTCCTTTAAGCCTTTCCTTTGATAAGTTAAACCAAGTTATCTTACTCCTGTTTTCTCATGATAAAAAAGACTTCATCCTAGACCGTTTGCTTTTCTTCTGGCTTACATTCCAGCATTGATTAGTCCTTCTCAAACAGGCACACCTGCACATAGAAAGAACAGTATATATTACTATGTCTAGATCTTACAGGATGGATCCTTCCCCTCACCTCTATTTACTCAGCAAAGATTGAGTTTTTGCAGGGCTGCATCATACGGTCAGGTCTGTCTTATTTGAGTATTCTCTACTACTGAATTTTGAAGAGGAAATCTTCCAGTTGGCAGCAAACATTTTTCTGTTTATCTACCTAAATCAGGACTTGGCATTTTATGTTACTAAACTGAAATGCAATTTTACAAGTTTGGCTCTTTCCCATATATTTGCAGGTCCCTTTGCAAAATCCAGTCTTCTCCATCTTTGGGGTATTGTTTTATCCCATAGTTCTTAGCAAAAATACAAAATAAAATCAGTTACTACCTCAACTGAGCATCTTTCCTATCATTCCTTCTCAAGTATTATAATTTCCTGTTCAGCATAACCTCCTTTCAATACTAAATGTGATACTTTAAGGCACTCATCAAATCTGTTCATTACACTAAAACCAATTTTTAAACTATCTAACACAGAATTTTATATATTTATAACATATTTTTTATCCAAGCCTCTTCCTGGTCTCCAATTATGATCTTCACATACATTTCTTACTATATCATTGCTTCTCATAGGCTACCCAAACCACAAGTATGGTAGCTTCTTGCCCAGTAAGATCTCCTAAGTTCTTCAGGTAAATCATATAATAACAGAGTCAAGCAAGAGTTTCTAATGTCTGTCATGATAGACTAGACATATGGGTATTTCCACCACTAGATAGAGTCTAAAATGTAATAATGAGGGTTCTCCTTCCCTTCCCAATTCCTTCTTGTGGTGGGTTGACCACATCCAGCAGCTGCACCACAACAGCCACTCACTCATCACCCCAGCAGTAGGACTGCGAGAGATTAGGGAAAAGAGAAGTGAGAAAACTCACAGATACAGATGAATTAAAGTCAGTTTAATAAGTGAAAGGAAGTAGAAATAAAAACCCAAAGCAAGTTTTGCACAGGCCCTCACTCATCTCTTCCCACAAGAACCCCGATGCTCAGCAGTCTCTGAGCAATGGCCACCTCCCCAAAAGGCCCCTTCCTGTAGGCTGGGAGCATTGCTGTGCACGATGTTATCTGGTATGGAATAACCCTCTGGTCCTTTTGGGTCAGCTCTCCTGGCTGTGTCCCTTCCCAATTTCTTGCAGACCCCCAGCCTACTCACTGAGGAAGCAGAGCAGGACAAAGGGAAAGCTGGTCCTTTTGCAAGAACTGCTCAGCAGCAGCCAAACTCTGGTGTGTTACCAGCCCTGCTTCAGTCACAGATCCTAAACACAGCACCCTCTGAGCTGCTAGGAAGAAAATTAACTCAGCCAGACCCAGTGCACCTCCAAAGCCAAAGCTTTCAAACTGCAGAGAAGGAGCCACCTGCGCTTTCAAGTATCTAGCTTTTTAGAGAAGCTGCCATCCTAGGTTATATTTTGGGCATATTTGCAGGAACAGCACAATGCTGCTGCTACTGTGTGAAGGAAAAACATGAAAGTTGTCAGGGTTTAATTAACTAAAGGAATTTTATAAATAAAAGTACATTTTGGAAAAGTCTCAATGGTCAGAATTAGTCTCAGAAACATAGAAATGGAAAAAAATTGGGCTGTCAAGCAAAATTTAATATTCTGTATTTGAAAGAGATGTTGCTTGGTTTAAGAAAACCTGACAGACAGTGACCTGCAGGGACACTCTAGGACATAAATGCAAGGCCTAATGGAACCATTAACATCCATGGATCCAGCAGCACTTCCTAGATTGACCGTGGCTTGGGGGAATCTTTCACAGGACAAATACTTCTTTTTGTATTGCCAGCAAGGCTACTCATTTAGAAAGCCTTTATGCCATCAGTATGATATTACAGCACTTCTAGGAGCTCAGGGTGGTGCCTCGGTTCTCAGTTTGTGCCAGAGCTGGGGAGTAGGAGAACAAAGTAAGGATACCAAATAAACAGCAGGTCAGGGTTTGAGCCAAACTGTAACACTGAAGATAGAACTTGCATCAGTGCTTTCTGCTACGGGTATAACTGATTCGTTAACAAAATTCTAGAATTAGATTATTTTTAAACAAAATTACCGGTGTAAGCAATATTCTGGCATGTACATGTTTATAAACAGAGGCAGAGGGCTTGCTGCTGTCATCTCTGACAAGGTATCTATTAATTTATTACAGTTTAAGAGAACGATGCAATCTTCCTGCAACTAAGTATCTGTCATATTACTGACTCTGTTACAGAAAGGTCTAAGAGAAAGGCAGGAAACTGGAATGCTGGTGCACAAATGCAAACTAGATGTCAGGGTGTAAAGAATTTGTTTCTTGTTTCACCTAGTCTGATTTCCCATGGTTTTTGCCTCACTATTGCTCCAAAGGCATACATATATATATATACATACACATATATATACACATATATATATGTATGTGTGTGTGTATATATATATATACATGTGTGTGTATATATAATACACACACACACACACACACATTATACATATACATATACATATACATATACATATACATATACATATACATATACATATATACATATGTATGTATGCAAGCAAATAATGATTTTTTTTTCTAATAGACACTCTGACTGAAATAAACCCTTGCTGTAGAATTTGACTGCATCAAATTCGGGCATATTCTTAGTGACACATTTAGTATGTAAACACACAGAATTCATATTTCTAAACAAGAATGGTGAAAATTTCACTGACAACTCAGAACAGCTCTTATTTTACCTGAGCTTTAAACTGGTTTGTACTTCTTGATTTTTCCTCTGGTTTTATGTTTATAAAAACACACCATACACATCTATAACATTTTATGCAACATACTCAACTAGCATTTACAGTCATTCCTTAGCAACTGATACTTTAAGGTTTACAGAGGTCTGAACTGCATGTACATCCACAATACAACAAAGCACTATTACAAAGTATTTGTTGAGATAATGAGGCAGGAAAAACAAACAGAAAAGACACCACTGCTGGAGCTGATTTTACTTTTAAAACAGTCCATTAAATGTCTTTTGGCAAATTACTTATTTAAATCAACGGACAGCTCAGGGAATCGTTTTTGTGGCTCCTAATAGAATTCCAAATTTCTTTGTTTGATTTCTTTTATTGCCATTGGTTGCATCAGACATCTGGGAACAAGTTAAAGAAAACTCGACAATAAAAAGGAAGCTTTTTGACACTGAGGTCAGAGAGTAGAAGGCTACACAGAGATCAAGCCTACCACAATGAAGAACGTGTATCCTGCAAGGAAAGGAGGGCCCATTCTCTTTTCCCAGGGCAATACAATTTTCCTATGTGATTATGTACAAAGAGCTCAAATTATTCATGCAAACACTTCCATTAGGGTCAGCTGGAGTGCAGTGAGCAGGATGTGCAAGAGCGTTTCCTTGAAATCAGCAGGGACCAGGAACTCTGTTGTGCTAGATATAGTTGAGACACACTGAAGGGTCTTTTGAGCTTTTATTGTCTAAACTAAAAAAACGTGAGAGGAAGAGAGAAACAGAGGCACAGTGCAATTAGCACCTTAAACTAAATAAATGTTAATTTCTGATTGCATAAGTATTTAACTTTTTGCTAGACCATGGCCAAACTGACTTGCCAAAGGTCATATGCATAATATCTGTGGAAGAGTTAAGCATTGAGTTCCATTATTCTATAATCAGAGGTATATCAGTTTTCAGCCCAAGCAATTAATCCAGGCAATAACATGCTATGCACATTTACTTCTTTCAGAGGAGCTTTACTGTATCTTTGTAAAGAGATACAAAAGATTACGAAGAATAAGATGGATCTAAAACATAATAAAAGAGGGTGTTTTTATTTAAATGATGGAAAAAATCTAGGAAGATTTAAAGCAACCAGATCAGATTCCTTGATAGCACCTGTTTACATTATTCATATACCTAGAGCATTTATAATGTATTAAACATTCATTTAAAAATAAATACTGTAAAACTGCCTCCTTTACTACCATTTTAACTGTAGTTCCCTGTAAGGAATATGATAATATTTTCTGTGATAGAAGGAAGATAATTTTTTCTCTTAATCAAGCCAAGTGTCTGCCAGAACAAGTTAAAATCAAATGCTCTCTTAAGCAGTTTTTTCAGCACTCAGCCTTTCCAGAACTGGAGGTGCTGTCTTTGTGAAGTCTCTGAAGCCATGATTGGACAACCTGACAGGATGAACTGTTTGACTGAATCAACCACAATGCCAAAGGAAGCAGCAGACTGTCACATCAGGAAGAAGGCATCTGATGGAAACCTCTTGTGACAAATTAAAACCTTTCTGGTCTCTAAAAAGTGGGTGCCAAAGCAGTGCCCTAAATAAAATTTACTATCAATCAGTCCTTGTATTTACAGTGTTTTTCAGGCAGTTATTTTTGTTGCTTCTTCATTCCACCTAAATCATGTAGTTAATAAGAATTATCAGTCCTTAAGGAACGTGGTAACTGATGCACATTCGATGCTGGATTTATTTTGTTCTGTTATACAAAAAAATTTGGATCATTTCAAAAGTAAAATCAGTTACAACAGTGATGTTTTTTGTTTTGCTTAGCATTCAGAGCCCTTGAAAAACTCTGTTCTAAGAGCTGACAGGACTTTATAGCACTCAGGATCTCACAAAGCCCACCTCTTCAAATAAACATGTATCTATGCATACATTTATGCAATCACATTCCAATTACAAAGACCCTTAAGAACTCTTATATTGAGATCATGCTCATGCCCACTAGACAACATTTGCTAGATCAACTTCCATGCATATCCTTATGATATGATTGTCTCAGGAAATGCATTGTTGAGGGCTTGCCAATCAATTTTTCTGGTTTCTAAATATTTTTCTATGAAGTGCTGAGAAATTCAGAAATTCATAACTGCAACCAGTCTATGAATGACTCTAACCCCAGTCATTCGGTTTCAGTTTTGTGGCTCTAAAAAGCTGCCTCATCTTTATTTCACAGAACAATGTTTTCTCACATAGCCAAGTAAGTAAAGCTAAATATTTGAACTCTTGTTGTTACAGTAAATTGTTTTACCTAGAGTGCTGCCATTTATTGCCTCATTTCCACAACAGTGGTTCACTGAACACTGACAACTGAAAACTGTTCATTTAGAAATTTCTTTCCATGTACCTTAGTCTTCACTCACCAATAACTTAATTTTTTATCTTTCCAGTATAGACACTGACAGGTCACATAGATCAGAACATAAAGAGTTGTCATGGCAGATCAGACTACTGGGCCATCAAAGCCTGGTAGTCTGTCTTTACTATATCTCAGAGGAAGGTGCAAATCCTCACAATGTGATAAGCAATTATGCAATGGCACCCTCCCCATAAGGGCAACATTTCTTTTTCACTGGCCCAAGCAGACTATACCTAGAAGTGAAAGATGTTATCATCCCTTCCACGGTTTCCCATGCTGTGCATGACAGATTCCCTTCCCCAGTGACTGATACTAAACAGGACTCTGTCGCAGCTAATAGGCTCAAAATCTAATTTGGCTCAAGAATGAGACTAAAAAGAAAAGTTAGCAATAAAACTGTGTTTTGAAAATGAGGACTGAAACAGAGAGAAAAAGAGGGAATCTGCAGTATTAACTTTGTTGAAGTTTTATATGCAAGCTGTTCAATGAATTCAGATTCACGCACAACTAGTGAAGAAGACAAAGCAAATTTTAAAATGATATGTTAAAGGGCCATTTGGAACAGTCATGGAGTTCATGGCCTGGATTCATCAGCTCTCCTACAGTAAATTCTGAATAATAGTCTTTCATGGTAAAAACCACTCATGCTTTTATTCCTATGTGCTGGTGGTATTTTGCTTGTCAGGTCCCCTGAAAGGCACTGGCCGAAAGTGCATCAGTGATGTTTTATGGAAATTAATCAAAGCCTATAATCCCATTATCCTGCAATTCTAGCATTTCTGGACTACTGCTCAACAATCTGCTGGGCTCAGAATAACTCAGTTTACATGATTTCCAGTCTATTTTGTAATTATTTTCTGTAATTGACAGCAGATTATGCAGAATATCCCACAGAGATCCTCAAACCATCTGAGCTCTCTCTAGCTTTGAAATAATCATTGAGATGTCAGAGGACTGTGAGTTCAGATTGCCTTTTTCATAATGGATAGTCATATCTCCATTCTTTCAAACCCTTATTTTTATCCAAACTTTGACATCTTCTCCTGTGAAAGGGGTCAGATGTTAATCCCTGCTGGCTTTTGAACTCAATCAGTAGGAAGAAAGAACAGCAGAAGCAAAAAAAACCAGGAAAGACTATCCAGAAGACAGTTAGGAAAAAGTAATTGGTATAGAAATTTGTAATACCTTAAAAATTAAGTATGTTTTCAGGGACAAATTAGCAACCTAATGAAAGTCACCAGCTTTGTATTTTATACTAAAATGTCTTATTACCCAAAACATTTGAAAGATCAAAAATACATAAGTGAAATTATTGTGAGTTACATAAATGGAAACTGGAAGTGATTACCTTAAACTGAAGGCAAAGGATTTAATGACATAAGAGGAAAGAGAAAGCTGTTAGTTTCCAGAATATCAGTTAAACAAAGTATAAATATTTATAAAGTATTTAAAAACAGATGAAATGAAACATTAGCAAATAATCTGAGTGAGAGAGGGAGATTCTGCATTTGCAGCAGGACAGACATGCCTTGGTTGGTCTTCTTAAAGGCTGTAAGTCTCTACTTGTTAAAGTACAGGAAAACAAAAAAGTTTCTGAGCTTTTTGAATAAGTACATATAAATGAGTACATCTGTGATTAATTTCCATGAAAGCAAATGTAAAATAAATGAATATGATGTACATTGGGTTGAATGCAGTACATACACAGAAAAAATTATACTGCCTAAAATGGAAATGCCACATTTACAAGTGTCAATATTGTTTGTTCAGAATTTGTCATTAAATTATTCTCTATTTTATCAGGTGTTTTCACACAGAACATTTCACCAGAATGAGTTGTGCTGAGGAATTTCAGTGATATAAAAAACTGGGGATGTTGATATTAAATAGACAACTAAAAGCTGTGTGTATGCTCTCAGAAGGGACTTTACTATTTTTGGGTGACTTCATAATGAATAAACAATTCAGAGCTCTTCAGAAAATTGTCAAAGAGCCAATGAGCATCTGAGCCTGTGGGGTAGAACTGTGGTCATTTGACAGGTTCTTCCTGAAGGAAGAGCCAGTTTGAACCTTGCTTTGTGTCTGCCACAAGCATTTGCATTTGTACCTGTCTGAGCTCATAGGATGGGCCTGGTAATGGCCACACTCTTGGTACCACCCCTCCTTTACCAGCCCAGCTCAGCAGGCAGGGGCAAGATTAAATCTATGAAAGTTAACATTTCATCTACCTGATCTGACAGACTGATGTAACTCAAACTGCAGTATTTTTAGGAAATGAGTAATGGCTAATTAACCAGCCTATGAGAAATACCTGCTTTCCTGCTAGCACCCCATAGCTGACTGATCTACCTCCCCATAACACACATAGAAAGATGGCATTTCTTTCCACATTGGCTCTTCTGATTGAACATTTGCCTTTGTCACTAGTCAAAAGAACCTAGCTCCTAATGACTTCTAAAAACAAGTCTTCAAACAATAATTTGCGTGTTATTTAGCCAGATTTTCTTAAACTGTATATACTAAATCCCTTGCTACTCTCCTAAACTACATAAGTAACGTAAAAATATACAATGTGATTATGTGTAGCATGCTAATGACAATCCACTGCTGGCCCTAGACAGACATATTTATGTTTTCCAGCTTATTAAGATCTAAATGATTCCCTTTTGGACCCTCTACCACGTGCAAATGTGAGGCTGTCAAGGGTCACTGGGTGAAATCTGAAACTCTTGGTTTCACACCTCTCCAGCCTGGGCTGAAGCTGCATTTTGTGCAAATACCTTTCTCTAACAACCGGTAACAAAAGAGACTTAGAAGCTTGATGCTGAAACAGTGTCTCAGCTATAAAACTCGTCAATATTCAGCTCTACTTGTTTGGATGAAGACAGACAGTCTTTTCCTGCATCTCCTATTTGTTAGGCATATATGTCTAAACATCTAAAATTTCCTATGAGAAATATATTCGAGAATCTGTAAGGAGACCAGGGAGCGAAGTCATTTGAGGCGAGGGACCTAATTAGGAATGCATTAAAATTTCAGGGTCTCAGTGGTACTAGGAAACTCAGAGCTTGACTGCATCTGCTTAACATTGGGATGTACCTCCAGGAGTAACCAAATATCCCTAAAGGGGTCCTGTCCACAGGGACTGGTATGGCTCAAAGACAGGAGTGATGTGAGAAATGGATTGGAGGTTGTCCTCTTGAATATCCTTGAGATTGGGGTTTGGTTGGTTTTGGTGGTTATTTTTTTTTTTTTTTAAATAACAATGGCAAAATGATGAAAAAAATATATACAGGATTATTTCAGTGTTTGGACAATCCACAGAACACTTGAATTCCAGAGCAAAGTATCAACTCAATTTCCAGCAGATTTTTCATGTAGAAATAACATCAAAGTGGACAAACTTCTGTAAGTTCATCGCATTATGTTCCACAGTTCTCTATTAAGTAGGTAGGAAACAAACTAAATCCGTTGTTAACACGCTGGTTTACAGTTTCTGCAAGTGAAACGTTACCTGGCCACCTGAGAGAGAAAAGATGCCAATTTCAGTGACTGCCTACATGACCTGTTTTCTTCACCCTTGGGTGATAATGTATTTAGTGATAATGAAGAGTAAAGAAAACGTTCTGAGCTTGTACAACCTTTTAAGCTTCAAATTCACAAGTTTTAGAGAAACCAAAAGAGAACAATCAAGGGTCACTTAAGAACAATTACAGGTATGTACAACAGTAATATCCAGATTGTGAAGTCTGTCAGAATTTCTGGAAATTTGTAGGATAGTGTATTTCCTAGTTGTGTTGTTGCTCAAAGCATAGGCCTGATGCTGAAATCACAGCTGATATCATAGTTAAAATTGCAAAACCAGATTCAAAAATAAGGATTTCCCTGGTAGTTTCTTTGGATAACAAGTAACATCAGAAGAACAGATATATTAAGGATGAAAAAAGAACAACATCATTTGCTTTTGTCATTGACCTGGAGCCCTCTCTTATATTTGTGATAATGTAGCAGAGATCCAACCAAATACTTTGTATTCCAAATTCAGCACTGTTACACTGGCCACAACCACACTGTAACACTAAGGACATGCATTGGTTAAAAACAAGGAATTTGACTTTTCACTGCCATGATTTTCCATATTTTGTCCATGAGACACAGTTCTGTGAGAAGCAGAACAGCCACAAATGACTGGGGCTATACCAGGGGTAAAGAATTGGTGAATATATGGAGATGTAGATAAATACTCTTTTTTTTCATCTGAGACACAGCAGAGTAACATTTCCAGAATATTTTTAGAACTGTTGTATTGAAGTCATTCAGGTTCACTGTTCAAAATATGCCAAGAGCTGCATGGGAACCTACAAAGCCAGAAAGAGGAACTGAGTCTGCACACAGGACTCCTTGAACCGCAGCTCTTCTGTGCCTTGGAGAGGTTGAATTTCACCACTAAGAAGAGGCATTATGTCCTGTTTAGGTTGTTTCTTGACTTAGACATTAAAAGGAAGGAATGAAGACACTGTAAGAGCTGCACTGAGTCAGATGAAGGACCAACTGCCCAGCATCTCAAGAGAAAAAACATGAGGAGACACTTGGGAGAGCTTTGCAGGAAAGAGGACAAATACAGAATGGTGCCTCCCAGGGAAGTTTTGCCATCTTCCTATCAGTCAGAGGTTTCTTGAAAGTTGTTACCTATTTAACAGCTGCTAAAGGACCTCTTATCCTTAAACTGTCTGATTACTCCTGCATCCATTTACACTTTTGGCCTTCAGGAAACACTGTAGATTCTACAGTTTAATTTAGATTTTGCCTGGCTAAGTATTTAATTTTATTTCTTTGAAATCCACTATTCAAAACTTCACTGGGTGCCACAGGGGTTTTTCCTGTGCCAAACACTGAATAATCTCACCCTGTTCATCCATGAGTGATCCATGATTTCATTATCTTGTTTCAGTCAATCTTTATCACCTCCTTTTCCAAATTGCCCCTTCTCTAATTTCTAGTCATCTTCATCTCTTCTCTTATGAATTAATTCAAAGTCTCTGCGACTCCTATCATTCTTTATTCCTGTACTGTATATTTTCTGAAGTAGGGAAAGAGAACTGACAGATTCAGATTTGAGTGTACCATGAATCTATTCAGGGATGTTTTGTTTTGTTCACAAATCCTTTCTTAATAATTTCCAGCTCTGTGGTTTTCTGATCACTGCTGAACATTGAGCTGCTATTTTCAGAGACTCTTTGAAGTAATTTCACAATCTCATTTCTGATTAGTACTATCAAAAGTCCATTTGGTTATATAGGCAGTCACTTTTCACTTCTAATGTAATTTTGCATTTATCATGCAAAGTACTACCAACACTAAATTATATCTGCTGTTTCATTTCCCTGTCACGTAGCATCCCAGTATCCTTTTGCAATATTTTGCGATCAGATTTAGATTTTATTATCCTCAGCAATTTTATAACATCTGCAACTGTCACCTCAATGTTCCTTGCCTTTCCAGACCACTTACAAATATGCTTAAAAGCAAGGTAGCAAAACAAGGTCCTGAGAGATTCCAAATTCCTTCCACATCAAGAAGTGATCCTATATTCCCATTTCTGGTTTTTATCTTTTCTGCTATTTTTGAAATAGCTTATAACATCCCAAGGAGATCTCATTCCTTCAATGATAAGGTTTGCTCATGGTTTTCTGAAAAACTTTACTGATATATGAATAGAGACCACATGCAAATCAGAGAGATGCTTGGCTCCTTCAAATAACAAAACAACCTGAGATATTATTTTTTACCTCTATAAAGAGAATCACAGATAGATATTTAGCTATTATACACATGCTATCTATAGACAGCCTAAATAAATTTTCTGCAGATTCATCAGGGCAGAAGCCAGACTAAGCCATCTATTCCCAATTTTCAGAGTCACCACTACAGACCTTTCTGAATTTCGTGCTTCTGATAATTACAAAATGAAGTTGACTAGACAATGCAACAAGGACAACCACTCAGAAATTTCCAACCTAAGTTATTTTAAAACCCTTTAAATACCATCAAGTCCTGGTACTACTCTTTTTACCTCAATAGCTTCATAAATATTATACTGGATGGAAAGTGTAGAAAATTACTATCTCCACAGTGAACACTAACATATAACTCATCCATATTTTCTACTCTGTTCTTACTGCTTATGTTCTTTCTTATTCTTTCTCCTTTTTCATGTCAGTAATTTATCTGCTGCACAATCTCTTTGGCAAATCTCCATGAGTGGCTGGTGACTTGTTCCCTCAGGGAAGTTTCTAATTCTCCCAGGTCCAATGAAGTCTGTAAAAAAAATCATGATGGTATTTCAGTTTGCATTTAAATGAGAACACAGACTGTCCCTTGCACCTTGAGCTGTCATTCAAACCTGTGCAAGGTGGATGAACAGTATGGCCATTCTTATTAATTATGGCAAAAGAAAGAAGACAAATGAGAATCAGCTAGACCAGTATTTTACAATTAGATTCCACTTTACACTGAAATGCTAGTGTGATATCTGAAAAGAAATCTCAAATAATTTCCTGCAAGTGGGGAGCTCCTTAGTACACTTAGTGGACACACTAAGTACCTATTAGAAATGTCTGGTATGGTACCTAAACCCAAGAGTTAATTTCCTGCTTGACAACTCAGTGTAAAGTTAATGGAAATATTTGTAGAATTTATGTTTACAATATCTGTGGAAAGAAGCAAGCCTGAATATAGATTAATGTTCTCTGGTGCTGGAAAATTGTATAGCCCAGTTGTTACTTTTATGAACAGGGAGCTGAACAAAACTTTCAAAAGCAAGATTCAAAGAATAATTTATGAGTGTTTGGGGAGGTTCTTGCTTATTTGTTTGTTTGTTTGCTTGCTCATTTGTTTTTAGCTGGGCAGAATTTATAATAACTTCTTAAAATCTGATTTTTTACTATCCATAAAAACTTGGTGGGAAGGCTACAATTAAATTCTAACTGCAAAGTTTTGCTCATGTTAAAAAACAGGGCAGTTGTCTGATTATGGAAGAACATTTTCTATTACCTACTCTTCTGATAGTTAATCAGAGTTAAACCAAGGTTATTCTACAGCAACTTCAAATTGTGAATAAGAAGAGAGTGTGACTCCTTGAGATTTCACTTTGTGATCAGAATATTACTAGGATTGGATAGTGTTTCAGCTTTTCAGAATTGTATTGTACTGCATTTCAAAAAGCATACATGAGGTCCTGAGAAATCAGAGCAATCAAAGAAAAAAGCGAGATACATTCTTGAGCAAGAACACATTAGTTTTCTGATCTCTAGTACTGTGGTTTGAATCACTTATCATTTTGCAGTAAATTCAATTCCATCAGTAAAGCTGAAGTAGACATCAAAGAAAAAGCTTTAAAAGCATATCTTGGAATCCTCAAGCACGATTATTTTGTTTAGCAAAGAATAGACATAGATACTTTTCAGGAAGGTCTTTTTTATCTTATCTCTGGTTCAAATTTCATTTTTCCTGTTTGTTTTATTTGTTGGGGGTTCTTTTCCTCCTTTTTTTGTTTTGAAGTCATGTCCAACATTAATAATACTCAGCCTACCACCAAAGAGTCCACTTAGTGTCTGCAAAGCTAAGAACCCTTTATTCAGAGGACCTTATAGGGTTGTGTGTGTTATAAAAGAAGGGAAGAAATCCTACAGAGAAGGACGGAGCCCTTCCAGAAATCAGGCAACAGGGCTTTGAAGGAGATGCAGATGATAAAGCAGATCCTCTCTAGGGCCTGTCCCAAATGCTTTATTGCTGTGGGATATAAGTACAATGTGATGTAACACTGTGTCAGTCTACCTGACTCAAGAGGGGGACTGAACCACAACAAAGGCAGGAATGCTGCACGTAGCCTCCCTCACAAACAAGGTATTTCCATATGTATAATATTTTCTCTATCATGAATAACACAGGCCTCACAGTAACCCAAAAGTTCTGTTAGCAACAGGTACAGCTGAGATGCAGTCCCAGCCTTATACAGTGTTTAGGGGGTTTCACACAACCATCAGATGTATCAACCATCTTCTTTAATTACTTCTGTGATGATCCCTCCTTGCACTAAGGGTCAGGGAATCAGTACATGGAGTCCTGGAGAGATGCAAACAGGCTAGAGGAGAGGCCAGCACCAGGGCCCCGATTGCAGTAAAAGGCCTTGAAGGTGCTAATCAACCTCTCCTGAGGCCTCCACCCAGTATCTTCCTATAGCCATGGAGTGACAAAGCAGGTGGGTGGAACTTTCAATATGGGACAGGACTGGCAGAGCTAAATCTGAATAATTGGTGGCCTACTTGTCCCACACTAAATGAGGAATAAACATGTTATTGGTAAGTTCAGATCCTCCTGATACTTCAGTGCTGCAGAGGGTTATTTCTCTCTTCTTTCAATCTCTTGCTTGCTATGATCCAAAAATCCAGTATTTCCAAACTTTCTCAAGGAACACCTCTTGAGAAGGGAGCCCTCTCACTATGAAGTTTTCCCTTCCTTAATCGAGGTACTTAATCTGCTCATAACTGCCATATTTTTCATTTAGCTATGTCAGATATAAATACTGTGGAATGTGTAGTGTACCATCCTGTTCCTAAACAGGGGATCTGGTTGACACAATCCACCTTGAGAACTGTGAGACAGAAAGGGCTGCTGTTCCCTTTGGGAAGAGCTCTGCTAGGAGACCAGTGTTGTATAATATTTCTGTATAAGGAACGTATCAAACTCAAAAGTGACTGCGGTGCTAGGTCAGCTCCTGTATATAAGGTATACAATTAAAACCATAATAAATGGGAAAGACTGAAAGTGCTGTAGTTGCTGTTACTTCACCTGTTTTGTTTCCCTGTGAAGTGAGCCTGTTCCACAAACCATAGCAGACCATTAAAGAAGTTCCCCATCTTACACAGAAGGATGTCCAAGGCTTTGATCATTCAGCTCTTTATAAAGTTTCCAAATCCCTAACCTCTCATTAAATGCCAGTGAGTATTTCCAAGCAGGAACACAGCACAATGCTGGGTGAACAGTGAAACTCCAAAGTACCCAGCATTATGGCAGATGCTTGTGGGTGCAGACAGGTATCCTTCAGCACGCATTTGTAAACCTCCAGGAAGTGAATCATCATTTTCTGTCCTGTGTGGAGAAATCCCAGAGGACTGGCGCCAAACACCAGCAGTGATTTTTGTCCATTGTTGCCAAAATCATACCCATTTGCTTAATTTAAAAAAAAAATAAGTATTTTGTAACCATTTCCTGATGATTCAATGCATGTGATGAATATTGCAACAGATATTGATCAGAGTTCTGCATCTTATTATAACCTACAGTTATGTTTCTTTGATTTATATTAGATTGTGGAGGTGACCAGAAACAGTTTGTTACTTTGACGTTGTCCTTATGAAAGAAGGCTGTATCCGTTCAGAAGAGCAGGATTGGCCACGAGATGTCACCCAGCCCCTATAAGCTGTAATGCAGGCTGGGGGAAAGATCATTCCGAAGCTGAGCTAAAGGCGAGAGTCTGGCCAGTCCAAAACACGGCCATCTCCTCCTCGCAAAAACACACCAGCTTCCTCTGCGCTAATGGCTCTCCGAAGCGAACTTCTGGTAGCGTGTGGAGAGTGTTTTAAAGACAGCCTAAGCGGCTGAACAGACACAAATACCTGTTTCTAATGCTTAGGAAACGTGCTGGCTGCTGCACCGCGTCCGCTGAGGGCGGGCAGAGCCGCCCGGCTGCCGCGGCCTGACGGGGGTGCGAAGGGGAACGCTCGCAGGAGGGGGCCGAGCCCGGGGGAGCAGGGGCCGAGGGCCGCCTCCGACAGTCCCCGCGGCGGGCGGCGGCCCTGCCCGTGCCCGTGCCCGTGCCCGTGCCCGTGCCGTGCCCTGAGCCGTGCCGGTGCCCTCCGGAGCCTGCGCCCACACCCGCGGCCGCGCCCGGGCGGGGCCCCCCGAGGGCCGGCGCTGCGCGCTCCGCGCCCGGGCGCGCACTTTGCCGACGCTCCCTCGCGCTGCCTCGCCCTGTCACAGGCGCTTCCGGCCGCGCGCGCTCCCCCGCCCCGCCCCGCCCCGCCCTCCTCCCGCCGCCCGCCCCGCCGCGCTGCGCTGCGCCCCCGCGCGCGGCCGGCACTTTGCAGACGCTCCCCGGCGCCGCCCGCCCCCGCCTGGCCCGGCCCCCGGCGGCGCGGCCGCGCCTCCGCCCGCGCTCGGCCATGGGCGCTGCGCCGCGCTCCGCCCGGCGCGGGGACCTGCGCGCCGCCCGGACAGGTGAGGCGGCGCCGGGCTGCGGGGCCGGCGGGGCTCCGCCGCCGCGCCCAGCCCCGCTCCGGGGGTCGCTGCAGCCGAGCGGGGGTGGGGGGGCCGCCCGCCAACACCGCCCCCCCCACCCCCCTCCGGCCCCGGCGGCATCGCCCCCGCCTGCCCGGGCGCGGCGCTGGGCGCGGAGCGGGAGGGATGCGGGGACGGGGGAGCGCCGAGCGGCCGCCCCGGAGCGGCGGGGCCCGTCCTGGCGGCGGCCGGCCGCCCCCGTCACCTTGCGGAACGACCTTCTGCGGCGGGGGGACGCGGCGGGGCCCCCGGGCCGGGCGGCGGCCGCGGGGAGGGGGCGGCCCCGGGCGCGCGGGGGTTTCGGCGGGCGCGGGCGGCGGTGCCGCGGGTGGGAGGGTGAATCTCGGGCGAGAGTCTGTTGAAATCTCCCCCTTACGATGCCATTTACAAGCTCTCGGTTCCACCCGGTTTGCTGGTTTTGTTCCCTCTCCAATGCTTTGTAAACCTCTAGGAAGTGAATTTGAGAAAAAGGTTCCTGAAAGCTGTCATCTCGGTGCCAAATGTGCTTTGGGCTGCCATATCTACTACTTTTTTTTTTTTTTTTTTTTTTTTTTCCAAAACGTGCGTTGAGGTTCGAATTGGAAAAAACAGTGCTTTTTATTTGCCAGCTTCGGTGTTTCTTAAACATCAACATCACCTTGTGGTTTGATCGCAGAGATCTCTGTCAAAAGCACTGACTGACCTGATGTGATCGCATAGGTGTGTGGACCTACATTGAACAAGTATTGTATTGTATTTTCTTGAGTTTCAGCAGCTGTTTAATACAAAGTTACTTTTTAGCACATTTAGGAGGAAAATAAATATTACTCGGTTTTAGGGAAGTAAGTCTTGGTCGAGGCTTTCCCCACTGTCAAGAGTCTGTAGGTTCTATCTTTTCCAGATATGGTACGTCTTTTGAGAGCGTATTTTTCCTTCTGGCGTTGGGGTCAGCAAAACTGAGAAAATGAATTCTCGATTCTTGCACTAGGTCTTGTTACATCAATCTCTCTTGATAACTGCAGCAAGAATAGAACACTCTTTAAATGAAGGCTCACTCTTGAGATTCGTGTTATTATACACTCTTATTTGTATAAAAAGCTCTGTCGCCTTGTCCCCATGAAACAGTATGATGGCTTTTTCAACAGCATGACTCATAATCCTAAATACAGGAATGAATTTTGACTTAGTGCTGTGCAAGTGCTTTATCTCTGCAAACAGCTTTGTGTGTAAAAATGCCAGTAGGGTGGAGGGATTCGCTGGTACTCATGTGCTAATCTCTGTCCTCAGGAGGAGAGTGTTTAAAGTTGTTTCCAGACTGGGGATATGTCTTTGCTCCCAAATCAATGAGGTGATCTCCGTTCTTTCAGAATAATTTTGCCATTTCACAAAAAGCTTTCAGAAAAGGAGGAACTGCTTAGTTCTTGATTTCTATATTATTGAAACCATTTTGCCTGGGGGCACAAAGTTCAATTTAGTTTGAGTTGGCGATTTACCTTTTTCCTTCTTGATCTCTGTGTAATGACTCTGACTGTACTTCATGAGAAACCCCGCTCACTGCAGCACCCACGGTTCACGTAATTACTGCTGGTTGTACCAAGCCTAATATTAGGGGAAAAACCTTTCACTTTTTTTTTCTGGTGGTTTTATTGCATACAAGATACTTTCACTTCTGCTGTCTCTTCTTTACCTGAGAGGTAGCGAGTAGTTTACTCTTAAAATGGCCCATGGAGCAGTATGTTTACGGAAAGAAATGTCTATTCTTCATGATTTAACATATGCAGACTGTTTTCTGTTGCTCTTATGTAGAATATGGATTTATTTTGTACGAACAGAATAAGGATTAAGTAAGAACATATGCTTCCTCTTTTCTGGGTGATAAATCCATCTTGCTGTCCGGAGGAAGGCAGCTTATACAGCCTGGACTGAAAAGATGCTGAAAGACAAAGTGACTGAATGCTGAATATAAGAAGATCAGGTTGTCTAAGCTCCCCAAACTAGACTGCCTAAAACTTGGGAAGCAGCCAGCAACACTGGGTGCAAATCATGTAAAATCCTTAATCTGCTTCATGAAATAGAATCTGGCAGAATAATGAAGCGTTCTGAATTCTTAAAATGACTTAGAATAAAGACAATTGCTCTCCAGTTTTAAGTCATCTCCCTCCAACCAAGATTCCCTTCTGTTCCCTTGTATAAAAAAGAAAAAGAAAGCTTTGTGTTGTTAATTTCTATGCTTCAGATAATACGTGGAATTTTATTAGCACCACTCCCTTCCCTTCAAGTTCAAAATTATATTTTTAAAAATTTCATTTGCTGGGTTATTTTTCTGGCATTGTATGCTGCTGTCATCTAACAAGTTCACTCTGCTTTTGCTTCTTTTGAATAAAATAGCCTAGCATGCAGTTTCATTCCCCATCTTGGCTCCAAAATTTTAATAGAACTTCAGGAGTCATTGACATTAACTGCCCCTAGCAGGTATTATTAGCTATGTGGTAGGTGTTTTGTAGGCTTATGTGAATGCAGTGTTCATGTTTGGAGAAGATTGAGATCTAAAGGAGACTTGGTGTTTGATGAGAGCATGGGAGAATTAGTTCAGGGTTTTTGTTAGGAAGAGCAGTCCCAAGGGAGATCCAGTGGCAAACATTATGGTTATTTGCCAACAGATTGTCAGACTTAGTGTTTGCTCGGTCTCTTAAGTAGATGGTGGAAAGAAATACACTGCTGAATATCAAAGTGCCAGGTTCTGGTAGTATTTTCACTTACATCACATCATTCCCAAAGTGTCTGCAGAACTCTTCTGCTTAGCCTGTTTTGGAACCAGAGTACTCCAGCAGCAGTTCTTGGTGAAAAACATCGGAAGCATCTGCTGAGGAAATGAACATGCTGTGCAGTGCTGATCAGCTGGGAATCTGATGAGTGGAAACTCTTTCAGGAATCAAGTAGTTTTGCTACTACTGCGTCTTCAAATTCAAAAATATTCTAAACTCTTTGGAGTGGAATAAGGTCATTCTTTATTCCTCTGTACTTTTGCCAAGGTAATATTCGTGCATCTCTGTATCTCATATACCACATACACACATGAACTTAAAAAAACCCAGAACACCAAAACTTAATTAATCTTTTCTTCCATACTTAAAAAGAAGAACTGGAGTTTTGTATTTGCAAACCTCTGTATGCCAGCACACTCAAACCCCTCTTGTTTTCCTCATAAGACTCCTATTATTGGCATAGAATATTGATGTTTTGAAGTTTTGAAGTCTGTTAGACTTTCATCCCTTGAAGAGCCAAGACCTATGAAGTATAATTTTTGTAAGGAATAAATCTCATTCAGACCATGTTGTGGTAGTGGCTTGATTTCCATTGCTTTTGACGCTGTTTTTTTTTTTGTCTGTTTTTTTTTTCACTCTTTCTTGCTTGTTTCTGTGAGTTGATAAGTTGTGTAATTTATGGCTACATGGAGAGGGTGAGTAGAGTTTTGTACAAACTTAGACTAGTTCAGTGGAGGGGTTTGGATAATGGCATAGGCTTTCTAAAATGGATCTTGTTTGAGGAGGAGCCACCATAGTGACGAAGAATTGATGACACAACTGCTGACACAGCCTCCAGGTGAGAGGCAGTGGCTTTCTGTGGCAATGCAGATTTTTATCAGAGTGGATAGCCACCTTCTATTACTCAAGCAGGAATAGTTCAGCTGTCTTGAGATGAATTGTGGGTTTTGTTCTTACCTTCCCACAAGGAGAAGTCTTGTGTGCTTTAATCAGGGCAATCCTTCAAGGCCAAGGTCTGTGCATGCGCTCAGGCCATGATGCAGCTGTTTCAGAAACTTCTGCTAAAGAGATTTCGTACATGTGTGGCAGCCTGTGTGCTAGGGAGACACTGCAGTGGAAGTACAAAGAGGAAATACTTTGGGGGACAGGGATTCCCTCTTACAGTACTCTAAATAGCAAAGGCCTTTTCACAAGAAAATCTTAAGTCAATGCTGTGATTCATTTGATTTATTATTTATGGTTTGTATGAGTTAAGAATCTTGTGATCCTGGCCCTTTGAGTCTCACAAGGACCTCTTATTCCTCTCAGCTAACTGTATTTTTTCATATATCCCACAGGCATTCCAAACTGTTTAACCTTGATTATTAGTCTAACCTGCTGACATTTGTCTTACTGATTTTTATATCCTGATAAAATCCTGTAATCTTTGAAAGTGATCAACAACCTTTTTTGACCTTGTCCTTTAGACAAAAGGATTTCTCGAGGTTACAAGTAGCAGGCTGAACCTGATCTTACTTTTATTGGTTGTTGCTCATAGGTCATGTAGTTTGTTACATTTCTGTATATGTAATATTTGAGATGAAATGTATTCCTTGTGGTTATGTTGCCCTAGAATAGTTTTAGTACTAAAAGCCTTTTTTTCCACTCTTGTTAGAGTTAGGTAATGAGGTTTATTGCTGCTTGTTTCCCATTGCCTGTTAAGGTTGTGCTTCTCCCTTCCTATGTGCACCGTGCCTGGTTCAGCTTTTTTTTTAACCTGTGTTAAGGTCCTAGCAAGGCATTCTCAGACAGCTACTAATAAAGCAGTAGATTGCATGCTAGGTAAAACTCCACCAAAAGGATTGTCAAACTTTGGAACAGGCTGCCCAGGGCTGAGTCAGCATCCCTGGAGGTATTTAAAAGCCTTGTAAACCTTTGGGCTTGATGATCTCAAGTACCTTTTCCAACCTAAGGGATGTGGTGATTCTGCGTTGTCATGAAAGGTACAAACTGGAGTGAATTCCATTCCTGCCCAAGATTATGTTTTGTGGACTGGATGGTTTTTGACATTTGGAAGATAGTGAACACTTGGATTCTGCCACATTGTGTCATAGTCCTCTTGTCTGCAATATGTGTGACCAGAGTGTTTTCCTTTACCTCTCTCTCTCTCTCTCTCTCTCTCTCTCTCTCTCTCTCTCTCTCTCTTTTTTTTTTTTTTTCTTTTTTTTTTTTTTTCTCTCACTTTTTCTCTCTGAACTCTGCAGAATGCATGTGATATACCTAGAAGGTAATTTCAAGTATTTAAGGACCCATATAATGGAACTTATGTTTTCTATTTTGACCTTCTTTTTTGTAAAATGAAGCATAAAATGTGTTTTAATTGAAGATGGAACTATCTGAAACATTTCATTAGGCACATAAACCTTATCTGTGTAGTATACATCAGTTAAAAATATACATAACTCCTTCATTTAGTGAATTTGAAAATTGGTATGGTATTCATAATAAATGTCCTTGAACAGATAATCTACCTCCTAACAAGCTTATAAATAATTTCTGTGAGTCTTTCTTGATAGGCCCTGTTGAAGTACAGTTTGTGCAGTGACTTAATTTTCTATACTGTAGATTTACAAGAGTGAAAATACCAGCTCTAAGTTGCTCAAGAAAGTTTCATGCTACACCATTACACCTCTGTATCAGACATTCCAATTAATTTCCTTTTTCTTAGAGTTTGCTTCTCCTTGTACAAGTTTGATCTGGCTGTATAGGAAAGGTGTGTGGAACACACTGTAGAGCAGTAAAAAAAGATTTCTCAATCTTTACCACTCAGACTTCAGCCTAGGTTTCACAGGATATTTGACCACGTTATTAAAGCTACCTTGTTCCCATCAGTCCCTTAGTCCCTTGTTTCGGTTTTCTGAATTCTTGTAAAAATGAGCAGTTTGCTTCCCTGTATTTCTTCTCGTGAGATGCAGTTTCTTTTATCAGGATTATTGATCCTCCAAGGACATAGTGAAATGCAGTATCATTCTGTTTGCACTTCACATCTCTTTGTGTTACGCACCTGATTTTCTTTTACTAGACCACAAAAAAGCATGCAGGAGCAGAATGCTTCCAGTGGCTTTTCTGCTAAAGCTAACAGCTATTTTACTGCAGATTAAATTAACCAGTTTTGAATACTTTAGTCTAATTTTAAGAGCTTGTAATCAAGTTGCTGTATTTTATGGTTATACTTTAAATATGGTTATGGTTATAGCTTAAAATAAAACATTACCTTGTTATTTTTAATAGACATTTTCTTCAATACCAGTGGAGTTTGTTTATAAATAAATAGTAAAAAATAATTTTTCTTTCTTTTGATAGCTTAATTTCCCTTGAAAGACAAAGATAAACTGTGCTCCTTATAGATAAGCTGCAGTTCTTGTTGGAATACTTTCCCTGAGTTTTTTCAGTAGCTCAGCATTCCTAAGTTCAAGAAATTGGATAATCAGTAAAATAAAAACTTCTGACTGTATCAATGTTGTGAGAAATGAAACCAAGTTGCAGGATTGTTTGGTTTCACAAAGTGATTTGACCTATTACTGAGTCTTCATCCTGGTGGTTTGAAGCCTCTCTGGCAGCTTATTGATATCAGGTTTGGGCCCCAGTTGTGAATCTGTGAAGTCTTTGAGTGTCTGAAGTGACTCCCCTTGGGTTCTGGGTTGATAATTTAATGGGATGATTCATGATTCCTTTGAGGAAAAGGTTTCAGTAACCTGACCTATCATGGCAAAATTCTCCCCAAGGTGAATCAGAATATTTGAGGGAGCAAGGAGGAGCCTGAGGCTGGAAGGAGGCTTCAGGCTCGAGCTTCAAGCTCGAGGGCTTGGTTTCCATTACAAATTTCTGCATCCTTGCGTGTGAGATGAAGTTCTGTGGAAATAGTACCTTCGCTGTGTCAGTTTGGAATTCCCGTTGGGTGCTGATCCAGGCTGGCTCCTGAAGGTGCAGCAAAGGAGCAGGTGCTGCAGCACTGCTGCTTTGTTACCAGCAGCAGGGATTCCGCGTTGCCGCGGCTCTGTGGTGCAAGGACCGGGTTCTCCCGTGATGTAGGGAGAGTTTACCCGCAGTGGGCGAGGTTCTGTGCCGGGGTAAAAGGCATATTGCTCTTTGCCTAAGCTCTTTTTGAGTTGCTGCTACTTAAACCTCTGTCCCTGTATACTGAACCCAGCGCAATGAGGCCCAAGTGTACACTTAAACTTTCCTTTGAGGGCTGTAGTGGCTGATACAGAGCAGAAGCTTGCACCAGGTTTAGCTCCTGTGCAGCTGCTATTAAAGTCCTTGTACCTTGATTCATTTCCTGGCATCGCACTTTCCACATGCACCGGGTGCATAGCTTTTGCACTGTGTAATGTCACAAAATGCCACTGCTGAGTTACTTAAAAAATGTCTAGGAACACTTTCTTACACACTGAGATATTGGCACGTATGTGGCCACTTCTAGAGCAAAGAAAACTGTGAGACTTATAAATGGAAAAAGTTTTATTTTAAAAAAGCCGTACTTGAAAAATTGTATTGTGGTTTAACTACATATGGAAAACTGGCCTACATCAATTTTACATGTTTTAGAATTAAAGAGGGGGCTAGAGGGAGATCTCTTTTCTCATTATTTGGTGTTTAAAAAAATGTTAAGAAGCAAGGGTTCTTTTGTCCCCTATATTTGAAATGCAAGTTCTCTTCATCCCATGTACTTAAATAATGGATTTTTTTCCCCATCCAGAATTTTACTCTGGTTTGTTAGAATAGTCTTGGGCTCTATTCTGACTGCTGTTTGTACCTCAAGTCTGTTCACCATTTCAGTATTTCTCATGGTGGATATGGCAAACTTGAACTCCTTTGCCTACGGTGAATATACATTTTTATGTTTGTTTATCCAAATTTAAAAACAAAAGCAGCCTCCTCATTGTATGAATTCCTGATGTATCCTGTGAAATCAACTCAGATTTCACAATATTGATTTTGGGGGTACATTATGAAAAGAGTTTTTTAATGAAGGTGTACTCTTGCCCTTTGACAAGCTACAGAATATTTTTCAGTATGCCACCCACCTTATTCTTTAACTAAAATTTGACATTTAATTAGAAAGGCTGCTGATGCAGCATTGTAGTTTGGCAAAAATTACTGTAGGAACCTTACTGTGCCTACCTTGCCTGTACTATGGGGATCAAGCCCATTGCTTAGGATAAAAATGTTCGTCCGGGCCACAAAAAGGCAGAATTAAAACCTTCTCATATTTTATGTCGTACTGACCAGCTGTTATCCTTGCATTTGAGAAAAACAGAGAAAGAAATCTGTCAGAAGTTATTTTAATACTTCTTTTTCTTTTGCTAATATATTCCCTCTTGTGTTGTGTGTGTGCCTCAGTGCAGTGCTAACCATTGTCCAGTTTACTATGGTGTTCAGGTCTTAATTTCCTTTATTAAAATTTATTTAGGATGTCATGGGAATCTCTCAATCTAAGCATGCATAATTTGGGTTTGGTGTTGTGGGATTTCAGTTATGTGTGAGGAGGGCTTTCTGTATCCCCTGTTCTGCTTGTAAAAACAGCATGATTTCTGTCTTAATCCAGACTTCTGAATGCCTTTTACTGTCTTACTCTAAACATTTAATCTTCAAGGAGGCAGTTTTACCGTGTCACTTGAAATTTTTTGAGACGCAATACATGTAAGCTTTACCTCATGCATCCCTTCCCATCCCAAAGTGTTCTGAAATTTTTTCAGCTTCTATAACCTAATTTTTTTTTATTAAACCAGTTGGGAAATGTCCTTATTTGCTAAACCCCTTGACTTCTTGAATTGACTAAAAAGCAACCCACTCATCCTGCTCACCCACTGGACAAGCCTGGATGGATTTTTTTTCCTATACAATTAAGTCAGAGTTGATGAAGTCTGAATGGTGTATGTGCAGTTGTGCTGAATCTTTGTTACAATCAGCTAATAATAGGTTCTAGTTCATCTTGTACCTTTCTGTTGGGTTGTTCATTACCTATTTTTGAAAACAGATGATTTGAAGCATTGATTTCATGCCTTTAGAAGGCCAGCTGATCTTCATCTTCATCTTTGTCACGACAAAGTTTCCACAGAGATCCTCTTTTTTGGTTTTTTTTGGGTTTTTTTTTTTTTTTTTGTGATGAGGCTTTTTCAAGTGAACTCAGGATGTCTGTAATGATTGAGTGTGTTTTTACTGAAGGTCTGACTCACTGCCCATGTTGCACAAACTTTGAAGTCACAGAAAATGAAAGTAGCACATTGTAAAACTGGGTAATCCGTGAATGTCCAGTAATTTGTCCTGGTCTACAGATTTTTTTTTCCCTTGGGATTATTTGCCCCAGAATCATCTTCCATGTTTTTGCTAACGTAGTTAATATATTATTGAAATAATATAATTGGCTTGGTTATTCTAAATGTTTGTGTAGAAATTTCATCCAAAGTTATCATTATACGTCCCAAAAAAAGCTAGTCAGGATAAACAAATGAAAATATTGCAAACAAAATGTAAGTTTGAAACTTCACATTGTCTCAGTAGTCTGTTAGAATTTAGGAAATCTGAGCAGAGCAAGGTAGCAAATAAATCTTAATTTAGATAACTTTTAAAATCTATTTTCTGAAATGTCCAGTAAATCCATGTTAACTGCTGTCACTTCATAATTAAGCTGCTTCTTTCACTCCTGAACCTCAAGCCATATGTTGAGTCCCAGCTGTAGGATACAACATTCCCCATTGTTAAAATAACAGCCTCAAGTTGGAAACTATGAAGTGACAAAAGCTGCAGAAAGAAATATCATATTCCTCTGAAATAGAGCAGAAAATGTTATCGAAAAAATTTATTCTTGTCAGGCTAGGAGCTTGAACTGTTCTTCTCTTTAAGACCAGACTCAATAATAGAATTTATCATAAAATCACAGAGTGGTTTGTGTTGAAGGGATCTTAAGGCTCATCTCATTCCAACCCTCTTACTGGGGCACCTTCCACTAGACCAGGTTGCTCAGAGCCCCGTCCAGCCTGGCTTGAGCCCTTGCAGCCACTGTTGACGTGGGGCTGTTGTGTTTTGGTGTCTCCCTGCAGTCAGACACTGATGTCCTCTGCTTCCAGGCTCAGGTTGGCATTTACCCACTGCAGGCAGTGGAACACAGGTGTAAGGCTGAGAGAGCTTACCATGGTCTGTGTTGGACCCTCATGGTTTAGCTTACACAGCAAATGGACTGTTCAGGATCTTGAAATGTGTTAAGATAATGCCTTAAATAGTTATTTGCGAGTTATCTGTCAAATCCTGGCTGTTAAAGATAAATCAGTGTAGCCCAGCGATACAGAGTTTAAAAGAGAAAGGCTTTTTATATCAACTTTTAAGATGTGTTTGCCAGCACATTTCCCCTGTGAGTTGAAAGGAATGAGTATTTTCATAATATTAGAAAATCTATTCCTCTGTCTCTTTCTATCTTTTTCTCTTCATTAGGTTTGACTAAACAGTAAAGAAATCCATCCATCTGTGGTAGTGTCAGTAAAGTGGTCTCTGTTTTCCTCTCTGCTGGTACTACAGTACTGTTTCAAGATCATTTACATTCTGCTCAGAGCTGTAAGTGATCTTTTTGGCAGCTTTGTGCATTTACATTAACTGCTGGATTGTAATAATTTTCAAATGGATTGTCTGAAAGTAGAGGGGGTTTGGTACGTAGTTATAGATGAGTATTCCTGTCTGTGGGTTTATTTTATGTCTTGTACGTATACCTAACTAATAAAACGTGGCTCTAGGAAGAACCTTGTTAGATCAAAATTCAGAGCTTTTCACTGTCACCATTCTAGAGGTGGACAATATTGCGTGTTGAATTTCCCTTTCTGATTCTGGAAAACATTTGGATTTAGAAAGCTATTTAGGAGGTATTTTTTAGGGATTATTTTGTTGTTGTTTTGTTTGAGGAAGAAGGAAGGAGGCCTTGGTGTTTACATTTATATTGTTTATAACGTGTTTGTATTGTTGAAACACGGGGGAACTAATCTAAATAGTCACCTCATGTTTTTGAGTGGACTTTGGATGTCTGACATAACTGCCTCGTAGATCATATCCCTGTTACTCAGATAATGTTTGACAAATATGTGGATATTTTGTTGTTCATAGGTGATGTTTTCATTTATATTGATGTCCATCTAATGTGTGGAGGAGCTTTTAATTGGTACACAGCAGAAGTTTCTGCGAGAAGGAACATTTTTTTTTTTCTCTCTTCCATCCATAAAACTAGGAATGGCAAAGAGATTTGTGAATGCTAAGTTTTATGTGACCTTTTTAGAGAACAGTTGCCAAAGTGGACCCATTTCTGCTTGTTTTTGGAAAAGCTTTTCATTTAATGACATGTGCTTCAGTTTAAACCACGTGTTTTAAGAACTGGTTTGTGTTCCCAGCACTTCAGGGGAAAAGCTCAACGTGCATGGTTGAGAATGCACCGAAGAGCACACGTGGGGGAATTCCAGGACTGGTGAAAATTTAAGAAAGTAGAAGGTATTTAACATAATTACATAGCTTCAGATTGTATAAGGCTTGTACAGTTCAGACAAGTGCAAAACTACTTCACCAGGCCTGTGTCTTTTTTTTAAATTTAATTGATTTAGAAAGCTAGAGAGGGACTGGATTTCTTAAACTGAGATAAGTTCAGAAAACTGTGGTTGGCAGGTGAGGTTTCTAACCTTCTGATAGGATTCAGACTAAAAAATATAAGATTAAATCCATGACAACACAAATATAATCTCATTTTTGAATTACATAAGACTGTTTAAAATGGGTCATTAGTGTTGGGGAAAAACATGTTTTAATTTTCTAGGCTTTTTTTTTCCCCCCGCCCCTCCCTTCCCACACTAGAGAGAATGCTTTCCTCTAGGGACATAGATAGGATGAAGCTAAATATATCACTTGTCTACTTTATTCTCCATCATGTTGCTTCAGTGGTAATCACTTGTTTGAGATTCACCTTCAGAGATTCTGCCTGACATATGGTGATGTGCATAATGAAAATATGCAAGCATATATCAGTTTCAAATTCAGTCGTTATTGCATTTAGGTTTTAGTTCACAAATTGTTGTAATAATTAAAGAGATTTGGTAAGCATTAATCGATGTACTTATGGGACATTTCACCTTAAGTATTTATAATTTGTGTAAGATGAAAAAAACCCACAACAATTTAAGACCTGGTTTTAGAGTTGGGCTTCTCTTGTTTCCTAATTTCAAAAGATATACAGGCCAATTAAGTTTCTATTTTTTGAAAATTCCACCACGTTCAGTGGAGGATAAGAAGCTGGTTGGTCAAAAAGTGTGACCTGGGTGGCTTTGGTAGGGATTTTGGTTGGTGTTCAGTTTGGGGGTTTTGGGGGGTTGTTTTGTTTGGGGTTGTGGGGGGTTTTTTTTGAATGGGAGAGGGAATGTTTTGTTGTTTGGGGTTTTTTTCAGCTACAAAGTGGTCTTGGATAGAAAGTGCATGGCTTCTTCAGCAGCCCTTAGAAATGAGGCATACAAAGGGAAGTACATCTAAGTGTTCTCTAGACATCCAAAAATGTAAACATTAAAAACCTAGTTTTCTCACGAACTTTTTTTATACTGTGTTTTGAGTAATTGGGGAAAAGACTGAAATGTTCACTTTCCCACTCATAATGGGAATCACGTGATGCTGATGGGCAAGAACATCAACTGCTGCAAGTGTTTTTGAAGCTGTAGCTCTTCCTTTGCTTCTCCTGACTGTCAAAATTGTCATAATTGATTGCCAGCAATGGGAGTTGCATCCACAAAATCCAGCTCGCAGCTTCTGATGATTGAGATAATTTACTTTAAATTTCCATTCAGTGGCTAAGTCCTATTAATCCAGCTTCTTGTTCATCCTTTGTTTAGATTCTTTATAGGAGCTGACAGTAAATTTTTTCACTTCATGCTGAAAATTACATGTTGGCAAATAAACAGGTAACCATTATAACACATCAAATCAGCATCTATTCAAGCTTTGTGCGGAGCCTTTGATCAAGTACTTGATAGTAAGTCATGATGTCAGTGTGCTGAACAGAAGAGGACAACAGGATGATTGTAGGAGAGATTCCTGCAGTCTTGATGAAAGATGGAACAGTCTTCTTTTCCTCAGTCTATTCAGCCTGAACTATGCTAATCAAACTAGCAAGACCAGATTTTTTAGCTGAAATAGCAAATTAATTATTGCCCTACTTGGTTTGCAGTAATGTCTAGGGGACACTGAGGTTAATTCCCTGGGCAGATGTGAGGGGCCAGTGACTCCTGGTTGCAGAAGTAGAAGTCTGCTGGCACAGATGGATTCAGAGTAGCTCGTGTCTTCCTCTTTCAAGCCTGTCACTGAGAGATTTAAGCCATGCATACTGAATCACGTGTCCCACGTCATTTCCATTTGTCAAATCACAAAGCCATGTTCCCTGTCTCACTCTCTACACTATTTTGACTTCACTGCAATAGTTTTTCTTACCAAACACGGCTGCTGGTAAGCATGAGCAATTCTGTGTTTTCTAAATTATTCTTCGTGATCAGAAAGAGTCTAAAAATTTGCTCATACTATGTTGCAAAAGCACAGTTTTGAGGAACAGAAGAGGAAAAGTTTTGAATGAGTGACAAGCAGTAATGATTCCCTGATATTTGTTGTGCTATAGAATATTGGGGTGCAGAGAGAAAGGGAAAATAAGGGATGAAAACCCTTCCTAATTTGAGTTTAGGAAACTCAGGTCCTCTCATACTCATTAGAGAGGATGAGCCTTTTTGGGCTGCTGTTTTGAATCACTCCTTAAAAGGGGGAGAAGGGCTAAGCTAAACATCTGCTAAAAATGCAATTTCTCCTTTTCATTTTCACCAGCTCTGATACGCACCTGACCCATCTGTTAGACAGCTTGGTTTGTGAAACAAGCAGAAAGCTAATGTAAGAAAAAGGCTTCTTTTGTGTTCATGATCTCGATCAGCTCATTGAGGGATCTGTTGATTTGGCGCATGTAGCACAAAGGGGGGGTGAGCCTGAGAGGCTTGGAGCAGTGGGATCAGTGCAGTCAGATTAGGCTGTTCTCAGCTGGGAGCTGCTGCTTCAGCAAGCCTCTCCTGTGCTGCTCCCTCCTGTGCTGCTCCCCTCCTGTGCTACTCCCCCTCCCGTGCTACTCCCTCCCGTGCTGCTCCCCTCCTGTGCTGCTCCCTCTCCTGTGCTGCTCCCCTGTGCTGCTCCTCTCCTGTGCTGCTCTCTCTCCTGTGCTGCTCCCCTCTGTGCTGCTCCCCTCCGTGCTGCTCCCCTCCCGTGCTGCTCCCCTCCGTGCTACTCCCCCTCCGTGCTGCTCCTCTCCTGTGCTGCTCCCCCCCTGTGCTGCTCCCTCCTGTGCTGCTCCCCTCCGTGCTGCTCCCCCTCCGTGCTGCTCCCTCTCCTGTGCTGCTCTCTCTCCTGTGCTGCCCCCTCCTGTGCTGCTCCCCTCCTGTGCTGCTCTCTCTCCTGTGCTGCTCCCCTCCCGTGCTGCTCCCCCTCCTGTGCTGCTCCCCTCCTGTGCTGCTCTCTCTCCTGTGCTGCTCCCTCTCCTGTGCTGCTCCCTCTCCTGTGCTGCTCCCTCTCCTGTGCTGCTCTCTCTCCTGTGCTGCTCTCTCTCCTGTGCTGCTCCCCCTCCTTGTGCTCCCCTCCTGTGCTGCTCCCCCCTGTGCTGCTCCCCTCCTGTGCTGCTCCCCCTCCGTGCTACTCCCCTCCCGTGCTGCTCCCCCTCCCGTGCTGCTCCCCTCCTGTGCTGCTCCCCCTCCTGTGCTGCTCCCCTCCTGTGCTGCTCCCCTCCTGTGCTGCTCCCCCTCCTGTGCTGCTCCCCCTCCGTGCTGCTCCCCTCCTGTGCTGCTCCCCCTCCTGTGCTGCTCCCCCTCCTGTGCTGCTCCTCTCCTGTGGGTCCAGAGGCTTCCAGGGGCCCCAGAGGTCTTCACTGACTAAAGTGACAAAATGACCCACTGCTTCCCCTTCTGCTCTGGTGGCAAGGATGGCTGCTTTTGTAATTTTGAATTTAACATTTCCTTCCTCTTTTTTCATCCTGTCTGATCTTGATTTTTTTTTTCTTTGAAATCAGGAAAATACAGTAGTCTTAGCAAATCTTTATACCTTGTTAGGTATATATCAGTAAGTAAATGATGGAAGGGTTTCTGTGGCAAATAAAACTAACTTTTCCATCTCAATTGTAAGCAGGGTGTATCCAGAATTTCTGTTTCATTGCTATGCTCAAGAACAACACGCTTGAAATATGCCCTGCCGCACCTGTAACTGTGTCAGAGTTCAGTGCCAAGCCTAGTGAAGTTCCCTTTCACTTGTATCACATCTGGGTTCTTTTGGCAAGCAGTCAAAAGCTGATTTAGCCCTTTTGCAGGCATTAAGTCCTGCTCTTAGACATCGTGGCTCAAAAGACTGTGTCCAGTGTATCGTGTGAAATTAATCAAAAGGAAACAAAATTAATGACCTGCTGTGGTGCCATCCATCACGATATCACTCAGCAGGTGTGAAATTAACTTGCCTTGACTGTGGATTAAATTGAACGGCGTGATGTGAAGCTACGGGAACTGTTTCTGTTAATACTGGGGAGCAAGTGTTTTTAAAGATTCCAGCTTAATGAACTGCTTATGCCGTGCACTGGATAGTCTTATGATCATTTAACAGCATGAGTTTAGATTATGTTCCCTAAGAAGATCAAGTATTACTGTATCAGTAAAAATTGTTAAAGGCAGGCCACAGAAATGTGGTTTTAATTTCTGTAATTACTGTGCACCAGATGGTGGATGTATACTTTTTTCCAGCATAAGTACTTCAGCTCAAATATAAGCAGTTGTGATCTTTGTTTACAATTCATCAGATTTTAACCTAGGTGATAACAGTTCGTTTGTTATGGCCCATTATGACGACCTTCAAAAAAGTATGTGGACGAAACGTTGCTATTGTTTGTTATGGTTACAAAAAGCCTTTCTTCTTGGGTTTGTTTGGCTTTTTTTTTTCTCCCAGACCTTAGTTACAGTGATAGCAAAACTACCCACTAATATTCACTACCCACTAACTTTCTTTTGGAATAAGTGATCTAATATTAGAATATGTACTTATAACATTTGGTAAGTTCTAGTTAATGTAAGAGCAATACGACAAAGATGCAAAATACATTACAGGTTAGTAATAACTTGAGAGAAATGAGGAAAATTAAGGAAACGTATTTCCCGATTTGAATCTAAAGATATTCTGTTAACTATTTTCTTCTGTCCAGTCCTATTTGCTTATGTATATGCACTTTTTCCTCCATAGTTGCTCTGATAATTGTTTTTCAAAAGACCTATTATAATTGTTGTGGAAGCTCTCTTTGACTTCCAAGTTCTTAGTGGATTTTTGCTGTGTATGGCCAGAACATTGTCCTCTAAAATGTTCAGTCATCTCAACCCTTTGGAGAATGCCTGGTGGTTTTGCCCTTGGCAGAAAATAAGTCATGTATGGATTTGTTGGTTTGTTTTTTTTTTTTTTTTCCTTTTTGTCTGCCTGCCCTCCCCCTTAAATTCTGAATACACATTTCCAAGAGTTGAGGAATTTTCATGTTCGTGATTAGGAGGAGGACTTTGTTATGACTTGCATGGCAGCTTTCTTTGAAGCAGGACTGGCGTGCAGCCAGTATTACGTTTTCAGGATAAGGTGTCCACAGTATATTGACACACACTTGATAAACTGGTCTTTATAAGTTGATTCATTTGACCCCTTATTAAGGGCTGTCTGTACTTTGTGCAGTCAGTACTGTTTTGTTTAAATATTGTTGATAAGAAAGATATTGGTCTGGTGAAAGTTAATTCTTTATGGTTGTTGTAACAAAGTTTGTGGATTTTGTGTCAGAAGTCAAATCTGACATTAGCATTAGTAAGATGGGTTTGGTTCATAACAAATGTGGTGTGACTACTGAGAAATGTTAGGGTTGTTCTGGAGTTACCTCCCTCAGGTGCTGTGTCACTGGCAGGACTGTTCAGGGACAAACCAGTAAGTCATAGCTTTAGGCTCATTCGATCAGTACTGTTGGAACTGAAGAGCTCTGTAGGCTTTTTGGGTACATCTGAGAGGCTATTTTAGAAGTTTCTTCTTTCCTTGAAAAGAAACATCAGCCTTGGTACCCATATCAAAATGAGGAGGTAAGCAATTCATGGAGGCCTAATGCTTCGTAGCATTATAAACATTAATAAAGTCCATCAAGCTTTTAAAAGAGAACAAAGATTATGTGATTACTCTGTCATTCATATTTCAACTGGGCTTTGAACTGCTTTCTTTCCTGCATTGGAAAATTATTATGTTGATATGAGGGTAAAGAAACTTACTCTTAAGGCTTACATTGTAACACAATGCTCTTTCAACCTTCCTTATGTTGAAATCAACCCAGGGTTACTGTGTTCAATTGTCTGCCTGCAGTTTGGGTTTTACCTTACTGGGTTTATTTAATTGTACTCCTCCCTGCCTCTTGCTGATGGCTTTTATAGTTGCTTAAGCTTTTTTAATTAATTTGTAGCTCCAGGCGAGATGGTGAGAGAAGAGGAAAAGAGATTTAGTTTACCTTCTTTTGTGGAGCTTCTAGTTTTTGAAGACAAGTGACAAGCCAAGCAGGAGTGCTCTCTGACAGTTGTGGCAGCAAGAAAATTTAACTGTCCTGGCAAACCTTCTTGTCATCCCACTTTGGCAGGAAAAGAGCCTTTCATGCTTGTTTTCCATGACAGGCTGTGTAAGTTGGGTCCCACAGCTCTTCACTGGGCCCTGCATTCAAACTGAGTTTGTGTTGGCTGGTTTTGCTTTTGCTTTATCCTCTCATAGTGTAATATCCTATCACAAGAGAGCATGAAGTGAAGGTTTCTTCACTGCAGGGTTTGTTTTTTATGCATCACTGCTAGATCGTGGTATGAAGAGAACTCAAATTTCTCTACTTTGCCTGTAGCAAGGATATGCAAACTTGGTTTATCAGAGTTAAGCAGTGTGATGTTACATGCCTGTGAGTATGGGTTCCTGAGAAAGTATTTGGATTTGGCTGAAAATGACTGAGAACTGCAGCTAAAATTAGCAGAGATGGTCCACTGCAAGGAAACTAATCCAAAGGAAAGAAAAGCAGAACAAAGTCAAACAAACCCTCTGCTTGTTCAATGCCATTTGCACAGCTGATATTGTGATCCAAATGTCTGCTGCTTGCACCCAGTGTCTGCAGAGCATTGTTCATGTGCCAGGTGGTGCTGACAGTACTTTAGTTTCTGATGGGCTCACAGCACATGAGGAAGTAGAGATTTTGTCTACTAGCAAAGATGAGGCAATAGACACTGGTTAAATCACTGGGCAGGATTTGGTTGTTGGGGTTGTTTTGGTGTTTTTTGGATGCAGGGTTTTTAGGGCATTTTTTTTTTTTTTTTTTTTTTTTTTTTTTTTTTGGTGGTTATGTGTGAGGAGTGAAAACTTCGGCTTTTCTCATGACATTTTCTGTATTTTCTCAAATTGCAGTTGATAAATGTCCCTTCCCAAAGGAATTGCTAGTCTGTAGACTTGTGATTGCCATTGTAACTGCCAGGGATAAATAGAAACTTGTTATATAAGAAGTCAAAATTTATGATATTTAATAAGAGGTTTATTCTGCATGGCAAGAATTTAAACTATTGTTTAATTAGCAGGCAAACCACTTACTTGCCCTCTAGTTTGTTATGTGTTATGAAAGCTTATGACACTGATTCATACAGCTTATTACAGCTCAGAAATATCACCATAAAATTAGTCAAAATAAGACTGTTGAATGTCTTGCTGCCATTAGCTACCCAGTTGGTTTGGTTTTGGTGACAAGTTTGTAGATAAAGTGTGAATTTTAGAGCTGAAGATGTCATAGGACTTGAGTACCACGCTGCTTCTCATTATGGGAAGAGTCAGCCTCTATCTAAAAGTTGTAGCTGAAATTTATTTTCTGGCCATAGCTACTCCTTGCCTCTCCTTGTCAGCTGTGTCAGTCAGTGAACTGCACCAAGGTTAAAAGCCATTAAAAAAAAGTGATAATTGTCAGTAAGTCAGTGATGCCACTTCTGGGAACACAGTACCAGTGAGATGCTTTCATTGGATATTTGTGGTTTTGCCCAAATGGCAGTCAGTCAAGACGTGGAGCTTAACAATGTGAGCTGAAGTGGCCACTTCTTCAGTCGTGCAGCTAATGACTTCCAGATGCAAGTGATTGTAATGTGCTCAAATACTTTACCTGTATTCTGGAGTCTGCGTCTTAGAAGACTCCTGTCATTGTGAAAAGGAAACCAAGCTGTAGGAGAGACAGTGATTTTATTGTGTGGCTTTACATCAATAAATTTCAAAAGTTGTCAGGTATTATATACTGTTCATTATTTTTTACATCTAGTAAATAAGGTATGGGAACGTACCAGGAAAGTAGTCCATGGCAGTGACAGAAGAATTGTCACCTGATCCCAGATCATTTTAAGGAGAGCAAAGCACTCTGTCAGATAGATTTTGTTTATTTGCTTGATGGGGTGCATTTAGAGATATAAGTCTTAAGTGACTGAAGATACTTATTTTTTTAAACTGTCACATTAAACTAGAATGTCACTTTTAGTTAGTCTCTGTTCAGAGGCAGATCTCCTCTATTTATAATAATTTATGTGGAAATTGTGTTTAAAACATGACAGCTCTGAAATAAGAAGATTGATGCTACTCCAGTGTGATCAGATTTGGATTCTGACCTAATTTCTTTTAGTTAGTGATTGGTATAGGCTTGTGGGGTGCAGGAGCTTATGACTTTTGGAGATTACTGACTGATATTTTTAGGTTACCAGCTAATCCTGTTTAGAAATGGGATTTTCATCGGAAAACAGACAGCTCCATAAATTCTTCCTGTTTTACTTTAGAATGACAAATGGAAATTGTACAGAAAAAGCAATAGATTGTTTGCTTATTTCAGACTGTGTTGTGCTGTGGCTTTCTGCTACGTGATTATTTTCTGTGTGCACAAGTTTAAAAAAATGCTATTTTTCTTTATTATTTAAATAAAAGTAAAATCTCCCATTGAAGCTGTTAGTTTTGCACTTGCTCTAAAAGAGGCGTGGGAAGGCATTGTGTACACATTGCTCCAAAAATGTTCTGAACCTTTCAGTCTGGGTTTTCCTTACGTTGCCTTGTAGCTGTTTGCAAAGCAGCCATACCATAGATAAACTAAGAAATGCAAATTCACACTTCCGTTTGCTTATTCAACAACTGTGTTCCATATATAAACACTCTCTTCCAGATGTTTTTCTCCTTGTTAGCAGTGCCTTTCATGTGCTTGTAACGTATTGCAGAGAGAGCCTTGTTCTTCAATTCCATGCTTAGTGAGGGGTTGCCATCTGCTGTGTGTGTCTCTTTGGAAGGTAAGCATTTTATCACCTGTTCCTGCAGATTGAGACCATAATGCTTTACCAGCCTTATTTATGAGGTCACCTCTGTGAATTTTTATTCAACTTTGTGAAAAGCCTAAGGAAGCAGAAGAATAAAGGCTATTGTAGCTTGAATGTTGGAACATTATATGGAGGATTTTAGCTCCTGTAGCTGTTTTGTTTCCTTTTTCTGTGCCCTTTATGATGGGAAAGGAAGCCAAACTGAGGTAGAGAAATGAGAATTTGCACTACGAGTGTGAAGTCTATGAGTAACATCATGTTATATTGACAATATTGTTTAAACTGTGTGGGTTTTGTTGCTGGCTTAGCATGCTAATATTGGTAGGTTTTGCCCATTACAGTGAAAGAACATGTATTGGATGAAGCTTGATGTAAATTTCTGTGGGTCCCCTTGCCCCAGGTTTTACTGCCTCAAAAGAGCTCTTGCAATGCACACGCTGTGTACTGAAGCCTCTTCTATTCCCGTTGCACAGAGAATTCCCCTAATGGCTCAGTGAGGTCTTCATCCCTCTGGAAAGAGGGCTGAAGTGAAAGGGAGGGGAGTGGGAGGATGGCACATTCACGTGGGAGATGTCGTGCCTGATGTGACAGCCCTGCATCCTAGAACCCAGTTACAGTCATGCTCCTGTCTTCCGAAGGCAGGAAAGCTGCAGCTCTGGGGCACTCTTAGCAGTGAAAGGCAGCAGCCAGGTCCCAGGAGTTCTCCCACACAAAGCAAGATGAACTTTGCAGGGCTTTTTTCCCCCGTGTTTCCTTCCACAGCAACTCTTGAGAGTCATTGAGGGTGTGTTTAAGGAAGAAATCAATTCAGCTACTGTTCTTAAACAGCTGGTGGGGTAGAGGGAGCATTATCTCTCACTGAGGCTTTATGTGCCTCTTTTGTCCCTTCAGAACTGCCTTAACAACTGTCCATATCTAGTTCCTTTTCTTCCTCTTCCCTTCTATTTCCTCTGCAGTTCCCATATATAGTTTGTGCTTTATCTTTTTTTATTTACTTCCACAATATAGAAATAAATAATATCAAATATCTGCAGAACTTCATTGACTTGTGTTTTTTAAATCTGAAAAAGCTGAAAGTGTAGACATTTGGTAAACTTACTTAATCACGTATATGAAGCTGATCTGAATATTGTATAAATCACAGAGAGCTTCAGCTTTCTTCTCTTTACTTATCTGGCAGCAGTCACAAGGAAGAGATGATACTGCCTAGATACTCAAGTTCTTTGGATAATCAATTTATTTTTAATCACACAAGTCAGATTTTGAGGTATCAAAAGGAGGCTGTTTCTGGGAATGATTTTGACTTAATTTGTGTGTGTATGCATGGGATAGGGACATTCATTACGCTAGGGGAGACTCCTAGCCAATTTAAGAAGTGCCAGTCAAGTTTTACTCACAGCATATTCCGGAAGAGTGCATATACACATGAATATTTGGTAAACAGGCATTTTAAAGCAGATCTTTGAAGTCTTACTCATAAGGCAAGTAAGACAAACCAGAATCCTTTTCTGAGGATGAAGGTACTACTGAAAAGAGCCAGTGGGAAGATATTTAAAAGGGGCCTGAAAAAAAGGCATACTGTATTCTGGTGTTGCCTTAACTTAAAAATGAGAATTGACCAAGCTTGTCTTTAATCACTTGGGATGAAAGAAGATGCTTTTCACACACATGCTTAATGATATTTTGCAATGTATTCTGGGACTGTCTGGGAAACAGAATGGGCTTGATAGTAACCTGCATTAAATTTTATTGATAAAATGCTGTAATTATGGTAAGCTGTTGAGTGGAGGAATTTCTATAGCTATCCTTTCTTTCATACTGGATATACAGCTCTTTCAAGCATTTTCAAAAGACTTGTATCATTTACTCTGATAAAGGCAGCCAAGATTTGAGGCCAAAATACATTTACTTGCATATTAGAAACTGTGTTGATGAAGGAATGCTTATTGCTTGGAAGAAAAAAAGGTTTTGCAAGATTTTAATGGCTTTTTCTAGTAAATGGTTGCAAGATTGGTAGCATTGGCTCTGAGATTCTTTATCTGTATGGGTTGTTTGTAAAAGCCTACTGTGCATGTGTAGAAATACAGCTGGAAAGCTGGGCTCAGAGCACTGCTGAACTCATGACTGAAGTGGATGTACTAAGTTTGCTAGGACACAAGCCCTGTCAAGCTGAGGCAAAAGCCTGAATGGAGAAGCAAAAGGTCATGCAAGACTGTCGGTGCCTATGCTGCTCTGTACAAGTCTGTGCAGAGGCTCTGTGCAGAGGTCTGATGAAGTAATGTTACTTAGAAACACCAGTCGTGTGATTGTGCTATTTTTGGCTCTAGTTGAAAAGGTATATATAGATATGTGGAATCAATAAATGGGTGTCATGCTTGCATCAACCCGGGGTCTCGTCTCTTCGTTATGCCGGCAGGGTCCCGTCTCTTTGTGGACCAGTGTCATGCAGAAATCAAGTGAGATGCTTGGAATACGTATTTGAAACATGAAACTTACTGATGTAGTCTTTGAAGTTGTAGTAAACTTTCAAAAGCTTATACCATCTTGGTACCTTGGACTGGGTCTCCAATGTGTATGTCCTCATTTGGTTGACTTTTACTGCTGCTATTGTTACTGACTCTCAGTTTGGTTACATACAGACTTATGTTGATTCTGTTCTTTGGTACTTACAACTGTGTTGAAAATATTTCACTTACAGCAGCTCAAGATAGGCAAATGTAGGCTTATGGTAGTAACAGTATAATTCTTCAAGGAAGTGTGAGAAGCATTTAAATACCTTGTTTTTTAAAACACCTTCACAGTTAACCACACAGTTGAAACTGTAAATTACACTTAACCCCTGAGTCATTTTATGCTTAGCACTTTGTTATTTTGTGTTTCAAGTGCCATATCTACATGAAGAATAGTATTTGGTTCTTCACAGATGATGCCATGCTAACAGGAATATTAACTGAATTGCTACCACAACATTTATGGATACTTCTAGAATTCCCATGTTAATGTGCACCACTTTGGATGCTATGTCTAGTTTGAAGTGCTCAGGTTTGAGTGGTTTTCCAGTCTGTCAAAATGACTTGCTTTACCTACTTAACTTTTGACTGGAGACTAAGGGACTGCAGCATCTGGCATGGGATGAGAGGCTGAGAGAGCTGGGGCTGTCCAGCCGGGAGAAGAGAAACTTTGAGGGAGGATCTTCTTAATTTTTATGAATGTCAGACTGGGGAGGTGTAAAGAAAACAGGGACCATCTCCTTTTGATGGTGCTCTATGAAAAGACGAGCTGCTTTAAGATAATACTTAAAGATAAATTTTCTCTGTGTGTTTTTTGCATAGATGTCTGTGTCAGTGAGTACTATTACGAACCTTGTCGTATTTGTTTGAATTACTTGAATTGTGTGATGGACTTATTATAAAAATTAATCCTTCACAAAGCCAAATAAAAAGTTTACAGCAATGAAGAAAAACATGTAACCTAAATCTAAAACCAGAACACAGATAAATGCCTTCTTATATTTTAATAGTAAATTTTACAGTAGAGGTATTGAATGTGTGCTGGGTGAGATTTATGTGACAGCAGCTCAGTGTGTCAGTAGACTAAGGCATTTAAATACTTAGGAGGAGCAAGGGGAGGTCAACTGCCATTTTAAAAGCTGGATATGAAATCCTACACTGTCAAGAGTAGTCTTGCTTTTATGCAAGCTACCACTTAACAGGTGTTGGAAAACAAGGACACTTTTTGTATTGAGATACACCATGTTCATGTTCAGCCAAATGAATGATTTTTTTTAAGATGTAGAAAGTAGATTTTTTTTCCAATTTTTTTTTTTTCAAAAATAGAAATTGAAAGAGTTGCTCAGTCACTTTGTAAGGCTGTAACAATGGATCATTGCCAGGCACTGCATTAGGGGTTAAGGATGATGGAGAGATCAGGCACAATGCTGAAAACATAAATGTAAAGAGAGAAGCGATGATTTGGGGTCAAACTTTCTTTTACTTCTTCAAAGGAGTACATTGTTAAAGATCTTTTATAAAAAGAAATTAAGTGCATTCAGTGGGTGGATTAACCACTCAGTGTATTATGTTTTATTTTCTTAAATGAAGCTATGTGCTACTTTCACTACTTAAGAAAGAAAAAAAAAAGAAAAAAGGAACAAAAATGCATGAGTGGAGGTAATTTTATAGTAGTTTTCATTTTCTCTCTACTGTAAATGAATGCACTTTCACTTTGAGTAACATCATTTAGATGGATTTTGGAGTGATGGAAATTATGCCCACTTAAAGTGCTGCAAGCCATGACGATTTATTTTTTTTGTAACTGACAAGTTCACCTCTAAACCATGTCCCTAAGAGCAATATCCATGTGACATCTCCATCCCTGAGGCATGGTGGCTGCCCCACTTGCCAGGGCAGCCTGTGCCAGCACTTGACAACCTTGTCAGCGATCACCCATCCACCTGCTTCTGCTATTAACTAACTCTACTTCAGTATGCCAAGGATAAAAGGCTTTCCAAGGTTTGTCTTCTCGTCTCTGCCTCCTTCCCTTGCCTGCAGCCTGGCGGGGTCGCTGGGGGCTGTCACTGTGCAGTGCTGGTGAGGTGAAGGCAGCATGGCAGCAGTCCCTGCCTGCTGCAGCCCTGCACGTTTGTCCCGTGTGCAGGAAGGCCACGGTTCCCAGCAGTGTGAGCTCCACAATCAGCAAGAAATTCCCTTGCAGGGGGGCCAGCCTTTTGGTGCCCAAATCCTGGGTGTGATACCTGTATTATTGAATTTATTAAGATTCCCCAGGACCCGAGGAAGTTATAATACTATAACTATTACTATAGTAATAATACTATTATTACTATTATAATACTATTAGGTCTTCAGGTTTACGTGACTTAACCAGACAAACTTTTTCTGAACTAACAGGAGACAGAAATGTGCAGTGTTCCTAAACTCTGCTGTCCCATCTGCCTGTGTGTTAAATGAGTCCTGTCCTGGAAGGTCAGTCTGTCCTGCCTGTGAGCCACATTTTTATTCCATCTGTTAATATGAATGTTCTGAAGATGATGCCAAGAAAGAGTTTACTAAATATACACACTTTTTATGGGAAAAGATAGTCCTTGAACTGATCAAGTTTTTTTGTGAATACCACAATTAAACAGATTTTGACCATCCTCTCAAAAGTCAAGTGCTGGAAAATGACTTCACATATATATCTATATATCTGTATATAGAGTTATGTATAGGTATGTGTCTATATATGTATGTATGTATATATACGTGTGTGTATATTTCCTTTCTCTTCAGATTCTTCTCCATTCATTATGTTAGCCTATTTTCTATATAATATACTATATATTATTTTTATTAATCTATAATACCGATTAGGAAGGTATTTATATTCATAACATATAAAATGCACTGCGATAAAAATATCTTAAGTTCAGGTGCTAAACTGATACAATATAAAAAGCAGAGCTGTAACTTCAGTATCTTGTTATGAGAAAAATTTGGAATACATAAAGCTTAGAATGCAGGTCTCTTAATTTGTTTCCATGTTTAAGCAAATTGCAAAGAGTAGCTGAAAAAATAACTTTCAGTACCAGTATTCAAATCTCAAAGTTTTCTTATTCTCATGAATTCTTATTATAGCTATGATTTATATTTCCAAATGTAGCAAGTATAATATTCCAAATCCTGAAGAAATTTTTTTATTTCCCTCCCTCTTTAATGCATTTAGAAGGATGCGGGGAGGGAGAATGAAGAAATAAACTGGTGCTGAAAAATTCCAACCTCACTCCTACTGTTTTATAAATTGCTGTTAGTATTCCTGTCTCCATGTGTGAGCCCAGGGTCTAAGCTTGAGGTTTAAACTATAAACAGAGATGAGATAATTTTGTACAGGAATAAATGTGCACAGATGGAGATAATCAGAAGTGACTTAAATGTGTGGGCTTTTCTGGAGGTGCCAAAAGCCCACCACACCACACTGACGTTGATGGGGACTACAGGTGTGAATTATGCTCAGCCATACCCGAGCCTGCTTTGTAGAAGGTGTTCAGACACCTACAGGAGTACCCAGGAGTGTCTCATTAAGTGCTGTGGGAGTTGGGGATTTGGGTGTGTTCCTAAATCTCTTAGATGCCTCTTTGCATATTTATTGAGATTTCTTTAAAATTCTTGCTCTGCTGTTGACAGTTGCCATAATTAAAGTGACTTTTTTTTTTTTTTTTTTTTCTTTTTAAGCACTTGTCTTATAGTTCTCAGTTAATTAAAGGAAATCCTAATGTTGTGGGCTCAAGGGTAGAAACAACAAAAACTTTCAAGGACAGTACTTTGCATAACATGAAGGTTCTCTCTGGGATTCTTTAACCTGTTGGATACATTAAAATTCAGGAAAAGGACCTTTTATGCTTTAAAAGTCTTAATGATAAATGCAAAAAGAAGCCTTTTTAAAATAAAAACAACACTTCTGTACATCCACCTCTGAGATAGCTTTTCTTTGAAATTTAGAAGGAAAAATATTTTAGAAACTGTTAACAAATTCTGAGCATTTTTTTATTGACAGTCATCTGGCATGACTGACAAAAACCCCCTTATTTTCCTTTGTGTTACTTCCATCTAAGGCACACTTTGGTAGTAAAGGAAAATGTTGGTATTGGCAGAGCTTCAGAATTTTTTCTCACTCCTTAATAGTCATAGTGATTAACTGTGGATAGTAAAAGAGCTTTTTTATTTAAAAAAACAACCTTGTAAATTAGTATTGTTTTTGCAATGACATATGTAAATTCTGTATTGCACAGTAAGCCTCCGTTCAGCTAATAAATCAAACTTTGTGTTCTTGAAGTCATTTTCATTTCCATTCCCACTCTTTCCTAGCCACAGTAGCAGCCTCTCTTTCCAGATTCTGAATGTAAGAATATTAAAAAAAAAAAAAAAGCGGAAAACCTCAAAACCCCCAAGCGAGTCTTGCAGAGTTTTGACACACTTTCTGTGCGGTACGGCCATTTTCATCCTCTCATGTAGCATAAATGTTTTAACAGGCAAACACACCTCCCCCTTTTCTAATCTCAATTTAGTGTAAAAGGATTTTTCCCTGGCCTTGCTGTGCTGACAGCTCCCTGAAGTTCTGTGTTTTCCTGTACACACTGCTCTGACCTTGCTCCTCTTGCCCATCCTTTGCTCCCCTCCTGTTCCCCCACTGAAACATCATTATTTAGTCTTTACATTCCCCATCCTCCTCCCCCAGCAGGGTTTGCTCCTACCTCCCCCAGGGCCACGTGCTGCCCACGGTGGGTTTGCCTGGAGGTAGACTCTGTGAAAAGCATCTTTTTGCTTTCTGCCTTCTTCCTCCCCAGCACAGTTGAGAAATCTCCCTTTAATCTCAGCAAAGCCTGACCGTTCTCAGATCTCTTCTGCACACCCTGCCTTGCTGTGCTGGCTGCAGGACAAAAAGGAAATGGGGCTCTGACTCTCGTTAGCAATGCTGCCTGAGGTTTGTGTCTTTGCCTGTCCAGGCCATGCACTCGTTCCTCCCTCGCTGGGCATGGCTTGGTTGCTGGGCACAAGACAGATCTTTGTCCTTTGTACCAGGGACCAAGGTCTCCTAATCCCCGAGTAGGATTTACTGCAGTGCAAACACCAGTCTGGAGAGGTAGGTCTGGCTTTAAAAATCCTTTCTGTATGATAGGAGGTGTTCACTGTGTACCTCAGTGAAATTCAGCATCAGCTAGTAGGAAGCCACGCTAATTTTCCTTTTTTTTTTTTTTTTTAATTTCTTTTGTTGTTCTGTGGTTGTATTGTCCAGTTTGATGCATTTCGGTACACGTAAGGTTGCAATTTGACTTGTGAAAAATATGGTCAGGATTGTGGGGCTTTTGTCATTCACAGGAATTGCATTTATATGTTTATATCATTTTGCACATATGTGTTACTTGAGCTGTGGTGTGTCCTTGTAATTTCATTTTATATATTGACTTAAAACCTCTTGACAGTTCAGCCCTTGACAATACTGCTAGACAAACAAGTTTTTCCCTCCTGCTTTAATTGAAAGTTTAGGTCAAATGGAGAAGAATATATTGTCTGTGTCACTGGAATTGGTAACCAACCTTACCTTCTTACAAATTTTATTGATTTTATTTTCTTTTATTTCTGATTTTGTTGTAAATGGTACATAAGGCAATGTACTTTGTTTAAAACTAGAGGTTGCTACTTTCCTTCTTTGCCTCAATTCATTCTTTTTCTGTTTGGGTTTTGTTTTACTCTGTTTTAGCTGTTCCCATTTGTTTGCTTTTCATGAAAAACTGCACAACAAGAATTTAATATTATTTCCAAACCTGAGCTTCTGAAACTTTCTTGACATATTGCAATTAAAAAAAACTTCAGTGAAGGTGGAACAATAGAAAATGTTAGTGAATATATTTTTATTTAAATTTAATTCAGTGGAATACTTTTTTTTGGTAGTTATGCAACACTAAGTTTAAAAACGAGTTCTTGTCAAGGTTCTTGAATAAAAATTGTGGGATGTCTTGGCGCCTTTCTCTTTCTGAAAGGGAAAAACTCTGCTCTTGTTCTTTAAAAATTACTTCCTTGGAACTGACTGTAGTGTGGGAGGTTTTTTGCTAGTGGTTTTGCTGACATTTCTCTAAGTCTTGCTTACTTGTGTTTTTAATCTTCCTGATGTTTATTTGCTTGCAGTGTTCACAATGTCACTTCAGTTTTGCTCATAAAACTTCTTAGGCATTTATCTTTCACCCACTGCTAATGTTAGGTCTGGGTTATTTTGGTTCCTGCTTTGTCCTTCAAACTACTTCCTTCTCCCCATCATCTAAAAAGATAGATATGTTGACTTCAGTGGGGGAAAATGCCAATTATAATTTTTTTTTTCATTATCATGGAGTCTGAAAGACGGTTTTCTTCTGTGTTTTTGTAAAGCGGATTTTGCAATAAGTCCTGTGTGGGATTTTTTCTTTAATCGCTGTATACACACGTGCAATATATGTTTTGTATTGATTTTTTTACCCCACTAAATTTATTATTCTAAAGTGATGAAAGTGTTCTTCTTTGACTGTTGAGAGTTGCATCAGAAGTGGCTGACCTTCAGGGAAGAATGACATAATTTTTCTAATTTTTCTTTTGCCTCTAGTGCATTATAATACTTAAAAACTAAATAGCGAGAATTGCTGCTTCTACGAAACTCTGCCAAGTACCAAGTACTTGGTGGGTTACTCTTTTGTTGCATTTGGAGTTTGAAGTTTAGATGGCTTATAAGCAAAGGGCAAGAAGAGCAAGATGAGTTATTTAAATTATACTTGATTAAGTAAATCTTCTCAAATTTAAAAAATCTCATATGCAGCAAAATCATTCTGTTCTCTAGCAGTATGTTCTTCTTGGTTTGTGCTTATATAAAAATGCAAACTGGGTGTTATGCAAGGGAGTGTTTCTTTGCTTGGCAGTCACTACACAGCCACCTGTTGAAACATGGATGGTTCCCAGTGCAAGATCTAAAGTGTGGCTGCTGGTGATAAAGCATGTTTACCAACCTTCAGGAAGCATATTCTGTTGTTAGCAAAGTATAATTTGAAAGCCTGATCAAGTGAATGCATACAAATTTTGGAGGGAGTACATGGGCTGGGAGGTGGTGGTGTGCTAGTAACAGACTGAGCTGTCAGCTGACTTCTGTAAAAAACTGCTTAAACACGACTCTGCACAAGGGTGGGTTTAAAAACATCTCTGTTGGACATCTTCGGATTTCATAGTACCAAAAAAATCCTCATGACACTCTTGTGCAATATTTAATGTGACAACACTTGACTAATGTTCTAACCTCAGTGTCAATAAATGTAATTAATTATGCATTTTCAGAGCATTGAGAGGAGTTTATTCTCAAAGTAAATGTGGGGGAACTAATGGAAATCACCAAAGTCAATGAAGGATGTTTAGTTCTGTCTCTTCAGACACCTGTGGTTAGCTGTGTGGGTATGTGGTGTTTCTGAGCATCTCTTCTCTGTGACTCTGTGTGTGAAATATGTTAAAGAGGGTGGCTGGTTTGGAGCATTTGAAAGTATAACTGAATTGTCGCTGACCATTGGGATGATGATCACCAGTTTAATTAAGTAATTAATGGGACCCTAGACCTTGGACTTCTTGAGTCGTAAATGCTTAATATGTAATTTATATCAAAGATTTCATCATCCTGCACTTAGATCTTGAATATGTTCTTGCAATGTCTGTGGTTCTGTTTGCTGTTACCATCTGTCTTCAGAACCCCTTTACTGCCTGTAAAGCAGCATTCACATAGCCCCATAATGTTTATGCAAAGATAATCTTACATTTTGTCCCTGAGGGCTACTGAAAGCTGTAGAAATTATTATACTCATGAACGTATATACATGTAGTGGAACAAACCCTATTTACTAAGGACTGGATCCTTATGGTTTGAATCAATGCAAGTGTTTGGAAGATAAATTACATAGAGAGCTGACTGTGAGAAGTTAACTTTTTGATGAAGATACATTGATAAGACTAATGATAATATTGAGGAGTAGTCGTTCTGAACAACTTTTCCATTATCTTAAATATTTTATTTAAGGAGGGTGTTGATATAGTAAATTCTGTTCACCTTTTGTGAATTTCTCATAAACTAAAAGCTCCACCTGTTTCTTACTCAAGATGAAAGGTTTATCAGCTGAAGTGTATCAGGAGATAGCGGTAAGTTTTGACAAGCAAACTGTTTCCTCTATCAGTAGTTAAAGTTCTATTTGTGTATGGAAACGTAGCAGTTATACATTGCCACTTGCACTCAGACTTGCATTTGGATGTTTTCTTACCTCATCTCAGCCAGGGCATTTTTGTTTTCTTCCCACTTCCTCATCTTTCAAATTGTTTACCAGCTTAATACTTAGTGTTTCTTAACAGTGATTTCCCCACTCAGCAGATTTTCAAGCTTACCTATTGTTTTCTCTACAACTTTCTTCTGTCTGCTATTCTGGAAATTCATCTATTACTGCATCAGTGAAACACTGATGACATTTGCACATTCTTGCTCATAATTAAAAGGAAGAACTTAGCTCTGCTTTCTATTGATAATATTATTTATCTGTAATCTGTTGCACCTAGAATGCAGGAATGCGAAATTTCTGCCTCTGATTTTATTCTATTGTGAATGAATAGAATGAAACAGTCAAAGTTGTCCAGTTTTGTCCTTCATACTTCCAATTCCTGTTGGAATTTCAGTCACACTGGTGATGAAATTTCCACAAGCTGTCTGTGAGTCAGTAGCTGGCTGGGAAAGCTTCTGCTTCTACAGTAAGGGAAGATAGGGAGTAAGAAAAAGGTAGAAGAGGTGAAAAAAAGTAAAATGCGGAAAACTGAATTGGTATTCATCTTTGCAGTATTTGCATTTTATTGCAATGGTTAGGGGCTGTAAAAGAGAGAATACCTGGTGTGGGCAGCCTTAGCAGGTTACAGAGCTGCAGGAACTCAAGAAACCCTTTTGGATAAAGTTAAAGCTCTTTCATGCATGAGCTGAACTGTTTTCTAGTGTGTTCTTAGTCAATCTGCAGTTGTGTGCTGATCTATAACCAAAATGCATGTAAAGGAGGTGATAGGGGTTTTGTATATCTTTTTGGCCATTAACATTACAAGTTGCATTATGTTACTTGAGAGAATAACTGTAGGCAATTGATTTATGAGTTTACTTACTTGGCAATTTTCTTGATGCATATCTATGACGTGAATGAGTTTGGTAGCTCAGAGAAGTTTAACATGTGCTCAGACGTGGGTTTGCATGAGACATGCTTTTGGAAGTGAATTGATTAACCCATTAATAACAATTTGATATATATATATGTACAAGCACACACATAATGGAGTACTCTTAGAGACCACAAACTGAGTTGCTCTGTAATGAAAATATTTCAGGAATGCAAGTGATATCCTTGAACTGTTGGTGTTTATTCTTTAAAATCAGACTAGATACAATCCACAGCACTGTCCTGCCAGTACTGACACCCACACTTCTGAGCTGAAATGCTTCTGGTGTTAATGTCACATCCTCAAAGCCTATCAGGTTCTTTTGCAGATGTGCTCCTGGTCTGCTGTGGTATTTGCTCACATAAATAGAGATTTCAAGACCCAACTTGTGATTCTGTGTCTATTGAAGACAGACCTCAGGCTTTATTTTCTGATTTACTTAAGGATAACATTCTTATTCGAGTTTACCTAGAACCTTGGAGAAGGAAGAGGAAGCATTCAATATTATAAAAAATTAAATTTTCCAAGATGTTAACGTACATTTACTTTGAAACTGCATTGCAGGGGGAATAAAGGTTTGCTTTCAGCACTGAAAATGAAGCTACTCGTGCTACCAAACCTTGAATGGGAGTATTGATAATAGCTTCAACAAAGCATGCTTTGGAAAGGAGACCTTTCTAGTAATTAGGATTATTTATAAAAAGCACTGAGGCATTAAAGAAAGTTCATTACTAAAGCCATTACTGCACTGCGGACTAGAACCAGCAGATGAAATGGCTTTTTCAAGTAGTTGCTTATGGCTGTCTAGAGAACCTGAAAACCTGGGAGTGAGAGAGGCTAAAAAGAGGAATGTTGTTGTTAATGATGGGGCATAAGCAATAGTAGCTTAGGGGGTTTTCTCTGCATCCTCTAATAGTGTATTGTGCAAAACATCATGTGCTGCTTGCTAGGACATTTTCACATTATTTTTTATCATGGTGGTGGGGTTCTGTGTTGTTCTGCCTCTCCCTGCCCAGCAGTAGTCTGGAGAGAAACCACGAAGTCCTATTTACTAATTCATTTTCCTTATGCTGCCTGTGCAGGCTGCTTTCTACACGTCACTTCTTTCTCTTTTTTTCCCATTTAGCTTTGTAAGAGCTACAGCTGAAACAGAGCTATTCCTCAGAGTTTGCCAGTACAAGTTGTTCTACAGCTGTCTAGGGATGCTGAAAGAGGGGAGGCTGTTTTCCACCTACTCAAAATAGTTCAGAAGTTGTGCCCTGTGAGAAACTAAGTACAGCTCATTTGTTTGCAGAGGAAACTTGTGTGGTGTATTGGATGCTGCAGATGATTGGAAAGCTGATGCCCTCCCAGCACTGCAGTGGTTACAGTCAGTGACAGATAGAATGTGGTTATGCTTGCCCTCACCTGGCTCTGCTTGGAAAATACTGTTGGGGTCATGGTCACATATATTCAGCATTTGTCATATTTTCTCACTAAGCTTTAAAATTCTTAACAGCATTGTGAGAATCATGTGCAGGGGGTTTGTGTAAAGGCTCATGTTATTACTGTTTTCTTAAGGCTGAATGGATCAGAACTGTGTAGACAGTGGAACTTTTGTTTCATGTTTCCTCTAACATTACTTTCAAGCCCTTTACTATAAGGTTCTGTCTTCTGTGACTGTAGGTTTCTAACGGGGCTTCATTGCACTTGTACAGAACTTCATGCACATCCCTTTAAGTATTTTGACATCTCTGTGTGACAGATATTTGCTCCTTACAAAGACAAATATGAAACATTGGCAGTTTTCATTCTTTCATTTTGATTAAAAGTGCTTCTCTAATCTTTGGTGGTATCAGCTGTTGAAAAATACCAGTGTTAAGCAACAGGATATATGCAGGAAAGAGGTTGAAATTTTTTTCTGCTCTGCTAACTTTTGAATTAGATTACAAATTACAATTTCATCCTTTCAATAATAAAGAAAAGGTCTTAAATGCAGAGTGATGGAATAATCAGCAGCACTGTTGTTTCCAAACAGGTGACAGTGTTGAAATTTTAATTCCATTAAATTTTGTTCTCTGGAGATGCAGCTTGTACTTTCAGCCATTTGTCTAGCCACATAAGCTGGAATGTGTTCAACATGCTTGCCAAGAACAAATCCATTGGAAGAAATGTTATACTTTGACCCAAGTTCAAGAAATTCTAAAGCAACAAAAGATAAATATTTCTGAAAACTTACTTAATGTTCAGCTTAGCTGTTTACTTTTTTGTCCTCCCTGTGATCTGATATGCACTTGCTTAATAGCATGCACATAAACATTTTCTATATATTTATTTCTGCTTTCCTCTGTTTTAATACGACCCTACTGTCTTTTCCCTTGGTGTTTGTCCCTTGCAAAAAGTTCATGTGTAGAATCCTGTAGCAGCAATTAATTTAAATCCATTTTAATGAGAATTTAGTTTTGTTTTGATTATCTGCAATTCCCAGCAAACAGTAGAAAATTCAAGAACATTAACTCTTTTACACAGATGTAATTATATTCTTTGGTTTCTATTTTTGAAATTTTTTTTCAGTAAAGTGTAGTGAGTATTTTGAGCATGAACGTGTTTGGATCCTTCCTTAGAACTTTTATTTATAGTTGGCTGTCTGTCTGGGGTCCAGCACAATTGCTGAAGACCACATTTAGTGTGTTGACCATGGATTTGACAGGGGATGATAGCTGGGTGTCCACATTGATGAGAGCCTGCTTTGCTGAATACAAAGAAGGTTTTGACTTTCCTCTGAGAGTTGGACAGAGCTCCTGTTGAGAGTTGCTTGTTTTTCCTTTTGGACAGACCACAAGATGTGATGTAACAGGCTGATTTGTGGTTAATAGCAGTGGGTGAGGTTGGAGCCTGGAGTATCAGCTCAGTGCAAGAAATGAACTAATGGATCCAATCTCTATATAATGAACTTAGTTGTTATTGGAGTGCCTCATAATATGGTTGCTTTGATTATAAGCTGAAGTTAATTTTGTTATTCATTAAAAAGAAATAAAGTTTTCTGCGTCAATTCATAGCAATGCTTGCAGCACTTGCTGCCGCAGATACCCCGGCCCTGAAGAAATGGGAGAGCATTTCTAGAGCAGGGGATTGCTGTGTAGGAACCAAGGATGTTTTGCTCATGACTCTGGAGATCATCCAGGTGATGAGAAAAGGGCGAGGCCGTGCTTCTCTGCAGGTGCCCCGGTTTTGCCCTTCAGAGGACAGACGTCAAATGTTAAAAAGAGAACGACACAAGAGGATGTCAAATATTAGCCTTTTACTGAGGGGAGTCGCAAGGAGGGGAAGAGGAAAATACATGTACTTTATCCACACTAGAAATGTGATAAAACTTATTAGCCATGAGTCCTATTTTTAACATTCATTAAAATTAATGAAGTAGCTTAAAGGTTTGTTTGTGCAGTAGGCTTTAGGGACTCTTGAAGCCATGAAAGCATGTCTCGTGGGTACTTCTTTCACTGGTTTTAGGGATTTTGTAGATGATGACTGGGGCTCTCAGACTCTGTAAGTTACTTTCTTGCAAAAAAAAAAAAAAAAATCCAGCCAAAACCCAGGAAAAAACAAAAACTATTTCTTAATCTCTCAGTCAGCATGCTGACATTCCAAAATGTTCTTTTCAGTGAGAAAATGCTATTTTGGGCATGTGGTTTTAATGCAGCAGCAAGACGAAGGTTATTAATATTCCCTGTCCTTTGACTGTAAATGGCTGTAAAAATGTACACTTCTTTTGCCTGTTCAAGGTCAGGAACATTTCTGATTTTCTGAAGCTTATTGAAGTCCTATTCCTAGTCCTAACATTCTTCAGTTTATTGAAAGATCAGGTTGGTTTGTGATTATGTTCTTAAATGCATTGCCCGGAGTGTTTCTAATCAGTCAACAGTGTATGTACCATAAGGATTTCAATACATAAGGATTTTTCCTTATGGATTTTCCTCTAATCCTTTTTCCCTCTTATCTGTTGTGTTCTTTCCTTTTCTGCTCTTCCCTCCCTGAAATATAACAGTAAGCAAACAGCATGAAAAGAAGAACATCAGGTGGTTTAATTTTTGTAGGGCTGAACTACAGCAAGTGATGTGCTAGGTAGAAAATTTGAAACACTTCAGAGTGCTCTGTGAAAGCACAGACTCACATGGGGGAATTAAGGTGGGATGCCACCCAAATTGTTTCTAAGTGGGGGAATTTATTCTTGAAAGTGAAGGCAAGCTGCTTGCTTAAGATGAAAATTTACTTGTTTTTATGGCACCTTATCAGAGACTGCTTTCCCTTCCTTCAACTTTCATCCCACCACCGCCTGCCAATTTGTACTACATGCACATGCACAAAAGCAAACATGCCTCCCCAACCTAAAAAAACCCCAAACCTGGAGTATTTATACTCTTACTCTCCCTCAGTCCATCTGTCCTGCTGCTTCTGTTGTGACCCAGTGTTGTTTTGCTTTTCTCACTTCATGGGATTACATCCCAAATTGCCACTTTAGACACCGTACATGGTGCCACATCAGCTGTAGAGGGGTGGTGAGCAAGAAGACACAGTGACATCTGTCAGCTAGAAGAAGAGAATGGGTTGGCAGAAACATTGCTGAAAATAAAATTGAGCAGCAGAAGGAACAGCAAAACTAAGACTCCGTAATACAGTTAAGGGAAATTGTTTCATGCATTTATTTTCTATATTAAGGAATGTAAATTATAAAATGTTTAGTTAGCAAAAGTGTGAATAAATCTGGTAAAGTTGCAGATTTTTTGAGCTACCTCTTCTTCCCAAAGAGCCTCTGAGGTGTGTGGGGAATATGTACAGCTTCAACCAGTTGGAAACCCTCAGCTAGACCTAGGATTTGCAGATCTGAGCTAGTGTTATCAGCTTTGCTGGCATGCTTCTACTTTTTCCAGGACGTTCTATCAGCTTTTCTGTCAGACTTCTGCCTTTTATTGGACTGATCACAACTGAATGAAGGAGGTTTAGGTTAATATTTACAAGAATGTTTTGAGGTGGCTTCAAATGTATCACTTGACATATTGAAATGAATGTTCTTTTGTTTCTGTGACCCACTCAGGCAGGATACAGCCCTTGGCACCCTAAGCAGGTGTGGATTCAGCCTTTGGTTGTCCTGCTGTCTGACCTCTGCTTTTTGCATTTGACATGGTCAATGACTGAACAGCAGCTGAACTGCTTCCGAACACTCAGAAGTGTAACTGAGGCCCCTCAGTTTTGTTTAAATGTACAGATGGTTTAATGTTAATGGAGTGTATTTCCTGAGTGTATTGGTTAATTCATTGCAGGGCCAGTACTGGAGTCAAAATGTGTGTGGTACAAAGACACTTGCCAATTATATGAGCACACATCGTGTCTAAATGCAAGTAATCTTATCAGAAATCAGGCTTCTTTTTGTCTTCTCTGATCCTTTCTTATCTTCTTCTAACAGAGCGTGTGACTGTTCTTTGATTTCACTCGCCTGCATTAAGTAGGAGTCCATAACTTATCGCTGTTAATGCTGTGGTTTGAAAGAAGAAAAGGTAGATTGAGCCTCCAAAGGACTGAGGGAAGCCAGCATCTCACAGTCACAGCATGGATTGCACTGTTTCAGAACACAGATTGGCCACTAGGGTGGGACATCTGCTGGGTTATTCCCAGAGGAACAAACAACTGCAATACCAGGAAATCCATTAATTTGCATTCGGTTGGGGTATAGTGCACATCTGTTTAGGCAATACAGCTGCACTAGGAGACTGTGGTTAACATCAGCCTGGAATTCTAGTTTATGTATACTGGAAGTTTGTCTGGCTTAAACTCTTAAGACGTAGCACTCCCAGTTTGGACACATTACTCCTAGAAAAGGGGGTTTAGAGGATTGCCTATCCCTTTTAGGATGTATTACATCAGTTTCTGCATGAAGCCTGACTCCTGGCATCCCTTAGCAAAGGAGGTCTGGGATAGTGCAGGTGTTTTCACTCACCCTGTGTTTGCTGGCTGTAGCTCAGGTGTGCTGGCAGCCCACTGGCTTCACACTTGAATAATCGTCAGCTTTTAGGTTAGCACATGCTTGGTAAGAACAGAGGAGGTTCATATCTTGGTGTTTGTCCTTGGCTGGTCTGTAACAACTTGTTCTGCAGAGTCAAACAGTTGCAAACAGGAGGGCAGCTTGCCCTCTTTCAGGAAACAATCTGGAAAATAGGTCAGCATTTTCGTTAGGATCCTGGTGTGAGGGGTTGAAGAGCGCCTCTTGGAGCTGCTTGTGATCCACTAACTGTGCAGAGACAGGCAGGGTGGCATGAGGCTGCGTCTGAATACACACTGTTAGTGTCTGGATGGATACATGCAAGAGGACAATGGGAGATTGCTGTGACTGAAGGTTTAGAAGGCTGATGAAGCAGAGCAGTTTAAAACCAGCTTTAAACTTTATAACAGAACTTGGGCGGATTGACGTTCATTGACAATACATGTTACTAAGGGCTGGGTTTTACTCATTCCTGGTCATTACCTGTGCATAGTCAAAGCAATTAGTGTGTAAAAGTTTCATTATAAATCGTGAGCCATGGATTTAGCACTGATGGGCCTGTCGAAGGTGCCTTTTCTTGTTGCTATCAGGTACTATGCCTCACAGTTATTCCTACAGTAATTTCTTTAGCATAAGAGGCCAGAATTTGGGACCTGCATGTTTGTCATTGGAATACAGGCCTTTTCCTAGCAGTGGCAGTACTATTTTTACTGAGCCGCATGATACAAAAATACATATATGCTGTTTGCTAGTCATGATGTGTAAGGTTGATTATGTTTGAGTTTATAACAAACTGATAATTAAATACCACTCGAGCTGCTGTTTTTATGGGTGCAAAAGCTTCTGCTTTGGCTACAGACAATTAAGGTTTTAGAACTGTGTAGCTACTGATGAATGGTACATTCAACTGATGAAGAGTTTAATCATGAGTATCCTGATTTAATCCTGAGTATCCTGAGGATAGTGGTGTTCCAAGCTTACCCTAAGTACCATTTCTAATATAGGTACAGATTGGACAGAGAATATCAAGCTGTGTATATGTACGTACTTATAAAGAGACTTTGCTTAATCTCTTGTAGATGATTAATTCTCCTTCTTAAAAAGTTAAGAGGAATATGTGGATATGTGTTGCCAAAATCTGTTCACATGAAGATGAACTGTTTGTACTCTATTTCAAGCATTTAAAAAAAATAGATAATAAAATCTTAAAATGCTGAGCAAGGTGTGGTTTGCACACCTGATGTACAGATCACTTTAATTAGGGTACTTATCTGAGATGATTCTGGATAGTATGAGGTTTCTTTTGTAGCAGTGACATCAGCATGGTAACGTTATCCTCTCTTAACTAGTGAATTGACCAGCTGTTGAGCAGGAGTTTTTTAAATACAGAACAGAAAAAAATGTGTTTCTAAGGAAGCTACATAATAGTACTTTCAGTATTTCGAATTCTTATGCCTGTGTAAATGGGTGTAAGGTTAGGCCTTTTCCAAAGAAATACGTGAATCATTTTTGTTCAGGGTAGGGGCAGTTGGGCTGTAAATTGTGGTATGTTTTTCATAGAAGCTGTAACTAGTCTGTTTAAAAGCAACCTCAGAAACCCAAACACCTGCCTACCACCCCTCAGAATGCTGTTTCAGTTGTGGCGGATTTTGGCTGGTTAGAGTTGAATTTGAGAAAGAATGTAACAAAGATGCCGTTTATTAGAGGTGTTCTTGCTTCTTGTATTCTTTCACTTTCATCCTGTTTTTCACACTTGGTGTTCAGTTTTTGTACATTAGCTGCTCTGCCTAAGTCAGGAGGAATTATCTTCACAAACAAACTCACAACTATAACATCCAGTTTCCAGCGGGTGCTGGAATTATTTCAAGAGGTACCTTAGAGTGGGACCACATCTTGTCAAAGCTTAAAAAAGGGGTGGGGTGTGGGTACAAAAAAAAGTACCTGTCTTCAGAGGCACAAACAAATATGGGTGTCCATATCCTCTTTAGATATGTGCATTTGGAGACTAGACTAGGAAAAAGCCTTAGTGATTCACAGGATTACCTCCCTTGGAACATTTATAAGATGTTCAGGAGAATAAGGGAAGTACACTTCCGCCTGAAGTTTTGGAATATCTTACTTGGTATGGGCAGAGAGATAACTTGTCAGTCAAAACCATCAGTGGTTATAGTAGACATATATGTGTTTATTGCTTCAGCTCTTGCTCAATTCAGTTATTAATTTCCTGTCAAAACAGAAATACATGGAGACATTTCTGTGCTGCTGTCTTCATGCATTTCATATCACCCCTTGATATCTTCTGTCCACTGTCCACTTAGGTACCAGATAATGACTTGTTTTAGGTGTGTGGTAATCATTAACTGGGGAATAGTTGTGTTGCAGTCCTTGACAGCTGTCAAATCTGGGATTAAACGTATACCAAAGTCAGTGCAGCTGCCCGTGGAAGCTCAGGGACACGCAGGGATTCTGCAGTGTCCTTTACAAACCTCCATGGCCACCAGCAGGGCTGTAAAGTTAATTAGGTAAGTGCATGTTGTTGGGCCCTCATCAAGTTGCTGGTCACTGGAATTGCTTGAGATAAAACAGAGCTTGTTGGTGATATTTGGGTTTAGGGTTTTCTGTTTGTTTGTTGAAATAGTGGGGGCCATTTTTCCATCTGTCAGTGAATTTTAGTCCTTTGTTATAGCAAAAGTTTAATATTTGCTCTCTACCTTCTTGCAGTTTTTTAGTAGATTTAAGATGTATTTTTCTGTTGATAAATAGGACAGAAAAGTCAACCTCTCTATAAGGTCATTCTCATAGTTCAGTGTTATGCTGTTTCTTATAGCATCTTTCTTTCTGTTCTAGAACTTTAAAAAGAAGACTGTGAAATATTTGCATTTTTAATTGTTGTTTTATGTTAATTATGTTCAGAGGGATTTTTTTTCCCTAAACAACTAGTCATAAACAATCGTTAGCACTTGACTGTTAAAATATGGTGGTGATAGGTTTACTCTCTTATTCAGTGTTTTCTGCTTCACAAACAAGTGATAATTGAGGAAGAAATATTGACTGTTTAACCACAGATCTTATTGCTGTAGAGGAAACTGTCAGTGCTTACTTGAAATTAGGTCACTGAGGGAGTTTATCTTCAGTATTTTAATTTCTTTTTAAAGTCGTGATATTGTTCTAGACTATGGAATTTTCTGTATTTTATTGTACCCAATAGTGCAAAAGAACAGTAAAACTTTCAGCTTTTAATGAAGTAACAAAAATATCTCAAGATTATACTTAAACAAACAGAGAGAAGTAAAATTTCTCCATGCCATTTCTTGGAAAATTAACTGAAATTTATGGAGAGCGGCATTAAACAGAGTCCTTCATTTTCTCTGTTGAGACTTGTTCATTTACTTTACAGAGATATTTTCAGTGTGGGAAAAGCCAGCTTGAGGGCTTTATGTTTTTCACTGTACTTGCAATTAATTTCTCTGCCCCATTCCTGCTGCAGATTGTTCTTCTAGCAGTGTGAGTGCACAGGACAGTGTCTGCCTTGCCTGCTGTTAGTTTTAGTAGTGCACCTTCACTTCTACAATGAATCTCAATCAATGTTGTGAAATATGCACACTCAAGACACATTCAAGTGCTCCAAAAGTATTTCTGTCCAGCTGCAGAGCTCCTGGTTCAACTGGAAGCAGATCTATAGGGAATTTTAACAAGCAGGGAGCACTGCTAGCAGGGGTCTGAGTAATTATCCTATTAAAACAGAGCAACATCTGCATTATCTGTGCAAGCACAGAATGGAAGGGAACATTATGTTCTGTAATCCTGTCTGGGAGCATTATGAAGTTAAAAGGATAACACTTTACCAGATCTGTGTTCTAACATGATAGGTTGCACTTAATTACCTTTTAATTACCCCTCTTCTAGTTGGACTTTAAGCTAAGGACCCTGGCTCTAACTCTCATCACAGACCATTTCTTGCCTTTGGATTCTTCATGCCAGGTTTTATAATTGAGTTTACCTTGAAAAGTTGGTCCTATTGTATCTCGAAGGCCTTTATTACAGTTATTTTTCCCTTTTGTATGAAAAGCTCTGAGAATATTAGTTCATGTATGAAAGACATGTTGCATTCAGGAGTTTGTGTTTTCGATTTATTTACAAAGAGCATCCTTGTTGGAGTATGTTTTATGGATAAGGAGTAACTATGCACAGCAGAGGCCACACAGGAGCAGGACATTATTCCAGCCTCCCAACTGCTTGCAGTGGAAGCCAGGAGAGTGTACTGGCTTAAATAATGTAGATTTCTTCTTTCCTCTTTACCCCTGAGGGAGTCTGATTTCCTGATCACCTATCTAGCCATATGCTGTAGCTCCTGCCAGGAACTCCGAGCAGTGTCACTGCCAGCTAAAATTACTTGTTTTCTGAGAACTGAATTACACTGAGAATTGTCTTAGATTGCTGCACTGGCAACATCACAAAGTTTTGCGTACACACACACAAATAAATATGTAACAGCAGCCTTAGTTTGAAATACAGATAGAACTGTGAGGTGTTCTCCACCTGCTCAGGCACATCACTCTTGCTTTGTTGTCTTTCCAGTGCTTTTCTCAGCCTCTTTTTGCTCTGGCTACTACAGTACAATGATGAGACATGCAAACTAAACATTTACAAAGCAAGTGTATTGTCTGCTCCTGGTTTGTACCAGTTAGAGGGAAGACCTAGTGTGGCCAGTAAAAACTTCACATGTGCTAACCATGCCTCTTTCTCTCCTCTTGCTACAGGATGGAACTGAAATACAGATATGTGTTGACAAAGGAGTTGGAATAAGACTGAGTCCTGCTCTGTGATACGTATATACCTGGACCATGAACTTGCTGTTTGGCTTCTTGCTTTAGGAACCTTTGTAGTAACTGTGTGAAGCTGTTGGGAATCATGGCATTCTCTCCATGGAAGCTGTCCTCTCAGAAACTTGGCTTTTTTCTGGTGACTTTTGGTTTTATTTGGGGAATGATGCTTCTGCATTTTACTATTCAGCAACAAACACAGCACGAAAGCAGTTCAGTCCTGCGTGAGCAAATTTTGGATCTCAGCAAAAGATACATCAAAGCATTAGCTGAAGAAAATAAAAATGTAGTTGATGGACCTTATGTTGGGACAGTGACAGCATATGGTGAGTGTTTTCTCTGGATTATTTGATAATCTGATTAAGGCTTTTTCCTCAATTGTCCAAACATTTTGCTTCATAATGCTGCTCAATTAGCAGTACTTTACCCTGTGCATTTTCTGTACAAATGGAAAAAATGGCCTTCCCTTTTAAGTGGGACAAACTTTACATTTCCTATCACTTGGAAATGAAGCTGTCTGCTAATTCATATTACGTCTGTGTAGTAGCTCTATCTAGTATGCCTTAGGTTGTTTTGTTAGAACATAGTTTTAAAAGACATTTTTGGTGTTTTTGAGAAAGTTAGGAGGCTTTTCAGTTTTTGTTTTAGTGATCTAAGAAATTCCCTTTGAAAAAACTTGCCATAGTTATAAAATGGAGACCTGTTACATTTATGTCGTCTTCTTTCCCATTTCACTTCTTAGTTCAGTCAATTTACTTAATGCTTAAGTTTTTTTTTTTATCTGGCATAATCTTAAATTAAGTTTAAGTATATCCTATTTGCCTCAAGGCAAAATACTCCATGACTTTTATTGCTATGTTTGGCAGTAGGTTTTAATGCTTACTATCTTCCAGTTTGTACATGAGAGTTAAGTTTTTGTGCATGTGTCAGACAAAGCAAGCAGGAAAGAACAAAGCGTATTACCTGAAAATATTACTAAAATAAAAATATAATCAAATTTCAGGTTAGGTGTGGTTCCTTTTCAGTCTGTTAAGATCACATAATGCACCTTACTTGTTTAGCAGTTTTTAGACTGACTTTCTTTCCTACTTGCCTATGCACTTCCAGACTGTCTGGAAAACTATTTAGTCGTTCAGATTATTTTTCTTTTATAGTTGTCTTAAAATTCAGCTATATAGAAATTGAGTAGGTAGTTTTTTGTATGCCTAGACAAAGAATATATACTAGGATGCAACAGATAAAATAGCTAATAGAAAAAATAGCTATTTTTTCTCTAGTTTTCTCATAATACTCCATATTTTTTGGTGCATGCAGTGAAAATATCCTGCTGGAAGGTTCTCTCTCTCTGTCTTGTTTCTGTCACCACTCCTTTTTCCTCTAAAAAGCAAATTTTTGAGTTGGTGTGTATTTGCTTGCCTGTAAACCTGAGATTATTATCCCCAACATAGCTAACAATTAAATTGCTTCATTGCTTAAAGAGCAACCTGTCCTTGTTCTGTAACTCCAGATCTGTGGCTGCATGTTGGATTATACTGGAATTGTAGCCTTACAAAGCAACACAAGCAAAACAGAGTGGCACTAGATCAATACTTGGATTGAGGATCTCCGAGCAAGTAGAGATCCTTAGAGCATTGTGTGATGAGGCTCAAAACAAATCTTTATCTGCTGAATAGCCATTTCCAGTGTCCTGTTAGTGTGCAGGGGTGCTTGATAGTGGCTGAATTGAGAAAGAAAATAGACAGCAAACCCCAAACAATCTGGCTCCAGATATTGAAGGTAACTGCATTAGTTTGGGTACAGGATATCCATAAGCAAAGATCCCCCTACAGCTTGTTGCCTGTGGCATTAATTTCCTGTTCCAAATCTTGCTGGGGAATAATTTGACTTGCCTCCAAACACTGGTCAAGTTCCCAAGGAGAAGTTAAACTGCATTTGGAAGCGGGTAAAATAACTTTGTGACACTTCTGTGAAGGGAAAGCCAAGGTTTGTGTAGCAGTTTCAAGTCCATGGCTGATAAGATTTTTAAGATTAAAGACTTAAAATTTAAGTTTGGTCAGGTGTTTTCAACAAAATAGTTTGGAAAGATGAAAAATAATGGTAATGCAATTATTTAAAATATTTCAGGGAAAAGCACTGTGGTGAATGAGTAACACCATATTAAATAATAGTTTATGAAACGGGCTAAGCTAATTACTTAATAAGTTAATTTGTCTTGTTTGGCATACCAAATGAGTTGTTGCTAGCAAATAACCAGGTTAGCTTTTCAGAAATAAACACATTAATGACTGATGTTAATAAATGGTAGAGGTTTCTTCAGTATTCTGTGAAAATTAATGCTCTTGTTTATTTAGCCTTTTTATTTTTCTTAATGCTATCCTCTGATTGCTTTATGTGAGCATAGTCATGATTTCCACGTTCAAGAATAAATTTCATGTTTGCTGCGTTTGGCTACTTTTACCCACCTGAAAGGTTTTCAGTCATTCCTTAATTGTGGTTGAACAGCTCGTTTACTTCCTCACTTTTTCTTTCTACCTTTCAGGTAGGTGGCTGAAACATTTTCCTTTTAAAAGTTATGGTCGATATATACACAATGAATATTAGATTTTTCTTATTAGCAGTACACGTTTCTTTACAAAAATTTTATGATTCTGTGCTGCTGCCCTCCCCTCCTGAAACTAGCCTCCACTTGCCTTTTTGTTCTGACAAGAGGTCTCTCCTATTAGTGTTTAGGTATCAGAATTAAAAAATAATAAATTTAACCTTCTTTTGTCTTTGTGATCTATATATGCTTTTATATAGGCTACGTTTCCTTCTCACTGTTTCCTGGATTATTTTTACTACTTTCTTCCCTAGATTTTTTTTTTTCCTTCTGTACTGTGGTTTTGTTCATGTTAAGTCCAGAGTTTCCTTTCTTCTGCACACTATGCCATTAAATAGTGGACCTCTTTTAAAATAGTTCAGATGTATGGAGTAGTGCTCCAGATTCCATCTTCTGTTCTTTACAGGACAAAGGAAAACACAGTTCAAATGAGAAAGGCTTTCTTTATGGCATTATGGAATAGATATGATTCTCCTTTCATTTGGAGAAAATGATCATAAGCTTTCTAAAGTAATAGCATTTTCTTATTTAGTGTCTCATTTGCACAAGAATTGAGATAATCATGGGAAAAATAAAAATAACCCCACAGAATGAATGTGGCAAAAATACAACTGATGTAGAGATAGTGGAACCTCTTCAGATGTTTGGAAAAGTTTTCTATTATGTCAGAATGTTATTTGATTCTAAAGTTGTGTAAAACAGAAAATACATTATACCAAAACACATGCAATTATTTTATGTAATTAAATGGAAAAATAATGTAAATTCCTCATACCCAATTCTTTTATCTTTACAAGGGTAAATGAACAGAGGACAATAGTTTCATCTTTGGCTTGTTGCCATTATAATTTTGCCGTTTAGTCTAATAGTGGTCTAGTTCTTTGAGCTTGCCAAAGTGTCTTGTGTTCCTTCAAGGAATCTGAATAGAAGGAAAGGAAAAAATATCAGAGAACTCTTTCCGTGTTGTCATTTGATATGCAAATTCCTGTTATTGTTCATTGCCTTCCATGCCAAGGAAGTGTTGTGTCAGACCAAACAGAGACAATCAGCAACAGACTGAAGAAAGGAAACGTGATTTTTGGTGTTTTGTGAATACAACAGGAAGGATGAACTTTGGGTTTTTTTTTTTTTTTTTAATTATTATTTATTTTTAATTTGCCAGTGCAGAAGTTGGTTATGTGGAGGAGATGCAGGAGAAGGTTTTTGTACTAGCTCAAAGCTGTCTTTTGGGAAAGAGATTTTTGTTCCCAGGTGACTGAGTATCAACAGACTGTTCCTCTGATAGTGCTTGAATATGGATTTAGGTTTAGACTCATTTTTATTTAAGCAACTTCTTATTACTTGAGCCACTGCAAAGCAAGCATTTTTCTGTTCCATAAGGGCTCACATTTCACCTTGAATGTGGATATGTATATGAGTTGCAGTGTGCTTCGTAAAATAGACAGGCTGAAAAATTTCATGGCCAGGGAAACTTGTATCTGAGTAAAGGAGCACGAGTGCATAGAGCTGGTAGTGGCAAAGATTTGCACTGAGGAAGTGTGTGTGTATATACATATACATATATATGTGTATATATAAATATCTCCAGTCTCATTCTTGTATATATTTTGATTCTGACAAATGAGCTCTGCATTATTAAGCAGTTTAATTTTTCATTTTGATTTGCAGATCTGAAGAAGACGCTTGCTGTCCTGTTGGATAATATCTTGCAGCGCATTGGGAAGTTGGAGTCCAAGGTGGAAAATCTTGTACTTAATGGAACAGGAGCAAACTCGACCAACAATACTACCACTTCTGCTCCCAGCTTAGGAGCAGCTGAAAAGCTTAATGTAGCAGGTGTGTATGGCAATTACTAGGATTATTTATGGGCTGTTTAATCTGAATCTTTTCTCTCTTGAGCATAATATGATTTTTCAGTGTTAGACATTTGGAATGTCTTAAATAACAAAATTCAAAGTCTAGCCTTTATCAGTGACACTGAAGTCCAAGCTCAGTGGATGGTTTTTCCTCTGTGGTAACTTAAACACATTAGAAAATAAAAATACCTGCTAAAGGGAATAGTTCACCCAGTAATAGTAGATGTTTCATGCTTTAAATGGTTGCACTTTAGAATGATGAAACTGGGGAGATCTTTTCTCTCAAAGCCTAACTGTTTAGGTTGGTATCAATCTACTCTGCCATTCTACCTTATGCACTTTATTATTTATTAACTGAAAGAAGACATTTATTATATTTGTTGGTCATGATTTAAAAATGTCTTTCCCTACAGTGTTTACTGGCTCTTAGGATTTGACACAGAGAGATCACCTACCTGGTACATTCAGTTAAAGTAAAAACATGTTTTGACATGACATTTGAAGTCATTCGTTTTGTCTTCAATGAATGGACTGTTTTGTTCTGCCACCAAGTTGAAACAGATTCTGGCAGTCCTGACTCACAGGAAAGTCTAAGTCAAATGATCTTTGCAGTCCCAAAAAGAGAACAGAGCAGAAGAGTTAAGGAAGCTTGGTAAATAAGTTGATAACTGTGCTCCTATGTCTTGTCTGTCCTTGGGCTTCCTGCAAAATTAAATGTTTCTGTTGAGAAGGTGTTACTTGCTGAAATTCTCAAAACAGAGAAGCAAATGCTTCCTTGGGTAGGGAAATGCCACTGGAACAAGTCTAGGAAAGCAGATTTGCGAGTGATTGCCTGATGACAGTGTGGCAGCACAGTTGCTCTCAGCTGCTCAGTCCTGCAGCACTTATCTGTATCAGGGTGCTCAAGTCCTTATCTCTCATTGGTCAGACAGACCTTTCCCTCCCCCATCTGCCTGGTCTTGGTCAAACTGAAGGCAGATCAGGAACAAGCACCTGAAGAGGAGCAGCACCTGCAGGGTGCTGACAGGCTGCCACCTTCCTGCCACAAGGCATCCAGCACCATATCCTGATTGGGAAAGCTTCCACTGAGATGCAAAATGAATGAGTACAGCACTGTTAGAGTTTCTGGGCCATATATAAAATGAAAAGCATCCCTGTGTGTTTTCTTTTTGTGGCTGGACAAAAGAGACTTGCTGCTATTTCCTTAGATTTGCAGATAATTGGAACATGTATACTCATGTTGTTGCTTTAAAATTTACAGTCAAAGGTTCATTGTTCTTACCTGAAAAGGAAACATCTTTTATCAGTTCTTAGGGTGATTTAAATGTTGTTTATTATTCTTAGAGTGGGCTAGAGTCACAATTTCGGTATTCAGGAGCAACAGTGAAGGATCCTGCAGTGTTCGCATTACTTTGTACTGCCTGAGGCTTGCTCTGTGGCAAAGAACACAATTCCTCTTATTAGAGCCACAGGTTTTTTACCTTTGACTCTTGGTACACTGAGTTTAAAATGTCTGAAGCAACCATAAACAGCAGCAACAGGAAAAACCTTTAGGTAAGAGTTGCTTAGGGTTCCATTAATGTATTGTGCTGATGGCTGGATAATGTCACTGCTCAGGTTGCTCTGGACTGGATAGTACCTAAGGTTAGAGTAGAGCTTGAACCTAATCCCTGTGTTAAGAGCCTGCTCTTCATCCATTTGAAGCAATCAGTGGCAATTACTCAGATCAGAGGCAGCCAAATGGAAATGAAAAACTTGTCTCTATTTCTTCCTTCGTGGCAGTTTCCTGACAGCACACTTTGGAAGCCATATGATTCCAGCATAATTGTAATATAAATATCTTCTCTGTTAGGAAGGAATTGTTGAGAAAATAAGCTAGGTGAGGACATTGTGACAATACCAATGTTGGTTTTATCTGTAATATTTGAACAGCATCCCTTTTATATTGTGTTAGAGCAATTGAGGTAATGTGAAAATTGTGATGAAGGTATTTTGTTACCCAACAGTTTGTCATTTTACTGGAGTTGAAACAGGTATGGGTACAAAAACAGATGATGCTTTTCTTTATAACATTCAGCTATTACGCTGTGAAGTGATCACAACAAGCATGTTAGGATTAACCTTCCTCTCTTTTCCAGTTGTAATATTTTAATGCTGACTTTAGACAATTTCATGTTAGTGATTGTTAATAATATTGGTCTTTCTTTCTGGACAACCATAGTGTTTGTGGAGCATCTGATTAACATAATGTTTAATAATTTTGATAACCTTTTTTAAAGGCTTCTTGAGGGTTTTTTTTTGTTGTTTTTTTTTTCTTTTGGGGGGTGTGCCTCAGAGTTGCTGCTTAAAACTGCTGTAAATTAAGTGTTTTATAGCCTCATTTGTCAGTGAAACAGTGCGATGTCATTAGCAGACTTTCCTACCAGGGTCCTGCTTCCAGTGGAGCTATGTCGTGCATTTATTTGGTTTGGATTGAGATTTCACAGTACACTGAGACCTCTGATTCTATAATTTGTACAGCTATGCCCCTTTACCTGTGGAAAGCCTCACTGAAATAAGTGAGGCTTCATGTTCACCCTGCAATCCATTGACACTTCCTGTAAACCCTGGTAGTAAAGAGTGGAGCCACAAATCATCCTGAGGTCTGCATTTTATCTCCCCTGACCTTGTGTAAATGTTACTGTGTTGTATACTACTGGAGTAGATAGAAATGATAAAAGATGACCTAGAATGACAGGAAGGTTGCTATGCTCTATATATAATGCTGTATATATGATCTATAACTAATATGTTAAGTATTTATCCTCACTGCTGATTATAACAAATTCAAGAGCAAAACAGAATTTTTCTTACAATTTAAAACCGACTGTGGTGGCAGGCTAGACTGGTCAATCTGAATATAGTCTGTATTGTGTATTTTAAGTATTAATAACACTTTAATGGAAAGAAAAATTACTACTCATTTGCCAACCAGGAAGAACGGAGATTATGATGATTAATTAGCATTTCTTCTTCTGAGACCTTTCTGCAACTATAGAAGCTAATAAATAAAGAAGCTTATTTTTCTTTGTTTTGAACTATGGCCAGCAAAACAAAACATAGTTTTGACTGTGTAAAGCAAGGTGGGCCACAAAATCTGGGGAAGTCCAGTGTTGGGCCAGAACATGTTGAAACCTGGAGTTTATAATCCATTGCAATTTACTTCCTGAAGAAGTGAGCAATAACTTCTATGTAGGAGCCTGACAGCAGAAGAAAAAGTAAGCACTGGCATAGGAAATAATCAAGTTGTTTAGCAGTTTGGAAAAAATGCCTATCTTTGTTTCAAGTTATGAAACAAAGTCTTTTTCTTTTTAAGTTCTTCCACATCTGGCTATCAAGTGTGGTGTAGAACTGAGGCAGCAGTGGTGAAATCTGGCATGGAAACATCACTCTGTGGTGGTGTGGAGTTTTTGGCAGATAAAAGTATCTGAAGAAAATCCATCTGGATTAGAATTTAGAAATAATGATAAGAAAGTGATAATAGTAGTAGAAATTATTGAGGATTTAGCAAAGATGTAACTTAACTGTCTCTGAAGTAGGTGAACTGAAACTTCATTTTGATTCAATCTTGAGTTTTGATCACGGGGCTGGAACACCCCTCCTAATGACGGCAGACTGAGAGTGGGGCTGTTGAGCCTGGAGAAGGGAAGGCTCTGGGGGGAATTTAGAGCACCCTCCAGCGCCTAGAGGGGGCTCCCAGAGAGCTGGGGAGGGACCTTTCACACGGGCATGGAGTGACAGAACAAGGGAGAATTAAGCTCCTTAAGCTGGAGGGCAGGCTTAGATTAGGTATTAAGAAGAAATTCTTTGAATTTTGAGACACTGGCACAAGTTGTCCATAGAGACAGTGGGCTCCCCATCCCTGGAAGTGTTCAAGGCCAGGCTGGATGGGGCTTGGAGCAACCTGGTCTAGTGGAAGGTGACCTTGCCCATGGCAGGAGATTGGAGCAAGGTTGTCTATAAGGTCCCTTCCAACCCAAACCAGTCTCTGATTTTGTGAGTCTCAATCTAATTGCTATGTATATATAGAATATACTGTGTATTCAAACCCTTACTCTGTTTAGCTTTAGTGTGTTTAGTGTGGTACTACACCTAGTTCTCCCTCTCAAGTTAGTTTAATGGAATCTTTCATTAAGGGAAGCCTAAAGCAAAACAGCTTTTTTTTTTCTTATTTTGGCTGTATTAAGGATAATAGAGCATGAGCTCTTAGTAGCATAAATATCTCTAATCCTAGAGGAGTTGAGGATGGGACTTGTGCTAGAGCGTGAGGCTGCATAGAATATGTTGAAGGGCAAAGCTGTGAACATTTAGGGAGCTTGAGTGGGAGCTTAAGTATTACTTTCCCCCTTCCCCTTTTTAGATCCATGTGTAAAACTGTAAGCATATTTTGCTTTTTCTTCTTCCTTCCACAAAACCATCAAACAATCTGTTGGTTTTGATACTTAAAAATTTTTAACTACTTTCTCAGAACCTCCATTTTGTTTATGAAAGAGTGAACTGATAAAGATGCTTATAAAGCTTTGGCTGATTGGTTTCAAAAGCAATAAAGCTGTCTTTCCTTCTCTCTCTCTTTTCTATTTATCTAACTTATATCTGAAAAGCTTCTGAAATATTTGATAGCCATCTTTTTGCATCTGTGGGAAGCAATATATTCCCATACACGCAGGAAAGTATTAATCTAAACTTTGTGTGTCTAGGAGATAAGAATTTTCATCAGCCTTTAGAACAGGAAGCTTTGAGGCACTGCCACAAATGACACCCTAAGTAAATTCAAAGTTGCTGTTGTAGAGATGATTAAACAGAAATGGGGAAATACAAAACCATGGCACTTTGAAGCAGAGCTTGTCTACAGGGCTGCTACTGTTGTAGCTGCATCTTTGTTTCCATGTGACAGGCACAGGATCAGTTTGGTTTAGGCAATTTACTTTTTAACAGTTGTGCTTTTCTAAGTTAATGATAAAAGAAATCCTTGATTTTTGTGGTACAGAATTGCACTGTCATAGTTCATCAGATAGGGCAATCTGCTTGCACAAACATGATCAGAGAATCAGTCCTCTGTTTTCTTTATGTGATATTTTTGGTAGGCAGTGGTCGTGGGATTAGGGTGTTATGGGATGGGTTTCTTTAGAGATGGTCATCGCTCTTTCTGTGCTTGTTCAGTGAAAAGCTAAATTTTTGATAATCTTGACTACCTAACACCCCAGATATAATTATTGTGCTGAAAACTCTGCCAGAGTAGTTGTTTACAAAACATTCTTTTGCTTTGAAAAGTGCTGTTTTGAATGATTTTAACTGTGAATCTTTAATCCTACAAAAATGAGCAAGTGAAATTTTATGTTAAATCCTCCTCAGCCTTCCCCTTGTACACAGCTGGTGCTGAGCCTAAGGACAGCCCAGGCTCAGGTTGCTGCATGCAACCCTGCACAGTGAGGGAGGACATTTCTGGTGTATCTGTTCAAAGTTTCCATAGCTTTTCTGCCTGTGCATTAACTTGCTTTGCTGTGTTGGCTGTACAGCTTCCCTTTTAACAACTTCAGTTTTAACATCTTTAAAGTCAGTCATTAAGATGCAGACTTCAGTGTATACTTGTCATTTAAGACATGATGGCTTGGATGCCTGTCAGATATCTGGCATCCTTCGTGAATATGTAGCAAGGCAGGCTGACAAGTCAGCATTGGCAGTGCTACAAGAACCCTTTTTTTTTTTTAATTTAACGTTACTATGGTGAGAAGGACCTTTGTTGTGGTATTTCCATGTCCTTATTCCTAAAGACTTGGGGCTGCCACACTGCAGGTGTGGGGGGGAAAAGACTCAGGTAACCTCAGGATCAGTGGCTCTATTTCCATGGCTCTCTGATGAATTTTGTTACACAACCTCGTTAGGTTTAGCAGTCTGCCACCACAGTTCTGCCACAGTCCTGTACTTGCAGAGGTTAAAAAAGCTGAGATACTGCACATTGTTTTAAATTGCAAAGCTGCTCTGCTGTCCCGAGAGGACTAGAGTAGGCTTTGCTTTAGTCGACACGGTGTGTCGTGCCTGAGCAAACAAACCGGCTGTCCCCACAGGGCACCAGTGTGTGCCAGCTGTGGGACTGCATTGGCTCTGCGAGTCTAGATTGCAGCTTCCTCCAGGTGCTGTTTTGCTTTGGCTCGTGTTTATTGTGTTATTCACTGTATTTTTTTTTTCCACACTGTATAGGTGAAATGATAAAGATTTCCCCCCCTCTCACCAAGGCAGTTGTGTGGAGCTGGGGAGTTCTGTGTGCTCTCAAACCTGGCTCTTGCAGCAGTGTGGTGTGTGCAGAAGTCCACTGGTGAATATTTTCCACTGCAGTGCCAAGCTGTGTTAATAATGCTGAAGGGGGCTCTTACTGGTCTCCTGGGCTGCATTTTGATTATCCACTTGACTACTACTTGAATTCTGCTAAGACTGCATTGATTTCAGTAGTGCTAATGGAACACAGCAGCACAGCTTGTGTGAGGATGGACTAGAGGTAGAAAAGTTAATTTTCTTTAAATCATACCAACACTTTGCTACAGAAGTTTCTAAAATGTTGGTAGAAAGCATTTTGTGCTCTGCATTTAAAATCTTGAAACCTTTAGCTCATTTGATTGAATATGTTGTTAGTGCTTTCAGCTCACACTGCAAATTCTCTCTTTAAAGAAATCTTACCAGCTGGAGATGAAAAATGTGAATTGAATTCAGAATGTGTTAATTAGTTGGAGAAGGGAAAGAGGACCTTACACAAACTAAACCAGCCTTAACTACAGTCTGTGTCTAACCACAGATACCAGATTTCAGGACTGAAATAGAAACAAGGGAACTGTTTCATGAATTGAAGCAGGAATAGTACTTATATTTAATGATCAAAACCAGAAGGAGAGCAGAGATAAAATTGGTGAATAGATTTGATCGGCTGTGATTACTCTGACCTGACAATACTGGAGGGGTTCTGTATTTTATGAGATCTGCTGATGGGAACACTTTTGGATTGAGCTATTACCTGTGCTGTATATCATTAAAAAAATACTTTAATATGCACTAGTCTGAAAATCAGACTTTAAGCCTCAAGGTTCCAAAGTACATCATTTTTAGTGTCGTGTTAAATTCTTAATATGTTTCTATTCTCAGAAGAGCACCAAGCTGGTCCTTAGCAGAGGAGGAGGCTGCTGGAGTCAGCTTGCATGTTCAGCTGTATTGCAGCCTTTTCATTTGCTTTAACCAATATCTCTATTTTAAAACTCTTATGACAAATGAAGCACCTATCAAACAGCACTCACTGCTGAGTGACTAATTATAACTCTTATTCAGTGTACTGTCTTAGTGGAATATTTCTAGACTTCCTAACTGTCTGATGGAGAAAAATTGAAGCAGAATTTTTTAGCCTATTACAAAGCACATTATTTAAAGGATGTGCGATATAAGAAAGGGAGAAAAAATAAAAATAATGCATGTAGCACTTACTATTGCTCTTTTTTGCTGTTTTATTAAAGAGCAACTTGAAAGCAAACAAAAATCAATTCCCTACACCAGACTGTGCTTTTAGCCACATCATTCTCAACGTGGGTGTTGTAAACCTTCACTATTGCAAATAAAACCTGTGGCCATGGAGTTGGAATGAAGGAGGCAATGAAGACGTGCATCTGTACTGGTATTTAGGTGCTGAAGGCCCCGGGCTTTAGCAGGTGAAGTTGCAACAAGAGAGAAGCTTCTTTTGCAGTGCAGGGTTGGTGGCTTAGCTCGAAAGTGCCAGACTTTGCCCTGAAACAACTGAGGATTGTTCACAAGTTCAGGCTCACCTGCTGTGCTCTAACGATGTCTGATGCAAAGCTGTAGATCATTTGTGAAGGGAACATATGGCTCCTTTCTAAACATGAGGATGGAGTTTGTTGGTTATATTTGAAATATCCCAGGACCTCACAAACAGTATTTAAAGAGGGTTTTTTAAATCTGCAGTTGGTTGGTGTTTTTTCAACATTTTTCATGTTTTTCCAGGATGATCTGTACCAACTGCATGCTTTTAGATTTATAATATGCTAAGTTCGTGTTTTTAGTCTGTTAGTGTTTTAATGTAACATCATATGAGATAAATGCTTAATAATTATGTCTTTTCATAACAGCAGTCAAAAGGAGATAAGCTATGCATGAATTCAAAAACACTTAGGTGTGTGTAGAACATGAATTAATAGAATGGCTTGCACAAAGTTTAGGAGAAAAAAGTGTTTGTTGACTTCTGTTGCTTTGTACTAACTTGACAGTTGTATTTCTAATTTTTTTTTGGCTGTAAGTTCTAAGTTTTGGCTGGGAAAAGAGATTTCAGAGCTTACATTTTAAATTAAATAAATCCTGGTTAAGGATAAAAATTCTTGTGGTTTCTCAAATACTATTTTCCAATAAAAGTAACTTTAATGTCTGGCTTAATGTAGTTTTCCCCTTCAGGTAAGAATTTTCCAACATGAATTTGCTAACAGCATAATGCATCTATCCAGACTTTTTAACAACAGTCCTCATAAGAATTAGGGTTTGGGGTTTTATCTTTAAATGATGAATAATTCCTAAGTCTTGCTTTTCATGTTTTGGAAGATCCTGATGTGTAGATTGGCATCCCCAGGGTTCCACTCCTTCATCTCCCTTGTCTTTCTGATCACACTCAGAAGTGTAAATTGCTGGTACCTGGTTGAGCTTGGTCTCAGCTGCTCATGGGAAACAAAAGATTTGTTTCCCTCTGGATTCCTGTTTAAGGACAGCCAGCTATGAGGTGTTACCAGCAAGCTCAAGCACACCCTCCATGCTGAGTGACAATGAGCAGCAAGAGGAGCAGAAATGTAATTCTTCATACAGTGTCTGATCATTACGAATAAGTTTGGGAGGGATGATTCTCAACCTAGAACTCACAGTGGCTGTGGCCAAGGAGAAAGGATGTGACCAGAGCAAGTAGTAATTGACTGGAACTGTCAGGATCGTTCACTGGTGAATTCGGAGTTCTGCACTGATTTCTCAGGCTTATGTATGGAAACCAGCACTGACTTGCCCATTTCTGCAGGCAGTTGTTGCTTTGGACAGCAGTCCTTGATGTAGATGTGCTTCCAGTCTGACTGCATCAGCAGGCTTTCTGTTCATGGGCACAGAGGAAAAACTGCTTCTCTAGGGGATACTCAGATGGAACAGAATTGTATTTCTCTGTTCCTTCTCCTGTTCTTTCACATTCATTTCCTCTTGTATGTACATACTGCTACTTTTTTTTCTGCTCTGGATAGTAGTTTAATGTAAATTGTTTCATGGGACTATTTATATTTAAGTTTTATAGAATTGCCTTCACTTTGCTATTGATTAATAGCTGAGAATGAAGCAAGTGAAAACTGATGTAGGTGTTTGGGATATAGATCCTTGGTAAGGCTGAATGGGAAGATGAGATTGGGGAGCTGGTGATTGTGTAAAGCATCTCCTTTGTCTGTGGACTATAGTGGAGAAAAAAATATGAACATTTTGAGGCAGTGAATCCCTGGAGTGTTTACTGTTGCTGTCAAGAAGGGGGAAAGATGTCAGATACTCTTGGTAATACTCCCAGACACATTAATATTTCAACACGATTAGAGGTGGTAAAGGTGGGCATTGTTCCCTGTACAGACAGATTATCCCAGAGAGATCCATGCTCTGTTTTTGTGTAACCTTTCCCAGTGGAAGAGCAATAGTGGGACTGCTCTGGAAAAGCCTTAGTGCAGCTGGCCACAGCTTGTGCTGAGAAAAATGTATTTCTCTCCATTTTTACTTCCAGGAATAGGCAGGAACAGGGAAGGCTGGGCATGTTTCTGCCTGGGGAGTATCTCTGTGTGGTACTGACATGGCTGAGCTGGTGCAGTGTGTGACTGTTGGAAGAGGGGTTTTATTCTTGCAGGTAGATCTCACAAATACAGGGATTCTGTAAAATTGTGAGCAGTAGCAAAGGTCATTGCCTGTCAGCAAAAATACACTGGGATGCAGAAAATGTGTCTACACATGACAGAAGCAAACATGTAAACTGCAGTTGTGCATTTACCAAAAATCAAGCTGTTGTCCATATTTTGGATTTTTTCTTCATCTTTTCTTTCTTCAACAGGCCACGAGATCCTCATTAAAATGAACTATGGTATGAGCGATAGACTTGGCACCATGTACTGTAAAATAAAGAATTATAGCTTGTGCTTATGTTTTACCCTGTACTTAATAGGACTTAAGTAGAAGAGAGGATTTGCTTGACTAACCTTCTGAAGAGGAAAGCCATCATATGATCACATAATTAACTTGAGACAGAAGACATTTTTTCATTTTAAATGACAAAATTCATGGCTCATTCTTGTTGGCAAGCAATACCCAGGCATTCAGCATTTTCCACCCTAAATGCGGGATGATGCTGAAAGTTAAACTTTCCCTGTGGTTGAGCTGCATCTCTGGTGTTGTACCAGAGATTTCAGAGGTCTTTTTTTGTTTTAGGAAGATCTTTAATTTGACATGCCTTATGTAAAACTGTTATTTTTGCATTCAGACTTATGAGTTAGGAGAGAGAAAAAAAAAAAAAAGCTCACAAATCCTTTTAGACCATAAAGCTTTTCTAATGGAGTTTTACTGATTATTGAAAATTGCCATAATAGTAACCATGCCTCTTTATTACTGTTAGTTCTCAGTACTGATTTTAGTGTGATGCAAGTGGAAGGTCTGGTTCCTGAACTGCAGTAAAGCAAAATGTCCTATTATTATGTAGCTCTACTGACTGAATTGAGAATATACTTTAAATTGCTGCTATCTGTATGCATGCTCTGTATGTTCTTATTCAGAGCAGAAATCAGAGCCATAGATGTCGGTGGTCTGGTCTGCAAGAAACCCACAAGGATAAGAAGACAGGCAGAATATTTTGAAAGTGCTTATTGATTTGAAATTACAAAGTCATTGTACAAACTACTTTGCTTCAGTGCTATTGTCATTGGCAGTACAGCTCAGTTTGTCAAATCACTCCTGCTGCAGGGACTGACAAAGAACTGGGGACTTCCTGCCATGACTCTTCTTTCCCCCCATCAAGTTCTTTATGCAATGCTTGGCTCACATTTCAAGTTATAGCTTTAAAAGAAGCTGTTTGCAAAAAATTGGAAAATAGATAGATCAGGTCAGGGGTTTTGCATATAATAATATAATGCAACATCCTAACTTTTACCTACAGATTTTTGTCGCTATTCTATTCTAGTACTGCAGCCTTTTTTTGTATTTTCTTCTGGGCTCTCTGATTTACATGTTCTGGATGAAATTGTGCACAGTTACTGCCGCAGCATAAAGTGTTCCCAGGTTGATGGCTGGCTGACTTTAATGATCTTGATTCCTGCCCATAGGAAAAGCCAGAAATGATGCAGGTATAATTTAGATAACTGTGGAATGAAGTACCTAAATTGAAAACCTTCTCATCTACTGCCTTTGGCAAGAATCTCTCCACCATGGTAATAATTTTTTTGCCTTAAAGGCCTGCATTAGAGGGTTCTTCTAAGAAGAAAGTCCCTTGGAGTTGAAGGGGTAATGTCCTTTAAAACTGCTGCTTTTTCCTTGGCTCATGGGCTAGAAATCTTGCTCTGTATTACAGTCTTTAATGTGCTGCAATAATCTAGAATGAAAAAAATACTAAAATGGTAAAGAAGAAAAAAAGATCTTGGGAGACCCTAGGAAGTATTTCTTGTGAGATGTGAAGTAGTGCTACTCAGTTGTTAAATTAGATCATATTGCAACATTTATTAATTGGGTCATATATCTGGTGCCAAGTTTCGGATCATGGGTATTTGATGAAGTGATAGAGAGCTTGAAAAACTAGTTCTATGTTTAAGAGCCATATACATCCTATAGATGTTTGACAAATAAAGCCAAATTGTTGCAATTAAGAAGTTTTAAGCACACTTTGACTAGGAAATTACTTTCTTCTTGTTGTTTTCAGTATGGATTATCATAATTTTTGAGTCTTCATAGATGGATTTTTGTAATTCAGCACTTTTACTTCAAGTCAGAGTTGAAATCTATGAAACTATTCTCTTGTGGGGTCAAAAAGAAGCACACTGAGTTTTAATGTTATAACAAATATTACCCAGTAGGCCCCTTCAGTCAATCTGGACTGTGGATTCAGGAAAATAAAAGGCAGGATTCATCAGGCTATCTGTCAGAACTGTGAAATGAAGCTCACTTATGGTCTGTGTTTCTCTTTAGATCTCATAAATGGAGCCCAGGAACAGTGTGAATTGCCTCCTATGGATGGTTTTCCTCACTGTGAAGGGAAAATAAAGGTAAGTGAACTGGATTTAATCTTATGTGCATTCTATTAAAAATGGAACTTCTGTTGCAAGAGGTCAGTGGTGTAAAACAACAATTGAGTCAAAAAATAGGGTATTTAGGACTATGTGTCACTGTGGCATTGCTCACCTCAAGCCTTTAATACTACTGCTGCAGAGAAATAAAGTGGCATCCTCTTCAGACAGGAAAACATTGCCATATTAAAATGCTATATTATTTACTGAAAAGCCTTATTTTTCAAATGCTTTCTTGTTATTCAAAGACTTCTCCTTTTGGAAAAGCCCTGTTTTCTTCCCCAGGATGAGTAATTTGGTGTTCCCCTGCCCTAGGACTGTGATTCTGTGGGTATCTTGCTCCAGCCCCTTTTTCAGCATGACATTTCTTTACACTTCTTTCATCTCTTTGCCCACAGGTCTGTGTGGTTCCTCTATTTGCCCTTTTCTTTTGAAAACATTCTTCCTCCTCTGCTCATGAGTAGGCAGTGCCTAAGTGTGCAACCAGAATCTGGGGTTCACAGTGGATTCTACATAAATCCTGTATTTTACTAATAATGCAGTTGGAAAGGATAAATATTACAACCTATCAGACTTTAGTTGGAAGGGAAAAAAGAAAAAGGCAACAAAAACAAAGAGACAAACTCCAACAAATTTGCAGAGATGGAGGTTTTTAAGGGCTTTTTCCCCCCAGGATTTCAAATGTAAGGGATACTCATCTATTACTATGAATGCCCCATCGCTAAAAGTTCAAGGCCAGGTTGGATGGGGCTCAGGGCAGCCTGGTCTAATGGAAGCTGTCCCTGCCCATGGCAGGTGTATTGGAATGAGAGCATCTTGTGTCCAGTTTTATAAATCTAAAAATAAAAATTTTTTATTTTGTTTTGTTTCTGGGGCTTCTGAGCTTGGCTTTCACCTGACTTTACTTTGTCTCTGTCTCTGTGAATGCTTCCTGTTTTCCCTCAGCCCAGCATCTGAAGAAGAGGACAAAATGTGTTCTCTTGTTCAGGGATTTGTTTATTCTTTGTTATCTCACATGTTGTGGCTCTGGCCTGCTGAGGTCTTCCCTGCAGGCCAGATTGTGTCAGACTCCCTGCCCTTTGGGATGGTGCTCTCTCTTATACTAAAAATGATGTCTGCTTTATTTACAACTCTCCAATACCTGTTAACTGCACTGAATACTTTTATTCTAGACCAACCAAAATGTGCCACACCACTGCAGAACAATAGATGAAGAAGCAGCCCAGGGACACACCCAGAATTCTCCATCTTTGTCTCCTGATCTCACACTATAAAACCCCAAAATTCTACTTTTTCACCCTGTGATATGCTAATTATCATTCTACCTGAATTCTTGTAACTTATGAATTTCTCAGGACAGTGAGAGGAATGTCCTGGTTCCCACAATCTTGAAGCTCTCTTCCAACCTGAACCATTCTGTGATTCTATGATTAGTGGCAGACAATAGTAAAATTTCTGCTTGCTTAAATACCCAAGTATTTGTGAAATTAAAGGTCTCTACATTTTGAGTCTCTGGTCCGTGTTTTGATCTGTTTTGGCAAACAGGCTGCATGGTGACTATGTAATAAATTATTTGAATATTGAAATATAAATTGAAATTAATTATTTGCTTCTGCAGAAATGGCAGATTCTTGGCAGATTTCAGTCCTAGTAACTGAAATGATCTGTGAAATTCTAGAGGGAGCATATCATGGTGGGGAACACACAACACATTCAACTCCAGCCACAGCCAAATGTCTGGATCCCAGTTTTATTCTCCTTTTGATATTTGTCTCTGCTTGCCTGGCTGCCAGTTTGTATGAGCTGTGCTCACATCTGCTGTGTTGTTGCTTCCCCAGCATTATTCAACGCAGGGATGCAGTGTGCTGCTGATCATTAATAAAATTCCTGGTTGTTATTCGTGATATTTAGAGTCACTTTGCCACTTATTCCTGGGTGTGAAACAGAGCTATTTTGTTGTACTTTAACCTGATAAACTTCTGTGTCTTCTGTTCTGTTGCAGTGGATGAAAGATATGTGGCGATCGGATCCCTGTTATGCGAGCTATGGTGTAGATGGGTCCACGTGCTCCTTTTTTATTTACCTCAGTGAGGTGAGTAATCTTTTAATCTGCAGAAGGGGGAAATCATATTGCCTTCATAGCTTTGGTAACTGTACTTTTCTTGAAAGAAATCATTTTGTTCGGAATAACTGTATAAAGATGAAGAAGTTACTAAAATGGAATTACTAAGTGTGTTGCTATTATTCATAAACTCTGCAGGGGTTTCTAGCCTGGAGAATTCTAATGTTTGTAACTGCAGTGATGTAAGCAGCAGCTCTCCAGGGAGTCCACCTTAGGTATCCTGTTAAACCTGGGTGTGAAGCTCAGTCAGAGATCTTTGCCTTTAAACACTTTCTCTGTTGATTTTAATGCAGCTGCTGAGGTACTAATAGGGAGACATTTGGAATGGAAAATTTAGAAAGTGGGCCTGGATGGTCCATTGTCCTAAGCAGCATGGCCACTTCATGCTTGGAGGCTGTGGATTGTAAAATCTGTTAGCAGAAACAAAAAAAACCAAACCTTGAATGTCCCGCTTTTGAGTGAAGTTGCAGCTACATTGGCTGAAGCCTTTGGCAGCTGTCACAGCCTAAGGGGTTTTGTACACACCTGAGTAGGGTGCTTGTCCTGGTGAGGTGGTTTTTTCTATTTCCTGGGTAACAGTTTTTCCCCAAGAATTAATTATCATGAGCTCTATTACTGGCTTGAAGTGCAAGCCCCAGAAATAGTCAGGTATATTTGATCACTTGGCCTCTTTCTTACCAGTGAAATTTTGATCATTTATGGCAACTGATCTTGAAAGTAGTATTGATATCCAGTGGCTCAGTGCTTGCAAAGAACTGAAAGAACCAATGTGGCTGCAAGATTGCAACTAATAATAATTTTGTAGCTTCTGTAGGATTGGGAGGGTTGGGCTGGGATTTTAAATTATATATCTGAGATTAAAACAGTAAATCATTATAATAAACAACTTGGTTGTAATCGAAGCAGTCTCTGTTGATTTACTCAGTTGACTGTCATTGAACTTCTGGGGGTGTTGCTTGAAGCAGCAATAGTTAAATGCATATCCAAAACATTTATCTGAAGACATAACAAAGGCTGGGTTGAATCACAGTTTTGATTCATTCCATTTCTAGCACCAAGTGTTGATTTATTTATGGGCTGTGAAGCCGTGGAAGGAAAAGATACAGGATGACTGTATTATTTATCTTGTTATTTATCACAGAGGCTAGAGAGATGGATTCATAATCATCTGAAGTTGATCTAAGGTTTCTACTAGAAGGTTTTGTTTTAGCATCAGCAGAACTATGTTTAGTCATTAGTATTCTGTCAAACAGCAGGTGCTTCATGGTTTTAATGCAGATATATCTTAAAAATGATGATGTATCTCAACTGAATGTGAGAATCTGATATTCTTCAATGACATTTATTATTTTGCATTTCTGTTAGATTCCAGTTTTTTTGTGACAGTCTTCCCTTATCATCAGTTTTGAAAAGTCAGTTGATGCTGTTGGCTCTTTCATAATTGATCTTTCATGGCCAAATGTAAATAGGCTTTAAGAGGCCAAATGGTTGTTTTTTCAAGAGTCTTGGCATTTAAAATTTTTCTTTAAGCAGCAATATTTAATTTGGTCAACTTTTCATTTCATGAAGGAATAAAAGTGCAATTAGCCTGTGTGCATATTTGGTAACTTCAGAAAAAGGTCTTGTCCTTTTTTTTTTTTAAAGAGTGTTTTCTTATGACAGAATGTAAAACTAATATTGGGTGAGTGTGTTATTAACCTTGAGTTTAATTTTGGCATTCTTAATCCTATGATTAATTTTATGATTAATGTCCAGCAGCAGAGGTTGAAAGCTTAAATGTTTGCGAATGCAAGCATGAAATGAAATTCTAATAACACTACAATGATGTGGATTTATGAGGTGTGTTGGCTGCTAGGGATAACTTGGAAATGCAGTTGCAAGAGTAATTTGTCAAAGTGGACAGTGATGAAGAGTTGACAGTTTATAGCATGGTTGCACAGCTGAATGATAAATGTGTCTACAGAGCTCTCAAGTCAGAACTGCTGATTTAAAATATTAAAATGCATTAGGGTAATGGAAAAGATATTACTGTTAAGATTTTTCTTTTTTACTTCAAGGTTAGACTATTGAAGTGAGATGGTTGTATATGTGTATGTTTCAAAAGGCAATATGTGCATCAAATTATGTACCCCCTCAGTATGGAAAAACCATGTGCATGAAATTATGCATATATCTACTTTTACTCTTAAAATCACCTCTACAGTCTAGTGCGACAAGTGTCTGTGCTCTTTCATGCTCTTCTGGGATCTATTTTTTTTCTTCACAAGCAGTTCAGTTAGGGTGTTACATTATGCTCATCCGTCTCTTTGTAATGTAATTTAAACTTGTAAACAAAGGAGCCCAGAATGTTTCATTTTGGGTGCAATATGGGTCAGAACCACAGAGACACAAAGGAATTTGTCCAGAGTTTACTGAAAGGTTCAGAAACAAAAGGTTGGCATAAACCCCAGCTTTTGGGTATCAGCCACGTGCTCTGTTACATTTCCCCAAGAGTATCTGCAAAACAGAAACAATGCTGGCAAAATGCAGGCTGTGCCGGGTCTGCTCTCCTGGAGAGCCAAGTGCAGCTATCAGCAGCTCTGCCTGCTTGGCTGTTCCCCCTGCAGGAGCTGGGTGCAGCTCTTCCCCCCTGCGGGAGCTGGTCAGCTCTTCCCCTGCAGGAGCTGGGAGCAGCTCTTCCCCCTGCGACTGGAGCAGCCTCCGCAGAGCTGGGGTGCAGCTCTTCCCCCGCAGACTGGCAGCTTCCCCCTGCAGGACTGGGTCAGTCTTCCCCTGCAGGAGCTGGGTGCAGCTCTTCCCCCTGCAGGAGCTGGGTGCAGCTCTTCCCCCCTGCAGGAGCTGGGGAGCAGCTCTTCCCCCCTGCTCTGGGTCTGGCTGCTTGAGCAAAGGGGAGGCGAGGGAAAGGGAGGAGCAACCCAGCATGTCCAGGCTTCTTCTGCCTTCTATTTAAAGCTGTCCCCTGTGCAAACTTGCAGATGAAACTGAGGGAATTCTTGCACTTCTTTCTCCCGGTTTTGCTCCGGGCACTGGATCGTTCCTGGGGTGTGATCCGCAACTGTGTGGTCATAGACTCATGCAATGGCTTGGGTTGGAATGGACTGCAAAGCTCGTCTTGTTCCACCCCCTGCCATGGGCAGGGACCCCTTCCACTGTCCCAGGCTGCTCCAAGCTCTATCCAAGCTGGCCTTGGACACTGCCAGGGATGGGGCAGGCACAGCTGCTCTGGGAAACTGTGCCAGGGCCTCACCTCCCTCTGGTCCTCAGAGCACGAATTGTGCTGGAGTCTTTGAAGAGTGGATGAGATACAAATGGCCTGAATAGCAAAACCAGACTTACATTCTCTTGAATACAGAGCAGACAGGGATTAGAAGTAGCAAACATTAAAAAGCAAGTTAAACTTGCTTCCTTTTAGTCGTGATGCCCATAGAGAAGAGTTACGTACTTTAAAACTTAGCATTTAGTTATGAACAAGGCAGTTGTTTAACACTGTAATGGCATTGGCACAGTTATCATTTTCAGGGATGGCATTGCCTCTGGGGAGAAATGTGGAAAAATTAATTTCTAGGCAGTACAAAAATATATTTCACTGCAAAATGTCAGTTTGCAGCTGAAGAATGAAGCTTTTAAAAATATCTTCTAGAAAATGAGTTTTTCACACTATTTCCAAGCTTAAAAAAAAAAAAAAAAAGTGGGGAAAGTGGAGGGGCTTATAATTTTTTTCCTTTCTTTATCTACATATGTGTTTCTCTGAGAGGACTGCTTTCCACATAGGAGTGGGACTGATGCTGGGCCTGGTGGTCAGCTGGTGGCTGTGGTGCAAGTTATCACCTCCCATTACACTGGGGCTTACCTGCTGGAGCTGGGGAGGTACTCTAAAATCCCAGGATCTCCAGCTCACCTTTCAGGTGCATGTGTAATTTTGGTTCCCATCTTGGAATCCAATACTTCAAAGATTTAAAACTGGTTTGAATTCCAGTCTGAGAGACTCCTGTAAATTTTGCATGTGTGCTAATACACTGCTGGAGAGAATTCTTGTTTTCTGTCCTTCAGACTTGATGGAAACACAAGGCATAGTTTGGTAGTGGGAGTATTTTTCTTCACACTCCTATTTTGAGGGCTAAAGCAGAAAAGCACAAACCAAAGGTGATTTTGAAGATAGATTAGTTTCCAGGGTGCAAGCTGTAGTCTGAGGCACAATTTAGTGAAAATTCCTGGGTATCATAATTATAGAGGTTCCTTAAATCCTTGTGGTTTTCCTAGTTTAGTGCAGTTTGCTCACATCCATGGGGAAGTCCCCTTTCCACGCCTTCTGCTGCTAATCCTGGACATTGAGTTAATGATTTGCATTTCTTCAGTGTAATATAACATCAAACCAGCTTCTTTCAATTCTATGCAAATACTCAGAAATTTCACAAAACCAGTGTTGTTGTCTGAAATGTAAATCACCAAAAGTTCAGACTTATTTAGTCATCTTACAAATGTCCCTGTAGAAAGAAACTGAAATGCTAATGTTAGTCAGCACTTTGTCCCTGAACTATCTATTCGTGGAATGGCCTGATTTTGGGTGATTTGGGCTAAGTGGCTTTTTCTTCTTCTGTAACCTTAAACTGAGGTTAGTCTATTAATGCCTTTTGGAAAAGACATAAATGACAGTGTATGAGAGGAATCAAATGCGTGCACATTGCTGAAGTCAGACAAGAGGCCATTTGTTGATTGATGTGTGAAATGTTGTGTTGCAGTATCACCAGGGCTGTGAGCACCTGAGACCCAACATTCCAGACTGCCTTTGCAATCAGCCAACCCAAAGCCACCTGTATCCTCCTCTGTTTCACTAACCAGGCAGGCACTCATCTTGCACACCACAGATTGTGTCACTGAGGAAATGCTAAACAAAAAATAGGAGTTCAGAAAGTCACCTTCCCAATTGGAGCTGTTCTTTCACATCAAATTCTCAAAGGGATTTGTGGCATTACAAGTTCACTGCCTGCCTTCAGACTGCTTAATAAATTTAAAGATGCACTTTCCTTCGCCAGATATTGCACTGGATTTTTTTGTTTGCGTATTCTTCTCTCTTGAACTGACTTAAGCACAGTGCTGTACCATGGACAGAAGTACACTGAGCAGTGTGTTCACCTGGTGTGTTAAGAAAGTTGTTTTAGTTTCCCTGTGGATGGGCCGCACCTGCCCTTTGGCAGAGTCCAAAATGAAGATTATCCCAAGTGCTGAGAGTGTACCCTTCAGCTCTAGCTTTATTCAGCTCCCATAGTGACTCTTTGAAAGCATAAAGGTCTTTCTGAAATTTTGGATGTGGAGAGCTGCTGGCAAAGTATACTTTGATTCAATTTGGAAGATGCTCAGACTACTCCAGTGCTACAGATGTTTGCCGTGTTCTTAAAGCTCAGCTTGAAGTAGTTGCTCTGTAATAGATTGAGTGCTGCAATCTTGCCTTGCATTCAGTTTCAGTGTGTGCCTGAGGAAGAGTCACTGGAACAGATACCTGCAAAGCTTCTATAAAGCAGGTACTCTTCAAATTTATTAGGTTTATTTTGGGGTTTTTTCCATCCTAAACCTAGCCATTGACACCTCAGAGCAGTTCAGAACACCAGCTTTTCCTAGTATCTGTAATAATGTAGCACTTAAATTTTGAACTTTTAAACTGCTGTGCAACTTAACCTTAAGGAGCTGGCTAGTTATAGTCCAGGCAGTGCTGTCACTGATGTGTTTCCAAACCAAGTGGGGAGCACTTGACTTCTCAGGTGGACACAGTTTCCTGAGCAAGATCAAAGACTCTCTAATGCACTTGATTTGCATTGAATTCAGTACCAGGAACAGGAGGCACAGCTGGTCTTATTCAAAAATATGACAGTACAAAGATAAATATAGTGTGTTCTGAATAATAGCTTAGCATTTATATCACTCATCCAAAAAATGGTCTGTCTTCAAATCTGCAGTTGCTGCTTCCCAACAGTTGTCTTTAACTGCTAATCTGTCTGGTGTCACATCCTTCCTGCTAAATCATTTACATGACAGTACAACAGTCGGTGGCTATGGAGAGAATAAACTGGAGAAAGATCTGATGGTAACCCTGTGAGAGGAAGGCAGTGCTGGAAATGGGGAAGAGGAGTCCTGGTTCCTTCTTCAGAGGCAACTTCAGTGTTTGGTCTTAAGTGATCAAATGAAGAAGTTTAAGAGCAGGATCCAAATGACATCACTGCCTTCCTTCACCTTGCTCAGAATTAGGGTTTGTTGTACCTAGATCTTCTGTACCTAAACAGATACAAAGCCAAAATATTTATGTATTTCTGATGGAGTTTTCATCTAGACCCACTTTAGTGATACCATAATCCTTTCTGCCATTGTTGCTAAAGATCACTAAGGAAAAATGAGAGCCAGACCAACTGCAGACACTGATATTTTCGAATCTATTCCTGAAGTGTTTATTTGTGATGAGAATTACTGTAATTTATTTTTAGACTAGAGGGAATATTTCTACAAGCATAAAGGAACTGTATTTGTTTTTCAGTCAGTGAGGCACACAGTGAACTGTCCATGGCAGCACTAAAAAATCTGCAATTCCTTTAGGATGCCTTGTGGTGCAATGTGAAATACATGAAGTCAGAAAAGGGGCACGTACAGTAGTCCTTGAAATGTCACATCTTAATTTAGATCAGTTCCAATGCTAGGCATAATGCAAAATTTGTACTATTAAAACAAAGGAAAAAAAAAACAGAGAGAGTTTGTGACTGTGCATGATTTTTAATGTGGAGCTTGCAACTCTTTTCTGCCACAACTTTGTAGTTGTAAAAGTTAGGATTGATAATTGCTGCATTTTCTGATGTAGTTCCAGAGTTTATACCAGAAGAATCAGATGTTGTGAAAGGAGGTCGATAAGTCACTGCTTTCAAATGTTGTATTAAACACATTGATTAGGTTAAGTCATAGCATTTGAAATGCTTTTTTAAAATTTGTCTGAGGAACCCAAGGTTGATACATTTCTTCTCGTTAATGAGGTTAGGATGACTATTCATTTATTTTCATGTGATTGGTCTTCTAGGCAATCATATGGTGTGATCTTAAGCCTTTAATCTGCAATGCTCCAGGCTTCTGCAGCATGATTAAGCTAAAATTGTGTTTTGACAGGTCTGGGATTGGAGGAACCAGAAGAGCAACTCTGACTTTCAATTCTCTGAGAGTTGTGAACTTAATCAGTAGTGATGGGGTGTCTTAGCCAGCTGATAAATTTTTGCATTTCCCCCTTTTCAGAGTACAGTCATGTTTCAGTTTTCATGGGTTTGCCTCCAACACTGAGCTTCCTCCTTCCCCAGAGCAAGTTGTCTGATTTCTTAAGGTCCATAAATAATAAGGATGCTACACAACAGGCAAGATCCCTGGGGACAACTCAGAAGCTCTCAGTGACTTGCATCCATTTGCTATTTCTTCACTGGCTACTCCCTGTTGTACTTTTTTTTATTTTCTGGACAATAGTAGAAGTATTGCATTTGCATTGAACATGTTTCTCAAAGAATCACAGTTGCTGATGCTTGTGAATGTTGTTATTTATGTTAAAATTACCTTGTTTATAGCCTTCTAACATGGTGGCTTTCATTCTATGATGATTTTTTTCTTTTTTGGTCTGTATTGCTACAAGGTAGAACTTTGATCCTTTGATTTAGCAGGCTTTGTCTTTTTATAAAGATATTCTAGGGAGATGGAAATGCTCCAAAATACATATTTTTGTAAGGTCTAGAAGCATAAAAAACTTCTTGAGAACATTTTAGAACTGCTCAGAAAAATTGTATTTTGAGCATTTAACAGCTGATCTCTGCTTTGGTCTTCTGTTTACATTATTACCATGAATGAATATCTAAATTTGACTTTTGGTTGCAAATTTGCTGGGTTAAAAGAGCATTGAATTGCAAAAAGTAATCTTAAGCTTTTCATGCAAAAAAAAAGTAGTTTTATCTTGAAATGATTACCTTATTGTCAGCTGATGCCTTATTTAAGCCATCGGGTTAACATAAAGGTGTAGTATAAAGGCAGTGAGTGGAGGCTTTGGTCAAGCAGCTGAAAATAAAGTGACACATATTTATTTGGATGTGATTGTTTTACAGGTTGAAAACTGGTGCCCTCGTTTACCTTGGAGAGCAAAAAATCCTAATGAAGAAACTGATCAAAAAACAGTGGTAAGAACAACCAAGTCCTTAATAAGGACAAACATGAGCAATAATTCAGTAATTGTGATTCATGCAAAATATCCTGGACTCCTGTGCCATATAAATGCTAAAAAGATTAGAATTTACAATTGTTACTCCTCAGTTCTTCAAAGCTGAGAGGAATCCTCCTTGATATGTGTAGCTCATGTATCCAGTCATTGTATTGTGCTCTTGCTGGTAGATTTTCATTAAAAACATTTTTGTGTTTAAATTTATGAAATACTGTACACAGATACTGAGAAAAATTACAAATCCACAAACTGCTCACCAGTGTGAAGTATGTGTGAAAATGTGGATTTTTATTGTCCCAAAAATCTGGGCCTTTTTTACAAAACAGCCTTAATGGAAAAGGCTTATATCCATTTCAGGTTTGTAGTAACATTTTGATTACTCTTAATTTTTTCCCAGTAAATACTATACAGCACATGGAGTTGTTTCTAAATTGTTACAGCCTAATTATGTAGCAATTAGGTATTTTAAGGTAATTTAAGATAATTGCTGGGCTGCATATGAACACTACTTACATAATATGGATATAGGCGGTCTCATTTTATAAAACCAGTTGATCTTAGAACAGTCTAGCTTTAAAATGAGTATTTCTTTTAAGATTTATACCCTAGTAATGTTTCTTCCTTTCTGATATAATTGGAGATTTCCTTGTGCTTGGAAGATTCATGATATATGAATATATGATATATGAAGATTCATGATATATGAGCCTACTGTTCTGAATTATGATTTAGACATACCTTTACCTCATTTTGAAGCACAAGAACAAAACCAGATCTTACATTACAGAAATAAATGCATTGTGAAACATTGCAAACATATTTTGGGCTACCAAGTACTACAAATAAAAATAACAGTAATTTATGTAGCTTAGAAGTGTCTGTTTAAGTATATCTTTAATTTTTGAACTAAAATCTTAACGTACTAGGAGTGGTTTTTTTCCATTTATTTTTTTTTTTTAAAGAGGAATATGAAGCACTGAGCTCACATTTGAGCAGGGTTTTAACTTCTGGAAAGTATGCTGAAGAATAACTAATGTTTGGGGTGTTTCTTAATGCTTTGCCTGAAGGCTGAAATTCGTATCAACTTTGATAATCTCTACAAAATGATGTCAAGGCATGAGGAATTCAGGTGGATGATGTTGCGCATCAGACGAATGGCTGATACCTGGATTGAAGCAATTAAATCACTTGCAGAAAAACAAAATCTGGAGAAGAGAAAACGAAAAAAGGTAAATTAGAACACTTTTATTCCTGTCACTTGCTGTTATATGGGCTCTTTCAGACTTCTTCCAGGTGTACCTTCAGAGTGGAAATAGAAAATATGTCTAAAAGGCTTGTGTTTATACTCTTTCAAGGAGTATTTTGCTGTTTGAAATTCTGTTGCAGTGGGTATTTGCTTTACAGATAGTTTTACTTTACAGAGTGTTTTGCTTGAGTCAATCTTGGAGTAAGTTTTCTGACCTCTGTAGTTTTGGATAAAATAGAGACTATGTAGACTAAACAGACACTGTGTTCTAAAGGGAGAAACTGTGAATTGACTGCGAGCTGATGACACTGGAGTGTTTTATGTAGTCATGGGAAACAGCAATTGTACATCTTTGTTGTCCAAAATTGAGACTCTAAATGGTGTATCTTGAGTTTGGATTTGATTAGACTTAAAGTTGACCAAAACTTTGGATTGGATCAGATTGAACCTCCTGTAATGAGTTCAATTTAAAGCCATGAGATACTTGAAGTGAAAAGGTGTAGTTCATTTGATTTAATTTTTTTTTTTTTAATTAACTCTTTAAGATAAAGCCAAAGGTTGCAAATACAACAACAGGTTTCTTTTCCTGCCTTGTTATTCCTGGAGCCAGTTCTGAGTGCAGCAGCCCCGTGTATGTTCATATTCCTACCGTCTCTTAAACCTGGCTGGCTCAGCTCCTTGCTGGAGATTCTCAGTTCTTGCATTCATTACAAAACTAAATTATTTGGGTGGAAGTATTGGCTTCTTTTTGTTGATTTTTTTTTTGGTTCTTTTGGCCATAGTTGGAATTTAGTAGAAAGAAAAACTGCTGTAATGTGTAACAGTTACATGTTTCCTGTCGATAACTCAAACGTATGACTTTCCTTTCCAGGTCCTTGTTCATTTGGGGCTTTTGACAAAAGAATCTGGATTCAAGATTGCAGAAAATGCGTTTAGCGGTGGCCCACTTGGTGAATTAGTCCAGTGGAGTGATTTAATTACATCTCTGTACTTACTGGGCCATGACATCAGGATTTCAGCTTCACTGGCAGAGCTCAAGGAGTAAGGAGATTACTTTCGCTTTTGAAACTAGAATTAGAAGAAAAGAATTGTAAACTCTTGAAGCTTCTATTAACAGTATATAATTTCTTGAAGCATAAAATGAAAGTGATAATTCACTAAACAGACGATAAGATTATTTTCATGAGCTAAGTATATGTGCCATGGAAGGGATAATGTGTTTCCATTGTAGCTTCAGGCTCCTGGGACTTCATAAATGAATGTTGTAAAATTCCAACTAAGCAGCTTAGTCCTTAACATTCCAGGTGCTTTAACCAGCTGCAATGGGAAATGTTACAGACTAGCCTAACTCTGTGTCCTCTGCTTCAGTTTCTGCTGTTCTTCACTCAGGATCTCATTTTAAGATAAAGGTTTAAGTTCTTTAAACAGGTTACTTTTGCTGTAGTTAATTGCTTGTGTTAGGTCAAATTGCTCCTTACTTTTAGTTGTCCTGCTTTGCCAACTGGTTCAGCACCAGACATAAAACATCTGTTTGAAGCTTGAGCACATGTGCTTTTCCTGCAGCTTTCTTTTTTAAATTACATGACAGCATTGTTTTATAGAGAGCTGTTATACTATAAAGCTGTCAATAGAAGTCAGAAATTATTTTGAATCATTTCAAAGCACACTGTTTTTAAGCATTTCAAAGGTATTATTCTTTTGCTTAAAACAGATGGGATTTTTAATGAAAATTAGTGCTTTTCATTTAATAAATGTTGAACCTCTCTAGAATTTCAGTGTTCTTAATATGGTTCATGATTTCAGAACAGAAAAAGAATAAAACTTCTTTGGAAACTGGAATTACTGGAATTACAGCATCAATTCAAGGTATTTGGAAAGTAATGCTTTTTTATATTGCTTCTTTTTTTGTTTAGGATTATGAAGAAGGTTGTAGGTAACAGATCTGGCTGCCCAACCCAGGGGGATAAAATTGTAGAACTCATTTACATCGATATTGTGGGGCTGACTCAGTTTAAGAAAACCCTTGGTCCATCATGGGTTCATTACCAGTAAGTATAACACTCACTTGCTCTCTAAACTGCTTTGTTAAGAGGCTTTTGTTGAGTAACATGTGTAAAACACTGAAATAAGTCCATTCACATGAATTTATTTAAAAGTGAAAATGTACTTTGCTGTTGTCTTTAGCTCTTAAGATTAAAGGGGCTATTGCTTGTTCTTTGCATGCCATCATTATCCCCCAAGCAAGCTTGAGATTCTTGGATTCAAGTCTTTTTAATCTTAAAAATCTTAATTATCCTCTTGATAAATCATCATCTTTACCCCTCTTTCCCTCCTTTCTTTACCCACACTTTCCCCACCCCATTTTTTTTCTGTAAATTAGTAGATGAGCTGAGAGATTACTGCATTTTGTTGCTTAATTGGAATACCAGAGGCATGTTTTGCTTCTTGGTATTTGTAACCACACTGGATTAATGATTGTGGAGGTTTATCTATTCTAATTGTGTTGCCCAACAACTGCAGTGCAATATTCTGTTCCATTCCTTAAGATACTTGGCAGAGAGTTGTCTTCAGGGGCAGGTCTGAAGAATAAACTGCAATTATTGTTGCTTTTGTAATCTATAAACATCTTTCCATTGGAAATTAAAGATGAGGGTCACAAGAAATGACTTTGTGCACCTTTCTCAGTGTCTGCAGTTTTAGAACCTCTTTTCTTTTTGTCAATAGCTTTATATCATTAAGCCTCCCATGTGTTGTAGAAATAGGTATGAGCATGAAATAAACCCATGTCTAAATTGCTGACGTTGATTTTTCTGTACCTGCTCAAATTAACTATGTTTCATGATCCACAAAGTCCAGTAAATCCTACCTGAAGGAAGGTATTGGAAGGTGTTCATGGCAGAGAAACTTTTTTCTTTCAGCCTCAGGATTTTCTAGCTCATTGAGTTTTTCCAGTGTAATTTTAAAGAGGATACTGTGAGCAACATTGCAGATTAGATTACTCTTAATCTCTTTTTTGAAGCAGAGGAGTAAACGGATATTCTAGTTTTTAGGAGCCTGCTAATAAAGATAATCCCATTTTCCACTGAGCAACAGTTGCTTGTCTGTCTGCCAGATGTAATTGTCACTAGGAGATCACATGCAGCACTGTGGTCAGGATATGAAACCCTTCTTATAAATTTTAAATGTTTCTTCCTGTCTGCTTGCAATTACCTGTCTGGTATATCCTGTAACAAAGCTGTGGAAATACATATTGAGATTATAGATTGGCTATTCAATTTTTCTTTCTTCATAGAATCATTACATCTTGAATTATCTGGTTTTCATTAATTGCTATTTTGTGGTAATGGCTGGTGTTTTCTTGTTTAGGTGAGCAGAATTACATTTAACTCCAAGTACCTTAGTACTGTAGAATTTTTTGAGGCTTTTGGGGGAGAAAAAGATCTCTCAGTGGCTGTCTTCTACAACACTGGATTTCATGGACTGAATGGGAGTCTCATCTAATCCATAGCCTGACTGAAAAATTGATAAGGGTACATTTGTCCTTCATGACAGATTTTTGCTTTATCTTTTACTGAAGACTGAAAAAGATGTTGCTTTATACAGTTAAGCTTTTCTTTAAAGTGTTTTTCTTGGCCTGGTTTCTTGCTAACTGCCCATTACTGCTAATTCTAATAAGGTTCTGGAGAATAAATTACTTTTTTTTTCTTCGCTGCAAGCCCCTGGGATGTTTTCTATATTGCTTTTCCTTCAGTTTGCTTTTAAAAATATATACATTTAGGCGTTTGAATCATTACTTACAACTCATCTTTTGTATACCTTTCATGAAACTTGTTGCATTTATTGTGAATCACTCTAAATTACGTGCTGCTTTTTTCAAGCTCAGTGTACAAAAGAGGATCCAGAGTCTAGCAGGGACTAGAGAATTGATTAAAGCAGGAGGATTAATTTGTAGCTTCATGCATGCTGTCTCCTGTTTCAGGATCCTCTTCCAATCATTGTTTTTTCTCCCAGCATAATGAGTTATTTTATAAATTTTGTCATTAAAATATTCTGAAGTTAGAACACTAAGTGCATATAACAGCATAGGCATACATTTCCCTTTAATTCCAGTGAAATAAGCAATGTCACAAATAAAGCTGCTTTTTAGCCCTTGTTCTTTACAAACTTTGCTTTTTTTCTCCGTTGTATTTAATGGCAGTAGGAATAATTGTTTGTCTCAAAAGAAAGTGTTTTGCAGTAGATGTGTGCAGGTCAGCTCAGTCTGCACCGGATAAAAATGAATTAAAATCTTTTTATTCACTTCAGAACAGAGTAGCAGAATAAGCCTCTGCCTTCAGAACAGTCGCTTGGTAAGAGTGCTTTATATAATCTTTCTGGGTGAACTTGAGCCCTGAGGAAATTTTTGGTAGTTGTAAATCAGGTTTCTGGAACTGCAAGCTCGAAAGAATGACCCTGCTGCTTTGGGAGTGAGTATTTCAGAAAGGCTCTTCTGTACAGCTCAGAGCACCAGTGACTTTGGGTGGTATGTGCTTTGTCTGTGGGATAATTGGTGCTGCAGGTATCAGGAACACAGCTAAACACATCTCATGTTGGAGTGCACCTCATTCCCAAGCAGCACAGTGCCTGGGCTGCTGGATTTTTCAGTTCTGAGGTGTGGATGTTTGACTGCAGTTTGTGTGCAGTGAATCAACATACAAATTAATAGCTTAATATAGTTTGAGAAGTGCAGTCTTTCTTAGCACCCTCATCCTCCATGCAGCACAAAAATCTGGTATTTTTTCATTTTTCCACAGTCTCTCTAGCAGTGACTCATTCCCATATGCCAACAATCCAACTGGATTTTTTTTTTCCTTGAAATAAATTAACGTGACAGCTATCCTGAGAAATGAGCAGTGTTCCTGCTTTGTACGTGTTCTCTAGAATGCATCTTTTTTAGGAGGGTTATTTTCTGTCCTGAGATTTTAAATATGAATACTGAGTTGACTGATGAGGTGGGAGAAGACTACCAAAAAATGTGTATAAATACTTCCACTGGGTCAGCTCTGTTAAGACTATGCTTCTGACCAATACTTAAGGGGGAAACAAAGCTCCCTTTAAATAATCCTTTGTTGCTTTTGTGTGATTTTTTTTATAAGCCCTAAAATTGTCACTTCTAATGTGCTAGACAAAGAAGGCTAATATGGATGTTTCTAAAGCAATTTACTTCCTTCCAGTCCTCTTTTTAATTAGACAGAGAACAGACTTAGTCTGACAGCAATTTTAGGGCACACTGCAGTTCTCTGCAGCTTCACTGCTAAAGCTAAGTGACATTTTAGGAAAGAAGAGTGGGAAAACTGAAATTAAAGGTATAACAAATCAGCATTTTAATTTAAAATATATCCCTGAGTTATTAAAAAATAGTGATTTGTAATTTTCAAAATTAATTTTTTAACTTTAGAAATGCTAATGCATTGTATGCAAATTTTTTTTTTAAATTAAAGACATCTAAATTATTAAGTGAAACAAATGGAGAGTATGGTACTAGGGTAGACAATCAAGGCATTCCTACATATATTAAAATATCAGTTCAACATAACTGGTATGAATTACATTCATTTCTAAATTTTAAATCTTTACCAGTTCTTTTCTGCTGCATTTCAGGGATTAGTTTCACCACCTGAAGCTTTGATCTCTCATACCATTTCTGCAGAGAATTGTACTTTTTGCTGTCATCTTTTTTTCTGAATTAGTTTATGCCGAATCATATAAACTTTTCTTTTTTTGTTGTTGTTTTTCTGCAATTGCATCACATTGTCTGTCCTCATTCAGAGACCCTGTGTGTATTGGACATAGTTCCTCATATCCCTATGAACAATTAGTGCCATTTATCTTACATCTGAATACAGGAAAGAGAGAGGCAACAAAGCAGTGTAGTGCTCCTTACAGCTATCTCTTGACAAACTCCAGTAATATTGCAATTTTTCACTAGCTTTCTCCTATTTTTCATTCTCCTGTACTCAAGTACCTGGCCAAAAGCTGTATGTTTGAGAGGAATTTTGTTTTAAGACCTGCCAAGAAATAAGAGGGCTTTTATTACTGAATGATTCATCAGTGCAGAACTTGTTTTGGTCCTGCTGGAGTATTTTGTGTGATGCAGAGATAATTACCACTGTTGTAAAATATTTTCATTGAGAACAGTTGACATAAAATACTGCACAGAAACTGATCTGTCAGCTTTGTTGTTTGGTGAATCATAATGTGTTGTATATTTTGACTTTCTTTTTGTTTGAAATATCTCTGTGAAGGTTTAAAAAGACATCATTTTGCTCAGTTTGTATTTTGAAATACAAAGGTAGCATTTCAGGGAAGAGTTTAAAAGTTGCTGGGTTTTGTGGTTTTTTTCTGCTTCCCAAATTATTGAATACTTTAGAGAAAGCAGCAACATATAAGTAACATGTAAATTTATTTTGGAGACTAAAATCTTTTCTTTTTAAAGCTGAGAAGTAGTTGGAGATAAGTTCTTTCACCTTCTGAGGGCTAAATTCTTTCACATTTAAAAGCTAAAATCAGGCATTTTACTGAACAGAATATACATATAGGCTTAGAGCATGGGAAATGTTGAAAACTGGAAAGAACAGCCATTTTTAATAGTAACTTTTGCAGCTACCTCCCTTCTCTGCCACCCAAGAGGTTGTGTCCCTTCCTTAGCACGCAGGAGCCCAGTGATAGATGCAGTGTGCATCTGTAAGAGTTCATGTGTTTATAACACAATTGCACATGGTGTTTAATTCCTGTGGCAGTCTTTTCTGCAGTGGTGTTTGCCCTCTTCAGAGGGCTGAGGAATGGCAGAGGCAGCAGCTCTGGAGCCCTGTAATGCACTTCAGTGGCAGTGGTCAGTGTGTCCAAGGCATCAAAGATTTGGCAGGCTGCATTTTAGAAACATAACTTCTAGAATCTCTGTCCTTTAGCATGTACTGTCTTCTTCATACTGACACTTTTTTCTGCCTGTCATGCACTATGGGCCCTTGCTTTTTCAAGAAATGAATAGGATTTTAAATAAAGGGTTAGCGTGGTTCTCTCGTGCAGGCCCTTTGTAATCCAGTGCCAGGATTTCCCTGTTGTGTGCTGGTTGATGCAGGTAATTTGACTTTTATGTTGTTTCTTCAAAAGTCTGTGACAAGATGTTTCATAAACAAATAATTGAGGTGACTGCAAGAACTCAGCATATTAAACCTTCAGTGCTTTTTCAGTAGGTCTGAAAGTCAGAACCTGGAGACCAAATGCAATTGTCTAAAGACAGTGTTGTCTTCTGCTCCGATCTTCTTGGCTTGTGGCCCCTGGCTGCTACATTTGGTGTGTGGTAATGGTTGAGAACTTTAGAAAACACATGGAAAATCCTCTGTTCTCCTGCCTAGATTCTACTCCAGAGCCCTAGGAAATGGAGGTGACCACTGTGGCATTCCCATAAATTCTACTTGGATTTTAAAGCCTAACTTGATTCTGTAAGGACAAAACAAGCTCCAGGGTTTTTATTTGACTGTCTGATATATCCTTGAATTTGCTGTTCATAACGTCTTTGTGAATGTAATATGAACAGAAATGTTTGAAATTAAAATGTACCTTCAGTTTATATGTTCTCCACAGCTGCAAACAAAGACAAAACACATTTTAATTACCATAACTATGTGTATATACACACATTCTTATATATACATATGTAGGCGTACCTGCAGTAAAATGATTTTTCTCTTTTAGGTGTATGCTAAGAGTTCTGGATTCCTTTGGGACTGAGCCAGAGTTCAACCATGCCCATTATGCCCAGTCTAAAGGCCACAAGACACCATGGGGAAAGTGGAACCTCAATCCACAGCAGTTTTATACAATGTTCCGTAAGTACCTCTGTGCTTATAAATAATTTAGAGCTTTAAGAAGGAATGCTGTCATTGAGAAGATTTTTTTTTTTATTATGAAAGACAAATTCACAGTTTAATAAAATGCAGCTGCAAAATGGAAAGAATTGTGTCAGTAGACTGTGCAAAAGCTCTGTTGTTCTTCCACCCAGCAAGGAGAAAATAAAAATATTGAGCTAATATAAATAGTGGTGGGGAGCTTTATGCTCTGAGTACCTGTGGAAAGCGGTGCTTGGCTTTTCCCTTAAGTATCAGGGAGTTTGGTTTTGTTACTTCTGCTTTCTCTAACATTACTATGAAGCAATATATCTTTGAGTAACTTGCTGGGTTACATTTTTATAAATTTCACTCCCGCATTTGGTCTTGTCGAACTGAAGTTGTGAACTATGTTAGCTAGAGTGTTGTATTTCTGCTTTTGGTACTCAACAACTCAGCAGCACCATCCTTCACTGTTTCTTTGTGTTCAGAACTAAAAAATGACCACTCAGCAAAAAGTTTTTGTCTCTCCTTTTTTACGGCTTTGTAAAAACTTTTATCTAGCTTGTTTTCAAATTTTGAGTGTTTATCCTCAGGTGAACTGTCTAACATTTATTTGCCAGCAGTGTACAAAGATATTGTAAAATAAGTAGTAGATTTTAGCACTGCTGTAGATCTTTCAAGCATTGATAAATATCTTTTGAAGTGACCCCAGCCAAACCTAAAAAAGAAACAGAAGAGACACAAAGAAAGGTATAAATTCTCTATAAATTGGGTCAGATTAAATGATTATTGTAACCTGGTCTACACCTAGTCTTTGACTTTATGGCAGTAGGTTCCAGAATCACAGGATCTCTCTCTTGCCTGTAGCAGTAATTCAAGCGTGCTGTCTCTGAAAGGTGCAGGGTCCCTGCTGCAGGCTCAGGGCAGTGCCTTCTGCTGTGTGCAGAGGCTGCTCAGCCCAAATCTGTAAGGAAACAGATTTTGTGACCAGCTCACCTCCAGATGGTGGTCCCTGTCTGACATTAAGACCAGGGCTCAGTTCTCTCTCATCAGCTTTCATCATCAATCTTTCAAACTTTCCTGCTTTTCACAGCAGAATTATACATGCTGCTGTCGGGTTGACACGCTTTTGATTTCAGTTGCCCTGTAAAATTCTTGAGAGAGGCATATTTCGTCTGTCAACATTTGCTGTGCAAGTTTTTCCAGAGAAATATAAGTGAAGGTTGTTCAAGAGATAAAAGGCTGCATTCACAGTTGTTGGGAAGCAAGGAACAAAACGTGTGGTGGTGAAATGTGACTTGAAAGTGGATGCAGAGTTTATGTCTGGATATTAGTAAGCAGAACTTGTTCTGTATCCACATTTGCTAATATTAATTGGTTTATGTCCTAAATGGAAAAGGGACTCAATCATGCTTTGTTCAAGTTGTCCAACTGTTAGGAAATTCAGATGTGAGGTCCTGTTCAAGATAGCACCAAGGGGGATGATGCACTCCATGAAAATAGCTGGATGAACACTGGTGGTACAGCTGTGTGCTCTGTGTGTGCACTGCTCAGTCCCACTCCATGAAATGCAGAAGAAAGCAAACCCTCTCTCACACATCTCTGCTGTGGCAGTACACTCTGCCACTGGTACTCTCTCTTGTGCAGAGAGAAGTGCTTCATAATGAATTTTCAAAGAAGTATGACTGTGTTGGAATTTTAATAAATAATGTTTCTGATTTTTACTGCTAGAAACAACTGTGGGTCGTCCTCTGCAGGAAAAGTGGTGACTAGATTGCTGGCAAACTAATTCTGAAGCGTTAATGATTCCAGTGCTGTAGATTATTCAAGGATTTTCCTTTTTATTTTTTTTTTGTACTAGGTGCACAAGAGCCAACGTGTTTTGTGTTGTTTAAAGTTTACATTTGTTATTTTGTTCTCTGCTGCAGAGATAGCACCATCTTTATGGGGTTGTGATTAAAAGTGCATATTATGCATCAGTAAAGATTTTATGGCAGATTGGAACCCTGGACAGCTTCCCAAGATCCCCAGACTCTATTATGTTTTGAGAACTCTGATTATAAGGGCAGAAAATTATCCTGAGCAACAAGCAAGCTATATTCAAACCTGTGGCATATTACCAAGTGCTTGACTGTTCTCTGAGTTTTCCAGAAGCGTGAGAGCTTTTCCTCCTTTCTACATTTCCCATGTTTTTAATTCAAATACCTCCATGCAAAATAACAGCACTGGTATTTCTGAAAGTGCGTGGTCTTGCTTAAAAATCTGTCTGAGTGCTGCTTCCTGTCCGTGATGTTTGAGGCACTGAATTCCACCAATTCTAAGTGCTAACTTTAACAAAGGTTTATTTTTCTTTTGAGTGTGTACTGCCTTGCCTCTCCTTTGAATGCAGTCTCTCATCCAAAAATATGGAAGGATGGAAAAATGCCCCTTTTCAGACATATTTCAAATGTGCTGTTTGCTATGTAAAATTCTAAAAAGTCCTTGGGTCTAAGTGGGTGCCTGGCTGTTGCTGAGGCATTTTTTGTGAAAAAGAGTAATTGTCATATGAAAGACTAAATGTAATGGCAGAGGGACATGTACACTGTATATGGTTTCTCTGTTCCCCTACATTATCCACTTGGCTGATTTTCAGGAACAAAAATGCAAAACCTCATAATTGCAATAGAATTTTTTTTTTTAATAACTCTACTAGAGGTTTAGTATTGCATGTATTGAAAATGCCTGGAGTGTTGTCCTTGGATTTAAGGGGTTTTTTTGTTTAGGTTTTTTTGTTGTTTTTGTTTGTTTGTTTGTTTTTTGGTTTTTTTTGGTTTTTTTTTTTTTGTTTTTTGTTTTTTGTTTTTGTTTTGAGTTCTTAAGTTTTTCAAAATGTGATTAATCGTCAGCTTGTGTGCCAGAATTTAACAGGAGGACTAGAGAGGAGTTCCTGCTTGTTTATTGCAGCCTTTTTCTGTGTGCACTTGTGAGGCTATGGCACTTTCTAGAGAATAAAAACCATGTATTTGGGTAATTTTTGTATAGTAGGGATGTATTTTTACCTGAAGCATTGAGTGTTGGAGTCCATCACTGGAATTAAACACCCAGTCTACAAAAAACCCCCCCAATAGTACAGAACAACAAAACCCCTTACTTTTAATGAGCCTAAATATCTGTCTTTTTAGCAGGGAGAACAGTGCTGGATGTCACTGCTGGAAAAAAGACCAACAGGGGCTAAAAACAATATAAAAACCTATGAGTAAATTACATATCCTTTGCACAAACTTTTTTTGTCGGGATTGGGTTGGAAAGAGTTTTGCCAACTTCACTTGCCACCTTTAAATATTTTATGATCACTATGTCTGCGTGAATTAGGCAGTGCAATTTGTATTCTGATTTTCATTGTGTGACTTGGTAGGCCAGTAACTAGCATGGATACATAAACCCAGTGAATTGGGTGGTTGGTGTTGATAATTCCAGCATGTAGATGTGTGTGTGTATATATATATATATGTGTGTGTGTGTATATATATATATATATATATAAATATTCCAAGAATTTTGCTGAAATTTATTTATGCCATTGAGTAACATCCAGCTTTGCTAACAAGCATAAATCCAGGGGGTTTTCAGCCTGTTGGTATTGTATCTCTGGGATTTGTCAAGCTGGATTTCTTCTGTTTCTTTTATCTCTAATAATAAAATAAAGCTTAGCACACAGACAAAAAAGATCATTACCATTGGACTCAGTCCAGCTGCAGAGTTTTTATTATCAGAAACAAGACAGAAAATAGCTGCTTACTCCAGTAGGCATATGGAGCAGTACTTAAAATTAATAAAATCTATTTTGGATAATAAAGCAAGCAAATTTGTCCTTCAGAACTAATAAGAAGGAAGTGATCAGTTGCATAATGTGTTCCTTATAGCTTCTTTTTTGACAGCATTCTCTGTAATGTGGCATTAACCAGTATTTTCCAAGGTGCTGAATCTGCTCTGTTTCTTACAGCTCACACTCCAGACAACAGCTTCCTTGGATTTGTGGTAGAGCAGCATCTGAATTCCAGTGACATTAAACACATTAATGACATCAAAAGGCAGAATCAATCTCTCGTTTATGGCAAAGTAGATAATTTCTGGAAGGTGAGTTTTTTTATACTCATATGCTTGAGCAAGTTTATGTTGATCAATATAATAAAGCATAATTTGAAATTTGAAAATGTCCCATCTGTCTAAACCCATTCAGTTCTTTTTCTGGAAAGAAATGTATTTGAATAATTAAATTGAACGTTTTGAAGTCTTTTTGTTAGAGTAACTTCTGTCTAGATTGATGTGGATCCTTTGCTATTTCTGTACACCTTTCCAATAGAATAAAAAATATAGTCTTATTGTCACAATAATTTTAGAAAATGCAGAAGGCTGGTAAACATAATGGAAAATTCAAGGTGTGAACTTTCATCAGTCATAAGCAAACCTGTCTTTCAATTACTTCTTATATCTACAACAAAAAATGTGCTGCATTTTGAGATGGAAGTTCTGTTTCACTAAAGGCTCTAAAAGTTTGCAGTCTCATTTTATCTCCCTGTAATAATATCAGAGTTTTGTTTCTTTAATATTGCCATTATTGTATATTCTCTCCTCTGCAGATGAGAGCAGCAGAATAGCAACAACTAGGTTTGGTCATATTTTCACTAAATTAAAGTATATTGTGTTATTAAGTTATAGTGGTCACTTTTTTTCCCCCCACTGTCCTTTTCTGTGGCTCCTTCTTCCAGGCTGACACACCTGGGAATGTGTCTCATGCAGTTTTCAGAGATTGCTTACTAATAACTGGATTTCTTCCAAGTTACCTGCAGCTCTGTGTGCCCAAATACTTTGCATGCCCGTATCCTCTGTGTACCTTTCCTCCTGCCTAAAAAGACCTTATTTTTAAGCCTCTTGTCAACTGAAAACGGAACTTACTTACATAGGGCCAAACAATGTAACAGTGCAAGACCACCTGGGTCTCACATTGTCATTCCTTTTCTCTTTATTGGAATGAGAATATTGATCTTGCAGTTTTTCGAACCACAGAAGCAACATTCATTCTGATGACTAAGAGTATACACAATAAATTCTCTAAAGATGCTAGCTACAAGTAAAAGGTCCATCTGTGAGACAAAACAAAACTAAAACGTGATAGAAACAGTAGAATGTGTGCAGTGGTAGCAGAACAGGTAGAGCTGGATGCTTCTTGGCTACTGTGCTGAGAAAATATGTAGTAAATACATGAAAGTATTTCTGTATTCTGTTTGGCTCATGGTATAGAAGGACTCAGTGTGCCCCTGTGTGCAGTCTCTTGTCTGCAGAGTGCTGGAGCAGAGCTGGAATCCCTTTTTCAAGTCTTTTCAAGCTTAGGCTTTTGTACTTCTACTTGTGACGCTGCTTGTACTTTTACTAGTGACTGATCTCATTATCAGTCTCTCAAGAACAGCAGCATGCAATAATCATCTAAACTTCTTGACCTGATTTGCTGTGCACATCAGCAGAAGAACCTGTTGAATACTAGTTGGATTTAAGGAACAAGACAGCTCCTTAGTCACCAGGGTGTTTTTCACTGACATATATATCTTTCTCAGTTTATTCAGTCTGTATGAATTCGGAAATATGTATGGATATTTTATATGCCCAGAGGGGAAGTTTGTGATTAGTCTCAGATTCTGTATGACACACAGACTATTCATGGACTGATTAAGACAAAAACATGGCTTTTTGGAAAAGAACATCCAGTCTTGATTTTTAAATAGCACACAATGGAGAGCCCACAGTTTCCTCTGGTGAAGTCCACCAATAATTGCCTTCTCCCTTAAGACTGCATTATTTCTGGTACAGATTTCCATACAGTTGTTTCCACTCTTAGTAGCAGTTATAATTTTCTCAGCTGGACTGATGATGTTTCTGTTTTGTTGCCCTGTAGGAATATATAGGTTGAGGTCAAAGTAACCCATAGTCATCTCCTGAAAAGTCTGTATATGCTGAGCCCCTGAGAGCTTTGTGCTTTCTAATCCTTAAGAGTTTTCACATGTCTCTTTTCTCTGAACCTTCTCAAGATTATTCACATTCCTCTTGAAATGTAAATGCTTGCAAAGGGCACATGGGCCATACCAGCATCAAATCCAAAAGGAAATAGTCTCATTTTTAGACAAGTCCCCTTTCCACCATTAGGAACTCTCAGCCAAAACCTTTGTATCGTTTTTTAAAGTGCTGGTTTTCCAGTCACTGCTGTGTTTTATCAGTATTGCCTGTCTTGTTTTTTCCAAGATGTTAGATTTGGTATCTGGCCGTATTAAAATGTGTACTGTGTGCTGGTAACATGGAGCACATTAAAACTGTAACTTGCAGATTGTAGCTGCAGTCATGCCCATATGCACTCATATATAAAGTGCAAATCACTGCAGACAGGCTTTGAATCAGTTACAGTGTGGGATTTCTTATCTGGAGTGATAAAATCCAATTCTTGTGATCAAGAGAAAGCCTGAACTAATCTTGTGTCTGTGTAATTTGCTTATTTCACGTTTCTTTCATTTTCCCTGTTCAGTGCTCTTTTCATCTGCCACTATGGCTTGTATGGAACCAGCCTAATCTATTTATCCTGCTCCTGTTCTTTCTACTGAACATGGCCAATTAAGGAGAAGTGTAATCTGCAGAGAGTACATGTGTCACTGCTGGGGCTGATCAGTCATTAGAGGAGCACAGTGGGGAGGGGGAGCCTTCCTGTCCCCAGATTTTTGTGCTTTTGGGGAATAGCAGTGGCAAATCAATTGTTTAGTTTTAAACCAAGCAGGCTGAAGTGGGACTGAAGTGTGCACAGGACCTCTTCTCCCTTGGGCTATATAAACCACCATGGCTTTATACAGCCATGGAATAGGTCCTGTTCTGTGCCTGAGCCCAGTGGCACCCATCCCATATCACAGTGGCCGAGTCTGGGGACACCTCGGGACGTCAGGAAGGATGTATGGTGCAGAGGATGTAAGATAAATCTGCTTTAGTTCCCTCTAATAACTAAATCAGGCCTAGGTGGGTTGAGGATTACAGATAGGAGGCTCTAAAGAATTTTACCATGTTTCTAAAGCTTATCTTTAGAGGTAAGCTGTGAAGGGCAACATTTGCCAAGTTTTAGAATAGTATTTGTTGGGATTAAAGGTTTGGGGTTTTGTCTGGGATTTTTGGCAGTACTAAGGAGTAAAAAGTGTCCTACCTATGCCAAAGTGGGGGAAAAAAAGGAATTAATAAAATGTGTGTGAAACCCATAATGCTCTCCATTATCAAAATTTGCTTTAATTACAGAACATTTCAATTAGAATGTTTGAAGCCTTTCATGTTGCCTTAGCTCCTGTTTCTAAGTATTTTCTTTGGTCTTCTTCCTGCAATTTACTGTTACACTCTTCTACTAATTTGACCCTTAATCCTAGAAGAAAGAAAGAGTCAAGATTCATTTTGCAGTACTCGCTTTTTCTTTTTCTTTTTTTTTTTTTTTTTTTTGTGGGTTGCTGTGAGAGAAGTCAGAAAGTTGCTTGTATCAGAAATAGGCATCAGTGCATAACAAATGATGCTGCTTTAATATTTTATTATAGTCTATTGTAGCTGTCTTGAAAATATTTGTATATTTAGAGGCAAAATAATGTGTGAGTTTCTTATTAATGTCACTTGAAAAGCTGGGCATTCTCCTTAAATATATACTGCCTGCATAGCAGCTTTTGAAGAGCTGCACTGGAAATGGGTACCTTCAGCTTGTTCTCCATGGGAAAGCACATCACCCAGGCTGCTCACACTAATGCCCTCCCTTTATAGCTCCAGGGAACATGTGATGAAATGCAATTTCCCCATCACATGCCCTCTTGCACAAAGAGGGAGGAAAGTCCCTTCCTCCTGGTTGGTTTTTGTAGGTCATGTTTTGTGTTGTACTTTGAATAAATATTTCATTTCAACTTATAAACTGAAAGAAAAATAATTAAAGGGGCAGAAGTTCCTTCTCACCTTTTCTCCCATGGGGTCAGTGCACTCACAAACTTGTCTGGTGGTCATCCAACTTTGTGTTCCTCCAAATGTGCAGCAGCACTGGGGGCGTATCAGTTGAACAGCAGTGACCCTCGAGCCTGGCCCCAGCACTGTCCTGCCTCATGCCTCAAATATAACAAATTGGAATGAGCCAGACACTTCAGCTCAGCAACATTTCAGAAATTCACCATTTCCTTCTGAAGCAGTATGGATCAGAAACAAGACAAACAAGTGAGTGCAGTAATTGACACTTTCAAAGGCATATTCTTTAACATACATTATGAAAATTAGAATTAATTTATTATGAAAAAAGAAAGAAAACTGTGTTTGTCATGGATATTTACCCGTCAGATAGGTCAGTGATCAGGTTCTCACTTTGCAGAACTCTTCAGCTGCAAAATGAATTACTGAGGTCTTACAGTAATGATTAAAATAATCATCTACTGTTACTTGGTTAGCACAAAACCAACACAACCTTTTCTTTCTGTGGTCCCACTTCCTATTTTCATCTGTATCCCTTCACTTTTCACCTTCAGCACTTACAGTGAACAAGGATGCCTTCTCAGTTCTGGAAATTTCCATTCAAAGGCCAGGAAATTGCTGCTTAGGTGTTGGTGTGAATTGCCTGACGATGAAATTATCAAATCTTGGGAAAACCTTGGTGTTTAAAAAACCTTCCCATGTGACAAGGATTAGGATAGGGAACTGGATAAGGTTCTTCAAGCTCTGGCAGAAATCTGAAACCTTCACTGAAATGTTTTATTCATTCTTTGTGCAAAATTTATCTATGTGCCAGTGTGTGTTTTATTCAGCGATACATGATGCCTAAAAAAGAAGCCATAAATGGACATTCAGGAAGAGCAAGAGCATGGCAAAGTTATATAACAACTTCCCTTGCAAATCCTCTTTCTTTCCAGCTTTTCTGTGTAATTCGGTGTATTCCCAGGATCTGTTTCTCTCTCACACATTTTTGAGATCTCAGTAAGAGGTGATTTCAAAGTGTTTGTTTGATAATCAACCTAGGCAAACTTTTTTTTTTTTTTTTTTTTTTTTTTTTTTTTTTTTTTCCTCTGCAGCTTTCTCTGTCATGGAGTCTCTCAAATGATCTGTTACAGGAAAAATTGTTAATTTGGGCATTTTTTTAAACATGTCCCCTCTGAGCTTTGTTTGGATTTCTTTGTATAGGACATTTTGAGCAGTCAGTCACTATCCACATTCTTTATGGCAACTGTGGGGTTGTAAACCTCCCTCATATTCTGCCAAGTTGTCTTTTTCAAACTGAAGAACTGTTAAAGAATTTCTCGCAGATTTCTGCCTGTAACAGTGGAAACTGTCCTGTGTCTTGGATCCTTCTTACCCCTTTCAGAACACTGTCCAGTGTTTTCAGCTTCTGTTTGAGAAAGTGAAGCAGAAGTGCAGCAGTGCGTGAGGAGGGAGAGAATAGTTTTTACAGAACAGTTCAATAATATTCTTTTAATTTCTGAATTGCTTTCCAAAAAATTTCTATCATTTACTTGATTGGTGCGTGGCCTGACTGCTACTGAACAATGGATAGACTTTTTTTCATGGGCCATAATTGTGTGTTGTTATTATAGTGCAAAGTCTTCATACTTGAGTGGCACTGGTTAGCTCAGGGGTTTCTTTCCACACTTGAAGTGAGAACTGGTTTTCAGCGTTTCTGTCACTTTAGTAAAGTTACCAAACATGTTTTGTTTCTGTGAGAAGTAGTCTATGCAGCAGTGGGGGAAGACATTGGGAAACTCCTTCAGCATCAGCACAGTGTATGATCCCCACATTCATGGTGAATGCTTAGTTTTGTACCATACAGTGCTTAGTACAGATGCCAGAGATTAATTGAGGGCTTGTGTTAACTCCCTGTGTCTGAAACGACCAAGTCTTGTGCCAGCTAATGCCTCCTTGTTTACTCGTATTAGTGATTAATATGTACTGGCTGATAGCTTAGTTTTGAGAACAAGGATTGTGTGTTAGAGAAAAGGATAAGAAGTACATTGTGACTCAGCAACATAATTGAGATACTCTCAAGGAGAAAGGATTCATCAAAAGAGCCAGAACCATATCCAGACAAGTCCATGGCAATAATGAGCACATGTGCATGTATTCAGAAAACTTGATGGACATGCATTAGTTTTAGGAATATAACCTGGTCTCTTAAGTTACTGAGCATGCATGCTTTGGGAGAATTCCCCATGCATCCGGTGCTGCTGATAGAGTAATGTCAGCTTTCTAACCTGCCTGAATGGTTGGAGAGTTTATTACCTGGGGTTTGGTGACAGTTGAATTTATCACATAGTCTCTTTTCTAGTCTCTCAGTCCCTTGGATTACTGAGGGGACTTTTTCAAAAGCTTTAAACCCCCAGGTGTTCAATATTACAATGTTTTTAAGCAACATTTTGAAGTTAGCTTGAGTTCTGTTACTGTGAATAATGACAGCATATTTTTGTCACTGTTTTGTTCTTTCACATGACGACTTTTAATTCACAAGAGAAATTCCTAATCTCTCCCCAAGAGATTTAATTCCTTTAAGAACTTCAGAGAATTCCTACAAGCTGATTGGCTTTGTTAGAAAATGCTACCAGTTTGGTGAGAGAGGATTTCCTTGGACAGGAAGACTTTTCATTGTCATTATCATGGGTTTATGTGGTTACATAGTTAACCCTTTATTTAAATTTCAGATTACTTGTTCAGTGTAGAATTCATACTTACTAGTCATGAACCACAGAATTTTCTCCACGTCCATTTTTAAATTCATGGCAGTTTTAAAGTTTCATATTTGTCTTCAAGGAGACTTAATCTACTCTTTGTGATTTACCCCTGTAAAACACTGTATGTATTTGACTCACTTAATATTCTCCAGCCTTTGTGCATTCTTCCAGCTCCCTGGTAGGCAGGATTGTCATTATTCAGGCATGTCTTGAGAAGTCTTTGAGAGGGTGACAGTTCTCGAGCAGAGATTATGTTTGTGTCACAGTCTCGATTGTCATACATTGCATGTACACTGCATTTTGGCTTACTTTTGACTTGACACTTCTACAGATAAGCACTCAGATGATAGGACTTCTCAGCTTTACAGTATGCATTTAGGATATACACAGGGATGTACCCCAGTACTTGCTTTTCTGAATTACATTTGTCAAGCTTTATAAAACCATTGCCTTCTGAATTTTTCAACGCAAGGAAGCGAGGCTGGATATATGGGCTGTTTTACATATGTTTGGCAGCCTGAACTTTCAAGCCATAAAGCAGTTGAGGACTCTGAATCAAGCTCTTCTATAATGCAGTTGGCCTGTAGTGGTGCTTTATTTCATTCAGTGCTGAATTTTTGATGTTCTGTGAGGGCACCCGAATGGTCTGAAATTGCAAAATGCTGTCATTACCTTGGACTGGCAAACTGTTGGTGTTAATTACCACCAGCTACCACACTGAGAAAACTGAAAGCAGAGTTTACTTCTTGATGAACTGTGTTTCTACCACGTATTTTTGTAGCTTTTATATTTAAATTTTTCACCCACCAAACTTAAAATGTCACCTCTTCATACTGTGTCTTCTTGTCAATATTGTCCTAGGGAAAGTCTTATCAAACAGTTGTCACCTGATTTCTTTGATGAGAAAGGCCTTATCATGATGCTTTTAAAAGTAGGTGGAAATGATTGATGAACAGTAATAACAGTTCTGCAGTCAGTAATCAACAAAAAGTACTTTTCTGAATGGCATGTTTATTTTAGCTGCCGAAAAATTGTTTCAGAAAAGGTTTGTGTAGCTGTTACTCACTGTTACATTTCCATTTTGATTCTGAGGAGAAATAATTTGCCTTTTTTTAAGTGTAATTGTCTTCCATCCTCTGAGTCTAGGTTTGCAGTATGGACAGCAGGGTGAACTGCAGTCTGATAAACTGCAGAGAATGTCAGGTTTGCATTACTCCCCAGCAGCTCATGATCTTGTCTCTTTGAATCCATCTTGGAGAAAGTAAAGTTCAAGTGGTTTAAGATAAAGAACAATTATATCTGCTCCAAGTGAGCAACTCAGGAAGCAGATAAATAGTTGAAGGAACGTTAGTATTTTATTTGCAAGTCACATTTCTTACTTTATTTACATGTAGCCTTTCTATTTATAAATGCCATTTTTGCACTCTCTCATTTTCTAATTCACTCTTTTTAATGTCTAGAATTTGATTATGTGTCCCGATTATTTTTCTGAGGTGGCTTCCTAGAATATATACTTTTATGATCTAAAATAACACTTGTCTGAAAAGAATGTGGAAATTCAGGACTACTTAAAAAAGGAGACAAATGTTAGTGAGCTTTAGATGAAATCCCAGAAGGGGCATTCAGGGATGGGTCATCCCAGCACAAGCAGGTCACCAGCAGAGCAGGCTGGAGGGAGAAGCTGCTGTTATGGGCATTAAACAGCCTCTGAAACAATTAATTCAGCAAGGAAGCTGTAAGAAGCAGCACTCATCCACCTAGGCCTGACACCTGCTCCTCCAGGGCTGGAAAAGACAGGATTTTCACCACTCTGCTTGTCCTTTGAATGAACTTCAGTAAAATTGTTGGCCAGCTTTCACACAGGGCTGAGGAGGAATGGTGCACAGAATTTGCATGACAGAAATAGTGAGTGAAAGTAGAATTCGTGAAAACCCGCCTGCTGCCAAGAAGTACAGCAACTTGTTGCCTGATTTTAGAGCTATTACTAAGACTATGTGCAAATATTGAGGGAAAGTCTTCTGATCTGTGTTGCAGACTGCATGTAAATACAGTCTTCTCCTAATTGCCTTGGAATGCCAGTAGTCTTTAAAACACAAAAAAAACATATGGCACTGAAAATTCAAGTAATTCTTGTGTGCAAACTAGGATGGTGTACTATTTTTTCTTAATTTTTAAAAAATGCAACATTAAAGCCATTGCTCTTCTCTGGGTCTTTTCCAAAATGCCTTTAAAGCTTCAGGTAGGTAGAACATTTGTAGTTCTCTCATGGAACTCAGACAGTGGGTATTTAGATAAAGGGGTGTGTTCAGTTATTCATTTCACAAGGCTGAACCTTACTAAGGTGGCATTCACCCTTTTCTTCACAAAGAAGATAACTAATTTGCATCTTTAACCAAAACTGTGAAATTTTGATATTTCAAAATGAGTTTTTAATGGGTTTAGGCCAGGTATTGTTTTGGCATACTGAGATTACAGCTGTGTGATGGCATCCTGGTTTTTGTCCTATTAGAAATTAAGAGGGCCATGGTATTGATCTCTCCATACCTTGGCTATGAATGCAATAGCTGCAGTTTTCTTCCACTTTAGTAGAAAACCAAATAATGTAATGAAAGATCAAATACTATAGAAATTAATAGGAATGAGTGAACTTCTTCTTTCCCTGGATTTTGTGGTACAGGAAATTTTTAAAAAAATTAAGCTCTGATTAAAAATTGCTGCTTCAGGTTAATAACAACTATATTATATATTATATGCTCTCTCTCTCTCTCTCTCTCTCTATATATATATATATATTATATATAAATATTATATATTATATTATTTTTTCCTTGCCATTACAGGATAAGAAGGCGTATCTGGATGTCATCCACACCTACATGGAGGTCCATGGAACTGTCCATGGGACAAGCACCATGTACATTCCTGGCTATGTAAAGAACCATGGAATACTCAGCGGGCGGGATTTGCAGTTTCTACTGAGGGAAACCAAAGTAAGTTTGTTGAGCAGGAGTGGTGGCAAAAAATATCTCCAAATACAGGGTGTCTGCAGTGCATGCATTTCACCTCCTGTGAATAAGCTCCTAATTTAAAAGCACTGGGAAGAAATTACCATGTGTAAAGGAGCTTAAGTTGTGTTCTGTGTGCCAAGAATACATTTTTCATCATGTCTGTGTTTGGTGGATTGACAGCTCATATTAGAAAATTGGGATGACAACCTACAGTCCCATTTAACAACCAGCTTGAGGAACAGGGATAAATGCATTTTTCATTTTCTTGAATGTAATATTCAGCTCAAGGAGATTATCAGCTGAGAATATGCTCTGGTTTACATCCCTGAGGTCAAAGTTAGGTAATATCCAAAAGCTGCACAGCCACATTTGCTCTGCCCTCCCAATGACTTTAACCCAGAGCAACCCTGCTCTCTCAGGGAGAAAAAGCAAAGCTGCTCTTCCTTTGCCATTCCTGTCCTTCCTCTGCTTCAGCTGTGCACTGAGAGTGAGCACAAGAGCCTGGCTTTTTGTGATGTGCTCTGCCTCTGGCTCCAGAGTCAAGGGAACTCGAGATAAGGGACAGCATACACATTGAAATAAACTTTTGTCCCCACAGTTTTGTCAGGATTCTCTGCCCTTACCATAATCTTTGTGGCACCTTGCAGCATTAAAACACTTCAGTAGATTACATTTAAATAGGATGTTTAACTTCAAGTTGGTGAAAGGGGGTTGTGTGTTTAAAATTAGCAAAATCTGTGGAAGTGCACTGCTGTTGATAGTTTCTTGCTGTGCACTTACACAGAAAAATCTCCTTTTAAAAAAAAAGAAGAAAAAAGCAAGCACCTCTTAGGCTTCCCACACAACTGCAGAGATCTCCTTTTTAAAGTACTTGGGAAAATGATGGTAATTTGACATCTCTGTGTGACAGCTGTTGGTAAATTAGGAGTTTTTAAAGGCAGCCAGTGTGTATGTGCTTGATCCATGCAGATACACATAACGTTGCATATTAAAAAGTCAACATTTGCTTTCATCATAGATAATCTGAGATTGTACAGCTTTTGCCTGTGTGGAGTATGAAATCCCCGTGTTAATCATAACATGGGAAGAATATTGACCTTAATAATAAGCCCAGGCATGAACAGTGACTACCTCCTAAAAAAACGTGTGTTCTATTCACTGAAACAGTAAAATAAGCAAATGGACTTCTTACAGAATTCCTGAAGTCACTATACCAATGTCAGTTCATAATAATAGCTATGTATAACTAAGCCTTTCTCTTAATTTTTTATCAGCCATCTTGCATGTATCACATTGCTTTTCAGTATTAACTAGATAACTCACCTAATTGTTATTGGTTATATTTGCTGTCCTCTAAGATGTGTCTAAAGACATTCAATTTAGGACAAATCCAAGTTGATACCTACGTGTTATGCAATTTAGTTGTATGGATTTTGTGACACAGGAGATAGGAGACTACTTCCACTCAGAGCAGTAATTGCAGCATCAGATAGAAGAGGCTGTGTTGGAATTGTGAAGTGTTCCTGAGATAGTAAATTGCTTATTTTTCACAAAAAATATTTGGTGAAGTGGAGAGCATGGATCTGTGCTTTACTGTTGCCAGAGTCCTAGAGCATTTTAGATTTTAATGATTTTTATTCTATTGTTGTGCATTGGTTATGGTTGGATTTTTCCTTCATAACATTGGGGAACATCCTTTTCAGAATTTGCTGCATTTCTTAGTATATGTCACTGAGAAAATCATTGATGTGTTTCAGAACTCTGTATCAGGAAGTCAGAGTTTTAAAAAATTACGTCTGCAAGCAGTATTTTTATATGGCTTTTCTGAACTTCTGTTAGCAGGTTTGCAAATGACAAAAGCTGTTTTCCTGTTAAGGAAATTATTTATTTAGGATACAGCCAGGCTAACAAAACTTTGCCCTGATGATAAGCTGTTAATAGTCCATCTGCTTCTCCTAATGCATAAGTATTGTCAGGGAAATGAGAGTGCAGTGTATTTCTGATTTTGCAACGCGATGAAATTAAACATGGCTTATTGCATCATGCATTCTGCTTATTATTCCTGTCTAGTACGGTACTATATATCTAATTGAACAGAGAAAGCAAAACAGCAGCTTCCTGGGATGGAAAGTGGAAACTGAGATCTCCCATTTCATTTGTTTGGACATTTCAGTTGGAGGGGGATTGAGGGGTGGGTGGGGTTTGTTTGGGTTTTTTGCTGGCTGATGCTTACTGTCTCATAGGTACTCTGGCTGTTCTGCCTCAGCATATGGTTACCTGTCAGTGTTGATCAACAGACACACTTGCTCCAAGCCTTCTTGTTGCCTTTATATTCACAGTTCCACATTTTGATACCTTGTAAGAGGCAATTCTTGAATGCCACTTAGTACAAAACACTGCTCACCTGTCACCAGTGGCCATCTGCTGCCTGTGTGGGTCAGTGTTTATATCAGATGGATCATGGCTTGAATTGCTGAAATAAGTGCAGGTTTCTCACAAAAATGAAGGTGACTTAAACAGGAGCTTTGTGCCTGGAGGAGCCCCGTGTGCACATGCATGCAGTGATGTTCAAGGACACTTTTTAATCATAATCACTTTATTCACCAGGCAACATGGCCAGAGTGCCCTAATGAATTTAGTTATGGGGTTTGTCACCAGACTGTCCCTGTGCTGCAAGTGTGTGAGTAATCAGTGCTGTAACTGGGCTGGGAACAACTTGGGTATAATGCTCATCTGGAGCATTGTAGAGAGACAGCAGCCTTTGTCCTTAAATGTCCAGAAACCTTCAGATGGGTTGAGACCATGGGCAAGAATTGTCTCTCATTGGTTGTGATTTCAACACTGTGCTAGCAGGTTTTTGTTAGTTCAGCTGACAAATATTCTGGTTTTCAGAAAGGGAGAGCTAAATAATAATTTAACAAATCACATGGTTCAGCCTAGCCAGGAGTATCAGCTTATGCTGCACTGCTTCACTTTGTCCTTAGAAAAATCCCAATAGGTGACAGGCTCAGTCCTGTGATTCTTAATCAGAGCTTTGCATTCCCAAAATGTCTTTGGTCCCTGCAGTGGCTGGTAGGACACAGTTATTCTGGGCAGTGTGCAGCTGCCATTTCGTTCTGTGTGTGCTCTAAAGCAGCACATTTCACAGGGGGTGAGTTCTGCAGGCAGGAGGGGCTGTTTGAGATTCATCATGGCTGATTCAGCTGTGTAGAGCATGACAAAAACAAGCCATGTCTCCAGCTCCTAATGAGAAGATGTAAAGCCATTCATCACGTCGGAGGAGAATGGGGTAGGCGAGCTGGCAGCCTTCCTGCCAACTCCCAGGGCTCCTGGCCAAGTGGGCAGCTGGGGGAGTTGGACCAGGCTCTCTTGGAGGAACCAGTGTTGAATTCTTGAGAAATATTTCTCCTTTCGAGAAAGTTTCAGAGGCAACTTTTTCCTTGAAGTCACTGAATTTTTCAGAGAGTTCAAATTCTTTTACTAAGTGGGTTTTGTGGTTTCTGTATAGGGATTAATAAAAGTAGGAGCAACACTCTGCTTAGACAGACACAAGCAAATGAACTTTGTTTTATATTGCCGTTTATGAAGGAATATATATTTACTTCCACACACTTCATAAAATCAGCTGAAAAGATATTTACCTAGTGATTCTACTCTCAAGTTGTTTGAACCACAAAAGGATTGACTTTTGCAGAAAGTACTTTGTATTGATGAGAAGAATATAGCAAGATAGTCACCTTTGCTATACTCCTTTTTCTGGAGTTCAGAAGAGAATATAGAAGTTCAGTAAGGAGGCATATTAAAGTGTTGATAAACCTACCAACCTGACAGAATAAATTAAATAAAGTGCAGTAATGTTACAAAGGGGAGAGGAGAAGATAAACACTCCTGTGCGTGGAACTACAGCATTTAGTCTCTGGAATACGAAATTTTTTCTTAACTATTCAGCTAGTCATAATTACAGTCAATTAAGTAAAACATTCACTCCTTATTTTATACTTTTGGCTGTAATTTAGGAAGACTGTTTACTTACTTATTTTAATAGTAGTATGATGTGGTGCTGTAAACTCCACCAGAAAAAGACAAACCCCCATAGTGCTTTTCATGAGAGGGGTTGTGAGTCATTTCTTCTGTCAGAGATGTCTCCACTTAACTGCTGCACTGTGAGATGTTTACAATACAGCAAGAAGAGTGGTGTCTTGGCTGCTCTGATGCTGGGTGACAAAGTCTGACATTCCAAACCAGAGGTTCAGTTCATAACAATGGTGGAAAAAGTTCCTGAGGAGCCTTTGTTATGAAAACAAAATTATTAAGGGTTTCAGCTTTACTCAAGTTGGGCCAGTGATGTTGCAGACACAAATCCGCTTCTCTGGTCCTGCAGGCACAGACACACTGGGGCAGCAAACGTTGCTAAAAAGGAATGGGTTAAAAAGAAACCAACCCCACACTGCTGTTTCCATGATCAATCTACTTCTGTATTTGTTGGCAGTTATCTCTTTGAGATAGACTTTACAGGGTAACTTCCTAGCTGGCAATCAGTGTGTTCCGTGGGGTGTCAGCGAGCAGAGCCGGCTGTGCCATGTGCCCACTTAAAACTCTCCAGGAAAAATCATGGCTCTTGCTTTCAGAAACATTGGAAAGGTGAGAAAAAGGCTCACAAACACAATATGAATTTTTTCCAAGCACTAATCAACCAGTAAAGCATAAAGCAGTTCTCCTCTGCATAGCAGTTCTGCTGCAGCTAAGAGTGAGATCAGGACTAATATTTCTAGCCACGTGTACCCACTGTGGTGCTACCAACACAGTCACATTTAGTTTTGCAATATGGATCTTCAGCCTTAGGGTGCAGATGCCTCTTCCCATGGTGGACTGGGTTACCAGACCTACATCTGATGAGGAATTATCCCAAGAGACATAGTCAGCACCTTCAGTGTTGGAGGCAGCTACATCACAAATTAAGGGAAGCAGAGTCTGGTCTAAATCTTCACTCTGTGGGACAGAGCCTTGTGTTCCCCACAGCCTCGTCTGGATTGAGGATGGCTGTTTGCTTCACTGGTACCTGAAAATGATTGACTGTTATTTCTACTTTTTTCTTTCTTTCAGTTCTTTTTCAGTTAGTGACTTTCAGTATTTGCTGCATGCTCTTAGAAAGTACCTTGACAGATTGTTATAGCCTTTCTGGAAATAACAAGCTGCGTGTAATTCAAAGGATTAGCAAATGAGAGTATCGTGAGTTACAGAAAAGGCCTGTGTTCTCTAATACTTGGTCTTTTATTAATAATGAATGTGACTTTATTGAGCCATGTAAGATATGTCTGTTTTGCTCTTTATACCAGACAAAAATCCTGACTCCCTAACCAAGGAACCAAATAAATTTTAGAGAGACTCACAATAGTTTGGGCTGAAAGGGACCTTAAAGATCATCTATTTCCACCCCCTGCCATGGGCAAGGACACTTTATAAGGAACAACTTTCTAGAGAAGGGTTTGGATTGAGTTTGGGAATTTCAGCTAGAGGATAGAAGGCTGAGAGAAGGATTTGAGGGGCTGCAGGCAGCTGTGAGCCAGACTGCAACCTCAGGCCATCAGGCAGCACACACACCCCCCTGTTCTAGGGATCAGACACATCCTTCCTTCTTCCTTCAAAGGAACAGTGCTGCTTAGAGGTGAGCTTGGAAAATGGATGGGAGACAGGTGGTAAGCTATTTATTATAGATTAAGTGATGGCAGTGCGCTCTGTGCTGTCAAAACATAAACTCATGTTTCTTTTCCCTTGGAGCTTCCTCCCAAATAAATGGACTAGTCAGACACAGAACTCAGCAGTGCACAGCAGCAGTTTATTAAAAAAGTGCAAAACTAAGCAAACAACCCAGCATTCCCTACATGACAGACAAACACAGGATCATAGGAGAATTGATACTTCAGATAGGTTTAATTGCTGGTTCTCAGCTGGTTTTCTGCCTGAACTAAGGAGCAGTTTAAATAAGTAATATTTTATGTGCAGGCTGCATGAAATGGTTTCATGTCCTTAATTCATTGTTTTCAAGAGATTACCTTTTTGTAAATTCAGCCTCTTTTGAGATTATATGTAGTATGCATTTCTCTGGCTGAAAGGTGATATATTTTATGCCATATAAAAAACCAGAAATTATATAATTTGTCTATAGTAGAAGTAGCTTCTGGATCTCTTTGTTATTAGCCACTGGAAAGTTTCTGTAAAATTTAAATCTGTGAAAGAGTTGAGAAACTTTTTGCAAGCAGGCAACTTCTTTAACCTGAATATTGAGAACTGAAATTACAATATTCAGCTCCATGCAGTGAAAATTGTATGTCCTCAGCTATACTGAGAAGTGTTAACTTGCTTTTCTAAAAATGAGCCAACTCTGAATTTATACTGTTGTTGCCATGGGTTGGGGAGGATTGATGCTGCAATGCCTGTGCACGACAGGGCTGACTACTGGTTTATGCATCAATGCTAGCATCAGCTCCTAGGAAGAGCCTCCAGCTGGGAATGAGCTGTTACTGGGATTCATTTCCGTGTTGCAGAAGATTTAATGTAGAATTGTATACCTTGACCTCTTTGAATATGTGTTCTGATTGCATGACTCGTAGTTATGAAGGCTGTGCTTTATTTTTCTGATAAAAGCAGCATATATATATATATATATATATATATATATATATATTGTTATGCAGCAGTACTGAGAAATTGCTGTTCCAACTCAGAGCTTGTAGTTCTCCCATTATACACAAACATTCACACGAAGATAAAGAGTCCTATCTTTAATTCAGGGGTTTTCATTATGTTTGGCCAGTAAAGGGGTCAAGATTTTTCCAGACAACTCCAAAAAAACATTGAATGTGTTTTCACTGGAGCAGAGCAGTGCCTTTTCTGGAGCCCCTGGGGTCTCAGCTGGTGGAGGAAGAGCTTTGGGATGGATTTTTGCTCGGGTTCCCCTTGGAGGCGTTGACCCCTCTGAAGCCCCTGCGGGCTCCTGCTGCCTCGGCGATGTCGTGAGCTGCTGTTTGCTGCCACCTACCGTTTTAATTAGGAGGCTTAATTAGCCTGCCAGGAGCATGTGCCTGGGCAAAGCCAGTGGCTTGGCTGCTTCGGCAGTCGGGAGAACACTGGGCCAGCTGTTCCTGCAGATTGCTGCCTTAGAACCTGGACCTGTAGGAAAGCCCCAGCAGCATCACCAATTTTTTCCCCCCGCCCAAAAAAAGTCCTAAAAGGCTCCGTTGTTGCCTCAGCCCCATGAGAAACCACCCCAGCTCATTACAGATGATGATTGTCAAGTGTGTGTTACAGGACATTCCCTTCCTGCTTGGGTGGCAGGTGGTGAGCTGGTGAATTCCTCACATTTTCTTCAGGCTGGTACATTTAGAATAGGGGTTTGTTTCTTTTAAGCTAGCTCTTCGCTTTTTTTGTGAATAACAAAAATAAAAATATCTCTTGTTTTGTATTTTTCAGTTGTTTGTTGGTCTTGGATTTCCATATGAAGGGCCAGCTCCCTTGGAGGCTATTGCCAATGGATGTGCTTTCCTAAATTTAAGATTTAACCCACCTAAAAGTAGCAAAAACACAGATTTTTTCAAAGGCAAACCTACACTCCGAGAGGTAAGCTCTATCAATCTTGATAATTTTTTACTGAAAATGCTTGTGGGTTTCCTTTTAGTAACAGAGTGTAGGAGAAATTGCATTAGCATTCAAGGTTTATTGCCAGAGGTGTGCGACTGCTTTTTTTCCTTTAGTCATTGATGGGAGTATCAGTCCTTATTTTTCTAGGATAATTAAAATGGTGTTGTTAGCACTCTTCAAGGTTTACCTCTAGATGTGCTTATAGGTACATTCTGCTGCTTCTTATTGAGACATCATAAACTGAAGTTTCACTTGGAAACCTGATGTTCTGCCCAGGAACAGATCGTGTCATTTTGATACACCATTTAAAAGTGGTTTTATTTTGCTGAAGATACAGCCGTTGCTGTGTACTGTTTAGGAAGTAAATAGGTGTTTAAGTAAATTATGAAAATTTGTGGGTTGTTAGGTGTGTTTTGGGATTTTATTTTTTTTTCCTTCAGAAAAGACCTGTTCAAGGCACTGCTGAGTTAAGGTATTAATGGTCACCCACCATGTTTGTGGTTAAATGCTGAAGACTTTTGGAGAACTGACACTTGAAGAAAACAGGAAAACCAAACTCCAAGCTTTCAAAACAGTCAGTGTGTTTAGACTCTAGTGAGAGAAGACTGAAGCTAGGTAAACTGACCCCTCATCCTGGCACTGACTGTGGAATATTTTTCTTTTATTCAGTGTAGGTAAAATTCAGCCTATACTTGTAAACATTGAATAGTGCCAGAGCCATTTCTGAGACCAGCACTCCTGTCTGTGGCCATGGCTTGCTCATGGGTGTGTGTAGATATATTCTTTCTGTACTTACATCAAGGGAAAGCTCTCAGGTATCGTGCAGATGATGAGAACCTTGCACAGCCACACTTCCCAGTTCAGGTTATACTTGGGCCATATAAATTGTGTCCTGAGCAGCACCAGCTGGTTGATAAGCAGAAGACAGTTTTCCATTTTCAATCAGGAACATAAATTCCTTACATTTTTATGATCCACAACTGTAATTGCCTTTCTTGCTGTACACTGAATTTGTGTCCTGTACAAGCTGAAGCTTGCCCCTTCTCAGTCTGTGTTGCTAACAGAAGGGAATAAAAGCCTGTTTAAACTTTCTCCTCGGGCTTTACACCTTTCAAAACTTTTCTTCTCTGAGTCCCTCGGGTTTGCTCTCATTTCCAGTTGTTCTGTGCCCAAACACCATAACTGGTCAGGCTCAGTAAATAATCTGACCACATCTAAGTGCTTTATAGGAATTTCAGAGCTTGGAATGCCATGATAAATCCCAGTGGCATGTGTGAGCACCAGCAGAAATGCTGTGTACCTGACCTGTGCAGAAAACTAATCCCTATTCACTGCTCTAGTCCAAAGTACATCATTATATCCATTGGGAATATTGCTGCCTTCACATGCCCTGCTGGCCTATCCTGAGAGTAACCTGTTCTCTGAGTGCTCTTCACAACTTCATTTGGGTGAGATTGCCAGTAATCCATGTGCTGGTGCTTTGGGATTAAGAAAGCCCTTAAATGCTTCTCTCCATTCTTGAAGTGCTAAAGAAGAACAAAAAGTTTGTGTATTTCTGTGACATGACTATCCATACAAGAATTTGAAGATAAAGTCTGTGTTAAGTGGTTTTGTGAAGTAACCTTTGCAAGTTACTAGTCTCCACAAGCAAAATGCAATGGTCATTTTTTAAATGTTTTTTTAAATATTTTTAATAATTCTTTCATTCACTTGAGGAAAAGATCAAGTACAGTGTATCTCCTAGTCTAGAAGGTTCTTCCCCACAGACACTGCTTCCTGCTTCAGATCTTCTGCAAGGTCTTTTTATTGTATCAAGAGCATAAAGAGGCAGCTGGATAAACATTGTCTATAAACAACCTATCCTGAGGGGGTTTTGGGCATTTATTGAAAAAGCAGTTTTCTTCTGAGGCTGGTGTGAAGCACTTCTCTCTTCTTGTAGCTTTTGCTCCCTTTTGTGTGTTCACATGCACGTTCTCACTCCTGGGTGACCTGTCACAAAAAATACTTATTATTGAGCTGTCGTGCTAGTTCTGAAAGCAACTCTGATACGGATTTTCTCAGTTATCTTCTTGAGTATTCATTAATATTTTTTTCTGACAAAGTGGTGAGCAAAATATTGGTTATCACTCTTGGTGAGGTCACGTTACTCTTCTACTCTCAGTCATGAGAGTCAGAATTCATCCTTTGTTATAAAATTATTCTGTCTTCTACTGTTGCTCACAGAACTCTGGAAATGTTTGGAATTTGAAGGATGGCATCTTTGGGAGCCACCCATGCAGGTCTAAGCAGGACTTGTGACAGTGAGAGGTTGTGAAGGAGGAGGGTGGCTCGATGAATGAGCTGTGGGGAAGCAGGGTCATGGTGCAGGTATTTTCTGTAAACATCAAGTCTTCTGTGTTGTGGGTCTTTGTGAGGATTGAAGCCACAAATTGGAGGTGCACATATCTTACATGTGGTCCGTGTTATCTGATTTTCAGTTTTCCAACTAAATTCACTCTCTTAATTTAAAGAGAAAAACTAAAAAGTAACTCAGAAGGAATGATGCTGACTGTTGGGTTCTCTCTGAATTTTTGCACTATCCTAGTGCATTTCATCCAAAAAGTTCTGATTAAGCGAGTGAGAGGCAGGGATATCTTTGCACATTAATTTTTAGCAATATAATTTCTTCTTTCAGTTGACATCTCAGCATCCCTATGCTGAAGTTTACATTGGGAAGCCCCATGTGTGGACTGTGGACATCAATGATCTTTCCGAGGTTGAGAAGGCCGTGAAATCCATTTTGAATCAAAAGGTGAGAACTGTGCTTCAATTTGCTCTCAGCACTTTGGGGTGTAGAGGGTACTGCATGACCAGTGCAGTCCCAATGTTAGTCTAATGAGTGCTGCATTTTGGTAGGATATTGGAAGAAAAAAGGGTTATTACATATCTATGGTATCGAAATTCTCATGTATTAGTTCTGGATATGTCAGGTTCTTACTTGGCAAAAATGAGTGGGTGAATTTGTATAGAAATGAGAATTTCAATGTGAATTTTATAGCAATCTGTGTTTTCTGTGCATTCAGTGAGGAAGTCTTGTTGATTCTTAGAGCACTGAAGACTCTGCACTGCTCAACTCTGAGTTTGTAACCTTGAGATTCCCACAGAAGTGCTTGTGCACTTACAGTGTGGAATGGTAATGAGGGCACTTCAAGGGGGCAAAAATATGAAGGAATTTTCAAAGGTATCACATTCTGTTTAGTCCCTTCAACTTCAGAACTGAAACTTCGTTAAAGGAGGAGCTCTGGGATCCCAGGGGGTCTCAGACCAGCCTTACATCTGCCACTTTGCAGTGTACCCTGAGTTTCCATAAAGACAGTCATGGAGCAATTAAGAAGGAGAAATATCAGCTGAAACTGCTGATGGTTTTGTAAAATTAGTATTTGTTAATGAGTTTATAGTGTACTTTTTGTTGCTGCTTGAGCTAAAATGGAGTATTTGGAACAGAAGCTGCTGCCACAGAGCAGGAGTTGAACACAAAGTTGATTGAAACAAAAACCCCTCTAACCTTAACACACTTGTCTCCACAGATTGACCCTTATTTGCCCTATGAATTTACCTGTGAGGGAATGCTCCAGAGGATGAACGCCTTTATTGAAAGACAGGTATGAACTTCTGGTGTGGATGACTCTTGGACTATGTTGGAAAGGGAGGACCATCTCCATTTTAAAGCTTCTCAGTGTTGCTGCTGTCCAAGTAGAAATAGTAGTTGTGCAGAGCTTGGCATTATATGAAAGCAGAAAGGCAAAGCAATTTTTCAGTGTGTATGTGAATTCCTTAGCTGTGTACACAAATAAAAGCTTTGGATCACAAAGGATCACTTAAATACAGAGGTACTCTTTGGTAGAATTGCAGTCTGTGGGAAGAATTGCAGCCTCTGGGCAGATTTTTCAAGTATTTAGTTTCAATCAATAAGGATTTAAATGGTTTGGAACCCAGTTACTTAAAGGACTTTTGGTCCCTGTGCATTACTGCCAGCTGAGAGCAGCAGAAGATGTTGAATTGGAGTAATAAACTGCAGAGATTTACATGGGATCCTGGTTTCTAGAAATTGTGTGTTTGCTTGGCCTTCTGCCCAAGCCAGATCTGTTGCAGTAGCCAGCTCTGCCTTTTGTTCTGGCTGCTGCAGTAGAGCGATAGGAATAACCTTTATCTCTGCTATGTCATTTAATTGCCAGGATTTCTTTCAAGGGCACTGGACATGTGTCTGTACTTGTATTTCTGAAGGTGGGTGCCATTAAAGAAAGTCCTAAAAAATAACACAGCTCCAGGTCAGCAGGGCAGTTGACACAGCGTTGCTGTTCCCACTTTCCTGCCAATAAACACTTTAAGCTTTTTGCTGCTGTATTGATGACAAAACCTGTAAAAGTATCACTGCTGCTTTTGATTCTTCTACCCGAGTTAGCTGTAATTGGGAGTTTTTGTCAATCAGGAAGAAATGGATCTCAGTGTAATGGAGAAAAAGAGATAATCAAGAGATGGCACCTGTGGCTTAAACCAGTCTCTTCCCTCTGGCCCTCCCCAAGGGCTAAGCCCTCCCTTGTGCCTCTCAGAAATCCACAGAATACTGTAATTTTTTCATTGCTTTGACTAATTGTCAAAAGCTGGTGGTGTTTCACAGTTCCCAGGATGTTCAAGCACAATTTTTAGCTGCATGTGCTTATCACTTTGCCTAATTAACATGTCAGATGAACAAAAATAAGAAGCAAAAATAAAAACTGAGAAACTGAGACCTTATTTTGACAAGTTTGTGGTGGAGGCAGGAAGAACAGAGAAAGCAGTACAAGCTTGAAATGGGAACAAAGATGCAGGAATAAAGAATTGGTCTGGTTTAGTGGTTGTGTGCCTTGACCACGAAAGTGGGGTCTTCAGGGGATGTTAGTGTGAAGAGATGGGGCCAGATACACTCTCCCACTAGTCACACTTTGGACAGTGAAACTGGAGCATTTAAAGGTGTCCAGAGTTCTCCTTCTGGGGCCTTGGCTGAGGGTCAGGAGGGAGGACAATGTTCACAAGAAAGGTTTAAGTAAACTCCCTCATCTTCAGATCCAGCACCTGGGCTGAAGGCCTTTAGGGTCTGAGGTGAGAGCACTGCTGTGAGCTGTGGTTGCACACCCAGCAGTGCCACCCTCAGCTGGGTTAAAGCAGCTTTGTCTCCAAGCTGCTCCATCCTGCAGTGCCCTGCCCCTGCCAGCAGCCATGGGTGGCTCTTTGGTGCATCCCTGCCACCTGTTGGACCCATCCCCTGGTCCTGTTTGCTCTGTGCCTGCACACACGGGAACCAGGGGCAGGGATTGCTTCAGTTTTGGCACTGGCATCAAAGGAGCAGCCAGGCAAGGCAGAAGGGACTCCCTGCTGCAAATCTGGGAGCTGTTGGAGGAGGCAAGCTGGGCTTTTGGAACAGACATGCTGGCTTTGAAAGATGTGGCCAAGCAGAGGACTTGATAACCCAGCAGAAAATGTTTGGGGCAGGACTCTGTGAGGTCAGAAGCTGACTTGGCTCAGGAGAGGGTCAGCTGAGCCCCAGAGCTTGGCAAAGGGAGTGAGAACATTCACCCAAGAGCAAGACAGATGAAGGAGGACACCTCCTTTGGTCTCACCTTAAAATTTGTGGGTCCCTTCCAACTCATAATATTTTGAGATTCATGACTGTATAATATTACATTTGTGGTTAGACCTGGAAGTATGGAAACTTCCTTCTTCAGCAGAGGAAATCAAAATGGAATGTAAAGAGCTCAAGCTGATACTGAGAACTGGTAAATGAATCTGGGGGCTTTGAGTCACAGCGAGGGATCAATTCACACCGATTTTGGTTTTGTCCAGAGGAAGCAAACCATGATGAACCAGGACCAAATTATTTGATCACCTTTTGGTGAGAGTTGCCAAATGTTAAAATACAGTCTGAGTATTGTGAAATGTTGTCTGAACACATCTTAACAAAACATGGTCTGTCACTGCAGGATTTCTGCCACGGGCAGGTGATGTGGCCCCCATTAAGTGCCCTTCAAGTAAAAATTGCAGAACCTGGAAAATCCTGTAAGCAAGTTTGTCAGGAAAGTCAGCTCATCTGTGAGCCTTCCTTCTTCCAGCATCTTAACAAGGACAAAGCTCTGCTTAGGTAAGTATTTATAGCACTAATAAGTTGTTTGGTCTCTTTATTGCACTGGTTTTTACCACATTTGGTATTCAAAGCACAAGTTCTGTGAGAAGGGAAGGTGGGGAATGCAGCAAGCTGTGAGTGAGGGTCTGGCAGTGCTTTGGGGAGTGTGGTAGTGGTGACTGCTGAGAGCACCCTGCCAGGAGCACAGGGGGCCAAAACCCTTCTGTCACTATTGTCCTCGACAGAGAATTGTGAAGCCTGGGGCATTGGAGGTGTTGGTGCAGATGTGTAAAACTCACCAGCTGTGCATTAAGGAAAGGAATGCTGCTTTCAGGTGCTGTCTCTTTGGAAATGTGTCTGTGTTCCTTTCAGAATGAAAACAAAGTCCTCAAAACCAGGCTCCCACAAATGGCTGCTAGGGAATATGCTTTCCAGGTTTTCTATCCCTGCTTTTTGCTAATTACATTGTAGAAGATTTTGGGGTTTGTATTTCCTTCGAAAAGTTGTAATTTCCAGTGGAGTTCAGAAACAGCTCATATAAAAACTTTCTTTTCTAGCTGTCTAGACAAAATCATAATCCTGTGGAAAAAACCCATGTCTGTTAAATGCTGAAAGTTACCAATGTTTCCAGAATAAGTGAAAAACAAGTCTCTGCTGGAACTGCTACCCTAGTGCTTAAGCTTTGTGGTCAGAAAATGGCAACTGGCATTTTTCATGTTCTTGCTGACTGGTCCCTGTAGGCCAGGAGCAGCATCCCTCATCCTCACAGTCCAGCTCACCAACCTCGAGCTGCCCAGGGCTGCCTGGCTCTGGGGGGCTTCCCTGGGGAAGAGCCTTCCTGAAATCAAAGAGAATATCTCCTGATTTCAGATTCTTTGGTTTGTCCTATTGAAAATCCATGGTGTATTTAAATATCAGGTTTTGAGGAACAGTCAAAAGCATTTTTTTTCTCCTTTTATTAATCTTCAGGAAACAGTAAAGCTGTAAGGGCTGCACTGCCCTCTGCAGAGACAATCTGTACAGCAGAAAAGTCATGTTCTGGAAAGCTGCACTTGTAAATGCACTCGATTTACGATCTAACAGAGCAGGGTTTGTTATTTTTAGCAAGGAAGGTTGAAAACTGTCCCAAACTCCCATAAACTCAGGTGTGATTGAGACCACCTGCTTTGCTTTTTAGGTATAATATCGAATGTCTCACCATGGAGTCTGCAAACGATATCCTGGTCCCCTCTTTTGACGGAAGGAGGAAGCACTGTGTTTTCCAAGGTGACCTGCTGCTATTCAGCTGTGCTGGCTCCCACCCTGCCCACAGAAGGATCTGCCCCTGCAGGGACTATATCAAGGGGCAGGTTGCACTCTGCAAGGACTGCCTATAGCAGCAGCAGGGCTGCTCCCAGCTGGGCACACCGTGAGTAGTTTGGAGAGGAGCTCCTTAGTACTTCCTGCACTTTGGTCCAGGTTTTCCGCTGCAGGCAGAGCTATCATTGCTGGGCAGAATTATCTACTAAGAGAGGAGGGATTCATTATAAACAGCTATAACTGATCTTTTCTTCCTGTAAGGACGTTTGCAGTGTCACTCTTCAGATTCCCTCAGCTGTTTGCAAAGAGAAACGAGTCTCACGTTCGACAGTGATTTGAAGATGACTGCACAGAATAGTTTGTAGAAAATTTCCAGACCCATCAAACTCCTGGTTTTGTTGTTTGGGTGAAGTGTTTTCTATTTTTTTAATGAGTTAGGGCATCCCCCCATCATGGTTAGCTAAAGGATCTCAACTTCATTCCAGTAGAAAATTGAAAAAAGTGTGCTTGAGGGAGGGGATGCTGGGGAAGGAGGACTAACATTTTATTCAAGGTGCATTGGTTTGGGTACAGCTTTGGATTGAAGGGCTACAAAGTGGCTAACTTCACAAGAATTTGGAATAATGAGAGAGCTCTGTACTCTGCTATTGGGTTATTTGGGCCCAGGTATTTTTTTTTTTCTTTTCTTTTTTTTTTTTTAAATTAAATCTTTGTATACAACAAGGTGTTGTCTGTATCACAGTGCTGCACCAGAGCAGCCTAAGCAGAGTGTCACAAATGAGCAAACAGGCAGTTGCCAGCGTGTGACACATCTTGGTGACTGCACAGCTCACTGGGGTTGTGGCATTCTTCAGTGTGGAAAAGCTACAAAAACACAAACCCATTTTTGGAATGGACTCATCACAGTTTACTGGTCCCATTTAGAGAGTAATCCTCAGAATTTGCCCACGCTTCTGTTGTAGTCTGTCTACTAGAAATACTGTGTGAAGCAAAAAGTATTCAGCATCATTGGAGCAATATTATCGTTAGAGCCTCAGTTTGCTACAGCTTCCAGTAGTTAAAGTGTTGCTGAATGACATAGAAAGGTTAAACTAAGCTAACTATAATTATTGTATGGTAGAAATGTAAAATGTCTTCATAACTAGCTAAGTTTTTAAAGAGAAGTTTTTTTCTGGAGAACAAGAGGAGACAAAGAATTGAAAAAAAAAAAGAATTAATCAATCCTTTTGGGTTCTTTGATTGTTTTTCTGGTTTTAGGGGGCTGCTTGTTTCTTCTTCCCTTTTTAACAGGCACACCAATTACAAATTTAGAAGAAAAGAAAAATTCAGAATTTAAATCAAAGTTGGTTGGGTTTTGTTTTTTTTTTTTTATTTTGAGAGAAGCAAGTTAACTCCTCTAAACTGCCTTCTTTTTACAGAGGTAATTTTTGTTATTTTCAGCAGAAGGTGACATGCTTGACAGCATCATTTGTAGTCAGGAAGTTACATGTTAAGATTAGTGAGAAACAAATCTGCAGTCAGAGTCTGTGGGTTTGCAATTTGGACGTGTTCTCACCATGCTGGAATAAAATCTCAAATCAGTATAGATTTTTTTTTTTTTTTCTTCATAAAGATTACCAGGTAGTAATGAAAGGCATAGATGCTTTACATTTTCCTTTCTCAGACATATCTGCTTGGTTCAGATTTTTCTTGTAAGCAGTGTTCATTATCAGTGTGGGAATATTGATGGATGTGGTGACCAAAGACCAGGCAAGGGAGATGCTATTGCACTGTGGATAAATCCTCCAGAACTGTCTACATTTGAACTTCCAGTTTAAAAGCAGTGAATGAGCCCTTCAAGCATTTGGTTTCCTGCCTCAGCACTCCTGACAGTGTTACCCTGTCACACTCCATAGCATCGCTCTGCACAACACAGGAGCCTGTGGAGTATCCAGAAAGGCAATGTGGGAGCTGTTGAACAGCAGGGTCACCAGGATCTGGGTTTGATGATGTGAAAATCTGCTGTACTTTAGATTAATTTTCCAGAAACAGAACAGCTGGGCTCTCTAATGGGAGGCAAAATTTTTGTATGAAAAGAAAACAAACACAAACCAGTATGAAAACCCCTCCTGTTGCCGTAGCTCAGCATTTGCTTCAGTCAGCACAGATGTAGTTTACCATAGTTTCACTGCCCTGGAAAAGCTGGGGGAGGACAATTGGAAATGGGTCTGAACAGGCACAACAATTCATTCTGTATTTGTATAAAATATCCCCTGCATACCTGTGCATATTTGTGCAACTAGAAAATCCTGCCTATCAGAGTGTATGAACTTCCAGCTCTTACTCATTGCTGGTGCTGGAAGTAAAGGCAGCAGCAGGACTTGTCTTCACCAGTTCAGCCTGATGGTTCTCAGGCAGGAATTGATTTTGGACTGGGATATCACAGAATTACGTTGGAAACAAAGATTTGTGTGTGTGCACTTACAGGATGCAAAACGTGGGTTTTGCTGTAGTGTAATTCTTTGCTGTAAATACATGTTTGCTTGGTTCCCCCTGCTGTAAGGCCCACATGGCAATACATACTGCATTTCATTTTGCCTCTAAACCTTTAAAGATGGGAGGGGGTTGGTATTTGTTATTATAAGATTTTCTGGTCTAGTGCTTTGTTCAATGCTAAGTTTGCCTTTACCACAGCAGGGAGAGTTTATTATAAGCTCTGTTTTTTCATGCTGTAGCACTGTTTCTAGTCTGTTGAACTGAATTACTGCATTCTGGCAAAAATGAAACAGCAGCACCGATGCCGCTTGCATTTCAGCCAGGGACAGAACATCCAAATTGGCTTCAGAGTCAGTGGTCACTGATCTTATTTCCACTGAAACCTATAGGGAAGACTCCTTAATCTTGAAGAAACAGATCAAGACCTACAGCTTCAGTGTCTATTCCTGTAAAAGGAGAGTACCACGAGGACTGTAAGTGCACAGGCTCTGCAGGCGTTGCTCACTGAGCTCACAGGCGCTCCCGTCACACAGCCGCGTTCCCGCGGGCACTGACAGCTAGTGAATCCTTCTGCAGATGAGCGCTCAGGCAACTCCAGGTGGGACTAGGGAAAAGTTTGAATTATTTACTAAAACCTCTAATAGATATCCTTATTTCAGACTAGCAGGCAGCTTTCTGTCCGAGTTCCATAACTGTTTTCTTTCTGAATTAAAGAATAAAGGTGTAGTCCAATTCTTGCACTCCAGCAAGGACCAGAGAGGGGACCGTGCTGCTGTTTTCAGTCTGACAGTAGAGCTTTGCAGCTTCCTTTGCTCAGAAGTCAGGTTTTTGCATGACTGCATTTGAATATATTGATCTGCGATTGATGGGAAGAAATGTCAAAAGTTGAATACAAAACCATTTTACAAGCTTTTAAACATATCTCTCATATCAAGACATTCTTTGTTTTAAAATTTTGTATTTTTGTATGTGACCTAGTTTTTTTTCAAAAATCTTGTTCCTATGGGATTAGAAAACTTGAGAGAAGCATTTACATATTTATTAAAATTAACATAAGAGGCTTGCCTTTGAAAGGTAAAGTTGGTAAATACACACTGTTTAAAAATGCCAATAAAAACCTCATTTATTTCATATATGCAAGTTGATTTGCACATGTATAAATAGAGTTGCTTTTTGCATTTTTTGCTTAGTTTCTATGTTTCTTTTTGTAATTTATAGTTGCAGCAGTGTGTTTGCTTGTTTATATCAGATTATGTTTCTACAAATATTTAATGTTTATGTGCCTTTTTTACTTTCTTTGGCGTTTGTATGTGTGTTTGGAATATGGACACTGTCTGAACAAGTATAATGGAACACTAATTCCAGGTAAATTGTGCTGATGACTTAGTGGTGTCAATTTTGAATGTTTCTAAGTAGTGGAGAAATCTGTTCTAAAACTATATAAGGCTTAATAAGATAAAAGATATTATAACTTTTAATAATTCCTGCAAAACATTGCTTCTGCAAGCAGAATGCAATTTACTGAGAATCTGTGATTTGGCATGAGAGCTCCTGCTGGGACAGGATGTCTGTTCAATGACCAGGGAGCAAAGGAAAGCCATGAACATTCCCCAGGGAGACAATGATAACAGAAAACCTCCAGGAACAGCCGTGGCTGGTTTGATGAGCTGGAAGGTTGAAGATCCACATTGAGGTGTGCGAGGTGTAGGTTTTCCAGATGAAGAGGTCTCTGTGTGGTTCCAGGTGCTAGCAGAGAATACAGGCCTTTTATCCCAGCTGAGCTGGCAGCTCTCCCCAGGGAGGGATGGGCAGCTTTTTGCAGATGGATTTGCTTTTTTATGCTGCTACTTTTCTGCAGTAGTATTTTGCAAGATCAGATTTCAGTTGGGATCAGTTGTAGCCTGAGCCTGGACTCTGCACCTTCCCAGCCCCACTCTGCTCCCAGCTACTTTGCATCAGCTTTTGCACCTTGCTGATTATCAAGAATTCAGGCTCACTGAAAATTTCTCTTGATATCATCAGCTCCAAGTCAGGCTGTCATGTTGTACCACTGTCCTTCAAATCCCAAGCAGCATCCTTGATTTGTCCTTAATACAGAAGACACACCCTCCCCTCTCAGAGTGCATGTCCATCTGAATTGCAAAGGTGATTTATGAGTTTGCAGCACTGTTCACCTAAAACCCACTGAGATTGCTTTCTCAGGTATGTCTTTTGCTCAGAGTTCATTTCAGGAGCAGATTTTGCTAGCAAAATAAATTAAGTGGGATGAATCAGGCTGGATACAATCTCATCCACGCCTAATTAACTTCGTGACTCCCACTGGCTTCAGTGATAGCACAACTCCTCCATTAGTGTTTCTTAAAATTAAAAAATCAGCCCTCCCTTTTTAATAAGTATAAAGCACTGTATCTTAAATGATAAAGACCAAACACTTGCAGGGCATATTGCAGACATATCAGCAACCAGTTTTTCTTGCTGTGACAACATAGATCAGCTCTAAATTGATGTTACTGATTAGTTATTAAAGTATCAGTTGAAAATGTGGTTAAATTGCTGTACACTCAACAGTTGGGAGTCTGAGGGATGGCATTTTTGATTGTTTATTTTTAGAGAGACCAGGAGTTACAATTTCTGATTTTCCCAGTCTTTTTTTCAGGGTGCTAACATTTGGCATGGCTGTTTCCTTGTGATGTTTGTCTTGCAGCTGCTATGCCTTCAACTTCTCACTTGTGATCTCTTTCCATCTGTAGTTCTCCTTTGGCCCCATTGTTGTAGGGACTGCTGTAAACTCAAGGAGAATAATGCACTGACAAATTTGTTTTCATTGGAGCTGAAATCGCCAGGGACATAGAGGATTTTATTGAGATCTGATTTAATAATACTGCTGTAATGTAACATCAAAACACACCATTTTATGGGCAGTGACTTAAATCTCATCTACACATTTCCAAGCAGTTCTGTAGGGGTTTTTTAATTAGTTTGTAATTTCCAAATATAATTATATTTAAATGGAATGTGTTAACAGCAACTCCATGTATCAAGTGTAAAATGTTTACTGTAGGAATGTGTTGAAAACACCAGAGGCTGGACCCCAGAGTGCCTCAGGTGTGAGGCATCATTCATTATTCTTTCTTCCAGGAAAAGCAACAAAGTGCAACCATTGCTGATGTGCCTTGCATGTTGGGACCTACTCATTTTTATAGTGTCATCCTTTGCATATTCATGTAATTAGAACACACAAAAGTGTGCTTTAATTCAGCAGACCTCTCTCAAGAGCACTAAGCCACCTGTTTATTAAATGAGTAAATAAAACCAGGTCTTCAAAGTTTTGATAAAGTGAGTAATAACTTCACCCTCAACACTCAGAAACTGATTTTAAAAATTAGTTGTGCTCAAATTATTGAAACCCTTCTCTCTGCTGGGCAGATCAGTGCAGGTGCCATTTACTTAAGAGCGCTGTGCCTGAGACCAGAATTTGTCACTCGTGTAAGGGCTCACAGACCTGAAGCACTGAGGACCCTGCTGTCCCCATGGCCACCCAAGCACGTGGCTGCTTCTGGTGCAGGAAAACACATTGTCACTGTATTGTCACTGCAAATGCCAGCCCTGGGTCCTGCAGGAGCCACTGAATCCTTGGCTTTAAGGAGAGCATGTAAATAACGCCTGGCATTTCCTGGAGCCACCCGGGCACCAAGTGCATGCAACACGACCTGGCTCGGGCTCCAGCAGCTGCATAGTTTGAAATATCAAATAGGCACACGATAAATCAAGTTAAATTGCTGTCTGAGGGCAGTTAATTTTAATAGTGTAATGCCCAGAACTAATTTATGTTTGTTAACACGTCTGTTGCAGTACAGTGACAGTGAAAAATATTTTTAAGGAGTCATGGGTTTAATTTGGTTTTTGCAAGGAGTGCAGGAGAGGAGGAGGAAATGGCAGTTTTTATCAAAGGAAAAAAAGAGAGTAAATTTTGTGAGAAAAGTTACCCTGAAGATTCTAAGAGAGCTAAAGATAAAAATATCAGGGAATATTTACAAAGCTAGTTTGGGCTTGGAGACTTGATCCCCCTGAGCTTGCTGAGCTGACCACTGCAGGGAGACTCTCCAGAAGGCAATTTGGGGCAGCTCTTTGGATCCTGCTCTGCATCATTCCCTGGAGGAGTCTCCCTCTTCCTGGGTGAGGAGGGTCAGAGTCTGAATAAGCCCTGTAGCAGTGTAAACTGGAAAAAAGCCCTACTGAATTCACTGAAAGTAAAATACTGCTTTTTGCAAACAATAATTTGGAGTCAGTGAGGGGTTTTAAATGTACAAGAATTTCAGGGTCAGGCTGGTACTATGGGGTGTTTGGTTTGAATTCTCCCCTAATAGGTTAATCCTCTGTTTTATTTCAATGGTTGTGTTCCACTATATTACGTTCAAGCAGTTGGATTCAAACAGAACAGAACGCAGTGGTTCAGATACTGCCAAGTTCCTGGGGTTCAATAGGATGGGATTTTTTTTAATTTTTTTTTTTTTTTTTTTTTAGAACAGTAAATGTCTGTACTTTAATGGCATAGAAAAATGCTTTGTTTTCACTGTTGTAGAAAAAAACTAGGGAGAATTTATTTTTCAATAAACTTTTTTCTTGTGTGATTTGGATTTATGATTGCTTTGTGCTTAAATGGGAATGCCATGAACTGCCTTTTATCCCAAACTGCATTTGTGTGCCTTCTTCCAACTCTGCAGCTGGATGCTTCTGTTGTTGCCCCACCTCTGCACAGGTAAGTCCCACACCTTAGCCAGAAGAACATCAGGTGAGTAATGAACTGTTTGCTTTGTTTTGTTTTAAACCTGGGTTGCATAATGAGTTACATGAAGCCTCCTTTCAGGAGGCACTTCTGTCATAGCAGGAGTTAGGAATTCCTGCTTTCCTATAAATTTACAACACGCCCAATTACAGCACACATGAATTTACAGCACTCTGTACATTTAGGAGAAAGGGAAAGCGAGACTGGAATTGCACAGTGGCTCTCAGGCCTGCAAGACTTACAGGCACAGTACACAAGGGAGTTGAAAGATAGAGCTGCACTGTGGTAAAAGAGCAGCTTTAGAGAGTATTCTCCTGCAGGATCCAGTTTGACCAGCAGAGCACTTGGAGCTTAGGAAGCATTTGCACGTGGAACAAGGGCTCAGGAGTGAGGCTTTGGCCCACGTGGGATTGGGGGGATGCATTCTGCACCCCAGAGGTGCCACATGAAATCACCTTGGCAGCTCAGAATAAAAACAAATGTCCAGAGTGAAGCTTCTCCAGGGAAGCTGTCAGGGTATTTCAGTGGCAGCCGTTCTGCTGACAGGCCTTTTCTGCCCACCTCAGGGTTTGTTAGTCCAGCCAAGACTGAGGGAAGGGCTCTCTGTTGTCAGCTGCTGGGAATGTGGAGAGCTTTTGGTGGAGGCATCCAAGAGTAATAGAGCAATTAATACAGAAGTATGCAGTGGAAAAAATAATAGTAGAAAAAAAAGACAGTCTTTATCTGTTAAAAAGATGTCCTTTTGTAGAACAGTTTGCTATGTATTTTTAAAACCCCCACAACTACACTGGAGAAAAGCAATAGCTTTTTTTCACCCAACATTACATTTTTCTAAGTTTGTTCTTTGTTGAGATTTTGGGTTTTTGTTTTTAATGTGGCCACACATAACTGAGTATTGTAGAATCAGAAGAGTACAGAAGTCAGTAAATATCAGCTTGAGACACTTTCTGTATTGTCCCTCTCTCAATTAATGATACACACCCTGGTAAGCCAGAGCATAAGATGTCAGACAGATGCCTGCAGGCTGGGAGAGGGTTTGTGAGGTGAGTTTGGAGATCCACTTGGCCAGTCTCTTCACTGGGGAGTTCTGTACATGGTGGCTACAGAGGGTGGGTTTTCCACTGTGCAGTGCTCCTGCAAGAGCCTTTTATGGCTGTTTTAGTGAGGAAAAGTATGTGAATATCCTTTACCACTTGCCCCTTTTTATGGTCCTTGGCATACTTCCCCTTGGACTAAATCGGGTGAAAATATTGTTGGTTCTGTGTTGCTATTCAACATATCACAATTTCCAAATGTTTCCTACCATCAGAATGAATTAGTGGAGGACACTGCTCATTCAGGCTCTTGTTCAGCTTATTTTTGGAAACGTTTTCCTTCCTGTTTCATTCCCTTAATTGTTCAGCTTTGACATCTAAAAGCTGAGGAGACATCTGTAAAATGGTGAGCAGCTAGAGTTAGATGTGGGCTGTGTTGCAGTCACATAATGGAAAAAAAAATCTATGAAAATTGGAACTTGGAATAAAAACTACTCCATGCAGCTGTATTGGAAAGCTCATTTGGGAGAGTTTAAATACTGAATACTTCAATTCTCACATGCTTAGACTGGGTTTAGCCAAACTCCAGCTGGTAGAGAGTCCACAGATGGAAACATTTTGCTGGGACTTTGTGCGCTCTCAAAACACTTCCCTCAGTGTGCAAGAGCTGGAGCACCCACTTTGCTGCCTCACACTCCCCTGTATTTGTGTTTATGCTTGTCAGGACTTATTTTATTTTATTGATTGTGGAGACTGCATTTAGCTAAAATCTAGGTAGTAAATCTCCATAGCAGAAAACCCTGGGGACAGTCTGCACAGAACAGACTCCAACTGTTCGTCTCACCGTGTGTCCTGCTTTGCTTGGGAGCCTTGGCTTCCTCCTTGCCCTGCAGGACCTCAGGGAAGCAGTGCCTGGCTGAAGACATCTGCTTCCTGCACCTTTGGGAGGAGAGACACGTCAAAGGAGTGCTGGACAAAAATGCTGAAAGAGTAAAATCTCCAAAGAAAATGTACCAAGGTGAGATCCTTTGGTGGCTCAGCAGGTAACAGCTGGTGCTTCCATTGTAAGTACAGGGAGTCTTGGAAGGGAAGCTGCCAAAGCCCTCTTGGCTTTAATGTCCTCCCCACCTCCACAGGAGTGGGCAGCTGATCCCACTGAACAGGGAAAAAGCAGAACTGTGGTGCTACCTCCAATAGTGATCCCGTGGCTGAAAGGAAAACAGCAGCTCCTAATCTTGGGGGGAACAGGAGAGGGAAATATCCCTGGCTGGTCTCTTACTTGAATTAATTATGCTCTCACATTGCATAACCTGGCCCCACATGCCAGGCCACAGGAATGTGTTTTTGTGTGCTACTCCTGTGCAGTTCCTAGTCCTGGATAAACACAGCCAGAGGCACAGGCATGGGCTCTGTCACAGCTCCTCTCTGTGGCAGCACAGGCAGAGGTGAGAAATCACTGCCAGCACAGCAGAACTATGTGCAGCCCCTGTGTGAAGCATCTACACAAGTCTGTGAATTCCAGGGATAATCTCTGTTCAAGGAGCTTCCTTGGCTCTTTATTTGACTGCCTAGGAAAAATGTGTTGTCAGGTTGGGAAGAAACATTCCTGGTTTGCTTATTATTAAGGCTTAATAGATGGACTGGATGACCTTGGGCTAGATGATCTTTAATGATCCCTTCCACCCCAAACTATTCTATTAATCCTTGTCCTGTACCCTAGCATCTCCATGAACTGGCCCACAAAAAAAGAATACCAGAAATGCCTTCACTTTTTCTCAGGCAGCTGGGATTGCAGAAATGCAAGTGGTATTAGCATAGCAGTGGTGAGCACCTTTGTGGTACGTGCCCAGCTGCAGGTGTACCTACAGCTGAATTTGCCCACATCTGAGGAGCCTTTTGTCTGGGATCTTTGCTTCAGGTGCATTTCTGGAACATCATCAGGGCACTTCTTTTGAGGCTCTTTTTCCACCATGCTTGGATGATGCTTATTTACCGTCTGCCTACTGTAGCAAGAAGTAAAATGGAATAAATCAGCAGCAGATGTTAGTCTGGTGATTTTTTAATGACAATCAAGATTCAAAGAAATATGGCTTTTAGCTAAAAGTGAACATTATCATTTCCCATGCCTACCTGATGCCTGTGGGTCATGGCTGGGGATTCAAGATCGCAATTTGCGCAATCCTGACAGAGTTTTTGATAGCTCCCTTCTCTGCTGAACAATATGGCCAGATTCAAAGCATCTGCTCAGTGTCACAGTCACTTTCAGGGATTAATTTGCAATTCTGAGCTTGGCCAGACTTTAATAAGTGTCAGTTTGCAGCCTCATTCTGGACATTGCTGTTCCTTGAGTGAGCACTGAGGCTCCTTCCTCACGTCCTGTGCACAACAAAGCCCTTGGCAGTGCTGAGGGCTGCTGTGATCACCAGGCAGGTTATTATGTTGGCCAGTGCCAAGTTTCAGGTGATTAGCCCGAGTGCTTTTTGAGCTGTTGCAGCTTTTGAATAGGCCACCTTCCCTTAGCCTAGCTGGAAGCACACTTGCCATCTCATAGTTAGAAAAAATCAACTGGCACTGACATTTAATAAAGAAAACTCATATAGAAACACTTCCCTCAGAGGGTGGCTGGCTCGAGCAGTGTCACAGTAGATGGATGAGCAGTTATTTCCTCTGCTCTTGTCACATACCACACAGAGTCTCCTTGATGCCAGCTGGCTTTATCACCATTTCTGAGAATCATTTTTTCCTGGACTTTTTCAAGTATCACAAGTATTTCTGTTATTTTCTTGTATTTACCTGCTAATACCAGTGATACTTTGAAGCACCTGTGGTAAGTGCAAACTGTCTGCAATTGGTTTAAACTAAATCTGATAAGAATATGATTAACTTGTTTAACTACATTTCCTTTTCAGGTGTCTGTCCTTAGAAACAGCCTCGGAGCATTCCCGAGTTCCAGAAGGAAGTGTGAAACTTCATTAACTGAATGCTTAACCTTCCTTTGTGCATGAGCACATCTGTGCTCCTGTTTAACTCGGCATTTTAACTGAAGTATTTCATGTTTGAGCTGGGTGTTGGTTTGAGTGTCCTGCATACTTTCAGTGGTTTAGTACTTTGGTGTGGCAAAGATTGCATCAGGAGTTCAGCCACCACCATGTCCCTTCTGCTCAGTTTTCTACAGCAGAGGGCTACGAAGTGGCTGCTGGACTGCATGGCCCAGGGGAGCAGCACTTCTGGTAGTTCTCAAGTGTCATTCTCCAAACTAGCAACAGGACTGGAGTGGGAATAAAGCCCTCAGGGAGGTGGAAAAGGGGAAACAGTAAGAAGAAAAGAAAACAAACCCATGAAATGTCTCATACTGCTAGGTTCAGGCCCTGGCTCTGTGATTCTGAGGCTGAGGATGCTTAACAAATGCTGCTAATCAGTGAGGAAATACCAGTTCCAGAGCTTCCTTCATGGAACTGGTGTGAGGGAAGAAACATAATGGGAAAAGCAAAAGTGAAAGACATTGATGTCTTGTGCAGGAAGTCAGGGTCTTGGGGTGGCATTTGATATTTAGAAATCCACCTGTGCTGAGTATAGTGAGCACTCCTACACTTCCCAGTCCTTCAGGAGTCCTTGCTGAATACTCCTCTGAAGTAGCTCCTTTGTCACCTTACAGCTGAGTGACATCATCCTGTGACAGCAAGGCACAGCAGCATCAGCACTGATAGCACCACTTTGCATACAAATACTTGCACAAACTTAATTGATCCAAAAGATGTGAAAACAAACAACAGCAGCAGAGCAAATTTCATTTTGCCATAAGGAATCCTGTATCAAGGCATGTTCTCTTTCCAATACTCCCTCTCTCATATGGTACTGCCAGGTCAGGGAAACCACTGGGGGCTCTTCCAAAACATATCAGTGGGAGTTGGCTTTTACTAGCGATCCTTTAGGACCTGGGCAAGTCACAGATGATGGGAAATAGTTTGAACATCACACCTGTGAAAAAAACAGTATCTCCACTGTCCATCCCTCACTGACCAGTCTAATTGTACATGTGCTCTCATAACTGTAGTCTATTGTTATGTGCTAGAAATGGGCATTTTGAGCTACCCACCTCCTTACCATGGTCTTATTTCAAACTCTACAGTGGTCTGTCCTAGTTTTTATTCACCTGTGATAAACAGAAGCAACAATACTGATTCTCTGTAGTGAAAACCAACCTGGAATACTAAAACAAAGAGAAAATGGCTATAGCCAGAGAATCCAGTTTAATAGGCTGCTATACAGGAAGACTTTGTTCTATGATACATTCTGGAAATAGTTTTCAAATGTTACTTACAGATACTGTATAAAATAGATACCAGTTTTATTGATTATACATCAAGATTCTTTGATCATTTAACCTGCTATTAAGTAATATATAAGATGTGTGGTGGAAAGTGAGCAACACTTTACAGGACAATCTAAATCTAATAAATAGATCTGTATCTCACCACGAGATTGAGCCACTGCTGTGCCGTTGTCAGACTACAGAGCAACCACAACGTCACACATGCTGGTACAGCTGCATATGGTAAAATAGGAGATGAAAACCCCATTCCTTGAGCAGCTCCTCTTCCCTGCATGACATTTTTAGCTTTGGTCTGTACAGTAATACTGTGTGTGCTTGTTTGGTCCATGCAAAGCTATGAACAGTGTCTCATTGAGAAAAAATAGACTTTAAATTGAAGAGGTATTGTTCCAGTTAATTTGGGGTTAAAACACAGTATCTCTCTGATCACAGAAAGGGCCTTAACTGCTCTTTCTGGGTGTCTATTTCAACAGGAGGGTGGAAATAGCTATTTAAGTGTTTCAAGCAACACAGCTCTGAGTGTCCAGACTCTATGTAAGATACTCGTAGTCGAAGAGGTTAGCAAGGATTGTACTCCTGTTACAGCATGTGTTTGGGAAAATACAGGCCAAGGGAAAATAAATCCAAAACTCAAATCTGAAACTGGCACTTCTTTACCCACAGGCTTACCACACCATTGAGAACACTTTCACTCTGGAATATACAACATGGCAGCTGGGTTCAAACTGCAAACCGCATGTTTTCTATTGTCACAGGAATCAATAGCATACTGGAAATAAATAAGAAAAGAAAAAAACAAAAAAAAAAAAAAGAAAAAAAAGAAAAAAAAAGAAAAACCAAAACGCTGCCGTTTGGCTGAATCGCAAGCAGTGTGCACAATATGCCAGATTTACAGAGAGATTTCCCATTCAAACGAACTTCAACAGAAACAGACCACGGGGAAACAAACTGCATATTCAGGAAAATACCATTGGCCCCACGTGCCAGGCCCAGGACGCTGTGGTTTTACAGTCCGTGCAGGGAGGGGCAGCCCCTCACTCACTCGAACATCTCGTAGTGGCGCGTTTGCCTCACCCTGGGCACCATGTCGATGAGCAGCCTGCGGGGAGAGCACAGAGTCAGGCACGGGACAGCCCCAGAGCTCAACTTACAAACGTTCAGGAAGGAAAACGAGCTCAGGTGGCGCAACAGCCTTTCCAGTTTTCCAGAACGGTGAGTTTAACAGTGGAAATTGTGATTATACCGACCTATTTAAGAGTGGTACTCCCCATTAAAACGTTAATTGAATTTTCCAAGTTGAAAAAAAAAAAAAAATAAAATAAAACCCACACAGCTTCCAGCTGAGGGCTGACTGCAGCCTGGCCAAGGGCTGCTTCTCAATGGGCATAAGTCCAACTACAATGCACCATCTCCCACTCGCTCTTACAGCAGATAAACCGCAAAGGATAAAGTGCAAAATTCAGGTTAGAGTCCATGCAGTTAAGGGAAATCGTGGCAGCAAAGAAGTGCATGGGAGAGCTTTATTTGATTTTTATTCTGCTTCTGGTGTGAATCAAGACAGCATCTTAAAATTCAAGAGAAACAGCATCTGAATCACAAGCAGGAACCTCCAGGTCAGAAGTTGCCAAAGGTAGGGCTAGAATAAAAATCAAAAGCAAGATCCTTCTTTAAACTTGGGCACCTTTCCTTTAATCCAGACTTCCTCTGGCAAAGCAGTGCTCAGAAATGTGCCATAAATGCAAGAAGGACTGATTTCATCCGTAATTTGTGGTTATTTTCCAGATATTTTATTTCAGGTATATAAAATTCTAAAATTATTTTGATTTCTTTTTAAGTCCTGGTTGCTTTCCAGCTGATGTGGTGGACACAGCCTTTCATAATCCTTTCCACATGCTCTGCTGCAGCATGGGCTGCTAGTCTAATAAATTCCAGGGACTGATTTCACTGGAATTACCTGAACTCTTAAAGGCTATGACCTCCTACCTCTCGGGGCCAGCCCATCTGCTGGGCTCTGGGCAGGAGATACTCACTTGATTCCATAGGCAGATATTGTAAGTCCAATTAACACTCCTATACTGCCATCCAGGTACCAGACAGAAGAATTGTGTTTAAACACTTCTGCACTAAGAAGGATGGAAAATCCCATTATTCCACCTACAAGAGAGTTGAAACCTAGAAGGGGGAAAAAATAATTAAAAGACGAACAGCAGGAACTCATGGAAAGAAAAATGGTTTTGGCACAGTAACCTGTCAAAGACCCTTTCTTGGAGTGTTTATCCCATTCCATGTATTTATTTACGTGCTTGGCACTATTGCACAGAGCTGCAGACATTGCTGAAGACGTAAACGGCAAGCCTAGTAATATTTTCCATTTATGCTTTAGATATACCACAGCAGCTTCTTAACTACTATTTACAATTTTAATGAACATCCTTTTAGATTCCTTTTCTTTTTAACCCTTTCTCTTTTTCTCCAAGACCGTCTCTTCAAAATTCTCACAGAACTTCTGGAAAAATTAATGCCCTTTTTCATTTATCTCCTGTTTGACTGATTATTGATTTGGGTTAAATCATTCCCTGTGTTCTGTTTTTTAACTCCAAATTCCCTTTATCTGAATTTTTTCCACAATAACCCAAAAGATATCCCTGTTGTTCTACACAAAAAAGTCACATTTTTATGTGACTTTTTTTGTGTAGAACAACAGGCGTATGCATTAATTTGGTAGATCCATGCACTATTTAACCTAGATATCAAATGAAATATCAAACTTGAAATATTCTATATTGCTTGGGGAGTCAGCTGCTCTTTCCAGGGCTTAGCCAGGTTTTTGCAATTCCCCATGACTGCCAACAATGATACACCTACACTTGTTACTGAGTGTCTCCTTTGATCCACACCTCTCACTTCCAGTGTTTGTCTATTTAGTCATTTATACTGCTAACACATGTTGAAATTTGGTATATTGTGTATATAAAAAGAATATAAAAAATTAATAATTAGAAATTTAAACCAGTGTTACTTCCTCTGCTCCAGCTTAATTCAGAACCTATCAGCATGATATGCAAAAGAAAAAAACATTTTCATGCCTTTATTGACTGATGGTTCCAAATGATTTTAAAGCTACTTGCAAAATAGTTTTCCCTTCCTGACTCCCATTCAGCCAAACTTTTCTTTGCTGATGTGGCAGGAAATCATGTAATGGCTGCAGGTATTAATCCAGACACTGTTCTAAGTGTAAGGCCAGCACAGGAAAAAAGAGGTGGCTAAATCTGGGTAGGAAACAGATACCTAAAACCTACAGGAAAAGTGGCTGACATCACTGACTGTCACAGAGTTGTCCTCTGAGATGTCACAAAATTCAAGGCAGGAAATGGCTATTTTTATTATCTAAAAGGTCAAGAGCTTTTGCTATAAACAAACTGTACAAATGACATTTTGCCTCATTAGGATTCATACATCAAGGCTTTAAAGAGATATTGCTGTTAAGCCCTATTCTAAAACAAAATTATTCTTAAAAAATATTAATAGAGGTTGACATGAATAAAAAAGAATTTGCTGTTCTGAAAATAAACCTATTTTTTAGGAAGAAAAATTCATGCTCCTTTTACTCAAAACAGTTTGTTGGTCTGGAGCCAGGGATCACAGGAGGTAAATTAGCAGGAAACAGAAAACACTAAAAAAAGATATGCAAGGGACTGCTAAATCTGTCTCAGCTGCTGAGACATTGTCTCTTCCTGATCGTTAATAAACCAAGTACATATGTAAATATTTCTTGTGAAAGCAGATATTTAACCACACATGTTAAGATCAGCCTCCTACATTTTCTAAAGTAGTTCTAAAGGGGAGAAGAGAGATAAAAACCAGGCTGAGGTAATTGTATACTTTTTCCCCTAATTTTTTTAATCAAAGAATGAGCCATCTCCAGCTCAGAAGCAGTATCATTAGCATGAGGATGTAATTATGGGGAAAGAGATTTCTGTGTTGTACAGGAGAACAATTAGAGCTGGAGTTATTTAGGAATTTTCAGTTAATATTTTAGCTCAATAAACTGCTCTGTTTCAAAACTAAGCTACATTTTTTTAAAGGGAGGGTTCATCATTCGCCTCCCTAGGCACAGTTCTGAAATGATCAGCGTGTCCCACTTCCACCCTGGCAGTGAAGAAGTCAGACTCACTGGGCTGCAGTTCCCAGCATCCTTTCCAGAATCTTTGTTGCAGGTTGGAGATATTTTATGTTTACAGTGTGGCAGAGCCCATTGGAAAGAATAAGATCTCTGAGCTAGAGGTCTGTTGGGAAAGAAGCCCAAATGCAGGGAGGCAGTAGCTTAGTTGTAACCCCCTCACAGCTATTCTGATGCCTTTTTTGCTTCTTTCAGATTTAAAATATAAATACTCTCGAAGAATTTATATAAGTGGGATGATAGAGACACTCATAATACGTGTTATCACACATCATCAAGAAAAGAATTTAAGTATGTTTAATTTGCTTAAAATAAAGCAAAATTTATGTATCTCTAGAGTAAGCTGAGAATTGAATTTCCTTAAAGTGAAATCTTTAGCAAAGAGTAAAATAATTTAGATACCATGACCCGTGAGTCATGAACACCCTACAGTTTGTTTACAGAGTATTTCAAACTGCCCTGGCAGATAAAAACTGTGAGAGATTTGTAGGGGGCTGTGAAACTCCTGCCATCACTGTGGCCTCACCCGTTTCAAAGGCAGATCCCCGGGATTTCTGAGGATTCAGAAGCTTGAGCCGTGTCAGTAAGAGGAATATCTGGACCTGCTTTTAAAGTGTGGTTTTAAACCTGCCTTTAAAACCAGAAACGGTCAGGTGGTACACACCTCAGCCGACAGAGGTGGCAGTGAGATGTTCAGGGATGCAGGGAGGAGATCCACCCTGGGCCAAACCCCAGCAGGGCCAGAGGAGGGCAGGGCAGGAAGGGTTTTGTTTCACACCTGCCCTGCTCCGGCAGCTCTGCTGAGTGGCAGGGAAAGCACTGTGGTGAGAGATGCCACCGAGGGGTACCTGTGGGTGCTGGTGAAGATCCCTGCTCAAGGCAGAGGCGTTTCTGCAGCAGACTTTGCTTCCTTTGAACTTTCAGGGGTTTGCCAGGCACAGGCAGTGAGGATGGAGGTGACTTAACCAAAGCTGTCTGAATCAGTGCCATCCCCCTGCTGCACCCTAACCTCTGCCTAACACACCTCTAATCCATCATCTGCTCTACCTCTTAACTCTATTACTGCTTACTCTCCACACATTCACTGTTTGGCTTCTGCCAGACTTTCCCATTTCAGCTGAGCTATCTGTGCTAGAGGCCAGTGGCACCACAGACTGTTCGAGGGTTTAGGTTTTTTCCTTTTCTCAGTTTCTGCCTTATTTCAATGCTCTTTCACAGCTGCCATCGTTCAGGGGTCCCTGGAAGAGTCCATAAAAGCAGCAGGATCAATGTCACACTCACCATCAGTTATCAGTGCTCTGCTTGTAAGGACCTTTCCCAGCATAAATTTGATTACTGCCAAGACGGTGCAAAGGATTCCACTTAGAACAGAGACACTGTACAGAAAATCATCCTGGAAAAAAAACCAAAAGGTCAGACATTAGTATGTCTTCTGGTCATGTCCCACCTATTAAATGACAAATAGTACTAATTACTGTGCAATTACTTTTGCTACTGAGAAACACAACCTGAGATCAAGATTTCCTGCCTTATGACTTCCACAACAGCTGGTGCTTATTTTGCTTGTATTGTCACCTGCAATTGCTTTTGCAGCCATAATTAATCACAGTCCAAATCAACAAACTGTGAATTGACCCAGTCTACTCAGAGTCAGGAGGTTATATTTACCTGTGGGGCTCAGTGCAGACTGCCAGGTCATCCAGCACCTAATGCCAGCAGTAATAAAGACCCCACAGGCAGGAGGAAGGCTTGAAAATAGAATCCCACTTACCAGACCAATATTGATTCTTAGTGTAAGAAATAACCATTTAATGTTGTATCTGATTCTGGGCTTGCTTTGTTTTTTTTTTTTAATTTCCTTTTTCAAAAGTCTGGTTCAAGCTACATCCATAAAACTCCTGATGCTGATGTGCAAAGTAAGGCTTAGCTCTTTCATAGAAAACAAATTTTTTCACGGACTCCCATTTCACAGAAACATTCCCCTTGCTTAATTTGCATGTGAAACGTGGGTTCCCCAGGCTCCCCCAGGAGAGAGCTGTGTGTCAGTGCAGGGCCAAGAAGGGTAAGTTATTGTTGTTTAACACTCATTCTCTAAAGGTCATCAGGAGCCCCCCACCCCTTCCTGCTGGCTGCTTTGTGTTTGGTTGGGCTGGGAGGACACCCCTGGCTGCTGACAGGCTGCAAGAAGGGAGTCCTTGTGCCTTCTTCCCCCGAGGTACATCAGCTGCAGAAAAACCCCAGGCTCTCAGCCTGCCTGCCACCTAACCACAGAGCTTCGAGTTAGATTTGTGTATTACTCTTGATAGAAGCTTTAATTTAAGCCGTTGCACCAGTACAAATAAAGGAAATAGCAAGATTTTTTTTTTTAAATTTGTATCTGCAGGTCTAAGTGGGCCAGTGCCACTGGGACCCTGTTCCTGATTGAAACACTCCAGCAAAAGTCCCCACTGGTACCAAACATTGTCATCATGATTCATCATCAGCTCTGTCCATTTTCACTATTTTAGCAGCAATTTGAAACCCAAAGAAATCAAAAAGTGGTTTTGAAAGCTGGAAGATACTGGGAATTAGATTACTGGTATAATGTATTCACATCCCTAAATAAATCATTCAGTATTTTTATACCATTTTGTGTGTCGTATAATTTTGAAAGTCTACTTCACTCACTCTCAATCATGACCTCATTCTCTCTAGACCTGCTACAATATTAACAATATTAAGGATTAAGACAAAATGTATTGAGGAAAAGAGAGTAAAATAGAAGCAATGAGAACACAGAACTCAAGTACTGGGTAAAAGTAGGATAAAAAGCATTCATAAAGAACAACTGGAAAATATCCTGGCAATTTCTGAGTGCTAGGGAAGGACTGAGGAAATAGTGGCAATATTTGGTTGCTGTTAGTCTAACAAGGAAAGTTGGGAGCTCTCACAAGGTCTGAAATGACAACAAGCTTCAACAGTCTGGACAAGCTTTGCAAAAAACACTCACAATTTGAGATCCTTGTCAAAACTTTGCCTGTATTTTTTATGCATCTTTCTCAAAAATGTGTATTCTCAGTGCCCAAAGAATTCATTTTGATAGCCTAACAGGTTCTGATTGGTTAGTCTAATCTCATCTCATCTAATATTTTACCAAATATTTAATATATAGTGTAAGATTTTAAAATAATCTGAGTTAGAATGCTGTGCTCCACCAACACTTCCTCTGTCTCACTTGGCACAAGGACTCATTGCTCATAACTATATGAAATCCCTTGTTTCCCCATCACCCCACAGACCCTCCAAAGACTCTCTGGTTCCTCCCAGGCATCCCCACCTCTTATCTTTGCCTTCCCCCTCAGGGAAGCCCTGGCTTTGTCACCAGCACAGAGCTGAACACTGCAGGCCCAGCAGAGGTGACAGCATAAATCACTTTGCCATTGACAGTTGTATCACTGTCAGCCTTGGGATGATGAAATGCAGTTTTCCTACACCTGTGAAATCCTTGGGAATGCACTGGAAAACCATTAAAAAAATTGACATAGTTTGGAAAAAAATCTGTGAATCACAATACAAGATATTTTGAGAATTATTTGTAGAGATGTTCAAAATTCCAGTTATTGATTCAGAATCCTGAAAATGCTGTGCCTTATTCTCTGTGCTATCTTATCAAGTTTCATCCTGTTCATGGCACTTTATTTACAGCATTTTCTTTGGGGTTTTTTCTTGTCATGGTGTGCCACAAATTTTTGGGGTGAATTCAGGGGTTTTCCTGCACATGTCACTAAAATCACAGTGTGGAAATGCATCTTGCTGTTTGTTCTGCTATACAGTCACGATTAGAATGAGTCTAGCTACTCTGCTGGCATCCAAGAATTACCTAAACGTGATACAGATTTCTGAATTAAGTCGTGAATTGCTGAACAGGCTTTTTATAGAGGATACAAATTCAGGATCTAGAAATTGTTCCTAAGTTTGCCGTTGGGTTTTGTTTTGTTTTTTTCACCGAATCACACAAGACAAGCTCATTTTGTTGCCAATACTAATCCAATAAAGCAGAAGACCCGACAATTCGAAGCTCCTTTGTTATCACTGTGGGAAAGCAAAGAAAGGGAAGAAATTAAAGAACGCTGCTTTGACTGCAGAGGCTTTCGGCGGTGCCAAACACTCTCGGAGGGCGATATTCCCGGTTTTCCCTCCCCACGGCCCAAAGCAGCCGCTCCCGCCGCGCGCGGCTCCTCGCAGGAGCCACCGGGAGGCGGCAGATCCCGCACGAACCGAGCGCGGCTGCGAGCACCGAGCCCAAGAGGAAAAAAATCGCGTAAACTCTCTTTTTCCAGTACTTCTCCGTGCTTTCTGGGTGTCCAGGCACCCCAGAGCCGGAAGAAGAAGAGTGAGGCTATTTGCTGCTGCTAAGAAGGTTTTGCGGGGGTAACAGGTCAGCCCAAAGCGGCGATGCCCGGCAGCCTGGCTGTTCCCTGAGCAGTGGGAGGATGCGAGAGAAGAGAAACAGCTCAAAATGCTGCCTTGGCACTGCTTTGCTGCCAGGGAGCTGGAACTGGTTTAGGACAGCAGGAATCAATGCATTAGCCGAGGGAGGGCTGCTATCTGCTGGAGCAGAGGTGCCTGAGAGGGGCAAACGCGCTCTGCTGCAGCGCCGTGGGCTCCAGAGGGTTAAACGCGTCACCCCGTGGCTGTGAAACGATTCCCACTAAACTAACCCACCCTTTGGAGAGAAGAAGAAAAGAAAAGCCGTAATGGAGATCTAAATTAATAAAATAAGCCGGGCCATCTGGCACCATCTCCCTCCGGATCCTCCCGCAGCCCTGCCCTCTCCGTCCCCCTGGCCTTCCCATCTGACAGTCATTAGGAGCACGGAGCACATCCAGCCAGGCTCACTGCACTGGCCTTGGTGTTATTTTAATTAAAGCAGCAGCAAATTGTGACAGACGATAAACATTTAAATTCGGATCATTTCCATTCGATAAAGGCTTCCCAGTGTGGTAAATAAAGCGCCTTCCTTTTCCACTTCTTTTCATCATATTCCCTCACTGCTACTACATTGTACATGAGACCTTAACTAAAGGACATCTGATTAGATGGCTTCGTGTATAGGCCAGCACTGTACATAAAGCAAGGTGCCCATCCTGGGTTACCTTCTCATTACACAGCACTTTAGTAGCTACAATGTTCGTGCTTAAGATTTATTTTATGCAAGGTTTTATACTGTGGTTTAATGCTTTCTTTCCCAGAAGAAAGCTTTCATAGGAATAAAATCTTTTCCTCTTTTACCATTCCTAAAAAAGAATAATAGAAGTCAGCAGGCAGCTTTCCTTCACTTTATCCAAATGCACTGTCCCCAGCTGTGCAGCTGAGAAGAGGGGGTAGCAAAATTGTCACAACAGTTCTGTCCCTGCTTTCAAGGATTTCACCAAAAGCAGCAGTAATCTTATTGCTTAAGAAAAAGTTGGTTGGTTTTTATGTTGTGACTTTGATGGCCTCCTGAATCTACTGTAGAAACTAAAAAATATTAAAAACATCTCACAACAGGTTCTTCAGTGCTTGGCTTATTAGGTAGAAATATTTCAACCCAGTTCCCAGCCTAGTAAAGTTGCAGTTGATCTGTGTTCCTAATCTTTCCCTAGAATGCATATTGCTAATTATGACCCTAAAGCTTTGCCCTGATTTCATGTATTACTTATACTAGCTCCTCTTTGCCCACTCTCCTTTAGTTACAGTCCTTCCACTCCTCTGCCCTCTCCTTGGCTTCCCCTGTGAACCAGCCAAAAGCTCCTCCACACTCCTGCAGGAGCTAGGAATTACTGATACTGCCTTTTTCATGCCATTTTTTCCCTTTCCAGAGAACCTGGTGTCTTGTAGTGTTTTGCCTCTCCTCTGCTGAGCCTGGCTCCTCTTGGCTGAGGAGGTAGGGATGTGTTTCTGGAATGCTACAGATGGTGTTGGCAGAAGCAAAGTCATGGCTGGCCCAAACTGAGCAGAGTTTGTGTTGTTAAATATTAATTCTGCCCTTCTCTGCAACTCACCATCTGTCTCCTGGATCCCAGCAATGACCCTTCTTCAGTCCAGGTGATTGGTGACCATCCTCCCCAGCACCTGCTGGGTTCTGCTCCCACCCTGCTCCCCATCCCTATCCTTCCCACAGCCTCCTGGCTCCTCCAGCTCCCCAGCAGCTGCCAAGGCATCTGGACACACTGGGATCACTAAAAGCCCCTCTGCAGAACGTGTTAGTCAAAAACAGCTCCCTCTTCTTCCCCTGAAGGATTATGTCACTGTATAGAGAGCAACAGAGATGTTTTTAATACAAACAATTAGGGAAAAAAAACCAAACAAAAAAGTCCAAATCTCTATCACACTTTCTGCCAAGTAATAAATAGTTTATGTAATCTAGAAGTCTAAAGGGAACTCCTGGGAAGCCAGAGGGTCTCTCTCACTAGCAAACTTCAAAAGGGATGAGCTTTAATTGCACTTCTCTGTCAGAAAACAAACCAACAACTCAGTCTCTGACTCAAGCAGGAGACAGACTCTTCTCATGGAGATACAAAGATCTATTATTAGTACAAAAAAAAAAAATCTTATGAATGTTTAAACTTGTCTTTGGTGTGACAAAGCAATTCCACAGCACAGAATGTTTTTTCAAGAAACAGATAACAAAGGCAGGGTGTGCGGAATGCCACGGCAAGGCACGGGGGAACCGAGGGACTGGGGGCTGCAGAGAACTCTCTTAGGTGACCTGAGGACTCCTGCAAAGGGTCTGCTTAACTACTAGATCAGTCGTGCTTCCCATTCCCCCAGAATTCATCCACGTTGTTTTAACACCAAAGTTATGAAACATAAATTAAAGTTGTATTTGTCCACCCTCAGAGGAGCGAGGCTGATTTTTCCAATGAGCAGGGAGCTGAGACCAGCAATGCATTCCAATCACCCTCCAAGTGGGAGCAGCCACCAACTTTTCTTTCTCACCAGCATGTGGTAAAACCTGGAAATGAGGCTTTCCACCTGAGCAAAGAATGATGTGTAGCTGATGCATTTGTCCTGAACCCTGGCTAACTCTTCAAGTATCCACAACATTCTCAACAACCTGCAAGAAGCACTTGCATTTTAGGCTAAACTCCAAGGCATGCATAGAAATAACAATTATAAAGCAGGATTCTAATGTATAATTAATGTAAATGATACTTTGATTTGAAATGGCAAGCAATAAATTACATATGAGGTTTAGTAATGTATAGGGAAACATGTATAAGGACATATGTGTATATAATCACAAGTGTTATTTGTTATGTTGCTACTGGCCTAAAATTCAATTGCTGACATTCCTCAATATATGTTTATGATGTATTTATTTTAAACTATTAAACCAATAAATCAATTAGAAATCACAAAACCACACTGTGCCACCTTCTTTTTTCAGCTATAATCAATAACATACAGTAGGAGAACATATGGCCTAATTTTTCAAGAGATTTCACTTATGAAAGCATTGGAGGCACCCCATGAGATGGGCTGCATGTCCTTCACACACAAACTGATTGCATCTTTCCTTCTTTCTTCTGCAGGAAATGTCACAAATATGGCATGATGCTTGCTTACTCTTGCAAAAAAGTGTCCTTTGCCATACTAATGAGGACAAATGCCAAACTGCATTGACATTACATGTGTTATAGCATTACCCAGGGAAATGCAAGCAGTAACGGAATAGTAAATGGATATTGATTTACAACCCAGGTGAAATTAAAACAGTCTTTCCCAGTGAGGTGGGGTTGGGCTTTTTGAGCCTTCTTTAAGAAACAAGAATTAAGGTCTGTAAATTCTTTGTGGCAACAGTCAAAATAAAGCACGTCGTTCACATCTAAATTATATTTGTATTACCCAAGAATATCTAGTAATTGACATGATGAAGGTAAAGGGGCAAATGATGAAGGGCTTTTTATCACAGAGCTGGCAAGCACTAAGAGCAGCAAATGCAAACACAAAACAATGTTCAAAACCTACACTCAAGGATTTTTAGATTACTTTCTCAATATATTAATAACATGTTCAAAATCACTAAAATTTACACAGAAATCCAAGCATGATGTCATCAACAGTATGCAAAATCGCTATTCCTTCTTATTTGTAGCGAAATGTGTGTGTATCAAATCCTCAGGGACAGGACTGGCTGTAGATATTGCTCTCTGAAACATCAATAAAGGAATGGTAATTCCTTCCCCTACTGGGAATTATCTTATTATGGCTAACACAGGTTGGAGAATAAATGCTGAATGTAACAATGAGGGAAATATTCTGAATCTCATAGCTAGGGGAAAGGGAACCTCAGTAAATTATTTCTGAGCCAACTAGAAATGATTCTATTTTAGGTTCAACACTCATAATTGTAGGGAAAAAAAACAGCTTAAATTACATGAACTGAGTAATATTAATTTAATATTAACCTGAAGGGTAAATAAAAATGAAGGCTTTCTCTTCCAAATGTCAATTACTGATTAGCTTTTTAATTCAGGTGTATTAAACAAGAGCTAAAATTATCAGAAATTTTAATTCCAAACACTCCAGAAAGAAGAGCAGCTGCCCTACTTCATCTAACACTTTCAGCGGGTGCTGGAACAAAGGAAAAAAAGAAAAAGAGGGAGGGGGAACAAAAAGTCAAAGATCTGGTGGCTGGTGAAAAATATTTCCTTAGGGATCAATGATATGAAACTGAAATAATAACTGCAGCATGTCATGGTGAAGCAGACCCATACAGAATAAATATTCCCAGCTAAATAAAAAATAGGACAACAACACAGAAAGAACTGGAATTTGCAGCTGTAATGCTCCCACACATTAATGGCACATCTCTCTTGTATAAAACTTGTTCTCTTTGGGTTTTGTAATCTTTACATATTTTTTTGAGTTTGATAGTGTCAGTGAAAATTCCTGGGCAGGGCTGGGGGCAGGGTGTGGGCTCTAAACAGCTCCTGTACAGGAATCTCACCCAAAACCCAAAGCATTCTAGAGACACAAGAGTAGGAGAGAAACAGCAAGATTTCCTTCCAAACCAATGTGTTCCAAGGCAAGTGGAAAATGTCATCACATCTCTAAATTCTCAAAATGAGGAAGCTTTAATTAAAAGTATTTTCAGGCAAGTGAGAATGGAGGTCACGGCTCGCTAAAGCGGCTGGCGCGTACGTGTGGGCACAGGCAGAAATTGTCTCCACTCCCACACCCAGATTCGCCTCCAAAGGAAAATGGAGCATTTCTACAAATCCAAGGTGATGTTACATGGCAGACAAACCCCCTCTGGAAGTGACATGAAAACTCTATTCTCCTCAGTTACTCCTCTCTACAAGAATCAGAGACCCATCATGCGCTGGATAATGGTCACAAAAAGTAATGTAAAAAATCTTCAAAAATGGGGAAAAACAGAGATCCATTCCACTTCTCACTGCACATATTCAATACTGGCATTTCCAGCCCTCTCAGACAAACAGATCCCTTCAGCTGCAATATTTCTCCTACATCCACTTTATCCTCAACCCTGAAATTCACGACTTCCTTAAATAATTAATTTCAAAACATACACCATTCTATGGATCATTGTTGAAGAACTCTGCTTTACTTCACAAATACCAAAAACACTGGCAAAAGGGATTCTGTTTTGAACACTGAGGATTAATATATATCTCAGTATGAACTTTTCCCTACAGTTATGAGATGTATAATTAATACAAATACAGAATTATATAGTAAGGGTATAATTAATTATCTGGCCAACTCTCCTGACACAGAATATAATTTTTCAGGGCAGGCTTCTTCTTAATTATAATATAAATATAAAATCCTGTGCAAAGGGAAAACTCTAAGTTTACCTAATAACGATGATTTCTGGACTTGCTGCTAATTGCAGGAAATGAAATCTACAGTTAAAGTTCTCCAAAACTATCAATTCAGTGCTAAACAGTAATTTGCAAAAATGAACATATTGCATAAATCCCTGGGGACCCTTATCCTTTGAATTCCGTGGGCTCTCCAGGCTTCCTGATCTAAAGATGGAGACAAAATCAAAAAGAAAGACCTGAAGAAAGTTAATGAAGACCAAATTTGGACCTTTTGGGCCAGTAGGGCCATGGCTGCTGTTGCATGTAGGAACCACACACACTACCAAAGTCAAAACTCCAGACAGACACTTATCATTTAACTCACCCAAGGTATTTTAAACTCATTAATGTCCCTAGTCATTCATATCCTGCCTTACAGGCTATGCCAAAGTTAACTACAGTCCTTAGCAAATCAAGCTAGGGAACCCAAAGGAGAAATACACTATTTCTGTGTTTCCCAAGGTTTTGAGGCATTCAAAAGAATCACAAAATCACTGCCTGTGCTGAAAGCTTGTGTTGTGACATAACACCACCTATTGTCTATTTTTACTTGAGACACAGCAAGAGGTAAAACAAACAAGGAGCAGAAAAGGAAGGCAGAAGCAATATCAAGAAATACAGAAAGTCGAGAGCTCTAATTGTCCTCCCTCCTCTGCCACTGCAGATCAGGAGTCCTGTCATTCACAGGGTTTCAACAAAATTACATTCAGCATGGAATAAAAGAGAATTTAAATGGGTGACTGGAAAATGCCTGACTGAGCTAACCATGAGCGCCTGCCCTGTAAATTGAGCAACACCTCTCTGCAGTCTAACAAGAACCTGTGGACATTTAAGCTCCTTACAGGACAGGGAAGTGAAGGTGGAAATGCCATTAATGTGCAGTAAAACTGTCATTCACTTCCTGGTTCTCTAAATCCTGCTGAGGGTTGTCAGACCTGCACCTGAAATCATCATATGAAATGACAACAATACAGAAGACTCCTGCTTCTCAGTGTCCACTTAAGAAAAAGAATATCTGTTCAAAACATTTGGAAAAGTACTTCAAATTATTTCTTAATCATGTGATTTTTATGTTCTCTTTTATTGCTAGTATTTCCATAAAAGTAATTCTTTCAAGACTCACTTTAAGGACAACAGAATCTCTACATCAAATAATTCATAAAATCTTTCCAAGATTTTTTTTTTTTTTTTGCTATGTGCATATTAAGACCTGACAGATACATTACCAGTGTATCTCATATGCAACAAGAAATACAATGAACTTTCTATAATTGATTCAGAATTATTCAAAAGTTACTGACTCTGCTTTTAGGAGTCTAGTCATAGTTCTTTACAATTAGCGAGCAGATACTTAATACCCAGTGTGTTTAATTTCTAAAATTAAACTTGTCCATACAATATTATTTTCTCCAAAATTTCTGCAATTTAAAATGAACTCAGATAAATTATTACAAAGTTGCTGAAGTCTGCCAGAAATTACGGCATAAGAAGAGACTTTATAGCTCTGAGAACAATGCAATCAGTCATGTTGCTTTGCATTATTATTATCACTAGGTTAATCTTGACTCCCCCCCGTAGAGCAGTGCATTCCAAACCATCTCCATTTGCAGGGCTGACAGTACCAACTTTGTGTTCAGCATCTGAACACCAAGAGCAACATTTTCCAGTTGGGTTTTTGCCACATTATCTCCCTTAAGACTGAAGTCACACAGCTAAAATTTCACAAGACACTTTAAAAATTACCCACATCTTCAATGACCTTTGCTTCAATAAAGAGCAATAAGGATGTAAACTGTACCAAAAAAATCATGCGACTCTGACTCACACGTGAAACTTCTGTTGAGGCACAGATCCTCCCAGTCTAGTGCTGAGCTCTTCACCCCAGTTTTATACCACTTTGGGACACCAGTGGAGTTACACTACCTTTCCTTGGTCTTAATGTTCTGTTCTTGCTCACACCATGAGGATAATTCCCTGGTCTCAGAATAGCAAGTTAATGTAAAATCCCAGTAACACAGATAACACCAGCAGAAAATATTTCAGGTCACTCTTTTGATGCAGAACTGCTTATTTCACTGCTATGCAAAAAAACTATTAACAGAAAACACTGTTCTGTTATTTTTCCAGATATATATCCATACATTAAAGCCAAATTATATTGGAAGATACTACATTAGTAATTAGCATCATTAGCAATTAGTTCATCAGTGGCCCAAGAAGTAGAAGACAGCACTCTGGATAAAGGAGCAGAGGCAGAAACTTCTGCCTCCCTCTGATGCAATTCGAGCAGATTTCCCTCTGCTCAGATGTTGATGATATGGCCCGGGCAGGTGCAGCTTTGCTGGGAACAAGATCAATCAACAAAGACCTAAACAACTGAGAAGAATAACTATTTCTGCTTAGAACAGCTAAAGGATCAACAAGCAACCTGAAAATCAGCATCACAGTCAGGCACAGCTAGGGCAACTGGAAAGGTTCCTACTCAACAACATCCTCCTCCCTCAATTATTTTTAATGTTGGCAACCCTTGGGCATTATACCCCATTGGCCATGACTTGCAGCAGTGGTGCTGTCCTCTGAGCATTCCCATTTTTCACTGTTATTCTGAGTTTGCACAGAGATATTTCACCTGTCACACAACCCTTGCTGCATCAGTTTCCCACAGGGAGATGTATTGAAAGGCTTTGAAATTAAAATCCTTGCCATGTCAGTTAAGAGACATTGAACAAAAGTACCATCTCTCTTCATCCCGTGCTCCAACCTACACCTCAGGCAGAACTGCCAGGTATGAAAGTCCCTGCCACCAGTTATCCACAGCCCACGCCTTGCCAGATACATCCTTCAAACTGTTGGTAGCGCTTGAGTGCCTAAATGAGTGAGAACACTCACCTAGATTATCCATCAGTACCTGATACTGTGTCAAATATAAGCAGTATCCAAATTCTACCTACTTGACACAGATTTAGCACATGAAACTGAATCCAAGGCAGTCTGTGACAAAAGGGATCTGCACGAATCATTCTTATAGGACACTGAAAATGTAATAGGATCTTCAGAGATAGACTTCTGTAGGTCTGATTCCATAATTTTTCCTACTGCAATTGCATTTAAAAACATTAAAAATGAGGAAGTACAATATCCCTGCAAATAATAAAAAACTGTTCTCCCTATGTCAGAAATAGAGCCCTCCCCTGTAGACAGAACTTGCAATGATGAAACAGTGAGATATAGCTGAAACAACTTTTAAATTTTTGTTCCTACTGATAGAATTATTAGAGCAATTGCCCACAATGTATTAGTCTGAGATATTTAAGTTAATCTGATATGCACTATCAGAAACTCATCAAAATGAGTGTTTTATTTACAGCTGCATCCTCCCTTTTCCCTTCTCCTTCACTGCATCAGGACGCTATATTTCATTTTCTCACTAAAGAGAAGCCAAACTGTGGCCAGTTTGCCCTGTTTGGGCACAGACAAGTTAAGAAGTTGTCCCTTAGCTGACCATGACAGCAGGCTCTCCCCTCACCCTTACCTGCCTCCTCTTCAGCCCCACTGGCACGTGTCCCATGATCACTCCCCAGCCCAGTTCTGTCAAATGATTTGGTCAAGGTTTAAGAACCTACTACTGAAAGTGTTTAAGCTAACCCAGATCATTTTGACAGAACCAGGCTGGTGAACTCCATGTGCTGTAATGCTGGCAAAGCTGAGGAGGCAGTAAATTATGAAGACTGGAAAAGAGGGCAAGCAAAATGCAAAGAGAACATGAATCACCTGCAGTCAAACAATGCACCTGGCTGCAATTCAGTAACGTGTTAACTCAAGGGCTGTGCTACTCATCTTCACCCAGATTTCAAAAAACTACTGAAAATAAGCTTCTGGAATTGCCCAGCTTCTTGCAAGTTTCCATGAGAACACAGAATCCAGTAGGTCACCTGCACTGCTAACAGTTGGTAACAGATGGAATTCCATTTTGGCTTTTTTATTTTCCAGCTCTGCCTCCATCTCCTGGTTGAAAGGAAGGAGTTTTGGGTTCTGTGTAGGGCTGAGAACAGCACTAGGCAGGGTGAATACCCAATGTGAAAGGCTGAACACACAACCAGACCAAACTTAGTAAAAGGCTGAAGACAAAGCTCTGAGGCACGTTATGCACACAACAATTGAACTGAAGCCTGATTTAGTTTGAGCACATTAGGAAGAGTCTTGTGGGAGTGGAATCACTGCCAAATGGTTTTCCCAGTGAGCAGCTTGTTAGGATGAGTATAAGTTAATAGGCAGTACTGAAAGGAAGCAAGCAAGACAGGCCAGAGTAGAGCTGAGAGAAAGGCCACTGGGGAGAGCTGCTCTACAGGCCAGGTAGGGGCTGCTTTCACAGCCAAAAGGAAGCAGAGAGCAGGAGAAAAGCCCTGTGTGATGCTCCATGGTGAGTCAGTCTAAAACCCAGCTCTTTCTCCCAGCATGCCCCTCTCACCTGTTTCATCCCTGCTACACGTACATGGCTGTGGAGTTGGAGGCAAGAGCTGGAAGACATTAAAATATAATCCAAAAATATATTTTTCCACATTGAAAATAAAATACTGAAGCCACTGGAGTAGTAAATCGTGGAAACATTCTTCTCATAAAATTCTAGTACATTCACTAAGCCCAGAGAGGTCTCCTCTCTGTAAGCAAACTCTCACAGTCCTGTGTAGAAGCTGTTTTTTTAATGCTGAGAGAGATTTGGGATCAAACCTATAAAACCCCATAATTAAACTCCAGAAGTGACTAGACTCCATTACACAAGTAAAAAATATTGCTGGAAGACCAGGGCCAGTATGTGCAGCCAGGCAGGAAATGCACCTTCTAGAGCTCCACAGAGTTCAGTGGGGCTCTTGGAAGGAGACTGGCATTTCTCAGTCCCACTGGCAGGGCAGGGAATAAAGAGAACAGTTAAAAGAACAGGAGTCACCTTACCACTTCTGGAAGCACCCTCTTCGCAAGATCGTGGATGGCTTTGATCACAATACATACAGATGACAGGAGGAATATGACACCCAAGATGACACAAGCCCTGGGGAAAAAAATAGAGAAAACCACAAAGAAATGTTAAGGAAATATTTGAAGTTGCCAACTCTACCAAGGTAACAGAGGGTGACAGAATATTAATAATAAAAAAATGCTAAAGGAACTAAAGATAGAGGTTTAAATTAAAAAACAGAATGAAACATCCAGTTCCTTCCCCTTTCTTAAAACCTGGATGATGTATGACAAGACAGGGCATACCAGATGATGTTACTTTCTCTGATGTTTCAGAAAGACCTGCCACTTCTGCTCCTGATGATTTATCACAGGGTCCTCTAGAGAAGGATTATTTCTCTATGTTTGTTTCTTTTGCTAGGTTCTCCCATTAGAAATAATGAAGGGAACTTCATTCTCTTCACCAAGCCAGCAGAGATATTTGGTAAATGTGGTCAGTAGCATAACAGAACCTGAATCAGCTGTTTGCTCCCCAGTCAGGTGTCACCACCAGGAATCAGCCCACAAAAGCTGGCTGAGTTGCCTAAGGCCACTTGCTGAGCCAGTGACAGCTTGACATATGACACATGAACTTCCTGCAAGGATATGCTGACATTTAATCTGAAAGCCATGCTTTTCTATCCCCCCCCAACAGGTTTAAACCAACACAGCCCCAAATCTGTGAGCTGCAAACTGTGGCTCCCACTTCCCGTGGGAACACGTACCGTTGGATGCAGCATCCCTTCCCCTCAGCACAGCTTTTATTCCCTGCACACTTGAGGAAGACAGGCAAACATTCCCTAAGGGGAATGTCCAGACCACTGCCTGGATTTTGTTCCCACATAAATCAGAGTTTGGGGTTATCTCTATGAACTTGCCAACGACCCAAGTCTAACAGCAAATATTTTGCATATTTGCCAGCAGATACACAGCAACTTCAGCAATCATGATCTGTTTCTCTTATTCTCCAGCTCAGTTTCACTGTGGCAAAAGAATTCCCATCCACCTACTTACCCAGAAATAGCTAAAGTAGATAGAAGAAAAGTAAGATGATAACAACAGTGACAAGGGTATTAATAGCAGACAGAAATGCAGTCTGAGGTTTGAATCAGCATTCAGTAGTCATATTTAGCATGCCTAGCTTCTCCTTTATATGCTGGCTTTTGGAATCCACAGCCATGCAAAATTCATGAGTATAGTACTTTAAGCAAAAAAAAATACATGTTTTTTGTCTTCTTGAGTGTATTGATTTATCTGCAAAACCACTAAAACACAACACTGCACAGTGTCTTCTTTTAATCTCATTTGCTAGAAAGAAATAATTTCTAACTAGACTGCAAATCATGAAAAATTCAACTACAAATGCAAAAAATAACAAAACTCCAAAAATTAATCCGAGAAACTGTAGTACATAATAAACAAGTTGCAATTGGTTATTGTAAGCATGCTCTACTTTCACTGTGCTAGACCACAAAAATTTTAATACAAGCCAGCTCCCTTCCATCTGCTAACAATCACGGCTGGGTAACTAGAGTGTTTCCAACTGCACATGAAGGGTGTCAGTGCCAAGGTGCTCAGCAAATGCAATTTCATTAATAAAATTCAATTAAATTAGATGAGCAAACTGCCATTTCTAAACAGGTTTAAATGAACTCAGAAGCACCCATAAAAACTAGTGAAACAAGAGTGATACAGAAGTGAGGGTTGACTGATAACAGGAGGAAGAATTTAAAGACACCCCTGATAACTTTGTCCAAACCCTTGACTCACATCTCCAGCAGCTATTGAATATCATGTCCTTATTTTACAGCCATGCAACCTGAGTTAGTGTCAGAGGTAAGTATCTCTTAAAAATATATAGTTATAATTGATCTGTAAAGCAAAAGAATTGATTGCTACAGGTTTGACAGGCAATAGAAAACTCTAATGAAGAATGCATAAATCTGGAATCTCCTCCAGTCCCATGTAATATATTGCTTCTGAAAAGAAGGTGGAAGAGAGAAAATTTAATCAAAACATTTTAAAACATAGTGGAACATGTTTTAAACATTAACATTAATTAATTTACATGTTAATAAACGACATTATTTGATTTTCAGAAGCAATAAGCTTTCTGGAATCTTTCAGAATGCAATGTAGTTTGAAGAACAATAGACTAATTCAGAAAGGACAAGCATCTCTCTGATATTCAGGAAACGACCAACTTTTAACTCAACTGCAGCTCAAACTTGCAAAGTTGTTCTTAGAGCAATGGCATTTGGAATGCAAGAGTAATTAAATCTACAAGAGAATTTAATATTACAGATCTAACAGTGAAATCACCAAGTCTTTTTTCATTTGCTGCAGGTGTTGGTAGCTGATCATGATCTGACCAAGAAACTTGCTGTGTTTTTGATGCAGTATTTGTATGTGGAAATCCAGAAGACAATAGGAAGTGTAATTCATTGTATTAGAAATAACTGCATCAGTCTTGTCAAATTTTCGGTATTATTTTGTCACAGATGAAACACTGTTAATTGGTTGTACTGCATTGAGAGTGAAATTATTTAGACTCTCAAAACCATCAAAGACTCTATACAACTTTGGATAAAGCTCCCTTTGGTCACTGCTAGTTCACTTCTAGTGGAATTCAGACATCTGTATAAATCCTGAAAACTAAAGCTTGATTCTGGGAGTGCTACTTGGCAATTTTCAGAAGACATTTTCTTGAAAGCAGTATTACAACCCACATACAACCCATTTATATTTATACAGCCCTATAAATACCCATTTTGTATAACAGCAGCCCTGGATATTTGCACTCAAGCCATCAGAAGCAGATCAGTGTATCTGCATTACAGCACACACAGCTGCCACCTCACCTCTTCCATCACATATTCCCTGTGTGGAGCTCTATAGACACAATTCCTCATTTTGATGACAAATTCTCACAACTCATAAGGAAACCAGAAAAGGAAATCAATCACAAGTGCCTGATATTCTTTTCCTTAATCAAAAATTTTGTTGCTTTGCATAAGTCAGTGGCATTTAAGCAGGTAGCTGTGCAAAGTGCTGAGATTCAGGGACTTCCATCTCCACAAACTGTTAATTTTCAAGGTGCTATTAGTAAGTTAGCACCTCCCCCCCCTCTTTTTATCACAAAATTAATTTCTAAGGAGAGTAAGTCCAATGCTCCAACTCATTTGCATTTAGCATTTGCAGCAGAACAGCCTCCTAATTTGTGGATTTAGCCCTGATTCTATTTTATAGTTTGCAATTTTTGTTATAATTCCCTACAGGTAGGGATCAGACTAAAAGTCTGTAATGCTGCCAACATAGAATTAGAGATTAATCTCCCTCAGATTTCTGTGGTGATTAATCTTCAACACAATGAAGCAATTTCACCTCTAGCATGGTCTTGCCACACTAAACACCCTTTCCATGAGTTGACCCCTTTCAGATGATGAGGCTGCTCCTCCAGGTAAGCAGCGGGCAGATTGCTGTAAGTCTGCAGGTTTAGATTCTCAGCTACTTGTTTGGTAACATTTTATAAAAATATAAATCAATAATAGTAACGAAATTACAAATATATGCTGAGTAACGAGCACTGCTATAAACTACCTTGAAAGTGATCTGGGAATACCTACACAAGGGTGCTGGAAATGGAGTTTTTCTCATATCAACTGACTGCTATGAAATAGCCAATGCAAGAGTTTCCCTTCTCAATTATCATCCCATTTTCTTTCTGGCAGACCTTTACAGCAGCACAGTACCAATGAGAGTTTGCATTGGTAATTACTCCTCTCAAGTCAATCTGCTCTCATTCAGCAAAGGTGGTACAACAGATTTAAGGATTCTGATAAAATTAGTGATGAGTATGCATACAATCTGCAAAAATGTGTTAACTTTCTTCTAGCAGCTCACAGAGAGTTGCTTGGGGCAGTGGGGAGGGAGAAGGGCATGCACATGATGGTTTGTCTGTTACAGCCTGGAAGCTATTTTAGCACCACACTTCATTGAAATAATGCCTGAAACGAGGCGACACCAAGCAAGTTTATCAGTAGCAGTCTAATTACTTCCCAATTTTGTTAATATAGGATAACATTAAAATGCAATATTAAAACCCTAACTTTCTGTTCAAATACTGCACTATTCTCCCCCCTGTTTCACTCTTTGCAGTTTTCCAGAATAGCTGACCTTTTTTGATTATATGGGTTGTTTGAGTTTGTTTGCTTTTTTTTTAATTTTACCAAAGTACAGAGGCTCACAGAACAGAAGAGTCCAGAACAGGAGGAACCTCCAAATGTCATTTGGTCCATAGTTTCATGAGAAAAGGGGAGCCTAGATGAGATTCTCTAGCACCCTGTCCAACTGCATCTTGAAAACTTCCCACAAGGAGGGCTCTGCCACATCCTTGGGGAGGTTGTTCCAGTGATTGATTGTTCTCCCTGTAAAAACTTCCCTTCTGGTATCAAGATTACTTGCTTTATTCATGGAAAACATTTTGATCATTTCAGCTGAGCTACAGGGGTAAACATGACAAAAAGAACTGGGGAAAAAAATCATTGTATAAACCACTAGGATTTATATTCATATTCTTGAGAGAGAAACTCTATTCTCACATTTGCAAAGCTGCCATCTAAACAAGCTTCAGTTCATCAAATTCTCTGGCAGCCACAATGCTGTAAATAAAAGACAATACTTCTAATTTCTACATATATTCTGGTTACCCTACAAGAGCTGGTTTACTCTATTTTAATTCTGCATTTCCTTGAGTGTTAAGAATCTTACCACATAATATTTTCTTAAGAGAAATGAGATTTACACCAAGAATTAATAGTGGAACAGTTTCCCAGAGAGGCTGTGGAGCCTGCATCCTTGGAAGTTTTGGAAGCCTGACTGGATGAAGTTTTGAGTGACCTCTTCTGATGTCACAGCTCACTCTGCTCTGAGCAAGAGCTCTTGCCAGAGACCTCCTGAGGCCCCTTCCAACCCACATTATCCTGTGATCCTATTAATTTTTATTCACAAAATCTTTAACTCTGCAGGCTCTGTCAAGATCTTTCAGTACTAATGGCTCCTAATAGCCTACAGAAAAGGAAATGCTAAAATCTCTGCAGGCTGTTTTCTCCACTGAAGTGGTGAAAAATATTACTTTGCAAGGAACTGTAACTTCACATTAAAATGAGCTGCAGGCCAATAAGAGCAATATGAGCTCTAAGCCCAGGAGTAATGCGAGCTTCTTCAGCAAAGCTGAGAAAATCAGTTTTATGATGGATACAGAATTTAATCTCTGAGTAAACCCACCAATAAAACCTCTAGAGTTTAAGTGAGAAAAAAAAAAAAAAAGGCAATTATTTTAATAAAAACTGTAAAAGTGCTAAATCCTGTTTCCCTGTGATTCGAAGGGATTTAGTATTAGTGGCTGACAGAGTGAATGTCATGTATGGAATCGTTCAGGGGAAGTCACATGGTATGACATGGAAGGCAGTTGTCCAGGAGGTTTTTGCTATCCAAAGTCAGGAAAATATTTTTGAGCTTGAAGTATTCACTCAGTTTCTCATACTTTTTTCTCAATTGTCTTCTATGTCTAACCACATGAGAGGAACCCTTTACTATCTCTCTGCCTTGATGGTACTTTTTTTCCATTCTTCCTTCACAAAACAAAACACAAATTACATTCTGTGACTGCTCCTTCATTAATAACTTGGAACTTGCAATTACCTACACCACATTTCTTCTAGATGAGAAGCTGTCAGCCTGTTTAAACACAGCTAGGCCTGCTTTCATTTAACACTGGCAGCTCTCATAGCCTACTTACAGTATCCAAGTATAAAATGCCAGTTAGAGCCAGCCCAGGACTACTCAAGTGCAGTCAAAACTGAGTGTTGGAATCCAATGGATAAGAATTTGGGAGGAGAATGTTCAAATCTGGTCACCAAAAAAATTATTTTCTGGTGGTAAACCACTGGGATCTGCCTGATGGAGATGATGAGAAGCATGGTAGAGAAAATCTGCTGTCACACAAGTGGGGAATAGGAGGAATTGAGCAAGGACTGCTGCTGCCATGAAAGAAGGGTGTGTAAGAAGCAGAGGGGAGCCCCAAGCAGCTGTGCTGGGGCTGTCTGTCAGCACAGCACCCTGCACACAGCCCAGACACAGCAGGGACAGGTGACAGCAGCAGCAGCTCTGTTCTGGGGACTGTACCTCTGTGGCAGGAAGGGCCTGCCCAGTACACAGCACACTGTGCCACAGCTCTGCTGCTCTTCACTTTAAACACTGGAATCCAAATTACAATGCAGCTGTTCACTAACATTTGCTGCTGTTCTGCAACATTGCTGAGACCATTGTAGTCACATTCTTATGAGGGTGACATCCAGAACTCTGACAACTACAACATCTGCCTTTTAAACTCAGTAAAGGACTTTCTCTAAAATGAACTAATCACTGTGACATACTATGGTAATGCACAAGCAAAATATGCAATATCAGCCTTAGTCCTGAGATTCCTGCTTATTTGTCATGCTCTACTGCTAATCTAAATCTTCCTTGCATCCAATTAGGCAGTTGTAGTAGCTACTGGTGTAGCTTATCTGTTATCAGGCGTAGTTCCTGAAGAGGTTTTGGACACCAAACTACAGAATCACAGCTGTTCAGAGTATTTACACCTGCCTGGTGCTGGGAGAGGAGGGAATAGTCAATTTAAGATGCACTTTAAAAGGAACAAAGTGGGCTTGCTGCTCATCACACATGTTCCATAATCCACCCCCAACTGCCAGGATCCAGATCAGCATCATTACAGCTACTCCTTTTTCTCACCATAAAAAAAAAATATGCCCAAACTAGGTTACACAATAAAAAGAATTCAAGTAGTAGTCCAAATGACCACTGAAAGTCAATTTTTCAATTGTTGTGTTAGAAAAGTGTGCTGCAATATCACATAGTGTAACTTCTTAAAAGACATGGAGGGGAAAAGCTGCTTATGCCTGAGACTCAGGTCAGCTCTGCTAGGGAACCATTTCATGCTGAAAGTGTTAGAGGCCTTCTAAAACTTTTATTATCCCTTACGATTTCAACTAGTTGCTGCAGAACAGGGTATTTACATACTCAAACATCATGCATCTGACCTGGGGCAACAGTTCCATAAATAATTTGATACTCCAGGTATAGAATATCTGCCAGAAAAAGCTAACAGACATTTCTACAACTGGGGGGAGTTTGAAGATTCTCATGACCTATCTTGTATTTCCCAGGTCTGCACAGACTCTGCAGCTGCACTTGGAGTACACCTGCCTCACAAGCACCCTCCCAGCTCCAGCACTGCTCCTCCACTTGCAGGGGATGATCAGAGACTCTGCCATGCCCTGAACCTGGAAATTAAAGCCTTTTGAGAACTTCTATAATATTCATTTTTATGTTGATTATCAGATTCCAGCACAGGAAACATCACATCCCTGATTTTATATACACAAGCCTATGTGTAAATACTATGCAATCCACACAAATCCTGCTTAATCAACTACCAGTCAAGTAAAAGGCAAGGCTTTCATAGGTTTTGGATCTAGCTCCAGTAAAATCAGTGCCAAGTCTACAGATGCCACAGTTTTTGAAACAGATTTTAGAATATATAAATATATACATTTTCTATTTCATATTTAATATAACTTGTATGTGCAATGATTTTTTTTGGGTGTGCATGCACAACCGTAGGCATACACACATTTCTGTCTGGGTAAGAGCAAAGTGATTTACTTTTTTCTGACTATGGGATAATGAATTTATGGAGAAGTTATGATGTTTATTAAGTCAGCCTGATCAAGCACCTCTGAAACTTGTATCTAACACTGTAATTGGATGTAGAATTTTGACCAAATATTTCCGAAGAAAGAATGATTTAAAAAATTTCAGTGTGGTTGAGAAGAAACTATTTTTCTCCTCCTATAAAGCAGATATTCAAGCACAGGTGAGCACTCCCTTTGAAAACTCCTCACTGTGCCTCATTCTGTGAGGCACATGAAAATGTGGTGTGAAGCCAAACTCCTGGTAGCTGAGAACCACACAGGAGCTGGAGAGGTAGGTTCTGAGCTGTTTGCTGTTTGCAGCTCCATGCATCTGACATTTTTCCAGATCACTTAGGTATTCTGTTCACTCATCACAAAAGAGCTTTGCCTCCAGCCACAGAGGTTTGCCCTGAACTGTGGGTAGGTGTGGATTTTGCCATCTGTGCTTCGAGTCTCTTTCGTATGTATGGTATAGATAAAATTATCCACAGTTTTTTCAATGTGACTGATATGTTGGGTCTGAACCCAGAGGATTATTTTCATTCAACACTGCCTAAATAGACAGTGCTCATTTAGCTGGGTTAACCAGCACAGCAGAGCCAATCTCCACATGAAAATTTAAATACAATAGAAATATTGAAAATTTGGGTGGTTTTATTTAATTCTGTGAGAGAGAATATGCCCTGAAACCATACAGATCAATATGCTTTCTTTTAGAATCAGAGGAAGAGAGAAGAGACAGACCTAACTTTGCAGTATGACAGTCATAAAAGGTGGCTTCTAATTCCTTCAAGCTTTGAGTGCAAAAGTAGCATACATCACAATCCCCATATTCTCCATATGCCTAATTGTAATGCACATATATTCAGTATAACTTCTGCGAGGCTCCCCATGACCAGACACCAGGGTAAATATTCCCAAGTGGTGACATCTGAACATGAGCAAGAGGGAAAAAGGGTTACAATTGCTCTGAGAGGGGAGGCTCTTTCTGCCTTAGGGTCTCATCGCTTTTTCTCATGTGATTTCTCATGTCATTTCTGATGAGGAGCAGCCAAATACCTTTCTTAGAGATTGCTTTTAGCTGAAGATAAATCCTTGAATTACACTCTTACAGTTATGTTCTCCTGAATGTCAAAAGAGGTGAGAACACCAGTCCTTCCTCCCCATAATTTAGGAGCCTGTTAGGAAGCAAATCCCCAGAACAGGCATTCTTCATGTGGCCAATGGGCTCAGCATCCTGAAGGTATCAAATCCACAGCTACAGCTGAGGTGTGGAGATGAAAGTTAAGTTCCAGACACATAGAAAAGTGTTTAGGTAATGGCTAACTGCAAAATGACTGTTTTCTTCTGGCAAAATCTTTCTCAGAAACATGGGGAGATACGACAGATATCCACACCTGTGTCTACCACACTGTAGATTTTAATTCCTGTAATTTTAGTATTACTACTTATGCTTCAGACAACAGCTCCACCAATATATAAAAACAAAGGACATAGCTGCATTCATTATGTATTATGTCATGGCAACATAGAGCACCACAAGTGTGTTTAAAATGATTAGTCCATGATATAATTCTATTTTCTTATTAGGTAATTAAGGAATGCATAGCCAGTGTCTGAAATACGTACTCAAAAAACCCAAGCAAACAAACAAACAAAGCCACAACACCAAAACAGTGAAAGAAATGTAAGAAATGTGTGTTTTCTGCTCTTGCCATAATCCAGAATGTTCATTATGAGTCAGGATTCCTATTTACTCTGGCACTAGGTTAAGAAAGATGTTGACAGACTGGTTCATGAGAAACACAGAATTTAACTTGATACCATCAACAAAATAATATATAGCAAACACCAGCTGCAACTGTCAAGAATCACTGTTTCAAATATGCTGCACAGAGTTGGGTTTTGCTGTAAAAAACCCAGTTGCCAAAAATCCCAGAATCAATGGATCCCACAGGCATAGGCAGATACTGGGTCCTGTACTGCATTGCACAGAAGAGCAAGATCTTTCCAAGCAACTGTACTGAAAAAGCTCTGGTTTTTAAAGCTTTCCCTCAAGGCTCTGTACATGCAGTTTGTTATTCTGTTTTTTTGGGGGTATTTCTCACTTTCTCCTCAGACATGGTTCCTGCACTCCAACCAAGTCCTTCATTCCTGAATTTAACAGAAGATAAAAGCTGTCCTTGGCTGTATAGCCAGTAACTAGTTCAACATCTCATAAGACATTTTTCCAGTCTTCTATTAAGAAATTTCTTCTACAGCTATTTACTGAGTTTTTTTAAGCACTTGAAAAACCACTGTTGGCACACCAGTTTCAATAAAGTTCTTCCATCAAAAGATTTATATTTGCTTCAGCAACCCAATAAACTACCAAGTTGCTAAAGGTTTACTAAAAGGCAGAATACTCAAGGCAATTGTAAACTGCTTAGGAGAGCAGCCAGGGGACCATTTCTCTGCACATCTTAAACAAAATTGCCTCAGTCAATTTCAGTTCTAAATTTTCATCGTTAGTGGAGATTTCAAATTATTTCCCCAGTTATTTCAGCACTCTTTTCTTTCTTTAATTCCTTGATCATTGCTTTTTGATGACTTGTTCAGCACCTTTACATTTCCTGCATGTTAATTTACAACCTAGCAGATCACACTGAGCAGATCAAGTACTCATGAACTATGCATGTACTCTGACTCTTTTCCCAGATATCTATAGTCCTTCCCAACTCTTGCATTGCCTCAAGACCTACAATTCTTTCAAGAACTCTTCTAAAAAACATAAATATTCATCCCACTCCCACACTCTTTCATTAATGAGCCAGCTAGGCAGAGTCAAGCAGTGTCTCAGGGCCTACAATCTTGCAGTGGTTTGATTCCTGATCTTGGTGTATGTTTCAGCCTCAGCTTTTATTTTATGTGGGCACCAATGATACGTCCAGGAGCAGTCTGAGCAGCAGGAGGGAGGGTGACAGAGCCCTAGAAGTGGAATAAAGGACTCTGGAGCAAAAGGAGTTTTCTTGTCAATCCTCTCAGTCGAAGCAAAGAGATTTGAGATGGCTGAATCTGGAGAATCAACCAATGGTTACAGGACTGGTGCCACTGCCAGGGATTCAGCCTCTGCTGAGCTCTGCATTGTGGTTGACACCCTGGAGGGAAGGGATGAACCAAGGGGATGAACACTGAAAAAGTACCTTCTCATCTCACCCCAGAAAACAAGAGAAATCAAATGATCTAATAAAAATGAAACACATTAAACAGAGTTAAACTCAGCAGGACCCATTTACATGATGGTTTCAGCACTCCAATTCCCCTGAAGCCAAATGGAAAGGCACTGGATCCTGAGCAGAACTTGGCACAGCAAGCACTTCTGTACTCTTAGGAGTGCCAGCCCATCAAAAGCTGCAGCTCCAACTGCCATATGGCCACAGCTTAAGAAAGACTACGCATTTCTTTTACATCTTAGCATTTTATTCTCAGTGTTTAATTCATAGCACATCATGAGTCAGGCTGTATTCTCTGTGCCTTTTCCTGGGGGGGTGTTTTTCAGTCTATCTTTATGCTCTCTCTCAATGACGTCCAAGAGCTAGGACTGAATCTAACACTGCCTTGCCATGAGAGGCTTTACACTGATTTTAACAGACTTTGGATCAATCTTTTGCTGTCAAGTTTATGAAACAGGATGTTTTATAAATTTGCAAACACAATTAATTGGCAATTCCACTTGTCTTTTGACAAGGAACTAAGGATTATTTTCAGTTAGGATACACAGACAAATGCAATATTTAAATCAATGAAAGACCGACCTATAAAAAAAGAACTAAACTGAAGCTACTCTGGCACACCTTACTCTGGTAAACAAACCCCTGCACTAAGGCAGAACATGGACAGCACACAAAACCAGGGAACAGCAGAGGCTAAGAACCCACCCAAATTTGCACCACGCTGTCCAGGAGTCTGAGGGAGGGGGCCCACAGCAAACAGGGATTGTGACAGACCAGGTGGAGTTCGAGGCAGATATGATACAAAGATTATTCATAAGCTGAGCAAGCAGCCAGCAGGAGTCATTGTAACATTTTCCCAGCGTCGAGGAGGAAAAACAATTACATGCAGCGTTTCAAGCCAGAGATTGATTAAACACAACAGGAAATTAGAAATGTGCCTCCCTCAAAAATCTGACACAGTAAGAGTTGCTTAAGCAGCACAACATCTCACCCTCTCTTTGCTGTCAGTACTGTGCTGGTGCTCCTGTCAGCTCTGGAAACAGAGGGATAACCAGGCTGACTATCCAGTGATTCATATTCCCAGCATATGGGAACATTCTTTCACTTGGTACTGAACTCATGGTGCAACCTTAGCTGTCTTCAACCAATGGGCACGGCAAGTAATTCACTGACTTAATTCAGCCTTATATAAAGCAGAGGGATTAGACAAAGCAAATTAAAAATGAGCATAAAAAATCAGGAAAATACGTTTACTAATTTTGCCTGTTCACTTTACTGGCTTAGCCATAGGGATATGTTGAGTCTTCTTTTGTATTGGGATTTATTTTCTCTTCTAAATACTTTACAAGGTTCACTTGACAAAGCTCAACAGAAGGAGATTTCAAAAATATGTTAATTGAATGTTGACAGGAATCTCTGTGGACACCCACAAAAGCAACATACTAAGAAAATGTCTGCTAAAATCTCCAAATCTGTGCAGGAGGACTAATTTTAATCACATTTTTCTGAATTTATTTTTATGAATCAATGCCACATCAGTCTTTTATGGCCTTTTATTCCAAACTGTTCTGCATGGAGCCCTGCCAGAAAGGAACTCACAGCCCTGGCAAGCTGTTGCATGAGCCTGAGTTAACACATGTAGAAATACTGCTTACTTGTTCTTAGTATTTAGAAAAAGATTTTGAAGATGTGATTGAGACCCTCCAGTGTGGCTTTTTGTTGGTGGTTTTCTGTGGTTTGGTTTTGGTTTTTTTGATCCTACCAGTTACGCAACATTCAGTTTCAACATGCTGCCCTTTATTAAAGGAACATCATTAGAGGTGTTTCAGCACAAAACCTACCTTATCCCCCTTTATTGTAAAATTGCAGTCCATTCCAGGGGACAGTTGAACTGTATTCCAGCCAGATGGGATGCTCCCAGCAATGGCAGTACAGAGAAAAACCAAAACCAGGCAAATGTAGTGCAATTCTCCACCCAGATGCCCAAAATTTGAGTAGGAATTTCAAATCTTCTTTATGCACTAGTTGGAAAAATTCTTGAGTCGATCTTCACCTGATCTTCTCAGCTACCCACAGAAATCACCCACAGAAATGCTGCACAATGATGCAGAACACAATTCCCACTGTGATCAATACTGCACTGCATATGTAATGACATTTTTTCCCCATAGGATGTATACAGCAAGCATTAAATATGAAAAAAAATTGCTTGCACAGTAAGCATAAGGAAGACATGCATCACTGCTATTAACTTACTTAAAAAGTGAAAGTGATTCATATTCAAACTTGTTAAGGGAACTACAAATATAATACAAGCATCAATTTCAAAAAAACATACTCTAGTAAGAATAATTCAGTAAGATGCAAAATGAAAGATTTACAAATCTATTACAGATTGCAAATACAGTTCATTTGACACAGGTGCTGCAAGGGAAACAAATTGCAAAGGCCTAACCCTTGCTATGTTGGCTAAAAAGAAACTGAAAATCACCATCACAGGGAGGTGTGCCTAAGGAGAGGCTGCGTGTTCGGGAGCAAGCAGTGAGCTGGCAGAGGGAAAGAACACTTGCTGACATGACAAAATGTTTTTGTCAAAGCTCTGGAATCTGTAGCCTCCCAGCTTGGCAACAAAAGCTCTGCAGGCCCTACCCAGGCAGAACAATGAAGTGTACTCACATGTACTCCCTGTGTGCAGAGTGCACGGCGGCTGCGTTGCTGTAACGCCACAAAACTATCGCTGATGACAAAACATCCAGGGTGGCATCAAACTGAAACAGAGACAGAGACAATTGTTTTGTGGGCCATTAAATGTGCCCTGCACTAAGAGCAATGCATTTACCATCCTGCTGCATAGGCACAAAGCAGCTTCAAATGAATCACTTCAATGAAAGTAGGATTTACGTTTATTGAATTGATCTTCACATTTTCGCATATTATTTCACATATTATTGGACAAGCATACACTTCAGAGCTCAGAGAGTCAATCAAGAGATTAAAAATTTTTGAATTTTTAATCTATCACCTGTGAAGAAGTTAAGAAAAAACCAAATGTCACAGTCTGCCACAGCAGCACTTCAAGAGTTAAAATACTAACACGATTCTAATGTAAAGACTGTAGAGAAATAAGTGTAGAAAAATGCCTGCCAAGCATTCCTTTTTCCTGCAGTCTAATTTCCCACAATAGCTTTTGTTTCCAGCTAAGAAAATGTTAACTTTTTCTCCAAAATCCCACCCAGAGTTCATCCTATATGAATTTATTATTCTGTATCATCAGCAAAATTGCCATGTTTTTATTCCCAATTAATGCAGATGTGGTGTCAGGAACACTGAAAACCAGGCTTGTCCCACTGTAAGAACTTTCATCTCAAACTTCCTACAGAGTCAATCTGACCTTCAAAATCGAAAGCTAAAGATAAATTATTTGATATGAGTCATTGCTTGTCGTTAGGAATTTTTTGCTCTGCCACTAATCCAGAAAGTCATGGCAAGGACTGGAGAGGAAAGCTGTCATTCCAAAGTCAATAGCAGTCTCACCATCAGCTGCACTGGGAAGAGTTCAGAGGGGAACTTCAGAATTTGGCTCAGGTTCAACCACAAAACTGATTAATTGAGAGATTTTGTATAAGAAAATCATATCTGGTGGATAACATCTATCAATAAGGTATAAGCATGGGTAGTAACTCCAGGATAGGACTTAGTGGGCAGAAACTGAAAAGGTGCAATTAGAGTATCATTGCCACCCTTTCCAATGCTTGACTTTAACAATACTTTTTTCTACTCCATTACTGACATGACCTTTCCATGAATTTACCATAAGAAAAAATGCAGTATTTCATGTTCAGAAACAGCATTTGGAAAAGAAGAAAAGAGTAGATAATATTTCAATTTTATCTCTACTTACAGCAAATCCAAAGGATGATGCACTGTATCTCATTACGGAGACAGCTGAAGGAAAGAAAATATTCTTTAGAATCACTTTAAACTTTCTTTGCATTTTTTTCTGTTGTTCAAGAGCTACAAAACCAGTTTTAACACATAGATTCACTTTCACCCAATTCCCACTAGAACAACCTGACCCAACACCTAAAAAATACGTACAAAAAGACTTTGTGCCACAGGAAATGGTTAGAACACTCAAGAGATTCCTTCCAAAACTGAAATGGGGAGATCGAGCAGCATTCAGAAAATCTGCTCATGAAACAAGCTGAGTTTTATATGCAGATTTGAGCAAAATCATTTTATACCACAATATCAAACTCAGAAAACTTACATCTCAGAGTGCTCCTTGCTCTGGCCAGGAGTTTCAGGCCACCTGAACTGGATGACAGAAAACTACACAGGCCCATGGAGACTTCTTGAGTGCCATCTTTTTGGCAAAACACCCAAGGGTAACTCACACAACCCCAAGAAATGCTTCAGGTCCCATCATTTCAGTGGCTTCCAATGGAAAAATATCAGTAGGAAAAGTTTTTGACCACATAGTACCTTCTAAAAATGACCAAGACTGAAAATGAGCTAATACCTAGGGAAAAAATACAGTTTTTAAAATTTTACCCCTCACATTCTAATTTCATCACCTCAGTTTCCAACTCTAGGAGGGCTGGTGCCACAACTAATCCTTAACAGCCAAGAGGAAGACTAGGGAAGAAGCAGGCAGCAGGGGAAGAGGAGTTTCCTGGAGATGGGACATCATCCTTCTTGCTTTGTGTTTTGGGAAGGACCATCTGAACCTCTGCTCCCTGAATAAACTCACAGAACTCCAGCTCCAGTGTAAAGAGGGCTTGAAATAAAGCCTAAAAGAATTGGTTTGACTACTCTTATATGAACAGATATCAGCTAACTTAAGAACACATTTTTGTAGGAAAAATACCCAAATGAACCAAAAAACAGACTCATCAATGACTTTGTCAATCGTAGGCTGACAAACACAATATCTAATTCTCAGTGTTCATTAGAGAAGCTTGTCAGAACAGAGACACTATGATTTGACTGTTCTTTTCAGTAACAGCAAGCTGCAGTTCTGTGGCATTTATCTGGAGAAAGAGAAATTAAATTCTTGGGGAAAAAAAAAAAACCTTCTGTTACAGATCTAAGACCTAGGTGTGGTCAAAAGCATGTCAGATGTCACAAGTATTTGGAGTTTATCATTACATTTGGCCAAAACACAAAAAGTCATCAAGGTTCCTCTCCAGATTCCAATTTCCTCTACTGAAGGGTACTGAAACAGTGTAGATTTACATCTCCCTCTCATTTTTAAACCATGATTTCCCACACTTCATTCCCTAAGTAAAAAAAGAAGCTATATTTCTTGGTCAGACTTGCCAGTGATCTGCAAATTTCAACACTTCACTGCATAATAATATATTGCCTATTGAATTTTCATTGTCTGCCTCCTTAGAGGCACATAGTTTCAAAATCTGCAGAAGTTGCAAAAAAAATTATGTGGATTCACAGGTACATACAAACTTGCAATGTTCCTGTCATTGCTGCTTCCATATGATGCAGTTCAAAGCAACACTTTTACTCCTACTTCTATTTCTAGCTTACCCCTCCAGTGGAATTAACTCCTCAGTTTTTACTTAATTGCCAGTTTCCTTCCCAACTCAGTCCCAGACTTTAAACAAATTAATTTTATGGTTCCTTTAAAAATGAATATGTAATTTCTCTGGTGATGAACTGCATAAAGATAGCCACACCTTAAGGATGCTTGAGGGGACATATTTGGTGTATTTAAAGCACAGGGAATTCAGCATGAGAACTATTTTTATTTTATGTATTCTATCACAGCAGTAACACACAATCTGTTTGTCCTGAGCTATCTAAAACAGCAATGAAAAGCAAGTATTAACTAACAGTGTCACAACTCTGCTCAAACCTTTTTTGCTAATTAGTGAATATGACTAGGACTGGCATCCTACAACACTAACTTTTAGTGATAGAAGGCCATAATAAAGGTAATAAAGACCTTTTAAGCACTGGGAAGATGTATTTCTGTATTATTAATTTACATACTGGTTTTCTAATGGAATAAACAACACATTTATCTTTCTTTCAGACTCAAATAACAATGTTAAAGCACCTTCACCCCTGACTTAAGCACATTAATACTTCAAGCTGCCAAGTACAGTCCTAAAGCTCCCCAGTAAGTCATCCCAGTTTAAACAGGATGTTTGTCCACAAATCCAGGCTCTGTGGCAGTGACAGCAGCTCTAATATTGGATTACAGGGTATCAGCCAATACAGGCTGCAACAGACCAACCACATCCACTAAAAACAACTGGTTCCACTCCAGACACTGAAGCTGAAAGGACTCTTGGGGAAGTATTAGCAGCCAAGTATTTGAGAGCCCTGGGCAAAGGAATAATTGTGGTCCTGTTGCCTCCAGAATCACTGCTGGGCTCCAGGAGTGATGTAGGGCACTGCAGGGATGGGCCACGGAGCTTTTGCTGATCCCACACCCTCCCTCTCCTCAAAGTGTATTTTCAGCTACTCCCAGATGGGAATAAAAACCCCAGAGATTCCTAATCTCCATACTGAGCCAGAACAATGGTGGGAAACAAGTAATGAGGAAAGAACAGAGCAGGCAGCTCCAAACCACTGTGAGGCCACATTCAGCAGCTGCATTGCCATGACAGTGGGAGCCTGCTTTTAGCTGTTTTATTGTCTAAATTGGACAACATTTTATTACCTCTACAATAAAACAGGTAATCCTAATGCATTTTCCTGACATTTGTAAACAGAACTTGCAAGCAGTCAGAAACTAAAAATAGAGCCAGCACAGTAAGCAACAAATCTTCCGCTGTCTCTGCTTGCACAGCAGTATCAATTTGTGAAGTCTGCTGGTTATAGGTCAGGTTTTGATGGAATTCCTTCACCCCTTTCAAAGGGATTGCAAATTTTTTAAAAAATAGCCTATTTCCCTCAACAAAATTAGGGGGCACATTTCATGTGCCTCAGAAGGAAATCATGTAACTAGGGCCTTAACTCCACAAAACAGTTCCAATTTAACTTTCCAGACATCTAGTCTGCCACCAACCTTTTGTCAGGTTTAATCCAGCTCACATTTGTTCTAGGGTGATGACCCTGCAGTTACCTTGGGACTCTCATTTCCTCCCTTGTGTTGGGAGAGCTCCCTGGCACCTTTTTGTACAAAGCTAGGAGACAAAAAATAGGACAGAAAATTAACTCTGACTCCAGGTCTTTCAAACAAAAATTTTTAGGATGAGTCTGACTACAAACAAGAGATGGTACATAAAAACTGCTCCTCCACCTGATATAAAAATCTCCTCTTACCTCCTCAGAAAGGGAAAAATTATTTTCAGGCAGCTCCTCTAGCTGGGACAATCGCTCCATCATGTTTGCTTTGAAATTAGTCTTTCTGAAAGACTCTCTTGGACATCAGCACATAAAATACCAAGGCTTCAAAAGCACATGACCTGCACTTGGCAGAAATCAGTCAGGCAATCTGAACACTGCTGAAAGTGGTGGGTTTATGTCTCTATATATTACTGTGCAGATCTTGCAGGTTGTACAGTCACGAGCAAGAGGAACTCGAAGTTCTGCTGAATCAGAAGTGAGACTGAAATACAGTCTGTTTTCATTGCCTAGTGTTGGTAAAACATCTAAAACTAACGTTATGACAAATATTTCTAAATAAATCCATTCCAAACAGAGAAAAACAAATAAGCAGTTATTTTCTGAAAATCCTTCACAACAACTGAAGGCAAAGGACATGTCTGATAATGTTAATACTCATTAAAAATGCTATTGACCCAGATCAACAGGTACACATACCTTTCCCCAGGTGCCCTCTCCCTTCCCCAGAATTCTACTAGAGCAAAATTTAAGGATTTTTATGCAGATGCATTAAATTTCTGCAATCAACAGCTACAAATTCAGTATCTCAGACACAAGTCTGACAGATGCCTTATCTACATGGGGAGATCCAGAGCTATCCATCAGTGTCATCCTTCTAGATCCATATTTCTATCCCAAAGTAAGTGGCAAAAGTGTACCAGCATTATCTATTCAAAATCTTTGGGGCATTTTCTCAGTTCATATTGCATCAACATGGTAAAGGCCCTCATTTCTGCTCAGTACCATTACACTGCTATGTATCTACCAAGCCAAGCCTGAATTTCATGTACATCAAACCTGGATCTTCATCTCATCAGAATTTACAACCAATTTTAAAGTAGTCCCAAAGAGGGTTCATTTTTCCACCTGTCACAGCAACTCTGTGCAGAATGAACCACAGGAGAGTCCTGGGAGATCTCAATCCTTGGGGAAGTTCAGCTCTGGGAACAGAGTGAACAGGGCTCTAGAGCCAGGCATCAAGTCTTCAGCTCTGCCTCTGCCTGGGGTATCACTGCCAGGCCAGGAAACTACAAAAAATCCTCAAGGTAATCCAAAAATATTTGTAGATTCAGTAAGGGATCAGATTCTGCTATTGGTAATGGTAAAGCTTTCCAGGAATGATTGTCTTTCCTTGTCTATTATGCAGTTGATTATTTCGCTTTTTTGTTTGGCAGTGGTCAAATCTTTAGCATCTGCAAACTTCCATAACTTCATTTAGCAATAGTAACAAAGAACGAAGAACAGCAAAGCAGTCCAGTCCTAAACCTCACTTAGGCTGCAGATTCACTTCTGGTTTATTTGCTGTTACCTTCCCTTTTGCCCCCAAAGAGCAGCCAGGCCTCCCCTGGCATGTCCAAATGGGCCAGACTGGGGAAACTCACAGGACTGCCCAATCCTGAACTGTGAAACAATCCTACTACAGAAAACAAGGTACAACTTTTCAAATGATGCAAACGTTACCCTTGTGGAGAGCACAGTGACCCAGCTGCAATACACAGCAAACTGAGCAGAGCAGTGATATAAAGAAGGCTGATATAAAGCCCCTGAATAACAGAGACACAGACACTGACAGTAAATCTGTTCCTGATTTCAGAAAAATTTTAAAATAATGCCTGGGGTGTCTTTCAACAGCTGCTGAAATATCTTCTATCTACAACAAGCTTTCCCTGCCTCCCTTCAGTGAGTTGAGCACTAATAAATGGTCAGCCAACTGTACCAGAGCTGTCAATTTTCCATGGCACTCTTTCCCAGCATCTCTAGAGATGAACACCAGGAACCATTTCCTTAGGGAAAGCTGTGTGCAAAGCCAGAAATCAGGCAACTCCCATCAGGCAGAGTTAGCAGCAATTTCCAGGGCTGCTCAGAGCCCATGCAGGAGCAATATTCCAGCAATATTCCAGCAATATTTCAGCATGTACAAGTGCTCTGCAAAGCACAGAAGAGAGCAGGATCCCTCCTGTCTGGCATCCCACTGCTTCACACACTCCCGTGCTTCCTCTCTCAGGTGCCAACCTTCTGTTTTCAAACAAGATCGTCTCAAGAAAAAAGAACACAAATAAATCAGAGCAAAGGAGGACTTGGTCTTTTTGTTTAGTTCTGGCTTTCCAGGGGGCCAGAACTAAGAGAGGGCCCATATGTTAAAGATTTATTGGGATACTAAATGCATATGTTGGCATTTCAGAATAGAAATAATGAAACTTTTAGGTCTATGAAAAACCAGCTAGAGACGTGGTGCAAACTCTCTGCAAGTGAATATACAGGTGCATACTTTCATCTGTTATATTTCAAATGGGGTCACTTGAAATGCCCAAAATAACTCACTGCAATGACATTAAAGCACATTGTCTTTTAATGAAACTATGTATTATTGATGCCCCAGCTCCAAATATAACAACTGAAATAGCCTAGAATGTTGCAAATGCACATTTACCAGGGAGGCTTTTGCAGCTTATGCCTATGATCCTCAAGTTTTGTAATTTCAAGCCTGGAGTGAGCTTCCAAAACCAAAGGAAGCACTTTGACCCTGAACAGGGACGAGGAAGGAGTGGTACCTTGGCTAAAAAATGCCACAAAATACCACAAATGGTGGGTGATATCAGACACACTCAACAGCTGTTTCTAAGGCCCTCTGGCCAAGATTTGTAACTTGCTGTATCCAGACAAGGGTTATCTAGATGTAATGACCTGGGAGACTCTCCAAACACAAAATTTCTCCCGATTTTTGTTTCACTGACAGGAGGCAAGAGAAGCATTGAGGTTCTACTCAGCACAAAAGGAAAAAAAAAAAAACAAACAGAAAACCAAAACAGTTCTTGGAATCTGACCAGTTGATTCAAAACAATTAACAGAATAAGCCGGGACACTAAGGTGAAGACCCTTATCTGACCCAGAGGGTTTCTGGAAGCTTCACAGGGATTCAAGGAACTCATGTTTTATAAATGTGTCCTCGAACCTGTAACAGCTTGGACACAGATTAAACATTTTTACCAGTCACTGAAGGTTCTGAATTGTTAATCAAAGAGATGAAACACTGCCATTATTCTCAGGTTCTGCTAAGTTCCTGTCCTATGGTCACATTAAGAAAGATGAAGAGATCCTTTCAAAAAGATAATTAAAGACAGATACTGTACAAAAGCTCAGATGTATTAACATAGAATTTATATACAAGGATTCAGGCTAACTGCAGCACAGCCAACAATAAATGTATGAATATTGTTGGCTGTGCTATTGGCTGTGTATTGATGTCTGTAAGAAAAAAAAATATTGTTAATAACTTGCATTTAGAAGCAGAGCACTCTTAACAGGGCACAAGCAGTGAGAACTGCATCTCCTGCCCCTGAGAGGGTTATTTGTCTCCATTCCTGTAAAGAAGCCTAGTGGTTTCATTTAAAAAAATGCTCAATTTGAAATTTGCCAGATTTAGACTAGAAGAAATATATCGGAAATGTCCGAATGCCAAAGCTCCAGGGTCAGGGTATTATTAATTTATTTTTACTCTCTATTTTCATGCTACTATTTCAAACTTGACTGTGATAAAGTTGGGGTATTTTAGAAGTCAAGAGCATTAAAACCAATCAGTGCTGCTGTCAAAAAAAAAAAAACAAACAATTAAGTATCCTCAGAGCAGCAGACAAACAGACACAACCCAGTTTTATAAACCTGGAATCACACTGCAATCCAACCTCTGCTCCATATAAACTGGCTGGGAGAAGTGCAACATGGAGCATGTAGATCAAGAGAGCATTTAGTTAGCTTTGTCTTATGTCATATTCTAGAAGTGTATCTATACTTCTAGAAGTATTACAGCTATCCTGTAGCTGAAATACACTTCTTAAATAAGAAAAGAGACCCTATCTATGGTTTAAGTTTATTCCAGTTCGACCCTTCCCAGTAGTCTTTAAATTTAGAGAAAACAAACACATTTTAGCCATGGTAAGCATTTAAAACCAGTCCACAAAGGCACTGGCTAAATTCTCACTTTTCCACATTAACTGTAAGAACTCTTCTTTTAGTGTCTACTATCCACGATACAACACAGATGAATTTTCAACTTATGACCAAATAGAAATCTGTCAGAAAGGAATATATCCAGGTAAATTCCAGGTAAATATACAATTTTTTTTATCCAAGTCCTTTTATTTTCCATAAAATTTCAATACAATTTTAAGCAGCTCATCATACAAAGAAATGCACTGCAGCAGTTCATATTAACCATGAAAAATTTTCCAAAAAAATTAGAATCTATTTTATTTTATGGATTTTAACTTTTTCTTTCATTGTGTGTGGGGAGGAAGTTACGGGGCTTGAGCGCTTTTTACATTGGGGAAAAAAAAAAAAAAAAGCCTTCCTATTTCAGAGGAAAGGAAACAGTATCAGGGATCACAGGAGATATCTAAAGATCAGAGATCCAGAATAAGTTTAATAATCCAGAAGAACTGGACTCTGAAGAAAGAGTGTGAACTGTAGGTAGATCCAGGTGGCTGGCACAGTCCCACACACCACACTGCCAAGCCTAAAACATTTCCTTCCCTGGGGTTCTTATCTCTAAACCAGGGTGCAAGTACTTCCACAGTCCAGGATGTCACACACAGGGAAGTCATTTTACCATAGGAAAGGATGGAATAATTCTGCAAAGAGTGACAGCAGGCACCATCAATATCTCAACTATTTGAATAAACTGTGACGTGCTACGACCTGCCTTTTATATTTCATATTGTCAAAGTCTTAACTTTTAGAACTGCAGACTTTGCCCATGGAAAACAGTACCCCAATTAGAAACGATCTGCAGGAGCTTTATGGCATTCCCACAGCTTAACAGTTGTGAGAGACTATTTTTATCCTAAAAGTATTTGAACAGACTTCTGAAAATCAAAGCAGATTTCCTTCTATAGAGAAATGCAGCACGTCTTCAGAAGTATATCAAGTGCTGAAAAAAGCATTAATTTTGAAAATGATTTTGCATTGTCCCTTCACTTGCATTAGTATAATGTAATTATAATTACTGCAACTGGTGTGACTTGTGCACCCCCACTGATAGGTTTTAAAGCTTGTTTTTGTCCTGCTGAAACCTCTAGAACACAAATGCAGTGGGAGCCATGAATGCAAAGGTGACTATTTTAAGCATCCCTCATTTTAGCTCCCTATGAAAAGTTCTGAATTTGGAACAGAGAAAAATGAGTCCATACAAAACTGTCAGCTGGACACCAAATAATGAATACACCCAAAAAAATTATAAGAAAGAGCTATTAAAAATTATACTCAAACTCAGGTATCTGAGAACATAGAGGCAGGTTGAAACTTTTTTAAAAAACCTTTTCTAGTATAACCACCTATCTGTGTTCCATTTTGTTATAAAGGTAAAAGAAGATATCTGCTTGGCTTTCTCCTGCATATTCTTGTCTGCTTCTTCCCTTAACTCACAGGTGGTTGTCTTGCAGTGCTGCTCTTGAGGAAGATAAACAGAAATAGAATAAATTCTCCTCACGTCTACATTTGGGATTTAGAGACCTAAGGCTGCTACTCTGGTTGGAGCCCATCCACACCTGACTAAAACCAAAACTGGAGATTTATATTCATTTCTCATTTCTCTATGCATGGCACTCCTGAACGTGCCAAGAATGGAACAAGGTGTGTGAGCACAAGACCAGAAGAAATTCGCACTCGCAACATTTCATCTCATACAAAATGTTTGTTCTCCAAGCATTTTAACGAACTTAGAAATATGAAAACCAGGGAAGATCCAAACTGAAAAGCATTGGTTGTTGAAAGATAATTAGTTTCCTTCACAGCCCTTTTCATCATCCCCATCGATTTCAGAGACAAGACACGTATCAGGGCACCCCTATTTAATTAGAAGGCTGGTGAGCAGCTCCAGAGCCAAAACAAGCTGCCAAGCACAATTAAGCAGACTGCCAGAATATAGCACAATCTTAGAGATTTTCCTTTTATAAAGGGGGATTAGGAATGCACCATTCCAGACAGCTCAGTGATTTACTAGTGAAACCTTAAAACCTGGTTTTACATACATGTCTAAACAGAATTCCAATTTAAAGTTGTTTTTAGATGTAGAACAATTTAGATACCCCACCTGGCTGTGAGAAAGGACACCTGACCAGACTCCTCCAGCCCATTTAGGTATGCAGGAGCCTGAGGACCTGTTCTCAGAAGATAAACACACATGCTAAGGACACCCCTACGTACTTCTCCACAGTTGTTCCACACCCCATTAAATCCTTCTATTTAATCTCCAGTTTTAACAAGTGAGAGTTCAATTCCTGCTGTTTAACATCATAAACAAAAGTACAACTCTCACAGAGGTGTTCCCACACTCTAAGAATCTGCAGTTTTAAAAGTGTAAAATCACTGGTCAGTATGCTCAAGAATTTCTTTATGTAGCACATTTGATAAAGCACCAAAATTCACACCTGGAATAAAGGTGAGAATTTTTTCACATATTGGAAAATTCACATATCAGAATAAGATAACAGTTATTTTGGAACTGAGGGTAAATTGGCAAAACTATTGCAATTATAATAAATTTTACTGGTCCATTTTGCTAATAAACCTACAAAAAGTCAAAATGACAATGGCCACCCTGAATCAGCAAGTTTATTCATAATTTAATCTCAGTACTGTCCAATCAATATTTATTTACTTTTACTGTATTGTCAGATAATCTGTGGCAGTTTATCACTTAGATTGTTACACTAAAATCTCATTTCTATGGTCAGATAACTTGAAATAAAGAGATGACTGAAAATGTTACCTTGTTCATTCGGTTAAACCAAATAGCACATTTTATCACCTATTTCCATATATTTTATCATGGGTCATGATCAAAGTAACATTAAACCAATATTTGCATCTCTGATAGGGAAAATTATGTTATTTGCACAAAGCAGTAAAATAGTCCAGGTAACTCAAGAAAAATGGATTGATTTCAGCTCACCAACTAAAAGATAGCAGACTCTGGCTCTACTTTTTGTACATCTGCTGGAATGCAAGGATATCTTCAAGTTTGAAGTGGATTACTAAAGCTCCTTTAATAAAAACTACCCAGCAATGACACAAATTTAATTAAACGGTCAAGTTCTGAACACAAACAATTCTGCTAAATAGATGAAAAGTCAGGAAGAAAAATAGAAAAAGTAAATCCACTGTGCTATCTCTTATCTTTCTAAGCTGAAATATAAACAAACCTTCTGGGGAGAGAAGCTGCTGTCTGCTGGTCCTCTGTTGAATGCAACCGTAGGGAGGAACTGCAGGCCCTTCAGACAAATCTCCTCCTCAGACAATGTGTTAATCTCAACAATCTATTGCTATGGGCTGCAATAAAGAGCCCTGTCATCAATCCTCCCTCGGTGCTGTAGCACGGGGATGCTCTGACAGCAAGGATGCCACAGGCACAGGGCACACAAAAAACAGCTTTGCACCCAGCTTAGTCTACAGCTCAAGAGCAAACCCTGTCACGTCAGCTGTGAGCTCCAAGCAAAAATTAAATGACATGTGAGTTTACTAACAAATTTCCTTTGTTCTGTGGGGTTTTTTTAACATGCTCTCTTAGTAGCTTTCAAATGCAGTAATTCTAAATAAAACATCTTGCAACATTTTAAGCTGTTGCAGTTTTCTTCCAATTCCATGGGCTTGACAACAGGCAGCAACGGGAAATCATATCCATCAAACCAAAAATTGGGAAGAGCTTCCCTGACAGACCCAGAGTTGTAAAACTGAAAGAAAACCCACTAAGTGATTGACATACCACACTGCTCTGCATCTGCCCAATTTTAGATTAATTGCCTTGACACATCTTCTGCTAATTCTGATCAAAGCAGCAGAAGACATGCAATCCTCTCTGATGAGATGAGCTTAATTTATTTGGACAGAAAGCAGTCCAGATAATATCATAAAAAATGTGATGATAAGACAGAGGGATATTACAAGGTTGTACATTGCTCTTTACAACAAGTAATCATATCAATAAAACTCAAAGTACATCAATTATTTTTTTCTGTTCCATACACAACAAATCCAAGGAGAAAGCTCTTGAAAAGCCCTACAAATGCATTCCCAGGATAAAACCTGTTATGACAAGCAGCATATACATATTTTTTTAACATACAAAGAATTTCTGCTGTTGATCTCTTGCTTTTCTTTCCTCCCTTCTGAAAATGGATGTAACTTTAAATGGGTTAAAATGGCTTCTACAATCATCAGACAGCAAAAGTTTTAAAATTTTTGACAGCACCATATTTTTTAAAACATTTTCTCAGATTATTGAAAGCAAAAACCCCAAACAGACACACACATTAACAAACAGACACTTTTATCATTCTTAGATCTTTATTCTGTTCTCCTTTTAGAGATCAGACTCACTCTCTGGCTCCACATATCAGTAATGATGGGTTTGGGTTGGGTTGGGGTTTTTTTCATTTTGAAATCATGTTGAGAATACTTGCTGGTTAAAAAAAGCAAGAAACCTAGAATTACTAACACCATAATACTGGGCTTGTATTTACAAAAAATCCAGTGGTCTGGATTGGTAGTCACCACTCCTGACCCTGGAATTTGAGATTCATTGAGTAGAAGTGGTGGGTTTTGTGGTGCCTGTAGCACTGCTGCAGCACTGCAGGCTGAGCAAAGATGCCTTGCTCACCATTCCCAGAGTGCCAGCCTTGGTGCTCTCCTCCCTTGGCAAGGCGAGGCTTTATAGCCAAGGAGGTTTAAAGCCAGCCTATCCCCGAGCGAGACAAACCCCGCTGGTTCCACCCCTGCTCTCCCTCGCCCGCTGCCTGAGCAGCAGAGCGTTCCTGCCGCAGAGCCTTCCCGGCCAAGCCAGGAATTTCACACTCACGGGCGGCTCCGTGTTAGCTCAGCCACTGCTCGGGGGGAGCTCCCCCACAGGTGAGGCATCCTTTCAAGTTTCCAAGTTATTGTATTGCTTGCCCTGGGTTGCTCTTACTCATCCTTCCAGCTGCCTGGTGGTCAGGGCCATTAGAAAATGCTAGATCTGCTTTGCAGCAGCACAAAAAACACTGCAGCAAGTTCGGTCAGCCGCTTTAAGAGAAAAATCAAGAATAAAAAATCAGCTGTGTAAAATGATTGCAAATAATCTGAAGTTAATGCTTGCAAGCACACGAGTTAGTTATCTTTGTAGTCTTGTTGCAAAGAGTCTAATAAATATTTTCCCTTCATTCCCAAACAAAGCAACTCAGCAGATACTATTGCAACATTCAAACAAGTAGATTATATTATTATGTTAATAGCAACTTATTTTTGGAAAGCAGAAAGAACAAGTTCCTTTTTGTCATCCATGCAAAGAGAATTACAGTGAGTTCTGGAATACTCTGAATTCACCTCACTGTGTATTTCGTGGTAACTTGATTGCATACATAGGAGGTAAGAGTCCAGAGTCTCAGAATGTGTAAATTTACACCAAGTTCCTCAGATATGATTGTTTATTTATACTATTTGATTATCTTATCTTCATGCAATTGTCTGTGTAACACTCAGCTGAAATTTAAAATTTCCCATTTTGAACAGAGTGTAGTAAAGAAGTCTAAGAATTTCCATGGAAATTATTCAGATAACTTGAGCAATAATTGAGCTGGATTAAAAAAATACATATAACTGAGAACATTATTTTGCAAATACACATTTGAAATGCTGAAAGATAATATCCTTTCTTCAAATGAGAATTTTTAACAGTTTTTTTAAGTACCCTGATTAATTCCTTCTGCATACTATCTCTTAAAAAAATATGCTGCCATACACTACTTAATTCTGCCAAAAAGTAAAATAAAGAAAAGGCAATTGAAAGGAATCTCCAGAGAGAAAAAAATTAATTCAGAGCTAGAGCTGAGGCTCCTCTGGGGTAGGAAGTAGGAATGAGACAGCTGCTTCAGATGGAAGCCATGGGATTAGTCACAGTTCACACATAAAGTCTAGAAAGGGTTTAAGAACAATTCTGAAAGTTCTTCTGCAGCAAGAATTTATCCTTGTACAGGGAAGGAGGTGATCACTCTGAACATACACCGTGCAGACAAGTAGTTCTAATGATGTTTGTAAAATGGATTTGCAATCTCCCATGTGTCAGAAAGCTCATATGACACAGAAAGCAATCTTTATAATATGTATATATCTATAGAATAGCAAAGAAAATTATTATTTCTGGCCTCCTTTGCATTTTTTAATAAATATACGACAAAACCCGAAGGGCCATGGTTCAGGATCAGTCACTAGGTACTTCCTGTGGCACTCAGTACTGCACTGTATTGTGAGTTCTCAGCCATGAGACTGTACAAACTGTCCAGGAGGGATCCTGGGACTCAGCTCTCCCACCTGTGTTATCCGAAAGTCTGGGGCACAAATGACCTCTTGGAATGACAGTTCACTTTCAGCAGGCATTCCAAACTGATGGCATCGAAGTCCTGACCATGGTTTGATGGATCCCAGTCACAAGGGAAATTCAGAGGAGGAAAGGATTAAAAGTCTAAATAATACTCTAAAGATTCTATTTATTCACTTTTTTCATTTTTTTCCTTCGCATGCATGATCTTCCCAGGAATGCACAGCTAAAGCATCCCCTTTTGCATGAAAGACTTCTTTGGAATTTGCTTTTGTCATAAGCCATAACAGGAACAGAATGTGAGATCCCTACCTGGCCAGCTATGTGTTAAAGCCCACAGTTGGGACCTCACTGGTGATCTGAGCACAGAGATCTGATAATCACTGACTCATATTCATTTGCAGAACATTTTCATTAACACTAATTTAATTAGAAGTAGTTTCAATATCAGAGTCTCAATAGATAATGACTTGTTGGGGTGTTATACTGATGACGTATAAGCCACTTCCTTAAGAACTGGGTAATGACTCTTGACCAGTTACTGCTTTTGTTGCAAATGAAGCATTTACTAAAAAGCAAATACAATAAAGGAGTAAAAGGTGCTTATCAGGAGTTATTAAGTAAATATGATGGCAAGAACTTTAAATAAAATTGTGAATGATTTTTGTTCATGCTGTACATTAATACAAATTATTCTCTCAATTTTTTCTGCTATTATTTCATGTCATGGAACAACAAGAAACAGTGATTATTTGATCCATATCTTTGACGTTCTTTAACAAATTCAGGATTAAAATCTGCAGCTTTATACTGACGCAAATGGAATCAATGAATTCTTCAATTCTCCTGTGAAAGAAATTGTAAAAACAGGTGTTGGCATTTAGGAACTGCAGTACTGAACACAGGCCAGATGATTAATTTCATGACAGGTACCATGGAGAGCAGTCTCAGAAAGAAAAGTTCATTGAGACAGCTAGAAGAATATATGCACAAACAAATGGAAACAATTTTATAAATACTCAGTAAGATTAGACATTTAACAGTCATTCAAATTGGCTGCTTGTGCCAATCCAGTTTCCCTATATAATTCAGGTTCCACCTATCTAAAATACACAGTCTTTATCATTTATTGACACAACTCGTTTGGCAGATTTAGACAGAAGTCTGAACTGGCGTCCAGCAATAACCAGATTCAGATTTTTACACCTTAAGTAAAGGTTAATTACAGTCACTTTTATTATTTGCAAATTTGAATCTGACAATAGTCAGGGGCTGGGTCTTTAACACTCTGTGATGTTCAGACAAACTCTCAGAAAAGTAAAAAAAAAATAAATCTGCTGGTGTTAATTTTTTTTAAAATCTCTGGCAGCTGACCTGAAATGGATGTAGAGCATCTGCTTCCTCTCAGCACCACTTTAAATTTGTACAGAGAACCATACCAAGAACATTTTCAATTCCTTATAAAATTAACTCTGTGAGAAAGTTCTGGTCCATAGGCAAAAGAACTGTCAAAATACAGCACACCAGTAAGGTACTGGTTCATCCTCAAACTTTGAAAGAACTGCTGAAGAGTCCATGTAAAAGTTTATCACAGCCAGGATAATGAAAATATCCTTTCTTTCTTAAAGAAACCCTGATGTAGCTTGAAGAACAATTTGTAACTTACCTTTTATTTTACAGCCAGACAGAAATATTGGGAATAAAAATATCTAGAAAGAGCATCAAAGGAACCCCTGTATAATGTCATTGCACAGGTTTGTACAGATTATTATAAAGCTTAAAAGACAGAGGAGTGTCTGCACAGCAAGTCCTGTGGAGATGAGGTGATTTCCTAAAGAGTTTGGTCAATTAATGCTATACCTTGATGTTACTTTAAAGATGCAGGTCCTCTCTGTAATAGATTTTAGTGCAATGTGTTTCTTGTGACACATAACTCCATTATCAGAACATGAAAATTACACTAATAGGTATTGTTATTTTCTCTTTGGTTTCTTTTGGAACTACTGCAGAAAGAACACCATCCCCAGAGCTGCTCAAGTACTGAAAAACAGTAAACACCACTGACCAAAACCACTCCCTCAGCAGCCCCTAGGTGTTACTAAGGATTTGAGAAGCTGCTAGGAAGTACAAAGCAGAATTCACGTTGAATCGAATGCAAACTAGCCACTTGTTTACATCTTCCAACTAAAGAAAAGGACAGTTTGGCTCAGGGAAGGTGCTAAACAAATGCATCCATGTGTTTTCCATGTGTGTGTAGGCACAATTACATATGCATTGGGAGGAGGGAAGGTAAACTGAACCGAGCTGGCATTTGTGACATTTGAGGAAATATGGAATGGAAGGAATAGAGCTGGGCTAAACCATCAAAGACAGGAACAGTCACACTTGTCAGCACCCATCACCAGCAGAGCCCTGCTCAGCCTTGTGTCACCAGCAGAAAGTGCTTCAAACGGGGGAAAACAAGGGCAATTGTGTGGAGGCTTAAAAAACCCTCTTCAAACTCCCCCCCAAGGCCAGCTATCCCTTTTCCAGCTCCCAGAGCATCTGCTGCCCAGCTGAGCAAGAGCAGCACAGTTCAGCTGGCGAGGTGAGAGGCTCAAAACCACAGGTGAGGTTTGGCTCCAGCCGGGGCGAGGCTGAGACCTGCTTCATCCACCCTGCCACATCTTCATCTGTTGCCATGACAACACTGACATCTCCCCATGCTGGGAAGAGTTCTTACTTTAAATATTGTATAAATGAACATAAATCTTGGATATATCTCATGCAGCTATTGTTTGTGGAATGGGGGCAGTATTCCTCTTAGTTTTATTAAAGGAAGAAATATTACACAGATCAGTCATACTGTTATCCACAGAACTGAAGAATTTCAACAGTGCAAACCAGAAAAATGTTAGTATTTTTTATGAGAAGCAGCCTACTAAGAAGTTCTGTATCTTCAGCACAGACAAGGGCAGTTTCAACTAATTTTCAGTCCTGAAAAATTCAGGTGTATTGTGAAGGCCTGGAGCCATTCACAAAGCAAGACTTTCACAATAACTTATTTGCAACTAAGAAACTTTAGGTATGTCAAATAATTTTTTTCAAATGTCTTAATATTCTAAAGTGAATATTTTGTGGAGATTTCCAATTAATAGTTTTGGATGTTTTATTTTTTTAATTCCTTTTGGATATTAATCATAAACATTGAACAGTTTTTTTAGGACAATTACACTCCCATCTGTCTTTAGGTGAGTTTCAAAGCATATACTTGTAAACCTGTAACAGTGATTCCATTACTTTTAATTATACATTCATAAAAGTATTTGAGACAAACCTATAAATAAATTAAATTGTTCTGATTTTCTGTTTGATTAAAATAATTTAGGAACAAATATGCAAACAAAGAGAAAAAGAACAGCCTATCCTTTAAAAAAAAAAAAAGAGTTTTCCACTGCAAAGGCCTATGAAGACATTCACGAAGTCTGAATGTGAAATGTAAAATGTATAATGTAAAACCACCCACAACAGAAACCAGCCTCTTGTGTGAGCTTTCTATCCTGTCCCCTCCTTTCCATGCAGAGAGTATGGAGCTTCTACTAAGGTCTGACAGCACGTATTTATACTTTTTATTACTTATATACACATATTACAGAATCAGATGACACTGGGGAGCAGGGTATTTTTGTTGGCAAATATGCAGCAATGTTGTAAAGACCTATAAGGAAATGCATCAAATAAGGTCAGACTCATCTTTAATCATTCCCTGCATTTTATTTATAGATAGGCAGATAGACAGATATTTCATCTTCTCATTTTTTCTTCCAGGCCCACTTTTGGTGGCTGCTGCAGCATTTAAACAGAGTTAATCAGTTCCCTCCAGAGCAAAGGCAAGTACTATAAACAGAGCTGCAGGGCTCAGGGGATGTTCAGCAGATGTGTTCAATCAACACTTGCTCCTTCTGGAATAAAGAGGATGGCCTCTGCATCAGATTCAGCCCTCGTCTGCTGTTTGAACAGCCAGGGGCCCCTGCCTGTGCCACGGTGAGAGTTGGATGGAGGGCAAAAGGCCAAGGGATGCTCTAAAACCGAATTGCAACGCCCAGTTTCCACCTAAGGAAGAGTATCTCGTTTGCATTTGAAAACCTGCACCCACCCCAAACGTGCAGGGCTGGAGCTGCTGCTGCTGGGGAGGCAGATTTCAGTTTACTCTCCCAGGACTCCTGATCTATATGAACATATCGGTTATTATCACTGAGGTAGAGATTTTTATTAAACAAACTAATACAATCTTGAAGCACAATATTATCTTTTTTTCCGATTAAGATAATTTTAATAGAAAATATCAAGCTTATGAGCATAGCAATTTCTGGCACATGAGATGGTGCAAAACCTGCTGCTCTTATATATGATGGGAAAAGAAAAGTCATTTAGTCATAATAAGCATTAAAGAAAGGATCCTGATGAATGTCACCAATAAAGATCAAGTGGAAATCTTGATTCTATAATTTACCACACAGAAATTGGCAATTCCAGCCATGTCCAATATCTCCTTTAAATTGGCTAAGATTACCCAAATTCTTATATGTAACACTCTCTCTCATTATTTTAGTAGATTATAGATTAATTCTGAAAAGATTTTGAGCCTCCTCAACCTATCACTTTACATGCCTGAAATCCTTTAAGCAAAGAACACAGGGCCATTGTGCACACAGACACGTAGGTTCCTTTCATCTCTAGAGCCAAGCTGCATGACTCCAATTTCCCATTAATTAGATAATCTTTCAGAGGATTATTTGCTAATTATCCTCAGTAGGTTTTCAGAATATGAAAAAATACTCAGAAGAAAGGAAAAAAAAAAAAACAAAAAAAAAACAAAAACAAAACAAAACAAAAAATACCAAGACTTCTCTAAGAAACCTGGAATGTTACACGGAGTCAATATGGGAATGCCCAACAGATGCTCTGGAATCCTTCCACCACATCCAGGTGTAACAACCTACTTGTCTTAACTGCTCTGGGTAACAGATACCCAAGGTCTACCAGATTTCAAACTCATCCAGCACCAGAAAGGACTTTAAGATGAAATTATTTCACTAAAAAGTGTGCTTAAGCAACTCCTTGACAGATCTGTAAACAGACATAAAAATGAGTGTGATGTCTAATAGCTATGTGTCATTTATTAGCTGGGGGAATTTCCTTCTTTTTCATTCTGCTAGCAGAGCTAAGGGCAGACACAAGAGGAGTTTTTGCATTTGTAATGTCCAGGAACCTATTCTTAATTGAAGCCAATTTTCCATGCAGCCTCTTCCTAAACAGAAACATTTGCTTGGGAATTTTCCTTCATAAAGCTCCCTACTAGGAACTTATTCATCTGTCAGTTTTACCTGTAATGTTTCATCCTGACACGAAATTCAAGCAAGACACATTTGCCACTACCTTACTAATGAAATGCTATTTGTGGCAGTCTTAGGATGCTACATGATGGTGCTTTTGAAGCATGCAGCCCTTTCTGCCAGCCTAAAAAAGTATTAACATGGGGTATACTAAGGATATATTCATATGATGCCAACAGGATTAATTCTGCCAGAACAGCTCATGTCCTGGTACATAATATGTTTTTTGACAATCCTTTTCCACACTACATGGTTACTGCCACTAAGAAGTGCATGATAACTTTTGCATATGATCAAAACTCTGTGGCAGATGAATTGAAATTTGAGGATTCTGATGTATTAGGGCAAGGTTACAACTTCATCAGTATTTCCAGGATTTGAAGGGCATGAGTTTTCTACACACTCTTGCTGCCTACATGCTTTTTGCAATATTACATAAATAAAGGTACCAAACGAGTCAATCTACTGATCAAATGGGCTGAACAAGAAATGTTGAACTACTGCCTCCATTAGAGGTGGACATGTGGGAATAAACAAGCACTATCAGCCAGTATGTGCTTGGAGAAACCTTCTTTTCCCAGCCTAGCATTTACAACTATTCTTCCTTACAGACTTTCTTTCACATCCTTTCTTTCCTCACAGAGTTAAACTGTGCTTGCTGGGTGCTCATGTGACCAGCTGACATAAGAGCTGCCTAGTTCTGGGGTTGGAGTTTCTCCATGTCCACACAGATACTGCATCTGTAACCAGTGAATCTCAATCAAACTGCAACTTACATGACAAATTCAACATGTGTAGCCAGAAAGGATGAAACAGGAAGAAGGAGCTGTCAGACTTATCCTAGCAGCAGCAGAGTTTTGTTCCTTCACCTACTCCCAGCTAACCAAAACATGGCACAGAGCTCTGGCTGCTGTTCCTGGCTGTTGCAGCTGGTGGCTGCCATACCCTCCTCCATTATTCCCAAGGTCTGTTCCAGGATCTCCCACACCCAACATCTCAGCAGCAATGTGCAGACTTGATGCAAGTGAGACCAGCAAAAGGACAGCTCAGCCAGCTCTGCAGAGGCAGGATGAATGAGTGCTGGCAGCTGGGAGCACAGCCTGCCTGCTGCTGAGGAGAGCATTTGCAGCACTCTGGACAGCAGCAGACACAGCCAAGGGTGTTTTCAGTTTCAGCAGCGTGGAAACGTCCTGGCAGCAGTTCCAGAGCCACAAAAACCCTAACCCTAACAAAGACATCATCCAAGTTCATCAGCCTCCAAGTTCTTACTGGATTTGAACTTGGGTCACAGAAGACAAGAGAGAGATTCAGAGAAAGTCAGGCATTGGTTTATGCAGCTGGAGAATTTGGGTGCCTTGGGTATAAATTGGAAATCTGGACAAAAACAAACCAAACCAAAAAATGTTGTGTACATGCCTATACACACAAAAAAAAAAAAAAAAAAAAAAAAAAAAAAAAAAAAAAAAAAAAGCATCTACCTCTTTTGGTGATTTAAAGGAAAGGTTAAATCCTTACCTGTAATAGATTCATAAATACCCCCTATGTTATATTTCTAGTGTAATGAGCCTATGTTTTCTTGAGTAAATTCAAGAAAATGCATATTATTTTCCTGTAGCCCCTGTACACAGCATTTTCCTGCTGAGGTAACTAGAAGATTTTTCGGTTTGGTTTGACAGAAAGAAAAGAACATGTACAAACTGCTCAACAAGAGTTGATGGCTTTCTTAGAGCACTTTAGAAACATCTGGATTAAATGCTCACCTCACAGCACTGCCTATATGTCCTTGAGGGATTGCTTTTGTAAAGCAGTAAGGCACTTAAGTTTTGAAGTTAAAATAATGAAATACAAGGTATTCCAGTCTTATGTTCTTTAGTTGTCTGCAGTCTAAAAGTCCTTGTATCAGATCCAATATGCATATTAGGGAAAAAAAGAAATCTGTTTGATTTCTATTTTTAAAATAACCAGAATAAAACAACGGGTACAGAGCTTCATATGTATAATAAGCAGCCTGGAACTGACTTCATTTTCCAGCAGAATTCCTACTACATATACAGACCCTGAAACATTAATATTAATGTCAACAACAAGAATAATTTGTATTTATATCTGTTTGTGAGCAAAACAGATGCACTTAGTAACACCAATCATGCCACTATAGCCTACTGCAACACATAACTTTCTAAAGCATGTTTAATACCCACCTTAGAGGTAGGGTTTTTGGAAAGACTCATTGAAATCTCCATGTAAATACTGGATCTTCCAGTAGGTTTAGAGCTACTGTATTTTTGTAGTCAGTTCTTTCCCAAAACAAGACATAAAACTGTAATACAGAGTAAGAGGCTGTTCAAATCAAAGCTAAGTTATAGAGAATTTAGAATTAAAATTCTACATTTACATTATGCCAGTCCTGTTTAACCAAACAAAAAGAACAACCATGTATGGTCAAACAGATCAGGTTCTACTTTACACTTTAAAGGAAAAAACAGTCACAAAAGACCAGAGTAAAATTTCTACACAAGTACAAAACTCTTCCTGTTCTGGTACAGTGTAGTATCAGTTTTGCTGCTGAAAATACTTCTGCACACACCAAGTTCCTAAAAATTTACGTTTTTTCTATCCTATTGGAGAGTAACACATGGACCTTTATACAATTTAACAACTTGCAGTCTAAAATCATCCCAGAGATGGCTAACACAACTGGGCTGAAAATAAATTCAGATTTCAACCATGAAACAGTTTCAATTCCAGCTCTAGCACACACAGAGGCAGTTCCATTTGTGCAGAATGGTAACTAAATTTTAAAAATTCAAATAAAGAAATCTAAGTAAGTAATATATATAATATTGCTGCTTATTCTGAAACTACCATTTTTCTCAAGCTCTCCCCTCCCACCCAGTCAGATATTCTAAGACTATAATTCAGCAAACCTTGGATTTATCAATGAAGAAACCAAAAAGAACAACAACCAAAGCTGTATGAATAAGATGCCCTTTCTTCCCTCCACTCTACCTAATTCTCATGATCACTATATGAACCTCAGCCCTTTGATCCAGCCTGTCCTGGTGCCCCTGCAGAGCCTTCCTGCCCTCCAGCAGATCCTCACTCCTGCCCAGCTGGATGTTGTTGTCTGTGAACTTGCTGAGAGTGCCCTCGATCCCCTTGTCCAGATCCCCAGCAAAGCTGTTAACCAGGGCTGGCCCAGTGCTCGGCCCTGGGGAGCACCACTGGTGACAGCCCCAGCTGGAGGCAGCTCCAGTCACCACCACTCCCTGGGACTGGGTGTCAGACAGGATTTTACCAGGAACATGTTCCCCTCACTGCCAGGAGCAGGCAGTTTCTCCAGGAGAATGCTGTGGGAGATGGGATCTTTCCCAAAGTCCAGGTACAGGCACCCCAGCCTTTCCTCATGCACTGAGTGCCCTGTCCTGCTGGACAAGGTCAGGGTGGTCAAGGTTATGACCCCATAACCCCCCCGTGCTGTCCTGCTCCAGGGAGTGGAGTGCCAGGCAGACATCAGCCCACAAAACCCCTGAATGCTGAAGTAAAACTGCCTCGGGGTGCTCACTGCACTAACACCTTGTTTGCCATCACGTGGGCAATCCACCAGCATTTCAATTCTTTAGATATCTGCAGCCATGGACAGTGCAGTTAAACACAATCTAATAAAAAACGTAGCAGTACAGGAAGCTGAATTTAACACAACAGCTGTTTGCTACCCCTCGGCCAAAACAGAGCCTCAAAGGATTCCCAATGTCAAAAATCTGAATAAGAGGCAAGAAAAAAAATAATGGAATTGGAACCATTAATCTTCAGTGAAGGACTTTTACTGGTCAAAACTTATGGCAGCTGATGACAGCAGTAGCTATCTTACTACAAATTAGAGATAAAATCCTAGCTCCAAAGTCCTTGCCAAATTCCAACAGTACTTTTGAGCAATTCTTAGCCCTTCTGACTCAGTTTTTGAACTGTCAGTTGAGTGGGAGGTGTGAATTGAGGAAATGTTTTCATGAGTTTCCTCATTTAGCCATTTTTCCATAACATACATTGGCAGAGCTCAGAGGAGGAAAAAAAAAAAAAAAACCCACTCTGCAGACTGTTCACTGTTTTCTGAGTGAATTACTCAGCTCTTTAGCTAAGCCAACACTTACACCTTCCAAGGTTTCCAGAAATGCTGAAGGCTGTAATTCTTACTCCTCAACACAAAGAATCAAATCCCAGGAACAATCCTCTTTCTACAATCAGATTTTTGCAGGTCCCTCATCATACAGATATCCACATGAAACCTATTAAATGTCAAGCTATTTCTAAAAGGAAAAAAAAAAAAAAACTGCTTGGAGACTTAAATGCAAATAAGAAACACATATAATACCAATTATCATCATAACTTAAATACTTATCTTGAACTTCAGAAAACCTTGAGCAGGCTGGAGTAGGAAGGAATTCCAGGGCAAGAAGGCAAAGACATCTCCAGCAGTTAGGCCAGGAGCTGGCAGTCTGATCTCTGGGGTCCCGTTTCCAGCTTTGCTACTGCCTGATTCTGTGACTTCAGAGAGAATGATACAAAATGCAAAACATAACAATCCCTGCAGGGCCCAATCAGCTCTGTAAGTTCTGGCCTGCCTTTATGAATTCATAACAGAGAGAATAAGAAACATCCATCTGTCTTTGAAATGCTTACTTGAAAGGGGGTGAACATTCAGCATTCCCTGTCTATGAGAACAAAAAGTCAGGATTCAAGTAATCCCTATAGGAATGGTGAGAAGACGGAAACAAAGTGTGTGCCCAAAATTGGCTGTGCTAAAGAGGATGAAACGAGGGGAAGAATGAAGAAACTTTTGAAACGAAGAAACTTAAGCATCTGTAACAACAGCAGGAAACAGCATGGGACAGCTGTAATCCAAGGAGTGCCTGGCACTACCTGGATTCCCCCAGCAGCACTCCAGCCCTGCCCAGGAGCTGCTGGGCAGCCCCCTTACCTGGCTCCGTGTGGAGCCAGCACTCCAAGCCATGGGACAAGAGCAGGCACAGCCCAGGCAGCAGCCAGAGCACCCCGGGGCCTCAGGGAGCTGAGGATGTGCCTTGGACACACACAGAACACCCACACCTGCCACCTCTGGAGGGGTGGGGACACAGCCAGCACGTGCCCAGGGAAGGCTCCCAACTGTAATGAAGGGATGGGGGTGCACAAGTAACCCTGGAGAGGATAGGGCTGGTTACACAAGAGTACTTGGGAGTTTGATGTTGCAAATAGACATTTTTCAAGTGTTCTAATGTTTTAGTTTATCCATTGCACTGCTGGTGTTGATCCTTAATGTACAATTTACTGATTGCCAGCTAATTACATGCCATCAATAAATCAGTGAACCTCTTCGATCCCTGTTTGATTTAAACCTTGTTACCAGAGCAGTTTGTCCCTGAAACCAGCATTCAAATGAAGTCTCATTGCTGGAAGAAACCCAGAAGTCACTATTGCCTAACTAATTACCCTAAATAATTTTGTATGTCCCCAAATAACAATTCCTTGGTGGGACACAAAATAAGAGGGAGAGCTCCAGGGCAGACAGCATTTCCAGTCAGAACAGCTGTGCTCTCCAAATACACACAGAAATCCAGGTTATCATTGGATTGCTGGAAATCATTATGCATGCAAACTATTTAAAGGTCTTTGTATTTCTATGCCCTATTTATAGAGTACTTTGCAATGTTTGGGGGAGAGCCTGTAGTCTAATAAATAAAAACTAACCTTTGAAGGAGTCATAATTGAGAAAAGTGCTTTTTAAGTACAATGTACCACCAAGAATCTTTGGAATCTTTGGAATCTTCTCAGTTTGAGACAACATCACTTTTGCATAGCAACAGCCATCATGCATAGTCTGCAGAGATGGATTTCAATGGATCTGTAATCCTATTACTGCTGATTTTATTTAAAAGATGACAAGAATGAAATTAGGAAGGAGATAAAAAATAAGCAGGAAAAAAATAAAGTCCAAATGCATTTTAAACATAATCCTCTCCAGTGAGTCAAATTACTTATCTTTTCCATGTCTGCCATTATGAGAGCAGTTTTCTGTTACACTGCTTTAGTAATTGCCAGTCTCCCCACAAAATATTGACAAAACCAACCCAAAAACAACAAACAGTAGAATACACAGCACTAGTATCTCAAGGGACACATATGTGCTGCTGCATGACTGGAACATGAATAATTCAGAATCTTCCCATCTGAAAACAGTTTTTGCATAACTAAGGTATAAACCCCCTACATTCATTAAGAAAGATTAATAGCTACAACTGCAAATTCAGGGTTTTCTTACTGTCATTAGACTTGGTGCTTAGAATGTGAGTTTTATATAGGCAAGGGACAATTATCTCCTGTCCATGCTCTCTACATCTTCTGAATAAATCACTCAGTAGCTTCTCTGTAAAATGCATTTTAATGATATTGGTTTTTCAGGTGTGCTAAATTAAAAATACACCACTGAAAATACCATTAGGGTAAACAGCTAAATTAAAAGTTAAAAGGAAGCTTCTGATAAGCCACAGACAGCAAAATGCCATTTTGTGTTGTACCCCCAATGCATCTGAGCAAATGAGGTGTACACCTACATGGTTCACAGGAACTCACCCTGGTCCAAAGGAAAATGCTTAGCAGGAGGGAGGAAAGGCAGTGGATCTACAACATCCATCTCCTCTTCTGCTAGAGAGAGACATCTCTATTCCCTGCTTTCAGGAGACATTAGCAGATGGGGTGTGTTACCAAGTCCCACAGTGAACTTCGGCTAAGCCAGGGCACTCATGATTACCACAAAGGATGCTGAAATTGAAAAAGGGATGGTGAGGGAAGCAAGGGAGAGAAAATCCTCTAGGGTTCTGTTTGTGTGGTGTCCTAAGTCCAGTTAACCATGCTGCATGCTGTTCCAGCAGACAGCAGCAAAGCCCTGTCTGCTATACTCTGTCACTTGAGAGCTGGCAAAGGATGACATCCAACTATTACCTTTAAACATTTTTATGGAAGAAAATGTGTTTATGCTTCCAAAAAGCACCCTCTTCCAAGAAAAACAAAGTACCAAACCATAAATGAAAAATCCCATAACACTTGATAAGTGATTCCTTTCTATTTAACAAGGTTAAATGAGCCTCACATAAATGATTTTATTGACATATTTATGATTTGTATTTGTGGACTTCGTCTTGCTCTGCAAAATCCACTAATGATAATAGGGCAATTCAATATACATGCACTACCCAGTACTATCCCATCAGCAAAATATATCAAGCCCAGCTATTAAAAGATCTCTGATGGCTGTGATCCTTAAATTGTATCCCAAAAGTCTAAGGGCTTCCTATGCAACTCCATCCGATTTTTAAGCTTGTAAATGCATCAGAAGAGCAAATGCTGAAAGGCTTACTCAGGTTCCTCATGCCAGATTGATTATATCAAAGTCCATTGCTTAAGTTTTAATTCATAACTACTTCAGAAACTGCACAAAGACTGATCAATAACTTACAGAGGTTCCTTTCTTCAGAGCAGAACATTATTCTGTAAAAGGCAAGAACTTTAGATACAGTCTCTAATTTCTGGGATTTGCTGAAGACATGTCTGGAGAACCAGTCTTGTCCTTGCACATCCTTGAAATTAAACTACTGCAAGTCTCCTTGGAGACACAAAATGAGCCAAACACCTCACTCTGTGCATGCACTGTGAGGCCTTCAGAAGCGAATACATGGAAAGAGCTGAAATGCATTTGATTGCAAATCCAAATAAAGCATGTGATCAACTCCACAGATCCACTAGGAAAGTTTCTTTCTCCCAGCAAAGCTCTGAACCTTCTCCTTTGCCAGGTCAGGTGCTCAGCTCAGACTCAGCCACCCAGCTCAGAGAGGGGCCACTGTTTTTAGAACTGTGCATGGTGAATGTTCAAAGGATAAAATAAGCAGGAAACCAAAGAACTGCTCCAAGGAAGCACCCCTTCCCATCTCATTTGCTGCTTCATTGCTCTCTTCAGTCCCTTTAGTCCAGGTCTGCACAGAATAAGCCCATAGGCTGAGTATATCTTGCAGCCACCAGTAAGACTATACTCTATTATGTTATAAATGATATTTCAAGAACACTGAATAATTTATATCAAGTATCACTTGTACTTCCAAATGCTAAGACATCAGAAGGCACTATTCCAGGATTAGAAATAATCACTGCATAAGTTGGAAAGAGCTGTTCCCCTTAGGTAAAATATTAGCTACCAAAAATATAAGTGAGATTTTCGAGTTCCTCCAAATGTTTTCAACTTGCAAAATCAGAACCAGAAAAGCTCATGGTATGAAGTCAATAGTGAAACTCACAGTGCAACCATTCCAATATTTAATTGGTCTTCAACGACTACATACATATATATATAGATGATGGTAAAAAGTCAGCATAGGAAAAAATTATGGAAAACTTGGGCTGACAAAATTATTCAATAAAAATACTGCATCTGGGAGACAGAACTCACTATAGAGGGAAACATTCTCATACAGCAGGAGGGTCTATTCTTGGATGTATAGATTTTACACAGCATACACTAAGTATCAAGGATAAAAAATATTTTTTAGTGAGGAGAGCTTTCAACTTTTCCAATATTTATTCAGGAGAGATGTTTCACGTACTTCTCTTGGTATAGAACTCCACAGTAGGCTTTTGATTTAGTTAAAAAAATCATTTCCCATTTAAAGCAACAAGCTGCTTTAAGGGATGTAATTATTGAATTAAATTTTCTAGCATCTTTTTTGTTGATATTTCTTTCAGCGGTCTTTCTTATTCTAGATCCATGAACATTTTTTATTGATACACCCAGTTTTAGGGATCAAAAAAGTACAGCATACCCCCCAAAAAAGTCTCCATCTCTACATAAGATCTTGATTTCCAACACTGCCTTAAACAAACTTTTACACTAGGATGGCTGACTGCATAATTACCATTTAATTATCAGATGAAACAGATCAGACACCTCAGAGGCCCTTTCTTTGATAGCCTTGCTGATTTAATAGCAATGCATCCTCCCCAGCTGCCACGTGATGTGTGAAAGCTGCTGGAGTAGAACTCCACAGTGGTAGCACCTTCAGGTTCTGACACAAACACAGCTTTAATCTATTCATTTATACAGCACAGAGCTTGTTAAAACAGTTTGGTGTTTTGAGTTGGTATAATTTTAACTCATGGTGCAATTTTTAAAATTACAATTTCCCCCACTAGATTGCTTCAAAGCATAGTGGTAAATTTATAAGATTCCTCCTGAACTCCTGCACTAATAAAATAAATATTTAAATGGTAATCATTTTGCTATTTCTTTCTCTTTCTCTCAAAAAATCAATGCACATTTAGGACTGTTATTCAGTGAACTCAATTATATTTATTACTGGAAGTACCCATGAGGACTATTACCATGCTTTGCTCTCTGATAATTACAGTGTTGTTACACGTGGAAACCCAACACATACCCACGTCAGGCTGCAGGTCAGATGCCAAGAATACACAAATACTTGTCAGTAATTCATTAATAAACTTCCCAGCTATACAAGCATTTCTCCATCTTCGGTTCCTAGTGAAATGTGCTTCGACCAACACTGTGTTTCCCAGAGATATTTGTTACAAAAACATTCCTCACGAGCAGTTGTTAACCAACCCAGTCATCAGCACTCATGGGCTCCTCCTGGAGCTCTGAATGCTGACACAGAATTGACTCAAACCTCACAACTTCATCCCCTTCAATCCCTGACTGGATAAATTTCAAAAGCTGCCTGTTAACACAGGGCACACCACGACAGACACAATTAAATCTGAAATCCCAAGCTGCTAATCCTCAGCAATGGGTTAGATCTTGAAAACAACAAAGCTGATGGAAGGTCAGTGCCCTGGCCTATGAGTCCTTAAGCATTAATAAGTATAATTCTGAAAATACTACAGACAAATTTCCCTTAAAATAAAAAAGATATGGTAAAAAGTTGCAATATATCTATAAGAACTTCTCTTAAACGTTTTAAGAAAACATCATGTAATGCAAAACTATCCACTGGGAGAATGTTCAAAGAGGTGATCTGAGATACTAGGAGTCAAAATTAGGCTTTTAAAATCAGTATTCAAATTATTCTTCTTCAGTGTAACCTTCCCAGTGGCATGGAATAGTAAATATGATCCAATTCACAGACATTTAGTGATAAATAATAAACCAGAAGCATAAAATACTGCAACACAGTACAGATTTGGGACCTGAATATGCACTTTTGAGACATGATCAGAACAACAGCAGAGTTAGAGCCAGGGAAACCACAGAAACAAAGAGGAGCTGGTTAAAATGCCCTTGACACCACACAGCAAGGATATATCAATGTTCATCTTATTAAAGCCAGGTAACAGCCTAAGAATGGGTACCTGCCCCTGAAGTCAATAATCATTGCATACATAACCAAGACCACATACTTTCACCTAAGAATGATAAAAATGTAATAAAAAATAAAGTTCTCAGTGATCAGAATGGTCTGAAATGTACTGTCTAAGTACTTAAATAAAGCATAGCTTGAGATATGAAAAAGGTGGGCACTTGAAAAATAATGAAACACAAAACCAACAGGTACAGGAGAAAAAAAGAAGGAAGAGAATGGGAATATGCACTTTTAAAAAAATTTATGACTTCTAAAATAGTACCTTATATTACTAAGCATGTAACACAATTCTAATGGAGTTCTTATTCTACAGGCTTTGTATTCAGAAAATAAAAAATTTTCACTATTTTTCAGAAGACAAAGGTAAAATTAAAGAGAAGAAGTATCAGAGGGGACAAATCACCCACTGTATCCTAACAACACACCATGTCCACCAAACCTGACTCTGAGATTGTCTTCATCTTCCTTTAAGAGTCAGTAGCACCTCAACAGAAAAGTGGAATTCGGGCTGCATCTGTGTTCTCCTTCTCTCCATCTGGAGGAGAGGAGCAGCAGGTACTTGTTTGCTCCTTCAGGGTTGAAGTAGACAAACACAGCTTCTGTCTTAGGACCCTCAATCTCTCACTCAACAAACAGCATTTAGGGTAATGTGCTTTTCCAGAATAAGATTGCTTCTCCCTCTCCAACCTTTCTTTTTCAGTCCTAAACCTCAATTACAAAACAATTACTTTCTCAAGTACTTCTGGAGAACCTAATTTAATTTTTAGGATGACAAGCCATTCAGTTCCTAGGGACTGAAAACCATTCAAACACATTGCTTTGAAGACTACTATATTCAAGGCTGACCTAATTCTTGCTAAAGTCAATTAACCTAATATGAACTGCATCAGCAAGACAGTCCTGTATCATGAAATATCTCAAATATTGCATCACTACCTCTACAGTGAGCACAGAAGAGAAGGCTGCCTAATATTCTTGATCTGTTTGATAAATCATCTATCTTCACAATCAAAATTAAAAAAAAAATTGAAAAGCTAACAAAATTTTCTATTTGAAAATTGGTTTCATTTGATGGACAATAATGGAAGTGCATGAAGAATTCATGTCTCCAGGTTCTGTTCTTTCCTATTCCTTAAAGCTAAATTCTCTCTTTCTATAATCCAAACAAATTAGGGAAGAAAGTAAAGAAATTGTCAATTAATTTTTGAGTCAGAAACTTGATAGTTGCTCAAAGCAGCCATCCCTCCTATTTTCACTAATCTCCAAATTCAACATGTGCTCCGTGCAGCGCTATGTATGAATCACTTTGTTATTTTCTAAAGCAGCTCAGATTTAATCACCATTTCACAAAACAGCAAAGTAACAGGATGTTCTGCATCCCTCACCAGTGTCTGTGGAAGTGGGCATGGCCCTGGAGGCAAACACTCCCTGTGAGCTTCCCCGTGTGACTCAGGCTCACAGCTGCTCTGAAACAGAACACAGAGCAGGGCAGCCCTTCCCAAAGGTGGTGAATGAAAACTTGAGAAGGTTAATAACTCTCAGTGCCCAAACTTCCCTCCTTCCATCTGCCGAACAGACAAAAGTTTGGGTGGAGTAAGAAGGAAATCTGGGTTACCACACCCCTGTGTTGCTGCCACTGGAAACAGTGGGACATGAAGGATCAGGTTTTGTTCTTCCACCTGGAGTTGACCACCACTGGAAATCAACACAGCAAGATCAACAAATTTTTAATGCACAGAAAACTATATTAATACTGGAGATTTTATCATAGCAATCAAAGACAGAACACATTCCAGAAGGGCCATCTGAGCCAAGGGGAATGTTTTCTAATGGGGAAAATCAAATATTCCTTGCAATCATTAATACTGTTAGCAAATGAAATTCTGAACCTATTGAAGAAAGAGGAAAAATCCTACAAAATCACCTCTTGGGCGAGGGGGCTTGTCCCTATCTATTGGAATTCTGAAATATCTTGTTTGGGGTTTTTTAATAGATGAAGCTAAAAGGAAGAAATTCAACAAAACCACATGTAATTGCTTTTAAACCTCTTTCAAGATCCTAAGTACCCTCTTCTGTACTTCTTTGCTTTCCATAACTATCTAGCACAGCCACTTTTGCCTAAAACTGGAGGAATTCTATACCATAATCTACTATATCAACACTTAGAGAAATACATTCATTCCTGGGAATCTCTAAACTCAAGATCATAGATCTTAACTAAGGCTTAGGAACACAATGTGAATAATCTCAATAAAAACCAAAACAAATTACATCAGTCATTTAAAGTTCTAACTTCTAATTCTTTATCCTAAATCAGAATTACTAAAACCAAGTGAAGCTCTCAAAATCTAAGTGCAACATGATGACAGAAAAGTTAAGTGCCCTACCAGTACTGGAAACTGAATTCAGATTTTCCTAAAGCCATGCACTTTTTTGCATGTCAAATTCTCCCCAGCTATTGATGTTGTCCTACGTCAAAGGATTTCTATTGATTGCAGTGAAGATAATGAATATCAAGTATCACCCAAACAGAACCCCTTTATCAACATCTTTTCCTGACCCAGGGCCTTGACATTCCTTATCTTAATTTCATCAGCATCACAAGACAGACACAGAAGCACACAAAGGCAAAAATCAATTCTGATTGAAGTTACAGAAGTGAAATCAAGGCAGCTACGTTCTGTGAGCAGGGGAGCTACACAGCATCATTAATGGGATACATTTTATTAACTTTCCTGCACCTCACCTAACCTAGTGAAATCCTTGTAAACACATACAAAAAGAGCTGAGAAAACAAATTGTAAAAATTTAGGTCTAAAAGGTGTGTTTGCACAGTGTAGTAACTAATATTTTTTGCAGTTCTATCTGCCAGCAAATGTGAAGCTCAGGCCACCAGGAAAGGAGAAGAATCATTTCCATTCCTTCCTAATTGGACCCTAGAGATTGACACATTTAAACCAAAGATCAAATCTGCTGCCTTTTGGAATGAAACTGCTTTTAACTGTGAAAATGCCTGTAAGGGACAGGTAGCAATAAAATTTCTTAAACTATCTGCAAAATGTATCACCTGAATGACAGTTAAATACATTAATTTACAAGCAAAGGTCAGCTCCTCATGTGACCTCTATTCCTCTTGAATAACCTACTTATACCTGTATGAGAAATTAAACAAAACAGAGCTGAATACCTGAACCTCCAGAAAACTCAATTCTTTCCCTTCAAAAGTGTATTTTCTCCAAAGATTTCTGAGTGTTTCAAACACTGACAGTGTAGGACACTCCTAAATAAAACCGGTATTGTATCATTATCTGCCATAAACACCCTTGCTTCCTGTGCCAAGCAGCAAGGGAGCTGACTGTGGTGACAAGAGTGCAAGCCTGGGTTTGTAACCCTTGTCCTTCGGCAGCTGCAGCTCTCCTGAGATCCTTCACTTGGTCTGGAGCTGAGAACATGCTTTTAGAAGCACTCCATCTCCTCAAAGTAATTTCTTATTACATAGTTCTTAGCAAGACCCATAGTTTGTGCCCTTGCTTTAAACCACAGAATTTGTACATTCGTATGAGATTTCCAAACCAATTTGTTAGTCCTGCAGCTTCTTTGCAACCCAGTTGTGCAATCTGTTTTCCCACGTGTCCTCTACTATGTAGGGCAGGATGATGGAATATCACCTCCCTGTTTGTGAAGTGTTCTGCTGCCAGGTTTGATGGCTTTTACCCCAGATGATCCACTTAAGAGTCTGTTTCCACTTGTGTTTAGCACTGACATCACTGGATTCCATCCCTTCTTTCCAACTGGGAGTACATCTGCTTTCTTCAATTATATGAAAGTCACAGAATCCAAAAGGCCCAACTACATTTTTAAGACTGCCATGGAAAGAAAGGCTGATTGGGCTCACCTGTATACAACTGCACATTAAAACCAAGAATGCATAAAGGCAAAGCAAGCATCAAAACAACTCCCTCTTCTAAAAGCACCCAAGTCATCTGCCCACATGATGATTAAAAAACCCTCTGGCTTTTCCTCATTCTGGGAACACCGAGCTTGGCCAGCACACATGAGAACAGCAAAGACACTGGGACTGAAAGCAGCTCTTGACACAAAGTCTGTTTCAAAGATTTGACAACAGGGCTTTGTGACAGACAGGACACTGAAACCTTCCCAGGATTAACCTGCAGACCCAACAGATGCACTGTTAGCACATAAGCTGTTCCTTAGAATTTCTCTGTATGCCTTCCCTACTTCCCATCCACATCCTTAAATGCCATACAAGGCTGCAGGAGCTGTAAAGATAAGGCAAGACAATCCTTTAGTTGTTCTTCCTCAATTCATCTGCCTGAAGTTCCTGTACATGCCAGACACTGGAATAACAAGTATAACAGGCTCAGAGGAGAACACAGCATCTCAGGAACACGTCCTTTAAACTAGTGATGTGCATTTGGTCATGAAAAAATTATTTAATCAGTAATAAGCCCATCTACCCTAATTTTTAAACAAATTTAACCCACCATTTAGGGTGCTTTTCTATGTTGTCTAAATCATACCAAATTTCACAAACCTCTTCTCCTCTACTACAGAAGTTGGATTATTATTTTGACTCATTTTTTCGCAAAAACAAATTTTAGCAAGGTTTTTTACTGCTCGGCAGAAACCTGCATTGCAGCAGGAAGCCTATGCAGAAAATGTGCTCAGTACCCAGCCAGGGTAACAAATCACCAACTCACTAAACTCCAGTGTGCCTCACGGTCACTGCAGAGCAGCATTTATTTCACAGTGAACTCTAAACACACCAGGGGGAGATATAAAGAGAAACTTCATATGCAGAAAGCTGTTTATTATGGCTCTAAGACAACATGGAAAGCCTGACTTATCCATTCTATACTTGGGGAATACAAACTTCCAGCCACCTAAGAAAACCATCAGAGACAGCATTCTGCTTGACAGTGTTCATGCTGGCACATTCCTTAGCCTTCATAAATGGATTTTTGCTTTTTTTTTCAGCTACAGGTTGTAGGGATGCACCCTTCAACACCAGAGCAATCTCCAGGGACATACATGCTGTACCTAATCTGATCCATTGGACACTCATTTCAGTTCCCTGTATCATGTCCTGAAAAATATTCACAGCCCAGTTACAAATTACCAGGAGGCTCAGCAGTGACCAATCTGTCCATATATTCTGTGAATAATTTAACTTACCCAGTTTTTGACTGCCATACATGAGCCAGCCAAACCTCAAATGTCTGTTCAACTATTGGCAAAATTAAAAAAAAAAAAAAAAAACAAGAAAAAAAATTTGGTAACCTCAGGGAATCAACTGTACTTTTTATACAGCTTTCAAGCCTTACTTTGAACTCTGGACTGCTGAGCTTTGTTACAAAAACCTCCAGCTCAGTTTTTCCCTAAAAGAGAAAAAGTATACGCAACAAACCTAGCATAGCCCTGCAAAAAATAACATCAGACATGGAAAGTTACTCTGAACATCAGGTCAAACAGATACAGGGCAAAATAGTTTCTTCCTTGAGATTCAAGGCCTCATTAATGTGTTCCAGACAACTGTCAATAGTAAAAGTCATCTTACTTGCTGCTCAAAGATTCTTTCAAAATTTTTAAACTGCCAGCCTCTGTAAAGATTTCCTCCTTGATCTCAAGAACTTCATGCACTTAGGACTCAAGGCAGGTTATTTCTTAGCATTCTTCTGTCCTTTTTATTTCTCAGAGGTACTCATTTGACAGCAGTTTCAAGTTGTAAAAATCCTTTCCAACCTCTACCTGACCAATGAAAATGGTTACTCAAAGAAAGAGAACAAACATAAGCTTGGCAGCACTGAAAAGCCAATGTTAGTAACATTTACCTTTCTCTACCACCTACAAAAGGGAGGAAAAAAAAAAAAAGAGAAAGCAGGAAAAAAAAAAATACTCAAGCCACTCAGTACTTTAGAGACCTTGAGAGGCCCTGCACAAAGTGAAGCTATTCCACCAACAGCCACCACTCTATTAACTGCCCAAGCCTCTACTCTTACTCTAAATTGTCTCCAAATTGTTCCAGCTCATCAGTAACTGGGTTAACTGCACCAGCAAAATACATCAGGAGTAAGGAGTAGCATCACATTCCTCAAAACCCACCAGCCCAAAACACATCACACAACCATAAAGTTACCCCTGCACAGGCAACAAGAAGTCAAACACACCAAAATGCATTCAGTACATCACAGCATTAGAAATTCTGTGACTTTGAAATAACTTTCACAACTTAAACCACAACAAACTCTGGAAATTACCCCACAAATCAGTAGGTCTAATACTGAGATGGAGCAGCCAGCAGTGCCTTCCTACAACTGCATATATAAAATTCAGACCATGCTGTCACTCTGAAAGACTTGGGTTGCATATAAACGTGTCAGCTACTATGTAGCAAAACACTCCAATTTTTGGCAGAAAAATCAGTTAACCTTTTCATGTATCAAAGCCTGATGTGTGCAGATGGAGAGCAAGCTTACGGCAGTAAAATCATTTTCCCAAAGCCACAAAGAAAGCTTGAGCTGTGCCCAGGATTAGAACAGTCCCTGGAGCAAATTCTTGGCCCAGCCTCTGTGAACCTAGCAGGATCTCAGTTGCTGTTAATTCACCTTTTTTCCCCAGTGTTTAAAAATGCTTGTAAGAGTCAAGACAGACTGCCTTAGGCAAATATTTCCTCACAAAAGTGAGAAGCAACTTACTACTAAAGCACCAAGGAAATGCTAAACAGAGTCTGAAAACACCTCATCTAGTACAAATTCATCCTATCATTTGCCATGTGCTTTAGGGACTGATGCTTATTTGTTTCAAATTGAAATAAACCCATGGAAGTCAACAAATCTATGGCCTCCAACTGAAGATCTGTCCCTATAAATTACCTTAAGTGTATTCAGGTGATCTCAAGTCTAAAGATTCCATAAGCCATTAAACATCACTTGCAGCATTATCCCTTAAATCACAGTCTTGTTTTCATCCACCAGATGTTTCTCAGCAGGCAAATGTACACACAATAACCCAATGAGTATCTCTTAGTGGGAGAGTAACAGGAAATTTCACTTTGAGTAGGGTTTGCTCAAGTGGCAGGACACAAAAAGTGAATTCTTTTCCTGCCCACTTCTCAGTATCAGATACTTGTGGGTTTGGTTTTTTGACACATTCACAGGCAGTAACTACGGATTTCCCACAATCAGAACTCATATGGTAAAGGGCATGTAACTATGATTTCTACCTCTTTAACTAAAAATCTTAATAATTTAATTTGCTGACTTATTTTTTCATGGCTAGAGAGGATTGTTAAACAATCTTTTTCTTGTTGCAGGCAATTACACATAGAAGTATCAAGTCATGCTAAATGAAAAGGAGACACAGTTTACTATTAATGTGCCACAAAAATGAGCAGAAGAATTGGCTCTTTTGGGTACTATTAGTTCCACATAGTTAGACATTATAGCCTGATGTATGTTAGCCGCAGCAGCAAGTCAGAGAATAGTGATGTCTATCAATTTGGGAGGTACACAATAATCCTCTGGGCATACACACAGCCCTGTTTTACACAACAAGCTGAGACTGATGCCTTACATCTGTCTTTCTTATTCCTGGCAGCACGCTCCAGCACACATGCAAATTGGGCCCCATAAACCAGAGCTGTAGAGGCTGTCTCGAGCTGCTGAGCAGTTTTCTCCCAGCCCCTGAGCCATGCATTTGGGAAGTGAGCTGCCACCACTGCAATCACCATCAGTTTTGTCTCTGGCTTCCATGGTGGTGGCCAGCTCTGATGCTGGGCTTGGCTCTGCCCTGTGCTTTCCACGGACCTGTTAGCAACGCTCAGTTCACACTAAATGTGAATTTAACACCAACATTTCAAGTATACCTTAACCTGTCTATAGTTCCCGACCAGAATGGGAATGCATGGAGTTACTTTTTTTTTTTCCAACTAACACTGCAGACTGCATTTCCATCCTATTAAATAAATCCTTCTTCTAAAATTTTTCTTTTCAGAGCCTGGGGAAATACTGTCATTCTTTGGCCGTTAAAATGTTTCACTGAAGAATGTGATCTGTGGACTATGCGCCTAGATGTGTATTTTCTTCACTTTTGATATACTGAAAATATACATTGTATTTAACAGTTCCTGAAGCAAAATCTTTAAAAGCAGAAGATAAACAATCCCCATATCTGATGATAAAACTCCATTTAGGATTCAGCCAAAGATCCTGTTCTGCAGTACATGTTACTCATTCTCAGCATCACACCTGGCACAAAAATGGCTCAGAGATCTCTCCAGAAAGGAGAGCTTGTGGTGCAAGTGCCAAAAGCCACTTATCCTGCAACAGTTCCTGGAAGGCAGATGCCTCTTGTCTACCTATTTTTATGGTATCTGTCAGACTATCCCACTTCCTCTGCAGTTCTTCTGTCTAGCAAAATACCAGCTGGTTACTCCTGGTCATTATTCTTTGACTAAGCACTGACTAATCTTCTCTGTCCCTTTTTCTGCAATATCCAGAGAGAAAAAAAAAAAAAAAAAAAAAAAAAAACAGAAATGGAAGTCATACATGAAAATCAGAAGAGAAAGACAGAAGATCTTTGGTTTTTTCCGATGAAGATTGCTTTGCAAATGAAGGTTAGTGTCCATTAAAAGTTATCTTGTCCTTCCCAATTTCCAGAATTTTTGTTTCAGTCTTTACCAAAGACTGTGATAATATTTATTTGAACCAAACTAATTTGACCAAGTTGTACCACACGTTTAGTACAATGTATCACAGTTTTCCAATCTTTAGATTCATCAAACTGGATTTTTCACACAGTATTGATATGCCTCCTCTCACGGCACGAGACCAATAGGAGCACCCACGAGGTTTTCAGAAATCCAAGTGTCCTTCAGCTCAGACTGGGTTATTGACCTTGGCAGAGGTAGTGCCACCTATTCACACCACCTCATTCTCTGTTATTTTCTCTGCTACCACTCTGTGTATCCCCCCAACTCCCAGATGCTCCATTTCTCACCGAGCACTCCCATGGCTTCACATCCACCTTCAAGGTATGGGGCTGCTGAGAGCTCGAGTGCAGGGGAAAGAACACACATCATTTATGAAATTATTTTACTGAGTCCTCCAACAGTGCAGTTTTAATAAAATGAGTAATTTACAAATAATATTCTGTACTGAGAAAGTATTAAAATCTAGCAAATCTCTACTTTGAATGAAAGGAACACTGTTAGTGAAAAATCACAGAAAATAAGCGCCAAAAAGGAAACACCAAGCACTATCAACCTCCCCAGTAAAGCAAAAGTTACAAACGCTATTAAAAAAATTAACTGAGGTACAACAAGGTTACATTTTGTTGCTGACATTTTGTTGCATATTAAGTTAAAACACATGAATATTTTAAAATTTCTGGCAGACAGAAACCTAAGGAGAAAGCTGTGCACTGATTTTCATTACTTTCACAGCTACCCATGAAGTCTGAATCCAGTAGTGCTTTAAGAACTCACAAAATTCAAACAATAAAGTGAAACTATGCAATGAATATTAAACATAAGTTTCTGTCATTAATATTAATTTTCAGCTCCAGATACAAAGAATTACAAGCTCACCTTTGCCAATAAACAAAGAAGTGCATTTTTGAATTGTAAGAGCAGAGAAAATATGAAATGATCTATGAAATCCAAATTCTACTGGTATATCAGGCATTCATAAAGAAAACAGTTAATACACTCATGCCTTTGCACAAGCCTGCAGCAGCTGAGGCATTGCTTTGTGGAACTGATATTACAGCCATTGAATGAAAATACATTTGACTTTTCAGACTGCAGGGATGGTCCTTCAAAGGGCAGATGTACACCCACTTATGTGATGCAGAAAATACAGCAAGAGCAACAATTGAGACTTGTGCTAGACGATCATTTATTTTCAATTTTACACATAAAATTCAACTAGGTTTTTTATGGATAACAGTTAACACCAAACATATGCAATAAATTTAATATGACTTTTTTCCCCCCCTAACTTACTTACATCTGCTTTTAGTCAAGATGCACATTTTTCACTCACTATAAGCTAGGATGTCTGTAGGGCATTGTTTCCTCACCACCCAGTTACCTCCAAGTGTCCTGCCTAAAACCCTCCCCATTGAGTGTTAAATTCTTTTCCCATAAGTAAAATTAACCCTCTACCCACCTGTCTGTAATGGCACAGTAGAATTCTATATCTACATCCTCAGGGATAGAAGAACAGGATCCATGACATCCATACAATTACTTAACAATAATTACACGTAGTTATTTACACTTATTTGTATACTGTGCCTTGCTACACAACTGTATTCTCACCACTGGAACCTCTTAACCATCAAACACAGAGCTGCCTCTGACAGAATCCAAGCAGGGATCTGATGGCAAAACTGAAGACCAAATTTCAAGTGTCTAAAACCTCCTGCTGTAATTTAAATATAACACATATTACCTGTGTTACATAACACAATGTCAATTCATTTGAAAAGCATTACTACTCTTACTGGTCTAAATGTTGCATAGATTCATTCCAATCTTTTCCACACAAAATAAACCCCAACAAAACCTTGGAAAGGGAAAGTAACACAACAAAGGAAAGAACTGTGACTGTGATTATTACACTAAGCAGCCCAGACAATCTACTTGCACGTTTCTCACTCTTCATGAAGTCATGTTATAGTGCTGGTTTTCCCTCATCATCAGCACCCTGTTCTAATTTCAAAATTCTTTGGGAGATTCTTCTCTCATGAGAAAAAAATAACTACTTAACATAAGCAATTATTAAATTGTACTTTTCTAATGCAAAAATACAACAGACTAGTGCATTTTAAAGGTTAGCATTTAAACACAAATTCAGCTGTTTTAACAAACTTCCACCACAGCAACAATTTTTTAGTTGTTTGCTGCTCAAATACACTATATCATTATCTAGCCTGTTCTAGATTTCACAGACTTCTACCATCATTTTCTCTGCCAGCTAAGGAAAAGATTTCATGAAGTGTGAAGCACTGCAGATTTTAGACCCACACTTCTGCTCAGCAGCTATCAGTCTTGAACTTGACATCCATATGTTATTTTCTCCTCCCAAGAAAGTCACTTAGAGCTTTGTATGACTGGAAAAAAAAAACTAGACAGGCCCTTACTGGTCTCTCATTTCATTTTCAGTGAATGAAAATTGCATTTTGTCATTATAAGTACAGACTGACCTATATGAAAGGCTGTCTTCTGCCAGTGCTGCACAGGAAATGGATTTTTTTGTCCTTTAGATTTTATGTGTAACATGGTTAGGACCAAACTCTATTTTCACCTGTAGTGGTGCAGCTGTAACGAGGATGACAGGGAAGCACAAGAGTCACCAAATATCAGAACTCTACCCTGGGAGTTTGAGTTCCATATTTCATTAACGCTTCTGTGAGGCTACAGCCCTGAAGCATCTGTCTTTTTGTAAGTGATGTAATTAAACACCCTGAGAAGCATGCAAAGTGAGGGATCTGCATAATGTCATGGAGGAGCTTTATTCTTTATTTAGTCTTTACTTGGTTTGCATGGAATTGAGACTTCGAATGTTATTTTCTGAATAAATGTAATGTGCTCTACTCCAGAACATAAAAATAAAAATAAAATAAAAAAAAAAAAAAAAAAAAAAAAAAACCAAACCAAACTTTTCTCGGGTCTTTAGGAGTGAGAAATGCAATTCTGTATAATTCCTGGAAGAGGAAACACAAAGACCAAGACTTTCTACATTTTCTGTGATCCCGGAGAGTTCTGTTTAGGTTCCCAGATGAGACACTCTAACCTCAGCCTGAGCGCTGAATGCCCATTCTTTGTCTGAAATTAGTGACCTTTAAAGAATTAAATATCCAAACTAAAGAGCCTCAAAACCATGAACCTTTCTCTACATTTTTTATTAGTAATGTTATTATGATTCACAGCTGTGCCCAGGGTACACTAAGTATTGTGCAAACATCAGGGAATACCAGCATATATTTAATTTTTCAAGCATGAATAGGAATGGGCCACAGAGAAAATGATATATTCATCAATAAATTAATATAGTCACTGCCCATCTCAGTTGTCTGAGATGAGGAGTGACAGATTACATCAGTACATCCTCATATGAGCATCCAGAGGGCAACAACTTCAATTGCTTGATGCTTGTCCCATGCAACTCCATCTGCACGCACCAGAGTAGAGGAAAACCAGTAGTTTTCCTATAGCTAACCCATATGAGACTTTATGACTCAGTGTAGTCATTCCAATGAAAAAAAGGGGGCCTGGATACACAATTTCTAAGTTTGTTGGCATTTATAACTGTTAGAATCTGAATTAGCATAAAGCATTAATCTAAGAGCAAAACATAAGCCGAAGTTTCTAAGCGTTTGCACCACACATTTCAAACAAAATGCCTCTCAGTATGATAAATCATTTTTTCAGCAATTCATTCTGAAACACCATTTTTTATATAAAATCAGAATGTCAGTGTCTGCATTTACATTTAATATCTTATCCATGGGCCAATAGTTAACCCTGTAAAATACTCCCACCCACAGCATTCTACCTACTGAGTTTCCTCTTGAGATTTGATATAGATAAATGGAATTTACCTTCTCAGAACACCAGCACCTCTTACTACACCAGACTAACCACCTACCAGGACGTGACTTTTTGCTGCACTGTTATTTCTGTGCACCTGTGCCTGTGGTGAGCTGCCAGGGGGATCTCCAGAGCAGCCCTGGGGATGGATGTGAGCACCCACTGCTATTTCCAGCACCCTGCAGACAGCCCCTGTCAGTGTCCCAGGGACCAGGGCCAAGGCAGACCTGTTTGTGTTTAGATGCCCTGGGACAGGCTGGCTGCAGCCCTTCACAAAGCTCACATTTACAAACCCCTACAGTCTAAATCTTCCCTCAGTCTCTGACTACAAAGAAAGCCTTCAGTGCACAGTTTGGTCTATACATTGTTTTGATGTATTGATAGGACTCCTCCACTCACTGTGAAACAATTTTGGATAATCAGATCAGGAAGATGAATGAACACGGATTTCTGTGAATCTCAATTCTACAGTGGACAAAAAATACCAGACAGAACAAGCTTGTTTTCTGCTTTGACAATATTATCAGAGATTAGCTGCCTGAGCAGAAACTGAACTGCAACAGCAGAAGCTGTATTTGTATATTTTTCAAAATTATGCTTTAGTAACATAAATGTCAACAAACTAAGAATAATGGGTTTCAAAACATCAGAGTTCTATTCCACTTGTTCTCTATTATGATTCTTAAACTAGGCTCAGTATGAACACACAATACTGCAGCTACAGAAAGAAATAATAGTTCTTATTATGAAATGACTGCAGCCTTACACTAAACAGATATACGCTGAAAAAAAAAAAAAGTTATTATTCTGTTATCATTCTTTTCTCTGTTATCATTCTTATATTACTGCAATCCAGAAATAATTATATTAGAATTATTATTCTGGCACTTACTTGGGGTGCTAAGTAATAATTCAATGTTCATTTTAATAACTTTTATCATGCTCAGACTCTGTCTATTGCTATATATTTACAACAAAATAAATCCACTCTTGATGAGAATTCTACAAGTACACATATTTCAGGCAGCACTGAAATGAAGAGCAAAATGAATTTATTTACCAGGCATTGATTAGCATTTCATCATGAAAGTATTACTCAAAACAACAGTGCCAGAGTATTTTGAGAGACCACCAAATTTTCAGCCACTAAAGTTGATACATGGGGCTGCACTGACCTCAATGATCTCACACATTTAAATCTATAGAGATTTTACTGAAGCCTTGAGCAATTTCATGCTGGAGAGCAAATCTGCAACAGCTCTGAGAGTCATGAGACCACAGTGGTTACCAGAGTGCAGGAGCTGCATCAGTGACAGCAGCTGGACCTTCCTGATGCTCTTTTACAAGTACAGCATTTCTGCAGTAAAATTAAGTTTATTAAGTGCTTGACAGTAAGAGATCTGTTCTTTCAGCTAAGTGGAAAAGCTGATTTCATGGTCTAAGTCCTACTTGTCAATACTAGTGAATGAAAGGTGACAACTTCATTTTCCCTTAAGCAGTCATTCTGCTCCATACTCAGCCTAGCCTAGTTCAGCTTTCTCTGAAAGGGTGGTCAGGCACTGCAGAAGGCTGCACAGGGAAATGGGGGAATCATCATCTCTGGAAGTGTTCAACAAACATGTGAATGTGGCACTTAGCTTAGTCATGAAAGTGGCAATGCTGGGTTTTAACAGTCAGACTCAATGACCTTAGAGATCTTTTCCAACCTTAAAATTCTATGGTTCTATGATCTCAAGCTTCATTTGCCATAAACATTACCTAACAAGGAAACTACTTCCATGTTTTTAGATCAACATGAAAATTTTCAGTCTCCTTCAAAATTACCAAGTGAAAGATCAGAGTTCAACTAGGGCAGCATCATAATCCCACCAAAAGAAAACACCTCATACTGGTGATAAACCATTCCAACTTACTCTAATGCTGGAAAAATGGTGTTGGAGACAACTTAGACCAGGCCTGAAAGGAAGGGTGGGAAGTGGACCATAAAAAAGGAAAGGAAGTCTACTTACAAATGCTTGGTAGGAAAGGGAAGCTCCTGAACTTCTTCCCTACTCTCCACGTGGGCATCACTCCCCTTAGCATTTTTCCTACAGTTATCAAATAACATCAGTTCCCTGGCCCAATATCTTGACTATATCATGTGGGATACACTTTCAAGAAAGTATTTTGAAGCCTATAAAGGTATAAAACAGGAATTTAAATGAGGAATTTATAGGGGAGCCAGGAAAAGCAGTGAGAATAGTCAGTGCAGCCCAACAATTACCACAACAGGTCCCCTTTTTTTCACTGAAATGGAAATCAGGGCTGTATTTCTAACACTTCACCATTACAGACAGGAGGTAAAATGGAAAGAGGATGCTTTAAATAGCAGTTGTTTGCAGAGAGTTGTCAGTGTCAGATACCCCAAAGTGACAACTAGACATTGCTATCAAATAGGCAGCAAACTCTGGTCACCTGGCCTCTCTCCAACTCATGGATTGTCTAGAGGAACCTACTAAAAGGACAGCACTGAGGAGGAAAGCAGCCAGGGCGAGACAATGAAATGAGCAGAACTTCTGAAATTGCACAAGGACAGCAAAGTGATCCCAGAAGTCACTGTATTCTCCTCAAAGACTGAAAATTTTTAATAGCAAACACATGAAAAGCCCTGGCAATGCTTTCGTGGTATGTAAGTTAACTGCCAAATACCTATTAAGAGATTCCATACATATTTAATACGTATCTGTGTGCTGATTCCTGTTTTATTCTTCATAAATGTAGCCTCAGCAAACCATGGGGAAAGATACATTCCAAAAACATATAATTAGTCTGCTGCTGATTTCAGTAGTTCAGTGCCTATCCTCTCCAGCTGAACATGCAGCCACAGTATATCCGGACAGGCACTACATTCTTTGCTGTTGTTTGTTTCTCTAAATACTATCAGAGAGACAAAAATAAGGAAAGAAAAAAAGAATTCAGCCTAAATAATCTTAAAAAATGTTTTTAAGGACCCTTGTAAAAGACACAGTTTTGGTTATCCATATAACACTTAATTCTTGCAACCCTGACAAATGAAAAATAAAATTAAGCCATATCAAAATACTCCTTAAAACTATTAAAATTTTAGTGTTAATAGGTAACAAGGTTATTCTGTAACATAGTATTTACCTTTCTGTTGCTTCAGTAGCAAAGACAGACCACTGTATTTCCATGAAGCAGAACAAAATGGAAACTTGTTTCACTCTCTTGTTAACATTCAAATTCTTAACAGTGTCAGATTCTGCTTTTAAGCATTCCTCCTCTTTTTTGTTATTTCTGAACCAAGTTATTGTACCTGTGTTTCCATATAAATTGCTCTGAGTAATATATGTTGAGTTTTCAGAGACCATTTGGTCAAATTTTAATCACCTCTCCTGGGAGCTGACACCAACTTTCAGCAGCAGGTCATACAATTCAGATTAGAATAACAAAAGACATGCTGCTGTGATTCCAAAAAAAAAAAGGGGAAAAAAAAAAAGAAGGAAAATAATGCAATTCTGTCTTTATCAAGCTTAAGAATGATGTTTTGAGACTTCTTTGATGTCTTCTAGACAGAGCCTTCCTTTTGTTTGTATTAAAGCATGAACTCAATCACTTCTGATTTTTCCTTTTTTAAAACAGAGAATGTGCCACTGAAAAAGATTTTCTTCCACATTCCATGTTTCTTTTTGTCTTTAATGTGTTACTTAATTGCCCAAGATGGAAGGCTTGTACTTTGCAAATTTGCGTTGAACTAAAATTTGTATTTACACGATGTTGCTTTTTTTTTCCTGTTTTGAAGTAAAAGAAATAGATTTCATTTCTTCCCATACAAAAGTCTTTTGCATTTAGCTTGGATTTTTTTTCCACTCAAATTCTTTGTTTAAAGGTAAACTAGAAAAATGTCATGAAACTTATAGAAAAACACTGGTCTAAAAAGAAAATGGAATTTCTCTTCCAGATTAGCATTGTCTTAGGTTATCTGTCAGTGTAATACAGATAAATATATATTTTTCCCCTTCCAATTCACTATTCTTTACTAGAGCATTCCCACTACAAATCCCAAGCAGATTAAGACTTGTCATATTTGACCTCTTTGGTAAAAGGCAACCCACTGCATAATGACTTTTTACTCTATTCTCCAAAATAAACGGTTCCACATGTATAAATGTAAACAGGAATCAACACCTCCTGTTTCTTTCTCCAACCTTCAACAACCCTATACTCTGCAGAAAAAAACCAACAGTTTTACTAATTTATAAGCACCATGCAGACACAGACAGTCTAGAGAGAAACCTCTTTAGCAGCTGCAAAGAAAAAAAAAACATGAGAAAGCTTCCACAAAGAGAGAAATTCTGAGAGACCAAAAGGAAAACAAAAGGAAAGAGGTGTGAAGATTTAAAATATTCCCAATACTCACTGAAAGCAGCCACTGCAAGAGCCAGTGTGACAATAATGGAGACCCAGGAAACCCACAATGCCTTCTTTCTGTAGCTTTGAGCTTCATGAGGTTTTAGCCTTGTACTGCTTTCTAGTAAACCTGATAAGCAATAAGCAGAGAATGTATGAACAATGCATTGCTCCTTTTAAAAACACAGCTGTGTTAGTTCAGCCCTAGAAGACACATTTACATTCTATATTACACACAGAAGCAATACAGAACCAAATCCTGCTCACATTATTAAGGTTAAGTGAATGAGGCCACCAGAAACACATGAGTAAGCAAGAAGAGCACACACAAGCTGTTTTGGCTCCACACAGAAAGACCCACACAACAATCCCTTAAAAAGAGCATTGCATTCCAGTTATGGAAATTCACAAATCATTATAATTTCTACCTGTACCCCTAAACAAGAAATAGCTCAGTCCTATATTCCCTCAGATCAAAACTTGTTTCAGAACTTGAGGATGCTGGGGCTAATTAACAGGAGAGCGACTCCTGCTCACCTGTCCTGTGGAATAACCTCCCAACGCACACTGTGTGTATTGACCATCAAAGCACAGTGGGCATGCCTCAGATTCAAAACTATCTCAGCTGGAAAAGCCTCTTGAAGCACCTTGTCCTTCATTTGGGGTAAGAACGTATTTCCATCTAGAATGAACTGAGGAACCAATTCTGTCCTTGCATGCAATCAGTGCAGAAGGCTGTTGAACACAAGGGAATGCTATTGCTTTTTCTCTTTTTTGATGCTTTCAGTCTGTGGAAGTCTTTTGTCCACTGATCTTAGACCACAGAGAATGCAGATTAAACATAAATTAACCACATTCTTTGGGCTTAATTCTGTCAGTCTGAGTCTTAAGCCACTTCTAAAATGCATTCAGAATTTTACATATTTCCATCCTGTATATCCCATTCTGATTATTTTATGCTTAACACATTCATCTAATTTGACACATACATTCTTTTTCACCATCAAGTTTCAGCTCAAATCTGCTTAACTGAAGAGAAAACCTGATGGCTTTAAATTTCTTAATGAGTTACTCCAAAAGATGTGGGTGGTTCCTCTCAAATGATGAACACTTTTCAGAGAGATCTGCCTGCACTGAATGCATTGAACTGAGACACTGGTTTAACAGCACAACTTTCAGTAGCTGGTCTAAGGTCTTAGACAAAGGGTAGAGAACTCAACATCAGCTTAAAACATAAGAGTTGAAGCTGCTGCTCTCCTCACCTTCCCCAGTTTCCTCTCTGATGGCTATTGCCCCTTTCGAGGCAGGGACATCTGATCTGATTCTCAGTGTACTCCTGAATCCACACCATGTTCAACCAAGTTTATTAACCTTTACAGATATTTATTTCAACTGACTGTAATATACTGGCTAAAAACTGCAATGGCTTTGGAATCAATTCAGAACTGAATCAGACATCTCTGCCTTGGGGGCAGCAATGTGTCAGCAGAGGGGCAGGCATCCAGGGGTGGTCAAATTTGAGCCATCAGATTTTATTCTGCCACTTGGAGCCTGTTAAAATTACTAGTTGTAATCCTAGCATAATTGGTGGGATACATGCTGTCTTGGATAAATTCTGTATGCTTTTTACACCTCGGTTACAATAAAGCACAGAGAGTTTCTTTATGGGAATTCACAAAGCCACACTGAGAATTTCATGCTTGCACTGTATTTTTAGAAAATTTAAAATATTATCACACTTTGTGCTACACACTCCCCTCTTTATGAATGGAGAAGATTCTACAAACTTGCATGGACCAAGCCCTAGAGTGCAATTATGTCAATTCCTTATTACATGCATTCTTTGTCTGTCTAATACATAAAAACTGATAGATGACAACTCCAAAAGGTTTGAGTCTTTTACTGATAGCTTTGCACAGCTATTTCTCACATTCCTGCTTTCATCTCTGTGACGAATATTTTATTTTTTTTTTCACAAATTTTTCACAAATGTTTGGCCTATCTTCTACTACTATATGTAACGATGTACAGTTTAATTGCTGTCTGGTATGAGGTAATTCAACATCTTGAAACATAGGAGGGATTTCTATGAATATAACCAGAGGGAAAACACGTCTTCTCTCATTTTGTGGATTCACCCCTCCCCAAACCAGGATTTTAAATTATGGCCCAAATCTTTTTGGAATGTAAAGCAAAGGTTTTCTCAGCCAATTCTGGCTCTCAGCATTTCAAACCTCAAGTAAACACAGATCAGAATGACAGATATCCTCACCTGCTTCCCTCTTTTAAGACATCTTTTAATTCAGGGCTACAGCTCACTAACACCTGGGAAGTCCAACATGCATAGCTGGCACAAACAAATCAAACAATATCCTAATTAAACTGAGGAATGAATAATAAGCCCCAGAGCTAGTGCAGCACTCCTGATTACTATTCACATGTCAAGCACGTGTCCAGTATGACAGAGACTGTGGTCCTCACTAAACTCACCCCTTCTGCCGTGCGTGTGTATGTGTTTCTCTGTCTCTCAAAATGGCTGGCATGTTCTGGCTGCCAGCGATGTGATCCCTTCCTTCTTGAAATAATTCAAATACATTTTCTGTATTTAAAATGTTCACCCCCAAGAAAGATCATATAATTCTTATGAGTGTCCTGAGGCCAACACAGAAAAATACTCATTCACATGACTACCAAGCCCATAGAATTAAAATTATTTAGAAGCAACAACAGCTCATTAACGTACACACAAGAACAAAATTCACAAGGTAAACCTCCATATTTTTTTTACTGACCATATGAAAGAGAGTTTTAAGCATCCACAGGAGAATGGAAGTTAATCTTTCAGTATGACCCGCACCGCTACAAAAATAAAAAGACAGCATCTACAAATTAAATCCCTCTGCCCTGAAATTAGCATATTGAGTAATTTTATTGCCAATAATTTATTTAACACATGGATATCCTTAAGGTACAGAAAAGGCGATGAAATGGTTTAATTCACTAGATTTTTAATTTATCTTTCAACATCTTCACATATTAACAGATTTTCTTCCCATAAAAAAATCAGAAAGAGAAAAAAACCTGCCTAACAGTTGCAGAACACAAGCTTGGCATATTTGTGAAGTGATTCTAGGATATTCTTTACCATATGCTGACTTACCAGAAGTACTTTTCTATTTGGCTAAAGGATCATTTTAAAATGTCAAGTTAGAAATTGTGGAAGAGATAAGGCAAATAAAAAAACTGTTCACCTAAGGATGTTAATTTAAGGATCCCATCCACAAAATTATCACCGATTTTGGATCTGGCTCTTAAAGAGCAAATATCTTATTCCAAAATTTAGGGTTAGTATTTATTTTTAGCAAACATGGAAGCATCATCTCTATAACTAGATCTGGTATGATTCATTGGAAAGGATTGTAGGAAAAAGTACAATCTAAAAGGACAGACTGTTAACATTTTCAACAGGGACAACCTGCAAAAAGCATACCAGATTTCCCTCTATAATGACTGAGAATTTTCCTGGTATAAATGGAATCAGTAACTACAGGAAAGGCTAAAAGAAAGGTACTGCAAGGGCCACAGAAAGAGCATGGAGGCAAGGAAGAAAATTCAATCAGCAGCTTTAGCTTCATCTCCCTCATAGAAAGAGATAGGTTAGGTACAACAGACATTATCTTTATGGAATTACCCTCAATGCCAAAAGAGACAGCTTTCACCTTTAGCTCTGTCATACTGGGCACAAATTAAAATTTTCTGTAACCAAACTTCTGTGTTTGAACCATAATCAAAATTCCTCAGCCATGTAAAAGAGAGCTGAAGCCTCAGATTGCCCTCAGGCAGGCACAATGCCTGTGCTCAGCCGCTGGCAGTGACACAGGGGTACCCCTGAAGAAGGGCTGGCCCCAGCCCCAGCACGACTGGAAGGTGTCAGGAAGGCGCTGAATGCTCTTCCCCTCCCGCCTCTACTTTGTACCCGCGATTTGTGAGCAGGTACAGGCTTCGGGAAGCTGGGCAAGGAACAGGAGACAGAGGGAGTACATGTAAAGGGCTTGTGGATGAAGACTGAGAACACAAAAGGGACTCCTGGATGCTGAAAGCAAAATGGGAAAGGAAGAAAAGGCAACAGAGAAGCTAAGGGAAGCCAATAGATGGAATTAAAAGATGGAGATAAATTGTATGGAAGAGGAGCCTGGAGGCGTTGTGGAGGACAGGGCAGTGGGGAGGGTTAAAATGGCAGCTGCCTTTGTGGGCGGCAGGTGAGTGAGCCCTGAGCAGATGTCCGAGATGGATGTGCTTCGCACTAAAGCTTAACGCGGTTTGGAAGCAGGCAGCTTTCCGTCCCTCGTCAGGTATTTAAGTAAATAACAAAAACCCGAGTTGTGTGGAAGCGCACAGTTCGGTGGGGGAAGGGAGACAAGGCGTGAGACAAGTGCCCCGACTTCAAGCACGGCTGGGGCGGACCCCCAGAAACGCCCCGTGTGCCCCTGCTCGGGGGTCTGCGGCCACCCCCCAGCTCGGGCACCTCCGCGGGCTCCGAGGAAAGCCCCGGCCCTGCCCTGCCCTGCCGGGAGCCCCGGGAGCCCCGCGCCCCTCGCCCGGGCGCTGCCTGTGGAGCCATGTGCCGACGGCAGCCGCTCCGCCGCCAGGCAGGCAAGTTCTCGGGCGAGGTGGGAACAGCCACGAATAGAGTTTATAAAAATACTTCAAAGCTGTCGCGGAGCGCTCGCACGGGAGCTAAAACGGGGAAAAGCTTCGAGGGCGGCGCGGGGGGATGTGAAGCGGCTGCCAGCGGCGGGATGAGGGGTGGGAGAGCGGGGCTGGAGGGGGGACTTCGGGGGGCGAGAGTCGGTGCCAGGGCTGAAGGGGAGGGGGCGGGCAGGGCTGCTGCGGCGGCCTGGGGAGGGTACGGGTCCAGGAGAGCGAGCGGGAGGGTGCTGCGGAGAGGGTGTCGGAGGAGCCGTCGGGGTGGGTATCAGGCGCCTCGGGACGCAGGGGAGGTGGTGGGGCTCGCCACAGCGGAGGGCAGCGTGTGGGAGGGCGGGGGACGAACGGACGGACGGACGGGCGCTCACCTCTGTCCTCCAGCCCCTCGCTGAACTGCCCGCTCTCCCCGATCCGCAGCTGCTCCTGCTGCTGCTCTCGGGGGGCCCCCGGCGGGTTGGCCCCGGGGGGCTGCACGATGGCGGGGTCCGGGGTGGTGTCCAGCGGGGCAGCGGACGGCTCCATTTCTTGCGGGACGGCGGGAAGCGGCCGGCGGCTGTGGCAGGGAAGCGAGGAGCGAGCGGAGCATCCAGCCCGGGTGCGAGCCCGGGGAGAGGAGGAGGCTCCGGCTCAGAGCATCAGGGAGACGAGGACGGGCAGCGAACAAACTCCGGGTGCTCCGCGCCAGCCGCTGCCCGCGGCCGCCTCATCGCTGCCCGCGGCGGAGGGGCAGGGGCAGCGAGCGCGGTGCCGCCTCCCGGCGCTGCCCGTCCCCTCCCCGCCCTGCCGAGCGCCGCCGCCGCCGGAGCGAGCGAGCGGGAGCCTCCTCAGCCTCCCCTCGCCATGGCGGGCTCTGCCTCCTCCTCCTCCTGCTCCTCCTGCTCCCGAGGAGCCCCAGGGGGAAGAGCTGTCCAAAGCCGGCGCCCTCCCGCCGCTCCCGAGGGCTGCGGGTGCCGGCCCTGCAGCGGGGCCCCGTCCGCCTCGCCTGCCCTCACACGGGTGAAGTCACAGCTGCCCCTCGCCGGGGGTTTGCTCGTTCTCCATCTGCCCCGTTTCGGGTTCAGAGCAGAATCGCCCCACGCAGGCACCCCCGAGACCCCGCAGCGCTGCCGTTCGGCCGCACTCAGAGTTGCCGTAAAGCTGCCCTCGAACATAGCGCGATCCCGTGCTGAGGCACGGCGTTGGACTTGTCCTCACATCGCTCACCTGCCCTTCCTAGGGCTGCACAAGAATATAGAGGGAAAAAATAAAATCTCTGGAGCACAGAAATGTTTTTTTTCTTAATGTAAAATTTTACAGATAAATCTGTGCCAGGGCTGCTTGCTTCTTCTGTGCTGGTTTCTAATGACTAGATGGAGAGGTGCAAATAAACAAAGCATTCTTTGTGCGAGCAGTCTCCCAATTGCACGCTTACTAGCATGCAGATATATTTTGAAGCTGCATCATGTTTTGACTTGAATAATTTGTCTAGGAAAATATCAAAAGACAATTAAACATTACAGCCATGGTCCTTTGGTGATACATTAGGATACAATCCCATTTAAGTTATATGAAGATCAGGTTGCCTTTCTCCATTGAGAAATCAGTGAATTTGGGGAGTATAGAAAGGCCAGCAGGAAATTAATATTTATGCCAATATAGGGACATGATTTTATGAACTGTCAGAATCTTGCTGATGTCAGCCTTACACAAAGTTTTGTAGCAGTTTAGTAATACCTGTCTAAAAATGGTCAGTGCAACATTATTACCAAAATGTCTTAATTTTAAAATGTCTCTTAAAACTGTACACTAATCTTCAAAATATTTTCATCTGAAACTTAAATCATTAATTATTTGAAAAAGTATAAGTAAATGTTGAGTGACACTAAAATACTGGTTTAGAAACTGACTGGCATTTTGGCAATCTTGTGGAATGGAGATGGCTGTTGTAATGTGAGGGATTGGTGTTTTTACCTAATCTAATGATTTCTTTGTGTATGGTATACCATACCTATGGTATGAAATATTTTTGAAGTCTTCATGCCCCTCACCTAAATTTTACCTTCACCCCTAGTTATCCTAACCTTTGTGATCCCACAGCTCTTGTTCTTCTAGTTAGATCAGCATTAATATGAATATAAACAATGCCAAAATTACTTGCTTTTTCCTCATGAAATGGATAGTAAATTACAACGTGCCTATTTGACAGTAATGTCAAAAGAGTTTTGTTCTCATGTCCATAAGTGAACACAATTGAGTTCTTTCAAGAGAACTGTTATTTTGAGGTTCGGGCTGAGTTGGGAGGGGTTGAAAACTAGTAACTGCATTTTAAAAATTGATTTTTTTCTTTAAGGGCTATTTATTAAGCTCTGGTTACCTAGAACCTGCAAGATGCTAGAGCAGTTGGATGTATGCACATGAGAAGTGAATGAAAATAAGAAAAGGCTCACCTTTTGTTTCTTACTATAAAAATAGATCGAGATGTGTCTCTTTCACTTAAAATGTGTCTGTAAAGTGAGAATCCTTAAATGAGTAGAACCAGTTTAGTAACCTGGTTAGAGATAAGGAATGGGGACTGACCACTCTTCAGGACCTGGCAGGGACGCAGAAACCTCTGGTGACACCATCCCATGCAGAGTGCAGCCAGGACAAACCATGAAATTGCTGCAGCAGATACAATGCTCCCTAATGCAGTTATTGCAGAATCCCTTCTCTTTTATGGAGCTATATCCTGGTCTGATCCAGACCAGTAAGAACTTTCTTACTCCTTGCATAAATGAGAAACTGACCAGTGACTCTCCTTGAACACTACCTCCTTTCTCTTAGTCTCTCCAAGCTATTTTCGTATTCTTATAACTTCCAGAAATCGAAGCAAGAGGAAAGTGCCTGGAGATTCCTAATTCCATTCTTTAAAAGGAGGTCAAAGGGGTAGGGTTCCAAATGATTTAGAGAAAAGTAGGAACTAAGAACACCAAAGCATGAGTTTTAAACTTTAATGTGTTTCTTTCTCTTTTTTTTTCAGTTGCCCTCAATTGCAGTTCTTACATAAAGCTGTGTCTGGCAGGGACTGGAGCTGTCTCTAATTGTATAATTGCTATAGTGTTCAGGCTATAGCAAAGAATATGAGCCTGCAAAGAGTATTATAGTTTCTTTTAAATGACTCTCTTCAGTGCTTTCAAACACAGCCTTGCATGAGAAGGGTCATAGACTGCATTTAGTAAATACAAATTCAAAACATTAAGCAGATCCACAATGAAGGGCCTTTCAGACCATTGTCTATACAAACTGGGTACTAAGAGCAGAAAGACTGTCATATCATAGCTGCTGAAAGCTGCTTTCCAGCACTGCCCCCTGTTTCTCATGATATTCACACAAAGTGTATTCCATTGGGTAAAGATGTAGGGCTAGATTTTGAAAGGCATGGATCCTGTTTTCCAGCCCTGTTGGACTTCTTGTTCATGAAACCTGTAGGCAAAGTCAATGAGGACAAGAAGCCTCACTCTAATAGCCATATTAACACCTTTTTTTGTTTTTTTTCTTGGCCCCTCAAAACTCCCTATGTTGGATAGGAATAATAGAAAGCCAAAATCAATTTAAAAAACAAAAAGGTGTGTCTCTGGATTCAGTCTAACTAGACTGACACCGTCCTAACTTCTGTAGCTGCTGTAAGATTAATACACACTTGCAGAACTTTGTTGCCAGCTGGAGCTCCTTGTAATTTCCATAGTATTTTGACTTGCAGAGAAAGGAGATTTCAGATGAGATGGAAGTCTCATGCACCACAGCAAACAGCAACACAAAGAACTTCTTCCTTATCTGTATTGTCTGTGGTCTGCTTTTGTTGTGGTTCTTACACCTTCCTTCCTCCCTTCTTCCCCTCCTCCCTTCCGTTCCTGCCTCCCTCCGTCCCTTGAATAAATGAATAATATCAATCAGATTTGAATTTCTGGGTTTCCTTTTCTTTTTAGCACTACTGACTGGAATGCTTTCACTTGAATTAGCAGAACACAGTGGTGTACTCAAAGGCTCCTGAGAAGGAGTTTTGCTTGGTTTCATTGATGTTAGCTTGTCCATGTTCCATATTGACCAACACCTTAAGTGCAGCACTTAAATTAAGAGCACTCTTGCAGATTTGGAAAGAGCTGGTCAGCTGACCTGGTGATTATTTTTTATTATGCTTAAAGGTATAAGAGCAAGATAATGCCATGCACCATTTTGTTTGCTGGGTTGCATTTCACACATGTACTAAACATAAAACTGCCCCTTTTTGGCAGCACAATACTGTGTTTGTCAGTATTGCAGTATCAGGAAGTGCAAATGTCAGCCAGGACAGTTTATTAGTTTGGTCTATTGGACATTTCGTGGCTGAAAGACTAAAGAAAATTCTCACTTCTTACTTGATCAATATGCCTTTCATGGCCCTACAGCAGGAACAGTTCTGCAGTGGATTTATTTCAAACAAAAGTCAGAACCAATCCAGTTCTAACGGCACAGGTGGCCATCAGTCCCATGAAGGTCATCACTGTAGCTCATCTGCAGTGTCACTCCTCCAGGACCAAAGTCTGAAACTGAGTTATCCTAATATTCCAAAAGGCAACACCTTTGATAAGTGTTTATGGTGCTTAAATGCTCAGCAATTTTTGCACTACAGCTCCCTACTCGTGTCTGTCTGTGGATGAGGTGATAAGGTACTTGAGATCATTTAGATATGTCCTTCTCTAATGACTAGATTAAATATGTCTCTTTAGTGATGAAAACCTCTAGATTCTGTATTTCACATTTTTTTCCACAAATCTAATAATGTTTTTTAATAGTCCCTCAACCATCCTGTGAGACATCAGCTGCCATAGTTTTCTTTTCTCTAACAAATAAATAGTTTTCTTCTAGAAACAAGTTAGGCTACACTCTGTAGGATATTTTTTAACTGTTTGTTTGTTTGTTTGTTAGTCAGTTTATTTGGTGGCATGCAGGCAGAGGCAGACACAGATCTTGCTCTTGTTCTTTTGCTCACCTGTAGCCTCACAGCTTTTTCGGTGGTCAATAGGATGAAAACACCAGGTTCTTTTAACCTGGTTTAGATAACTCTCAGCCTAGTATTAGTCACCTTGGTTTTTTAATTTAAAACAAAAAATAATGTTGATGTTGGTACACAACACTACATTAATTTTTAAACCACAGAGTGTGCTTAAATTATTTTCTAATGTTTGTTAGTCGTTTAGTGTTTTTTCTCTTCCTTTGGGTTAAATAGAGTTTAAATTGAAATCATCTCTCTTCTTGGCACTTTTAGACTGAATATTAACTTGGGTCAAAAGTAATCAGAATGTTATTTTGGAAAAAGAATATGATAATTCAGTACCTTTTCCTTCAGGCTCTGAAGAGTGCCCATAATATGATTCCCAGAGAATACAGCATGCAGTGACCTTGGTAAGTAATTGATGACACCTCACATATGCACCTACCCTTTCCCTATACAATGTTGTTGAAGGATCATATTTGCAAAAAATGCCACAGCCAGCATGAGCCACAAGCATTGATAGATTCCATTGTGGCAACAAAGGAAGAATAAAAACAGAGGCTGCAAAATATGTCATCTGAAAATGAACAGAAAATCTTGGAAAAGATACTTTACAGTGAGTATTTCCCAACTATTTTGAGAGCTGTCCTTAATTGAAGATAAAACTGCTGTGTAAATATGGGAAATCATAAAAACTAATCTGACAATTTTGTTTAGAGAAATATTTTGCAGTTAAGACAGACTAAATGTGTCTATTCCAGACAATGTTGTTTCCTTACACCACTGTAGACATCTCTTTTCCAGGTTTTGTGTAACTAAATAAAACTGGCTTATTTGACAGTGGTTTTATTTAATTGTTAATATTCACAAGTATTGAAGAGAAACGGAAGGGAAAATTAATTTTCAAGAGGTAGCAACCTGTTACTTAAGTCACAATCTTCCTCTCTTTTACTCTTTTTCTGCTTTCCACACCATGTAGAGAGATCTTACTTTCAATGAGACTCTAACCATAGCCTGATGGATGATATCACTTTAAGCAGCTGATATTTCATTTTTGCATCAAAGAAAAGAAAAAGAGAAAGCTAGAATACTCCTAGAAAGCAAAATAATATAATTTTGTAATAAACTTATCCAATTGCTTATAATTACTTGATGATAATTTCCATCCTAAAGCATCTTAACAACCAGACACTTCCAATGTATTGGCATAACTTCAAGTTTTCTCACATTTATTTTAAAAATTTGTACACGATTTTCCATTAAGTTCAGGTGATTAAACATGAGATAAGTGAACTACATAAAATACAAAACATTCTTTTTATCATATATTGATTGAGTCACTCTTCCTCTTGCTAAATCCATTCCCCCTGATGCACCTGTTCACCAAGCCCTTCTCCCACCATGCCAGACCCAGATTCTGTAAAAAAGGCTGCATGAAAAGGTAGATACACATTTACTTCATACTCAGAATCTCCCCATGCATGTATGAAATATTTAGAGTTTGTACATTTTACCCTGTGCATTTAAAAAAAAGAAAAAAAGAGTGGTAATCCCTCCTAATCCTCACTTAGGTAAGGACCTAATGAGAAATCCCATTTCCTTATGGGGTATGCCTGTGTCAGAACAGACATGTAAGGGATTTTATGAGGAATAGTGCCCAACTCGCATATTTTCTCATATTTTAAGCTTTAATTAGTGATTTAATTTGGTACGTTATTCCTTGTGTCATCAGCAACACAGTTTTTTTCTTGTATTTTTATCTTTATCAAGAGACCCTGTGTGAGCGTTTGAGGGAATTACCTTTCTACTCCACAGCAATAATACTTGGATTGCTTCTTCTCTGCTCTTGGGTAAGTACTCCACAGCTCACTCCTGCTCCAAGTGTTCGATAAACTGAAGGAGATGATAATATTTCTGCATTTGATCGAAGAGTATTTTATCCTTTTCTCATGCCAAATGAATTGTTGCTAGGGTTCTGCACATTCCCACCTGAGTATTTAGCAAGGATAACTACAGAGAGTGTTTGGAAAGCCTGATAGCCGCTGCCAAAATGAACATTTTGTAAAACATGTTCTTCATGGCCAGAAAACCATACACATTTCTCTGTGTGCCAGTTTTGGGGGCTTTTTGAAACCTTCTCAAGCAGATGTTTGGCACTTTAAATCAAACCCTGCTAGGTCTTGATGGACATCCAATTTCTAATACCTAGAGGAATGCTTTTTGCCTGTTTGACTTTGTTACTGCTTTTTCTTTTTTCTGGAGGAAATAAAATTCATTTCCTGAGTTCTGATGTACAATTTGGGGTTGAATACTTCAATTTAATAAAGGAAGATTCTGTAGGAAAAATAATTATATTTTCTAGATACCAATTTTTTGGAAGAGACAGAAATATTGCCAACCACATACAGAGGAGTTATAATAGATTTCTGCATTCTTTATTCTCACAATACATTGATGGCTTCTCATCCTCCTAAAGAGTGAATCACACAATTCATATCATTCTTCTTGTAAGAAGAAATGGGGGCCATTTTTTAGTGGAATTCAACCCCAAAAGTTTGAACCCAAAAGCCAGACCCTTCTCTGAGTGCAGCAGTAGGAAAAGCAATGGATCTCTGTCTGGTCTTGCATGGGGAAATACACTGTGAATATTGACATTTGTCTATGCCAGTGAACACTGTCAGATCTGGATTTATGGAAGATGGATAAGGTAGTTGGTTAATAACCCCACTAGAACATTTATGCTATATTAGCAGTTGTGCATGGCTGTTAGCATTTGCCAGTTTACAAGGGAGAGGAGCATCTTTAGGAAATGGAAGAACTTTTCTCTGTAGAATGAGGAGTGTTACATCCACTTCACCTATGAATACCTTCTTAAACAACTAGTAAAATTAAAATATAAATGCAATTGAAGTTTGAAGCTCAAAATGTCAGTGAAATTTTGAACCTCTGCTGCAATAAAATTGTCCTGTAACCAAAAAGAAAGATGACAATGTCAGTCATATAATTTAATAAGACTATAATAAAAGTCAATTTCTGCCTCTTTCAGATTCTGTCTAAAGTTTTTGATGATGGCTGAATGTTATCAAGGGACAGGCAGTCACAGAGTAATGCAGACAACTCCCTCTCTATCAAGACCACTGATATTTTTGGTACTGGGGTGCAGAGTTGCCTTAACAGCCACAGAAGTTTCACTTAATTTTCACATTCTTCTATTAGAAAACATGTATTTTAAGGGGTTGTATTTTACTGACAGAATTGATATAGTTCAATTATTTTTTTCCCTATCCACTGACTAGCACAGCTGATACTGGACTATACAAATTGATTGTAGTTATATATTAGGCAAACAGAGGCAATATCTGCAAAGAGAAATAGTACATTTTATTAAACCAATTGGTTTCATTTATTTTCAAAAAATATGCTCAGAAAGTGTAGCTAGGTGTACAGTCTTCCTGACTTCAGGGTTTGTGTGTCCAAAAGTACCTGCTTTCTTCACTTTTTTCTTTAATTAGAAACTTGTCCACAGAATTTGCCGTATCTTTATACCAAAGTGTCTTAATTTCACAAGTCTGGGTTTTGTCACATTTAGGACACCAATGTATAATTTGTTAGCAGGAGATGCATCACAAAGTGACTTTTCAGGTTGAGTCAACTACAAGCCATATTTGGGTCAGACTGGATTTTTTGTGTGTGTCACAAAAAAAAGTTTCCTCTTATAAAGTTTGAAATTCAGCTAATGGAGGCAAGGCGATGGGTTTATTAATTAGTTGGACTTTAAACAAGTGGACCAATATTGTAACACAGACATGTGAAGCAGACAAATGCCTCACAGTGGCAGTCACAGCCTCAAAATACTCTGAGAGACCCACTGCACATTTCATGTACGAAAGGAGCCCAGTTTCTGCTCTTGGAGCAGACTTGAGCGTGTTTCTTGCACCAGACAATGCTTGTAAGAGATTATTAGTGTTTGGGTGTAGTTGTTATTTAGTTATAAGATAGATTGGCTTTTTGCCTTGTGTTTCTTATCTTACACTTCTCTAACTTTGTTCTTTCTTGGGTCACTCATTTGAGCCTTACTTGCAGGCTGAGAATTTGGGGGGACACAATGAGTTCCTGCACATAAGATAATTTTCCCTCCATTATTCTGCTGTGCAAAATCACTTTTATTACTACAATAGAATTGCTTGTTCTTCTTCCCTTTTCAAAACTGAAGAGGAGAATGAGAATGAATGGCCTGAGCCAGTCACAAACTGTGTCATGAGATGTTCAGATGGGACATTAGGAAAATGTTCTTCACTGTGATGCTGGTGCATCACCAGAAGAGCTTACTGACAGAGGTGGTAGAATCTTGCCCCTTGGAGGATTTCTAAGTTCAGCTACCACAAAAGCCACAAGTAGCCACAGCTGACCTGGGATAGTGGTGCTTATGATCACTCCCAGAGAAGAGAGTTGGACTAAATGATCTCCACAGGGTCCCTCAGGCCCAAAGTTCTTTGATTTAACCAACATAAACATCAGGGGTTATATTGCTGTACGATTTTACCTTGTAAATGATAAAGTAATATCAAAGCAGGTTGACACAAAATGTGCAGAGGTTTAGAGAAAGTGACAATTCCAGCCTAAGAGCAGGTTAATTTACCAATAAAGGACAAGTGCTATGTTTTCCTGAAGGATAAAATACTGATGACTTTTTCCTCTTGGATTGTTGCTTTACTGTTGATTTTAGAAGGGCTCTCAGTGGAGTACATTACTTATCTGATAGCCTAAGCCTCTTATTCTACTCTATCTTTTTATGATAAGCTTCCTGCCTTTACTTTATATAACTTTGCATTTCGGTCACTTTATTTCCTTTTTATTTATGGGTACAGAAAAGCGATCTCAAACTTATGAAGATTATTAATTGTGAAGCTCTCCAGAATTACAGGTTGTTCTGGCTGATGTATCAGTAAACTTTGAATTGTCTCCTTTATCAGCCTGAAGTTTGTGTAATTGTGTTTACCAAAAATTCAATCTAAATGAAATTTAATCAGGAAATAAAATCAAGAAGCTACCGAGGTCTGTTTCACATCCCATAATCATTTTAAAAAGAAGTTCATTGAGATTGTTTTGCTTATCATAACTTTGAGGACAAAATATGTTTGGGAGATACTGAAATTTTCATGGAGTCATAGAACAATTTGAGTTGGAAGGGATCTTAATGATCATCTGAAGATTTGTTTTTTGGAGGTTCTTTTGCTTTAAACTTATTTATGTATTAAAACTGTCCAGTGGTTGCCACACTAATTAGATTGATATTGCATGGGATATCCAGACTTGTTGCATCTAGACTTTCTGACTTTCCCACTGGATGGCATTATGCATTAAGTGCAAGTTAATTGATAGGTTGACTATAATTGCACATGCTAAAGATTTAAAAAATAAGAAATTATTTATTGTATTTGCTCTTAGTCTATGCTTTAAACTGTGGCTTAAAAATCACTTGACCTACTTCTACCTAACAGCAACCCAATCCATCCTTAATGCATCAAATATGGATTTACTCAAAGCAATAAAGGAAGTCAGCCATGGCAACAATATCTGATCATATGTGCAATATGCTTTTTAGAATAAAACTTGTCCAACAATTTCTGCACTTAACATTTAAAGAGTGACTTCAATGCTGCAGATTACTTCCTTTCTGGCTGCATGGCTTCAGCTGAATTGATAGAAGTGTCCTAAGTAAAGCTGCAGTGCTGAAGATTGTTTTTGAATAAAGAACCCTACATGAGCTTTTTTCTTCTTTTTATTTAGTCGCTAATTCAGGATAGGTAATCAGAATAATTTATCACTTCAAGTTTAAATATAGAGATTCTGCTGTCTCCTCCACCCAAATGAACTATTAGCAATCCCCTTAGAAAATTATGTGGTGCTCAAGAGTGAGGCTTCTAGAACCTATGGTCCTGCCCAGTGAAGCACCATCTGGGGTGGAGCAGAAGTCCAGCACCTTCAAAAGAACTGATCAGATGTGTGTTTTCCAGGGAACACATCCCTGTATTCCATATTCTGAGCTGTGTTTTTTCTTTCTTCTTTATGTAGAATGTAAGAGGCTCCAGGCTGGAAAGGCGTAATCCAATATTGCAACATTTTACTGTAAGATAGGTGTAGAATATGAGCTGGATGAACCAGTTCAGTTAGCCTGGGCCAATAATGGAAAAGTATCCAAGGACAAGAAGTCAAGTAAATATTAGCTTAGTATTAAAAAGGTCTTTTAAATCCTCAAGCTGTTGGAACACATAATAGAAAAGTAGAACTTGTGGTTGTTTCTAAATTGGCTTTTGTGAAGAGGACAGGTTAATGCCATCTGGAGAAACTTAGCAAAAAATTAATTCAGGCTGTAAACTGTTTGTGTTTTCTGTTTAAAACTTTATATTACTCATGCTATGTTATGCCCTGAGGCTTGATAAACTAGGATTTTAATTGTCCTGTGCAGTGCATGGCTGTAGATAATGCAATGTATGACTCCTTGACATAGAAGTGTTTATGGTTTGTATTTGCCTATGGTGAGCAATGGGATTCAACCCTTTTGTAACACTGCTGTAAAAAAATACGTCATGAGAGCTGCCTTCAAGCGAATTGCTGAAGTACCTACAAACTGCAAATGTGAACTAGGGTATAGATCCACTGCATTAGAGCAATTGGTTTCCTCTTGTCACTTGAGATGAAGAGACTGAATGTAGCTTTTAGTTGGTTAGTAGTATTGTAAATTAGTAGGCATTATTGTTAATTTTAATATTAACATTAATAATTTAATTAATTAATATAATATTTAATATTATTGGTTAATTTTAATAAACACACGTATTTCCTTACTAGGATCCAAAACTTGAGAGTTTCACAAATGGTATGAAATCTTACTGCTAATTAACAGATTTTCATATGGAAAGGTTAGTGACAGAAATTTCCTTTATTATTTAGTCAATGGTGAACACTTAGTGAAAATCAACATCCCAGTCCCGGTATTCGAAGCACGTATTCTACACTGGGATCCTAATGGTTGTGCTCCAAGCCCCCAGGGGATTTTAATACACCCGGTTGTTCAATAACACGCAGCACAGACAAGCAAGCATGTTAGAGGAACGGATATTTGGAGGCATGGGTTTTCTTTCTGTTCCTAAAAAAAAGCTGAATTACTAGAGACAAAGGGATTTTCAAACACGTATTCACCATCCAGCGCATGCCATGAGTGTGTGAAACACGGGCTGTGAATCAGCCCGGGGCTCAGCAGCCCCAGCCCGGCTCTCCCTGCAGCCCCGGCGAGGGAGCCCCGGCAGAGCCCCGGCCCCAGCAGGAGAGCAGCGCTCCCGGGCACTCTGCAAGCCCCTGTGCTGCTCCGCAGCCTGCAGAGTTCTCTGGGAGCTGCACAAGCATCGGCACAAACCGCGAGTTAGAATGCAGACCTTGCCTTGGAGGCACCGAGCTGCGCGGGCCACCGGCCCCAGTCCAAGCCCAGCGCTCTGGTGTTTGATTACTGAACTCCAGGCAGGGTTTACCTGTGAGTCCTCACTTAAATGGGGCTGAATTTCCAGGGGCTCGTTTTTACTTTTTGAATCGCCACTTGACTGATCTCTTCTGTAACAACTGGATTTCTTGGTGATTTAAGGGTCTTTCTGTTGGGTCTGAAATTATTAATTACCATAGAGTTCTGCTAAAACACCTGCGATTTTTTCAATTGTTAAAAAGTTTACATGAAACATATATCCTGAAGGGGAAAATAGATCTTATTTAGGAGCAGCTTTTTTTTCTAATCTTCACACACAAAAATTATCACAGATGTTTTGGTGTATCTGCAATATAGTCCTGACTGTAGTTGTGATCAAGAAAGTGCCAATTTCTTCATCTTTTTTAACAAATAAAGAAAAAAATCAAGCAAATTAGTAAAGCACATTTAAACACAGCCAGGAAGTCATGGATCTATTTTAGTAATTGTGAAGAAGGTGGCTCATCCTCAGAGGGTGTTATTAAATTCCTATTTATCAGCATAAAAAAAGAAAAAGCAGTGCCTGCCTGTTTGTAGCTGGACTCAGCAAGTGAAAGTAGGCTCCAGAAATGTTCTGTGGAGGAATTGCTCTGCCAAGCTCCCCCCTCCAGATGAATGAAGCTGCAGCACAAAACCCCAAACATTTACATCATAAACATCTGCAGAGCTGGAGAGGTCTTTGCTTTGGCACTCGCTTCCTCTCTGAAGGAGTGAAAGCTCTGAGAAGACTGTCCCTGTCCCCAGAATTCAGATGTGCCCAAGGAGTGACATATAGAGGCCTCTACAAAGAGGGAAAAGTTAGGATTTGACCATCTGGCACACAGGAAGAGAGGTTGTTGAGACAACATACGGCAGGAGGTACTATTTATTTGTTTTAGGCACCAGCCTTCTAAATAATTGAAACAATTTCAGATGTTACCATGGGGTATTAACTTCAAAATTATGACTTTTTGGTATCTGTAAGCTTCATTCCATCTGTTCTTTCTGGCCCACGTTTATGCTGCTAGGATCTGTCTGGTTGCTCCCACTGCACAGGAGTGACACTTGGCCTGATACATGCTTAAATGGAGTATTTTTTATTTGCTTGAGTCTACACATGGGGGAGAAAAATAAAATTCTATCTTTCTCATACTGTCATTTTAGAAAAAATTTGGTTGAAGATTTCTGTGCAAGATAAATGCACGGTAAGTGTAAATTTCAGAGTTGCAATTGTAGTGTATTAAGAAAATAATTATGTTACTTGAAGGTTAGCCATATAATTTTCTTTTATTCTTTTAGAATGGCAGTTGAATTTCAGCAATGTAATATTTTCTAGAAATAAGGATTTTTTTTAATGGTTTAACTTAGGCAGCAGAGAACATGGTAATGGTCACGAATTTGGCAGAGGACATTGCTTGCTTTCACCACTGTGTGATTCATCAGAACTCTTGTAGGATGGTGGTCACAGAGTCACAGAGCAGTGCAGGGCTGCCAAAGACGTCAGCAGCCTTGGACACCTTTACAAATTTTAGTGACATAAAAAGGCTGTGGCAGGTCTAAAAGAGAGCACACCTGGGGAGCATCACCCTGAGCTTGTGCAACTGTGAAGCGTCACTATGCAGAGTTAATAGCTGAGATCTTGGAGGCATCAGAGAGGCACCAGTACAGCATCACACCTGAGCTAAAAAGCCCAACTTCTCTGCGAGGCTAAATGGGCTCAAGATACAGAGCAGCAGCAGCTCTGGTGTCTGTCTAAACAGAGGCTCTTACAGTTGTTTGTTTCTGCAAAAGGCTTTTTAATAACAAAGTGAAAAATCTACTGCTCTTCAGCGTTTAATGATGAGTACACCTGCACTGCTGCCACCTTCAGCTGTTTTATCTGGCCGTAGATGGGAGCTGTGGGTGCCTTTTGGCTGCATTCTGTAAACGTGCATACAGGAAACCCTGGGATTGCAGTCCAGTTGGCTGTGCGAGCCACCAGAAGCTTAGGCAGGCACACTGGAGTGTTTGGTTTATTGCACTGGAGAGCAGGGAATCATAATACCACCCACTCTCCAGGATACATCTTGGTTAAGGACTTTACTGGTGTAGCTGTAGCTGGATATGTCCTCCTGGTGTAGCTCTGCTGGGTGAAATAATGTCTTCCTGTGAAAAATAGCACTTGAGAGCTACACATGGAAAGTGCTGCACAGGAACTGCATAATGTTATTCCTCATTAGGAGGGAAACCATAACCATTGTTGCTATTCCCCGCAGAACTCAGACCACACCACTCCCACTGAAGTCTGTGTTCTTTAGAGTCCCAGAAGAGGTTTAAGTTCTGTGATCAGGCTAATTTAATAGGAGAGGTTTAATTATTTGATACCACAGGAAAAAAATAGAATTACTGACTTTTGCATCCTTTCCAAATCTGACATTTCCAAGCAGGTCTGTAATGGCAGTCTCAAAGGACCCGTGCAGTCCCCAGCACAGCCAAAGGATAACCTGTTGCTAAGCAACCAATATAAGTGTGCTGCTCAACATTTATTTCATTTGGAAAGGAACGTATTCTTTAAGTACTTCATCTTAGCTACTAAGCACAAAGAGTTTTCCATTTGTTTTGCTGTAGCTGTGCACGTGTGCAAAACAGCCAATTTGCACAATCAAATGTGCTCTTCCAAGAACAAGTGTCAGAGAGGAATAAGCAAAATGGAAGGTATAAAAAACTGTCATGAATACTTCAGCCCTTTCTAACATCAGCACCCTGGATTTGCTTCTTTGTGTCTTTGTTCAGTCTAATTGAAAATGGGTGCCTTGGAGCATGGATGTGGCAGGGCTCTCTGCAGAGCTCACCGGTGTTTGTTGGTGCAGCCTCTTTTGAAGATGTCAGGGTACTCCCCCTGATACAAGGAAACACTTTAACCCTGATGAACGACGGCCAGAACACAACACTGAATTTCCATCCTGAAGACTCCAAATTTCAGATTCTGCACTTGTTTCAGAAAAGCAGCTAAATAGCTTTTCTATCAAAAAAAGAGCACTTAATGCCCGACAATTAACACCATTTTCACTTTAGTGCTTGTCCCTACAGTGAAATAAACCCCTATACATCTGCTAGGCTTGTGTGTGTGTATCTGACATCAGCCTTGGCTGAATAGCCTCTAGCTAAATTGTCCTTGAAGGAGTTGTTAGTCGTGTTTTCCAGTTTGGAGCACGTTGGGTGCCCGCGTATCTGAAGAGCTTTTTGTTCCTAGCCAGTGAAGGTCTTTCTGCCGCTGACCCAATGGATCATGTTGGATACAGACAGATGTCTCACTGCCCTTTCATCAGCTGACATGAATACACATTTTGCCTTCAACTGGTGTGGTTTCCAAATGTGTTTTGTCAAATGAAATGCAGCGTGGGAGTACTACAGTGTTTGCAAGCTAAGCTGTGTCTTGGGAGCAGTAACTAACAACTACGGCTTTTTTTAGAGCTGAGGAAAATTAAGCTCAGTGTTGAAGAAATGCAGCTGAGCTCTGCATGGAATCCTGCAGCTTTGGTGACTGAAGACTCCTGGTGTTTTGAACTATTCAGGTGCACAAATCTCTCCCTGCCCTCTCCCTCACTTCACTCTCCTTTCTGTGCTTAAGTAGGGAATTGTCTTCCAGGCATCTCTTCACTGGAGGACTCACTTTAAGTGTTTGCCTCCCATCTGTGGACTCACGATGCAGAGCTCCCAGAGCTGAATCAATACTTCTTTCTTCTGTCAGCTGTAGTCCATGCAGGAACACTGCTGTCAAGAGGCTGACAGCAGTGCCACATCACACAGCGTGGGCTGTCACATCTGGGAGCAGGAGAGCAAATCTGCTGCTTAGCCTGGCAGCCTGGTCATAAAGAGATTGATTTTGGTTTCGAGACAGAAATAATTGCTATTTCCAATTCCAGAGTTTTGATCTATTAAAGTAAATTGTTGGCTGACTTGCTTTATTTAGGGAATGCTTTCCCAAAAGTGCGGTTTCCTATTTCTTTGGAACATTCAGTCTTCAGTGACCTCTTGCTGCAGAAAAGTACAAGATCAACCAACCAACCCTGTCACAAGAACTTGACATGAAAAATAGCTCCTAAGAAAGTTATCTGACCAAGTCCAAAGCAGACTTGCTTAATGAGTGAACAAGTAGGGAAATACAAGGGTCTGGGGTTGTTTTTTTCAAGCCCAATTAAAACAGGGAAGTCAGGAAAACAATACAACAAAATGGGCCACTTATTTTTCAAGATGTTTCATTTCAAGTTGGAAGATCCACAACAACATTTAGGTTTGGGGGGAAAAAAAATCAGCATTTTTCACTTAAAAAAGCAAAGCTAATCATGGAATGGTTAACAAACACTCACAAGAGGACATTGTGTGAGTAACATACACTGAAATAAAACTACAGGGGGAATAAATTACAGACAAAAATACAGCACAAATAGAGAGCAAGGGTATCTTAAGCAAAGTGTAATTCTAAATTGAGTAAAGGGCAAAAGATGAGATGTAGTTTCACAGGCAATCTGAAATAGCTCCAGTTAAGCTTAACTTAGGATGCAGAAGCTGTTATATTTGAAATACATCTATGTATTACTGTATAATTGAGGCATCTTGAGAGGCTGTAAGCACCATTATGCAGTAGCTTGTGTAAATATCCTGAGTGAACCAATGATGAGAAGGGAGAATAAAAAATGCAGAGTGAGATTTGGTTAAAATTCAATATTTTGGAGGGGGGATAATATAATCTTAAAGAAAATGCAAGAGAAAAAAAGAGAATAGATGAGGATGTGTGACTCTGCCAAGGGTATATTATACGCCCTCTACAAATTATTTCACAACCTAAGAGGGAGAAAGGAGGAAATTCAAGTCAGCAGGCTTAATACTTTTATTCTAACGCAATTTTATTGAATTATTTTCAACATTTTAGAGTCTGTGTAAAATAAACCTCTTCATAGTGCCAACATAAACAAGTATTTTCCCTTTGCCCTCAGTCAGCTGCAGTTTATGCATTAACAGGGACTTTCTGCTCGAAATCTTTGTTCTTTTAGAGGGCCACTCCTCTGGATTGAGGCGCCCTGGTTGGCCACTGTACCCCTTTCTCCTGATAGGCCAGCAGGTGGATCTGGAGAGCAGCCAAAGTTAATAACCTGTGACCCAGGGACAGGAGGGATAGCAGCACTGACACAGGAAACATTACCACTAAAGGAGTGTTTCTCCTCTGGCACTTCAAAAATGAAAATTGATATTCATAGCCACATTCTACCTAAGGAATGGCCTGACCTAAAAAAGGTAATAAAAGTTTAGATATTCAGTGCCTTGTGTTATCAGCAACCATTTGAAAGAAAAATGAATGAAGGGTTCTATGGTAAACATCCCTAGGTTTTTGTCTAATTTGGGATTTTTTTCCAACTGTAAAATATTTGTATTGCACTGCTTTGAAAAGCAAGAGTCCAGTCAGAAGTGTGTGTAAAACTGGGCTGTGTTCCCCACTTTTTCTTTATTCTGAAGCAATTCTTAAAGTTCTCCTTGACTTTTTTGAGACACAAAATTTTTGGATGATAACGTATAAATTCCACTTTCTTGATAACAATAGAGCTGTTCTGTTCCATTCCTAAATGGTATTCACTTTTGTTTTAAATAAAATAAATAATCAAATATTAGACAAAATTAATGTTAACTAAGACAAATTAATTCACATCATTATACCCACAGGCATGAAATCATTAACTTCAATGGGAGTGGGGTCACTCTAAGTACAGCTAATTGATGATGATAATTGTACTAATATCTGTTATTTTTTCAGTTACTGGAAAGAAGTAGCCTATTGTATTTAGAATAGAAAATCTCAGAACACTGAAGCTATAAGTGAATTTCTGTTAACTTAATTTTATTATTATTGTTGTTGCTGTTGCTGCTGTTGTTGTTATTATTCAGTGACATAAATTTATTCTTGTCCACAATATTTTTCATGATCCTGTGAGATGCATTTTAGAATGAAAAATGTCATTTAGGTTTTAATGTAATCAATCTGAAAGGATTTCATATCTATTAGCTCTGTGTTTCTGTGATTTTAAGCAGTCCAGTTTCAGTCAATATTAGAAAGAGAGCAGCTGGGAAATGTAAACAGCATATTAGAAAAAAAGTCATGAGAAAACCTGGCTATAAAAACATACATAGGATTATTTCTTCATTAGTCGTGAAAAATGACATCATTATGCACAAAACCTCCTGGAAAACCTCGTCCTTTCCTTACTTAGCTCAGAAGATTTTCATAAATATCTATTTGAACCCCCTATTTGTAATAATAACAGCTCCTGATGAAAAATGAAAAACACGTACACTGGATAATGTAGGTGAGGACACAGATACTTTTAGAATAATTATGTCTGTTTTAAATGGATAGGAGTTTAAATATCCAGACTACAAAGGCAGGTTACTTTTGCATGTTTCAGATTTTGTTGTCTTTGTGGAAAAACTTCATAAAAATGCCTATAGAATTGCTTCATTCTGATGTTATATGGAGGTTTTTTAAAAAAAAATGTATTTTTGTATTTAAGTACTTTAAAAGGGAAAAATATCCACTGAGATAAATGACCCACAAAATTCCTTGATGTTCACAGATGTACATCAAGTCTAAATCACTAATATTAGACAATGTGGGCCAGCATTTCGTGTCTTTAAACAGTGATAAAGAGGCAAATACCAAATTTTTAAAATTTAATTTCCACCTGCTAGTTTTTTTCCCTTTGTTCTGAGTGATTCAATGGTTTATTAATGGGCTCAGAGTAGAAAACAACTCTCAGAATTCCCCGGAGTCCTCTGGAAATTCAAGCCATTAACACAGATCTCTCCATTTCATGCAAGGAAAACCAATGAGGCATCTTAACATGCACACATTTAGTTAGTGCTAAGCTTCTCTTTCTTGTTTCCAGCTTTGTAAATACTGGACCTTCAAACTAGAAAATTCTATTGTCAAGATACTGATTTAACAGCCTAAGAAAATATCACAATTTTAAAAATTACAGAAAAAGCAGATATGGACTTCCAATACCTACAACTAATAGCTATGGGGAAGAAAGAATAGAATAATTTCAAAACCAGAGCAGTGAGTTTCTCTATTGCCTATGGGCTCCTTCAGTACCCATTTTAGGTACTTGTTATCTGCTCAGCCTACAATTGCAATTAGCATGGATCTAGATTAAAGTTCTCATTAGTTGTCCACTCATTAAACGCTCCCAAAATGTCGATATTTTTATATGTGTATTAACCTAAAATTGTATAAATTTGAATAAAATCTACATAGTAGCCTAGGTAAACAGAGCACACAGCCTCAGTGACTGCATCTCTGGGTGAGGTCAGGAGGTTTGGCTCTTCACAGCCACTTTAGGAAAGCTCACAGTGGCATTAAGCACTGATTTGGTATCGCAAGAGATTCAGGACTGTGTCCAAATCGTTTGCATTTCAGTGAAACAAATGCCTGCTCTTACTTAGTTTCCTTTTAAATGTTTCTTTTTTGGAGAAATGGGAATTCTGAGCATTGTTTTCACTCAGAGATTTGAAGAGTCCATTCTTTTCTAATTGATAATTTATGAAAGCAAAAGGAAATCAGCAGCTTATGTAGGTTTTGCGTTTTTTGCATGAACAATTCTGAATCTCTCTGGAAGAATCAATGAGCATCTAAGCTTCTCCTTTTTAGCTTCTCTTCCCTGTTTAAATATTAATAGACAAGAGGCTGACCTTCACTCCTGCTGCTGAATCATGGAAGCTGAAAAGTGGAATCAATGCATTTTTGTGCTAATGATTAACTGATCACAGATTGGAAAGTTGTCAGCTCAATTTCCACACTGCCAGGTGTTTAATTTAATATTTTCTGTGTCAAAATTATTTCAGTTAGAACCTCAATGTAGTGAGCAACTTTAAGCATTTTTAAAGCAGCTGTTTAAAAATGTTGTTGAACTGGAAACTAAAATTCCAGCTCTACAAACACCATTAGTCCAGTCCAGCTACACTTCAGCACTTCTGCTGAAGTCAGTGAGGCTACTCTGGCTCAAAGCCGAGCACTTGTAAGTATTTCTCCTGAGTGAGGTATTTTTGTAAGAACTGCTATTATTTATTATTATTATTATTATTATTATTATTATTATTATTATTATTATTATTATTATTATTATTATTATTATTATTACTACTACTACTACTACTACTACTACTACTACTACTACTACTACTACTACTACTACTACTATTACTACTACTACTACTACTACTACTACTACTACTACTACTGCAGAGAGCTAACTAGCCCTGGCTTTCTCTCCTTTCCTCCACAGAGATATGGATACGGTGGATGGGTGCAGCTGGATCATCACTGCAAGGTTTGGGCTGTTTGGTGCTCAGAGCTGATGTAGTGTTGCCATCAGGAACACAAACTCACAGTAGATCTATTAAGAAGCAAGGTGGCAATAAGGTTGGCTCTGTCCTTGGCACAGGTTTCTCTAGAGGTCTGTTTCCCATGAAGTAGAATCAGGCCAAGTCCCAATATACCTCAGCAGAACCTTTAGCCTGGAAGATGAAACTCACGCTCTCTTGCATGAACCAGCATCCATTCTTCTTTATCATCTCATTTTAACACTTGGAATAGTTAGCTCTGAGAAAGTCTTTTCAACAAGATAGGTCAGGCTAAAACAGGTTACACACAGATCTGGGTTGAGTGAAATGCAGTCATCTGTATGAGAAGCAAACCCAAAAGGAACTGGTTAATAAACAACAAGACACCTGCAGAACCAAAGCATGGACAGCACAGCTTTTGGGATGCATGGCAGCTGCAGGAAGGAGACAAGGATTGGGCACATTTCTGGTGATTTTTTTACAGGTCTGATGCTAAAATTCTGTGCTAAAAATAGATTGCAGAGGAACTTGGTGGCAAGTCAATAATGGCCTTACATGCTCTGCCGAGAATTCCATCTGGCCTACTTGTGTCTGGAAATTTTGCATGACAAAAAGTGCATGGCAAAATAAAATCCTGTTCAGACATGTGGAGCTGGGGATGTTAACTCCTCAGAGTTAAAAACCCCAAAGGCTTCCCATATCATTCTCTGAAGAAGCACCAGGGTCAAACTGGAAGAAAATGATTACATGCGTATTTTAAAAGTGCAATTTGGGATGTGGCTGAGTAGTTTAGTGATGGGAGAATTTTAAATGTAGTTTGCTGAACCAAACCAGCCTGAAGGACTTAATTTTTAAATGTCTCTCTCTTAATTTTCACATACATTATTTAAAGCATTAAATATTAGATAATTTTTAGGATGGGATAGAGTAGAGAAGTATGGAATAGAATGGAGCAGTAAAGTCCATGTGATCTATTCATACGTGATGAAGTGCTCACTTCTACTCTGCCTTTTTCTCACAACACACATATTTTTTGTTTATTGGACATCAATGCACTCAACTTTTCTTAATGAATTTTAAGTGTATGGCTACATAAACCTCTCCATCGGTTTGGAAAACCAGTTTTACAAGAACCTGAAGTATTTCACTGGGGGATCAGATCCCTGTAGTGGTAATATTTCAAGTAATTTTCACAACCCATGATACAGCTAACGAGTAACTTGACAGGTTGCCAAGGCAGCACACTTAGGTTTGCTGAGGAGGGCTTTAAAATATTCATTAGGACAGTATATTTGTGAATGATAAAGGAAGTTAATAACAAATTCAAGGTTAAGAACAGTTTGAGTTCTCAGAAGAAGGGGTCAGAACCCCCCTGGTTGAGCACACTAGTAATAAATATTCTGATTTAACAGGTTCTTTTCTTTAGAAAAATTGACAGGATCCTAAATAAGACCAATTTAGTGACAAAAAATAAAGTGGCCTTTGGAGAGAGAGAGAAATCCCTTTCTCGAGGGGCTGCCTGGCCCCCAGCTCCTGTTTACTGGGAAGGTGAAGGAGTAGCTGCCGTGTTTTCTTGTGTGGGTTCCAGTTGTTACCTGCAGATGGAGTGTGTTCTCTGCCCCGTGCATCTGCTGCAGGACTGCCCCTACCCACCCCACGGGCACAGCATCAGGGGATCTTCTGACTTCCCACTCACCCCTACAGGAGATGAGAACAGCCAGGAAATACTCCAGGCTTGCAGGCGTTGGTGAATCGTGTCTCATCCGTTTGTGCCAGCTGAAATCCTGTTGTGTCTGTAGCAGCTGGTAGGGACACCTAATTGTAACAGACAATTTGCTTCATGTGGTGGCACTGTGCCTCTCTTTGAGCAATTCACACATCAATCAAATATCAAATTTTAAAGGTTTCCATGCTGATAAAGGAACAGTATTAAATTTCATGACTGTGATAACATTTTGAACTTCCTAAGTCCGGAAATTGCTGGCACATGAGAAAGGTTTTACACTAATTCAGGTCGTGGGTTTATACTGTGTTTAGGTTTTGGTTGAGATTTTTTCCCCCAAATTCTTCAATATTTTTTTCCCAAAGAGAAAATGTAATGTGAAGACAACACAATAGGTCTCCTTTTGCCTCAGTATCACTGGTGATAAGAAATCACTGGGCTGAAATTAACTTGTGTTGCACAATTATTTCTGTAGTTACTGGAATCACGATGATGCTATTGACTTTAAAAGAACACATACATACCCAAAGGGAAAATTTAGCACAGACTTAATTAGAGCATTGTTTTGAGGTCAAAATTTGGTTTGAGGATAAACCTGAATTAAGGTACCTGGTATCTTTTCCAAGTAAATATAGAGTGATGTACATTGCAAAAGGAAGGGATTTATTTTATTATTCTGAAGAATTAAATCTGAACTATAAATGACTATTCTATTTGTGTCTATTTTAAAAATAGTCTTTGTTTAAAAATACCTACTGAAAAGAAATAAAAGATGAAAATTTTGCCACTGAATTTCTGTAAGGAGCACAGTATACTCAAGAGACTATAAATTAGCAGGTACTACTTTGTCACATTTATAATATATGAAAATGTCATTCACAGGGACAGGCAAAGATGATGAAGGATGGAAAGGTTTTTAGAGTTATTCAAGAGAACTGCTGGGACCCAGAAGTACGGATTAAAGAGATGGACCAGTCAGGTACCTCCATGAAGGAATTCAAATCATTGTTCTTCTTTTAGAATAACAACTTCTCTGTCAGTCCATCTGAACATGCTCAACAACAATAAAAAGAAAAAAAAAAAAAAAAAAAAAAAAAGGTTTAGCATACTAATTCCTTGGTTTAAATCTGTTGAAAGTCATTGGAAACTGATATGCTTTATACTCAGAAGGAACCTGTGCACATAACTTTCCTCATTCTCAGTAGCAATTTATTTCCCACTAGAATTTATTAATTTTGGTGGGATTTAAGGCACTAAGGAACTCATTGACAAAAGTAAGGTAGACTGACTCTGAATTTTAAATGGCTCCATACATTCCAGTTAAAACCTGATTCACATAAAGGAGGAGGAAGCCCTTTAATTTTTGTGCCAAATATTAAAAATTCTCTTTTTGCACATAGAGTTTCTTATATGTCCATTTCTTTTTCTAATACCATTTTCCTGTTTAGCCATGTTTCAGCCTCCTTCTGTGTTTTTGCTGGAGGACTCTGAGCCTAAAGAACTGGTACAATTACTTTGTCAGAAAAGGGAGTTTTCCTTGGTTAGAAACTTAACCAGATGCCAAATTTGTGAATTTATTTTCCATCATGTTACATGCAAGCCACTAAATAAGGTTGGTAAGATGGGAGACTGAGGGGAGGAATTTCTAAGCTGATCAATTATTTTTGCTAGTTCTTATTAACACTGTAATTGCAAATTACTCTTGTAAAAGAAATAGTAACACAGTAGTTACTGAAGATAATTTTTTTCTTAGATTGAAGCCTGAAAAGTTCCTACATCAGTTTCCCAGTATACACAACTTGAGTATCTTCAACTTTTCATAAGGAACAAACACTTGAAGTGCTTATAAGGGCAGATACTGTACAAGTAGAATATTTATGATTATTGTTTCTTCCTCTCAGGCCTTATCACCCTCAACAAGCACATAAAAGAGGTTGTAGCCAGTGGGGAGTTGGTCTCTTCTCCAAGATAATGAGTAATAAACAAGAAGAAATGGCCTGCAATTGCACCAGGGAAGGTTTAGATTGGGTATTAGGAAAAATTTCTTCACTAGAAGTGTTGTCAAGCCCTAGAACAGCCCTGGTGGAGTCCCCATCCCTGAAGGCATTTAAAGGATGTGTAGATGTGGCACTTGGGGACATGGCTTAGTGGTGGGCTTGGCAGAACTGGATTAATGGTTGGAATCAATGATTTTAGAGCTCTTTTCCAACCTAAATTATTCTGTGATTCTGGGTTATTCTTCTTAGGGAGGTTTAGTGCAACACATAACATAGGCTAGCTTGGGAACTCACCAGGTAGTGGGAAATTTATGTGAACACTATTTAGATAATTTTTATCTACATTTTCACCCTGGAAAAGCACTATTTGAAACTCCTTTTAATGGGAATGCCAGAAAGCCTTTGCAAACTCTGAAATATGCTGCCTTGTAACAAAATCATAGAGTCATGCCTTGACTAGACTGTAATGTTTCTCTGAGTTAGCTCAGGGATTTTGGGGATTACCAAATCACTCAGCTACAGAGTGGATCATAAATAGCCTTTGGGCATCTTTCTCTTTCAGATATTTCCCTCAGCTCTAATGGCAAGTTTCTACAAAACAGTTCTGCCCCATATATTTGTTGTAGACTAAGGGAAAACACAGGAGGCATTTTTTTTTTTTAAATTTTTGCAGCAGCTCTCCAGAAAAGAAAATGTATCATGAAAGCAGCATCACAATATTTCTTCACGAACTAAACTGTGCTTGCTGGGTTAAAAAAATAATCTAAACCTGTATGTTACAGCACCATCTGGTGACTTGTGCCCTAAAAATGTCCCTTTTTATTACAGCACTCCAGATATACAGGCATCACCCAATTAATTATGTGGGGAGGAAAAAAAGGCCTTCATTCTTTCATCCTTACTGCTCAGCTAATGATAAAGACTATGGACCACATTTATTCCTTTTTGGTTTAGAAAGCTGTAGCTACTTAGCTCAAAGACTGCTTTATCTTACATAGGATGAGATAGGTTATACCCAAAAATTTAACCTGCAAACTTGGCATAATTTTGGGACAAAGATGCAAAGAGTGTCCCAGCTGAACAAAACTAGAATCAGACACTGAAAGGTATTTTTAACTCAGAGACAACTTAGAGCTTGATTGCTAAAAGGCTTTGTTTGTGCAATGCCCAAGAAATCTTGCCAGTAATAAGAAACAGTCTCCAGTGGACCAAAGAGACTCAATTAGTTCTCCTAATCATATGTCCTAGGTCTAACTGATGTACATACTTCTGTCTTGTCAATAAAACAAGCTATCCATGTAACTCAATAAAGCAAGCTGTAAAAGTAATTGGCATCACAGTTCTGTGACACAAATCATCACAATTTTGTTTGAGAAAATATATCAGTTCATCCTAACTGCCTTTTCTTGTTATTTTCTCCTTTGTAAAACCCTCTGAAGAGGGTAAAAAAAGCAGAGGCATTTCTGTGCTGATTTTTCTTCCTGAAGCTAATGTCTAGGAACGGTCAGCTTGGAAATGTACCTTTAAGGTTTATGTCAAATTTGCTCAGAAGTGTAAAAACGGATTGAAAGCAGATACGATGGTTATTGTGGAAAACATGGAGAATGTTCTCAACAGACTAATCAAGTGTCCGTATTGGTGGATGAGCCAACTTGGATAATTCAGTATTTATGTAATTTTGCAGATCTAATCCTTACCCCTAAACTATTGCTGCTGTACATAATATTAATCAGATCTTGTCAGATCAGAGCTGAGTCAGCTTCTCCTCTTGTTTCCTACTAAAACTTCTGAGGAGGAGGAGAAATCATTTTAATCATTCAAGTGTTTTGGCAAGTCATTGTCTCAGAGTCCTCCTAGAGTTCATTCTCCTGGAGTTTTTTTCTGTCATCTTTTGTTCTAGTAGTTTTACTACTGACAACCAAGCAAATTTTTTTAAAGCATGACAAGATACGTGAAAAAAATCTTACAAACAGACCTAAAAAAAGAAATCAAAACAAAACAGTTTTGCATGTAACTATTTTGTGAATTCCTAATTACTAATTTGTCTCCCAGGTTTCTTGTTTTCACTCCTGTAACCTGTCACACATAATGTTATGATAAAGATTAGTGTTTAGGCAGAAACAAAACAACATGGATTTAATTCCTTTTATTTTTAACACCAAAGTTATTTCTGAAATCAGGAAGGTTATTTTTATATTTACAACCTCAGTAGTCCAGACAAAAGATGAATGAAACCTAACACACTATAGCTTTGGGAACACTTAGGAAAACATTGTTTAACAACCACTGTTAACATAATGTTATTTATCTTTGGGTTAATTAATTAATTTATTTAATATATATGACACCCCAAAGTAAACTTGAGTTACTGTGTTCTGTTGGTTTAATGTCTGTTTCATTCATGTGAGAGTAATACTAAATTGCTATTTTAATCGTTTGCATATGTGCATACTAAATATTTCCAAAGTCAAAAAACCTAATCTCACAAATTATCTAGCATGAATATGGGAGTGTTTTTTTCTTTCTACTTAGCAAAAATATCCAACTCCTTATAAACTGATCCACTATGAGATTTATTGCCATGTTCCTTAATTAAAAAAAAAAATATTAATTTCTCTATGTCACTGTTAAATCAGTCTTTCTTATAATTACAGCTTTTACATTCTCAAACCACAGTACTTTCTTATTTGAAAAATTTTATCAAAAACAGACAACAAAAAAAGAAGCATTAATATTTGCTTTTTCTCTCTCAGGAGTCACCGTCCAAGTCCTGTCCACAGTCCCTGTCATGTTCAGCTACTGGGTAGGTTCCAACTAACATATTTTGTAATTCATATGTAGCAACATTTTTAAAATACGAAAGCGTCTTCCTACAAATTGAAGTAGTCACTAGAATTGTTCTGCTGTCAAAATAAAAAGGCAAAAAAGGAGTGCAGGTATGAGCAGATGACTGCAGGATGTCCTGGCAAAGCTCCACACGCAGTGAGGAAAGATGAAACAACAACTGAATTTCTTCTGGGGGCCTTTTGGGGGCAGGTGGAAACAGAGAGAAAAAATATTCCACCATGAATCCATGGTTAGCAGGCAGACATGCATTTGCACATTCTATGAAGGCTAGACATCAATCAGTATTTTCTCAGGGAAAAAAAAAATGACATAAAAGATGTATTTGTGCCTTGTCCCAATTTCTTTTAAATGTGGCATGGGACTCATTAACCTAGAATGCTTTGAATCTTAAAATTCAGGAGCAAATTTAAGTTTCTATGTTCCCCACGTGGTGATCTTGAATGCCTCAAAGAAATAAAGACAGGCTGAGGAGATAAATCACAGCAAAATACAGTTCTGAATACATTCTGAATGTGACTGTTTAGCAATGTGTACAGGTCAGAATGTTTATATATAAATGGGTTTGTGCATTAAGAACCATTGTGTTAAACCCACATATAAGAAATACCATTGATATTCAGAATTTCTTGTTAGTAACATCTCTTCAAAATTTTATTCTGATATCTAAGGGAATATTTTCCATTAAATATGTATTGGGGGGAGAAAAACAGAGATTGATTGCATGGATATTGCACTTCCTTATTAGAATTATGGATGTTACCTCCTTCTAAATGTTAGAGAAGTTTGCTCAAGCTTTCTCTATAGAATTCACATGCTCCAGCATCTCACATTTCTCATTTTTATTTCTTCAGCTCCAGTAACACGAGAGTAAATATTCATTGCTATGTATAAAAATTGCATACTGAGATTTTTGCATCAGGATAAACAAAACCAGGGGACTGCTTTACACAAAAGACCAGGTACTTATGTGCATCAGCAACCTGGGCTTTATTCCACTCATCCTGAGCAGTAAAGACAACAGCAGTTGATAAAATATTCAAGAGAAAAAGCAGAACTGCACCCAGAGGTTTTAAAGCAAGGCAGAATTTAGCCCTACTGGTCTCTAGCTCTTCAGAACTGTAAAGCAAATTTGTGTTCAAACCCTATCAGTTGTTTGCAATGACACTTATCCAATGACTTCCAAAGGTGACAACATTTGAGAACTATATTTAAATGTACTGTTCTGCTTCATATCTTACCAGGCCAAACCTCAGGATACTTTAGATCTCGCCCAGATGTTAAATAATGACTTAGCTGCTACAGTAAAGAAGCATCCCAAGAGGTTTCTTGGGCTGGGCACGTTACCTCTGCAAGCTCCAGAGCTGGCTGTGAAGGAGATGCATCGCTGTGTGAAGGAGCTGGGATTTCCTGGAGTGCAGATAGGGTCTCATGTCAATGAGTGGGACCTGAATGCCCCAGAGCTGTATGATATTTATGCTGTGAGTAGCTGTTGCTTTCCTTCTTTGGGCGAATACTGTGATACAGAAATCTGTCTAAAAATATCTTGGAGCACATTCAGTCATCATTTGAGCCTTCTAATCTGCTTAGTGATCAGAGAGACTGAGCTTTAATTGTAAATGATAATTCTTTGTAGGATATAATGGAACTAATGCAAGATATCCTGAAACATATTTTATAATAATGAATAACTAATTTTATTTTATTATATGAGTTCTCACTGTAGATCTGCCTTCTTGATTTGTGAGGACAAGTGCAGTCAAAGAAAGCATTTCTGTACCACTTGCATTTGTGTTCAAGTTACTGTATCTAATCAATTGAAATAATTGATAAAACTCCCTGAAATTATCAGAGATACCTATAGCACCAAAGTACCACTCAGAATTATGTAAACAGGACCAAAATTTCCAAATTGAATATATTGATTATCAAATGAATTAATAGATAGCATTTCTTAAATAGCCTGAGGTCCAGATGAGGGTGGTCATTTGTCTAAATTAGGGGTTTAATCAATGCCCACTCTGAATTTGTTTCTCAAGTTGTTAGAGCTGTCAGCTTGGAATTGATTCACAGAGGTTATTTTGCAGGATGCTCAATTTATTCAAAACCTCTGTGGGTGCAGCATGTGGACTATTTGCTTTTATGGCCATATACAGTCAGATCTCAACATCTGCTCTGGGAGATGCCCACATTTATGGAATCCCAGCATGGCTGAGGTTGGGAGGGGCCTCTGGGGGCCACCTGGACCAACCCCCTGCTGAAGCAGAGCCACCTACAGCCAGATCCCAGGACCGTGCCCAAGTGGCTCTTAAATATCTCCAAGGATGGAAACTCCACAATCCTCCTGGGAAACCTGATGTTTCCAGATCTCCACTGAACCTTCCCTCCTCAGGGCCCAACAGTCCCAGTTCTCTCAGCAATTCCTCACAGGAGAGATGCTCAGTCCCTTCATCATCTTGGAGCTCTCTCCAGTAACTCCATGTCTCTCTGCTACTGAGATCCCTCTCGTTCTGGGATCTCTCTCATGCTCTACATCCTTCAGCTTGTGTTTCACACATGTAGGAAGTAACCCCTTTCATTTTTAGAAGCTTCTCTGGATAATACAGATTATGAAATTAAGCCATATTGGATAATGAACTTTGCCAAACTACCAGGCCAGTTATTGAATTGCTATTTTAAATTTACAAATGTAGATGGTAATTATTCTCCATGATCCAAAAGTTGCAGCTTTTATTTATGCATGTATGGGTAAATAAACCCAAATTTTTTGAATGTGTGATAATCTCCTTAGCAACAAGAGCACGTCCAGAAATACATCTGACAAAACGAAGCTGTTAAATCCTGGTTAAGCACATGAATGACTCTGATGACTGTGTATTTAAATTTAAGCACAGAGTTAAATTACACAGTCAGTCAGCATTCAATACTAGTCTTCTGTTTTCTTTTATAAAGATGTCAGTAGTTTTGGAAAAATTACCATACTTGCATAGAGATGGATTATTAATCAGAATACAGCCAGATTTTGAACTCTTAGGAAGGATTAGGAAGATTTTAAATTTTTTTAAGCCAGGCAGAGGGCCAAAGGGGATAAATGTAGTGTAACTCCATCAAAATTTCTGAATGCAGCTGGAACAATTCTGCAAAACCTTCCTCAAATGATTCTATAAGACATTATGGGAATTCATTCTCATACGTGTGACGAAATCAAAAGAACGTTTGCTTGAACTGAGTTTTCTACTACAGGATGGCTGAAAAACATAGCTGGAAAAGAACTTTTGTTCTGTGTTATTCTGAGAAACACTTGGTTCACTAAAGAGATGTTATCATCTATGCTTCCAGTCCTGTAGTCACAGGAAAAGCTGTGAAACTGAGTGAGGACTTCAGAATATGGCCCAGAAGAGTAAATATTGTCAGCTATTGCTCAGAGTTCTTACTTGTGGGCCTACTTTCATTACTAGTACTACTGCTCAGTACAGATTTGCAGCTCATTGAAAAGCATGACTAAGATCTAAGATTTTTGCTATGATTAGTCAAGATTTAGACTTTTTCCTTTTGCTGCAGGCTGCTGAGAAATTAAATTGCTGTCTCTTTGTGCATCCCTGGGATATGCAGATAGATGGGAGGATGTCCAAATATTGGTTTCCCTGGCTAATAGGTAAGTGTATATTTACTCTGCTTAACCTACATTTATGAACTGGATTATGCCCAGGAGAGTGTTGCCAAGTAAAGTACAAGTGGAGAGAAAATTACATTGTTTTTCTGCCAAACTTTCTTTTTTTTTTTTTTTTTTTTTTTAATCTAGTATTATGATTAAGTCTATTGTGTAAACTCAGCAGTCATTTGTTTCTAAGCTTGTTTAGTTTTTCTTTTAAATACTTGGAATTAAAATTATTCAGACTAGAAACAGAATATAGTATTCTCTCTTGCCCTAAATACAAAGAGCAGATGACAAGGAAGAAGTGAATCATCTGAGAAATGAGCTCCTCAAAAATAACAGGAGTAAATGAAGGAGTAAGCAAAACCAAACACCACTTCCTGGAATTTCTTGGGTTATTTCTTAGAAACAGGTTGATCAGAGAGGAAATAAATCTAACTTTACATCAGCTGAAGCTGGACCAACATGTACTTTGAAAGCTCTCAGTAGATGTAGGATATTATCCAGTTTCTGTTTTTTCCCCGTTTGATAGGTAAATCATAACATTGAATAACAGGAGCAGGAATTTCTGCTAGCCAGAAATTTTTAGACATGATTCTACCCTCATATATTTTGTTCTGTGTTAGTTTGTTTTGCATGGTTTTGCACTGCCATCAGTACTTCAAAACATAACATATATAAAATAGACATTCTGCTTGGAAAATCTTGCTGTCCCAATCACCAGTGCATTACCTTAAAACAATATCAGTTAGTCTTAATCAGAGCAAGCCAAACAACACAGATTTAAGAAGAAAACAAAATTATTGCATTTACTTAACGAAGTGTAAACAGAATATTTTTCTGACAAAGCCTAAAAAGTCTTTGCATCTGAGTGTATGGTTAAACATCAATAAAAATAACCTTTTGAGATGGATAGGTGTTGTTTCCCCCATAGATGAGGGGAACTCAGTTCCTAATTTCAAGCTGGATGGTTGAAGCTGGGTGTTAAAAATGGCATGATATTCTAAATATGTTGGGTGTGCTCAGAAACTGAGTCCTGCTGTAGGAACCTAAATTCCTCTTCTGTTTCTGACTCTGGGCATCCAACTCAGCCAGAAGCAAAGAGAGAGACATGTTAGTTCCAAACTGTAGGACCTGGCATCACGTGATAACCAAACCCCAAATCTGAGTAGGAATATCCGTCAATGCATCCGCCCCACTTCCCACAGCAAGGAAACCCACAAGCAGAGGTGAGAAGACCCCCTGTTGTATTCCAGCTTTGTCTTTGAGGGAGCATAATGGGAATCAGGCCTGTATGGGGTATTTCAGGACATACCCAACCTGTCTACCATCTGTCCTAGTGATATGGAGTAAAAACTGCACTTACAACTCAGAAGACCTTCACCTCCAGGTCTGTGTCTTCATTTCAGTTAATTAGAGTTCAACTCTGTGTCCCTCCAGCAGAAATAATGTATGTCCTTTGGCAGCTGCCCTGCAACTATTACTTTTTCAGTTGGCTCAAGCCTAATGGCAGAAAATTAAAATAACATTTAAAAATCAAATAGGAAGTTTAAAAAGTAAACCTCTTATACAAATATGATGTTTTCCTTCTTAGGCATGCCAACAGAAACAACCATGGCCATTTGCTCCATGATTATGGGAGGAATTTTTGAAAAATTCCCTAAGCTGAAAGTTTGCTTTGCACATGGAGGTGAGTAGTGTACCATGGGAAACTCCTGTTCTTTGGCTGAGCATGGTACAGTTGTATTTTCTGATATTTCAGCTAATGGGGTCACCACATGAAGCCTGCCACCAGCTGAGCACTGTCACCCCAAAGAAGACAGTCTGACAGATCAGCTGCTTTTATGAACACCCTCTAGCCTGCAGGGTTTGAACTGGTTTTTGAACAACAGCCTTTAAGGGAAACAAAAAGGAAGGGGAGGCAGCAGGTGGTTTAAGGAAAGGGACAAGGAAGCAGCAGGAGGAATTTGGGCATCACAGTAGTGAAGAAGTGAGAAAAATAGAGACAAAAAATAATGAAGGTAAAGAAATAAGAAAACACAGGTGCAGAGCACTTTCTAAAGAGCTGACAGGAAAACTTATGGATCTTTGATGATAAGGTGGCTTTTTTTTCCTCTTACATATTTTCAGCTTATTAAAAGTTATTAAAAATTCCTTCTTGCAGGTGGAGCTTTTCCATACACAGTGGGTCGAATCTCCCATGGATTCAATGTGCGCCCTGATTTGTGTGCCATGGATAATAAGGTGGATCCAAGAAAATACCTTGGCTCATTTTACACAGACTCTCTTGTCCACGACCGTGGGGCACTAAGGCTGCTAACAAGTGTGGTAGGAGAGGTGAGTTTTAGTGCTTCCAGAAGTGGGTGAGTCATTCTTCAGTTAATTTTCCAGGAAATAGCAAAAGGAGAAAAGAAGAAGAAAGCAGGAAGAAGACAATGTCATCCAGTGAAATAAATTGATGTGATTCTGCCATGTTGGTAATGCTTTTATCATATGCATTTATTGAAATGGTGGGTTTAATCCAGGAAATCATTCACTGTCAACTTTAGTTTCAGCCTTCTCTAAGTTTTATCAGGATGGGACTTCAAGCAAAGACTGCTTCAATTTGGAGCCTGGTTTTCAAATGGCTTAATTTTCAAACTCAAGTGCATGCTTGAAGAAATCAAATTGTATTTCCACTTGGGAAGTTATAGATTAAAAAAAAATCAGTAATAAGGAAAGCTTTTGTGAGTATCTCAGAGAGACAATTAATCATCATGGGTATGCAGAAGTATTTTAGTTTGCAAAGAATTCTTTGTAGTTTAGCAAACCATTTAAATGAGGTACAGCATGGGACAGAAAAATCCTAAAACATTCAAATAATCCCTTCTCATTTAGTAAATGCTCAGGAAGGGATTGAAGATCATGCCAGCCTCCAATGGATCACTGCAAATCAACAAGATACCTGTCTTTGTGCCTTGATATCTGCACCTCACAGAGTGTCTGCAGCCAGAGGCAGACACCTCACAGGTGTCAAATCAGAAATGCAAGCTCTGACAGGGGTTTTCTTGTCTCAGCAGCTGCAGTCCTGTTTCCTACATCAGTGTCTAGGCTCACATCCCATGGGGCTGTTGCTGTCATCAGGGCCTCCTGTATGACCAAAGTTCACAAACAACACTCAGCTGATTGCAGGTTTTTTCTACAAAAAAAGAATCTGTTGATTTCCCATTTTTCTCTTTAATACTCTGGACAGGTTACTGCAATAAATCTACTCTAGAACTGGTACAGAAGTGACTTGCCTAGGCCTGACAAAAATAGCAATGCAGCACTATTGCTTTCTTTATTGTGGTACTCTGAGCTCAGGTATCACACTAAAATCGGGGGGTTTTCAGTTCTTGCTGCACAGGAAGGCTGTAGCTTTGTGACTGGACTTCTGCCTGCGGCTCCCCTGCAGGACTTGTGCCTTTTAGGAAAACTTAGCGTCCGAAGATTCATGGAAAATTCAACCATGTGACAGCACAACTACAGCTTGAAACAATAGCATTGAAACTTTTGTGAAGTGTATATGTTTGTTCAATACAGTAACACTGCAGATCTAAGGAGTGGAGACAATACCTTTTTTCTTAAACCCGCCCTGGCCCGTAAATAGATTCATGGAAGGAGCCCCATAAAATGTGCAAAAGACCTGCCATGGAGCCTATTTCCATTAGAAACAAGATAAAACCCAGGTCAATTTACTCAAAAAAGATGTGCTAATAAGCAGTTAGTACAGGAAAGTTCTGATAACATCAGTGGGTATTAACTCAGGTGGCATTTACCATCTCTGAGCCAGAGATTAATTTTAGGCACCAGATGGGTCACTAATAAAATGCTTGGGGTCCCGCCCAATACTGATTTCTTTTAATTTCTGATACGAACATTAAATGACAAATATATCATGGTCCACAGCCCAGTAGTTTTTGATATGAATTACCTTTTGAATCTAACTGTAGCTTAGAGTACGCAAGTGGCTTTAAGGTGTTTTTTACAAGAGATTCTAAAATTTTACTGTGATGTGCACATCCATTTCACAAGATACCCAAAGTTCAACACTTCCCTCCATTATCTCCTTTTCTGAGAAATCTCCCCAAATCCAGACCATGTTCATTCTAAGTGTATTACTGTTCCACATGCAGTTCTAGTACACAAGGATGAGTCTAGTTCTTGAATTTTAAATTGCCAGTGCAAGGAGAAAAGGTCACTTGCTTGTTTCTTTTTACTCATTTTAAAATGTTGGAGACATGTTTTGCCATTGTTAGAAAGACCTTGGTAAATTAACAGCTGTGTGACTCAGCTTGGCTGAGACCAGATTCTGTTTGTGATCTGAATCTGTTAAGCAGAACTGTAGATGTCAAGAGCAAAGCAGGAGGGAAAGTACAACAGGATGCTGAATCCATTGTTGAAGAATTGAAGTTTTTTCTATCTGAACTTGTGTAACACACAAGTCTGGGGCACTTCTGCTTTGGAGTCAGCTTTGCATCTCAAGGCTGCTCTAAATATTGCTGTTGTGGGAAAGCTGCAGTCTTTGCACCAGACTTTAATTTCTCTACTTTTCATCCTAAGAAGCTACACATAGACTTTGGTCCTTAATTGTGATTAGTCTTTGCAACTGAAATTTAGTTCTTTGAGGAGAGAGAGATTATGGACTGTAATTTGATAATCTAAAAGTCACTCAGCATTAGCATCTCTGGTGTCTTATTTGTCAACAGACTTTTAAAATTAGGAGTCTTAACAAAATAAATTTGGCCAGTATAGTACACAGGATGTTGGTGTCTTCTTTAATTCTCCTCTGAGTATTCTGAGCTCAAACAGTGTCACATCAGGTGCAATCCCAGTGCTGAAAAGTCGTGAGTCAAATACCAAAACCATAAATGGTTTTTACACTCAGGAGGACTTTCTTTCTCTTTCCTAATAACCTAAGGCATCTTGTCCTTGAAAACAAAAACATTCACATCACGATTTCAAACTTAACTTTATAACCACAAAGACTAAAATGTTCCCTCTTTTTCTAAGGAATGTTGACTTTCTCACATAACGCCCTTCCATGAGTTAAATGCTTAAAGAAACACCAAATAGCTCAGGGCTTTCAGTGCAGTCATGTGTTGGCAGAGTAACACATATAAGATTAATAAATGCTGGGCTAAAACCGATGTGATGGAGTCTCGAGGCTGACACTGTAACTTTGTGAGCTGCAGGTTTGAAATAGGCCAGGTCTCCAGAGAACAGCTCAGGGCTGTGCAGGAGGGGCAGCAGTGTCAGGGAAGATGTGCTTGGACATGGCTTTGGGTCCCCGGGGAGCAGCCACTGCCTGGCACCAGCGTGTGGCAGGCTGGCCCTGAGCTGATCAATGTTAAAATCCACTGACAGCTGGGGTGAGTCGTGTCCATTTAGTCTCATCTCTTCTTAGTTTGGGGTGCAGGTTAATTGGGGATGGAAGCAGAAATACACATTTCTGAGAAAGAATGCTGTAAGAACAGTGCAGAATCACTGCAGTCCTTCGCTCCCTCTGTGATGAGGTAGCATGAGGTGAATGCAAATAAACACAAAATCCCCAACGTTGCTGGCTATAAAAAGTGAAGAACTGGGTTGACATGGGATTAAATGATTCAGTGCATCTCTGCAAAAACTTCCCCATGGTGATTCCTCCAGAGCCATCATTCAAAGGCAAAGCATCCTCTGGCCAGAAGCTGGAGCTGAACTGACTACAGCGTTCTGGACTTTTGTTCAGGTGTATCACAGTAGTAGGAAAGAAGGCAAAATTCAAGGCAGATACAATTTTTCATTATTTAAGAGGATGAAGTCGTGCTTAAAACTTTTTGAGATTCATTTTCAGATTTGGGGCCTTATTACTGTGTAAAAAGTTGTGCTGAGTAGCAGGGTCCACTGAGGTTAATCATTTGCCCCATGTACCTCTCTAATAGGAGAGATGTGCTAATTAAGGAATCGACCTCCAAGTCTTCTAGGGAAAATGGACTTTGTTGATATGGTTTGGAATAAGATAACAGTACTTCCCTTATGCTAGGAGCATTATCCATCTGCAGAGGCTTCACTCTTCTGAAGCTGGTTGCTAGACAGGTATTGCAACCCCCATTTTATAGATGGGTATAAAACTGAAGCTCAAAGGGTGCAAATGAACAGCCTAAGAACACTGGGAGCACAGCAAGAATGATGCTTCTAAGTTTTCTTACTGATTTACAGCTCTTAATTTTACTACTAATTAATAGATTCCATTATTAGCTGTGAAATACTTTCAAATAGAGGGAAAAATATAAATCTACATAGGGGAAAAAAAGAAAAATATATATTATTCCAGCGAGGATGTGTGATTTCTTTCTGGTTCAGTATATAGGAGATGTAAATAAGAATATACAAATCTTCCTGTCTTACATGACTTTCCCTAGTAAACAGATGGACAAATTCTGTTTCCTTCTGTTTTACCTAGAAATCCACTTTCTCATACACACCTGCTATGTTTTTTAGTTGGTTTTTTTTTTTTTTTTAATCATAAAATATATGACATTTGTTTTTCTTATCTGAATAAAGCATCTTGCTATTTAATTGAATATGATAAACAAAATAATATATTTAGCTTCTTCAAAGTGCACACACCCAAATCTGTTTTGTTTAGTCTATGCTCAGAACAGGATTGATTAGAGAGAGGGTATAAATTTTCCTATGTTAATCTTATGTTAATTCTGCTATAATAAATTAGAACACAGGACAGACCATAAGAGAGAACAATAGAATGTGTCTCTTCTGTTTAGACTTTGGGTGAAGGTTTGTGTAGGTTCTTTCAGAGACTTTTGGGTGACATCTAGTGGAGATTAAAAAAAAAAAAAAAATTAAAAGCATTTGACAGGTAAGAAAAACAAACCATTTCAGAAAATAACTGAATGGTGTTTTCTTCACCCTATTTCAGTATTGCACTCAGGTAACAGAGTTCAAACATTATAACAAGTTCTGTGTTTTATTCACCCAAGCAAAAGACACTCATGCCACAGGCCTGGGATTTGCATTTTCAACGTTCTGCTTATCAGAATTAAAATACCATAACTTCACTTAGACACCACAAAAATGATTACTAAATAACCTGCATTTTTTTCCAAATAAAAATAATCAAAAAAACTCTCGAGTCATTGTTTTCAAGCTTTGTTCTTTTTCTAGTGGAAGTTACAATCTTCATGTTCACTTTCATAATTAGTCAAATATATACATCTAATTTCTTGTACTTCATATACATTCCAGAAAGCATGTTCTTTATTGTTTAATGTTTATTTAAAAGAAATTAAAAATCTGAAAAAAAATTAAAATTTATGAGTTTAAAATATAATATTTACATTCCTATAATACTGTATCATGCTAATATTATTTAAACTCTATTGTTAAATGTTATTACAAAATGTACAATTTTTTTATTGCCAGGACAAAGTTATTTTGGGAACAGATTACCCTTTCCCACTTGGGGAACTGGAACCTGGAAAATTGATTGATTCAATGGATGATTTTGACCATAAACTGAAGGTATGATTTTTACATTTGAGGGGTTTCCCCTCCTTTTGAAGTCTCTGTTTGAGACATGAGATTAAACACTGATAACTCAGTGTGGCACACTGATTTCTGCAAAGACTGGAAGAGGCCCTTCAGTGTCTTGGCAGCAGCTCCTTTTAAAGCACAAGTAAAAGCATTTGTGTTAAATATGACCTGAGCAGACATATATATATATATGTGTGTGTTTTGTTTTTACAGGATAAACTCAAGGCTGGAAATGCTCTGGAATTTTTGGGTCTTAGCAGAAAACAATTTGAATAATTATGAAATACTAAAGCAGCTAAAGTTCTATTATTTCTATTGCAATTGTACACATGAAAAATAAAATTGACAATTATCTGATGGTCTCCTGTTATTTCCAAAACAAAAGCAAATGTTCAAAAAGGAAATGAGAATGCATAGATATTGCCTGAGGATTTAGGCTGTTTTTAAACAATTCTGAAATCCCTGCCTTCATAATAAAGGAGAGATTTCATCTTTTGCAGTTGTAATAAGAATCTCTGAATTACAATCAATGCCATGTTATTAGAACTTGATTCTCAGGAAGGAAAGAGCTGAGCAAATGATGAACCCACTCCATTCCTGTCTTTGTTATGACAGACAAACAGAATTTGAAAGAATATTAAAACTGAATTTAAAGAGTGTTGATGCCTGATAAAAGGCCATATTTGCTTTTATCTGATGGGAAATGCAGCACACCAGGCTCAGTTCAGCACTCACTGCAGGTGCACTTCTGCTTTGTCAATGTTGTGACAGGATGGAAAAGGTCTGTGTGGGGACTTTACATTTTAGCTGCCACCTACACCACTGGGAACTTATTCATCAGAAACAATTGCAACACTATGGTTGTAAGTGCAGAAATACTGCATTTGTGTGGGTAATGCTTGGTGTGTCACTGTCACGATAAATACTAGTGTTTGGCAACAGTATGGGTTAATGTGCTGTTCCTTACAGAATGCTTCCTAAAAATACGGCTGGATACTTTAAATGTTGAAGTGCTAATGCTGTCCCTAGCTTGAGTCCTGCTATAGGAATGGAAAGCCGGTTTGCTTTATAGACTATTGATTGAAACAGGTTTTCACGATTGCCCGGTGAGTGCACAGGCATCCTCCTCCAGAGGGAATTTGGAACCAGTCAGAAAAACGCAGATTGGCACTTCCAGTCTTTGTTCTCAAGGGAACACTGGCTGGCCATGTGTGCTATCACCATTCTGTTCACTCTTGGAACACTCCAGGCAAAGCAGGACTAGACAGAAGCTGGTTTTAGCTCTGGCCATAGCTATCCCAGACTGAACCTGAAGGATGTCAAACATCAGCAGTTCCTGCTGATCCCAGCCTCCGTTGGACTACAAAGAAAACTCTGTCCTGCTTCACAGTGTCAAACACACACACACACACACACACAGAGGAAAAAAAAAAAAAAGTTTATTAACTAGTTGGAGCTGAAGTAGTCAGCAGCTCAGAGGTTTAGAATATTAAGTTTTTACGTAAGAGGAAAGAAGAGCCAGAAAATAGCTTTAACAATATTTATTGTCCTCAGGTTTGCAAGATTTCTGTTGCCCTTTTTTATTTAAATATCCATATGCAGGCACTGAGTTTTCAGTATGCATGATTTTTCAACCTGATTGTTTTAATTAAATTTCAAAGTCAAAAGGCAATTTTGTTCTCATATTTCCCTTCAGTATACATGATTCTCACAGATGTTTAAACAGATTTAAGAGGAAAATACATTGTGATTCCTCCAATACATTTTAATTGGATTAATTCTTCAATTTTTTATGAATTAAGCCAGTTAGGTTAGTGAAAATGCAATGTCACATCTTTGGGGACCAAGGTCTGGAACCTTTCCAATAGCAAAAACAGTATTTAATTACCTTAACCTGTGACTAAATGGGTGATTGCAGTACCCTGCATGGGAGTTAATTAATGTGCACACCCTGCATAAATCATACTCATTATGCACTGTCATTATTTAATGATATTCTACCTATTCTTGATATGTTAAGACTTTTAAGACAGGGATATATATATATATATAATCTTCTCTCCATCTTTCATTTCATTAACAAAGCTAATGTAAAATTCTAATTGCAGTCAGATGAGAACATTCTTAATACTCCTCCACCAATTACTGCAGGAATAAAGAATCTAAGTTGAAGACCCAAACTCCATGAGCTTTACACAGTGATTTAAACAATGAGGTAAGACATTGTAGCTTGACTGTTACAGACACAAAAATATGAAGTCGAAGATCAGCTAATTACATGAGCAGCCTTTGAGGTTAAATTTCCTCTGCACATGCAGGATCTTAAATATCACATTTGGGAAGATAAGGCAAGTAATTTGTGTCTGTGCTGCATTATCCATCTGTGTATCTCATCAGTATTCTGTTGGGTCTAATTCTAGGATTACAACTACTTGTATAAAATTGGCAGTGAAGTTGTAAAAGAACTCATTGTGATGTAACTTCAAGTGAACAAAACCACTGCAGACTGCTAGTGGCATGTACTGAACACGAGCAGAACGCTCGGAGCTCTCATTTTCATCCACGGCGATCAGAACTTTAAATACCTTTTGCACTTTTGAGCCCTGAATCCGTAAACTCAAACCGCAGCTGAAAATCCACAAGTGAACAGAGTGCCCGGCGAGAACAACCTGCAGGCTGCAGGAGCATCACTGCCGCGCTGCAGCTGCTCCTCTGCAGCGACACAAGCTCCGGAATTTTCCTGTGCGCTTCTCAAGTGTCTCTATGCTGATATTGCCAGCAGACAGGAATTTTCTAGGAACTTGCGCATTCCAAATCTTTCCTTCCTTCCTCCCTTTCCACGTCCTCCTCCAAGTAGGCTGTTCTGGGATTTGCTTACATTAAAAAAGGAATCCTTACTTCTAACATTTTTTATCTTTTTTTCACTTATTAAGCATAAAGGTATCCAGACCGAGATGAGATATCTGAACTACCGTATGAAGCAGACAGGCAGTGACGGGGTGTCGGGCAATGGGCTAGCTCTTCCAGGGAGGTGGTGGAACCAGCACCCCCGGAGGTGTTCAGGGTGTCCATCCCTGGCACTGCGCGATAGGGTTCACTGGTGTAAGGGGGTGACAGTGGCGGTGCTGGGCTGACGGTGGCATGGGTGACCTCAAAGGCCCTCCCAGGCTCCGCGGCCCCGTCCCCTCACGCCTCCATGCCCCCACGGCCGCCATTGCCGCCCCCTCCCACTCTCCTGCGGGCCACGTGACCCCGCCCGGCGCGCGGCCGCCCCGCCGCGAGACTCTACGGCGGCGGGAGGGCGCGCGCGGGCCCGCGAGCTCTCGCGAGAGCCGCGATGGAGGCGGCGGGAGGAGGCGCCGGCGGAGGAGGAGGTGTCATGGCGGCGGCGGGCGCGGGCTCCGCCGGGTCCGCGGCGCGGGGCGGCGGCGGCTCCTCGGCCGCGTCGCGCTGGTTCTTCAGCCGCGAGCAGCTGGAGAACACGCCCTCGCGGCGCTGCGGCGTGGAGGCCGACAAAGAGCTCTCCTACCGGCAGCAGGCGGCCAACCTCATCCAAGACATGGGCCAGCGCCTCAACGTGTATCCGAGCGGGGCCGGGCGGGCCGGGCGTGAGGGCGGCGGGGCCGCGTGCGGAGGGGCGGCGGGAGAGCTTTTCGCCGGTGTGGGAGCGCTGCCCGGGAGGCTCGCCGCTGCTCCGCAGCCCGGCCGGCGCTCCCGCGGGCTGGAGCCGTGGCCTGGAGGCACAGAATGGGAGGAGGAGCCTGGCGAAGCCCCCGCGCCGCGCTCTTTGTCGGCGGCTGAGGGGCTCGGGCTCCCACCGGCCCTTTGGGACCCTGGCTGCCTTGGGCCGCTTCGCCACCAAATCCCGGGTGCCGCTTTCCCCAACTCCTCTTTAGCCAGGCTTTAATGTGATTGTTAGAAGGGGAAAAAAAATCGATCAGAGCAAGGCCAAGCCCTCAAAACCCTTACTGAAATAGTTGTAGTGGAACAAAACAAAAGCACTTCAGAGAGTGTTTCAGTGTATGTCGTCCATTGAGGAGTTTTCATTCCGTGGGTGACTGTGGGGAGCCTGGCGTAGGAATCTCCACATGGTCTGCAAAACATATGGGAACGATACGTGTTAATGAGTTGAGTTCTGAAGTGTCACGTCCCTAATCCATTTTCGGCTGAAGACAGTATGTTGAGAGCAGTGATTGATGTGGAAGCGCATCACTTGCAGTACTTGTAGACAATTTCCTGAATATGTAGTGTTTCCTTCATTTAATCTTCCAGATCTCAGCTTACGATAAATACTGCAATTGTTTACATGCACAGGTTTTATATGCATCATTCCTTCACAAAATTTAATCGAAATGTAAGTATAATTTTGTTTGGTAATAACATGCCCGTAATTTTGGCAGTTCTGACTGAGAAGTGCTACATGCAGGAGTGTGAGGTGTGATTTGGTTTTAGGAATTCTAGCTTCTTATCAATGGTTTAGAAGCAGTAATGATACTTGTTTTCAACTTTGGATTACTTTAACTAGTGGCAATTAGATTTTATCTTCTGCCATCGAAATAAATAAAATGAATCGGCACCATCAGCAAGCACATTTCAGATATGTGAAGAATGCATTTAGATGTTACAAATGTGGCTGGTGCTTATGTGCTGAGGTTTGAAAAGCTAATGTGGAGGAACACACGTTTTTCTTGGTGAAGTCAATGGAAGTTCTGGCATGGTGTATCTGACAATGATAATGTGATTATCTGTGTATTCATATGGATTATGTAGCTGTTCCTGAAGCAGTGTAAATTCTTTTAGCTAGTCTAGTCTTAAGTGGTGTGTTAAGTCATATTAGACAAGAAAAATTTTTACATCTGATGAGGTAATCTTGTTTTACCTAATAACCTGGACATGTGTTGTGAACATGGAATGTGTTGTTAAGAACAGAATTCTTCAGTAAAAATGCTAGCTCTTATTGAGGAATATTGTAACAGGTATGGAACTGGAGATAACAACTTGGGAATGTCAGGCTCTTTTTTTTTTTTTTTTTAATGTCCAGTACTGGGTGCAATATGTGGAAAAATAATAATATAATAGTTTAGGTATTCTTGGGGTTTCTTTGTTTTAAGGAAAAACAGTTAATAGTAATGGTGGTTTGTCATTAAATGTTAAGGATGGGTTTTCTTACATCATTTAATGACAAAATAAATAGATTGAGACTGTGACAGATGTTAGGTCTAGGTCAGAGCAGACCTTTATCTACCAAGGGGTAGACTCTTGCAAACCTTGCACTGTCTGCAATTGGGGTAGGCTCACAGTGAGGTACAAGGAGAGCCAACTCTTCTTTCTGTCATGAATTATTTATTACTGTTGGCTGAGCAAATGGGCATCTTATTTGGTGCCTATTAGCTGGAAATACATATTCATTTTTAGGTACATTTCAGAACTATATATAATTATTTTTCATGCAAAATCTGAGCTAAACTCAAATTTCCAGCAGCTTGTTACCAAAACTGTAGTGTTCATCCATGCAAGTTCCTCTTTCTCCCTCCTGCTGCTGTTCTGCCCATGTAGCAGTAACCTGGAGCTGGTGGAAGAGGAGCTGGTGAGGCATCCAGGCTTTTCTTGGACTGTGAATGGCTTGTGGGCTTGGTAAATTAGAGCTGCTTGGAGTGGAGAGGTGGCTCAGTGTAGAGCTGCAGTGTTTATATATAGACCCACATACCTGTTAAATCACCTGCTGGAGTACTGTTTGTGCTGTCAGCTGGTAATCTGGGCTAGATTTAGGCAGCAAGAAGCTTTGGCTGCTGTGTTTGCGTTTTCACTGGATGCTGGTAAATGACAGTCACTTGGAACTGGCAGCACAGTAGTGTTTGAATGCGTAGTGCTCTTTATAGGAAAACTTTGGCTTAAGTTAAATAATGAATCTTAAAATTCACAAGCTATGTAAGGGCCGAATGCCATGGAAACTGCAGCTATTACAGGGGAGGGAAGCGTACTGTTTAATTAATTCTCAGGTACTAATGTTCAAAGTTAAAGGCAAGTGAACTGCAGGTTGTCCCTCAGTAATAGTGTGTGTGCTGATGGGCAAGAGCATTTTCTTTTTACAATTCTGTAGGGTAAGGAGGGTCTCGGTGAATGGAGTCACTTTTAAAATACTCCCAAACCATCCATTAGGTCCTCTATAGAGAAAGCAAAAACCAGAACTCTAATAAATACTTAATATCAAATCTCCAGAGGACTTGGCAAACTAAACAATGCAACAATATTCTCCTCTGCAAGAAGAAAGTAACCCTTAGAAAGGAAGGGTAAGGTACTGGCAGTCTCAAAGGTAAGACCTAGATAAGCTATCCTGCAGCATTTGCAGGATATCTCTGATATTGCTTTGTTGTGTGCATGTGGAGCTGTTTATCCATGGCAGGAGGGAATCTGAATGCTGGGCCTAGAAAATTCGATGGCCATTAGTCAGAATGCCTTATGATCTTCAGCTGAACAGATGTGGCCTGTGTTGTCTTGTTTTATTGGTAGATTAATGTTTTTAGTCTGGTAATAAGCATTTGAACATTTATCATCATGAACAACTGCCAGGTTATACAAATATACGTGTATGTCATGGATGTGACATGCACTTGTTAACAAATAGGGCTCATAACGAATGGAAGCTCATTTGCTGAATACATGTTGTCTTAATTTTATGGGGTTTTTTCAGTGTAAGTTACTGCTAAACAATTTTACAGGCTTTCAGGAGTTTTGAGTCATCTGTGAACAGGGAACAGAATTCCTAACAGTATCTTCAACCTGTAGAGCCACAGGGGTGCATGTACCAGCTAATGTAGTCTTGATTATTATTATCATTAATAATAATGTATTACATGTACTGCTCTAATGGCCAGATCATCCCTTTTTTGGTGAAGTTACTGTGAGCTAGCAAGTCACTTAGGAGTTGCTCTGGATTACTTACAGGGTACATGCATTTAGGTGCAAAGAAGAAAGTATTGAGGTTTTGATGTTGCAGTCAAGGCAGGCAAAATCCTTTCAGGGTTGTTGTGCCCAGTGAGGGTGGAAACTTGCTTTACCAATTCTGGGAAGCAGAATTGGATGTCCTGACTACTAATTTCCATGGCTATGCAAATGACAGGAGCTACTGTGGATCTCCTCAGCACAAATTATTATTTCAACATTGCTGACCTGCTGAGTATAAAGTTAGTCAGTGCTAATATTGGGATGGGGAGGGAGCTTGCTGGCTTCTTATAGGCAGTACTAGCCTCACTATTATACTTTAAAATATCTTCAAAATTAAAGTTCTGCAATAAGGTTTCTATAGTGCTTGGCGTGTTACATTGTTATATAGCAAATAGTTCTTTTAGATGCTTATTCTTCAGTACACTGATATGAAGAACAGAAAGGGGAGAAAATCCTTCATATGCTGGCAATGAGAGGTAAGGCATCCAAACAGTAGCTGTAGTTTTTAAATATAATCCTTAGAAATGCCATGTGGAATACCAGACAAGCAGTTGAAAATAGTCTTGATGATGTCAAGAGGCTTTTGGGACATGCAGTGGAACTTAGTGAAGAGCCTAAAGAAGGCTGCATGTGAGGAATTTTTTTCCTTCAAGTGCAAGGTATGTGAGTTGTGTGGAGGGTGTTTTGTTTCCAGTCCTTCTGCATTCCCTTCCTTGTGCCTTGTCCAAATCACAGGATTAAACAAATGACTTTGCAGTTTTGCAAAGTTCTTGAAACTTTCATAATATGCTTCAAGCTCTAGTGAGGCTGTTTTGGGTGCTCCAGTTCTGGTTTTAATATTGCAGTTTAACATATTTGCTGCTTTTATGCAATGTGAGCTCCTGGTTATAATAAAAAAAAATTCCTCACAGCTCTTTGTTTTCAAACTTGAAAACTTCTCATAGACTGGAAGCACTTAATGTCGTAGGCTAAACTGTTTCAAATCTTAAAAACATACTAATATTGGCATTAGCAGGGAGGGGGAGATCTCGGAAAACTACATGCATGTTGCTGATGTGTTCTGAGATTTTTCTGAATGCCTTTGTCTTTACACTGTCTTGTACTTTTTACGTGAAAAGGATTTGTACCACAGTTCCCAATGAAACTCGCTATATAATGCTTTTGGGTTGTGTTAACAAGGCTCTTATGTTTTGGGGGGTTTTCCTCTTTCTGTGGGACTTGGTTTCTGAGATTCTTGGCTAGTAATAAAGTGGGATTTAATGTCATATATCACATGTGTTCTGAAGATTTCTCAAAGTCTTTAAGACTATTTTGGGTGCATAGTATATAATTACTCTAAATTATTCTGGTTGATATCAAATTAAGACATTTATATATAGGAAATATATTACTGCTTTGTCAAGTATGTTTCTTCAATTTCACTTTTTTTGTTCTACTTTGCTTGGGTTTTTTGCCATTTTTGGTAATTGGAAATGAATGAAAGCATTTGAGTAACTTTGCCAGTTATACACTTAGCAGGGTGTGTTCACTGAAGACTACACTTGTGCCAAGTCTGGAATTTTACTAGGATGTCTATTTTTCTGAATCAATACCAAGGGAGCTAAAAATAATGGCCTACTCTAAACTGGGCGTGAGAACTCTTGTCCTAGATAAGTCAAAGAGCTGAAATTCTTTGGCCAGAAGCCAACACTTCTTTTGAAGGAAATAGTTAATTGGGCCATACACAGACTTCTGATGAACCAGAGTTAAATGACAGTTAATCAGCTTGACTTAATCAGCCTCCAGAGCTGTTTTTTGTAAGATCCTGGAGATCAGAAACTGTGTGGAGACTTCTTAGCCAGATCTGATCTGCTTCAGTAAATCAGAAGAGATCCTGAAGTCAGCCTGATGGTGCTTTTTTGGAAAGTAGAACATTGGTGCAGTCAGACAGAGAGTAACAGTGAGTGAGAATTTGCTGATGATTTAATTGTGCGGTCATTGGTGACTTTGTTCAAATAATGCCTCTGTGAAATGGAAATGTTTTCAGCCATTGCAGCTGTTGAAAATTGGGTTCTGTGAAATACCTTTATATTATATGAGTGTTGGGTTATGCCTGTGTGTGCTGCCTGACATCTTCTGCCTTTTCCACCACTTCAGAGCTGTTGATACACTCACTTTTTCTGAACTCCAGAAAGTGTTTCCATCACATTTGCTGTTTAAAAGTTTTAGAAAGTGTTTCCATCACATTTACTGTTTAAAAGTTTTATCTCCCACTGTGACATACATTTCAAATAGTATGTCCCTGGCAAAGGACATTCCTTCCACAATTTCAATTCATTACTTCAAGCAATGGGGATAGGAGCTTCTACAGAATCATCAGAAATATTAAATGACAGTGCTAATATGGCCTTGTTCAGCAACACTTCACTTTGGGTTCTTATTTCATTTGTTCATCAGGCTTAGGTTACAAGATTCTTAAAAAGAACAGAGGTTCTTGTCTCCCTTGTAAAAGAATTTGCTCCTTGTGACTAGTTTTGGGTCATTGGTTTATATGGACTGAGATTTTTGCTAGATTTCTCATGGTACACTTCTACTCATCAAAGGGAATTGCCTTACCAGGGTGTCAGTTTTCAAGTCTGCCAACTTGAAAATTTTGCTTAAGAGCCAAGCAGACATTTCAAAGTGATTTAAAGATGCAAAAAGTACTCAGTACATTTGAAAGCTTCTGAAATGTAATCCTGTAAATGTGTAATTAGTTTGTTGCAGTTTTGCATGTATTGTAAATTTTTATACCAAATGCTTAATTTTGGCATAAAAAAGGTCTGCTTACTGTGGGAAAAAAAGCAAATCTGATTTTAGGGGTGTCCTGGCTACGCCTCCTATTTAGCCTACCTCTATTTGGGCATTGAATGAGAAAGCCAATACCTGCACTACTTGCACCAGACATTAATTAAATACTCAGCAAGCAGCTATTTCAGTCTCTGAATAAATGCATTATACTGGCTTAATTTTAACCATTTTAATCAGCTTATGTCTAGATGATTTCTAATACCATTGTAATTCCTGGTTAACATGGGCAGCTTTTGCATGCGAAGAGAACCTAATTCATCAGTGATTTGTGGTTTGCTGTGTTCTGTCTGCACACATCAGTCACTCGAGCTGACAACAGGCACCAAAATTCTACTTCACAGCTAACTCTTAGGTGATACTGAACTGCCATCTTATGACACCTCGAGTTTGATATTAATTTTCATCTTTAAATGTAATGTGTAGTCTTTACTAACATTTGATATAACTAGTTTTACAAATCCTTATGCTTTGTTCTCCAGATACTGCTGGGCACATAGTAAAGTGTCTAAGAATATATGTGTATATATAAAGTTTCTTTTACTTATTGAGCTATGTTTATATAGCAAGCTGTTTTTATTAAAGTTCTCTGCAAAGTTTCTCACTTTTTGGGGAGAATTAAATGCTAGCAGAACTTGCGATCAGCTGTTTTACTGAAAAGATGGTGTAGTGACTCGCTCTCTGCAAGAAATTGGATGAACTTTCTCATGAAGTATATTTAACTTGAAACAGCCTGTTCTACTGTGACTAAGTCTTCTGGGCCAAAATATTTTTTTATGTTGAAGTAGAATTAGTTTGACCTCAGACATCTTACTCACAAATGTAATGTAACATGCTACTCCTTCCCTGTGCTGCTGAGAGAATTGCATCAGTCACAAAATAAAACATGACTGGTTATATTTTTGTGGCCTTGCATGACTTCAAAAGTGGAAAAAAAAGCCACAAATCCAACTTCTTAAACCTTTCTATGCTAGTTTAGACTTCATAAAAATGCAAGTCCTGCGCGTAAAAAGTTTAAAAATACACATCTTTTTCTTCTTCAGATAATGTCTCCCACGGCATTGTTTTTGGCTGCAAAAGTGGAAGAACAGCCACGGAAACTTGAACATGTTATTAAAGTAGCAAATGCCTGTCTTCATCCTCAAGAGCCACAACTGGATACAAAGAGTGATGTAGGTGGAAGTTATGGTTTCAAAATACATGGTTTGAAAGATGTCATTTCATCTAATGATTTGTCACATTGTCTGACTGGATTATTGCTGTCTGCAGCCCAGAAAAAAAAAAGCCATTTAAGTCTTATCTGTTACTTAATGCAGTTTCTTAAAGACTCACTTATTTATTATGAAACTTGAAGAGATTGCTCCATCTTGAAATTCTTACAGCACCCAACTGACCTCCCAGAAGTGCTTTGCTGGAATAGATTGTCTGATATCCAGACTAAGTTAATCTTCCTGTGAAAGGCAGGCAGGAGGGAGTGAATTTGTAGCAGTGCTTGTACTGGTGGAAGAGAGTAACCCCAGTGGGCAGTGTTGTGAATTGTCAGTGCTCAGCTGGGTGGGTGCTGCTCTGGTGTTGCCAGTGCTGGCTCAGAGGCAGGGTGTCAGTGAGGTCCTGGGGCACTCCAGTGCTGTCTCTTCACCTGTCTGCTTGTTTGTTTCAGGCATACCTTCAACAAGCCCAAGAGCTGGTTATACTTGAAACAATAATGCTTCAAACTTTAGGTATGTCTTTCTCAGTACCTCCTGTGCAGCCAACTTGCCATGAAGAGCTAGTGGGACTCAGATAACTGCATTTTTGATGTGCTATTGGTACACTAAAGTGTAACTGCTTTCCTGTATGATTTCTGACCTGTGAATTTAGTTTTGTGTTAGCAGTTCTGCTGTGTTCACTGTGAAGAAGAAAGGTGTCTGTACTTGTGAAAGAGATGTTTCTAACAGTTTGAGTTAGAAATGTGTAGTCTTCCAAATAGATTTTACTCCAAGTAGCAATTCCATTGACATTTCTTCCCATGAGGTAACATGGTGTAGGAGGCTGGCTGTGTGTGTCCTGAAGCAGCTTTGTACCCAATGCTTGTCCCCATTCTGCCTTTCCATAGGAGAGCATTGTGTAATTGAGCAGGTGCTGACTGAAAAACACAAGTTGTAGTGTAACCATTTAATGGTTAAATCATCATTTCAGACAATTCCAAAATTTGAATTGGAATGTTCTGTCAAGACACTCTTCTGACTAAAATACTGTAGAGACAATTACAGCCAGAGGCCTGAGAGCACTGGCTTGCTCAGATATTCTTAAATACCACTTGGGGTGTTGTTAAAATAAAAGGCTCATAGTAGTGACCTAATTCTTAAAACAGTGTCATAAACCAAGAAGTATTTCTTAAGCCACTGATCTACAAATTGCCTTAATTTCTAATTTCATACATGCAGCATGTTTAAGGGCTAGAAACCAATTAATAAAAGTACACATGCATACACATATTTCATTATGCTTGCCTACAGTTTTTACTGACTTATTAAATTGCTAGAAATTGTTCAGATATATTCAGCTTTAAAAAGATAGTAATTTCCTGGGTTATGTGTGTTTTGAGATTACTGGAGGAATATTTTAGTAATGGATTACAAAGTGGCTTTACCGTCTGCCATTCAAAAGTATGAGAAGGTAAAGAATAGAAGGCACTTAAATAGTGTTATTTTGTCTGCAGTGCAAAGGTTTAGCAAGTGTTTTAGGTCTGTGGGGAAACATCAGGGGTTTGCTTTCTATTTTACACATGCAAATGTATAATTCTAAAATGTATTTGTAACTCCTCAGGTTTTGAGATTACCATTGAACATCCACACACAGATGTTGTGAAATGTACACAGTTAGTGAGAGGTCAGTGACTTTTAACCACTTCTGTAAGTCCTTTTTTACCTTTCTAGTAAAATTTGAGAGTAATGTTATTTGTCTAATACGATTTTTCACCAACTATATTATCCAAAGAGTATGTTTGAAATTAATTGTTAAAAGTTTGATCTTAACCTTTAGAGATTCATAAAGAGTCCAGTCCTCTGTCCTTCATAATTCTTTTTGTTTTGTTTTCTTATTAGCTTTGATTAGCTTTTCCTACTCCATGTGTTCTGGAATGACAGAAGCAGTCAGCAGTTGCAAACTGATTGGCCAGATCCATAGTATCATTCTGAGCTGATGATTTTCACTCTGAAGTAGTTTTGTTCATTGATGGCTAATGCCAGCTTTTAGTCTTAGCAAATCTTTTCAGGTAATGTACTGAGGGACAAAGAGTGCATAGGAAGTCTGGTATCACATGCAAATAGGTGTGACTAATTGTTTTTCTGGAGCAGTGTTGTTTTGGATGGTAACACAAAACCCCAAGCATATAGTTAAACATATCCTTTAACTTGTATGCAGCTCGTTAATGTGACTGGCTAAAAACCCGTTTTGTTCTCTATATTTTTGTGGCATTTTGGCACAGCTTTAATTCTTGAATTGGTTCCTTTTGGAGTGTTAAGAAAATATTAAAACACCCTCTTATAAGATGTAGGATGAAAAAATTTGGAATCGGTTGTAAAAGTATCTAAAATAAGCTTTTCATTTTAATTATGTTTCTTAAGTAAAAAGTGTTCTGAAATTATTAGACCATGGTTGTTAGTATCTTGTCATTAGCTGGTTTTGCAGTAAAAAATGCATAAGTGCTTCGAAGTTTTTAGTGTTTTTTTTTCTCCCTCTGTAAAATATATGAAAGTTAGGCACAGCCTAATCCTGTTAACTAGATTTGGTTTGTAGTGACTCTGGAATTAATGGTGTTCTTTTCAGGAAGGGTGTCTCTTATTTGCCGTAGCTTCCTGGTGTAGTGTCTTCGGACACTGAGTAGGGCTGGTGCTATAACTTATTTGCATATAAAATATTTTTATTGCTATCCTTGCTGTAATATAATGATTCTCTGCTTTTTGCCCAGATTTGGTTGTGACTTGGTGCCTGAGTCCAGCTGCACCTGAAGTCTGCACCAGCTGCTCTGTAGGGTTTTGCTTTGGTTTTTCTTAGCTGTTGCTCACTGTAAATGTGAGCATGTTTTACTGTCTTGTCGAGCTCCCCTGTGCTTCTGTTTGGTGTTTCGGGCTGTGAGGAGAGGTGAGGGCAATGTTGTATTGCCTCAGGATTTTCACATCTACTCAAGCACACTGCTACACAAACTGGATTTCCTTTCATCAAGGGTAGATACCACTCTAAGGCAGTTCAGCCTTTCCTGTTGTGTTTTGTAAGCTAATTTTTTGTACTGACAAAATTCATTCTTTGAAGATACTGTGAGGTTTTTAATTTGACATCTTTAAACTAGTACTTCATGTCAGCAGACTTGAAAGAATACTTAGAAGTCTAAAGTGATATCAAGTCTTGAAATCTGAAGACTTCAGTGAGGGCTGAAAATCCGTGTAGCTCAAGGACTGATGCACAGTGAATAATGTAATGTCTGATGTTTGAAAACTTGCTCACTGAAGGGGGTGTGCTCCTCAGTGTGTGTGAATGGAATCCTTGGGAGCATGTGCCCCTAAGAATGGTGTAGACTGTGAATACAAGATTTGAGTACCTCATATTTAAATAAGAAAAAGGAAACTAATTATTTCGTTGAAAACATCAGGCATGAGATTTGAAGTCATGTGTGCAAGTCCAGCAAGGACAGAATAACTGCCATGGAACATTGGTTTTATTTGTTGAGAGGACAGAGATAGGCTCGTGGGTGCAGTGATTATCTTCAAAGGCACAGTGGTAGGAGTTTAGATTTCTGTCCCTGAACATTTATTTATTAGACAGTGTGGGTTTTCAATGTCAGTAGACACAACATTCAGATATCTGAGTCCTGAAGTTTTCAAAGTATACCTAAAATTTGTCAGTGTTAAACCTTTAGTGCTAAAGGGATTGACTAAGAAGTTAAAGAAATCCAAGGTTACTTCATCCCATTCTGATAACATCATCTTGGACAAAAAGCACCATTTCAGAAGGCAGAAATACCTTTTTGAATAAAGATGATTAACTTATCTAAGCCTGTTATGATTAAAACCTCCAACTGCGTGTTTGGAGAGAGGAGGAAGGGAGGAATGTAATGTGTGACTGTGTATCAAACAAGAGGCACCAAAGTTAGCTAAGGTCTTCAAGTGTGCTTCAGGATTTGTCTTGGTGCATCGCACTGCATTGTCAGGTGGTGAGAAGGGGCCCTTTGACTAAACTGCAGTGCCTCAGAGGATGCCTGGTTCTCTCCATCACTTTTTGCTGTCCTGCATCCAGGGTAATTTGTTTTATTCAGTCACTGTTACCTATTATTAAGCTGCAAGCTATCCCCTTTAAAAGCAAAATGAAAAAATAAAAACGCAGGTTGGATTGATGCTCAAAAAATTCAGCCAAGTCCTTCGTCAGAAGACTGTCTAGTCTGGCAGTGGCACACCAGAATCAATTGCTGGAAGCTGAAGATGAACTAATAAGTGGGAATTGGTGCAAATAAATATAATTGCTTCAACATGGAACTAAGGAAAAAATGAATTCTTCTCTTAAGTTTGAAAGCCTTTTTGAAGGTGTTATTAGACAACACAGATCCTTGCAGAGAAGGGGTGACTGGATGGATAGGTAATGATTCATGATATTCGGACATACAATGTCTAATTACTCCTCCTGGTGTTCAGAGACTCATGGGTTAATGAACTTGTTCCATCTTTGCAGTTTGATCAGTACAGCAGACAAGGAAAATGGTGTGGGCTTAGTATTTTTTCTGCACCATTCTTCCTCAGTGTCAAGAGATTGAGAAGAGGAGACAGGACCATCATTCCTTAGGATCCCACAGGTCCAAGGAATCTGAAGGCAGTGGATATGTGAGGGCCTGTCAGCAGCTTCAGTGCCTATTCCAAGGATGCTGCAGTACTGAAGAGAAGAAAGGAAGAAAGAAAAGGGGGAAAAAACCCCCACCAAAACACCAAAAACTGTTCTGGTTTTGAGCCTTGCTGCCTTCAACACTAGCTGAATGATGGGCAGTGAAAACTGCCCTAGTGCCAAGACTGTGGCATTGTCCTCTTACACTCTGAGGCAAAATCAGTCTGTTTCTCAGCCTGCTTCTGGTAAAACTTGGAATCTGTATCCTCATCTCCATCCTGGGAAGTCTTCAGTCACTCCTTTCTCATTGTTGGAACACAACCTTTTGGAACTGAAGATGAGATCTCAAGGATTTCTAGGATTGTTCTCACTACTCTGCAGGTTATCAGGTATCTTGAACACCCGTGATCCTTGCTAATCTTTTGTGGAAATTGCACTGTCAAATCCTTCAGATATCCCATAGTATCTGTGTGCAGATGCCATTGCTTAAATCAGGCTGGGAAAGACAAAGTCAGCAGAAGAGGAGGTGAAAATGCTTTTTCAGAGGGTATTCTCATGAGGAAAATTTAAATCTTGGTGGTGTGCAAAGATGTGAAACACCAGCTGCACTCCAGCACTGCTACAGGAGGCCTTCCCGTTCTGAACTCTGACCTCAGGTTTTTATGGGCCTGTCCCCAAGCTTTAAATACTTTCAAGAAAGTAAAGCCACCAGGACTGCTCAGACCTGAATGTCTACACCATGGCATCCTCCAGCCCTTTCCAGATGCAACAGGCACCCTCCAGCATCCCTCTGTTCAGAGCCTTGGACTTTCTGCTTTTGCCGGAAGGACTTCAGCAAGCTTCTCTCTTTTGATGCTGACTGGCTTATCTGCAGTCTCCTCTTTCTGGGGAATGCTCACACGCTGTCAGGGTCCAGGCATAGCCAGTTACCAGCTCCTAACAGGGACTTGGCACTCAAGTTTTCATGAGCATCCCAAGATCCAAGATAAGCTGTGTTGAAGAAAGACTCAGGTATCTTGGAATTGCAAGTGGTCGAATTGTGTCGCTGTGCCAGATAAAAAGCATTTTGGTTTCCAGTTGGCAGTTTCTTGGAGACAGCCTTTCAGAAGGTGTGATAGTCAGCAAGTCCTGTTTCAAAATATTGATGACTATTTCACTGATCCCTGTGTTGTGGCTGCTTCTGCAGCAGTGAGACAGGATGGATGTTGTAAATCACTCCTGAATGCTAAAATCTGAAACTGGGCATTCATGGCTGGTGTCGTAGCCATCGGTCCTGCTGCTTGTGAGTTGTGAGAGCAGCTCTGCTGGCTCATTTTAGCTCCTGCTTCAAGATGATTTAAATTTTGGAGAGGCACTTCATGCTACTATAATGGAAATAAACCACCAAAACATAGGAACCAAAATTCATTAGATTTGATTTCATTGATGGTTTCTGCTAACCAGAGCTGCCCTACATAGAAGAGTTTGGGATAGATACTTTCAGTTGTGCCTTGTGTTATCAAAGGCTTTAGTTGTGAGCTGAAATTTCCTACTGGTTTTGGGAATTATTATTATTTAGCTAAAAATAAGTTGAAACAGAATCATACTACTTGTAGTATAGGTAAGGTATTAGCACAGTAATTTTTGATTGAGGCTGAAGTGTGTGTTTCAAGATGTGATTCTTTTCTTCCAGGTATGTGTTTTGATTTACTCATCTTTCAAGCTGATGTTAAATAGAAGTTTTCTGGCATCTCCTTTTCTTCCTTGTTCAAAAGGGACATTTCAGTGAGAGCAGAGATGTTTCTTAGTCTTGCTCCCTTAATTCAAACATCTAACTTTACAGAGTATATCAATCATTGAAGATCCTTTAGGTATTGCTTTGATGAAAAATGAGGAGAAAGACATCAATTTCAGTCTTACTCAACCATTGCATATTTTTATTTGTTATGACAGTCTCATTTCCCTTTTTCTTTTTTTTTTTTTGGTAATTCCACCTTACTTATTTTTTAGATGGGAGGGAGAAGTTGAACTCCTTGGTTTTTTGGCATACAATTACCATTACAGTGTGCAAACTAAATATTATAGCATAACACATTGTCAGATCCCCTTCTGATGATTATGGATTAGTAGAATTTGTAGGATTAGTGTAGGAACAGATCCTGTTACATTGCTACTTCCACATTCTCAGATTATGGCACTGCCTGGCTGTGTAGCATAAAGACAAATCTGAATTTTATTCTTTGGCAATTATTAGAAGCTGAGTTAAGTCACATTTTAATATGCTTTTTAAAAGCCACTGTAGTATTTCTCAAACTTTATAGAAATATTATTATTAAAAGTCTAACAGTATTCCCTTTGACATAAAATTCAACACTACGCTTTCTACAGGTAGCACTGATTTCAAGTGATAGTGTCAAAATAAGAATTCAATGAAGGCTGCATTCAATCTGCGGGTAGACCCCTTGTGCCCAGCTATTCCATTAAATGCATGTTACAGTAAGTTCTCTTACCTGAGTGAGGAGCATTGGGGTGTCACTCTAGGGGTCAGCACTCTGTGGCTGCAACAGCCGAAGTCAGCTTTTCATTTCTGGCATGCTGCAGTCCTGTGATTTGTTTCAGTATTTTTTTTTTCTGACTAACTCAAATGAATATGTCTGTTTCCTATCGAAGCTTTGCCATTGGTTTAACAAATACAGAGCAAAATGTTATGACTACAGTGCTCTTAATTAGAAGGAGCAGAAAAGTGCATTTTTTTCCCATGTAGCTTGGGGGCTTGCTGTGTTCCAGGGCTTTGGGAGAGAGACATGGCTGTTTCTGGGGAGGTGGGAGGGTGCCTGCCATGCCCCTCTCCAAGGGCACGACCACCACTGTGCCGTGTGTTGGCTGGGACTGCTGCACTCCCAGGTCAAAGCAGGGATCCCCTGCAGGTGAGGGTGGGGCAGCAGCGCTTCCCAGAGGAGAGTGCTCACCTGGCAGGTGCTGGAGGGCTGCATCAGCAGAGGGGAGCTGTCCTGTGGGCTCTGCAGGGGGAGGGAGGCACTGAGGGGAACGACAGGTCCAGCTCCAGTACTGAGTGTGTCTCAGTCTTCTGTGTCTCAGAAAAGATTATTTTGAATGCTAGTTAGCTAAAGCCAGATCAGTACTTTAGAAATACCCAACAGTGATTTTTGGAAGATAAACTGCTTGAAATTTGGAATGAACCTGACAAGTTAGTGCAGATCTTTAATCTCTCTGTTTTTCTTTTCTTACAGCAAGCAAGGATTTGGCACAGACATCCTATTTCATGGCTACCAACAGGTTGTTATCCTGAACCTCTTTGTTGCACTGTTGTAGCACACTATAGCTTCCTTTACTGCAGGGCCCCCTGATGTGTCTTACCCTTGTTGCAGTGGGGGACTGGGCCACCTCCAGTGGTGGTACCTCCCCGCCTGCAGTGCGGTGTATTGGACAAGGGCCTGACGGCACAAAGGGCTTAAATGCACAATGAGAAGTGTAGTGGTGCTTTCTGATGACTTTTTCTCGATTGTGAGTGCATAAGTCTAAAATCGGTAGCCTGAATAGCAGCTAAAGATTACAGAGAGATAAACTTAACCTAGAAATCCGAGCATCCTGGTAAGTACAAAACTATTTTTAGTTTACACTTGTAGTTAATGGCAGTTTTCTCTTAACTTTAAGTATATTGATTCAGTCTTAACTTAAAAATTCTAGTGGGCCTAAGATATTTTCAACTAGCTGATTTTTCTTTTTAGATAGACTAATGCTTGCCCAATGTTATTTCTGTTAGAAACAGCTCTTTAATCTTAATATATAGTTTTAAAACTTAAGTACTTACATAAATTTATAGTTCTAGGATTCCAAGTGGGTGTTTTGTAGGCATAGCCTGTCATAGAAAGAATTAGAGAGCAGACTTTAGTCGTGATTTCTTGATCACTTCAATTTGCATCTTGCAAAACTACTTTAACCTTTATTTAATAGGATTACATTACGTGTAGCTACAGTTTTTAAACAGTATCTGCTGGTTATTAGAACTGTTCAAAATAAATGAATCAGTACTGCTGGTTCCCTGATGGGCAAGACTCTGTACTTAAGCCGCTGTTGAGCGAATTTATGCTAAAGCAGTAAAAGTGAAGCAATATTTGTGGTGCTGGAAGCTGAAGACAAGGTCAGAAATGTCACAAATCCAGTCCTGGATTAAAGCAAAGCCCACAAATAACTCACCTGGCTGCTGGGGACCTTCTGATTGTCTCATTCAGAGACTGCACAATCAGCTCTGTGCATTCTACTGCAGAATTTTAATTCACCGTATTGTATTTAAGTACTAAAAAGGGCAGTATAGTAGAATAATTGGTAAATGTATTTGCTGTTCATCAGGCTTTTAATAGCAAAACCAAATTAAACCTTTCTACCGGATAAATGCCCTGCCCTTTGTTTTCTTAGGGCAGTAATATAGCTTATGAACTTATTCAACAAAATGTTTTAACTGCTATTGATTGACAAGCTGTCTCATTCTATATGTTAATGGTTGATTTGTTTGGGTTTTCTCTTTTACATGTTTGATTTCCTTTGGTTCTTCATTACGAAATTTGTGCAACAGCCTTCACCTTACCACATTCTGTCTTCAGTACAAGCCCACAGTGATAGCATGTGTGTGCATTCATTTGGCCTGCAAGTGGTCCAACTGGGAGATTCCAGTGTCAACTGATGGAAAACACTGGTGGGAATACGTAGATCCCTCAGTTACTCTAGAACTACTAGATGGTAAGTCATGCTCCTTTCTCATTTGAAATTCAAGGGCATATTTATGTAAGGATGGAGCATAGTATGTAGTGAGAGCTTTCAGCTGAAATTAAGTCTCACTGAGTTCATGTGCTGTATCTTCAGTGAAAGAAAGGGATAGGAGTGGGGAGAGCTTCAGGAGACAAACTTGCTTTGGCTATTGGCTGGGGTATCCCCATACCTTTTGCAGGTGCAGGATAGAATCCTTCTTTTAAATGCTTCTCAGAACTGAGACAGAGATGGAAATCTGTCAGTGCACCTTCATATGGTCCTGATTGTTTCAGATCTCTCAGTGTTGTTTCAGTGACTGTTCCTAAGGCTGTGCATAAAATTGCATGTTCATGAATGCAGTTCTGTGGTAATAGTTTGGTGTAGCTTGTGTGATCACAGACTTTGGTAAGAAGAAAGGATATGCCTGGAACACCCTACACCTAGAAGTTTACTCTCTTTTAAGATAGTATTTACTACATGGAGTCTGAAGTTAGGGGCCAGATGTACTGCTGCTGTAGTGGAGGTGGGAGCTCCTGGGGCTTTCAGATCTGTGTGTTGGACTTGGTTGGTCCTGGAGTGAAACATTTGTTTCACACCAGTGCTGGAGATCTCCAGGCATCATATGGCTCAGCACTGACTCTGTGCCTGCTGCTTTCCTCTGCTGAGCTGTTCTTTCTTAATGGCACTTAGGGGAGGGGGGTTTGAAGGTGAGGAATTGAGCAGATGTCATGTGAAGCACAGATCCAGAGTGAGCTTCAAAGTACAGGTTCAAACATCTCTGTCTTAGTGGACTTCTTGAAGCTGTAGCGGCAGTTCCAAGCACCACCCTGCTTCCTTCCCACCTGCCTGTGGGTTTGTGGCTTTGGTAAATGTGCACTGTTTGGATTTGTAAAATCCCCCAAGGGAATGCTGTGAGCTCCTTGTGGACATCACTTAATTCTTCAAGCATTTATGGAGCTGGGGTGTTTAATAGACCCAGTAGACCAAAGAGCTGAGGTAGTTTTGCTCTGGGGAGCAGCTTAGGTTATAACTTGCTTGTGGAATTCTGGAGAGGCCAGTTCTCCCAGACCTGTAAAAGATGTACTTTTGCATTCAAATTCTGACTGTACCCAGTTATTTTTAGCTTATGACTAGAATTAAGTCTCAATGAAAAGTATTTTTATTTGCAGCTGATAAGCATGGAGACCTGTGTTTTCCTGTAGGCATACTAATTGTAAGGATCTTTGTTTTATTAACACAGCCAGCTACTCCACCTTGAACACAAATTATTTGAAAGCTGTTGTTTAAAACAGAGTCCTTCCAAGGGTCTGATGGCTGTGGTTTGTACAGAGCTAATACTGGTTGTTCCTGAAGTTTGATGGAATGACCAAAACAGTGACTTACAAATTTATACTTTCAAGGAAACTTAACTCCATAAAGAAAAAGTACAGACTGAATGGCAAGTATTTCATAAAGTGTTGTTTCTGTAGTTTTTGGTCTAACAAATCCAGTTTGTGCAAGAGTAAAAAGAAGATACTATAGTTAAACCTGTTTTTCAGAATGTGTGTAGTGGTCAGAAGTCTGTCCCAGTGCAATACTGTAGACATTTTTGTTGAACACTTGCCTAATAATTTTTTTATTAATATTAATTCAGGTCATGCACAGACTGTAGTATCTACTGCAAAAGCTGTACGACCTTAGACTAAGTTTTACCTGTTTATAACAAAATCAGATGTAAAAATGGCTTTTCTTTCTCTTATTCAGAGCTAACTCATGAGTTTCTGCAAATACTGGAGAAAACACCTAGCAGGCTCAAGAGAATTAGAAATTGGCGGGTAAGAAACTTTCCTGTAGCAGTGTCTAGCAAGCAGAGATGAACTTCTAGGAGAATTGTGAACCAGGAGAAAAAGTTTAGTTATGCTGTACTTGCTCTTTATTCCTGTGTCTGGGTTAGGAGGTGGTGAAAGCCTTGAGCCTTTTGTCCTCACCTCTGAGCTAAATTCAGATGGACTGTACAAGTATTCTAAGCTGTGTTTTCTCACTTCTTTCTTTTTTGCTTAGGCTAATCAGGCAGCTAAGAAACCTAAAGGTGATGGACAGGTATCTGAGAACTCCCTTCTTGGTTCATCTTTGGTCCAGAATTCCATTTTGGTGGATACAGTTACTGGTGTAGCTGCAAACACAAGTTTCCAAAAACCATCGACATCGTTTCCTGCGCCAGTACCTCTGACCTCAGGAAGTATTTCTGTTCCAGACAGTCATGCACCTGAAAATTTGGCAATATTAGCTACAGGAATGCCAAGTACCTCATACAGTTTGGCATCACA